>CM028132.1:698362500-699677500 GCA_016271365.2 Neoceratodus forsteri
CTTAACCCCTTCTCTTTAAACCATTTTTACTACATATTTATATCCTGCCTAGGCAGGGACTGGGATATGTGGTCTGCGATACTGAGAGAGAGAAAGGAAGAAAAAGTCCAGTATCAAGTCCAGGTGTTACTTTCAGTCGCAGACCACCTTCCAAAAGTCGCTGCCCAGTTAAATGTTAATGAACATTAAGGAGAGAAAAAACAAGAGCACTTATCTAGGACCATGCTCGGTATTCATCCGCCTGCAGGAGCTCTGCATCTGAGGGGCATGCGGAGGCCAATTTTCAGCATGGGTTGCAGCAGATGAAGCTGGAAGATGCGATGCCACATCTGATGCAGCTGGAGATTGTTCAGGCGCTGAGACCATAGCCTGGGATTGAGTTGAGAGTTCAGATTTGGCTTTTTCCTGAACCATTTCCTCCTCTAATTGGATACAAGAGTCAGCTGCATCTTCATCCAACTCCTCAGGGGCTAAGACTGCAAAGCGATTTGGCATGGAAAAACTTGTTACCAGATCCTCTGGTTTGTTTACGGGGAATGGGGTGCACCTTTGTTTCTGTCATGAGGGTGTTCACGTCTTGGATGACTTCCAGATTGCTGCGCTAGTTCAAATTGGAAGGGCTGGTTGGTAGCCATGAAATTGGTAGTTAGGAGGGGTTGCAGTGATTTTACCTGTATTAGCCAACCTGCTCTGCCAGCTTTGTTCTGTTACTATCTAATAATTATTATTTCACTCTGGTAGAGGTTGGGGAGGCCAATTGGACTGAAGGTACTGCATTAAGCTGTCTGGTGTGACAAAGGTTATGTGGGAGCCATTCACCTCTAGCCTCATAGTTGCTGGATAGCGCAGTGAAAATTTGATTTTAAGTGAATGCATCAGTTTTCTAGCCTCTGAATATTCTTTCCGTCTGGCAGCCAGTTTCCTAGAATAGTCCTGAAATATTAGATTTTATGGCCTTGCCATGACAGACCTCAAGCTCTCGCCTTTGCAGTGATCCCTCCTTATCAGCAAAGTTCAGGATGCAAGCCATAATGACCTCGGTCTTTCCCCAGCCTTCAGAGTCAGGCTGAGCATTCCATGGGCTCTTTCTATTGTAAGGCTCGTGGAATCTCACACTTCAACAAATCCGGCAGAACATCGTGTAGAAAGTCTAGAGGGATTACTGCGTTCCATGCCCTCAGGAAAGCCAAGCAAGCGGAGATTGTTCGCGGCTTCTATTGTCCATGTCGTCCTGTTTTGCTTTGTAATTGCTGTATCACTCTGCTTTGATCCCTGATTATGGCAGTGAGTTTCTCTATTTCCACAGAGTTTTGGACTGAATTTTGCTCCTTGTGGTTTCTATGTGCCTCAAGCTGTTGGATCGCTAGTGTGGTCTTGTTAGAAGCGGTAGTAACTTCTGCCATCTGCTTGAGTAGTGCTGCAAACATTTCAGTAGTCTGTAGTGCTTCTGGCTCAGTCAAGGCCTCTATATTTTATGCTGCGCCATAGTGTTTAATCGATTTTACAGTCTGTAGAAAGTTGTTAATGATCAGGATATCTCTTTCGATTCCCAGTGTGGTTAGCCTTATTTACCTGCTTGTCTCTAAACGATCAGCAGGTTTTGGTGATATAAAACTTGGAAGTTACCCAGGGTTATAGCGATCGTTCTTTTTAAGCAGCCTTTGCATCCAGAGCCAAGCCACGCCTCGCAATGCATGTCTTGATAGTGAGGGTTCTACTGAATGCAGCAGCATGCTCTGAGAGCCAAGTACCATTGCCTCAGTTTTGGTTGTATTTAGGATCAATCACATTTAGGATCAGTTGACTAATGAAGGGAAAGGGAAAGAGGAGGGAAATCGTTTAACCAGGAAAGGCACACTAAGCTGAACCTTGTTTTAAGGTATGACCTGGGAGCACTAGGCAGCTAAATGACTTACTCAGGGTGAAGAACCAGGAGAAGATAATGTCTAAGTTAAATTGGAGGATTACCTTGACCAGGGACATGGATGGTACACTGTAGTAAAGAATGATATTGTCCGCATACATGTGAAAACTTCACCTCCTCCATACCTTGGGAGATCATTTACAAAATGGAGGATGGTAGGAGGCTGAATACAGAGCTCTGTGGTACTCTCATCTCACTGCCAGTTAGATCTGAGTTAGTACCTTGTATGGACACTTATTGGATATTACCACTCATGTCTTTTGAACCACTTGATGGATGTAAGGCTGAGACCTAGATTCCTGAGTTTCTGTTAGAAGTTTAGCATGTGATCCATCAAATAAAAGTTGGTGTGAGGCAGATTCAAGAAGCACAAGAAGAAGTTCTTTTCATGTAAAGGGTGGTAGATGAGTGAAAAATGTACCCAGTGAAACAGTCAGAGTGAATTCGTGAACAGATTCAAGCATGGTGATATAGGCACAAGGGAACACAACAAGCGAACAACAAGCATTTGTCAATGCTGAACGTTTGCTGTATAGTTTTGTAGCAGGCATGTGTAGTGAGATGAGTAATTTGTGATACATCCTGACTTCCTACCAATGGTAGGTCTGTGCCTGCACTGTAATTTAAAGTAAATGTGTGATATTTGGTATAGAAATTCACAGCCTGCTAGCCTGGGGTGGCGATAGCCCCTCTGTGTTAAATGTTTAATTTTAATGCCCTGGTGTATGGAAGGGAAGGGATCATAACAGTGGCTGAACCATGGGCCAGGAGATCCTTTCCACTTCCGGTTCACCTGCTCCACCCTGCACTCCCGTCTTGTGATGTGTACCCAGGGAGAGCGTGGGGACAGGCCCCATGCAGGTCTATGGGGCTCATTTTCAGACCATTGGTACAGAACATTAAGTAGCCTTTCAATATAATTGAAAGCCACCATTCAACTAACAGGGTCCTATTAGCTGAGTGGTGGCTTTTATTTATATCGAAAGTGTTACATGTTGCAGTGCCCGTCCCCAGCCTCAGCCCATTCAGCCAGAGCCGCTGACTGAGCTCCAACCTGAACTCAAGTCAGTAGCATGGGAAGGCAATGTTGTCCCCATTGGGCCAACATCCATCCCTGAAGACAACATTACTTTATTTTTTTTAATAGTTTTGACCCCAAATGTCAAC
This sequence comes from Neoceratodus forsteri, assembly GCA_016271365.2. NCBI lineage: Eukaryota > Metazoa > Chordata > Ceratodontiformes > Ceratodontidae > Neoceratodus > Neoceratodus forsteri. The sequence goes on from CM028132.1 coordinate 698,365,592, forward strand.
ATAGTTTTTATGCCCCCACCCTAACATGACAGGTGTCCTTTATAAAATACTGGACAGAATGTCATTTAATTACCAGGTGCAATCACGTTTTGGCCAGGATTCGAAAAATGACAGCTTTCAGGTTCTATGAGGTAGTGTGAAAAAATAGCTATGTTGAAAATTTGGGGGTCACAATAATAAAAATTACATAAGACAATGTGCGAGCATCGAATAATGTCAACATACTTTCACAATTTTTTTATATATTTTGACCCCAAATTCCCAACAGTCTTCTCATAATCCCACCTCATGAACCTGTTAGGTGAAAAATGTTCAAATCCTGACGAAACATCATTTGATGCCACAGTGCGAAAATACATTTTGGCCAGGATTTGAAAAATGATTGCATATCATGTTCATGAGGTGCTATCGAAAATGGCTATATTGAAAATTTGGGTTAAGATATCAAAAGTTATGAGCAAGCGCCAATTAAAAAATCAATGTACATTCATAACTTTGTTGCTTTTTAATATTTTTACCCAAATATTCATCATAGCCTTCTTATGGTCCCACCTCATGAACCTGATAGGTGAAATTTTTCAAATCCTGCCTGAAAGGGGTTTTGTGTGACTGCAAAATCAGCTTTTGGCCCAAAGTTGAAGAATTTTGCCTAAATTGTTCATGATGTAGAGGTCTAAAGGTCATGTTGAAACTTTGATGGAAAATATTAAAAATTACTGAGTTATGAGTACAAGTTCAAAACACATTGAAATACATTGTCTAAATACCTGCTTTCCTCGGTTCCCAGTCCGGCAGTGAAGAGGAAGACATGTTTTCCATCCAGACAGGATTACGGTGTTGACCCCTGGTAGGAAGTAGGTGGTGGGGGTGATCTGGTGGGTGCTGAGTGGGAGGATAATGGTGGTAGTGGCAACAGATATCTATTTTACAGGATTTAAAACATTTAAAAAGACTACGTGGATTGTTTTCTTTATTTGACATACTGATCCACTGTTGGTGTCATGTTTGACAGCACCAGAGGTGAGTTCCCAGTGTCACACAGTGAAATGGGCTGGGTGTAGCGTGCTAGTCGGCACTGGGGATTGGGTACCCAGTGTTGGAAAATACCGAGGGTGTTGTTCCCATGGCAACCTCACATGAATGTGCATGCACACAAGGACACTCAGGAATGGTATGACATGACTTGCGATTGATGAGATGAGCAGACAGAGGATGGTGTTTGGAAGAAGATGGGTTGTTTACAGTATGTGTGGCTCTGGGGCTGGGGCACTTGTGTTTCTTGATCTTTGTGGCTCCAGTTGCTGTGTCTTTGGTGCTTGTGGACATTTCACCTGAATGGGCGTTTCTGAATTTTTATGGTTGATGGACAGCAGGGAAACACAGGAATGGCATGACAACTGTTTGCTGGCTGCCTTCATGCAAATGACAGAAACTAAACGCCTTCTCAAAGTAGCACCGGTCCCTTCAACTACATGAAGTTTCTACCCAGCAAACAGTGACCAGTGTCATAATCAGCTTTTCTGGTCACTGATCTGTCATTACCAAGCTCATTGCAGCTTGAGCTGCGTTGGACATGACAGTGGCATACCTGTGAAATGCTATTCATCATAACAAAATGTTTGGTGCGCAAGTATGGGTATGTAAACATTAAAAGGAAGGGCTGGTCAATCTGTGGAAGGGTGCTGATACACCACTGGGGCTATTGGCTAATTAAATTAAATCTGGCCCAGTATTAGGCCAGGCACAGTTTGAGACAGATAAATAGGCAGACTGGATGGGTCACTAGGTAATTTTCTGCTGTCAGAGTCCATGTTTCTATAGTATGTTTTGTAGCTAGAAAACAACCAGTTCATTCAACAAATTCTACAGGAGGTAAGTAATCATAAAATGTGTTTCTTAAATTGTAAACAATATAAGGCCTACAGGGTTGACACAGTGTCCTTTTAAAAGGCACAGGCTTCCAGCCATTGCATATTTTCAGTCGCAGTGTCATCTGTAATCTGCTAAGTAATTTATTTACATTTTCTAATAAGAGACCGTTATGCTGTTACACTGAATGATGCAGCAGAGTCATGAAACTAACCCATAATGACATCTAAGTCAGACAGCTGAAATGACACTAATGTGTGGAAGTTTAATGCCATGCTTAGTCACCATCAGGTATTTAGTTGTGTATAATAAATGCTGCTGTCTCTTCTGTTTACCCTTACTGGAGCCACCTTTTTTGCAGATCAATGCTAATGACAGCCTGTGACCTTGGAGCTGTCACAAAGCCATGGGAGATATCAAGACAGGTAAGTCATGTTTAAAAGCATAACCTTGTTTCCTTTTCTATGATATTGCTGCTGAGATCCCAACCCAACTGGGTGGGAAACAAAAGGGATCATTCTTCTTTAAGATGTTCAGCTTCATGATTTTCACAGCAGTAGCACATGCTGTTAACGTGGACTCCATGTATCAACAGCTTGCGTTGCTTGTGCTTGCCGGAGGGCTAAGGAGATAGCTGACCAGACAAAGGGTGTAGCAGTACTTGGGGTCTATCCAAAACTCATAGAAAGGCAGGCTGGAGAATCAGAAGCTGCAAAGAAAACATCTTTGGAGCAGCCAGGAGAAAAATAATGTGTTTTACTGCTAATACTTTTAAGGACTAAAGGGATAACCATAAAAGAAACCAATCAAATCAAAAAGCAGACACACACTAAATGAACTCAGTGCACTGCAGCTTCTAGCCTGAAGAAAGTCAAAAAGCAGATTCAGTGCACAGGTGGAACACTGTAAAACTATGACCAGTCTGCTAGCCATGTAGTACAAAGTTTCTTATACTTTGAAACATAGACAGTGGAGCCAGGGGCAGCTGACCCTCACTTTCAAAGTTAAGGGTCAGAATGCACATTTTGTACATTTGACCCCACATCTGATACAGGATTTACTATCCTGTTATCTTCATTCTGCCTTTATCTGAAGTCTGTGGCACACACACACACATTCACTTGAAGTCAGGTAGAGCAAGGTCCATGAGCTCATTGAATTGTACTGACTAATTGCTATGTACCTTTCCCCACTGGCACACAAAAACGAAATTTTTCCCAGCCTTTTCCTATACCTTTTATTGAACCAACAAGAGATTTAAAGAATTTAAGCTTTTGCAAAGAACTAGCTTTTCTACAGAGCACACTCTGCCCTTGTCTTCCTAATAAACATGGGTTATAAACAAAATTAGTGGGCTTTATCCACACCATCCCCGTCACACACAAAATATCTGTGAGTTTTGGATAGTTCAAATAAATAAATAAAATAAATAAAATACATAGGGTAGAATTGGTATTATTCAGAAATGAAAAAAGTATTAAATCCCAGATGCTTATTTACAAGGTGGTCCGGTTTTAGTACAACCATTGTCCTATAAAATCAAAGAGCACTGTCTGCTGCATGTTAGTTTGTTTTAGTCACCAGAAATTATGTTAATTAGTGTTCAAAAAATATTGAGAATACTGATGAAAGCCTAGGGTGCTCCTTTTATTTCATTATTTATTTTTATTCTTTGGTAACTGGGTAAGGCCCACTAGGCCCAAGACCTGTTTTCAGGTGCTACCTGGGAGCAATTACTCAGGGTCACACAGTATGCATGGGGAGGCTATGGAAATCAAACCTAGGTCTGCTGGATGTACCAAACTTGTTTACAGCTACTTACTCTAACCTCTAGGCTATACTGCCCGCTCAGTGCTGGAAGTGTAAAGCAGGCTCAAAATGAAGAAGAAAGGCTGCAGTGTTCATTTCAGAGTGGGGACTGGGGCAAAGTGCCACAATTTTCAATTTTGGCCCAAATAAAATGTTATGCTTGTTAATGCATAGCATAGTTATAACATTATAACCATGCTGATTGCAGCATAACTGGTGAGAACTGTAGTGGGTACAGAAGTAATGGCATCTGGGGTGAGGCTTCCTGACTCCTGGAGTAATTGGTAAGAACAAACCAGTCCGGAGTAACTGCCTCTTGGCTTTTGCAACCTTGTACATACTAATGTAGTAGTGAGGATTAGGATTATAAAGAAAGAAAGAAAATGGGAAAACTTAACCTAATGATAGGTAGTGGTTATGTTTACAGAGAATCATGAGCACCACACTCTAAACTATTTCTTGGACCCACCATTCTCCAGTTATGCCAGGGGTTGGATGGGTCAGATATTTTTGTGTGTGACGGGATGGTGTGGATAAAGTCCACTAATTTTGTTTATAACCCATCTTTATGAGGAAGACAAGGGCAGAGTGGCTCTGTAGAAAAAAGCTAGACACTTGAAATACTGTTTATTGCTTAGAATCCTTTGTATATTGCTGGTATGACCATTGATTTTGCTAAAACCTTTTAGATTTCATCTGGTCAGTGAGAATGCAGAGTCCAGTAGTGAATGAAGGGTACATAATCTGTAGATGTTCTGGGATTCTGGGTGGGGGGGGGTTGTGTGTACAGTATCTCAGATAGCAGCTTATTGTACTCCAGGCAGGCGACTCTTACCAAGGAGTTGGCTGCCCAAAGAGCTAGCTTGAAAGAAACATGTACTTAAGTTGCCTGACTTGCAACTTCCATGCACGAGCCAAATGACTGCTGAGCACTGCAGCAGCCTGCCCTAAAAAAGCTTAATGAGGATACAAGTAAGGAACAGGCTGCAGGTGCTTTTGAGATATTAATAGGATATATGAGGAGGGACTCTCTAATGTAGTGATTACTTTTTACTGGAAGTTCTATATGTATGGTTTACAATTAACCCCACACATGTAGAACTGTCAGCAAAAATAATGCCGCTTAGGTTTCAGAGCTCCCCACCCCACCGATCTTAATACTGTTTCTGCATAAAGTGTTTGCAAACCCCTTCCCTACTTGTGTTATCATTAAATGTATTTTAGTGGCAGGGCTGCAGCTACAGCACTCTCACGGCTGCTCATCTCACAGATGGAAGTTAAAAGCCTGGAAACTTAAGGTACCTATTTCTTATTACTATATTTAGGGAGAGATGGACCAGATGAAAAACACCCCTCAGAACTGGATAAAGGCTAGAAAACAGTGGTATACCATGAACCATTAATGGCAGTATCACCTTCCCACAGTCTTGATAACATGACGTCAGAGACTAGAAACTGTCATATCATGATATAATTCATTCTGACTCCCCAGTTTTGAACCGCCCTTAGCCTATGCTTTGAAGAAAGTAACAAGATACAAAGGTCATGGTAACATCAACTGTGGTTAGAATGCCTGACATACCCAGTGTTCTAATGCTGTTGATGTTTCTGTGACCTTTGTATTTTGTAACAGTTTTACTGTGTCTCCATGAGAGCACTGATTCTAAGACTCAGGAAGAAAATATCACTGTATATTATGCTTTACAGAGCTGGCATCAAATCTGGACAGAGATAGTGTAGAAGACTAACATGTCATGACAGGTCCACGTGCAAAATCCTTCAAGCACGTCATATTATGGCTCATCTCAATGCGTCCAAACTATACAAATCTCAGTCACTCTCACTCACTTTGTCTTTGAAATATAATTATATAGTACATATCATGAGCCCTGTTCACAGTCTCTTTGGGTGGCGGTAGAAAACAGGGTACAAACAGATGCACTGCCACCCATTACCACTATGCAAAAAAGGTTGCCTTAGCCCAAGGCCCTAGAATTCTGTGGCTGCAGAATTTCATAGAACTTGCAACCTACTGTACAATAGCACTCGAGTGCCACAAAATTCACTGTTATTGGTGATTTTCTATTAACATTTATAGTTTTCCATAGTACCTGGTTCCCTTCCTTGATTTTATATCCAAACCCCTCTATGCTCATCATGTGATGTTATCAACAACACCACCTCATACATTTGCTAATGACGGACTGCATTCTGCCACAGAAATGAATTATCATTTATCTACCACTGCTCCCAGAGCCCCACTCCCTGATGAAGTGGCAAAGCACATCAAGTACTGTGATATTTGCTCAGACTGTACTACAGCCTAATAACATTTTCAGTCTAAGTTATTACACTGGGCCATCTTAAACAAATGCTTGACAATAACACAGACATGTTAACTGAACACCTTACTTTGTACAGATTTATTTGTGCATTTAAGGTATAGGAAGCCCTCTGAAATGAAACTGGTAAAATTAATTAACCTGCCTTTTATCAAAAATAAAAAAAGGAATTATGCACAGAAAGACGGAGTATAATGATATGTAGACCTGTTGAAAGAACAGACCTGTTAAATAAATTATGGATCAAGGAGCACTCCTGACCAATCAGAGCACTCCTTTCCCTGTGCACTTGAGATACTCTTATTCTGGGAACAGTGACTCATGTGCAGATGCCCTGAAACAGCCACATTTTGGGATAGTTTTTAAATAACTTGCACTCCCTCGATCTATAATATGTTAATATACATCCCCTGTCACCACTGCTGTGGGCAAGTGGTTTCACTTGTGTTCTGCTCGAGCCAGAACAGCTCAGTTTTGCTTCACTGTTCTCTCTTGAGCAGAGCAGCATGAAATAACTCTTATCCTGTAACGAGTGGCTCTGGGGGATGTATTAATATATATAATTGTGCTGTACACAGTTTTGCCAGGGTTATTGATTATTACATGTTATTATGGGTTGATAGAATAACCTAAAGTTATGAAGAAATGTTGTGTGCAGGGCCAGCCGTTGGGCCAGTGGGTAGCATGCTGTGTTCCCATGCTGGCAATTCAAGTACAGGGACAAGCTTGGGGAGCTGGTTGGGCAGCATGAGGTTGGGGGGCACTGCTGTTGCACACCACTGCTCTGAGCCTGAGAATGTATGATGCAGTGTTTTGTCTCACAGGTAACACATATGATGGGCCAGGCCTTCTCCCACAAGGGGTTCATGTGCATGTCACAGACTGATGGGGTGATCTAGTACATCAGGAGAAGTGGGTTGGCATGGAAAATTAGTCTTGAAATATCTCTACTATTCTGTTTATTTCATTTCCAAAGGGACCTGGTTGAATATGGGTACAATTTCACAATCACAAAAGTGACATTTATTTAAAAATACATTACAGATTGCATATAAATGCATAAGTGATACACAGTGGGGACTTCACTAGTGGTGTAAACACCATGAGTATAGATGAATCATTTATCAAACAGGGCCCCTCAGAATATTTCCACCTCTGCATATTATTACTAAAAGTCTCTCGGTTTATTTTTGAACTAGTGGTATTATATGTTCCCCATCCCATTTACCATAGCCATTGCCATTGACTTGGTGTCAGGGTGACAAGCTGACAGCTGGCCCACCGGATCAGCAGCAAGGTGTCCGTCTGTGGTGCCGATATCCCAGGTTCAGGGATAGACTCAGGAGTCAGAGGGCCAGCCCGGGAGAAGGACTGAGCATCCCATGGACTGCTCTCCTTCTCCGGGAGGAGGGAAGAGTGTCGATGCAATGCAGACCTCTAGCGGAGGCTGGGGTTTACCCCAGCCAGTGCCACACGTAAGGGTGGGGTGGAAGCTAGTTTCACTGCATGTCCCCACCCCAAGGAAGAACAATTTCAAAAATCATCGCCGCTGCTAATGATGACCCCACCTCCGCTGCTGCTTCTGCTGCAGACCAAAGTCCATCGGGGAAAGCCAGGGCCTTGAGACCATGTTTCCTGAGGAGGCGGGCACCTGCCTGGTGGTTCTGCCGGGGGGTAAGCCTGTGGATGGGGAGCAAGCGGGAGTGGGGGCAGAGCCTCCCAAATGGGAGAGCAAATTGCGTACAAAAAAAAAAGGATGACAAGCAGATGCTGCGACATGGCAGTTCATTGGTGCCACAGAATTTCTACAGAAATTACAAACCACTACCACAAGTTCTGTGACAAATGGTAATCCTGCCGTAGAACTTGGTCCCACAGTGCCTCAGAAAAATTGGGGCCTTGCCTTAGCTGCTGAGAGGAGGAGCCCTTGTGAGTAAGTCACATTGCAAACTAGCTGGCCAAATGTTACTGGGTACAAATAGAGCTTGCAGCTGCTAACATCACATGCTAGTGTGTGCTACCTATGGAGATCTCAACATGGCATAGCATCATGCCATGCAGAGGGCTCATGGGGAATTAGTGCTGGAAGCTTCCCCACCACCCAGGCTCACTTCTGAGACATGCATATATTGTTTTCCAAATCCCCAGTTGATATTCCCTGATGGTTGTGTGCTCCACTCAACAGCTCCCTCAAACCATATATATCCCTGGCATCCAGTGGACCCTTCCAGCTCCATATCCCTATGCAGGAATAACAGGGTCTGGTCACATAATGATCTTTGTCCTCCACCAGCTCCTTGGAACTGCATCACAAAGTTGTGACACTCATACTGCCTGCCTGAAATAGTTGTACAGGCAAATGGTATCGCAAAACTGTGGCACACGTTGAGGGTATAATGTAGGTATGTTTATCCCACTATACTGACGAAAAATGTATTGTGAGTTATAAATTAGTATTTCTTTTAAATATTAAATATTTTATGTTATCAGACAATGAGAAAAATGAAACTGAAGTCAAGTTGTTAGCTTCAGAGAGTTAGTGAAATACATGTAACCACGCCACCGTGAGATGTGCTTACTAAGCCAGGAGATGGTAAATGGCAAAGCCTGTTATGACTCGACTGAATGGCACCTGGGTTAGTGGTTAGAAATGGACTTGGAAAGTGACACGGTGCCTCAAGCCTATGGGGATCCTTATGACAGAGCACTGCCGGTACAACCCCCTCCCCACTCGCTGTGACTGGGAGCACAATAATGCAATCACCTCCCCACTTATCACTCTAAGCAAGCAAGCAAATAAATAGCATGTCAATAATGGCAAAATATGTCAGAAGTTGCAAAAAAATAAGTAATTGGTTTATTTTTGGGGTTGGAGTACAAGGTAAGGGACAAGGGAGGCAAAGGTAAAAATAAACAAAGATAGCTGTTTGTATTCACCCCTGCTGCAAGACATGTTCAGCACCTCTCCCCTCCCACTGGTGCATCAATTAACCCCACTATCCTATGGAGCTCCAAATTACACTTTGAGTGTGCACACACACATGCAGAGTTGCAGGCCTGTGATGCTTGGACCTCTGTGTGGAACCGTAGATTCAGCTATTTGTTGCAGCTGCTGACTGGCAAATTACACAGTTGGATGGACAGTAAAGCAGTTGCTCCTGGCTGTAAGCTGTGGCTGTAGGCTTGATTCTAAGGCTGTTCAGGAATGTCCAGAAAGTATTTAGCTAGTTAGTTAAACAATAGGAATGATAGGTTCTGTGGGTACTCATGACCTCTAGATGGCAGGTCGGTGCTGTTTCTGGGGACATCTCCTCTGCTTAGATAGATGATGGCTGGATGGTCTTTTCTATAGGCTGGATACAGGTTCAACAAGCTCAATGTGCTCCTGGTGGTGAAGGGTCTGGGTTGTGATGACTTTGGATGATTGGAGCTCTGTTCTGCAAGCTGGTTACAGGTGCAGTGAACCCAATGCACTTCTGGTGGCGAGTGCAGGCCCCAATACTCAGATGACAAAGATCCTCTTAGCCCTATGGAGACTTGCTTCACCCACCCAGCAAGCGGGCAATCACTCAGGACCTCAGCTGGTTTAATCTGTCAGTATAAAATCTGAACAGCAGCAGAATGCAGTGGCTCACTACCTTCCCAGATGCAGAACAGTTTTCAGGGTAACCCCTGCTCTAATTTGGTGCTAAAGTCCAGGCTTGGCACTCTAGCTCTATTAATCTCCTTTCCTGCTTTAATTTTATAAATGTTCAAGTCCGTTCTAGACAAACATTTTATTCAGATAGGAATAGCAAATAAGAGCTATTCGCAAATGCTCTCCAATCCTCAGAGGTTTTGTTTCAGACAAATCTGCTCAGTTTACACAGGTCTCTCCTTGTGCCAAATCCAGAGATTAAATATCAGTGGCTAACAACTCTTGCATTATTCATTATGCTAAAACCCTTGCTCTCAGTGGCTCTCATTTCCAGGGAAAAGCATGTATACAAGTCCTGAACCAGCTTGCAATTCAGAGCCATTTGCAGAGCTGAGCTCCAAACAGATGTCAGTTTCACAAGGACAGGATGCACTAATTTAGTTGTTTTGCAGAGCTGAACTAGTCTCCAAAGATCGTGCTCCCAGGGCAGGAGTGGTTTGCACTTTGTACAGCTCTGAGAGCTGCTTCAAACTAAGCAACCACCTTGATGTGTGCTCCCAACCCTGAAGGCAATGTAGGGGCTGGTTAAGCAAAGAGAAGTGTCGGCATGCCAGCCACAGTGAGAAGGGCACTGAACAAGCTCACAGAACATTTGAGTGTTCAGTCCAGCTCCAGGTCCCAAAGCTGCAGTCTGAACCATGACCAGGGTGAAGGGCAGTACAGGGAAGGTGGCAGCAGTGCTCTGGAGAGAGCCAAAGGTAATCCCCTTGTAGGAGTGAGTTACATACAGATGAATGGGTCATGCTTTAATTTTATGAATTTTCATTTCATGACCAGTTTTGGTTTACTGTTAGTTAAACTATGAATGTCAAAAAATCTTTCATTATAGATCTGAGGATCCCCTTGGATGTTGAAAATATTCTGACGAAACATTAGAGTGTGACTATTCCAGATCTGAAAAGAAATAAAATTTATTGAGTTGTACAGTTCCTAAATTGTTCATTTCACAAGTTGAGGGTAGCCATGCATTGTGAATTTCTCTGCTGCCCATTTACATGGCTACTTACATACATACTAAGAAGCCAGCAGAATAGGCCCTATGGTCTATCAAGTCTGCTCAGGGATCAGTGCCCATACAGGGTACCGTTACTTCCACTCCATCGTTCCATGATTGCATTGTACTTTACAACTGCACAGGAAGACATATGACACCTGTTATGCAGAGAACAATGGAGCAAAAATGAAAGAAATGTTACTAAGTCATAGTGGTGGTCAGACAGTATTCGATCAAGTCTGATAACATTAGTAAGTGGATAAAGTGCCAGATTTCAGAAGTCATTGAACAGCAATGATGCCAGTGTCATCAATGGCTACTGCAACCTTCAATCCCATCCACGGATCCAATGAATCTGAATAGAAAACTGGGATCTGTTCAATCCAGTTACAAGATCCATGAATCCAACTTATGGATCTGACCATGGGTCCAAAGAATCAACCTCATGTCCAAATAATCCAACCTAAGATCTGAAATCCAAGCTCGGATCCAAAACCTGAATTTGGTCAGATCAGTGTGTTAGATCCAGAAATGGATACCAGCACTATCCATAAGGGACAATCCGATCAGGTGAAGCATTCAGTACCACTACTAAGTGGTTATTACAACCACTTGAAAATGGGCTTAAAATGGAAGGATTCTGATTGGCAGCAAGTGATGCTGGGGGAGGGTACATTAACTGCAGCTAGAGCCCTGTAAAAATCAGGTACCAGCTGTGCCAACCCCATCACTGCTATCATGATGCCAGTCAGAATTTTCAGACTCTTGATGAGCCGCCATTTTTCCCACTAGCTTAGCAAGGGACGTGGTTCCTCCATCCAGCTCTGCTCAGTACTCTCCCCAACACAACACATAAAACTGTGTGTCATCTTTCAGTACAGAGCATGTGCCAACCGCCTACAAAAGTGATAATTTGTTTTGTTTTAAAGGTTTTCTGATGAAATGGAAAGCACCCCACCCACCCACAAAACCGTGATCACTAGTGTGGGTTTCAGAAGTGCAGTGCACGCCTCCATGCAAGTATTCAGACAACTGATGCTTGCCTAGGCTGCTTGCCATACAGTTCCAGCTCACAAAGCCATAAAAAGTGGAAAAGCCATGTCTCAGCCATCCTGGTGGTACTGAGAGTTGAGGCACTGGATGCCCTCCTCGCACCACGCGGCGAACCAGGTTGTAATGAGCTTGAGTTTTCAGGGGTCAGTTGGGGAGGGGAAACTGGATTGAACTGCTGCAAGGCAGCTCTTCTCTCCCAGGAGGATGTTGTCACTCCCACCATACGACTGCCACCCAGGTGGAGGCCTAGTGGCGGTGTTGGATGGAGGCGGCATGAATGGAGGGTGTTGCAGGAACACAGCATGTATGCACCTCCACGTGTGTATGTGCATCTGCAACAGGGGAGTGGAGAAAATGGAGCTGGCAGGCTCCATGATGGTCCAGCTGTGATCCCCATGATCGGATGCAGACCAGGGACGAATGCAAGCCCCGGGAGGGCAGAGCCTTGCATGTCAGTTCCGTGAAAAAACTGGGATAAAACTTAAATAAAAAAAATCATGCCTCCTAAGTACTTCCCTATTCCAAACTTGATCCACAAAAACTTTCCAGTAATGTAAAACAACACCATGAGAGTTCAACAGACATTCCTGTCATGGCAGTAGGGAGAGGTTTTGTGTCCACTTACCTTTCTGTGAAGAAGCCCCATTTTTTCTTTCTCCTGCACTCCACTCTCCCTTTTTCTGGCAGGGCTGTGAAAAAGTTTAGATCACAGGGTCACATTTTTCCCCACTCACTTAGTGAGGGTCGTTGCCCGCCACACAGCTCCGCTTGGTACCCTCCTGTCACAACACATATAGCTTTGTCTCATTTTCAGTACAGAGCCTGTGCAAATTGCTACAATAGTGATCATTTATTTTGTTTTAAAAGGTTTTCTGACAAAACAGAATGACAACCCCACCCACCCACATAATCGCGGGTCGCAGCGAGGTGTTCTTTTTTTTTGCTGTTTCTTTTCTATGCCCCCGTCCCTGGTTGGACCCTCATCTGGCTGCCATCCATTGCCTCCACTCCTTCAGACCCTCACATCTGTAATCCCCATGAATTACCCCCATGGCAGGGCAGTGGGAGCCGCTACTCACCCACCTATTAGGATCCAGTTCAGGTGTTACCTCTGGAGACAGATTATGAAGGGACAGCCATCAAGCTGCAATGACCAGCCACCAGGGTCTTTTTCCTCTTTTCTTCCCTTATGGGAGCTTGGCATGCAATGATGCCTGCGGCGAGCTCATGCACGCACCCACCCACGAAGCAGCCCGCCAAGCATCTGACATGCTCCGCTCCACTTGTCTTGCAGTGGCATAGCACGAGACCCCAGCCTCCGCCAGAAGTCAGGCATGCACCAACCACAGTGCACCCCGGGAGATGGAGAAATCCATTGGATGCTCAATCCATCTCCTCCTCCTCCGACCCCAGCGGCCTGCACTCATTCTGAATGTGGGTCGCCAACATGGTGCAAGGTATGGCATCCAGTGCCTCATCCCTCAGTGCTACTGGGCGGCTGGCAGTGAGGTTTTCAAAAGAACAGCACGTGCCTCTCCATGCAAGTAATCAGACAACTGCTGTTTGCCCAGGTTGCTTGCCATACAGTGGCCACCTCACACAAACCATAAAAAGTTAAAAAGCCATGTCTTCCAAGTACCTTCCTATTCCCAACTTGCTCCATAAAAATCTTCCAGTAATGTAAAACACCATGGGAGTTCAGTGCAGTGTGCAACTTACAGCGACTGGTGGGCGGGCACTCCACTCATGGCAGCAGGAGAGATTTTCATGTTCAAAATTCCTTTCTGTGGAGAAACCTCATGTTTTCTTTCTCCTGCACTCCACTTTCCCTTTTACTGGCAGGGTTGTGAAAACATTTAGACCAAGGGGTGGAAGCATCACAACAAGAAATAAAGAAGGGAACAAACTGGGGGTGCTGAAACACCACATAAAGAACTATAACAGGCGCCTCTTCTTCCAAAACTGGTCAATGCCAGTAGAAGAGAGACTACTTTGCCCAAAAGAACTAAAATATAATTCTAGTCATTTTGTTTAGCATTACATAATTTTTTTGTAATCCTATAAAAATGGCACATGTAACTCATTTTCTAAGCCCAAAAATACCCTCAAGGTGGGTGGTGTGGGCAATACTGGACCTTCCAGGAGCTATAAGGCACTCCATCTGTGGCGTCGGGTCTCGTACACCCCCTGGGTGTTCCGGGGTGCCGATACTGTCCACCCTGTCGGGTATTATTTCTTGCTAGTGGCTGTCTCTTGTGACTATGTACAGGTCCTCATATGTTCTTTCAAGTCACTGTTTTTACAATATATACATATACTGCTATAATCAATTGTATGCCATAAGAGCTTTTGTGCATTACTTTATAGTAATTTTGTATTCCCTGTGTTGACAGCATCCAGGCCATCTGTGGCAGAAGCAGATGGGGACAAGACAAGCCCTCAGCCACCAGGTGTCCAGGGTCATAGAAACATTGAAACAATAGAAGTTGACGGCAGATAAAGACATAAGGCCCATCCAGTCTGCCCATTTATTTTTCTACCTCATAAATGTGCCATCAGCCTTTGCTCTGTCAGTGGCCTATCTATTCATACTCATCTGTATTGCTCTCTTATGCCTATCCCATGCCTGTTTGAAGCCCTGCACTGTATTCATATCCACCACTTCCTGAGGTAGGCTGTTCCATGCATCCACCACCTTTCTGTGAAAAAGAATTTCCTCACATTCCCTCTTAATCGGCCTCCTCTAATCTCATGCTGTGTCCTCTTGTCCTGCTATTTTCTTATATTTAAACGTTAGACTCTTTCACCTTGTTAATGCCCTTAAGGTGTTTGAATGTCTCGATCATATCCTCTCTCCCTCCTTTGCTCAAGGGTACGTGTTGAGCTCCGTTAATCTATCCTCATATGTCTTCCGATGCAGTCCCTGCACCATTTTGGTTGCCCTTCTCTTGACTGCCTTAATTTGGTTAATGTCCTTGTGAAGGTGTGGCTTCCAGTACTGCACGCAGTACTCCAGATGGGCCTAACTAGTGTCCTGTAAAGAGGGATTATGACCTCCTCTTCTGACTTGTGATACCCCTACTAATACACCCTAACATCCCCTAGCCTTACCTACTGCTTTAGAGGTCTGCTTGGATGCTTTCAGGTCATCTGTGATGATGATGTCCAAGTCTCTTTCTTCCTTTGTGACTGCCAGCAACTCCCTCCCAGCCTATAGGTGGCTTCAGGGTTTCTCTCCCTATGTGCATGATCTTGCACTTCTTTGCATTAAACCCCAGTTGCCAATCTTCTGACCATTTTGCTAGTTTATCCAGATCTCTTCTCATTCTGCCCACACCATCTGGAGCATCTACTCTGTTGCAGATCTTGGTGTCATCTGCAAATAGACAAGCCTTACCCTCTAGTCCATCTGCAATGTCACTAATGAAGATACTGAAGAGGACTGGCCCCAGGACTGATGCCTGAGGTACCCATTTGTGACTTGCATCTCTTCTGACTGTATACCATTTACCACCACTCTCGTTTTCTACCTGTCAACCAGTTTGCCACCCAGTTGACCAACTTCTGACCACCCGAGCCCACCCAGCTTATTTATCAATCTTCTATGTGGAACAGTGTTGAAAGCTTTGCTGAAGTCAAGGTAGGCGACATCAACTGCTCCCCTTGGTCCATCACTCTGGTTATCCAGTCAAAGAAATCTATGAGATTAGTTTGACAGGACCTTCCTTTTGTAAACCCATGTTGTCTTAGATCCTGTGCCCCAGGGGTTCAGTTAATTTATTTTCAATGAAGTCTAAAACTTCTAGGAGTTCAAATCTGAAATCATTCCAATTTTGTTGAAGTCAAAATACTTACAGGATTCCACTTTTGGATGTCAGTATTTTAGGATGGACAAATGTATGGATGTTAACATAATAAATTAGTGGTAAAATACAATTTCTTTCAGAAAATCCATCATTTCTGACTTCCATGCCTGCAGTTTTGGAAGTAATCAAATTGTTGGTTTACATCTGGAAGTCAATGACTTCTCTCTCTTTATTTTGGAAGTTTTGCCTTATTTTGGAAGTCAAATACTCCCAAAATGGAGTTAACTAAAGCACTGTGTGCCCCTATGGATTCAGGTGTTGCACTTTCCTTTGCTTAAGGAGTGCTGAGCTGTGGGCCCTGCTCTACCTTCCTTCAGTAAATACTGAGCAAAAGTATCTATATAGGATAGATGCCTTTACAGGGTCCTCCTCCTCACATGCCCCCTTTTCTTTTGAGCTTAGCAATACCCCTCTGGACTTTCTCCTTTCACTAATGTATCTATCACCATCATCATCATCTATCATGTATGTATCACCTTCTTTTACTGTTTGTGCTAGTGTTTCTCAGTTTGAGACTTTGCCTGTCTTACTGCCATCCCTGCTTCCCTTAGGGCAGTTTGGTATGCCTCCCTATCTTCGTCCCACTGTGTTCCCTTATATTTCCTGAAGGCCAGCCTTTGGCTCTGACCTTTTCTGCTACGGTATTTGAGAACCAAAGTGATTTCCTTCTTCTTTGCACTTGCTTTTCTGTCTAACACAATGGTATGTTGCTTCAAGTATTGCATCCTTAATGCTTGCCCACTTTGCCTGTATACCCTCACCTGTGTTTCTTTTGCCAGGGCTAGCTTAACTCTGTTGGCCATCTTATCAAAGTCAGCTCCTCAGGAGTCCCACTCCACTTTTTATTTCTGTATGGCAAAACTAGTATAGAAAAAGTGCTCTTTGTTCCCTCATAAGTGCCTTTTGATTCTCAGTCCCCTCAGCTTTACCATCTTCCGGCACCCTTGTGATGGTCCTGGCCCTAGGTGACCTTCTACCTGAGATCTGTGATCCCTTCCCTGTTAGTCAGTACTAGATCTAGCAGATCTGGCAGAATTAATCAGTTTCCATGGGCCATAGACTTCTACAGGATCACCCCAGTCTCCACTGAGTCCCAAGCCTACAGGAAGAGTTGGGAAACTGAGTACCATTAAAGCCTTAGGCACAGTGCTGCAAGCAGGCATAGCCTCTTCCCTATTGGCAGCATGCTAATTTGTGTCTCAAGTTCCTTACTAATTTTATGTGGACACCAACTTTCCTGTACTTATACTGTAAACCATAATGTGACAAAAGCAATATTAAGGTTTTGAAACACAGTGAGACTGGTAGCCTACAGAATATTACAAATCCCTTTTCTTGTAACAACCACTCGGAAGATCAGTACACTTCTCTGAGCATGCATTTAATGACTAGAGATCAACTGGTGGCCTTTATGTTCTGCAGTGTAGCAGTGGCACGATGGATAATGCACACAATGTTGCAACAAGTAAACTTTTAAAAGGATATTTTTAAAGATTTTTTCTGTGTGTGAATTTAGTGCTCATGAAAGGTGCTGGAATGACCAGAACCTGAAGTCTTCCATTTATCTATGTGACATATGCGGCACAGTGCAAGCTTCCCATACTACCTGCCAATGTGCCACAACCCTGCCACGGAAGGACCACCACGTAGATGACAAGTAGTTCAGACTCCATGCTCATTCAGTCCTTGGCCTCTCATGTGAGACTGCCAATAAGAGTACCAGTTAGTGCCCATTGTGTTGGTGACTTTTGTGATATGGACACCTGCCCACTGGGAACTGGACTGAGATCACCACAAATTATTTTACATAGACCACTGCACAACCCTTAGGTGATAATGGCTTTTGGCCATTACTGACCTATGCTGGATTTGATCTGGTGGCAGAGGTGAATGGCTCTTAACCCATTGCCAATCCACGGAGCCATCCGGATCATTTTAATAGTGCTGAGGTGGCAAACATCAGATTACTCCTGATTAACTGAAATCAGCGTGTAACAGTGGAAAGGCACTCTATGGGCTGAGTTACCTTACATAATTACAGCCACCCCATTCAGTTTGTCACATGGTGCAGGTTATTACCTGATAATATACAATGGCAAGAATATTTCCTGGGCTCTGATTGGTCAGTGTGTGCCTGGGACAGTGAAGTAATCTGAGTACAACCTCACTGTATGAAGTCTAGGCACATACATGACCACATTATGAGCCAGGAATCATGCTTCACCTTCTACACTGATACCCGCCCCATAGAAATTCTCAGAAGCTGACGAAATCTCTAAAGCACACTGCATTAATCACTGAAATTGTCACAATTAACTCCCTCCCTCCACCAAGTGCATGTCGCAGCCAGACACTAATACCACACTTCATGTTAAAAATGAATTAAATTCAAAAGTCTGCTTATTTTTTCTCCCAAATGGTGCGGCTTGACTGAATTTCACAGACATAACAGTCGCATGGTTCAGTGAAGCCACTCCTTTCAGTGACAATATCTCAGCTACAGGAGTTTTACTTTTATTCATAAAATACATGCTGCCACCCAGAACCTAAATCTCCATGCTGCTCCTCCAGAACTTACCACCAAAACAGACCGAAGCCGTGACACTTCAGGTTCGTCTTAACTCCAAAATCATCACACTGCAGATGTGCTACAGTCACCGACCAGCTCTGCCACCACAGAAGAAGCAGTAATGTTTTAAACAATAATAATTAAAAAAGTTTAAAAACAGTTCATTTTCACCAGCGAGCAAATGGCCATGGGGGAGTGTTAGGTCAAAGTTCACATCATAAAGACATACAAGTAAAATGGGAAAACCTTCACAGACAGACAAAGGCACAATAAATTACATAGCAGCAGCACCTAGAGGCAATACACTAGACTTTTTTTAAAGGTACTCTTCCAAACACAAAAACATATTAAAATGCATAAAATAAATATTTTTTTCTTTTTTTAGCTTTTATAAACAAACGGACCATTGTATAATAGCAATAATGCACTCCAGGGTGTGGATTGTGCTAGGATCTTCTCTCGCTTCAGGTGATGGATGCACTTGGCCTGTGACCTCGTGCCTAACCACCCGGGCATAAGGTTATCCCAGCACAACCCACACCCTGTCATGCATTATTGCTTAAATAATCCATCCCCCTCCCCACCACCAGTCATACTTTACTGCTTAAGTGTACTTTAAGTGGGGCTCAAAAGTGCCATTTAAAGAGTGTTTCTAGTTTCTAGTAAAACAAAAGTCATAATAGCATTAGCACAGCAATTTCCTCAAATGTGAATTTCAGGATCATCCATTTTAAATTCCTGAAGACATTTCCATTAATGTTTCCTTTAAGCTTTATCTATTCATGTTGCTTTTGCCTGCAGTGAAGTTATAATCCTTCGCTTGTGACATCACAACCTGTTGCCACAGATCAGCCTTTGATGCCACAAGCAGAGGATTCTGATCATAATGCAGAAGAGACAGCAGGGACAAATGACATCTGAGGGGCAAAGAGCCTGTTTTCATGGTGTAGCAATCAGTAATAAAGAATGGAATGTCCAGAAACTCAGTTTGAATTGGAAATGTCTGAGATTTGAGTTCTGCCAATTTCAACAGTAAAAGTCTTGCAGAAACCTGGAAAATTATTTTAATATAGAGTGGACCAGAGATGACGCCTGGCTATAGGAACAGATAGGTAATATACAATATGCCCTTGAGGAAAGGAGGGAGGGGGACATGATAGAAACGTTTAATACCTCAGTGGACTCAACAAAGTCCAAGAGGGTAGCATCTTTCAGAAAAAGAGATGTGCAAGAACAAGGGACACAATTTGAAGATAGAGGGGATGGCTCAGGGGCAATGTGAGGAAGTATTTTTCACAGAGAGGGTGGTGGACGCATGGAACAGCCTTCCTGAGGAGGATGTGGGGTCTAAAATTGTGGAGAATTCAAGAATGCATGGGGCAGACATAAGGCCATTTTGTGGGGAGTAGGAAGAAATAGGCTGTTGGTTAAATAGGATCTGCAGCTTATCCTCTAGGTAGGAAATGGGCAGACTAGGTGGGCAGCGGTCCTTATCTGCCGTCAAAGTCTATGTTTCTATACAGTACCTTTTCTCACAAATGTATTTTGGGAGGGGCATTCTGAGTCTTTGTTGATGATTCTGGTTGGTCCCATTTCCGATTCCCACCCTACTAAAATTACAGTATAATCATGGCCCCTAGTTCTCTGCGGCACTTCATTCCTGATGTCTGTAGGCTGGGCTCCTGAGCTTGTGGCAGTATTTACTCATTCCTGTAGCCTAATGAGCACTGAGGAGAGATGGTAGGATAAACAAAGAAAGGGAAGGAGCCAGCGCAATGGAAAAAACTGCATTTGAAATTAAATGAACTTCATGGCACTAAATATATTTTTGTAGCATGGTACAAGTTCTGTGAAAAATTCTGCTGCCATGGAACTGCAGAAATCCAAGGACCTCAGATGTAATTGTTGTGCTCTGTTTGCATTAAACATTAAGCTAAATGCATAAAACTAAAGACAGCTGCAATTGCTTTTGCTGTTATTCTCTCTTAAGTACAGCATGGGGTTTACAAGGAGACAGTGCGAAAAACTGGGCTTTGTATATAAGTCTGGGTGGAGACACCTACGAGGGTCTTGGTGTACAAATCTGATAACACTAATGCTACACTGCTTTTGCTTAGTATGCATTCTGGTTCCGTTCAGGTGGCTGAATTGGTAACAAGTGAATTCTTTGAACAAGCGATCGGAGAGATGGAGTTGAAACTCACCCTTCAGTAAGTACAGTTCTACAGGAAAACTGTTCTATCTTGTGCTACCTCAATTTCCATTAGATAGTTTTAATCCTTATACCACTTTCTAAAGAATTACAAATATAAATGTAAACCATGGGGACCTTGTGGGTGTTTTCCCAAAACTGATGTAGCGGACCAGGTTCTTTTCCAGTGTTTTGGGACTCTGCTGGTTGCCGATATCTTTAAAGCACAGAAGAAACATAATGTCCATTTTGGAAATCAGATCAAACAGCACATTTATTTTCAGGACAGGCAAACACATGCAGTTCAGCATGCTCTCCTCTTGGGAAACAACAGTTCACAAGGGAAGTTTGATAAATGTTCCACCACACAGAAGGTTGGCAGGGCCACACATACAGTATTTCATGGTAAGGAGTATGGTTGCTCAGATATTCATTTTGCTAAACGGATGTCTCAAATTTCAGCAAACATTTAGGATTTTAGATTTTGGAAAATGCTGCCAAAATCCCAAATCCTAAATATTAAGGTACAACGTGGATATGGAAATTCGATCCGATTTGGTGTCCGTTACAAGTCCCACCACCCTGCAACTGTAAAACCACCCACCTAAACCACTCATCAAACCCAACCTCCCTCCTCCCACACAAACAAATGAGAGCACATACTGTAAGGTGACTAAAGAAATAACACAGAATTCCATCCTTATCCTATTTGCTACAGATAGTGTCCACTCCATCCACAGGCAACTCGTAATAAAATCTTGCCCCACCTACACTAAATCAGGATCTCCCCACCCTGGCATAAGCTACAATCCCACACCTCCCAGTTCAATTATGCAACCCCACACAGCACATCCACAAGTCTCCTTCCCTCCTCCTCTAGCACCCCCTCAAAAAAACAGAACACGACCATCAGGTGTGGGAGAGCTGAGTCAAATGTGGTCATGTGGTGGAGCAGCTTGCACCTGTCTTTGGTCCGTAAGCAAATGAATGATGATGTCCTCCTACAGTAACTGGGAAAACAAGACATGCTCTCTGCTGCTGTTAACAACCAGGTGCATACACAGGCTGCCAGCCCTATAACTAATGACAGTACTAGATGATAGTATTCACTCAACCCAGAGGAGATCATCCATCCATCCCTATTCCAGTTCTGTGGTGTTGACAGGCTATGGAGAGTCCAATACCAGGAAGTAAATCACATTCACACAGGTAGTGTGTTCAAGTGCTAAAGTGAATTTTATTGCCACAAATCCTCTACAATTTAGGATTATAGGAAAACAAGTCTGAGTTTAGTAGAGGCAGCATGGTCTCATGGCTTGGACCAGTGGCTTGATCAGAGATGCCCTAGTGCTTCACTACTAAGAACTTCATCAGGAGGCTACTGCCTTCTAGTTCTGCCCTCCTATAGTAACACCTGTTTGGCCACTGATGGCTAATCAGGTGTTAAATGAAAAACATAATCATCATTCATCCAACTGAACTGAAGACTAGCACAAGCTGCTTCGCTGTAGGACCACATTTGACTCAGATATCACCCACCTGACTATACTTGCTCATTTTTTGTGGTGCTGTGGGGAAAGAGGAAAGTGGGGGCTAGGGATGGTTGGGTGGAGATGCTTGATTGAACTGCGGATTATGGAACTGTGACTTGTGCCGAGCTGAGGGAAGGGCTCCTGATTTAGCATGGGTGGAGGGAGTGGGGTTTTATTATCAGGAGCTGCCTGCAGATGGAGTGGACACTATCTGTAATAAATAGGATAAGGACAGAATTCAGTATTATTTCTTTAGTAGCCTTATAGTATGTGGTCTCATGGGCCTGTTGGGGGAAGAGGGAGGTTGGGGCTTGCAGGGCAGTAGAAATACTGAAGCATGTGAAACACTGCCATCTGGTGGGGGATACTGTGTTACATAAACAATAAGACACAACAGAGTTGTGTCTTATTGTGAGTAATGATGGCACACCTTGGGAAGCAAGGTATGAGATGAAGATGAGTGCATTATGCACCCAAGAATGTGGTTGTCCCATAGTTACACATAACCTCCAATTTTATGTGCAGTTATAAAATGGATTCCTGGTTAATCATTTTAGAACTTAGCAATGAGGTTCAGAAGTTAAGTAGTTCTAGCCTCTGTTGTTATACTGGAATAATGAATGGCCATGTATTTGACCAGTTTCTGCATCAGCACTAACAGACAATTCCATCTCAAAATGGGTCCAGATTTTTGCAACAATCATGGTCTGAGGTGCTGTGTCCCATTGATATTCAGAAATTGTCTACCAACTGTACTGAACACTGTGTGAATACAACTATTTAGCAGAGCTACCATGTAAGAAACAATAGGTGCTTCCAGGTTCTGACAACTGTAAATACATTCCTGGACCGTCACTAGGCTAAGGGATGAGGTGGCAGTAATAACCTGTCTAATTAATGTTGAATGCACAACTATATGACGTAGGGACCCATGCAACCAGGCACAGTTTGCAGGCCTCACACACACTGTGTAGCATCCTATCTTCAGATTAGTGAGAAACAGAATCAAGTCATATCCACATATGGGGTATGCACACCACACTGCAAATTCTCTAGTGAGAGAGGAGGAGAAAATATTTGGGTTTTACTGTCAGACTGTTGGAGCAGTATTAGCAAATAGGTCACATTATTTCTTTCTCACTACAATATGAAAATCTCAAAGAAAGGTGCTGGAAGCAACTCCCATGCCTGCTGAGCAAGGTGCTTACCAGGGTACACACAACTGGATTAACAGCCAGAATAGTCAGGGCTCTGTTATAACTGTGTCACAGCCTGCTGCTACCACTAGGTGTCACCGCAGTGGTGCATAGTCGCACTTTGGGATGGGGCAACTGATTACAAGTCGCTGGCAAACTAAAACCAGTTAATTTAAAAAGGCACTATATTCAATCAGATGCTCTTCCTCCCTTCACACCAGTAAAGGAATGCAGAATAACAGTTTTGGAAAGCTATCAGCATTATCAACTAAGATTATGATAAGGTGTAGCTTCTTTAATTGAGAAACCTGCCAGAACAGCATGTGCAGTGTGTAATGTATTTCATAAAAACAAGCATTTGTCAATGTCGAATGTTTGCTTGCTGGCATTAGCAGTGGAAGTGCAGGAGTTGAGACAGGTGCAGTATAGGAATGGCATTGTAGTATTGAACTGATGCCAACTCCGCCCTCCCACTCTGCAAAGATGGACAGGCATTGGGGTGTGCCTTTGGGTGCGTCACCCATAATGGTCATGACATTTCCCCTCACCTACCCTTCAGAAACTGACAAGTGTGGAGGCGTGCCTTGGGGTGTTTGGGCTTTACAGTCACCTCACTCTATAAGGAAATATGCTGAAATGGGTGCAGTATAGGAGAATGAGGTGAACTCTGGGGCCAAAGGGTCCAAAGTGCACCTTGATGCCTGTCGCTGGCTGCAGGGTGGGGTGGGGGTGAAATGCCATGAAATACGTGCGCATAACAATCCCAAGCCATACCCCTGACGCCTGTCAGTCCTTACGGAGTAGGGCATTATGGTCGAAACCCTAATGCCCAGGGCGTTCTTGCATTTTACTCCACATTTTCAGCATGGGCTTTTTGTGACCCCACCGCATGAACAGTGACACTATCAGTTCATTAGGTGAAAGGTGATTTTGCACAGCGACTGTGCCATTTGGCACCACAGGTGAGAAAACACATTTTGAGCAGGATATGAAAAGTGACAGCTGTACTGTTCATGAGGAGGTATAAAAATGGCATTGTTGAAAATCTGGAGTGAAAATATAACAAGCATTTGTCAATGCCGAATGTTTGCTTGCTGGCATTGGCAGTGGTAGTGTAGAAGTTACAGAGCCGCGAATAGGAATGGCAGTGAAGTATTGAACTGAAACCAACCCCACCACCACCCTGCAGAGAGTGACAGGCATTGGGGTGTGCCTTTGGGTCATCAGGCATAACATCCACGCCATTTCACCACACCCCACCCTGCAGACACTGGACAAGTGTCACGGTGTGCCCTGGGGTCTTTGGTCTTTGCGCGCACTCCCATTCCATCAGGAAACACGTGAGATGGGTGCGTATAGGAGAAAGGGTTGAACTTTGAGCTGAAGAGTCCAAGGCATACTTTGATGCCTCTCACTGGCTGCAGGGTGTGGAATGGTATGAGCATTGCAGACAAGAATCCCAAGTCACAGCCCTGATGCCTGTCATTCTCTCAGAGGTTGGGCGTTATGGTTGGAAACTGTAATACCTCAGGCGTTGTTGTTATTTTCACCCAAATTTTCAACATGTTTTTTTTGTGACCCCACCTCATGAACAGTGGCAATAACAGTTTGTTAGCCAAAAGCTGCTTATGCACAGCGACTATGGCATTTAGCACCACAGGTGCAAACACATTCGAACAGGATGTAAAAATGACAGCTGTACTGTTCATGGGGAGGTGTAAAAATGGCAATGTTGCAAATCTGTAGTAAAAATATTAAAAAACTGGTGAAGTCACAAGTGTGCATAGAAACTGTGCAACTACATCCGTAATGTAATTAGTTTTGGGATTTTTACAGCAGATTGTCAACAGAGGCATTTTGGGACCTCCGATCATGAACAGTGTCACTGTGATTTACTTTATCTGTCCTGAACAATGATTTCCACAGTGACCATGCATCTCTGGCGCTGAAAGTGTGAAACACATTTCGTCATGTTGTGAAAATGACAGCTGTACTGTTCATAAGGAAGTGTGAAAAATGCCACTGGTGAAAATCTGACTGAAAATATTACAAAGTCATGAACTTACAAGGGTGCGTGGAAACTGCGCAATGCTCACTCGTAACACAGTCATTTTATGGACTTTTGTCACTAAATTTCAACATAGCCATTTTAAGACCTCTGCTCATGAAAAGTTTAACTGTGATTTTCTCAATCTGTCCCAAACATTGTTTCGCGACACTGACTGCACCATTGTGCACTACATGTACGAAAACACATTTTGGGTGACATGTGAAAATGGCAGCTGTACTGTTCATAAGGAAGTGTTATAAAATGGCAATGTTGAAAATCTGAGGAAAATATTGAAAATTCGCAACTTACTAGGCGCAGTATAGGAACCGCCAATGCACGCCTTAAACAGTCATTTTTAGGAATTTTTCACCAAATTTTCAACATAGCCATTTTAAGACCTCGCTCATGAACAGTGTCACTGTGATTTTCTTAATGTGTCCCATACATTGATTTCAAGACACCGGATCAGCGCCACTGTGTGCTGGCAGTAGTGAAACATGTTTTGGGCAAGATGTGACAAATGACAGCTATACTGCTCATGAGGAGGTATAATAAAATGGCAATGTTGAAAATCGAGTGAAAATATTGAAAATTGCGGAACTTACGAGCTCATGAGGAACTGCGCAACGACACCGTAAAACAGTCATTTTTAGTATTTTTTCACCAAATTTTCAACATAGCTATTTTAAGACCTCTGCTCATGAACAGTGTCACTGTGATTTTCTTAATGTGTCCCATACATTGATTTCAAGAACCGATCAAGCGCCATTGTGGGCTACATGGGCGAAAACACATTTTGGGCAAGATGTGAAAAATGACAGCTGCACTGCTCATAAAGAGGTGTGGTAAAATGGCAATGTTGAAAATATGGAGGAAAATATTGAAAATTATGAACTTCACGAAAGGCATGAGGAACTGCGCAACGACGCCTCGTAGAAACAGTCATTTTAGGAATTTTCACCAAATTTTCAACATAGCCATTTTAAGACCTCAGCTCATGAACAGTGTCACTGTGATTTTCTTAATGTGTCCATACATTGATTTCGCGACACATCGACTGGCGCCATTGTGTGCTACATGGGCGAAACATGTTTTGGGCAAGATGTGACAAATGACAGCTGTACTGCTCATGAGGAGGTGTAATAAAATGGCAATGTTGAAACTCTGGAGTGAAAATATTGAAAATTCGCAAACTTACGAAGCAGCATAGGAACCGCGCAATGCACGCCAGAAACAGTCATTTTAGGAATTTTTCACCAAATTGTCAACATAGCCATTTTAAGACCTCGGCTCATGAACAGTGTCACTGTGATTTTCTTAATGTGCCCCATACATTGATTTCCGCACAACCGACTGCCCATTGTGTGCTAAGCATGGGCAGAAACATGTTTTGGGCAAGATGTGACAAATGACAGCTGTACTGCTCATGAGGAGGTATAATAAAATGGCAATGTTGAAAATCTGGGTGAAAATATTGAAAATTCATTGAACTTACGAGCCTCCGTGAGAACTCGCAGCGCATTCTGTAAAACAGTCATTTTTAGGATTTTTCACCAAATTTCAACATAGCCATTTTAAGACCCTGCTCATGAACAGTGTCACTGTGATTTTCTTAATGTGTCCCATACATTGATTTCAGACACCAACTGCGCCATTGTGGGCTACATGGGCGGAAACACATTTTGGGCAAGATGTGAAAATGACAGCTGTACTGCTCATAAAGAGGTATGGTAAAATAGCAATGCTGGTGGTGAAAAAATCTAAAAAATAAACTGTTTCTGACGTGCGTTCATATTCTCAGCTATGGTCACGCAATTTCAATATTATCATAAGGAGGTGTGGTAAAATGGCAATATTGAAAATCTGGAGTGAAAATATTGAAAATTGTGAACTTCACGAGCAAGAGGAACTGCACAACGCACCCGTAAAACAGTCATTTTAGGAATTTTTTCCTGCCATGCTCATACCATTCCACCCCCACCCACACCCTGCAGCCAGTGAGAGTATCAATGTGTGCCTTGGACTCTTCGGCCCAAACCTCACCCCATTCTCCTATACCGCACCCATCTCACCATATTTCCTGATGGAATGGGTGCGATAAGGGCCAAAGACCCAGGCACACCGTGACACTTGTCAGTGTCTGCAGGGTAATGTGTGGTGAAATGGCATGGTCGTTATGCCTGATGACCCAAAGGCACACCCAAATGCCTGTCACTCTCTGCAGGGTGGTGGTGGGGTTGGTTAGTTTAATACTTTGCTGCCATTCCTATTATGCAGCTCTGTAACTTCTACACTACATACCACTGCTCAGCAAGCAAACATTTGGCATTGACAAATGCTTGTTTGTAGTGGCTCAGTCTGAACTCAAATGATAAATTCCTACCCAGTCGAGTCAGCTGTGCAAGCAAAAGAAACAACAGGGTGG
This sequence comes from Neoceratodus forsteri, assembly GCA_016271365.2. NCBI lineage: Eukaryota > Metazoa > Chordata > Ceratodontiformes > Ceratodontidae > Neoceratodus > Neoceratodus forsteri. The sequence goes on from CM028132.1 coordinate 698,393,185, forward strand.
GATTTATGGTAAGATTTCCTAATGCCCAGGGTTGTAGTGACTTCTGATGTCATAGGCAGAGGGACTTACTGCTCCTGGGAGTGTGGTAATATCACCAAAATCCCACCCTGGAGTGTTTTATTACACTTATAATATAGGTCTGTGTGGAGCATTTTAAAAAGAAATGTTAAAAAGGTGTTAAAATAGCTTGCTTTGTACAAAATATTCTAAAATAGTTCCTGTGCATTTGGGCTGACACCAGAGGGCACTGCTAGGAGATGTAATCATTTTGTTCTGCTTAAAAGTAAGTGCTATTTTGTAGCCCCCAACCCCATTCACACTTACTCATTGTATGATTCCACTGTTTGATTAAATTTGTTTTAGACAAAAAGTTATTCTTTAACAAGTAAATAAACTGACCACCAGTGCTGTAGAAGGTGAGTAAGGGTGAGGTCCAAGCTGCAGTTTGTGGCAGGAGCAAGCGCTGGTTACAGCTCCAGTTTGGTAATGAGCAGGAGCAAGCAATGGTTCTAAAAAACTAGCAGCACACTACTTAGTAAAGTGTTTATTTTTACTGCACAATGTGCCCAAAACATTGTTATTTACAGACAGCAAGCAGAACTACAAAATACAGAGGCAACAGTTTCATGCACAGCACTTTCTCAAGGCTAAATTAGACTACAGAGGTGCTCATTATATACAAAAATCGGGTCATCACATGATGCTAATAAACAATGAAAACTAATCAATGAATTAAATAACTGTATTTGTGACTTTCATGTGGTGAGCTCCACAACACTCATGGGTGTCTGTCTTTTGGCTTGCAGCAAGCAATTGTCATCTGCAGTTCTGTCCAAGCATACAAGTTAATGAGCAAGTGGAACACTGGTTTCATTAGTAACTGGGCAGGTTGACCTTGGCACTATATTTGTTCAGGGATCTATGGTGAAATTGGGGTGCAGATGTGATGCCTTGTCCAATCAAAAACTTGTCTTGCCAGTCAAAAGCCTGGATTTTTCTTATCCATTTTATAATACACAATTATCTCTTGCTGATCTGTTTAAAGTCACCATTTACCCTGCTATAACAAAACAATAAGTAAAATAATTTGAGCCAATATACACAGTTGCAGTGGTGGGTATTTAGGGGTGTACTGGGATGCCCATATCACCTCCCACCAAAACTGATGTACACAAACAGGTGCCACTATCTGCAGGGTGCAGACTGCCCTTTGTGGAACAAGCACTGCATACGCTTATGCAGATTGTCATTCAAGTGTTACTGGTCGCTGTTGATGGGCCACGTGCTTGACCACTAACATACTGGAACTGTTGCAGCCAAAGGGCTGGCCCATGGCATGACACCAGATGTATGAAGCCATGTCGTGGGCTCTGCCTCGCATAAAGGGTGCTACTGCCAATGTCATTCTCATGCCCTATACTTTAAGGCCTTCTTGTGGACTGAGTTAAGCTTTAATTTATGAGGTCCCTCACCAGTCTTCCTTTGTTGCAGTGGCCTTGTACTTCAGATTGTTGCCACCTGCATCCATGGTGTCCAGCGGGTCCCTATTCCTAGCCCAGTCCCATGATGCCTTCTGTGGTGTAGTACATCTCCAGATTCTTCTTCCTGCCGGAACAAATGTTCTGACTCACAAGGCAGTAACACTTTGTAGACGCTTTCAGCAGTTGTTCGGGCCATGGTGTGGCTACATTTTCTGACTGGGGAGTGAGGGTTCTGGGCAGCTGCTGTGCATAGCACTGTCCTTCCAATCACACCGGTGACCTCATTACCACTGCCTCCTCCTGCTCTTTTCCTGTGCTAGCACACTCAACCTGTGTACTAGTGCAGAAAATTACTTGTGACCATTTGTGCATACCACAAAGGGGTGCTAGACAGAACTGTGCGACAAAGTGGTCTTTGCAACTTGGTAGCACAAAACTGTGATTGTGTACAGAGGACCTTGGCATTTTCACTGAACAGTAAACTGAGGTACTGATCCAGTGTCACTGGAGCTTATCTTTGTTTATTTTCTTTCCTGTCTTCCTTGTGATGAAGAGTCTATAATGGAACATCAAATGTTGCTGTAAATAACATTGTTAAGCTAGGACTTTACAAGGCCATGCACTTGGAGATACAGCATTACTTACACAAAGGTGGTTATAACTGTAAACTATTCTCATACCAGATGGCCCACAGATGACTGTCAGCATCCCTATAGCAGGCCCAGTTACTGTACAGATTGAAAAGAGGGGCGATTGTGTCATCCCACAGGATGGAGTCGGTGCCCTGTCAGTTCCAGGTCACCATGTGGCACATCTAGGAAAGTGACCTTCCCTGGACCGCTCTTTTGCCCCCACCCCAATAGGCAATGGCAAATGGTTAATGTAAAACATGGCCAATGAATCATATCCTGTCCACTTAACCAACATGACAACATGCCCCTTCTGGCCTGAAGTAGCCCAGATCGAGCTGGCAAAGTTACTGTAAGTAATGTGCTCTACACCTGCCCTTCCCATTTTCCATGCAGTATGGTTTCCCAAGCACTTTTCAGCATGTGCAGTCACAGATGCTTGGCATCACAGATCATGTTCTGTAACACAGCAGTAATGTGCATGGCTTCTCTGTTAAGTGAGGATCACATCCACAGACCCCCTCAAGCTGCCCTATCATAGTGTTGGGTGTCTATATATATCACTCATATCACACAGTGGAGTAGAAGGTGCTCTGTCTCTGCTGACATTGTCCATAATTACTGTGTTGTCATTGACATGCTCAGGGCCTGTGCCATGGCACATGTGTCAGCCTGCTGGACCATTACAACCCCGAACAGCATATTACCTATAATTATACAATGGCAAGAAAAAATCCTGGACTCTGATTGGTCAGTCTGAGGCTGGACCCGTGATGTTAATCAGTACAACATCACGGGTGTGATGTTAATCAGTACAACATCACGGGTCTAGTCTCAGCCTCACTGTGAACCTGCAGAAGAGCATTTTATGGAACCTCTCTTCCATTGCTTGTTTTATGGCTCCTTCTCCTTCCATTGCTTGTTTTATGGATCCTTCCATTGCTTGTTTCATCTTCTCTTAAAAAACAAAAATATTTTCCACACAAAACATCTTTAAAATGATTTGTTTTATTCTGTATAACAATGAGCCATTGTATAATAGCAATAATGCCCTCAGGGTGTGTGTCATTTGGGATAACGTCACGCCTCAGTTGTTGGACACACTGCCTGCTGACCTCGTGCTCAACCACCTGAGGCGTGATGTTATCCCAGCCGCTACACACACCTGTCGGCATTATTGCTTAAGTGTAGCACATAATGGTCAGGTCCCGTCCAGTATGAGTATTTATTTATTTATGACTTTAACTGGGTAGGTGCACTGATCCCAGGGACTGTTTTCAGGCATGACCCGGCCATGTAAGGGGCACAGAGTAGAAACATCAGAATAACAAGAACATAACAAGAGCAGGTAATACATGTAAAGGTTACAGTTGTTACATTTGGCAATACATGGTGGCAGTAGTTGGGACAACAAATAAAGCAAAGTAAGGCTCATGGTGGTACAGTTTCAGTAAATAAGAGAACCTATTTGGCCCTACCCTGGAATCTATGGGGGGCTAGTCCTTAAAGCAGTGGCAGGTGGATGCCAGTAGGAGCTAGTCTTTGAGGCCAGTCTTGAACTGGCGGTGAGTGTTTATGGTGCCCAATTCAGTGAGCAGCTTGTTCCATAGTGTGGGGGCTGCTACAGACAGGGCTCTGGCGCCCATGTTCGTAGCTACCCTGGGAATTTTCAGGAGGGATACTGGAGGAGTGTAGACAGTGGTGTGAGGTTTGGATGGTACTGACCACGATGGCAGAATCAATAAAACTGTACAGTGCAAGGTCAAAGGGGCTTGTAGTGGGAGCCAACCCAGTGTAGTGTAGAGTGTACTGTGGTGTGGAGAAAGGAGCCAGCAGAGAGAAGCAGCAGGCACTGTTGTATGCTACTGATATTTTGCCATGGTAGATGCAGAGGTCCTGGAGTAGATGGGAGAGCAGTAGTTCAGGATAGGTAGCAAGTTTCCTGGTTGATGGCATGGATATCCTCAGGAGTGTGGTATTGCGGTATCTGTAGGCAGACCCTAGTTTTTGGTGAAATCTTAGAACCAGGAGTTTATGTGCTCTGTAAAGGAAAGGAGGGTCAAGCACAACTCCTAGATATTTGAAATGTTTGATGTCCTCTAGAGCATGGCCATCAGGGACATGATGTTTAGCGGTAGGTTAGATTTGCATTTTGTTAGGAAGGGCTTCGATCTGAACAACATTGTTTTTATTTTTTTGGCATTCACCAGAAGGAGGTTGTCAGAGAACCAGTTGTGGGCTGTAGTGTAGTCTTGTGAGAGGGCTGCAGAGAAAAGGATAGGAGACTTTCGCTGGAGAAGAGCACGCGGTCATCGGTGTAAAGGATTGAGTGACAGTTGAGACTATCTGCTGGAAGGAGTTAATGAATAAGGAGAAAGGAGGGGTCCATGGATAGAGCCTTGGGACCCCAGTAGAGAAAGGCAGGGTGTGCGAAGGGCCGGGCCAATGCATACAAACTAGGAGTGCCCTGTAAGGTAGCTTCTGAACCAGGTGGTGACCTTCAGAGAGCAGCCAAGGTGATGCAATTTGGAGAGGAGGAGCGAGTGATTGACCAGGTCAAAGGCTTTGAGAGGTCAACGAAGACTGTGCCAGCTGCATTTCCACGGTCATGTTTGTGAGGATGTGGTTAGTTATGAGTGCGAGAAGTGGTGGTGGAGTGATTCTTGCAGAAGCCGTGTTGTTGGCTACATAGTAGGTCATATTTACCTATGTAATCAGCAAGTCAGTGGTGGACGGTTTTTCCAGTAGCTTGCTTAGGTGAGGAAGGATAGAGATTGGGCATAGTTGTCTATGGATTGTGGGTCCCCGGCTTTATGAATGGTGATGACCTTCACGGTTTTCCATGTATCGGGCATGGAGGAAGTGGTCAGGGTGAGGTTGACAATGTCGTTAGGGGCGACAATGGTGGGGAGATAAGTCTAAGGAGACAGGGGATAATCCGTCTGCTCTAGGGAGCCATGGTTTGGGAGGCTCTTTAGGAGTTTAGCTATGTCAGTGTGCAAGAATACTTTGAAGAAAAGGGGAATGTGGAGGTTGAGAGGTAGGCCCGGCGGGTGATGTCACAGGGGTGTACAGGGGACAGGTTTTTTGCAGATCGTTTGGGAGCTTGCTCAGGTACATAGTGAGATCAGAGAATTTGTCATTGAGGGCATGGCCACTTCTTGGGGATCGGTAATGTGGCCAGAATTAGTGTGTAGCTGTGTGACAGGCTTACTTGAGGGAGGGGTTAGTAGCGAGCCAGTGGATGTCCAGAATTGTTTAGGGTCCCCGAGGTTAGTTTGCTGGAGATTGCGAAAATGTGTCTGTTTGAGAGCTTTGCCAGGTGTTTGTAAAGGCTCTCCGACACCTGTAATCATCCCGTAGGGTAGGGGATGGGGATGGGGATGCTTTATAGGTTGGCCAGGCATGGTCCTTGTCTTTCATGAGCGAAGGAGGTCTTTCGTGACCCATCGGAGTAGCCACCCTCACCCTTCTGGTGGTGACTGGTGTATGGTGGTTTGCAGTTGTTTGCTGGTGGTGTCTGTGTGTGTGTGTGTGCATGCTGTGTGTGTGTGTGTGTGTGTGTGTGTGTTTGTGTATATATGATGTCCGGTCTACTCATTCTACTGAAACATGGCAAAGACAAAGGTTTCAAAGCCAAAACCAGTGACAGAACAGTTTTATCTGCTGGTCACCATTACACACAGTTGGTATGAGTCAGGTACACAAAGGACAAGAGGGTCTACTGGCAGACCATTGATCCCACATGGGAAAGTACACATTGCTGTCATGTCATGCATGCTGTTCAGCAACATGTACAGTGAAGTAACAGTCACTTTTCAGAGTCATTTCAAATGAGACTAACACCATGGTGTTCTGGATAGTTAGTGCAGTATATATAAGAGAAAGCAGCCACAGCACCAGGGATGGCTTCAACCCTGCCTTGGACTGAGTTCCTAAGGACTAACTGGGGCCAGATGACTAGTTAGTCCTACAGTAGGTCACAGCTCCATCCACCAGATGCCCCACGGAGTGATGCATCAGGCAGTGGTGTTTGAACAGTCTGCACATGGCTCATGGTGTGCATTACCTTGGCCACTAGGGCTCATACCATGATCACTATTGTTATGAATCCAAACAAACAAAAGCTGGGCAAGCTCCACATTTGACCAGGTACCCTTTAAAGGAAGAGCACTGAAACAATGAAAATGAGTATTTCAGCAACCTTAATAAAGTGCAGTTTTATTTGAGCAGATCTTTCCAATTTTTTCCCCTCTTTTGCCATTGGCCATCAGCCCTCAGCACCTTGCTGCACACCACTTCCTCACTCTCCTTCCCCAGCTGATACCCTTGACTTACCCTTTCAGGGTGGGGCTGATGCCCAGGTCCCGCCTGTCTCCTTCAGGGAAAGGTGCCGGTAACAACCGCATGGTTTCCTCTGCTCTCCGGGCAGGGTTCCGGTAAGACGGGGGTAGAAAGGATGAGAAGGGACTTGGCAAAGTTGGAGGAATGGTCAGACATATGGCAACTTAGATTCAATGCAAAGAAGTGCAAGTAATGCACCTGGGAAATAAAAATCCAGGAGAAGAGTACACAATAGCAGGAGAGGTACTAACAACAACAGTAATGGAAAGGGATCTGGGTGTAGTCATATCAGATGACATAATGGTGGGTAAGCAATGTGAGAAGTCAGTAAGGAGAGCAGGGGATACTGGGATGCATAGGGAAGGGCATCACAAGTAGAAAAGGAAGTGGTTATCCCTCTGTACAGACAGTTGGTGAGACCCCATCTGGAGTACTGCGTGCAGTTTTGGAGACCTCATCTGCGCAAGGTCAATAGACAGGATGGAAGCAGTCCAGAGGAGGGCAACTAAAATGGGCAGGGTCTACATCAGAAACCATATGAAGAGAGACTGAGAGAGCTTAATATGTATACCCTTGATGAAAGGAGGGACAGGGGGACATGATAGAAACTTAAGTACCTCAAGGAATCAACAAAGTCCAGGAGGGTAGCATCTTTCAGAAAAAGAGATGTGTAAGAACAAGGGGCACAATTTAAAGTTAGAGGGGACGGCTCAAGGGTAATGTGAGGAAATTCTTTTTCATGGAGAGAGTGGTGGACACATGGAACCGCCTTCCTGGAGAGGTTGTGGGTCTAAAACAGTGGGGAATTCAAACATGCATGGGACAGACATAAGGCAATTATAGTGGGGGTTGCAGGAAGTAGGCTGTTGGTTAACTAGAATCTGAAGCTTATCCAATAGGTAGGAAATGGGCAGACTGAGTGGGCCAAGTGGTCCTATCTGCCGTCAAAGTCTATGTTTCTATGTTTCTATCGGAGCTGTTATTGGTCAGCGGGGAGGCAGAGCAATGAAGGTCATGGTGCAAAGGCACGTGCATCATCTGCGGTGGCCAATGAGGTTTTCTGGCTTTACCCCAGGGGCGAGGATGTGTAATGATGATCTGCATCCACCCCACCCTCTTGTAGTAGGTGCTGGTGCTTGTGATTTCCCTGGCCTCCACCAGGGGTCCTTCATGTGCCAGAAATACACCCAACCCTCCCCTGGAGAAGGAGAGCAGCTTTAAGGGTGCTCAATCCTTCTCCCCTGGCCAGCCCTCTGGCTCCCCAGGTCCATTCCCAAACCCAGGTAACCAGCATCGCTAAGCAGAAATCTAAGCACTGCACGGTGGGTCAGCAGATCTTTCCAACTTACATACACCCAAATGTAATGCTGAGCCACCCATGCTTTGAGTTGAGTTCTCTTCCTTGGGGCTGGCAGATTTTGAGGAATAAGAAAAACACTGTAAAGATAAGTACTTGTACAACAATCATCTTCACTGCATTTTTCATAAAGTGTTTTCATAAGACCATAATCACTTTGCAAGTGATCGCTGCAATATGCCATTAAAAAACTACTCTTTTTTCATGTGATTATGGGGCTAACAGCTGCTCTGTCCTCCATAATTAGAAAAAATGGAAATATCTCACCTTTCCCACTATGTCCCTGCTCCATTCTGCCCTTTCCTGAACCCTTTATCAAAAGAAGCAACTCCTCCTCCTTTCTGTTGTGTTCCCATCCTTCCCTACTCCTTCCACCCACTACCTGGATTCCCATATTGAAAACATAATTCATTTTTCTTCCCACTATGTCCCCATTCCACATTGCTCCCTCTCGCTCTGTCCCCAGACCCCCAAACAACAAAATCCACCATCCCCATCTGTCTGTGTCCCTGTGCCCTTCCAATGCACTCCCAATCAGCTTCTGCATCCTCATAACTGAAAACCAATCCTCCATCTCTGTCTCTATCCCTCTCCATTTCCTCTTTCTAGATTTCAGTATGCCCATATTAAAACACTTCCACTTTTCACTGTTTCCCCATCCCTCCCCACTTTCTCCCACCGATCCTGGACCCAAAACAACAAAAATCATTCCCTAAGCTCCTGCCCACAGTATCCCTCTCCCTCCCGTCCAGTTCACAGACCCCAGGTATCCCAACTACAACCTGGTATCCAGTGGCCCCACTCCTTATTGCAATCATCCTTTTGAAACTCCAGCACCCCTCCCAAATCTGTACTGGCAAAACCATTCACTCATCCCTTGGCTGACTGCCCTCTAATTGAGATTACCACATAACTGCAATTACTATTATTAAAGGAAGGATCAGTGTTGTACTGTAGGCTGTGACTTTCACAATTAGGGGTGCCATTAAACACCAGGGAGTAATTGAGAATTTTGGGGTTCAGTGCAGGTTGAGGAGCAGAGAGATGGACTTAGTGTCAATGGTCAGCAGGAAGTGCTGCACAAAATGCACTGATTGAGCTATCATTGTCAATACAAATTAATATGCTCCTGTTACTGAATAACTGAATAATGAATATCCTTTTAAGAATGCTGGAAACACATGGCCCTGTAGAATTGGCAGAGCACGTGGCACTCCCAAGTGGGTGATCTGATTTCATTGGGAGAACCTGCCCATCCACCTGAGCCAGTGGCACCATGGTAGTGCCGTGGAAGTGGCGCTTTTAACTCCGGGAGAGTGGTAGAATTTTCAATAGCCTTGCTCCTCCTCAGGGAAATTTGGGGTGACATGGGATTTCTTGGATGACTACAAAATGTTCTCCTTTTCCATAGGCTGGTGCCATTGGGGCACTAACAGCATTACAGGGTGGTGGGTAGAGACTACAAAACAAGGGGAAAAATTGTCATCCAGGGCACTTGATGGTGCCACATCCCTACAGGATTCATTCTGGACATTGCCCTGCTTCCTCCCAGCTGCAGTGAAAACGTGTGCAAAGAATAAAGGAGGTTGACACCTCCATGGTCTACCAGGGTGGGGATTTACCCTAAGTTGTCGCCACAGGTGGCAGCATTGGGCCAGAGGTTTGAAGACAGCACCATGAGATTGGTAAGTGGTGAAAGAAACAGGTCACACAAAGGAAGGCTATAGGAGAAAATCTGGATGTAAGAGCATATTACAAGATGAAAAAGAAAAAGGATGGTAAATTAATAGCAAAAATATGTTGCTGCAACACTTCAGGTTGCAACACAAAGCTGCAAAAGAAGGGAACTACAACAGTAAAATGGGTTTAAAGGAAATAAAATGGATTTAAAGGTAGGAAGCAATGCAAAAGTGGCACTAAAGGCAAGCAGCATCCTTGGATGTATTGGTAGGGTTACCAGTAGGTAGTGTGACGTGTAATCCTCCCGCTGTACAAGTCCCTGGTGAGACCTCACTTGATTACTATGTGCAGTTCTGGAGACCTCACCTAAAAAGAACATAGACCATCTGGAAACTGTGCAGAGACATGCCACCAAAATAGTGCAGGGTCTGCACCATGAAACATATGAAGCTAGGCCCAGACAGCTAAATTTATTCTCCTCGAGCAGAGGAGGAATAGAGGAGACATGACTGAGACATTTAAATTTGTTAAAGGGCTCAACCATGCAAACCAGGAACCTCTTCTGGGAAAACAGGGCTGCACGTACTAGAGGACACAACATGTGCCTGGTGGGAGGTAAATTCAAAACAAATGTTAGGAAGTACTTTTTCATGGAGAGGCTGGTGGACCTTTGGAACAGCCTGCCAGCAAAGGTATTACAGCCAAGATGGTCAGTGAATTCAAACAGGCATGGAATAGACAGTATAGTCACCTTAGCAAGACAAATTGATAGTGGGGTAGAAACCCAGGCAGACAAGATGGACCATGTGGTCTCCTTCTGCTGGCAAATTCTTATGTTCTTATTTTTCTGATTCTTGGTGATTGTGTCATGTGATGGGGTGCTTCTAGTGTTTGAACAAATTGCTCAAAGCATTGCTGTCACCCTAATGTTAGCACTCACTATCAAAGCATGCCAAATTAGCATGTGAATAAATTCCCCTGCCCTAAAAGACAATGCTGAAGATAGGGTTATGTCAGCAATATTTTGAGCAATCACCAACCCTTTGGAACACCACTGTGCATTAGCATAGCTTTTGCAATTAATATACAAATAAACCCCTGCAATGTAAGAAGACAAATCATTCAGCCACTGGTAAGAGCACATGTAAAAATCCAATATTCTGTCGAAGGGATAGATTCTAAAAAGGCTTTGGCTCTACAAAATCAGAATTAATGGAAGCTCAAAATGGATGAAAAGCAGGAAACTTAGGTTAAATGCCCTAAACTATCTTTCTGTTTGAGTGACAGACATGATGTGAATTCATGCACATTTTACATACATTTAATATCAGGTTGACAGTTCTGTGCTCTGTCCAGTAGACAACACTGGTCCCCATGCAGTCAAGATAAATATCCCTTTGATTGCATTTGCAGCTCAACAAACTGACACAGCACCCCCCCGACACACACACACACACACACACACGCACACACATCTTTCCTAGAAGTTTTCAATGCCAAGATTGCCTGCAGGGCTAGATAAATTAATGGAGGTGCCTCACAGCCAGGCCAGCCTGTCCTTCGGAGATCTCCAGCAGAACACACACTAAAGTTGGAGGTCTGTTATGGATTACTGAACAGTTTACTCAACATGTCTGAACATTTAGTATAACTGTCTACCTTCTAGTAATTGATGGTGCCCAGAAAGTGAAGGATTTATGAAACCAGTTAAGACCTAGAAGACCAATGACTGGTCTCCAGTGTAATTAAGTCAACCTACTTAACGGAAGTTCAAATTCTCTTGTGAATCTGTGTGTTCCCAGTTCACATAGACTTTGGAAATTTGTTGTGCAGAATTATGTTTTCCTTTATCGATGTATAATAAATAATTTTGACTTTACTGAGGATTTCCAGTTGGCAGTACAGTACTTCTGCCTGCTCTATACACTCTCCCTTTATCCTATGAGTATTGTTACCTATCCAGGTTTATATTTAATAAAATGCAGAGAGAGAGAGAGAGAGAGAGAAGAGAGAGAGAGAGAGAGGAGCACCATACCACCACAGCATAAACAACCCTCTCCTTTCACTGCTGGCACCACCCCGCAGTAACAACCTTCCTGCACTGCTACCATGTTCCTGCACTGCACCATCTCCCTGCAGTTACCACTGCTCTCCTGCACTACTGTCACCTACCCTGCTTTTCTACCACCTCTTCTACACTACTACCACCTTTCCTACACTGCTGTCACCTCCCTGCACTGGTGCCATGCCTCCTGCATGGTTACCTCGAACCCAACAACCACTTCTCCTGCACTGTCACCTTCACTCCACTGCTACAACCTCTCCTATACTGATACCATCTCTCTGACTGCAACTACCTTCCCTACACTGCTACCACACCCCTAAAGAAGCAATGGTAACACCTCAAAGCACAGGGCTCGGTGATATGCAGCTGGAAAAGTTATGTATCATACATTTGCACAATAAAAATAAGAAGCATAGCGAGCAATGCTAATTTTTTTTTTCCACTACTCCCAGCTCCTACTTCTCCCCTGCATCGATGCCACCTCTTCTGCACTGCTACCACCTCCCTGCACTGCTACCACCTCTACTGCACTGCTACCACCTCTACTTCACTGCTACCACCTCCGCTGCACTGTTACCACCCCCTGCACTGCTACCACCTCTACTGCACTGCTACCACCTCCTTGCACTGTTACCACCTCCCTGCACTGCTGCCATCTCCACTGAACTGCTACCACCTCTCCTGCACTGATGCCATCTCCCTGAACTGCTACCACCTCCCTGCACTGCAACCACTTATCCTGCACTGCTACCACCCCTGCATTGAATATCTCTCCTGCACTGATGCCACCCCCTGCACTGCTATCCTCCCTGCACTGCTACTGCCTCCCCTGCACTGCCACCACCTCTCCTGTACTGCTACCACCCTCCTGCACTGCTACCATCTACCTTGCACTACTACCACCTTCTCTGCTCTGCTACCACCTCCCTGCACTACTACCCCTCCCTTGCACTGCTACCACCTCCTCTGCACTGCTCCACCTCTTCTGCATGGCTACCACCTCCTCTGCACAACCACTTATCCCACACTGCTACCACTCCCCTGCATTGATATCTCTCCTGCACTGATGCCACCTCCTGCACTGCTACTGCCTCCCTGCATTGCTACCACCTCTCCTGCACTGCTCCTACCTCCCTTGCACTGTTTCCACCTCTCCTGCACTGCTACCACCTGTCCTGCACTGTTGCCATCTCCTCTGCACTGCTACCACCTCTACTGCACTGCTACCACCCTACTTGCACTGCTACTACCTCTTCTGCACTATTACCACCTCCCCAGCACTGATATTGCTTCTCCTGCATTGCCACCACCTCTCCTGCACTGCTAATGCATACTCTGCACTGCTACCACCTCTCCTAATGGCTACCAACTCTCCTGCACTGCTACCACCCTCCTCACTGCTACCATCTCTTCTGCACTGTTACCACCTCCTCTGCACTGATACCACTTCCTGCACTGCTACTGCTCCCCTGCACTGCTATCACCTCCCTGCACTGCTATCACCTCTGTTGCACTGCTGCCACCTCCCATGCACTGCTGCCACCTTCCCTGCACTGCTGCCACTTCCCTGCTACCATCTCCTGCACTGCTACCAACTTTTCTACACTGCTACCACCACTCATGCACTGCTATTGCCTCTTCTGCACTGTTACCACCTCCTGCGCGCTGATACCACTTCTCCTGCAGCAGCACCACCTCTCCTGCACTGCTACCGCTTCCCTTGCACTGCTATCACCTCCCTGCTCTGCTACTCCTCCCTGCACTGCTACCACCTCCCCTGCACTGCTTCCACTACTTTACTAGTTATTTATTAGTTTGCTAAATTATTTATTAGTATGTTCTATCTCTCTGGCACTATTACCACCTCTACTGTACTGATTCCACCTCCCTTGCACTGATACCACCTATTTGGTAGTATTACCACCTTCCCTGCACTAGTTCCACCTTCTTCTGTACTGCTGCTGCATCCCTGCAGTACTTCACCTCTCCTGCACTACAGTACTGTCACTTTCCTGTACTGCTACCACCTCTCCACACTGCTACCACCTCTCCTGCACTGCTACCACCTCCTGCACTACCACCTTCCCTACCCTGATGCCACCCTCCTTCACTGATACCACCTTCCTCACTATTACCTTCTCCTCTGCAGTGACACCACTTTTCCTGCACTGTTACCACCGTTCCTGAACCAAGACCACCTTGTCTGCACTGCTACTACCTCACCTGCAATGTTACCATTGAAATTGGAATTATTTGTTTTGAATACTTTGTATTTGCTGTTATTTTAGGAGAACTGCACTGATTCTGTAAGTAATTTTCCCTTATAGAAGCTGATTTTTAAATACTAGTTACAATTCAGTTGCTGATTCAGCTCTGCGGGCTTTTAGTTACTGCTGCTGCTGCAGGTGGTAGGTGTGTTAGTTAACACACAGGCAGGGTAGGACAAATCACTTTGTAGTGTGCGGCCACCTTGGCCAAAATATTAGGGGCTGGACACTTTTTATGTTCAAAACTCCTTTAAATTTAATTCCCTACAATTTGTAGAATTTGACCATGGAGAGAAACTCCTCTGATTCCCCGCACCACAGACAAGCACGCTTCCTTCCTTAATCAACTCAAGTGAACTAGTGAGCAATGTATGCTCTCTCCTCTATGTTTCTGGTGCAAGGTGATGTGGTGGGCTGCAGTGTGATGCATGTTCACACTTCACCTTCAACCCCATGTGATTGCCTGGCACCATAAGCTTGTTAAATGATAACTGCATACGACCTTTGGGTTTCTGGGCAGGCACTGTGCGGTTCCTTTCTATGTGCAGATTCGGACTGGGCATTGGTAGCTGGGTGTCTTGCCTGGGTGGAAACCCGTGGTGGGAAGTCTGTTCTCCACAATTGTGTACCTTCCTCCTGGAACCATGCAGCAGCACTGCAGCATGTGATGATGCATTGGCATAGCAGGGCTAAGCCATGTGTCCGTCTGGTACAGAATTGAAACCATCATTTAAAAACATCTTCTACTGGGAAAAATTACATACAGGTTCAGTGTATTTCTCCTAATATGTTCTATATGTGTAATAATTGTATGTGTTCCTTCTGTAATACTCTCTTCCGCAGGCATGGCTGAGAATGGGACTTTTGAGCCAGTCCGTTTTCCAAAAACAAAATAAATAAATAAAATAATAATAAACAAAACTGGGCTGAGTTCAATCTATATTGTGCTTTAAGATGGGCACTACTATGAGGTAACTTCTTTCTTCACCCATAGTCTGTGGGGAGGGTATGTCATGCTTTATACCAGAGGGCTCCAGCAGTTCAAGATTTGTGTTTTTATTAACGATGACCTGTAAAATCAATGGTAGCTTTCCTCGTCCATATACCTTTCTATAGTGCTGTGGGAGTCCTTGGCTGCTACTAATCAGTTATTTCCAAATAAAATGAACATTTAAAAACAAGCGCCAAAACTTTTACGGTGAGCATAGAAGTGTCTGGTGGGTCGATCGAGAGGGTGCAAGTTATTCTGATATTCCACCCAGTTTGTGACGTAGCAAACACCCCTGCTGTGAATGAACAGCAGTGGCTACAACAATATTATTTATTTTATTGCTTATCGGGGGTCTTGATGCACAAATCATACATACAGCAGAACCAGTCCAGCTATTGTGCCTGTATGTAGGCTTCAGGCATCGAGACCCCCGTGAGAAGCAATACAACAAACAATATTGTTGCAGTCACTGCTGTTCATTCACAGCAGTGGTGTTTGCCACATCACAAACTGAGTGGAATACAGTATTAACTTGCGTCTCTCTGTCAGGACCCACTCGGACATCCAAGATTTGCCAAAAGGTTTTGGTGTTGTTTTAAATATTCATTTTATTTCAAAATGATGATCGCGAGCAGCATGGACTCACAGCACTATAGAAAGGTATGTGGGGATGGGAGGCTGCTACACTGATTTTACCGTCGCCTTTAAGGTTTTATCCCCATGGTGACTGGCCTCTTCAGCTTTAGCCTGCCAGGCACCAACCATCTTCCCTAGGATATTATATAGTCATCAGATTCCCACCAGTAGGGGCTAGGGATGGAAGGTCTCCTCTGGTGTCCACATCCAGATGGCCTTGCCTGGGTGATGGTGCGGGACCCACAGCAAGCTTGGGATCATCTTGCCATGCTCCAGTATTTTGTCCTGCATTTACACCCTGCTGCTGACTACAGTAATATGCTGGATCGACATGCCCCCATACACACATGCAGCAAGCATCTTGACATCCCTGTGCCTGAGAATCCCTGCTGTGCTTACCACTGGGCCTCCAACAGGTGGCAGCTGTGATGTCAGCCCACCTATCCCAAGGGAGGAGCTGTTCAGTGGATACAATCTTCCTGCCACCCACTCAACCCTCTGACTTCCCAGGTTAATTCCCAAACCTAGGTTGTCAGCACCACAAGCAGTAGCACTAGAGCTACATGTCAGACTGAACAGGGTTCAGGGTATTTTAATGCACTGGGACACTTGCTGTTCACAGTTCAATTCAGTGAATCTAGCATGTACTGAAGTGTTGTACTACTTGGGATTTTCAGTTGTGCTGTACTAAGAAAAGTAATAGTTCTAATGATTAGCACCTGAATGTATTCATTATTTACTGCCACTGTTCCATGACAGAGACTATCAAGGCCAAGATGGTCATTTATACCTGACCGGACACTATTTTTGTCCATTTTGTCAATTGACTGTGTGACACATACAGGCTTTTTTTAGGTATTAAATGCTGTGATGTAGATCTATTGGTATACTCCTAGTGTTGCATGTTAGCATGAGATGCAAATCCAAGTGTAACTATTCTTTTGTAATTTATACGTAGTTATTCCATGTGTTATTTGTGAAGTTAATTCATAAAAGAAATAAACATAATTTAAAAATTTGACTAAATAGCTACTCAGTAAATAAAACCTGTTAAAAATTACGAAGTAATGAGTTGAAATTACGTATAAAACTGAGAAAATAGTATTATTTGTGAAAAGTGTTATGCATTTTATTGTTTTTCAGAATTTTGTATCTTTTAATTGTCAGTAAAAGATAGTTTGTATTTTAACAACACAATTAAGAACAGCCTACAAGATTGATTCCGAATAACAAAGTATTCATTTGTTTTCCACAAGTCATCATCTCTGTTTGGGTAGAAGATGTTTGAAAATGCTCAGGTGTAGTAAAGCATGTAATTGTTTTCTATTGCAGGCTATTTTGATCGAACAGAAAAAGATGAACTGCCTCGGCTGCAGCTGGAATGGATTGATGGGATCTGTGTGTCGCTGTATGAGGTAATTGTCCCTTACTGGTAGAGATGGACATTTATGGGTCTCCCTTGAACCCCAGGGACTTAAAGTGATGTGTTGTATAACCTCTGTAAAGTTTTTAATCTTTAAAGCCCTCTGGGTTACTGTTCAATTCTTCTGTTTTGCCACTGTTTTATTATTATTATTATGTTGGAACCAAACATTTTTAGAAATCATTCATGGACAGATGTGCTACCATTCAAGATGTTGATGGCCTGGGTTTGGAAATGAGCCCTGGATGATCACAGGCCAGTCATGGGAGAAGGATCAAGCATCTTGGAAACGATTCACCTCTAGGAAGGCAGTAGGCTCTGCTGTGCCACTGCCACCTTGACAGCAGGTGACAGTTCAGTTGAAGCAGCTTGCAAGATGAAAAACAAAGTCTGGCATCATGCATGGGCACGCATCTGTGCAAGCAAGAAAACATGGTCCCTTTACAGCTGGCATCTAGTGGGGTAGGTGAAGCAAAGCTGAAAATTCCAGAGCAGACCGAATGATTTCACAGCATGTTGGGCCATACTGAATCCATTGGCCAGTCTTCTTTCCATACATAAGACAAATCTGAGGGGACTTGCCACCACCACTGAAGGAATCCACCACAGCTATATGGGTTGCACTGTTCATCCCCTTGAAGGAGGATGTAAGATTCAGAGATGGTAAGGAAAGGCCTCGGGGCAATTTGATTAAAGTGGTGCAGCATCAGTGAATGGGGATAAAGACAGTAGTAAAAATAAGTCATGGCAGGATAAGAAAGAGAAGATCTGTAAGTAAAGTACGTTTCCCAACACTCTTGTCAAAATACAGCAGCATTCATTTCTTATGCAGCTTTGTAGCCCTCAAATACTGAAACTGAGGAATACTGTTTATTGTGTTTAGGTAGAATCTAATTTATACAGAGGTACAGTTAAGATCTGCAGGTTCTTTCCTGTTGCTGCCATTATGATGATGCCAATTATGGTGACATGCAGCACAGCTACACACTTGCACACATCATAGACATACACATAACATGATAAAACATTAACATTTAAGCAGGAAGCTGCCTTGTTGTGTGATCCTTGGCAAGACATCCTGAGAGGGTAAAATCATTTAAACCCAGAATTCAAAGCATGAGCCATCTGTATGACATGAGGCAGCTTTGCAGATTTATTTGTTGTGTTGTAATGTGTTTTGCATAACATCAGCAACCACTTGCTTCCATTTTATAATTGGTGCATGAGAGGCTATAAAGTTAGGAAAAGAATGTTAACACAGAACAAATACATTACACAAGGTAGCCAGCATCTACAGTATTCCTACTGTATACCACTTTCTGAGGATTTGTACCTCCCCACCCATGGGACATGACATGCTCAAAAATCATTCCCAGACTAGGTCCATTACTACAGTAGATAGTACACTGGCAACTTGGGTATTCTCATCTAACCCAAAATGTTTCAATATATTTGTATAATGCGTAGCTAATGTGGTGAACTCAGGTACTGGAGGAGAGGGGTTTCCTGAATAAAATAGTCAGGGTACAGCTGGAGCTGCACAGACAAAGAGCTTTAAAACAGGAAGGAAAAGCCAGTGAAGAGGTTGCTGCAGGGGTAGAGGGCTGACAAGCTGCCTGAATGTGTTACGGATCAGGAGTCCCATAAACAACTCCCAGGAGTTGGTCTCCTGAATTTGGCCAAAAGGAAACTGCATTTTCATTGTGAGTTTTCTGTTTTACTGTTTGTGTTCTTCCAGAAGGTCTAGCCTTCTGGAAAAGGGGTTTCTAGTTAGGGTCAGGGATTGTTTAGACAGTGCGCCCACCCAGAGCTAGGCATCTTTATTTCTGTTTTTGTTTCATTTCCCGGTGGGGCTTAAAAACAAAGGGCAGAAGCCCAAAGTTTTTGTGTTACCAACCATATTAAAGAATACAAATATACCTGGTTGGTTTGATGTTGACAAACTGGTCTTCCTGAAACTCCTTACCCACCACAGAGCTGGTCCTGAATCCTGTGGTGAGGTTGTGCCTGGTCACACATGGTGTTAAAAGTGGGAGACAGGTCGATGAGAATTTGGCTGGAATCCAAACCTCCCGGAGTAAAAGAGACCAGGGCATGAAGGACATGGTGAAAGCCTTGATCCAGGCTATGGTAGCCCAGCAGGAAGCTACCCGGCTCAACAAGAGATGAACCAGTTGCTGCTCACACAGACGGCTCAGGACCATGCTGTCCTCCAGGAAATGGTAAGCATCTCATCGAGACCACGCCGGGAGAGGGTCGCCCGGGAGGCCTACCCCAGAAGGTTACTGGACTATACGGGCTTCCCACTGTCTGCAGAAAATGATGATGGCTGATGACATTGAAGCATATTTGCTCGCCTTTGAAAGGATGGCTACTCGTGAATTATGGCCTCAAGATCAGTGGGCCAGCATTTCAGTTCTGTTTTTGTGCGGCGAGACCCAGAAGGCATATTATGATCTGGATGAGGAGTCGCTGCTGACTATCCAAGACTGAAGAAAGAGATCTTGGCCCTGCCGATGTGACTCCAGCCCTTCGAGCCCAGAGGTACCACAGCTGGAGATTCCGGGAGCCGTGAAGCCTCAGTCACAGATGTACAACCTCCTCCACTTGGCCAGGAAGTGGTTCGACCCAAGTTCCATAGTGCTGCCAAAATCATGGAGCTCCTGGTAATGGACTGGTTCTTAAGAGGACTACCGCCAGCCTATGACAGTGGGTTGGACAGGCCGACCCCACTTCATGTGATGAACTGGTCACCTTGGTGGAGCAGCATTATGCCATCAAGGAACTTTCCCGGATGTTGGTTTGACTACCCAGAGAACTGGGGTGGACTGCAAACCTGAGATATTGACCCCTGAGAGGTCGGACTGGACAGGGCTAAGGAGAAGGACCACTGAAGAGTGGTCCAGGGCCACGAAGAGACTTTCGGTTCGAAAAGAGAGGGGACCTGGTCGCCCCTAGAAGCCCAAAGTGTCTAGGGTCACCCCAAGAATGCTACCACTGTTATGGGTGTGGGATTGGGGACATGTAATTGCCAACTGCCCAAATGGGGTCGAACCAATGCAGTGCAACTGGGGTGGGTTGCCACACAGCAATTGCCATTTGATTAATGTGGTAGGGGTGGTCACCACTTCACACCGATTCACCCGGTTTGTTATGGTAAACAGACTGGCGTTATGGTCTCTTTGTCGACTCGGGAGTGAGGTCACCCTTATAGTTCAAGTCTGGTGAAACCTCCCAAATTAACTTCTAGAAACGTACTGGGATCACCTGTGTCCATGGCACAGTGTTTTATTACCCCACAGCGGTAGTTACCATGGAAGCACAGAGGGAGAAGAGGCAAGTCATGGTGGGGTCCTCCTCGGTTGGCACATCCTGTCCTGGTGGGTCAAGATTTCCTGGGGTTTGAGACATTACTCCTTGGGGAGACCGGGAGGCTAGGGCCCCATAGCCGAGGCTATGTTGCTAGGAACCTTGAGGGGTCAGAGAAGTCACCTGATTATTTCCCTACAGGCATTGGGACCCCAAGCTGTATGGGGAGGCAGGAAAGTCCCAGAAATCATGAAAGGAACATAAGGATTGTAGAAGTTAGGGACCAAGATACTGGCTGTCAATGGCAGGTCCATGCTGGTGGGAGGAACCCCGCTCCAGAGGGACACCAGGGTGAGCGGTCTGAGGCCAGAGGGGAGAGTTGTAGGGAGGAAGAGGAGGACCCAGAAGTGGAGGCAGAGTCGAATCCCCTGAATTGAGTACCCTTGAATAGCCTCCAGGAACTTTGGTTGGAACCAAATAGATGAGCTCTCTTCAGA
This sequence comes from Neoceratodus forsteri, assembly GCA_016271365.2. Classification (NCBI taxonomy): domain Eukaryota; kingdom Metazoa; phylum Chordata; order Ceratodontiformes; family Ceratodontidae; genus Neoceratodus; species Neoceratodus forsteri. The sequence continues at coordinate 698,413,864 of CM028132.1, forward strand.
ATATCCGGTCAGAGGTTGTGAGATTAATGGGGTGCTGGTAGACAGCAAAGCCAGGGACCCAGACCGTATTTCACGTTAAATAATGACCTCCTACATGAGTGATACGGATGAAGAACATGATGTGGAGCAGTTGCTGGTCCCCGCCAGCACAGGAAGGCAGTACTGGATTTGGCACATGCTCATCTCCTTGAAACACCTTTGGGTCGAAAACGCTATACCATGTCCTTCAAACATTCTGCTGGCCTGAATTTATGCTGAGGTAAGGCGATATTGTGCTTCATGCCCAGAATGCCAGTTAGCATCCCTATGGCCGAAGTTAAGAGCCTCATTGGTGCCCTTGCCAATCATCGATGAACCCTTCATATGGATTGTGATGGACCTGGTAGGCCCCTAGACAGGTCAGCCCAGAGCCACAAACATCCTAGTCATCATAGGCTATGCTTCAAGATATCCAGAAGTGATGCTCCTCTATAAGCATGACCTCAAAGTCGATTGCCCGAGAACTCATTCAAGTCTTTGTGAGGGTCGGATTCCCAAAGAAGATACTGATGGACCAGGGTACCCCTTTGTCTCACGTTTAATGAAGGAGCTTTGTAGGTTCCTCTAGATCTGAGCCCTGAGGACCTCAGTGTACCACCCCCAGACAGATGGTCTGGTCAAACGATATAATCAGACTTTGAAAGGGATGTTGCGGAAAGCCGAGCCAAGACGGAAAGGACTGGGACTCACCTTCCCTACTTAATGCTTGCTATCTGAGAGGTCCCACAGGCGCCCACCAGATTCTCCCTTTGAGTTATTATATGCCCGCCAGCCAAGGGGTATCCTTGATATACTAAAGGAGGACTGGGAAGAGTGACCGCCACAAGGAGCCAGTGTGATTGGGTATATCTCTCAAATACAGGAAAGGTTGGCCTGGGTCACTCCTATTGTCCAGGAACACTTAGAAAAGGCCCAAGAGACCCAATGGACTTATTATGACCGTCAGGCATGGATCCGGAAGTTCCAGCCAGGGATCGGGTGATGGTCCTGGTTCCTACAAAGGAAAGCAAACTACTCGCCAGGTGGCAGGGTCCATACAAGGTTGTGGAAGCTGTCAGTGATGTGAACTATAAAGTAAGCCAACCCGATCACAAGAAGTTCCAAATATACCATATTAACCTCCTGAAGGTGTGGCAAGACCAGGAGGCCTGCTGTGTCTCATTGGGTGTAATCCTAGCAGAAGGTAAAACAGAGGGCAAGTCCATATCTCACCCGAGCTGTCTCCCTACACAGTACAAAGAAGCAGTGAAATAGTTCAGTGGAACGGGATGTGTTCTCCGAATGACCTGATTGAACAGTCGCAGTCTACCATGACATTGTGACAGCTCCAGGCGTAAGGATAAGAGAAAGACCCTACCATATCCCAGAGGCCAAGAGGAAAGAAATCCAAGCCAAAGTCTAGAGGATGTTGAAGCTCGATGTCATAGAAGAGTCCCATAGTGAATGGTCAAGTCCCATCATCCTCGTACAAACCAGATAACACTTGGAGGTTTTGTAAAGATTTCAGGAAACTAAACGAGGTATCGTAGTTTGATGCATACCCTACCTAGGGTCGATGAACTTATCTACTAGTTGGGAAGGCCAGATACCTCTCCACCTTGGACCTTATGAAAGGATATTGGCAGATCCCACTCACAAGGGCAGCCCAGGAGAAGACTGCCTTCATCGCCCGTGGGGTTTATACCACTACAAAGTCCTCCCATTCGGTCTGCATGGAGCACCCGCAACCTTTCAGCATATGATCGACTGACTGCTACTCCCTCACTCTCACTATGATGCTGCCTACATCGATGATGTGGTCATCCATAGTAGGATTGGAAACTCACCTTTGGAAGGTCGAGGCCATGCTAGATACATTCACGAGAAGCCGGTTGATAGCTAACCCCGCCAAATGTAAGATCGGCTTGTCAGAGGCAAAATACTTGGGCTATGTGGTTGGACAGGAATTGGTGAAATCCCAGGTGAAGAAGGTAGAGGTGATCCAAAACTGGCCCCAACCAAACAAGAAGAAGCAAGTGAGGACTTTCCTAGGGTTGGTCGGTTACTACCAGAGGTTCATCCTCACTTTGCCACTGGCCGCCTCCATTAACGGAGTTAACCAGGGCGAGAGCACCGGATGTCATGAGGTGGGCAGAGGCAGTGGGTAGGGCGTTCACCGACCTCAAGACAGCCCTCTGTTCTGATCCGGTACTGGTCTCCCAGATTTCGTGAAGAATTCATTCTGCAAACAGATGCCTCAGATGTTGGATTGGGGGCAGTACTCTCCCAGGTGGTAACAGGTGAAGAGCACCCCATCTGTACCTAAGTAGGAAGTTGTTACTCTGGGTACAGCGATGCGCTGTAGTGGAAAAAGGAATGCCTTGCGGTGAAGTGGGTGACAGAAACCCTCGGATATTACCTACTGGGTCGCAAGTTCACTCTGGTGATGGACCATGTTCCACTCAAATGGATGCAAACAAACAGAAAAAATGCCAGAGTGACGACATGGTTCCTTGCACTACAACCGTATCACTGTGGTCCACCACAGAGTGGGGACAATGAACGGGAATGCGGACGGACTTTCCCGAGACCCTACCTCTCGACACAGGCCTCCCAACCTTGTAGTATTGAGCTGGGGTGGGGATGTGTGGTAGACTCAGGTACTGGAGGAGAGGGAGTTTCCTGAATAAGATAGTCAGGTATAGCTGCAGCTGATTGGCTGCAGCTGCAGACAAAAGAGCTTTAAAACAAGAAGGAAAAGCCAGCGAGAGGTTGCTGCAGTGGTATAGGGCTGACAAGCTGCCTGGATGTGTTCCAGATCAGGAGTCCCATAAACAAATCCGGAGACTGGTCTCCTGAATTTGGCCAAAAGGACAATTTATTTTCATTGTGAGTTTTCTGTTTTACTGTTTGTGTTCTTCCAGAAGATCTAGCCTTCTGGAAAAGGGGTTCTAGTTAGGATTGGGGATTGTTTAGACAGCGCTCCACCCAGAGCTTGGCCTCTTTATTTCTGTTTTGTTTCATTTTCCCGTGGGGCTTAAAAAGGGCAGAAGCCCAAAGTTTTGTGTTACCAACCACATTAAGGAATAAAAATATATCTGGTTGGTTTGATGTTAACAAACTGGTCTTCCTGAGACTCCTTACCCACTGCAGAGCTGGTCCTGAATCACGTGGTGAGGTTGTGCCGTGTCACACTAATTATAATAATTATATAAAGTATGGGATATTGTAGCCTTCTTTCTGTCAACATTCCTACTTACATGTCATAAAAGCAATATGGCCACTGAAGAGGGGAGGTAGACTCAAGTCCCTTTACAGGGAGAATTTAGAAATTTTAGAGATGAATCCAATGTAATACCAAGATATTTCAATGACTTCACAACTTCAGTTGGGCCTCCCTCAAGTGTGTGAACTGAGAAATGTCATGAAAATTGCTTTAATTTTTGATCTGAACCAAATAACATAGTGTTTGTGTAACCCCAGGCCGGTATGCCGTTTGTATCTGACAGCAATACCAGGTGGGCTGGGTTAGGGAGGAATAGGTCACTCAGCACAAAGACTAGGTTGGCTGTCTGCAAGGGCACCCAAGTAACTCCGAACACAGGAAGCGATAACTATAATGTCCAATACCAGAAGTGGGATTCTAAAGTGTGGCTTTTATTCACATCCAAACAGAATAAACAAAGCATAGATGGACCCCCATGGGGCTACACTCCTGGTAATGCAGATTAAGAGACCAGAACACATCCTCATCACTTTAGCCCTCAGGCTCTACCACACACTACACACACAGCCTGGAATTGTACCCTGCTTTGGGTTACTCAGTCCGAACTTGTACACTGCTCTGGGTTTTCCTGGCTTGGCTCCTTTGCCAGCCACTTGGACACCTTCCATACTTCATGGAAACATTTTCTGGTGGTTCTCCTAAACCACCTAAGAGCACCATGGCTCCATCAGGGAATCTTCCTTTCAATCCCACATCTGGGTGCTTTCCTCAGGCACTGGCCAAGTACCTGAGGGAAAGCAAAAGGTGTCTCAGAGCAAATCCTAGAGGTGAATTTGGTTACTACTGATGGGGGTCTCCTACCTCGCTCTCACAATTCATACCCAGCCATTTCTCTGGACAGTAAACACCTCATCCTTTAGCACTTTGCTGTGTAGATTCTTGCTAAATGTATTTCACATTCCATCTACTTACTTTGCATCCCATTTGTACTGAACTTGAACATACTTATACATGACTTTGTCCATTACTCTAGACCCTCCACAAAGTTAAGCAGTCCAATCCCACTTTCTTTCTTTACATTTTGCACTGGCCTTGAACATACTTATAAGTGGCATTGTCCATTACTCTAGACCCCTCACTGAGTTAAACAGTCCAATCCCCACATCTTCCAACTGTACTTGGCTGTCTTTTCCTGACCCCACAGTAACAGTCCCTTTAGTTTCCTTCTGTTCAGGTGAAAACACCTGGCCCTTTTTCAGAGCGAACTCACCCTTTGGTTGCAGGTGCCCCACAGGCATTTCCTCCACATGGAATGTTCCTCTCAGAGCTTCTGGTGCCTCAGCACAACTTGAACAGGCAGCTTCTTTCCTTAGCTGGACACAGGGGTTTCCTGAAAATAGGCAACACCTTCCCCCATACCCTCAGGGATGGGGCTCTGAACCATTGAAAGCGGTCTCCACCACTTCAATTAACAGTTCCTGTGTTCCTCTTCAGGTGGAAACACACACCTTACCAAAGGTAGCTCTTAAACAGAGCTTAAAGCTCTGAGAGCCTGCACACACTCTGCTGCACTACAGTCTCTCTCTCTAAGACTGCACACAGTCTAGTTTCAAATTTCCCAGTGTTCTCTCTGACCTCCAGTCAACATTCCAGTATGGCTTATGCAGCTGCGACAGTTCTAAAATGATGTCATCCCTCAGTCTCAGCTGAGACTGAGAACAGAGTGAGACAGTGTGAAATCCATTTAACTGGAGTTTCACAAGCTGCCTTCCCTGTCTACCACTAGGTCGATCTGGGATTCTAGCAACCCCAGGTAACAGGGGTTACACTCACCCTGGGCCAGAAAATGACTGTCTGCAGTCATTAATCACCTGGCTTAGGCCATCTCGCCTCATGTGTTGACTACGGGAGGTAACACTGCCTTCTCCTCTACCATGTGCCAGCACAGGCAGACAGCACTAAGGACCTAGAGGCCTTTGGCTGATGCATCAGTCTCTACTCTACCCACTGACTATGGGTACATAGTGGCTCAGTAGAACTGCCCAGAGCACAGCCCTAATAGATCAGTACTACAACCCCTACTGCAGGTCAGGGCCACAGCCTGTCTATCCCCCAGCCCTCTAGGAAAAATCTGTCTGCCTGTAACTCAAATCCCAAAACAAAACAAACAGGGGACCTCCCCACCCTGGACACCATGCAACCATACACAAGGAGCTAATACCATACCATATGAATTACTCCCACACTCCCCACAACCATACCTGTGGAAGGAAAAGTTACACACAGTAGCAACAACAACAACAACAGTACTTTAAACACTACACTCTAAAGTACTAGTGAAGGCCTCAATGAGTCCCTCCTCCTATTTTTGTCTTCTCTTCTCTTCTCTTCTCTTCTCTTCTCTTCTCTTCTCTTCTCTCTTCTTCAGGGACACCTGCAAGAAAAAGAAAGACAACACACACTCCTAATCTGCATACACAGTCTATCTAAACCCCTACCATCAAACACTGGAGAATCCCAAAACATTTTTTTTTTAGAAAAGTAGAAAAACAGTATAACCATTAGAAAACAGTAGAAAACAATGACATTATTTATGATACACCATTTGGGGATGGAGTGCCCTAAAAGTCCCATCTGGTGACCACAGTGCCCGAAGGCAAGTCCATTAAAGAGCCTGTCCTGGGCCAGAGCCCGTCAAACACAGTTCTAGCAGGCCAATGTCCTGAAGAGAGATCTATGTTTCTATGTTTCTATGAGAGTCTTTGAGGACAGTACAAACATCTGGAGTCTGCTAGTGCAGGGTGTGTACTGCAATATCATAAGAATAGAAAAGTCTGGACTTACCAGTCCCTTGTAGAACGACAATGGCACCAACCTGGTCCTCAGCCGAAGACTCTCCCTGGCAGCATTCTTCCAATACAGCTGGGCGGACATCTTCCGGGAGCGAACAGAAGGGCACATCTGGAAACTGCTGGGCTGATGACATCTCTGGAGATGGAACCTTGGAACAGGAACAAAAGGAAAACAGATGGTCTGAATTCATCCAATTACCAGGCGATGAATCAGGATACAGCTGGACTGGTGTCCTCTGGATCTGAAGTCATCTGTGGGCCAGTTGATGGATTCTGGGAAGTCAGTACACTGTAGAACTGATGAATGTGGGGCACCTGAGTCATGGACGTCCATACTGGCAGAACAACATAGGCACTGCAATGGCTGCAGTGGCAGCACTGGCTACCGCTGCTCTGTTTTCCATTTGGTAGGCATGGGCACATTCACAGGGAGGTCTTTGCATTGTGGCCAATAGCACAATGGGTCAGATGCTTGAATTATTACCCTGTCTGGGCACACATAATTCACACTGTGAAAGGTTTCATGTCCTCTTCATCCACAATTCAATAGTGTCCATTAACAGTGTCCTACCTCTTTTCCACTGGCTGTATTTCTCGTGAAACATTTTGTTCCTGACATGCTTGTTTGCACCAGGATGCACACATTTCATTGCTTCTGCCCAAATCCAGGACTTCCTGCTGTTCTCAATCTCCTCCCAGACTCTCCGAGGAAAGGTAGGAAAGGACATCCCATAGATTTCATTCGCCTTCCTACGAACCAGTCTCTCCTCTTTACTAGCTTTGGTCAACCTGGGGCGTCTGGCCTGGCTTGGGGGCAGCCACTCCTGGTTCTGCCAGCTACGCATTCTCAAAGACACAAAAAATGTATCCCTAGCTTCTTCTTGCACAGCCAGGGTAGTGGCATCACCACTCTCTTCCATACATTCCTCTGAGGCAAGAGTTTGAGTCTGTGTACCAGTTCCTTTTCACAAAGCCACATAGGTTCCCCTCTTCTTCTTCCTCCTCACTGAGAATCTGTGCCCAGGAGTTAACAGTCGTCCTCACTCCTGAGACTATCCACTCTTCGCTGGGCGCGGAGGTCAAAACCTCCCATTCAAAGGCCTCCTCATCTCATCTTCTCCTATGAGACTTGGGCTAGGGCCCCAATCTCCATGGGTCTCATGATGCTCTTCCTGAGATGTCTCTCTGCAACTCAGAATCTGAAACATTAGCACATTGTTCTGTCTGTAAATCTGCACCCTCTAGCTTTGTGCCACACTCCCCTAAGGGGCCGTCTCCAACAGGATCCACCTGGTGCCTGTGCTGCCAACTACAGATTCTTCAACTTTTGTCCATTAGGGAGCCAAACGAATCTTGGGTGCTTTAAATAAACCATATTTCACTAAGCACCCAGAACAGTGAGGTACCATGAAGACGTCCCTTCCAGCATTTAAGCACATTAAACATACTTGCACTGGATATCCAGAAATCGCCACTTGAGGAGGCAGTCATCCTCCACAGTAACATCTCTCAATGTCCCTTAACTTGTTTACTTCTACTGCTACCACAGCCCGGCATGATCTGGGTAGCGGGCTGGTCCTGAGGCCATGACTGTAGAGAAAAACAAACACTTACTGTTATTTCAAGTCCCATATCACTGAAAACGTTCTCTTTCTTTCAAAATGGCTCCTCTGCTGCTGTGTTTACATTACTACCCACCCTGTAATGGCGGCAGCACTCTCCTGCGCATCAACATTCTATAATTGGGTCAAGCCACTGGCATCCGATTTACACACTTTACTGATAACTTTGCTCAAACTGTACAAGCTTGCACTGTTCTTTTTCCTAGCACATTTATATGATTTACCACGGACTTTTCACTTGCTGAAGACATTGCTCTAGCTCACAGTCCTTAAAGTCTCAGTATTTCAAGCACAGGATTGCCTGTAACTCTTGCTGCATATCTGATACAACTCACAGTCTCTCTCATGGCTTTGAAACTTATACTGATGCTGAACCTATAATTATGCTCACAGTCGATGGCTTAAAATGCTTGCATTTGCTGATGAAACTTAACACAGTCCATTTTGCAAGCGATTACACTGCTACACACTCAGATTCAGCTGGCTTTTGGCAAAATCACTTAGTTTGAGCAATTATTGCTGTTGGTACTCACTGTTATCAGTAGCTGTTTGCTGCAATGGAAAACAGCCTGCAGCCAGTCTTGGAGGCTTCTGGAAGAAGTGGGTTGGCAGTCCTGCCGATTGTTCCTCCAACACCACATTCACAGTCCAGTCGATCGAGATGCGGGTTGAGCCCAATTTAAACAGAAAAGTCAGTTTTTTAACTTTCTACAGTGCTTTCAGTCACGCGATGCTCCTCCTGATAAGCCAGTACACACTCTCCTCACTCTCCCTCTCGAATGCTGGGTGGTCGCTGTAGAGCTGGCTTGGAGGCGGACTGATTGCAATCTCACCAATCACTCGACCGTGCAAATGAGCCTCCTCCTCTCGAGTGCTCTTCTCCTCAGGGCGATCATCTAGCAGGCAAATTTAAACTGCAAAACCACTTTTTTTTCTCTAACTGACTCCATGGCGGGAGCCCATTTCAACCATTTTCCATTTTTCTTGGCCATTAATATAACAAGTCTCTCAGTTCACAAGAAAGCATTTCCAACATCCAAGGCACAATTTTCCTTTTGCTACCCCTAGTTTTCCACACTTTTCTTTGTCACAATAGTTTTAAAAGCTGGCAAAATGCTATTAATTTTGATGCAGGACAAGGGCATACTCTCTCAGGCTTTACTGCTCCTTGGTAAACAGTTGGCATTTTATTAGCAGCACATGGACAACAGCACACAGCGGCACATTAGTTAACCTTTGCTTCAGCTTTTTGGGCTGCCCACTGCCAGATAGCCAAAATGCTAGCCCTTTGCCCGAGCACCTTTCTTGCATTCCTCCCTAGATTCCAAACCCAAATCCTCAGCAGTGCCTTCATTTTTGTAAACCCATGCCAGTATGCCATTTGTATCTGACAGCAATACCAGGTGGGCTGGGTTTGGGAGGAATAGGTCGCACGGCACAAAGGCCAGGTTTGGCTATTCTGCATAGGGCCACCCAAGTAACTCCAAACACAGGAAGCAATAACTGTAATGTCCAATACCAGAAGTGGATTCCAAAGTGTGGCTTTTATTCACATTCAAACAGCATAAACAAAGCATGGATGGACCCCATGGGGCTACACTCCTGGTAATGCAGATTAAGAGACCAGAATACATCCTCATCACTTTAGCCCTCAGGCTCTACCACACACTGGGAACACAACCTGGAATTGTACCCTGCTTTGGGTTACTCAGCCCGAACTTGTACACTGCTCTGGGTTTTCCTGGCTCGGCTCCCTTGCCAGCCACTTGGACACCTTCCATACTTCATGGAAACATTTTTGGTGGCTCCCTAAACCACCTAAGAGCATCACGGCTCCACCAGGGAATCTCCCTTTCAATTCCATGACTGGGTGCTTTCCTCAGGCACTGGCCAAGTACCTGAGGAAAGCAAAAGGTGTCTCAGAGCAAATCCAGAGAGGTGAATTTAGTTACCACTGATGGGGGTCTCCCACCTCTCGCTCCCACAATTCATACCCATCCATTTCTCTGGACAGTAAACACCTCATCCTTTAGCACTTTGCTGTGTAGATTCTTGCAAGTATATTTCACATTCCATCTCTTTTCCATTGCTTCCCATTTGTACGGGACTTGAACATACTTATATGTGGCTTTGTCCATTACTCTAGACCTCCACAAAGTTAAGCAGTCCAATTCCCACTTTCTTTCTTTCTTTCCATTTTGTGCTGGCCTTGAACATACTTATAACTGGCATTGTCCATTACTCTAGACCCCCATTGAGTTAAACAGTCCAATTCCCACATCTTCCAACTGTACTTGGCTGTCTTTTCCCTGACCCCACAGTAACAGTCCCTTTAGTTTCCTTCTGTTCAGGTGAAAACACTTGGCCCTTTTTCAGAGCGAACTGACCATTCGGTTGCAGGTGCCCCACAGGCATTTTCTTCATAAGGAATCTCCTCTCAGAGCTTCTGTGCCTCAGCAAAACTTGAACAGGCAGCTTCTTTCCCTTAGCTGGACCGGGGGTGCCCTGGAAAACAGGTAAACATCTCCCCCATCCCTCAGGGACGGGGCTCTGAACCATTGAAAGTGGTCTCCACCACTTCAGTTACCAGTTCCTGTGTTCCTCTTCAGGTGGAAATACACACTTTAACAGTGTGCTCTTAAACAGAGCTTATAGCTCTGAGAGCCTGCACACACTCTGCTGCACTACAGTCTCTCTAAGACTGCACACAGACTGGTTTCCATTCCCCAACGTGCTACTCTAACCTCCAACTACAACATTCCAGTGTGGCTTATGCAGCTGCGATAGTTCTAAAATGATTTCATCCCTCAGTCTCAGCTGAGACTGAGAACAGAGTGAGACAGTGTGAAATCCATTTAACTGGAGTTTCATAAGCTGCCTTCCTTCCTACCACTAGGTCTTACTAGGATTCTAGTAACCCTGGGTAACAGGGGGTTACATTTGTTTTGATTTTGTTTAATACTAAATTATTTTGACAAGGCCAACTTTGTACTTTTATAAATTCACTACTTAATACAAAGCTGATTTCAGAAACTGATGAATTGTGGGTCAGCAGAACTGCATCATCTGCGATAATATCAAGTCACAATTTTGGGTTGCTTGTAAAATAGGGTCAATAAAAGAGAAAAGCAAGGGTCCAGTATGGAGCCCTGAGGGCTCCACATTGAACCCTTCAAAAGTAGAGTAATCCCCATTATACTTAACACATTGCAACCTGTTGTAAAGGTAATCCTTAAACCAAGCTATGGTGGGATCTCCCAACCCCAAATGCTTTAAGGAATTCTACAGAAAAGAATGATCTACTAAGTCGAATGCCTTGGTTAGGTCCACAAACACTGCTCCCATCAGGCAACCAGACTCAGTGGCCCTGTGGACAGTGTCTGTGAACCTAACCAAGGCAGTCTCAGTGTTGTATCCTCCCTGAAGCCATGCTGATTCAGGAGATCAAATCATGTAATTTTGACGATTCATTAAACTGTAGGTGTAACGATTTTCTGTTGTATTTCTGAGAGTAAGCCAATATTGAAATAGTATGATTGTTACAGAATTTGAACTGAGACCCCAATTTATGCATTATATAGGATTTATTTCCATAAATTTGGTATTTTCCTGTTTGAAATTAAATATTAAATATTACACTGACTGGGAAAGCTATTTTAGAGGCTGCAGAACCAAACGCTTAAGAGCTAGTTCATCACAACCAAGAGCCTTGCCGGTGTTTATTTTTTAAGTAATTTCAATACTTCTGCACTTTTAAAAATGTTAAATAAAACTCAGCCTGTTTAAGTTAATGTCCTGGCCAGTACTTACATGTTCCTTTAGGTTCTTCTGATAAATATCCAGGTTGGTGAACTGTAAGTTAAACTCCTGTGCTATTGAGTTCCTGCATCATTGCTGCCTCACACATCGAAAGTCAAAACAAAATGCTACATACCATCAGCAGCACTAGAGCAAGATACAGGTGGACCAACAACTGAAATAAAAATTATACCAAACAAAATACACCAGGAGTGTACATTTATAGCTGTAATGGCATTTGAAGTTCAAAAGTCACCAGAACCCCTCAGTTAAAATAGCTTTGTGAATAACTTCCCATCCATTATTCTATACTGTATATAATAACTGGTTAGGGTTGATTTAAACCTGAAACTAGTATCTAAATTTTTGTTACACACATTGCATTACACATGAGTGTGTGTAGCAAAGAATTACTATTGTAGCATATAACAATGAGCACAAGGCACAACAACTGCAGCCAAAATGTACTTCACTTCCAATTGTCACTGACATTGAGGTGCAGGTCAAGAAACATAGGAGAACCAGGAGACATCATAAAATTCACAAATAGCATTCTATTATTATCAATAACAATAACATAAAAATTGTGCAAGACAGCTCTTCTATAGGCAGTTCAAGCAAAATAAAGACCTTCATCTGGGGGTATCTCAAATTCTAAATTTCAGTCTCCATCTCTCTCAACAAAATATTGCTCTCTTTATGCTGTATATAATGTCTCTTCCTGACAATTAACTTCTACATGCTGAGCTCGTTAAGATACATGTCCTGTTTTCACACAATGTCCCAATACTTTGTCAGTTTCTTTCCTTGCAGGTGCAATAATATAGAACTTTGTTTCCAGAATTGATCTCCTGTTGAGAAACTCTGAAAGTGAGCTTATGGAGGTCAAACTGCATCTCAAGGTTAACCTTCTGAGTTCCAAATAGCTTTTGCCATCATTTCAACAATATAACTACACATTTTCAAACCAGAGAATCCAGTTTCACATACAGATCCACATTTATTTTTATAACCACAGATAAGCAAGGGGAGAAAAGATAGTAACAGTAAGTAAATGCAAGGAAATAGCAGAAGGGGAGAATCGTGAAACTGTCAGAGTAGTCAGTTCCTAAGTCTCACAAGAAAATTTGATTGTGCAATCAGACAGACAATAGACAAAAAGGAGAGGATAGAATGGATCCTTGCTTTTACCTTTTCTGTATAACAAATGGGACAGGGTCTTATTCAGTTGTGTCACACACCTCCTCTTTAAGAGGAACCTGTTAAAAAAACAGGGTTCCAAAACTTTCTTTAATTCTCTTCTAACATTAACTTACAGCCTTTACAGTTCTGCACATATGCAGTATGCCTTTTCCTTAACAACCAGTACAGCAAACAGGTAAATTTAAATCCACACATTTTGTTCAACCTTCAGAACTCTCAATTCTAACCTCAGTAATACTTAGATATTCATAACTCTAGCAGTGACCTTTAAGATAGAACTGCCCAGACAGATGGAACATATGCAAATGATGAAATCTTTTGCACATGCCACTTTTCAAATGCTGCCTTCTACTAACTGCTTTAGTTCTAAACCCTTCAGATTTCTCTCTTGACTGTCAAGACTAGATGCTTGGAGATCCTCTCCTCATCACCTTGTTCTGACATGAAAAACTTATAAAATATACATAAGTATTCTTTACATTTCATTTGCTGCCTTTACTTTTGTAATTTTAAGTTAAACTGCAGTTTTAGTGTTTAAATTGTAAGTTGTCTCGTTTCTTCTAGTTTGGTATAACCGGGTAAATCAAGATTTATTTTATATTTGTCAGAGTTTTCTGACTGAAAAACTCCATTAGTTATGTTTAATTTTATTAAATTTAACTTGTTTTAAGAACTGCTAATAGCGGTTCCTGAACCAATAGCCTTGGTTCACTTTTACCTTGGTTCCAGGTTTCCAATCAGTTCTTCATCAGTTCTGAACCAACCGCAACCACTAAATAAACTTTAAATTTAAAACATGTTTTAGTGGTTGCAACTTTTATTGACTTTACATTGAGAATGTCAGAAACACTGAGAAGAAAAACTGGTGATTCCAGTTTCAAACATTTTTTTTGTTGCCTGCCTGGGCATGAACATTTAAAAGCAGAGTGACATCTGCAATACATGTCCTGAGAAAACTATTGAAAAATGCCTGGATCAGGTTAAAGAAAACTATCACCACCTAAGGGCCCCTCGAGCTCTGACCAGCTGTCACCCTAAATTACTGTCAGTGAAACCACAACAACTACTGTAACTGCTACCCCTGAGACAGGTACACAAGCAATTCCTAAGAGGTTGGCTGAACTGGCTGACTGCCCGTTCTCTCAAAGAAATCAAAGAAAACTAACACACAGAACCCCTCTGCTGGACAGCATTTGGGGACTTCTGTGCTGCTATAAAGCCTGCCAACTCCTGAAGAAATTGCACAGGCCTTTCAGGTCATTCAGGCTTACAAGGGCTGTCTGCCTCTCAGCAGTAGAGCCCTGCAAAGCAGTCTGTCTCCTCTGCTCAGTCTTCCTATTATTTCAAAGGAAGAATATGGTGATTATGATGAAATGGAGGAAGGGAACCTATTGAACCTGAGGTTCCCTTGAACAGGAGTTTGGCTTTCCCATAGAGCATCTGATGATTATTCCTCACACTTAACATCTGTGAGAAGAATTGTGGATGTTTTAGATATCACCACCAGTGAAGTGACTGAGGATGAGGAAGAAGCTGAATACTTGGAAATGATGGAGCTGACACCATTAAAAGCTTCTCCTTCCTGTAAATAAATTCTTCAAGAAATATATTTGAAATATTTACAAATTCCAAGCTCTGTTCCTCTTGATAAGAGGCTGGATAAGAAATATCAGCTGCACAGGGAGGGAGCTGAATTTTATTCTTCCACCCTGTCCACCAGGGAGTGGTACAAGTGGCAGCCTGTGACAAGGCAAAGGTACCCCGCATCTCATCCTCCCGAGAAGGATTCCAGGAAAATTGACAGCATGGCCATAAAAAGGATATGTATCAGCTTCCTTGGCCATGAAGTGGGCAAACTTTCAAGCCTATGCTGCTCAATACCAAAAGTCACTATGGCAGTCTGTCCTTGCTATGGCAGTCAAGGCCCAGACCCTCCTGTCAGATGATCTAGCTTAAACAACTAAATTTGGTTTGGAAGCAGCCAAATACTAGTTTCAAATGGCTGTGGACTCTAATGACACTGCTGCCAGATAGATGGCAAATACAGTGGTTCAGAGGAGACTTGCCTGGCTGCAAGCTACAAACCTCACTCAGGATACCCAAACCGAAGCTATGGACTTCTCAGTTGAGGGTAATTCCTTCTTTGGAGAAAAGACAGAGGCTTACATGAAAAGGTGGATGAATACAAAATCACTTACAGAAGCAATTCTGCAAAACAAAGGGCTTCCCCATCCACTAAAACCTATGGAAGGGGAGGCAGAGGCAGATCATTTCACAGCAATCCTTTTTATCAGGCCACAGCTACACTTAGTATCAGCAGTACCCACAGAATGGGTACTTCAGGGACATGGGCATAAGGGGTTCCAGGCATGATTCCCAGTCCCAGACCCAGCCTCAAACAAAGCAGACACCCTGACGTGTCTCCCAGGCCACCTCCCACTACTTGTAGGAGGCAGGCTGACTCACTTTTCCAGTCTTTGCAAAAATCACCACAAACAAGTGGGTCCTGGATGTAGTGAGTCAGGATAGTCTCTGAGTTTCAAATTCCTTCCAGCACTACAAATGTAGAGAGAAACTCATGGAAAAAGAGGTTCAAAACCTGTTACTGTCAAAGGCAGTGGAACCTGTCCTAGTACAGCATGGCCTATCTTAGACTTCAGGGTACTAAACAGTCATCTGACAAAGCCAAAGTTCAAAATGGTGACTTTGGCATTGATGCTGTCAATGATCCAAGAAGGGACTGGTTGGCATCGCTGTACATAAAAGACGACATTTCCACATCCCATAAGGGAGTCTCACAGAAAACATTTCAGGTTCAGACTCCCATCAAGTCACTACCAGGAGCATCTGCAACTTACCCAGGAGCTACTGGAGTCTATAAATCTAAACATGTCTGCCCTTAAGCCTGCTCAGGCACTGCAGTTCATAGTAGCAGAGCTAAATACCCTGCAAGGCAGGGGCCTACCTGCCTCTGGACAGGGCAAAAGTACTTCACTGATGGAGGCTCATTCAGCCTGAACAAACCAAAAACTGCAAGACAGTTTCTTCAGCTATTGGGCCACATGGCAGCTGCCACTGGCACAGTCCTAGAATCCAGGTTCCAGATGAGGGACATTCAGTTTCACCTCAGGGCACACTGATGTCAGAGAAATGATCCTGTCTCAAAACTAATTCCAGTAACAAAAACATTGTTACAGGCCTCCAATGGTGGAAAGAGGAAATCAACCTATGGGAAGGGGTTTTTTTCAACAACTGACAACAGATGCATCTCTACTAGGTGGGGTGCCCATCTGGGGGTCAAACCACCCAATGCACATGGTCAAGTGCAGAGTCACTCCTGCACATAAACCTGCTGGAACTAAGAGCAGTGTTACTGGCACTAAAGTTTTTCACACAACTAGTACAGGGAAAGGTGGTACAGGTTAGAACAGACAATATCACCACAATGTACTACATAAACAAGCAAGGAAGAACAAGGTCAAGCCCTCCTGCAGAGAAGTCATGAAAATATGGAGTCTAGTATACTTCATGGGGTTTCCTGCAGGCTATTCATCTGCCAGGCAAGAACAATACCTTGGCAGCTACCCTGAGTCAAATCAACCATGCCCATCATGAATGGGCCTTGGACATTCAAGTGGTGAAAGTGATCTTCAGGAGGTGGGGCACCCCAGAGGTAGACTTGTTCATGTCCCACCAGAACCACCACCTGCCACATTAAAGCAATGGGGCCTGATGGGATTCACCCAGAATTCTAAAAGAACTAAGCAAGAACTAGTAACACCACTGACTACCCTTTTAATAAATCATGGGAGGATGGTGTGGTACCTGAGGACTGGAGAAGAGCAGATGGATTCCCTTCACAAAAGTGGGAGCAAGGCAGAAGCAGGAAACTACAGACCTGTCAGTTTGACCTCAGTGGTAGGGAAATGATGGAATCACTTCTGAAGGAAAGAATTGTTGAGTACCTAGAGGCCAGTGGGGCACAGGACCCAAGGCAGCATGGATTCACAGCAGGAAGTTCATGTCAGACAAAACTAATTGATTTTTGACTGGGTGATCAAAGTAGTAGACCAGAGAGGGGCTGTGGACATGGCCTTACTAGACTTTAGGAAGGCATTTGACACAGTCCCACACAAAAGATTAATAAACAAATTAGCCAGCCTGGGAGTGGGTCCCAGGGTGGTAGCCTGATAAAACACTGGCTGGACAATAGGACACAGCGGGTAGTAGTAAATGGAGTCCACAGTAGAAGAAAGGAGGGTTACTAGTGTGGTACGTAGGTTCAGTACTGGCCGGTCCTTTTAATGTCTTTATAAGTGACATTGCAAAGGGACTGGAAGGAAAGTATGTCTCTTTGCAGATGAAACAAAGATATGCAACCAGGTTGATATGCAAGGTGGGTGGAAAGGATGAAAAGGGACTTGGCAAGGTTGGAGGAATGGTCAAATATATGGCAGCTTAGCTTCAATGCAAAGAAGTGCAAAGTAATGCACCTGGGAAACAAAACCCAGGGAAGAGTATACAATGGGGGTGAGATACTGACTACAACTACCTGGGGGTAGTCATATCAGATGACCTAAAGGTGGGCCAGCAATGTAAGAAGGCAGTATGAAGGGCGGGAGATACTGGGATGCACAGGAGGCATCACCAGTAGAAAACAGGAAGTTGTTGGCCCTCTGTACAGACAGTTAGTAAGACCACATCTGGCCCTCTGTACAGACAGTTGGTAAGACCACATCTGGAGTACTGTGTACAGTTCTGGAGACCCCATCTCCACAAAGACATAGACAAGTGGAGGCTGTCCAGAGGAGGGCACCAAAATGGTGCAGGTTAACTAGGATCTGCAACTTATCCATTAGTTAGGAAATGGGCAGACTAGGTGGCCAAGCGGTCTTTATCTGCTGTCAAATTCTATGTTTCTATGTACTATTGCAGACCATCAGATCAGGGAACAATCTCCCTGGATGCTCTGGCTCTGAATTGGTCAGGAAGGACCTGTATGCTTTTCATTCCTTCCTCTGGTGTACAGAGCTTTGCTCAAGCTCAACTCCCAGTCAGCATCAATGGTCTTGATAGCAGCAGACTGGGCCAGACAGCCATGGTGCTCCATGGTACTCTCTGCTACTCTCCATGTCTGTGGCCAAATCAATACACCTTCCTCGGATCACAGTCTACTAACCTTCAACCAGGAGGCTCCTGCATCCGAACCTTAAATCACTCAGGCTCAAAGCATGGCTCTTGAGAACCTAGAATATGCAGGCTTGCATCTTTCTGAAAGTGTCTTGGATGATTTAAGGGTTACAGAAGCCCTCCACTAAGAAAGCCTATGCTAAAAATGGAAACAGTTTTCTATTTGGTGTTCAACCAGAGGAGGATACCAATACAAGCTGGTGTCCCAACTGTGCTGGACTATCTTACCTATTTGCATTCACTGGGCTTGCAGTCCAGTACCTTAAAGGTCCACCTGGCTGCAGCGCTTGTTTGCATTTCAGTTGGACAGAATGTTTCTCTGGCCTCAGACCCTGTCTTCAAAAGGTTAATTTTTGGCCTGGCCCATTTGCACCCCCACACGGAACTGGTGCCAGCATGGGACCTAATGTGTATATAGCTAGGCTCATGGGTCCCTCTTTGAGCCTATGACTTTAGCTCATTTGAAAATGTCACATGAAAAACTGTTTCCCTTGTGGTAATGACTTCTGCCAGAAGATTCAGTGAGCTCTAGTCTCTCTGCATTGAACAGACCTAAATTTCATTCCACAGAGACAAAGTGGTCCTGAAAACAAACAGGAAGTTTCTTCCCAAAGTGGTTTCTGATTATCATTTGAACCAAACCATTACCTTACCTGTCTTTTTCACTGAACACTCTAGTTTTGGTGAAAGGAGACTCCATAGTCTGGACATCAAAAGCTCTAGCTACTACCTGACAGCCAATAAAGTCCATAGGCAGAACAGAAAACAGCTGTTCCTGACTAATGAGGATGTGGGAAAGGGTGACCCAGCATCAAAAAGTCCATACACGGCATATAGGGAAATGCCAGACCTCGCCCAACAACTAACACACCAAAATCAGGCCAATGGAAAATTATGTACACAAATGCTCACAGTCTGGGAAACAAGATCCCAGACCAGCAGACAATAATGACAGAGGCTAAACTGGACATAGTAGCCGTTAGCGAGACATAGTTCACCAGTAACCACACTTAGGAGACTTCAGTACCCGACTATGTACTATACAGAAGAGACTGAGGTGCAAAAAGTGGGGTGGAGGACCTTATGTCATTGAAAATATCAAAGCTACAGAAATTCAGAATACATAAGGAGCCAGAAGAACTGTAAGTCACCCTGGAAACAAGAAATGGGACAGCCATACAAACTGGACTTGTCTACAGGCCTCCAGACCAGGGGGAGAACATAGACACATTACTGTTAGAAGATATACAAAACATGACTGCTAAAGGGAGGCTCTGATAATGGGAGACTTAAACATACCAGATAGTGATTGGTCAATACCAGCAGGAACATCTGCTAGAACTAGACACATAGTGATTCCTGCAAGGAGGGGCTCAAACAACTGGTACAACAACCCACAAGAGGTAGAGCTATCCTAGATCTAGTACTGACTAATGGGGAAAGGATAATAGATCTCAGATAGAAGGTCACCTGGGGGCCAGTGACCATCACATGGTATGGTTCAATTTGGCCACTAGAACTAAATCATCCCATTTCAAGGCAAAAATATGGGACTTCAGAGGATCTGACTTTGATAAGATAGCCAACAGAGTTAAGCTAGCCCAGGCAAAACGAAATACAGTTGAGGGATACAGGCAAAGTGGGCAAGCATTAAGGATGCAATACTTGAAGAAACATCCCATTGTGTTAGAGAGAAAAGGATGTGCAAAAGAAGAAGGAAACCACTTTGGTTCTCAAAAGCAGTAACAGAAAGATCAGAGCCAAAAGGCTGGCTCTCTGGAAATATAAGGAACGAAGCGGATGAAGATAGGAGGCATACCAAACTCCCCAAGAGAAGCAGGGAAGGCAGTAAGGCAGGCAAAGGCCCAAACCAAGGAAACACTAGCATGATCAGTAAAAGAAGGTGACAAGACTTTCACAGATACATTAGTGACAGGAGAAAGTCCAGAGGGGTATTGCTAAGATCAAAGGGATAAGGGGGGTAAGGAGGAGGACCATGTAAAAGCATCTATCCTAAATAGATACTTCTGCTCAGTATTTACTGAGGAAGAGGTAGGGCAGGGCCCACAGCTCAGCACCATGGACACAGGGGAGGGAGGTGTGCACTAGTCCCTTCACAAAAGAAAGGGTCTTACAAGAGCTTGATAAGCTCAGGCTGGACAGGAAATGGGGCCTGATGGCATACATCCCAGGGTACTAAAGGTGCTAAGGGTGGAACTAGCAGAGCCATTATCAGAACTGTTAAGTGAGTCTCTGAACACAGGAGAAGTCCCAGAAGACTGGAGAAGGGCTCATGTGATCTCGCTCTCAAGAGTGGTAGCAGGAAGGAGGCAGGGAACTACAGACCAGTCAGCCTCACCTCAGAAGTGGGCAAGATTATGGAGGCACTTATTACGGAAAGGATAGTGCAACTCCTGGAATCCATAGGAGCACAGGATCCAAGACAGCATGGGTTTACAACAGGAAGGTCCTGTCAGACTAATCTCATCGATTTCTTAGACTGGGTAACCAGAGTGGTGGATTGAGGGGAGCAGTTGATATCGCTTACCTTGACTTCAGCAAAGCTTTCGATACTCTTCCACATAGAAGATTGATTTATAAGCTGGGTAGGCTCGGGTGGGTCAGAAGTTGGTCAACTGGGTGGCAAACTGGTTGATGGGCAGAAAACAGAGAGTGAGAGAGTGAGAGTGAGAGTGAGAGAGCATGACAGGGAACTGTATCAATTAAAGCAGAAAGAAGTGGGGAAGGCAGTCAGAATAGCAAAGGCCCAAATTGAGGAAAAAATAGCCAACTCAGTTAAGAAGGGGATTAAACCTTTATAGGTACATTAGGAGCATAGAAAGGTTAAGGGAGGGATAGTGAAGATTTATAAAGGAGAGGGGAGGTGGGCAGAGGGAGACAGTGAAAGACAGAGATACTGAATAAATACTTTTGCTCAGAATTCATAAAAGAAGATGAGGAGGAGTTACCTAAACCAGACAATAGAAGCACTCTGCATAGGGGGTTGACACCAGTCCATTCACAGAAGAAAGAGTCCTGAAAGAACTCCTAAAACTCAAGGTGGACAAAGCAAGGGGCCTGACAGGATTCACCCCAGAATCCTAAAAGAACTAAGGAGGACCTAGAGACACCACTGACAATGCTTTTTATTTATTTTTTCTATTTTCTTTTCTACACCTTCTAGCCGTCCGTAGCCTGTAGCCCCGAACCCGGGTCACCGGCGTCTAGCTGAAATCCCGACTGGCTGCACCGGGCGGGTCAAGCGCCTGACAATGCTTTTAACAAATCATGGCAGGATGGGGTGGTATCTGAGGACTGGAGGAGGGCAGATGTGATTCCCTTCACAAAAGTGGGGAGCAAGGCAGAAGCAGGAAACTACAGACCTGTAAGTTTGACCTCAGTGGTAGGGAAAATGATAGAATCACTTCTGAAAGAAAGAATTGTTGAGTACCTAGAGGCCAGTGTGGCACAGGACCCAAAGCAGCATGGATTTACAGCAGGAAGGTCATGTCACACTAATCTAATTGATTTCTTTGACTGGTGACCAAAGTAATAGACCAGGGATGGGCTGTGGATATGGCCTACCTAGATTTTAGCAAGGAATTTGACACAGTCCCACACAAAAGATTAATAATCAAGTTAGCCAGCCTGGGAGTGGGTCCCAGGGTGGCAGCCTGTGTAGCAAACTGGCTGCACAACAGGACACAGAAGGTAATAGTGAATGGAACACATTCGAAGAAAGGGGGTTACTACTAGAGTACCTCAGGGCTCAGTACTGGGTCCAGTCCCTTTAACATCTTTATAGGTGACATTGCAGAGGATCTGAGGGAAAGGTATGCCCTTTGCAGATGACACAAAGATCTGTAACAGAGTTGATACACAAGAGGGGAAGAAAAGATGATAAGGGATTTGGCAAGGTTGGTGGAATGGTCAGACATATGGCAACTAAGATTCAATGCAAAGAAGTGCAAAGTAATGCACCTGGGAAACAAAACCCGGAGAAGAGTACACAATAGCAGGGAGGTACTAACAACAACAAAAATGGAAAGGGACTTGGGGGTAGTCATATCAGATGACCTAAATGTGGGTAAGCAATGTGAGAAGTCAGTAAGGAGAGCTAGGGGATACTGGGATGCATAGGAAAGGGCATCACAAGTAGAAAAGGGAAGTGGTTATCCTCTATACAGACAGTTGGTGAGACCCCATCTGGAGTACTGTGTACTAGTTTGAAGACCTCATCTATGCAAGGACATAGACAGGATGGAAACAGTCCAAGGACGGCAACTAAAATGGTGCAGGATCTGCAGCAGAAACCATATGAAGAGAGACTGAGACTGCTTAATATGTATACCCTTGATGAAAGGAGGGACAGGAGGACATGATAGAAACTTTCAAGTACCTCAAGGGAATCAACAAAGTCCTGGAAGGTAGCATCTTTCAGAAAAAGATGTGTAAGAACAAGGGTCACAATTTAAAGATAGAGGGGGACAGCTCAGGGTAATGTGAGGACATTTTTTCACGGAGAGAGTGGTGGATACATGGAACTGCCTTTCTGGGAGGTCATTGGGTCTAAAACAGGGGGAATTCAAACATGCATAGGACAAACATAAGGCAATTATAGTGGGGGTTGCAGGACGAGGCTGTTGGTTAACTAGAATCTGCAGCTTATCCAGTATGTAGGAATGGGCAGACTGGCTGAGCCAAGTGGTCCTTATCTGCCATCAAAGTCTATGTTTCTATGTAGTAAACAGTATACAGGTAGAAGAGATGCAAGTCACAAGTGGGGTACCTCAGGGATCAGTCCTGGGGCCAGTCCTCTCCAATATCTTCATCAGTGACATTGCAGATGGACCGAGGGTAAGATTTGTCTGTTTGCAGATGACACCAAGATCTGCAATAGAGTAGATGATCCAGATGGGTGGGCAGAATGAGAAGAGATCTGGATAAACTGGCAAAATGGTCGGAAGAGTGGCAACTGGGGTTTAATGCAAAGAGTGCATGATCATGCACATAGGGAAGAGAAACCCTGAAGCCACCTATGGAGAGGAGTTGCTGGCAGTCTAAGGGAAGAAAGAGACTTGGGTATCATCATCATCGCGATGACCTGAAATCATCCAAGCAGACCACTAAAGCAGTAGGTAAGGCTAGGGGATGCTGAGGTGTATTAGTAGGGTATCACAAGTAGTAAGAGGGAGGTAATAATCACTCTTACAAGACACTGGTTATGCCCCATCTGAAGTATTGTATGCAGTACTGGAGGCCACACCTTCACAAGGACATTAACAAATTGAGGCAGTCCAGAGAAGGGCAACCAAATGGTGCAGGGACTGCATCAGAAACATATGAGGACAAATTAACGGAGCTCAATATGTATACCCTAGAGCAAAGGAGGGAGAGGTGATATGATCGAAACATTCAAACACCTTAAGGGCATTAACAAGGTGAAAGAGTCTAACATGTTTCACTATAAGAAAAATAGCAGGATGAGAGGACACAGCATAAGATTAGAGGGAGACTGATTGAGGGGTAATGTGAGGAAGTTCTTTTTCACAGAAAGAGTGGTGGATGCATTGAACAGCCTACCTCAGGAAGTGGTGAATATGAATACAGTGCATGGCTTCAAACAGGCATGGGATAGGCATAAGGGAGCAATACAGATAAGTATGGATAGGCCATTGACAGAGCAAAAGCTGATGGCACATTCATAAGGTAGAAAAATAAATGGGCAGAGTGGATGGGCCTTACATTTCCTTATCTGCCATTAACTCTATGTTTCTCTTTCTCACTGGGTAGTTCAGTGTATCCAGTTTTGTTACTCTAAGGTTGGAAAGGAACCCCAACAGGGTTGAAGGCCCATTCCACAAGGGCACAACTGCTACCATAGCAGCTGCCAGGGATGTTCCCCTGGTGGACATCTGTAAAGCAGCTAACTAGAAAACAGTACACACCTTTACAAAGCATTACAGTCTAGACAATCAGTCCAGAGGTGATGCCAGGTTTGGCACAGCAGTTCTGCAGAGTCTGTTTCCAAAGTAGGTTCTGTGCCCACCTGCAAAAGTAGTTGCTTTTTAGTCTGCAAGAGTTACTAATACCTGAGTATTGTAGTTAGAAGAAAAATTACTCACCGTAGTAATATTGTTTCTTCCCAGTGATACTCAGGTATTCAGAACTCTCCACCCTGCCTCCCTTCTATAACCAGTAGCCTCTGCACTCCTAAAAACACTGTGTCCTCAGGGGTATCTATGCCATACTCTGGCACATATGTTGTGATTGTGTTCACTATTGTTGTTCCTCTTTTTAGGTGATTCTGACATTCAGGGGTATTCTTTCATATGCTACGCCTCCAGTTGGAGGCCTTTTGGGTGTTAAGGAGTTCTACATAATAATTATTATTATTATGATCAATATTATTATTATTATTATTACACTTAGTCCTTGTGGGGCCTGTCTTTCTAGGCTTCAGAAAATCTGAGGGGTTTAGAACTAAGGCAGTTAGTAGAAGGCAGCATTTGAAAAAGTGGCACATACAGAAGATACCATCATTTTATATGTTCCATCTCCGGGCAGCGCTTGTCTTAAAAGGTCACTGCAAGGGTTCTGAATACCTGAGTATTACTGGAAGAAACAATATTACTCGTGAGTAATTATTTCTTCCTGACCCATCTCTAGACAGAAAATCAGCATTAACATTCTCTTTCCAGATTTGTGCATCACTTTGAATGTACGAGAAATGATTGTAGTGCAATGTTCAACCTTGTGTCTGGAAATGTTATGCATCATTTGATTAAGCCAATGGAGAGGATAATGATTGGTTATAATTAAAAGTCAGCTCCTATCGAAAAAACTTAAGGGACTCCATGGCCCATTTTGCCACAAGGCATTCATTTTTAATGGTGGAGTACCTTTTCTCTCGGTCATGCACTTCTACTGATATATAGAATGGGGTGTTCCTTCCCATCTATATTCTGACTCAAGACTGCACCTAGGCCTACCTCTGATGCATCTGTCTGTAATAAAAATAGTTTCTCAAAGTCTAGACTTCTTAAAACAGGGTCTGAACATAATGCAGTCTTGATAGCCTGAAAAGCCTAATCACATTATGGGGTCCATTTCATATTATTTGGGCACGCTTTCTTCATGAGTTCAGTGGGGGTAGCTAACTGGGCAAAGTTGGGAATGAATCTCAGATAGTAACCACCCAGCCCTAAAAATGACCTGAAGTGTTTATTTTTTTTAAGGACAGGATTGTTAGCTACAGCTTCTATATTAGAGATCTCTGCCTTTGCTTATCCATTTCCTAAAATATAACTCAGAATGCTGGTTTCTTGCATGCCCAATGTACATTTGTAGGATTAATGGTTAGACCTGCCTTCTTAATAGATTGGATAATTGCTTGCCATGTGTTCCAGGTGGCTTTTCTAGTCAGGACTGTACACCACAACATCATCCAGATAAGCAGCACAATAACCAGTGTGAAAAGCTAAAATGACATCAATATACTCGTGGAATGTAAGCGAGGAACCATGTAAAACCAAATGGCATGGCGGTGAACTGACAGAATTCAACAGGAGTGGCAAATGCAGTTTTGTCTCTGGATTCTTTAGCTAGGGGAATTTGCCAGTAACCCTTGTGAAATCGAGGGTACTGATGTACTTGGCACTTCCCAGTCTGTCCACCAAATCATTTATCTTGGGCATCTTAACTGTCAAATTCAGGCACTTGATTAAGTTTCCTAAAATCAAAGCAGATTGTTATATCCTCTTCTTTTATTTACAATCACGCCTCAGCTCTTCAATGATATCCAACTGTTTACTTTTTGTATTTCCTTAACCACATCTGATCTTAACCACTCTGGTAATCTGTATGCCTTTTGTCTGATTGGGCGAGCATTCTCTGTCACTATTACATACTCAACCCTTTTGCTTGGCCTTGCACTGTGTTAAAGGTACTGTTAAATGTCTTTACCAAGTTACTAATTTCTGCAGTTTGTTCGGAGGTTAAGGAAACCTTCAACTTTACAGCTTCATAAGTTACAAGACAAAGCACCTCAGTGCAAAAGCACTAAGGCAAGGGTTACCCCAAAGGGTATTGGCCATAAAGCCAAGCTTCAAAGAAATACAAAATTACACATACCCCATAATGCAGAGCATCGTGGTCTGTATATGCAAATCACCATTAAAATTTTAGCCTGGTTCAGCTTTAAACAGGAATGTATGGTATTTAAGTTAAAGTCTGGTTCAGTCTGTCATAAGCTATATCAGTATCTTCTTTATCAGTTTCTGGTAAGACTAACAAAGCAGACTTTGGTGTTTTTCAATGCATTTCTTCAGGAGGTTAGCATGGTATATCTTGGTAGGATTGGTCCTATCGGGGTTTCAGTCTCATACTTAGTTGTACCAGTATGTCTAAGTACATTATAAGGCCCTTGCCACATCATTAACAGTTTATTTTCTGTAGTGGGTAACAGAAGCAAGACCTTTTCACTTGGCTCAAAACTTTTTCTTTACCCCATGATCATAATACACCTTCTGCTGGTTTGGGGCCTCTTCCTGATTACTATGGGCAATTTCAACATATTTTGCCAGTTTCTTTCTCTGGGCACTCATTTAAGATGCAATAGATTTTTTGTGAGTGGGGAAATCTTCCCATGTTTCTTTTATTACATCTAGTGGCCAACTAGGTTGTCTACCATACAGCATTTCAAATGGTGAAAACCTCTTGAGGCACTTCTTGTAAGCAAAATGCAGGTAAGGTGAGTATTGCTCCCAATCTTTTCTTCACCACAGACCTTTTTAACATGCATTTTAAAGTTTGGGTAAACGCTCAACAAGACCACCTGTCTGAGGGTGATATGGAGAGGTTCTTTTGCAGTGACACTTAGTAATTGGTACAGCTCCTTCAGCAATGCAGAACCCAAATTACTACCCTGATCAGTAATAACCTCTTTAGGTATGCCCACTCTGCTGAAAATGTTTGCAGGCTCTGCTGCCACTTTTGGGGCTGCAACAGTACGCATTGAATTGCCTCTGGATATCTAGTGGCATAGTTGCATACTGTACTACCAAATGAATTGGTTACTATGTTTACTTTTGTCTAAGGAACCAACCACATCCATTGCAATTCTCTCAAAGGCACATCTATCAAGGGTAGGGGCACTAGAGCACCTTGTATTTTTAGTCACTGGGGCTACTTTCTGACATTCAGCACAATAACTGCAATAGGTAGCAACGTCTTCATGAATCCCAGGCCAGTAAAATCTGTATTGCATTCTGGCAAGGGTGTGCCCTCTTAATTGAGGAATTCTATGAGTCAGGTGAAGGCTTCTCAAGGATTGTCCACTGAGTGGTACTTCAGGGACCAGAATCTTTGCCTGTATGTCTCCTGAGATGTCATATCTTTTAGGATTTCTAACTGTGCAGTGTCCATATTGCTGTTGGTAGGCTTTTACTTGTGGTAGGGTACCAGACTGATTGTCCATTGCTGCTTTGGCTACTGGAAGGCTGTGAACCCTTTCAAAAGTTGTCAGATATGCTTTGATATCGCCCTGTGTAGTCGGTCGCCTTGTCATGGTGCCAGATGCAGCTTGGGTCTGTGTCATCGACAGGTGGCAGTATCGGTGAAGCCTGCCTTGCTCTTGCTTTGTGGGAGTCCAGACGAAGCCTGAGGGAGCCATCCTAGGCTGTGGCACAGCACGCATCCCAGCTCATTGTGAGAGAGTGAGTTCACTTAGTCTGTCTGCATGGAATGAAGTTCAGAGGGAGAATTGGTCTGGATAAGGATTCTGAACTGGAAAAGTACGAAAACTATAGAAGTGCTGCAGTGCATTTTTTCCAGGTTAGAATCACAGGCAGAGAAGAAGGAAAACCATGTTTGTACTATACTGTGTAGTGTATGAGAGGGAGCTCAGGCACCTCATCTGTGGCTGTGGCAAAAATATGAAAACAGCAGTCTACTACATCCCTATTTAGTCAAGACAGTGCATGAGCATCCCACCTTGAGTCTCCTAGTCCTCTCCCTGACAGACTCCCTTTGGCATACTGTATTTTGTCAGATTTCATAGAAATGAAATAAAAGGAGAGTTCTTTACTGCTGACCCAGGTTTACGCCAGTGGTAAAACAGAATAGAACTGTTGTTATTGTGAATTGATTTTGAACACCCTTCTTGTAGTAAAAGTGCTTAAGGTACATGGCACAACTGCTATTTTTCCTTTTCTGTTGGTGTCTGAGACTCCCATCGGTCCATCCTGGTCTACTCCTCTTCAGTCATGCTGTGTGCCACTCTGCTAAAAGAAATGACATTTACCTCAGCAGCAAAACTGCAACAGATTTTTCCCTTAGCACACACACTCAGTTTGTTCATATTCTGGATGGACTCTACAGTGAATTGGGGGTGATCTTAACATAGTTTTACTAGCCCAGCCCTAGTGCAAATTGAGTAGGGCTAGTGCAGTTACATAGAAACTGTTGGCAGATTAGGATCGCTAGCCGCTAGGCCTATCTCATCTGCCTGTAGACCCTATACATTGTATGTGGCCACTAACCCTATGTGAACAATCTCTTCATAACTCCCTCCCTCTCAAGGTTCTCTAGTGCCTGTCCCAGACATGTTTAAACCCTTCCACTGTGCTTGGCCCCATGACCTTCTGTGGCAGACTATTCTAAGCGTCAGCTACTCTTTCTGTGTAGAAAACTTGCTCACGTTACTTCTAATCTAGCCCCTGCAGTTTTATATTGTGCCCTTCTTGTTCTAGTACTTTTTCTACATTAGAAAAAGTCCCCCACTTGCACCTTGTTAATGCCCTTGAGGTACTTGAAAGTTTCAATCATGCCCCCCCACCGTGCTCTCCTCTCCTCCAGGGAGTACATATTGAGGTCCTTAGTCTCTCCTCATATGTTTTGTGGTGCAAGTCCTGCACCATCTTTGTTGCCCTTCTCTGGATAGTCTCCACCTCATTTATGTCCTTGCTTAGGTGTTGCCTCCAGAACTGCATGCAGTACTCCAGGTGAGGCCTTATCAATGTTTTATACAATGGAATCACCACCTCCCATCTCCTGCTAGTGATACTGCTGCCTATGCACTCCAGCATGCCACTGGTCCTCCCTCTGTCTTTGTGCACTGCTTTGATACCTTAAGGTTATCAGAGATGATAGCCCTAGGTCCCTTTCCTACTTGATGACGGTTAGCTCCCCACCATGTAGCTCTCCCAGGGTTCCCTCTACCCAAGTGCATTATTTTGCACTTTTTGCATTGAACCTCAGTTGCTAACCTCAGTTAACTCTGCTTGTCTGGCTTGACTAGTGCATGTTTTCATGGCTGTTAATAAAGTTAAAAAATCTCTATTTAGCAGGTTTTGTCCCCATGCATGTCTAACAATTTGTCCCATATTAAGACCAATTCCCATCATTTCCCTACATTTTGAGTGTTTGTATCCAACATTTCAGTGACAAATGCCAAGTGGTATACAGGGTCTGCCCTACAGGTGGTGGGTTTTATCACAGCCTCACCATAGCTTTCCTTTCCATCCAAATCTCTTAACTCTGTTCCTTCCTGGACACCACTACAGGTCAGACTCTAAAATGACCATCCACAGATCCATAGCTGCCATTGCTTGAAAGTAAAGGGGTCTCCAGCTCTTCTAAATGGACCAAGCCAGCCAACACTGGTGGCTTTGGATACTGTGAAGGGATTCGATGAGGGCTGGGATAGGTATGGGAGGTTGCATCCAAATGGAGTCAGCATGGGGGGCGCCAAGTCAGGAGAAGGGGAGTGGGATCTCAGGAGGAAGGAGCAGAAAATGGTGCCCTAAACAGGCACTGATCCCCAAGCAGACTCGATAGCCCATAGGGCCTAATCTGCTGGTTTCTTAGTGTTAGTATGTTAACACCATCTATACAGCCCCACCCTACATTCCTACCCTTAACCCACCCAGCTAAGCAAAGCTTTAGATCAAGTCTGGTCCCCAGAAAAACCTTAATAAAATACATAGTTTTAAAGGTTTAAATAGACATTCCTGGGTGCATAGATCATCCTGTATAGAAATAGGGTAGTAGGGCATAGATCATCCTGTATAGAAATAGGGTAGTATAGCATCATGCCTGTGCACTGTATGTGATGGCATTCCAGCTTTTTTTTTTTTTTGCAGATGGGGCAGGAAGGAATGGGGAAACATGATAAATGTGCAATAATCAGAGTATTTTGGCTTGAATTGTTTCGGTATAAGTGATCAAAATGTGCGATTATAATTGTGGGCTACTGCAATTTTGAATCACCTTGTCCTGCTTACTAGTGCAAAAAGATTAAGGTTGACCCTGTGAGTGGCTGTGATGGGTGTACAAAATCGGATCATGTAAACCAAAGTGCGATTTATTAAGTAATGAGGCATGACTACTGATTAACTGTTTGTTAATTACCCCTAGTGATCTATTGTGGCACGAGATATGAAGTTAAAAAGACAAACTACTACATAATAAAATTCAACGATGGTGAAAGTTGAAAAATTATTTGGATTTTCTTTAGTTAGTTGAAGTCACAAATTTCAAACTAGTTGAAAAATCAATCATAATGAGAGGTAAGTCAGTCATAATTGTTTTTTCAACTGACTCGAGGTCTACTTCACTCTTGAGATCATAGGAAATCAGAACCCTCAGTGGCAGAATACACTGGTTCTGCATAGTTGCCCATCCACTGTTCTCTGTTCCCTGCTTCTTTAACATACAGTACTGTAGAACCAGCAATTATAACAATAAACTATGGGGTAGTAAAGCTCTCACATTATAGACCATTCAAGCTTCGCTATCATGGTTTACGAGGCATCACACACTTTAGCTGTGTAAAACACTTGTTATACACTGCTGCCCATACATTATCCTATATGTTATGTACACTTGCATGTACTTTATTCCTTATATCAGGTGCAATAACTGAAATCTGTGAGGGCCTTATGTAACTGTGCAGTAACTTTCTCTGAGTCTAAGGCCTTAATCTTGCAGAGTGTAGGATGGTTTGTCAAGTGAATGGCTTTCAGCTTATCTGCTGTGCTCCTGAAGTTTTCACAACAGCACTCCATAGATATCCATCACAGCACCACATAAGATTCCTCTCATGATCCTTCTCAGGATTTTCCTGCTTCAGGTACCACTTGCTGTGTAAGCCACATGATAAAGTGTGTGTACATAAACACATATCACATGTATTTATTATTTATTTGAAAACGTTTTACCAGAGAGGCATACTGAGATAAAAGTGTTAGTTTCCAGAAGCATCCCAGGGAAGGGGAAATGGGTAAATACAATTGATTATACATACTAAGGATACAATAACATCAGCTTCATACAGTGCTATAAAATAACAGTGAACAGATATCTGCAGTTGGAATTATGTGTATAAGACTAACGTATGAGAAATAAATAATATTCCAAAACTGGGCATGGGAGGCAAGTCCCTTAGAGCAGTGGCAGAAAGGGGAAAGATAAAGAGAGTAGAGAACTAGTGTAGCTGGGGAAAGGAAAAGGAGGAAGGGATTAGGTAAAGAAGGAGAGGAAACCTTTGTCCCTCTGGGATGCAACCCCACAAGGGCCAGACATGGCAGGGTGTACACCCAGTCTGTGTGCTGGATTCCAGGCCCTGAGGGAGAGAGATAGTGTAGTAAGGGAGAGGTAACCTTATCCTCTGGGGTGCAAACCTGCAAGGGCAGACACAGCTGGATGCACACCCAGTCTGTGGTCTGGATTGCAGGCCTGCCATGAGAATGTAAGGAGAGGAACTGGGGCAGTAAGAAAATATTAGAATCAAGAAAGTGGGGTGAGGGCTATGGTTAAGGGTATTTACAGGGAGCTGTAGGTGAGTAGGAGAAATATAGGTATGGAGCTAGGGAAGGGAGAAAAGGCTGGGGAGGTCTGGTGGAGAAAGGCAGAGAGAGGAGAATTGCATTTGTGCCAGAAAAGTGTCTGTCAGATGTACACAACATGCATGCTACATGCATATGAGAGTCCTGTTACATGTATGTCACACATTATTATATATGCATACAACATGCCTATCCTATGCATGTAGCACACTTACTACACATATTTGACACACTTATGGCAGGGATGTAACACATCACTGACACAAAATGTAAGATGACTGTTTCGTGCATTATCAAATTGTGATTAAAATTATTAGAAACATTCATTAATAGCCATAATTATTGGCATTCAAACATGAGTTCTAGCTTGTAATTCATTGAGACCAATCACATGACTGTGAGGAGATATTGTTTAATGTATGGTCACAACTTCTGGTTTCTTTTTAGACATTTTGTTTTTAAAGACCCATTTGTAAAAGTGCAATAACACAGAAAGGGCATTAGGCTACTATATATTGGTGTATTTCATGGGTGGTTGAAGGCACACAGTGTGCAGCCTTATGCCTCACAGTGCACATGGGGCATGTGATGATATAACCTAATGCACGCTAGGAATGGGTGGACTAGTCCGACAAACATCAGAACCCCTAGATCTCTGAATATCTGTTGGACTTGGGTAGATCCGAACTTTGGCTGTCAGTGTACTGGGTCCATCTCAAAGTGATTCCTTGCAAAAACCACTCTGCCATTATAAACAATTAAATAATACACTTTATTTTAGTTAACCAGGTAAGTGCACTAGACAAATTCTGCTTATTTTTAGGCATGACCAGGGCAAGCAGATACAGATAAATGCCAACTGACCTTGAACCAGATTTAGCTGTTGGTTTTATTTTTAGTGAATGGGGTAAATTTGGCCAGGGCACCGGGAGATTTCCCTACTGCCAGAGGAGGTGCTGGCCATTGAAGGATGGCTAGCTCAGTGTCTGTGTGACTAGAGGTGGAGGAGGACATGCAGTCAGTTGGGGAGCTGGTTTTCCCAACACAGGAAACCCAGAAGACCGAAGACTTAGCACCTATAGCGGTTCTTGTTTCAACGGATAAAGAGCTGGAGAAGGTTTCCACAAATACCACTAAAAGGTTGTTTCAGTGACTGCACAGGAGCCACTGGTTGTGGTCCATGACAATACACTTCAAACATCTGCAGCAGACTTATGACGACAACTGGAAATGGAAGAAAGAAATTTTACATGGCAGAGGCTTGAACTGACCACTGTGTGTTGCCTTAGGGGTGAAACTGAGGCTAACTCAGCCTTGCCTGATGAATGAGTGCCCACTTCTGAGCTCTGTCCAGATTCCAATGGATTACTCACTTCAATGTGAATTGCACCAGGAGAGACTGTTTTCAGACAGACCTGGGACTTCAAACTGTGGCGACTATTTTTCCTTTGAAACATAGAAACATAGACTTTGATGGCAGATAAGGACCACTTGTCCCATCTAGTCTGCCCATTTCCCTACCTACAGGATAGGCTCCAGATCCCAGTTAACCAACAGCCTATTTCTTCCTACCCCACAAGAATTGCCTTATGTCTGTCCCATGCATTCTTGAATTCTGTCACAGTTTTAGACCCCATAACCTCCTCAGGAAGGCTGTTCCATGCATCCACTACCCTCTCTGTGAAATAATACTTCCTCACATTACCCCTGAACCACCCCCTTCTATCTTTTAAATTGTGTCCCCTTGTTCTTGCACATCTCTTTTCTGAAAGATGCTACCTCTTGGACTTTGTTGATTACACTGAGGTACTTAAAAGTTTCTATCATGTCCCTCTCCCTTCTTTCCTTAAGGGTATACATATTAAGCTCCTTTAGTCTCTCCTCATACGGCTTCTCTTGCAGACCCTGCACCATTTTAGTTGCCCTCCTCTGTACTGCCTCTATCCTGTCTATGTCCTTGTGGAGATGGGGTCTCCAGAACTGGACGCAGTACTCCAGATGGGGTCTCACCAACTGTCTGTCCAGAGGGATAACAACTTCCTGTTTTCTGCTGCTGATGCCTCTCCTATACATCCCAGTATACCCCAGCCCTCCCTACTGCCTTCTCACATTGCTTGCTAACCTTAAGGTCATCTGATATGATTACCCCAGGTCCCTTTCCTTTTTGTTGTTGTTACTACCTCCCACCCATTGTGTATTCTTCCCCTGGTTTCTTGTTTCCCAGGTGCATTATTTTGCACTTCTTTGCACTGAATCTTAGCTGCCATACTTCTGACCATTCCTCCAACCTTGCAAGTCCCTTTTCATCCTTTTCACACTCCTTGTATATCAACCATGTTGCAGATCTTTGTGTCATCTGCAAAAGGCATACTTTTCCTTCCAGTCCCTGTGCAATGTCACTGATGAAGACATTAAAAGGACTGGACCCAATACTGAACCCTGCAGTACCCCACTAGTAACCCCTCTTTCTTCAAAGTGGACTCCATTTACAATTACCTTCATGCCCTGTTGTGCAGCTAATGTTTTACCCAGGCTACCACCCTGGGACCCACTTTGCGGCCAGACCGGATGACAGGATTAAGAAACCGACACTGAAACATTCAGAGCAGACAACGAACTCCTGGGCTGACCAAATGGATACAGCAGAGGCACAGTGGTCAGTGGATCATTCACTGAAAGCAGCTGGATGGGCACAACTGCGGACACTGGTAAATGGATCTCAGGTTTTCAGCTATTAAAATCCCTCGGTAAGCATGACAATCCTTTAACTACTGTTTCTGCACAAACTGTTTTTCTGGCTCCTTATGAGTGAATGAGTCTATAGCTGATTCAGTACCCACGGATGTTGGCAGTTTTGCCAGAGGTTTCTGCTTAAACATCACCTCTCACTTTACCCAAGGAGCTTTGACTCAAAATCCTGTTTTGTTTTTACTGCACTCGAGGATGCTAATACTACTAGTCTTCTCCCAGCTGCTGCCCAGAGACATGGAGAAGCTAATTTAAATTACATTTCTTTATCTACTGAACCTATTCCTGATGCAGAGCAGTCCAAACAGCAAGAGGGCCTCTGCCAGGTTCAAACAACAGAAACAGAGAGGGTCCCAGATTATATGCATCTTTCTTTCAGACCTGTTTACGCAGTCAAACGCATAATGCTGTGCAGATCCTGTATAAGGGAGGACTGGTCACCTTTCCTGATTGAAAGTTTATTGCTAAAACACTGCTTAAAGATAACCTGCATTTTTTCCCCTCTGAGATATATGCTCTTATTTATGTTTCAGGGAATCGTCTTCGATGTAAGCTTTAAGCTCAATGCTGGTTTGGGAAAGTTTGGGGAATTATATAATTCTGTTAAGTTTCCTCCTCTTTGGTCCCACTTCAAGGTTATTCCTTTAACTAAACCTGCCCATAAGGTTATTTGTATTACTTAGGAAAGAAGGGTGAGCATCACTGATTTATCTTACTGGCTAAAACAAAGATGCACCGTGGTTGGCCATCCGGAGGCCATTTTTGACACAGAAGATATCTGGATGGGGTTGGCACATAAGAGTAATCTTATGGTCCATGGACATGAGTTACAACATTTACCCAATTCTTTCTTTTTGGGTAGAGACAGGGGTGTCCCGTTTTATGCCAGACAGATGAAGACCTGTTATAAGTGTGGCATACCTGGCCATATTAGTAGTGTATGTGATAGATTAAGATGCACTTTATGTAATACCTTGGGTCACACCAGTGGACAGTGTAGAAACTTGATTACTTGTAATTTATGTGGGCTTCTAGGGCATTATTTTACCACCTGCCCCAAGGCTGCACATAGACTGAACTCAAGTGATTTTGAGGAGCAAAGTCTCATAATTGCGAGAGCACAACTAACCCATGCCACTCCTGCTACCCCTACTGCATGAGCAGCACCAGTCCCCACACCATCACATGGACAGCAGGAGCTCATTGAAGAGGAGATCCTGCAACTTCTGGTACCCCCAGGAAGATCGTGATGGCAGTACCTATGAAGAAATTGTGACTTGTCATGCTTCACCAGGACAAACCTCCCCTGCTTGCTGATTCACAAGCTATGTCCCCTCCTCCTCCCCCGTATCCACGACAGCCTTGCACCCTTACCAGATGGTGACACAAAAAGGCCACTTAGTGGACAACCTGCTTCAGGGTCCCAAAATTTCTACTACCCCCACATCAAACAAGTTTCAGATTTTACATGATTCTCTTGACACCTCTGACTCTGAGTCTGAAGGATCTGTGGCAGTTAAAGAACCATCAGAGGACCACTCTGACATGGATTTTAGTGAACAGGATGAAGGCCTGTCTCTCAAAACCCTTCTAAGCAAAAGTGGAAGAAACCAGGGACAGCAATAAAGTCTATGAAGTGAAAACCACCTTGAAAATATGCCTGTATGCAGGCAACGTGAAAATCTGCAACAGAGTGGACATACCTGGATGGGTAGACAAAATAAGGAAAGACCTAAGTAAACTGGAGGAATGGTCAATGGTATGGCAGCTAGGTTTCAATGCTAAAAAGTGCAGAATTATGCACATAAGCACAGGAACCCAAGGGCAACATACCAATGGGAGAATGAAAACAGCAAAGCAGGAATGGGACCTGGGGACATCATATTGGAAAACCTGAAGGTGGTTAGGCAGTGTGATAAGGCAGTAGGAAGGCTAATAGAATGCTGGGGTGTATTGGGAGGGTATCACTAACAGAAAGAGGAGGTGGTGTTTCACCTGTACAGATCGATGGTGAGGCCTCACTTGGAGTACTGTGTCCAGTTCTGGAGGCCACATCTCAGGGAGGACATAGATCGGGTAGAGGCAGTACAGAGGAGGCAACCAGGATGGTGCATGGACTGCAAAGAAGCACTATGAGGAAAGACTCAAGGAATTAAATATATACTCTCTAGAGGACAGAAAGGAGAGGAGTGGCGTGATAGAAAGCATTCAAATACCTCAAGGATATCATTAAGGTAAAAGAAGGTGGCATTTTAATAGGAAGTGTTGCTCAAGAACAAGGGGCATGATATGAAACTGGAAGGGGAGGCTCAGAGAGGATGTGAGGAAGTACTTCTTCATGGAAAGAGTGGTGAATGCCTGGAACAAACTACCAGCAGAGGTGGTAGATACCAAAATGGTAGCAGGATTCAAGCATGTATGGGATAGCCACAGGAGAATCTTCGTAACAAGAGTGGGAGGAAGGCTGCAGGTCAAGTAGGGTCTGCAGTGACACAAGGCAGGTTACATTTTAAGGCAGATTAGATGGGCCAAGGGGTCCTTTTCTGCCAACAATTTCTATGTTTCTATATTCCTGTTCCTTAATCTCTAGAAGTCTGCAACTCCTTTATGCTGCATGATTAATATGAACAGCATTAAAACAAGGCCAAACAATTATCAGTATATGCGAAATTATTGTCAACTAACACCGAGGTGATCTTGTTACAAGACACCAGATTAAACACTATTTTGGAACTTTCTCACATAACCAAATGGTGGCATGGGGAGTATCTTACTGGTCTTTAGGTTGAAACCTTGTTCTGGGGTGGTCATTCTTTCTGTGTCAGTGTGGCTCAGTTGGTAGCACATCTGCCTCTGGACCAGAAGGTCATGGGTTCTCATCCCACACCGGGATTGGACTTGCACCTAAAAATCGTTGGCATCTGTGTGCAGTGTTTGGAGGTGCTGTACTGCTGGGGTGTGCCATCCTTCGGATGAGACGTTAAACCGAGGTCCCTTCTGCCCATCCTGGTGTTGTCCTTGTGGGTGTCCAGGTGGAAGTAAAGAACCCAGGGCACTCTTCGCAAAGAACAGGGAACATTCCCGTGTCCTGCCCAACATTCCCTCCCATAAACCGGTTCATGCAATTATCCAGGCTGTGTGTGGGTGATGATGTGTGATATGGCCGCCACCACACAGTCAATTACTTCACTACCAGTCTAGCATTGCTTGTAAAGCGCTTTGGGATACTGTGTATGAAAAGCGCTATATAAATGCTGATTCTTCTTCTTCTTCTTCTTCTTCTTCTTTCATATTACTACTGTGAAAGTGCTAAAAGTGATTGATTTGGTCCCAGGACGTGTTTTAATTTTGGATGTTATTTTGAAAAGTATATATTTCCATTTTATTAATACCTATGCCCTCAGTGGAAATCTGATAGAGTAGACTTTTTAAACAGATCCAGCCTTACCTCCACACCCTTATAATGTAATTTGGGGTGGAGACTTTAATTGTGGCTTATCTAGCAAAGACAGGGGTCAGGGGCATTACCATCCAGAAGCTGTATAATGATATGTCATGTTTGAAACACATTATCCAGATGGCTGGATTACAGGATGCTTATTTTAAACTCACGTCCAGAGCTAATCCTACTTTTCATAAAGGTGTGCTGACAACTAGGATTGATTTTCTTTTCACCAACAAGTCCTTACCTTTACAAAAGGCCTGGGTTACCATGGTAGAATATTCAGATCACTGTGAATTGCATTTGAGAACTGGATTTCAAACCATTCGCCCACAAGGCCCTGGCCTGTGGAAATTAAATTCCTGCTTTTTCATGCAGAAGTGATCCAACATATTAAATACTTTGTCTTTAGTCAGAAATCTGTTTATGAGATGTATGATAATCCTGTCCTATGGTGGATGGATACAAATGTTGACTCAACAAAACTTTTAAAATCCATTGGTAAAGCTTTCAAGAACAATGATTATTGTCAATACCTCAAACAGCATAAACAGCTACAACATCTCATGTCATTGGCACAAACCACTAGACACAATTTCACGAATCAGATAAAACAGTTAAAGAAACCATGAAACTTTATCAGAGTAAACAAATCACATCCCTTAAGAAGCAGCAAGAATTTGGTACACAAGGTAAATTATCAATTGTTTGTCCTTCAAGAGCTGTAAGGACCAAGTAGGCAAAAGACAATTGAAAGCCTCAGAAAACTGGATAATAGTATTCCAATGGAATCAACTGAAATTCTGCTGAGGTTACTAATTACGTACAGAATACATTTAAAGAGGATTTGGTTAATGCTAGCAATTTTCTCAGCTTTTCAATTCTTTAGACATTTCAGATTGCTCCTTATCTATTCTTCATAACCTGATTACACCCATCACTAAAGACAAAATATTCTCTGCCATTACTTCACTTAGGGAAGGGAAAGCCCCTGGGAAGGATGGGTTGACTACTGAATTATATAAGCTCATAGGGGAAGCTGTTGCCTCAGCAGTGGCAGCGGTTTTAATTTTATGTTAAAACACTCCAGTATTCCCTTAGATTTAGCTGGTGGTATGTTAATTTTCCTGCACAATAAAGGATGTAATTTCATCTTGAAAAATTGGCAGCTATTAATCTGTTGAATGTAGATTTTAAATTATTAACAAAAATTTTGAACAAACACTTACTACAGCTCCATATCTTATTTCTCCAGCACAGTCCTGTGCTATACCCTAGATCCATCACTGATCAGCTGATCTTGCTTAGAGAATTATTTGAGAGGAAATTAATATTGAGCACACTTGGGTATGTTCTTTCCTTAGACCAACAAGGAGCTTTTGACTCCATTAATCATGCCTCTTTGTGGCATACCCTGTGGGTGTCTGGATTCAGATTTATTTATTTCATGGCTTCAAACACTTTATAAAAATGCTACCATAACTCCCTATATTAATGGATATTGTGGGCCATTAATACCTCTTCAAAAAGGAGTTTGACAAGGTTGCCCTATTAGCCCTCTCCAGTATATTTTTAGTCTTGACCCCTTACTAAGGATTCTAACACAAAATATTCCTAAAATCTGCTCCCCCATCAGGAACTGTTCCTTCTCTGCCATGACCTATGCTGGCGATGTCTGTGTTATGGCACCTTCTGCCAGTGAGCGGAACATGCTTGTTCTGTTATGCCAGGATTCTGAAGCACTTTCAGCGGCCTCCCTTAATAAGGATAAATGTATAGGAGTGAATTGGAAATACAGGTTTTACTTGAGCAAGAACTGATGGGCATCACAATAACAGATGCTCCTATTAAAATAGTAGGGACTGAGTTTGGGGCTGTTGCACAGGGACGTACATAACTGGGACTTTAAACTTACGAGGGATAGGAGATGGTTCAGAATTGGAACAAATGGACTTTGAGCAAATCTAAGGCGGTGTACTTAACTGAAATGTTTTATTACCTCTCATTATATATCTTAGTCACATATTCCCACCACCAAAATTTAGAGAATCTACTTTATTAAGTATTTTTTCAAGCAGTTTGGGGTAGCCGACTTAATCCTTTAAAAATAAATATTTTATATTTACAGGTGGATAAGGGTGGGCTACACATGATAAACCCTATGGTATTTTTCCACTGCCAATTTTCTTTACTAATTTACAACCACTTTTTGAAAATGTTGGGAAACTCTGGTCAGATTTCTTTTTCCTCCATTACATTATGGTTTGGAGACTGGGTAACCAGGACTCACAAAGTTGCTAAGTTACGTCCTCGGCCATTTCATACCTTAGAAGATTTGTGAAACTGAACATTTGGGGCATCTCTAGTAATATGATTGAAACCAGTACTGAAAAACAGGTATACACACAGATTATAGAGCTGCACTTTACTAAACCCATTACATTTCCAAAATGTCCTCATCCTTATTTGGTATCTCTATTTAAAGAAACACATATTACCCCAAAACTTAAAGATGTACACTGGCTTTACCATCATGAAAAACTAAACATTAAGGATAACCAGAAACACAAACAGGTGAATGAACAGATCTGTTCTAGGCCTGGGTGCTTCTAAGTTTAGAAACCAAGTCTCATTTATTTTTACATGTTCTTACATCACTTCCTTTTGGACTTACGTGTCCTTTACTTGGGATTATCCTATGTTTGCTACAGTCTCATATGACAACCTTACAGTATATATGGGTTATATTCTCCTTCCTGGAGACAGTGGGATAAGAGCACCCTTCATGTTATTTTCACTGTTTTCAAATGGTTTCTTTAGAATAATAGAAGCCTCTTCACTTTACAACAAAAACAGATATTGCATGTTGAATTATTACAAAAATTACTACAAAACTTAAAGCTATCTATTTATCTAAATGTAAGATATATGGGAAAAATGTTTTGTGGCAAAACGGAGAAACCTTCCGTGGATTATGATGTCCCAGTTACATGATTTGTACAGGTTTTCAGGATGTTCTGTATTGGTTTGACTTTTTCTTTCTATTTTGTTTTCCTTTTTCTCCTGTATGATAGTAATTCATGTTATTATATTTGTAATGTATTCTATAGGACTGTCAGAATGTTTGAATATTTTTGGTTTTGTATATGTTACCTCTCTTGTTTGGATTTTTTTCCTGTTTGTATGATTTTCATTAAATAAACAAATTCCCTTACTCTTTTCGAGAAGTGCCATGGGATCTTTAACATCTACCTGAGCTACCATCAGAACACAGATGGGACCTCAGTTTAATGTCTCATCTGAAAGACGGCACCTCAGAAGTGCATCACCTCCTCATGCTGCGCTTACAGTGTCAGTATTGGATTTAACCCAAGTGCCTGTGTCGGGATAGAACTCACAGCCTTCTAATCTCCTGGCCTCAGAGGTGAGTGTGCTACCTGCTAAGCCACTGACATATAAAATCCCTCTCCCACCTACCAAACACCCAACAACAACAACTACAACAAAAAGTTTGTTTTTCATTTTAAATTTTTATTTTTTGTATTTTCTTCTTCCTGCCTGTTGCTTTTGGCTGCATGCTCTCTCAAGCAAAGCTTCAAGTGGGCTTGACAAACTTTAAGCATGAGAGAGTGAACCTGGGTGCAGTCTGGAGTGGAGCACACTTGTGGAGTTCTTGCTGTGGGCCACCAGTGTGATGGTGAGAGCCAGTTTGGGCTGGCTGCTGGTCAGGCACACTGAGCATCAAAAGCAGTGTGAGAAGTGGCAGCTCACAAATCGCATGTTTGAGCTGGTGGCTTGGAGTTCATCTCTCCTCCAGGTCACCCTCCTAGTCACAGGCTGCAGTCCCTAGGACCAGAGTGAGTATGCATCAGGCAGGCATCTTAGGTCGGGCAATGAGGAGGCAAACAGGTAAGTTGCCCCACAAGTATTTTTTTTTATTTGGAAGTGCATTTGGATGTGTTCACATGATGTATGCATTAGCAATAACTTCTACTCCCCTCACATTCGCTGAGTCATCAGGTATTCAGTGGCTTGACTGGGAGCTCCACTTTGGTGCTATGAGATGTGGGTGGTGCTTTAGCCACTTTTAAGTTCTGTGCATGCACATGCAGTGAACTTCTTGCTATAAGTGCC
The DNA here is from genome assembly GCA_016271365.2 of Neoceratodus forsteri. Lineage (NCBI taxonomy): Eukaryota > Metazoa > Chordata > Ceratodontiformes > Ceratodontidae > Neoceratodus > Neoceratodus forsteri. Next base: position 698,455,944 of record CM028132.1, read on the forward strand.
TTTTGAGGACTGTGACTTCTGTCTGTCCAATGCAGAGTGCTCTGCAAGGGGCTCGACAGTGCCACACCAATCATCAGGTAGGCTAATTGTGATGCTGTTTTATTTTCATGGGCAGAAATGTCCTCTCGTGAAGAAAAAGCTGCACTAAACATATGGCAACTTTTTCTTTGATGTGTGGAGGAACACCGTCCAGCAAACAGCTGATCAGTGATATCCAAATGCTCTTCTTGCTTGCTTTTGTGCTCCCCCACCACCCACCATTATACAGCCCATCAGGGCTCCTCTGTAGTGACAGTGTAACTCCTCAATAATTTCTCCCTCGAGGAGTGCTCTGCCCTTGCCTGCGTGCCTGCAGGCTTCATTTTATTTTAAATTGGTTACTTCCTGTTTCTTCATAATTAAAGCTGTCAACAGGGACACAATCCCCGTGTCAGTACCAGGAGTCCCCCTTCCCAGTATTTACTTATTTATTTTTTATGTATTCTGACAGCGAGATGCCCACTCCCAGTGTCAGATGCTCCCTCACTCCCACTCCCATTTTTCCAATAACTAAACCTGACAACAGGGGCCCAATCCCCATGTCAGTACTAGGAGCACCCCTTCCCAGTGCTGGGACACTGGGAGTCCACCCCAGTGTCCCAAAATGTTCCAGTAATCCGTCTCTGTATAAAAAAAACACTCCCAACACCTTTTTTTCCTGCAAAAAAACGGTCCCTTGTCTTCTCCCCTGTTCCCTCCCATCCGACCCTCTCACTGAGCAACCCACCATTCTACACCCCTGCCTTATTCTTACAATCCAAGGTTGGTGGCTGTCATCTTCTGTGATCCTGGACACGTCTGCACTCTCAAAGCCAAACCACAAACTGAAGAATCAAGGTAAACACCGTATAATGGCTGTCAATGGCATTTTCAACTTATGTTGATATCTCTGCTAGTTTAAATATTTTTGCACCAAATTTTAACATGGGGTTTTTGATCCACCTCATGAACACTGCCACTGTCATTTCGTTACTCTGTCCCAAAAGGTGATTTTGCAGTTGCTGTGTACAATCACCTTCATGACTGAGTAATGAAATAGCAGGGTCAGTGTCCATGAGGTGGAATCAAAAAGCCCATGTTGAAAATTTGTTGCAAAACACTAAAAACACCTGAGTTACGTGCAGTCATTGAAATTTTTCTACACATGCAGAATACGAATATGCAACTCATGACACAAAGTGCTACTTGCATCATTCTCTTTGGCGCAAGTCACTTTGCACCATGTGTAACCCTTTCTAGAATCGGACCCATGGTGTGGATTGGAGTGAGTAATGTGCAGAGTTTATGCCATCTAATTTTAATAAAGATTTTAAACAACACTTTAAACATTTATTATTCACATAGGAAAACATGATCACTTGAGGATTGTGGTCTGGTTTTTATTTGTTAAAGCTCATCGACCTAACTGCATCCCTTTCTGCTAAGGGTACTGTTAACTAATTGAAAGCCTGCAATGGATACTGGTCTTAAAAATTAATCAATTGGCTTGGAGACATGGGTGGGATCCATAAGTTAACCGAAATCTTGTTGTAATTACTTCATTATCTACACCTGGTATGGTTTCATAAATACAGTGTGTAGGTAGCCACACCCCTGAGGGGCAGGATGTACGTACTAGGAACTATGATTGTCAGCAGACAGGAGGGTGAATTAAGGGTTTACTGCATATTGGGAGGGATGTCATGGATGGGCAGGGATATCCATAATTACTGGGTCAGAATGAAGAAGTGACACCATGCCCGGCTCACACAGAAGCTAAGAAACACAAGTAGGTAACCTATAGCCAGCAGATGAGTGAATAAAATAGAAACAGGCGAACACACTCGGGTAGAAAAACTACTTTATTTTCTATTTTTGTGTGTTTTTGTGATTATCAAGTATTACTGTTAATTTTTAAGGTTCTGATTTGAATCAGGATAAATCAGAACTTATGAGGAATCTGACATGGATCCTGGTCCTTTATATGCTGTATTTCTTGAGAATAATACAACCTCCATTACAGTGACTTGATATAAAGCATGAACTCTGACTTGTGATTCATGGTTTCGTTTAGCTACATGTATACATTGTGAAGCACATATCCAGCTGCAGTCAGACATGGAATAGACATTTGCTGATATCGGTTCTTGAAGATATTGCAATACTGATTGTGGTGACCTTATTCGGTCGAGTTTCGACTTCACATATGCAGCTTCATTCTTGCCAGCATCTTAAGAACTACATTTTCAGTTGTGAGTGTGTACCAGTGTTCACTTGGTACAACAGTTCCTAATGGCACTTTTGATGAAGTTACAGTTTCAGCCATGGTGTCCTATATATGCATGTATTCTTTCTTGAGATTTGCAATTACATTTCGGCTGTATCTTCAGATCCATGTATCAAAATGTGACCATATTTGGCATACACATTCAATAGTAGAATTTCAAGTGGTTTTGTCATCTTAGACATGGTGTTGTAAGGTGTCTTAATTATGCAGCTGTTATAAATACTGATTCCTTATTACATCATCAGGTGATCAGCTGTATCTTATGACCCATTTATTCAAATGTGAACATACTTGCTAAGGGTTTGCTGTTATATTGTATTTGTTTCTCACTCTCTTGAGAACCACGTACTCAATTGTGATCAAGCTTTTAAAACATTTATTATTTACAACTTACTTGCCCAGAGCAGCAAAGCTGAGATGCAATACTTCATTTTCAGTGGGGTCCTGCTGCTTTTCATTTCTGCAGCTCAGTGGACTGAGTACCGACAGGTTAAGTGACTTGCTCAAGATCACACCACACAGTCAGTATTTGACTCTGGTGGGGTTTGATCCGTGGTCTTCCAGTTTCCAAGTCAGTGCTCTAACTCTGGAGATTGGCAGACATTGTGTCCCTACACAAAAGAGGCCAGTTCAGCTCTGGTGGCAATGGGCTACAGAACAGAAAATAAATAAATGTATGTTATGTATGTATATATGTATTCATTCATTTATTTATTTCATTCAGAAAAGTACCTTTGAGCACAGGTGCTGTTTTATAAAGGTTCCATATCTGAAGCAGTAAGGTTACACATAGACAGTAAAAATACAAAAAAAACAGCAACTCCAGAGGGCGTAACAGTAACACACCATAGGATGCATTATGTACAATAACAGAAATTTGCTATTATAGTATCATTAAATGTGTTACAGTGCAAGTTGGGTTGACAGATTAACTGAAGCGGAAACATTTAGAACTCGAGGTGAGGTCTTTTCTCAGAGCTTTCTTGAAGTGGGCAATTTTTGAGTGACTTGGCAGGAATTGGGTAAGTTGTTCAGCCACACAAATGCCCTTACAGTGAAGAAGCATTTGTCCTCTGGAATGGTATTACCAGGGCATTCCTAGTCATACTTCTGGTATTATATTGATTGGTGACAGAGCAAAGTAATTTTGAATAGCCAGGGGTAAGAGCCATCAGCACCTTTTTGCAAACAGATAGGTTTGGTACTTTAGTATACCCGTGAGAAGCCAGTTGATGAGGGAATATAGGAGCAACTATGAACAAGCAAGTCAGCCCCAGAACAAAGCAACAAGCCTTGTTACAAACCATTCCTACTATGTTTAGTACAGAGTCACACAGCTGCATAAACTAGAGGCCATAGTCAATGAGTGATAGGACCGTGCTAGATATGACAAACAGCTTGGCCCGTGGTAAGGTTGTAGTAGTTCCTGTTCTGTGCACTGAGCCTTCTATTGGCCATGCTTACAATATTGTCCCTGTGAGGAGAGTGATAGAGTATCATCCAGGAAAACACCAAAGTACTTACAGGACTCAACCTGTTCTAGTTTATGTCCCTTGTCATTGAGGTTGACTATTGGTGGGACCTTTTCTTTCATTTGCGGTCCTGAGAATATGTTTTTATTTATTTGTAGTTCAAGATCAATTTGTTGTGTGTGAAACATTTCACTAAAGACTCAGAGGTGTTTTGGAGGTCAGTACAGAGTTCACTCTGGCCTGCATTGCTAGTATAACATATGGCATCACCAGTGTAAAGGAGTACCTTAAATGACTGGCAGGCCTCTGGAAGGCTGTTAATGAACAGACCAAATAGGAGGACTCCTGTCACCTGAAATAGAGCCATCAATCTTTACATGCTGGCACCAGTCAATAAGGTAACTTCAAAACCACACTACTGTGTCCAGAGAGCCCAAGAGAGAAGCTTGACAAGCAGCAGCTTGTGATTGCCAAGGTCAAAGGCCTTAGGGCAGTGTAGAAGGCTCCCAACAGGTGACCTTTGTCAAGTGCTTCACATAAGTAGTTAGTGTACTCTATAAGTGTAGTGTTGGTGCTGTGGAGCATCCTGAATCCATTGGATATTGTATTTTCCCAAATAGGTGACACGTTGGTCCAATACGATTTGCTCTAGTGCCTTGGACAAGAGGATGAGACTTGAAATTGGTCTGTAATTAGTCAGGTTGGAGTGGTCAATGTCTTTGAAGACCGGTGTGACCAGTGTGATTTTCCATACCCAGGGAACTGGGAATACCACAGTGAGAAATTGAGTAATTTAGATATGGGGAGGTAAGTTCCTCATGGGCCTGGGTCAGCAGTTTCATATATAGCAAGTCACCCCTATCCTAGTTTTATCTAGGACACTTTTGGCACATTTAGGATATCTTTTGTTGACATAGGCTTGAAATAGAATTTTGGTTGCCCTGGTTCTTGGTCATAGAAACATAAAAACATAGAAGTTGACTGACAGATAAGGACTGCAAGGCCTATCCAGTCTGACCATTTCTTTTCCTACCTTATGAATGTGCCATAGGCCTTTGCTCTGTCATTGGCCTATCTATTCATACTCATCTGTATTGCTCCCTTATGCCTATCCCATGCCTGTTTGAAGCCCTGCACTGTATTCATATCTACCACTTCCTGAGGTAGGCCATTCCATGCATCCACCACCCTTTCTGTGAAAAAGAACTTCCTCACATTACCCCTTAATCGGCCTCCATCTAATCTCATGCTGTGTCCTCTTGTCCTGCTATTTTCTCATATTAAAACATGTTAGACTCTTTCACCTTGTTAATGCCCTTAAGGTGTTTGAATGTTTCAATCATATCTCCTCTCTCCCTCGTTTGCTCTAGGGTATACATATTGAGTTCAGTTAATCATCCTCATATGTTTTCTGATGCAGTCCCTGCACCATTTGGTTGCCCTTCTCTGGACTGCCTCAGTTGGTTAATGTCCTTGTGAAGGCGTGGCCTCCAGTACTGCATGCAGTACTCCAAATGGGGCCTAACCAGAGTCTTGTAAAGAGGATTATTACCTCCCTCTTCGACTTGGATACCCCTACTAATACACCCCAACATCCCTCTAGCCTTACCTACTGCTTTAGAGGTCTTCTTGGATGATTTCAGGTAATCGGTGATGATGACACCCAAATCTCTTTCTTCCTTGTGACTGCCCAACTCCTCCCCAGTCTAATATGTGGCTTCAGGGTTTCTCTTCCCTCGTGCAAGATCTTGCATATCTTCGCGTTAAACCCCAGTTGCCACTCTTCTGACCATTTTGCTAGCTTATCCAGATCTCTTCTCATTCTGCCCACACCATCTGGATCCTCTACTCTGTTGCAATTCTTGGTGTCATCTGCAAACAGACAAACCTTACCCTCAGTCCATCTGCAATGTCACCGATGAAGATATTGAAGAGGACTGGCTCCAGGACTGATCCCTGAGGTACCCCACTTGTGACTTGCATCTCTTCTGACTGTATACCATTTACCACCACTCTTGTTTTCTGCCAGTCAACCAGCTTGCCACCTAGTTGACCAATGTCTGACCCACCCTGAGCCTACCCAGCTTGTTAATCAATCTTCTATGTGGAACAGTATCGAAAGCTTTGCTGAAGTCAAGGTAGGCAACATCAACTGCTCCCCTTGGTCCACCACTCTGGTTACCCAGTCAAAGAAATCTATGAGATTAGTTTGACAGGACCTTCCTTTGTAAACCCATGCTGTCTTCGATCTTGTGCTCCTATGGATTCCAGGTGTTGCACTATCCTTTCCTTAAGTGTCTCCATAATCTTGCCCACTACTGAGGTAAAACTGACTGGTTTGTAGTTCCCTGTCTCCTCTCTGCTACCACTCTTGTGGAGCAGGATCACATGAGCCCTTCTCCAGTCTTCTGGGACCTCTCCTGTGCTCAGAGACTCACTAAACAGTTCTGATAATGGCTCTGCTAGTTCCACCCTTAGCTCCTTTAGTACCCTGGGATGTATGCCATCAGGTCCCATTGCCTTGTCCACCCTGTGCTTATCGAGCTCTTGTAGGACCCTTTCTTTTGTGAGAGGGACTAGTGCCACCTCCCTTCCCCTGTGTCCATGGTGCTGAGCTGTGTGCCCTGCCCTACCTTCTCTTCAGTAAATACCGAGCAGAAGTATTTATTTAGGATAGATGCTTTTACATTATCCTCCTCCTCACATGCCCCTTATCCCCTTTGATCTTAGCAATACCCCTCTGGACTTTCTCCTTTCACTAATGTATCTATAGAAAGTCTTGTCACCTTCTTTACTGTTTGTGCTAGTGTTTCTCGGTTTGGGCCTTTGCCTGCCTTACTGTCTTCCCTGCTTCCCTTAGGGAAGTTTTGTTTACCTCTCTGTCTTCGTCCTGCTGCGTTCCCTTATATTTCCTGAAGGCCAGCCTTTGACTCTGACCTTTTCTGCTACTGTGTTTGAGAATCAAAGTGGTTTCTTCTTCTTTGCACCTCCTTTTCTCACTAACACAATGGGATGTTGCTTCAAGTATTGCATCTTTAATGCCTGCCCACTTTGCCTGTACCCCTCACCTGTATTTCTTTTTGCCAGGGCTAGCTTAGCTCTGTTGGCCATCTTATCAAAGTCAGCTCCTCTGAAGTCCCATATTTTGCCTTGGAATAGGATGATTTTGTTCTAGTGGCCAAATTGAACCATACCATGTGATGGTCACTGGCCCCCAGGTGACCTTCTACCTGGGGATCTGTGATCCTTTCCTGTTAGTCAATACTAGATCTAGGATATCCCTGTCTCTTGTGGATTGTTGTACTGGTTGTATGAGGCCCTCCCCAGGAATCCACCATTTGTCTTGTTCTGGCAGATGACCCTGCTGGTATTGACCAATCTGTATCTGACATGTTGAAGTCTCCCATTACCAGAACCTCCCTTTAGCAGTCACGTTTTGTATATCTTCTAACAGTAACATGTCTATGTCCTCCCCTGGTCTGAGGCCTGTACACAACCCCAGTTCATATGGCTATCCATTTCCTGTTTTCAGGGTGACCCACAGTGCACAGTGCATAGTGCTTCAATGTCGTCACCGCATGTGACGTCTGCATGGGATTGGTGTGGATGACAGAGCTGAGGTCCATGAAGGCTGTGTTATATTTGTTTGCAATCTCTATCAGGTCCAGTATTGCAGCCTCATCAATTCTGAGCATTTTGGGGACTGTTTTCACCTTTACCCAGGAGCTTGGATATGTTCTCCCAGTGTTCCAGTTCCTGGATTGCTGATCCTTACAGTATACAGATTTTGCCTGCCTTATCCTACTGGTGTGCCTATCTTGAGCTTCTTTGTACCTTTGTAGGGTCCACAGGTGACCTCATTTCTCTCACTCGATACCACAGACTGTGCCTTTCTCACATATGGGCTAGGGAGCTCAGAGGTGATCCATCCGACAGAGGTACCTTGTACGTTGCAGTTTTTGAGAGTGGCAAATTTGAGGCAAGCTGCAGTGAATTAATTTTAAAAGAAGTCAAGAGCAGTGGCTATATCAGGGGTATCATCCAGATAGCTCTACTCTATCTGAGCCACGTGCAACTTAAAATCTATCACCTTATCTTTGCATAGGACCTAGCTGATGGTAAAATGAGGGGGTCCTTGCACTGTTTAGCTGTCCACATGCATTGAACTGGGGAGTGGTCACTGACTGAGTCTGGTAGCACTCTGACTTCTAGTATCCTGTCTGGTTGGGTAGCCAGGATCCAGTCAATTAAGGTTCTGGAGCCCATTTATAATTGGCCCTAGTGCATTCAGTAACTAGTTGTAAGAGAAACAGGTTGGCCACTAAATTCCTATGAACAACACTTGATTTGGCAGATCAATTGACGTTGCAGGCTCCCATGACTATAGTTTCCCAGTTTTGAATAATTTATTCAAAGTATCTAGCAAAGGACTCGAGGCCAGATTGGTGTTTACCAGGATGTCGTGAGGTTGTCATAAGAATGAAGGATTTGTGTCCCTCCCTAGGAGGAGTTTAACTGCCAGACATTCACAGTGTCTGGTTAGGCCATAAATTTCTAGTTTGGAACCTTGCAGGTCATACCTTAAGTTGATTAGGCAGCCCACTCCTATGCTTACCCTACTGGTCCTCTCTAAAGAGCTTAAAGCCAGACAGGGTTCATAGGTTCATAGGTAATTTACCTGATCGAGGGCAAGCTCATTATGATCATGCCACTTAGGCTAAGTGGGTTGCAAACTTAGAGTCCTTCATGTATATATCTAGTTGAGCTTTAAATTGGGTCAAATTTACACAATTCACTCGTCATAAGGCAGAGAATTCCAAATTGGAACTATTCGTTGAGTAAAGTTAGTTCTTTTAGTAGTTCGATTGATAGATAAGAATAGTTTTAGATTATGCGGCGAGTTTGGACTGTAGTAGTGTTCCATTTCAAGTGTAATGTTTCAAATAAATATTCATCTCTGGATGCTTTATAAAGCAAACAGGGATCTATGTATAGATCTATATTCCATACTATACAAATTGAGCCGTTTAAGTCTTTCTTCATAAGATAGATCGCCCATGCCCTTTATATACTTGACAAACCTCTTTTGGACCTTCTCCCTGGATACTTTATCACCCATCTGTGTTGGAGCACAAAATGAGGAACAATAATCAAAATTAGCTCTTATAATACTGGAGTATGGGACCATTACAGATGGTGCTCTGCTTTTAATGTTTCTAAATAAACAGTTACTTAATCTAGAACTTTTATTGACAGTAAAATTTAAGTGTTCGGTAAATTTTAATTTATTGTTAAAATAACACCAGGTCTCTCTCAGTTGTAATAACCTTTAGGGTGTGGTTCTCAATATAATAATTAGCACATATGTTATTACTTCCAAAATGCATAACTTTACATTTATTGATATTAAATTTCAATTTGTGAAGGTTAACCCAATCTGATATATGATTTAAATTATCTTGTAAAATGGATATAGATTCTGAGTTGTTAACAATCACAATTTGGCAAGGGTGAGGACTGCATAACAGATTTTAGGGGTCAGCCAGGTTTCAGTCAGGGTATTACTTTAGGTTGCACTAGTGCAAACCAGGCTTCAAACAAAGTAAGTTTTAGTAGTGGGCTTCCAGTGTTAAGAGAGACTGTTTAATTCCCTTTTCTATTTGATCCTGAACCAAGGTTGCTTATAGGGCCTGGGTCTGGGTGGATATTTCAGACAAGAGGAATAGTATTAGTATAAATCACCTAGGATCTCTCAGGCCAGTGTTAGCCTCAATTATTTTTTTTCTTGAGGAAGTGGGACTTACTGTTGACTTTGGAGCCAGGGATGCCATGTGTAGTTGTAGCACTCTTCCAGTGTCGCTAAGTTATGTTGCTCCACATGTGGGTCTGATATAGGTTGTAGGCCTTGGGTATTTATAGGCCAAACAGGGATCCTGTCGCCCAGGGGCACAGCATGATGTTGTGGGGTGAGTCAGTCTCATCTGTCTTGCTTAGTGCTCTCACTGTGCTTTATAATTGATAGCTGACACAGGAGTAACAGTGTGGCAAAGAGCCATTTACAGGGGGGTTCAGATCTGATGGAGGGTTCATCACACCGGCTAACGGATCTCGTAGGATTCCTCAGCAGCCAGACTAGGAGAACCAGTGGGACTACTGGGATCACAACCAGGAGTGATAACAACAAGATACTGTAGGTTCTCCTGGTGGTGGAGTCTCAGGGTGGTTATTTCTAGAGCCTAGAGTTGCACTAGATTTGCATTAGCTATTGTTGCCAGACTAGAAAAATTACACGACACCCAGATAGGATGGTCAAAGGGTTGGATGAATGCAAAGGTTAGCACTCAATACACACCACCCAGTTAGTTATACTCTACAGCTGAGGTAGTGCAGGGTTAGCCAAGTCAGTGATTAAACAGCAGCTTCCTACTATGAGCCCGCCAAACATATAATAAACATTATCTGGCCCCAAGCAGATTGCATCAGGAATTTTAATTAATTTCTACCTCTGTTTAATATTTGTGAAGATTGTATTTAGCTCCATGGGGTTGATAGCCAAAACACTGCCACTTCCCGTATTGCCAGACCACACCCGCACTTCGTCGTTTCATGATGACAGTAAATGGAAACGCAGGGGACATGCTCCATAGAATACAGTACAGAAATTTTTTAATGTTTTCTTAAACTTTAGAGTTCCGATTATGATGACTCAAGGTCATCACTCAACTAACAAGGATCTTGTTAGTTGGACATGAACCCTAAGGTGCATGTATCACCTCCTGACAAGGCAGATTAGACTGGGGCTTTCTTATGCTGGCAATTTTCTGTTTCTGTGTATGAAAGGCACTATATAAAAGCATATTTTATCTTTCCCTAGTTTTACTGCTGGCATTTAGCTCACATTTACATGTCCCATTCAACCTCCCCCGCTAGTTTCTTCTCAGGCTTCTGGTTTCAGCATCTAGATCCAGAGAGTAAGAGATAGAGACTTATGGACAATGGTTAGGTAAAGGGGAAGGCAGCGAGGTGTCAGTCTGGAATCTTTCTGATGCTCAGATCATGCTCAGAGGAAGATGCCTAATTAAAGATGGGAACTGAATATCAGCTGTAAAGCTATGGTTACAAGTAACCTCTTCCTCCATAGGTAGGTTTTTAAGTAACTTGTACTTTCAGAAAGCACTCAAAGTAACTTTCACAAAGATTGTGTAAGCACATTTTAAATCAGTGGAGGTGGATTGCTTGATTGACTGATTGATTGAAAATTTGGTCTGGACAGGCACATAAGACAAGGCTGGTTTCCAGATATGACCTGGGAGGGTGCATGGGAGAGAAAAAGTCACATAAATCAGCAAATACAAAATAAACAACAGTATCAGCAAAATACAGAACAGAGTCCTGTTTTATTAGAGATTGGCAAACCATAGAAAGTCTGTGTTCTGTGAAGGGGGCAATGATGTACAGTACCAGGCTAAGTTACAGTATGTAGGCTGGGCCAGACTTGTATATATGTAGAAGCCATTGCATAGTTCTTATTGAGAACCTATCTCAGAACCCCTTTCTTTGCACAGCCTGCATGTACTTGTTTTCTGGTCTCATAATGTATCTGGGGTATTTGCAGTCAACATCAGCACACACCAAAGAATCTTTGCTGGTGCATGTTGAAGTTGTTGGAACTACTGGAGTCCTAAAATAAGTCTGCTTCCTAACTGAAAGGAAGGATGATTTGCTACAGTAATATCCACTCATGGCAGCATTGAAAATACAGATTTAGCAGGATAGGATTTATGTGACCTAACTCAGAATTTTATGTTAAAACATGGGAGGTAAGTCAGCCCGATGGCACAGAAGGTTGAGGTGCCTTCGACCCCATCTCCCACCATGCCAGCAATCCATGTTCAGAAATGTGTATGGGTTGTTGGGGTGTGCCAGGGAGGGAGGGAGAGGACTGAGCACCTGAAGGGCTGCTGTCCTCTCCTGGGGAAGGAGACTGCGCATTCCATTGAATGACTGCAAGCAGGTGGAGCTTGGTGGCAATGTGGGTCAAGGAGGGCAGGAAGAGAAGGTGTGCAGGACTCTGCAGCATGTGCATAGCTCACACATGCACATTGTGGAGCACACCCCAGCATGGGAACTGGACAAAATGGTGAGAAAATGTGGCAGGACAGGCATTAATGAAGCCTGCCCACTGCTCCCCGCCCACCACATTGCCAGGATCCCGGAGCTGTAAAAACAGATTGTGTTTTTTGGGAAGGGGAGGCCCTCCACTCCTGACCCTGCCATGGGGAACTCTGTGTGGGTGGTGCAGCTCTCAGGTAAGTCCCCAGGGAGATGTTGGATGGTGGGATCAGCAGGGCAGGGCTGAAGGGAGCCAGCCTGTCCTGCCCACATGGGAGGAAAAGAGGATATAAAAAATATGGGAGGTATCTTACATCAAATTTGTTGCTCATTACTGCCACCAGAAGGGTCAAGGTGGGGGAGATGATGACGTGATGCATGTGGCTGCAGTATTAAAAGGTATGTTTAGATAGGTAGGTAGGTAGGTAGATAGGTAGATAGATAGATATTTTATTTATTAAGCACCTATTGCAAAAGACTCTAGGCACTTTAAATTCAATACAATAACACATAATTAAAACAACAATACATCAGTATTCACATACAACAACTAAAATACCATTAAATATATCAGTCTGTCAATTAAAATACTTAACATTCAGCAGTTACACACATGCTGCATTGTGGCAGTGTTTTTTCCCATATGAAACAAGTAGTACTGCATTAATTTCCTGCATGTCTACGCACACACATACATACAGGTTGCGAGCATTTGAATTCTGTTGGTGACCTGGCATTGTCCATTGACCACACTGTATTTTTCATGTCCTCCCAGCTGGCTTCATTTTCACCCTCAGTCTCAGTCACAGTGCCATTTATTTCTTTTTGACTCCCTCTGCTGACTCCCTTAGCTGATCTTGATTCAGTTCCCAGTGTGTGTGTGTGTGGGGGGTATTTCTAACACCTCTCTTCAACTCTTTTACTCTTCTGGCTCTCTCCTCCAAACCATAACCTTGACCCTAACAACTGCATCACTGTAGGTGGTGGGAAGTATCCACATTGGGACCAAAATTGCTAGAAGTGTTTCAGCTCCACACCACTGCAGTGAGTCAGAGGAACACGAACAGATCACCCTCTTGGAGGTGTCTTATTGATGTACTAGCAATGGTTCAGCAATTCTGCATCATAGTACAGAAAGGTGGATGTAAGAAGGCATTTTATCCAGTAGTTAGTTTAGTTAGTTAGTTAGTTAGTTAAAGATGGTAACCAGGAAAAACACCCTGAGCTGAGGCTCATTTCCGGGTGCGACCGAGGAACGGATACCATGAGAAAGGAAGTTACAGGCATGGTTTGGATAACAACATTTACAGATCAGCATTGGTAACTGCATAAATTAGGAGAGTTGTGTACATAAATTACATACAGTCATCGAAAATCTGCGTGAGGACAGGCAAGAAATAAGCTAAGTAAAAAATAACACCATATCATATAGCGTATAGAGGATGCATACATAAAGATATATACAGTCATAAAGGCAGTACATTAGATAAGTATTGTTTGACAGAAACAACAGGTATATAAAACTGTACAATACAGGACCTGGGAGGTGTAGGATAGGAGGGGAGACAGCTACAAGGAGAACACAAATGGAGAGGGAGAGCTAAGAGGTGGAAAAGGAATGGGGAGGTGAGGGAGGAGGTAGGAAAGGTGGGGAGGGAAGAGTATGGATAAGGGGCAAGAGAAAAAGTGAGGGAAGGAGGGGAAGGGAAAGAAGAGTAGTAGGAGGATACAAGGTATCAGGAGGTCTGTAAATCATGGGAGTATAGATACAGTACAGTATAATACAGTAAATTACAAAATATTATTTCCTTTATGTTCTACTTCCAATACAGATCCCAGTTTCATTACATGATTTAAAAGATATCCTTAAACATTAGTAACTTGGTGAAAAGTATCACCATGTTAATGTCATGCTTGTATTAATTTAAAATCAGGAAGGTGTAAAACAGTGTGCATGCTAAAGGAAGATAATGTTCTGGAAATGAAAAGACTTCTAATTAAAAACAGAAATTGTACAACATGAGGCATCCATGCAATATCAAACACAGAGCATTTCGAGTACAGAAAAGCCCCCAGTGTTTGAGGAAATCAAACAAATTTCACAGTATGTAAATCTGCAATGTCTTCCCAGTGGAAAGAAACTAGGCCATGTTAGCAAGCGTCATGATTTATTTATGAGGGCATTTTCAATCAGAAAGTGTTTAATGAGATGAGGTGGGCACAGGCTTCATCAAAGCATGCTGTAGGAGGGAAGGCTAGAGCAGAAAAACAAAGTCCTGGTTTGCTCCCAGCACAATATCTCTGAGAATTCGCTCTCCTCAGATTCCTGGCTCTCTGCTGTCTCCATGCCCTGCTGTTCAGCTATTAGCCTGCTGCTCAGCTATGAGAAAGAGGCACCACCTAGCAAGCTTTGGAGTCAGCGAGAACCAGCTTAAGGCATAAACAGCTATCTAAATGCCATAGTAACATACTGGGAGCAAGCTGGGATTATTATGCAATGTTTTTTATGCACATAATACATTCAAAGCCTGTTCCAGTAAAGTGATTCTAATCAGAAATGATATTTCACTCTTGCTGTTTGACAAACTGATGAAATTATTTTAACTGTTTTTATTCTACTGTGTCTTTGAAAGGAGATACCACTAAACTTTGCTAGTAGAGCAGGAGCAGTGCTGTGGTTCAGCTGTCTTCCAGCCTTCTTTGTTTCCCTGTTTAAACAAAGTCCTAATTCACTTTAAAAGGAATGCTATGACTGCTGGTACTATGGCATATGGCCAACAGAAAAGGACTGAAGTTAAAGCCCATGTACTTCAACAGAAAACCTATCCTTGTTTAAAATGCACATTTCTGTTATTCCTATGTTAAGATTTACAAAAGACTAAAGTTTTAGCTATCTGATGCTGCAGTTAGAAACATGCATCTGTCATGTTGCATTTTCTTACCACTTTTCTGCCATTTGGAACTCTCTTCCCACAGATATCCACTCTGCCTCATCCACCTTTTCCTTATCCTGTCTTCTTTGGCGCTTTACCTCCCCTCATGCAAGTGCACCTCACCTTTCAACAGTCCTGTCTACCTTCCTCATTCAGCCCATCACTGCCAATCTCCCTTCCACCTCCCTTCTAATTCTCCTCACTCTCAAACATCCATTCTTCTCTCCCCTTTCTTTTCTTTTCCCAGCACCACTTGCCCTTTCTATGCTCTATTCCATTTCAGCCTGTGCCTTCCTCCTCTCCTTATCTTGGCTCCACTCATCCCTTCCCAAGTTTCTTCTTTAATTTCAGATCTTGCTACTTCCTGGCCTAATCCCCATACTCATCCCTTCAAGTGAACTTCAGCACCTTGATAGAGTAAACACGATAGGGCCTAAAACCTAAAAGGAAAGATTGCTTACGGGTGAGTTCAGCTGTGGGTTGGATGATTTTTTTCTGTGGATGGGCCTGCTATGGCAGTAAGGCCTGGGGCATGACTTGGAAGTGGTGGCCCTTGCAGTTGAGGGCATAACAGTAGCAGTTACCCCTATTCCCTGGCTGGAGGACACCACAGGTTGGGACCCATAGTATGAGCCGCTTATGGAGGTGGGGAAAGTCCATTTGGGGAGTGATGTTTGGGACTTCAGTGGGTGGCAGTCCATTGGGTGATCTAGTGTGACACTGGTAGCGGTCCCCTGATGAGTTGGTTCAGAGGTTGGATCACCATTCTAGGCTCAAGGCATCAGTGATTGGATGTCTGAAAGGGTTTTGTGATTCAGTTCTTGCTATAATAATCAACTGAAATGTACAGAATTAAGACCTTGGAAAAAAAAGTTTATGTGCCATAAAATTAGCCCCAGGTGGAGAAAGTGTAAGAATAGGCAGATGGGAATGAACTGAAGGGAGTATGTGGGTTTGGGACAGTAGAAATGTCTTGTGCTGTCATAAGCCCAGAGCAAAAGTATAGGAATGGAATTGCCAGAAGAGAGTCTGAAGGAAGGAAATGTAACTGCTGGAGAGAGAGAGAAAGCTAAGGAATGAGATATGAGTTAGTAGAGTGTGTCCGTACTAAGCTACCTCAAGAGGAGGCCTTCTTTGGCCCCAGAATTGCTGCCAGAAATTTAGCCTTCATATCTTAAGGGAGATCTGCATGAAATAAATAGTCTGTTAGCTCAAGAGACTGTTGCAGTAGATTTTCTAGCTATGTTTGTGAAGGACACCCACTGTATTTTATACCCACGCTCCATGGAGTGGTTGTTCCTGTTTCACGTTTAATTAAATTGGATTTTGCACTTTGATTTTGGAGTGGACAATGGACTTACTTAATGTGACTGTGCATACTGGCCTGCTTGTGTATCAACCATTGCCTCTACAGGTGGAGAAGATCTGCCTTACGAATAGTGCCTGCTTCTCTCTTATTGCGATTCCTAGTAACTACCATCTCTGAACTCAGGAAATGAATTATTTTTGTTCTGATTTCTTGGACTTTGGTTGCTCGTGTTGTGAAGTTACCCCTGTCACAAGCCCAGCCCCGAGGCACAGTAGGACCTCCTGTTTGAAGAGAGGATCCCCATTTTACAGAACTTGTGAGCAGTTGTAGGCTTCAGGAAGAATCACCAACCTTTCTTATCCCAGTGGAAGGTGAAAATCATAGTTTTGAGTTCCTTGACTCTGTACTACATCTGAGGTTTGAATCCCACCACTGCCACTAGCAGCCTCTTGCCTAAGTAGTTTTGTTGGATAGCCGGTGGTCACTATCCTCATTATCAAGGCACACAGTCTTTGCAAAACCCTTCTATTAAAATATTAGATCACACAAACAGACCCCAGGCAGAGTTGGTAGTTGATAAGAAAATTATAAAAGTTTACTTAAAAAAACAACACAGTAAATTCTACAATTTGGAAGATCTTTGAACTGCAGAAAATACCAAAAATAACACTGGATGGTTTACAGAAAACATTAGATACTGTTGTTCTAAAACTATACCTTATTCTGAAGTTAGAGTTCAGAAAGATTAAATGTTAATGTGGAGATGAAAGTTCTCCCCTGTAGGTGAAAGTTCATTAAGCAACAGAGTTGGTAACAAGTTTGTGATCAAGTCAGTTCTCTGAAGGTTCTTTTAAAAAGTCTCCAGGCGCTTCCTTGGTGAAAAGTATAGGTTTCCAAAATTCTGACTTAAAATCGAATTTTCTGTTCGGTATGTGAAAAATCAGTTTCCACAACACTACAGGTCTTGTTCTAAGATTAGTATCAAAACCCCATATTCTTCAACCCAAAGTATATACTGTAACAGCTCTGAGATCCTCCAAGTCTTCCAGATGTTGACTCCAAGCTAAAACTGCTAAACTGCTCTGATGTTCAAAATGGGTCTATTGGATAAAGTTTGGTAATTTTCAAGCCACACCCACCATTTTTGGGGTATAGAGTTTGGGGTGCAATAGTTGACCTTTTCCTGCATGTGTCACTTTGGTTCCATGTCAACCCCTGTGACATCTGGTCAATGCATTTGGCTTGCCCTGACCCCTAGGCCATTCCATGATCTCTTTCCTGTTATTGAAAACTACATGCCCAGTTTTATATAATAGCTTAGGACTTTTTGAGTCATAAACCTGTCGGTCCCTTATCTGGAGAAGGACCAGACCCAACCTAGTTTTACAGAAATTCTGACTATTTTGTTTTACTCTTAAAAGCCTTTTAAAGAGACAGTGTCTTAACTCTAAGGTATGTTACAACACATACAATAGGAACATAAATAAAGAATACAGGCCCTATCTGGCCCACCTCCATCCCATTTTCCACCACCTAGATACCCCTAGATGGGGAGGAGGGCTTGCAACATTGGGGCTTATCTGGGATTTGTGCAAAGACATTTGGGGAAGCAAATTTTGCCTGGGATAATGTCACAACCTGTAGGGGCTACCTTGACCAAAACTACAGGTCTTTGTGTGCAATATCAGAGGAGCCACCATTTGTCTGCAGCCCCATCTCTCCCTGGAGTAGCACCTGAACTTACCTGTGACTGGGATTTTGGTTATGCAGATGCTTAGTTGTGATTGGCTGTTTGAGACTGAGAGACTCCAGTGTGAAATTCTTTAGCTAGCAGCCATCACCATTTTGTGTACCAAATGGGACTAGGCTGTTGGTCACTGCTGTGTGGAACAGTAGAGGACAGCAACATGCAGGAACCACCAGAGAATGTACTGTAATTATCCCATTGTTTGTGTTGTCATAGATTTGGGACATGACGGGCGTAGTTCCACTATGGACAGTTGTGTGGTATGCCATACTACTGAAGAGAGACTGGTATGCTTGCTGGTGTGTCTGGCTTGTGCAGATGGAACTGTACCCTATTCCAATGATACTATGGTACCCTATTTGGAGAGTTGGGGCTGGTCAGGTGCTCCTGTCCCTATCGAAGACTGAATTCCCAGCGGACACTGGCATGGGAGGAGATGAGGTGATTGTTGAGGTATCTGGATGGGGACAATGCAGGAAATGGCAACAGGCATCTGCTCAGCCTTTCCTTGCAGGTGGATTCCATGTCTCCCAGTGGCAGCAGGAGGGACCAGCCTCCAGGTGAATCTAGGCATATTCACCCTGGTAACCCCTCTGAGGTGGTGGGAGTTGCAGAAATCGTATCTGGAGGCATCTGTGAGCAACCTTTCTACCCTAGATACCCAAGACACAGAAACTATTCCACCATTGGAGATGTTCTCCTCTGACTCTGATGACAGTGCTGTGGCTGCTGCACAAGACCTAAGACTAACATGTTCTTGTTTATTGATCCATGTATCATGGGTGATATCCCCAACTGTATGATTTGCCATCCGATGGATTAGATGTAACCCATAGGCTGCCGGATGTGTGCAAATGAAGACGTGTGTGATGGAGGCACTAAGCCCTAAGCACCCTCATGTGCTGGACTATCTGTTTAGCCCTGACTGCAGAAAGCATCGCTGCTGAATCTGGGAGGCTGAGTGACATTCAGTGGTCCCAGGCAAAGTGTTGGATGACAGCATATCAAGCAGGAGTATTTTGCATGTGATTACCCGTATTTGATGGAAAATATTTGGGACATTATTGACGAAAATCGGGAGGCACGGATGTTCCAAAAAGGCTATAAATTCCATGATGGCTCATAAGGACTCAGACTATGAGCTCACCCAATGAATGAGAAATAAACTTTCCGTTGAGCCAGGAGAATGTATGATTTTCGATTTGGACTGTTGTTACTCTCTTTAAGACATTTGTTTTGGTGCAAGGAGAATGGTCAGTGAATCAAATGGTACTTTATTTCTAAGGATTGCTTCGTGGAAACCATCACTAAGCCTGACGAAATATTACTAGATTATGGTGATTCTACAAACCAAACTAATCTGTCTTTCCTCCACAGGGTTTGGAAGCTTGGGCCATTCAGAGCCATGAACCTTTACTGTTTGAATTTTAAGTAAGATGTACTCTGTCTGATAGTATTAATCATGTTGCACTAAGCTGTTACCATTTGAGTAATGTCGTGAAAAAGTAGAAAAAGTGTTTACTAAATTCTAATGCTAATAGATGCAAATGTACTTAAAGGAGGCTGAATTGGAGTGTGCCCCTTTAAGATTACAGTAAATGTTAGCCGACCGGTGGCGCTGAGGGTTAAGGCGCTGGACGCCACCATGTGCCACGCTGGCAACCGGATCGGGAACAAGCCTTGGTCATCAGGGGTCAGCTGGAGGAGGGTAGAGATATATAGAGCAGCCAAAGGTAGATCTCCTCTCCCAGGAGGTACCTTGCCACCCCTGCAGTCCAACTGCCCCCAGATGGAGGCCTGAGGGAGTAGTGTAGGTGAGGCGGATGGACGTACAAGGGAGGATGCTTCTGTACATGGCATGCACATGCCTCCACTCGCATACATGCAGCCAGGCAAGGGGAGAAAATCATAAAATGGAGCTGATAGGTTCCATGAAGGCCCCAACCGCATCCTGGTGATGGGGTTGTGGGTCTGCAAAGATCTGAGCCTCCTGTGTGGGGGAGCCCTGCCTACCAGCTCCTAGAGGATAAAATCTAAATAAAAAAGATTATAGTAAATGTTAGAGTTTATTTAGTGGATGCATGTGGAGAGAATGAAACTTTTATAAACCTTACTGGATGATTGAGAGTCGTGTATAACCATTGGTGATGATAGTTTGGTTTCTCTAGCAACCCATCAGGGAAAAAACCCGAGAGAAATGAAAAAAAAGTGATTGCAAAAATGTGTCTACTGCTTACTGCTATAATGTTTAAAAGTTTTTGATTGCTAGGGGGTACAAGGAGTAAAAGTTTCTCATTCCTAGCAGCAGCAGTTAATAGGTAACAGGGGATAGTACTGAGGAAAGTGAGTGTAGCTAAGGGGAAAGAATGCCACTGCTGTAGTACCTGGCAAGTGACCGTGGGAACTGGTAGTGGGTTGCCTAGCCTAGCCCAAGTAGGTAAAGTCAGAACTATAGTAGGACACTGGGACTAACTCCACTGCTCAGGTGGTGCTTGCGGTTTCATGTGCTGGCCTTCAGGAGGGGGAGAGGTGTGCTTATCTCTCCCTTGCTTGGGGGTCAATGGTGCAACCTGGTTGGCATTCACCAGAAGGTGAATGTTTTGTGTGAGGGAAAGTGTAAGCACCCTTTGGGAGCTTACTAGTTAATTTTAGGTTGCTAGGGGTAGTTAGGCAGAGAGGGAGCTAGTGGTGCCACTGAGTCTGGGATGTGGTGCTGCCTGCTGCCTGAAGGTGAGCCACCCCAAAGGGTATTAATAGGAGAAAGATTATTTTCAAGGGATTTTTGGAGAGAGACCGAGAGAAGGAGAGCCGGGGTTCAGGCATGCAAGTTCAGCTGGATGGCAGTGGCAGGGCTGGGGTGGTCCACTTGCCACCCCTGCCATCCACCCTTGAAGACTCATGATGTGGAAAGTGACAGCTCAGGTGGCGTAAAGGAGAACATGGAGCAAAACAAAGGGGCTGTTGGTGCATTTGGGAGCTGGAGCCCGGGAGAAGAAAGAACATTGGAGGCCCACCAAGTGAATGTCAGCACCTTGGTAGGGTAAACGCTGATAGGACTAAAGCCCAAAAGGAATGTGGTAGGCCTGATGGCAGTAGGGCCTGGGGCACTGCATTGAACTGGCAACCCTTGTTGTTAAGGGTGTAACTGTGGCAGTTACCCCTATTCTCCAGGCAGGAGGCCGCCACAGAGCTGGGACCCACTGAGTGAGCCGCTTATGGAGGCGGGAGAATCCATTTGGGGAATAATGTTTGGGACCCCAGCAGAGTGACAGTCTCGTATATCTTCCCTTGATGACTGGAGGTAAGAACAGATCCAGAGCGAACCCAACTGTGACACGAATAAAGTCCATGGAAATGAAAATGGAAGACCTAGAAGGAAGATCTAGAAGAAATAACTTCTAATCCTAGGTCTTCCTGAAGGGGAGGAAGGATCGTCGTCTGTCCTGTTTATCCAAAATTGTGTAGCAAACTTGCAGGTCCTTCCCTAATGACCCGACTATGTAACTAGAATGAGCTCATCGATCCTCAAGGCCTGTTCCTCCGCCTTGGGCTCCTCCATAACCCATAATCTTCCGTTTACTGAATTTTCGGGACAAGCAGCAATCCTTAGTAAAACCTGGGACATCAGTGAGCTGCTATGGGAGGGTAGGAGAACCTGGATGACCCAGAACTTGACAAAGACTGTGAGGCAGAAGGGCGGAGCTTCCCGATAGTAGTGAACCTCATTGCAGCTGGGATCTGTTTAAAATGAAATATCCCACTACACTTCAGGTACTTCATGGGGACAAATGGCATTACTTTGAATCATCTGCCCAAGCCACCAAAAGCCTGAAGAAGCTATATCCTGACCTCTTTAAATGAGGGAATCAGGAGAAGACACGCTGGAGCACATCGAGTCAATCAGTGAATTATGCTGTTGTAATCGAGGCATGCAATGTCCTGTGTCAGCATCATACCATAATAGGCAATCTGCAGCAATGTTGATGCCCTGAACCTGTTAAAATGATTTATAAGTTCAGTTGTGAGCATGTCACTAAGGTGAAGTGGTCCATACTACATTTAATTGTTTCACATTA
Source organism: Neoceratodus forsteri (assembly GCA_016271365.2). Taxonomy (NCBI): domain Eukaryota; kingdom Metazoa; phylum Chordata; order Ceratodontiformes; family Ceratodontidae; genus Neoceratodus; species Neoceratodus forsteri. Next base: position 698,477,898 of record CM028132.1, read on the forward strand.
CGTAGTAACGCTTCTCTCCGATAAAACCATGTTTGAAGTAGTCCTGTCAGCTCATCAAGGAACAGTATTTTGAAAACTTGGAGAGATCATGCATCATGGAGCTTTGTTTAACTTGATTATTTTAACTTTAATTCTCATCCCTAAAGATGCTATCCAAGTGCTGATGGAGTCAAGATAAAAAGGGACTTATATCATCTTAGTTTTATGGACTGCTTTATTTAGTCAACTGATATATGTAATCGGCTGAGCAGTTTAGTAGTGTTCTAATTAAAGATTTTTTTTCTTTTAGAGTCCCCAACAGGATCAATATATATTGCATGAATGCAATGCAAAAGTCAATTTCTGAAGGGTCCTTTGATTTCACGGTTTGTATTTACGGACTCCAGAAGAAGTTTCTTACTGTTTAGCATGTTTACCCTCTCTGAATATATATAGAATGAACAATTGCTCATTGTATCCAATAAGAGTGCTACATAGTTAGTATGAGCTGAAGTTTATATCATATGACTGTTGCTTAATTATTCAATTTAGATAGCTTCCTATTCACATGGAGTGGGGCGGGAGGGTTAATGATTGTTCAGGAGGATTGAACATTGCGGCCCAGTACCAAGAAGTAATCTGGTTTTACACACCAGAATGAGAAGAATCACGTTTCATTCTCTATTTTTTTGGGGAGTTTCTTTTTGTTTTGTGGGATTTTTGGGGAGAGGGGATATGTGGGAGGATAAGATACCAAACCAAAGGCCAAAATGGGTTTATCCAATTTCAAAAGACCTGGGACTATCTACAAAGAAATGAAACAAGATGAAATATATCTCATGGAATGTTAAAGGGTACATTCTAATACTAAGCAGCACCAGGTATTAAGACATTTGCAGACACTACAGTGTCATATAGCGTTCTCCAAACACACCTCTTGGCCTTGGAGAATCTTTTTCACAGACGCCAATGGGTGGGACAAAGCTATACAGCTGGAAATTCCACCAATCAACGGGAGTAGCCATCCTCTTTCGAGGGGCTTAAACTTTCAATTAAACATGGCTTTTGAGGAACCTGATGGACGATATATTTTCCTCAATGGGACCCTAGATCACACAGAATTGCTTCTGGGATGTATCTCGGCCCAAACACCACATATCCGAATATTTTTCTAGCCTAATAAATTTGTTTTCCAATTTATACCTCCCTTTAATTTTGTAGGTGACTGAAATATCACTATTACTTCTAACTTAGACAAATTGAATGGTCGGGTCAGTAGACCATCCTCTACACAACAAGCTTTACAAGAACTCATAACCATGAGAGGTCTCTGTGACCCCTGGAGAACTTTTACCCAACCAGCTGTAAATATACCTTTTATTCTCCAGTACATAAATCTTCTTCCCAGATTGATTACTTCTTAGTCAGTATTGAATCCCTGCCCCTATCCCAGATGCTGGAATAGCTCCCAAAGTATTGTCAGATCATTCTCCAGTGTGGCTTCAGTATAACCCCAGTCCGAATATTAGGCAGGATAACATTTGGAAATTGAACTCATAACTTCTCAAAGACCCTTGGGTCATAGATAAATTGCAGTCTCTTATCCAAAATGTTTGGCAGTCTAACATAGGTTCTATAACCAAATTAGATAAAATATGGGGGCCTTAAAATCGACTCTGCGGGGAATGTATCCGGATTGCATCTACCCATAAAAGAAGAGAGAAGCTTCTCTACATGTCCTTTTAACACAAATAGAGGAACTTGAGCATAGTCCAACCCTAGAGACTTCTGAATGGGAGCAGATTGAACTCACCAAATTAAGACATCAATATACAGATTTACTAAGGAGAAGTCTGAATACGCATTGCTAATGACACATTCCACCTATATAGACCAGGGAGATAAAGCAGGGCACTTGCTGGCTATGAGGCTTAGAGAACAAAAAACTTCCCATTTGGTAAAGGTTATCTCCTCCCAACTCAATGGTACCTTAAAACTTCCCAGTAGAGATCACTCAAAAGTTTGATAACTTTTATTCACAGTTGTATAGTCCTCCCCAAATATCCCTTCAAACACAGATATTCAAGATTATTTGAGGAATATTCCCCTTCCGCAGCTATCCCATGACCAACAAAACCTCCTAACCCAGCCAATATCTCAATCAGAAATATTAACTGCCATCCAGGTTCTGGCACCAGATAAATCTCCAGGTCCAGATAGATTTCCTGCTAATCTCTACAAAACCCTGGCAGCTGATTTAACTCCCATTCTTGCTCAAGTTTTTCTTTCCTTTGTGAAAAGGCATATCGACCCTCTCTCTGTTGGCTGTTATAATTGTTCTACCCAAACCCAATAAATCCCCAGACAAAGTAATCAATCATCAGCCCATATTTCTCATGAACTGTGACATGAAAATGTTGGCAAATATTTTAGCTGCCAGTATAATGCAAGTTTGGGAGGGACTTATAGGACCTGAACAGGTAGGATTTATGAAGGTAGATCCTCTGTGGATCATCTGTAAAGTTGGAACATATCTTCTCCTTGTCCAGAGACTCTCATGACCCAATGGCCTTGGTGTCTCTGGACACGGAGAAGCAACTGACAGGGTGCATTGGGATTTTCTTTTCCTAACAATGGAAAGACTTGGCTTCCCTACTAGGTTCATTGCATGGATACAGATCCTATAGTCTAACAAAATGCCAAGGTATACTGTAATGGTATTCTTTCAAGAGGTTTTCCCTTCATTCAGGAACTCGTCAAGGATGCCCCTATCCCCATTCTTGTTTAATATTTATTTGGAGCCCTTAATTAGACTTCTGAATTCCTCCCACAAGAGCAAGGTATCACATTAGGCCCTCTTGAGGTTAAAATCTCAGCTTACGCCGATGACATTTTATTGCATCTATCACACCCTGTCACTTCAATACCAGCTGCTCTCTGCATTGTTTCCCATTTTGGAAGATTCTCAAATTATAAGCTAAATTTGGACAAAACCACCATCATGCCCTTAAATCATTATGTACTCCTCACAGATTATACACCACTAGGGCTGAAATGGTCATCTAAACTAGTCTATTTAGAAATAATTCTTACACAGAGAAATACCTTGAGGAGAAGGTTGAACCTGGATAATTTAGTGGTAACCACTGCACGGGTTTTAAATAGATGGAGCATACTTTTTATGTCATTACAAGCCAGAATCAGTGTTATCAAAATGAATATCCTCCCCGCATTTTTATCCTATGCATATGCTTATTCTCTTTATTCCAGTCACATGGTTTAGAAAATGTCATGCATTAATATCCATTTCCTCTGGCAAAAGAAATGCCCATGTAGATCTTATATAAAGCTGGGTGCTCTCAAACATTTTGGGGACTCAGACTACCAAATCTTTATTTATATCATTTAGCCAGTCATATTTCAAAATATGCCTGCTGGACTTTAGGTACAGTACCTATAAACCCTTCAATATATGTACCCATCTGGCTACAGATCAAAAGGTACTTGATTAGACAATGGGAATCTCCCAGAGCCCATGTACTCTGTGTCTTCAAATAGATTACCTCCACAGTTAAGACATACAGTTTTAGGCACAGCTGTCAAGGTTCATACTCAACTCTGTAGATCTATGAAATATGACAATACACGGATATCTCCCAGCCATTATGTAGAAACCTAAACTTTAAACTCCAGGGTATAACTATTTGTATACCAGAATTAATGAGGAAACATATCTCTGACCTCACACTGGAGGGACGAATGCCTGAAAGCCCAACACTACTTCATCGTCTGGGGCTTCCACGATCACAAATTTTTAAGGTTTATCAGATCCACCACATGCTGATAGAATGGTTTGGAACAGCAAATTGAGACACTAATCAAGGGAGTTTCTCTCCCTTATGCAATCCCTGCTTGGTTACCCTCTCGGTCTCACGTCTAGTGGCCTTTATCTTCCCTATGTGTATCTTACAATAACTGGTGAATCTTATTATTGGAATAGGGCATTGCCCACATTGTCCAAGGAATGGGACCATATTTGGCTCAATCTCTACCAGTATTTAACAAATGATAGGCTACACCTTACCCAATTCTACATTCTGCATAATATATATTTTACCCCAATGCACCTACATAGAATGAAAAAATTCCCACAGTAATATGTTCTAGATGTGCATCTGCAGAAGGTTCGCTGTTCCATATCCTATGGGAATGCAGTAAGTAGCCCCACTATGGGAGAAAATGGACCTCCTATTGAGGTTAACAGATTTATTTCCCTGAAATTTGTATTGTGGGAACCCTTTCATTGATTCCTGTCAGGAGAGGAGGTTCCATATCTCCTTAATCTTCTCAGTGGTCAAACGATTGGTTTTACACCACTGGCTTGATCAGGAGGAAATTTCATACTCAGAATGGCTAAACAAAATCCTGTACAGCCTAAGGATTGAAAAAACAATAGCTACTGTTAGGGGCCACCCTCAAGGGTATGACAAGAGATGGAGCAAGTTGGAGACTCTGTTAATGGTGCAAACAACCCTTAAATGATGACTGAATGAGTAACAACAAACATTATGGATATAATGTCATTATTATAATAATGGTTAAAGTTGTCCTTGAAAGGTTTATTATGCTCATTGTAAACCCAAGATAGTGATTCTTATATACCTTGGTATCTGTTGGGGAGGGTTAATAAGGGAGAGGAGGGGAGGGAGGGTGTTTGTAATGCTTGTACAGTTATCTCTTAGAGATGTTTGGTCTTTTCATGTCATGTAATTCACAATTTGACTGTACAAGTTTAATAACAATAAAGCTTATTAAATTAAAAGAGAGGTGGGGGTAATAATTTACCTCAAAGACAACCTAAAATAGAGTTATTAAATGTAACAACATTTTCAGGTTGGGAAAGTCTATTCTTAGAAGTGCCTTTAGGTAAAACCATTTGGTGGGCTGTGCTTACAACCCTCCCCAAAAATAAAAAATTAAACTAGTAGGACTCAAGAACTGGTTCAGGTGTTGGGTAATTTTAAAACAGGAAAATAATAATCTTTGGAGATTTAAATTAAAATTGGATGGGACATTAGTAAATTTAAACATATTCTTCAAAAGAAGGCAAATTTAGTCAGTTAATCGATGAAACAACAAGATCTAATAATTGATCTGGTGTTGGTCCTTTGATTGACTGGATAATAGTTAACAATGAGAAAACTGTGAGATTAGGTTGGAACTGTGCCAGACTCAATAAGTGAACAGACACCAATTTACTGCATATGGAGCCATACAAGACCAAAGACTTACGGAAAACAGTTTTGCTGGATTGATAATGATGAAGTTATGATAAAAATTAAAGAACATTTGAGAAGGTTAGGGAGAAAAGATAGCATTCAGGAAGTATAAGGAAGCACAGAAGGAGCACAACAGAGAACTGTACCAGTTAAAGCAGAAGGAAGCAGGGAAGGCAGTCAGAATAGCAAAGGCCCAAACTGAGGAAAAGATAGCCAACTTGGTTAAGAAGGGGATAAAACCTTTTATAGGTACATTAGGAGGCGAAGAAAGACCAAGGGAGGGATAATGAGGCTTATTAAATGGGAGGTTGGGTGGGCAGAGAAGGACAGTGAAAAGCAGGGATGCTGAATGAATACTTCTGCTCAGTATTCACAAAGAAGAGAGGGGGAGGTACCTAATCCAATCAATAGAAGCACTCTGGATAGGGGGTCGATACCAGTCCTTTCACAGAAGAAAGGGTTCTGAAAGAACTCCGAAAACTGAAGGTGGACAAAGCAATGGGGCCTGACGGGATACACCCCAGAATTCTAAAAGAACTAGTGACACCACTGACTACCCTTTTAACAAATCATGGAGGATGGGGTGATACGTAAGGACTGGAGGAGGGTGGATGTGATTCCATTCACAAAAGTGGAAGCAAAGCAAAGGCAGGAAACTATAGACCTGTTAGCTTGACCTCAGTGGTAGGGAAAATGATGGAATCACTCTGGAAAGAAAGAATTATTGAGTACCTAGAGGCCAGCGTGCACAGGACCCAAGGCAGCATGGATTCACAGCAGGAAGGTCGCGTCAGATGAATCTAATAGATTTCTTTGACTGGATGACCAAAGTTGTAGACCAGGGAGGGGCTGTGGACATGGCCTACCTAGACTTTAGTAAGGCATTTGACACAGTCCCACACAAAAGATTAATAAACAAATTAGCCAGCCTGGAAGTGGGTCCCAAGGTGGTAGCCTGGGTAAAATTGGACAGACAACAGGATACAGAGGGTAATAGTAAACGGGTCCACTCCAAAGAAAGAGGGGTTACTAGCAGGGTACTGCAGGGTTCAGTACTGGATTCGATCCTTTTAATGTCTTTATAAGTGATATTGTGGAGGAACCGGAAGGAAAAGTATATCTTTTGCAGACGACACAAAGATCTGTACAGGGTTGATACACAAGGGGTGGAGAGGATGAGAAGGGACTTGGCAAGGTTGGAGGAATGGTCAACAGTATGGTAGTTTAGATTCAATGCAAAGAAGTGCAAAGTAATGCAACTGGGAAACAAAACCCAGAAGAGTACACAATGGGGTGGGGGGTATTAACAACAACAAAATGGAAAGGGACCTGGAGGTAGTCATATCAGATGAACTAAAGGTCAGCAAGCAATGTGAGAAGGCAGTAAGGATGGTTGGGGGATACTGGGTGCATAGATAGAGGAATCACCAGTAGAAAACAAAAGTTATCTCTCTGTACAGACAGTTGGTGAGACCCCATCTGAGTACTGCATACAGTTCTGGAGACCCCATCTCTGCAAGGACATAGACAGGATGGAAGCTATCCAGAGGAGGGCAACTAAAATGGTGCAGGGTCTGCAACAGAAGCTATACAAAGGGAGACTAAAGGAGCCTAATATGTATTCCCTTGATGAAAGGAGGGGGGCATGATAGAAACTGTCAAGTACCTCAAGGAATCAACAAAGTCCAAAATAGTAGCATCTTTCAGAAAAGAGATGTGCAAGAACAGGGGAACACAATTTGAAGATAGAGAGGAGACAGCTCAGGGCAATGTGAGGAAGTATTTTTTCACAGAGAGGGTGGTAGATGCATGGAGCGGCCTTCCTGAGGAGGTTGTGGGGTCAAAAACAGTGGGGAATTCAAGAATGCACGGGAAATTCATAAGGCAATTCTGGTGAGGGATAGGAAGAAGTAGGCTGTTGGTTAACTAAGATCTGCAGCTTATCCAATAGGTAGAGAAATTGGCAGACTAGGTGGGCTAAGTGGTCCTTATCTGCCATCCAACTCTGTGTTTCTATGTTTCTATGAGAAACATCAACTGGAATGTACTTCCAAAACTAACACGGCCACTCTCAGTTAATGGAGAAAAAAGTCTCCCACTTCTAGGAACATTCAAACATTTCAAATTTATTATAAAATGAAAAAGAGTTTGAAAACTTGAAATGTTGGCCTGATGTTATGACAGGGTGCTATCATGACTTTTATAATAAATTTGACATGTGGCCGTGTCCATTTTGGAAGTGCATTCAGTTCGTTGGTGAGACAGAACCCTAAAATGCTCTGCAGCCACAAACAGCCTTTGTGTGTTTGTTTATCAACTGAATGTAATGGATAATCATACAGATGTAAATGCAGACATTTTCAATAGAGTCCTAGAGAAGTATGCACCTTTAACAAAAAAGGGTAAGGAATGTATGAAATGGCTGGCTCACTAGTGATTTGATGGGAAAAAAGAGAGAATTGTCCTGGGCAACCTGTAAAAACTAACAAGGCAGTCTGGATTAAATTCTTTGATTAACTGGATATTAGTTAACAATAAGCCTGCATCACAAGCCCTACAAGGAAAGACTCAAGCAATTAAATTTGTACTCTAGAGGATAGGAGAGAGGGGAGACATGATAGATCATTAAAATACCCTCAAGGGTATCAATAAGGTACAAGAGGGTGGCATTTTAAAAAGAAAGAGATGCTCAAGGACAAGAGGGCATGACAAGAAGTTGGAAGGAGGGTGGCTCAGAGGGGATGTGAGGAAGTATTTCTTCACAGAAAGGTGTAGACATCTGGAACATTCTATCAGCAGAGATGGTGGGTACCAAATCATAGCAGGATTCAAGAATGCATGGGATAAACACAGGTGATCTTAGTAACAGGGATGGGGGAGGCCGCAGATCAAGTAGGGTTCTGCAGTAACATAGTAGGCAGAACAATTTGGGGCAGACTGATGGGCCAAGGGTCTTTTCTCGCTGGTAATTTCTGTGTTTCTAATTGTAAAACATAAATTAAAAAGAAAAAAGTAGATTTTATAAAAGAGAGTAGAAAAATAATTTTAATAATAAAAAAGTTTCTGGGAAGGGATCATCAACTATAAATCCAACCCCCAAAAAAAAAGATATAAAGTAGTCTTAAGTGACAAACTCAAACGTTAAACAATATTATAGATATAGTTAATTATTTAAATGATTTTTACTGATTTAATGAGCTGCACAGATAAGCTTTTAGATATAAATGATGCTGCCAATGAAATACAATTGATAGCCAAGTTTTAATTTAAAACATAACAAAAACGAGGTTTATAAACAGTTATTAAAATTAAATTTAACTTAGAGACTGGGAACTGATGGGGTGGAGGCTAGGTTCCTGAGGGCTGCCATAACTGAATTATCACTGCCAACCCAGAAAATGTTTAAGCTGTCTCTAACCACACAAAAGGTCCCAGATCTTTGGAAGAAAGCATATGTTTTGCCAGTACATAAAGGCAGCTCAAAACTGACGTAGGCAATTTCTGGCCAATTTCAATCTTGTCATTGTTGAGTAAAACACAAAGAAGGCACGGTACCACAATTGTAAATGCAAATGGTAAAGTTAACATGAACAATAATGCCAAAGGAAAGAGAAACAGAAATGGGAACAGAAGCACATATGGAAATGTCAAACCCAAACGACGTGGCACAGTACCGCAATTGTTAACGCAAATGGTAAGGTAACAGCAACAATAATGCCAAAGGAAGAGAAATGCAAATGCAAGTGAATACAGAAATGCAAACCATTATGTGCATGGTCATGGTACTGTAATTGTAAATGCAAATGGTAACAGTAACGACAAAAATAACGTCAAAGGAAACAGAAATGAAACAGAAACACAGCGCGTATGGAAAAGCAAACCGTAATGCAGATGCACAGTACCGCAATTGCAAATGAAACAGGTAATGATAACAGCAACTATAACGCTAAATGACACAGAAATGCAAACGCAAAGTTAAAAACGAAACCGAATAAAGCACACGGTGGCATAGACGGTAACGGTGCTGCAAATGGTAACAGAAACACAACTGGAAATGCTAACTGGCACAGTAACGGAAGGGCACACCCTTCTTTTCCCCAAAACTGCATTGGAAAACAAAGTGAAAACAAAGAATTTATACATAACAATGGGCCTCGGACCAGAAAATGAGGACTTGGAATATTAAATTTCTTATATCTCAGGAACCGACGACGTGAAAAAAATGTAAATTTCATATGAATTATGACTTTCCTGGCTAGTTTGTACTTAGCCTCCAATTGGGGACTAAGCATTTTTGCAACGAAAAGTCCGTATCTCGCACCATTTCTGAGATCACGGGCCCCGAAAGGCACGACAGGCGCTGTAATGTTATCCAATAGGAAAGCGTCAACTCGGAGTGCCGTCACTGTGCCACCCTGTAATATTTTTTCACCAAACCACCAAAAGGCACATCAGTGGGATGTTGGCTTTCTTCCCTCAAATTTCAGCCCAAGAGACCAAACTGTTATTTTGCAGCAGGACGGCAAAGGATTCTTGTAATGCGGCGGATGCCGTAATGTTATCCTATGGGAAAAATGTGTCGAATTGGGAGTGCCGTAACTTTGCAGCTCCATAATATTTTTCACCAAAATAGTGAAAGGCACATCTGTGAGATGTTGGCTCGTTCCTCAAATTTGAGCCCAAAAGACCAAACTGTTCTTTTGCAGCAGGAGTGGCAAGAATTGCTGTCATTTTGCCATAGCCTGGAAAAATCTTTGTCAGACTTCTGAGCTTTAGCAAATTCATTCGACAGTGTCACAAGTGCGAAAGTACTTTGTGAAAGTACTTTTTCCAGAAATTTGAAAACATATTTATGGGGTGTTTTACCCCAAAATAAAGAGATGCCTAGCATCCTCAGGGTCCGACTAGGTGAATACAAAAGAATTAGGTTGCTAGAGGGTCCCACATTTAAATGCCAAGCATTTTCTGATCACCAACTGAAAACAAAATGGTGGATCTGTGAAAGAAAAAGGGCCATTTGCGAAAAAAACTGCATTTGCGACACTTTCAAACTTTTGTTAAGTTTTCCCATTGACTTATAATGGGAACTTGTTTTTGAATAACTTTTGAACCGTTTAATATTTTTCACAAAATCTTTGAAAGGCACATTGGGCACCCTGGCTGCATGTTCCCCTGAAGGTTTTGGACCAGTCACACAAACCGTGCAACCTGTAGGCAGAGAGCAAAGAAATCACAAAAAGCGTAATGCGCAATTGGTTGTCGCTAATAACTCCACAGCCGTATATCTGACCAGTACGAAACTTAGCATATCCCGAGATCTACTATTCCCAATTGTGCATACCAAATTTCAGACAAATCTGTTGAACGGTGGCAAAGTTATTAAGGTGCAAATTTTGACCCTTTAACCTTAAAAGTACTACTCAACCTAACTATTTTATAAATACATATATATATATATTTATAAAATATGACATAACCTGAGTGAAGATATCATATTTATCTTCCAGAGGGCCAAAGATATCTCATGAGTGGTGAAGCCACGGTGAGATATCATGATGTCATTGATCTCAAGTGAAGATAAATATGATATCTTCACTCTGGCCATGTCATGTTCTGTTTATATAATGCATATTTTGGGCCTCCCAACAGAGCTCCTTTCCTCACATTTTGTTTGTCCTGCAGTACAAGCTGCCATATGTGCCACTCAATACAATCCCCAATAGGTTTATAGGAGGCATGGTCTGTGTATAGCTTAATAAATATGTGGTTTATAAAAATATTTATTAAAAAATCTTATCTGGTTGCTCATGTCACTTTTCACTTCTGTTCGATGAGCAGCTGCAGTATTGATGGTTGGTGCAGAATGAGCAAGCTGGTATTCATCATGGCGTGACCGAGCAGTTTTAATAAAATAAAGTAAGGAGCTGCTGCATATTTAAAATAAGAACTGTTGCGGTGGAAGTTAGATATGTTGGCTTTTGTTGAAATATGCAGTATGTTTGGTTTGGTTAAAGAAATGTTACCGAGAACAGGAAGAGAAGTGTAAGCAACTCATAGCTTCAGTGAAGACATTGGTGGAGTCAGCGAGTGTTGCTATAGCAACAGTAGCTTGGGCTCGTGATGTGTTCAATGAAGTTGAGACTCACTTCACTTCTCTCTTCCGTTGCCAGCAGTATTTTTTAACTGAAGCAGAGTTTAGTTTTACAAAAGGGATCAGATCTAACATCCCTGGGACAGTTTTATTTTAAATATGCAGCAGCTGCTTAGTTCACTATGCTAAAAGCACTCCATCATGCTACGGATAAACAGCAGAAAGCGGAAGTGTAGCTGGTCCAGGAACTCGAGGGGAATGGTAGGATGAACGACATAAGATTTTTGTATTTCTTTAAACATGTTGGCAGGATGAAGCAGAAGGAAATGGGAAGGTTTTGTGACCCGTAGAAGTTTATGGGATGTTCTTTTTATTTGATGCGAAATAGTACTGCGCACTGTGGAGGATGGCATGAAAAGAAAGTGTTTATGAGTGGTCAGATGAAGGGATTGGCAAACTGTTTCAGTTTCATTAGGATGGCGTATAGGAGCGTGGAGTTATCAGTGATATCTTCACACGTGAAGATATCATTGCTATCTCCGACCAGGCAGAGATATTAGTTTTACCATGACATTTATCCCAAAACATACATTGTGTGTGTGTGTGTGTGTATATATATGTATATATATATATATATATATATATATATATCAAAATACAGTATGGAAACTATAACAATATGATGTATTAATGTATAAACATAGGTAGATGACTCCAAGAATTCACTTAAAAATGTGAGTTCCTAGTCCTAATGGTTCTTAAGTTAGCCTTTTCCAAATCATTGGGCTTGATTCTCAAAACTCTGTGCAAGCTGCACCAATGGCGACTACACCGATTGCCAGTGTGTGAGGGACTCTAAGCCCGATTCTGTATCAGGTAGGGTCGTGGCAGCAAAGTTCCACAGGTTTTGGCAACTGTGACTGTGTGCCAAGCAGCCAGCTCATCTGGATGGGTTGCCACAAGCTACAGGGCAGCCGTGACCACTCTAGGACATCCCTAGTGGTCTAGCAGTCCCCCAATCCTCGATGTCCCCATTAAATATTCATAAATCTTTCCTGGTGTCTAGTAGACCCCCATCCCTCCTATCCCTGATCTCCCCATACATATTTATATATCTGGCTAGTGAGACGCCAGCACATGCTTTGGCCCATCCTTGTCCACCCCTGCCTCTGTCAATATCAGTGTCCCTTAGGGCTCCATTTTAGACCCCTATTCTTCTCCCGCCACGTCAACATGGTCCATCACTGCTTTACCAACTGTACACCCCTCATGTATGCTGATGACCTAGTCTTTTACACAGTGCCAATAATATTATCGACCTCAACAGAAAGTTGACAACGGACCTAAGAGTGTCCAGTCGTGGCTCCAACTGAACAAATTATTAATGAACTCAACCAAATCCCAGGCCATACTTTTCGATATCCCTACTGTCTAAAGAACACCCAGGTGCCTTTGCAAGTTAGGAGCACTAATGGCACCTTTCTTAGACACCGTCCAGTCATTCAGATACCTAGGAATCACCCTGGACCCTTTCTTTGATTTCTCCCTCCATCTGACCAACATCTGTAAGGACATCAATGTTAGACTAGGACTAGCTGATCAAGCCAGTCTGAATCTCACGCCTCTGCCCAAATGTCAGTGGCCAGAGTATTCTGTTACCAAAATTATTCTATGGCCTTCCTGTTTTCTCAAATACCTCTAGCCACAACCTTCACAAATGGGATATAACATACAACAGCATCTGTCGGTTTTCAGCTATCTAGTAGTTGACTTGTCTACCACTGTACCTTATATTCAAAGCTAGAATGGCTTGCCCCTGCTGGTCAGTGTGACTCCTCCTTGGGAACATCATTTACAATGTACTTAATAATCATGCCCCTTATCCCTCTCCTTTCTCCTGGTGCCATACAAAACTCTCTACCCCTCAGTTCTGCAGACCTGGATCTGCTATACACTGTAGGGTTAAAACTAAATATGGTTCATCATGCTTTGCAATATCCACCCTGAAACTGTAGAATAAGGTCCCTCCAACATTAGACAATGCAGTACTACTGGTACTTTTCAGAAACTGCTCCAAAACCCACTTATTTTGTTAAATACTTGTTCCTGTACCTAGGCCCCATTACTATGGACTAACTGTATAATGAAATGTTATAATTGAGGAACTGTACCCTGCATTGTACCTTGTCTTAGCTCACCATTCTGTTTACTGTGTGAATGTAAATCTAGACCCTCACTGCAGATTTGGATCATGTTTTAAATGTTTGCCGCGTTGTTTATCTATGTTTGAAAACTCTGAATCTCTCTGTCGACTTGACTATATTTCAAATGCTGTGTGTACGCCTCCCAGGTCATGCCTGAAAATAGGCAACTGTTTGTCTAGTGCACTTACCCAGTCAACAAAACCTAAATAGATTAATATCTTTCCCTAGTGATCTAGTGGACCCCACCCAGCAGGCAGTGCCCATCACCCTGCCCCCCCCGTCGCATCCCGAGCCGGCTGGCACAGTCCTCTGCTCTCCACCATGGCTGGCCAAAGACTGGCCTGTCAAGAAGCATACTGTATACAGGCACTGCCTGCTGGGGTGGGTGGGGGTCCACTAGACCACCAGGGAAAGATATATAATTATGTATGGTGGTGATCAGGGATAGGGAGGGAGTCCACTAGACCACCAGAGAATCCTATATAATTATTTGAGGGAGATTGGGGATAGGGAGGGTCCATTAGACCATCAGGGACAGATTTATGAATATTTAATGGAGGGCATCGGGGATCAGGGGTCCGCTAGACCACAAAGAAAGTCATTACAGTACATAACCAGGGGATCAGGGCTGGGGAGGTTTGCTAGACTACTAGGAACAAATACATATTTCATGCAGAGGTTGGGGATGGGGGCCACAGCACATGATCCTTCCCTACTGGGGATGGTGCAGGTTCTCTTAACCTCCCAGAGAACACACTTCTAAGTTCCCTTAGATCAGCCCTGGCTAGTCTAATAGTATTTAGAATTATGCCCTTTGGGCAGGTTTAGAGGATCCTGAATTAGGGAATATGCCAGCCTGCATCTGCTGCAAGCCACCTAGTGTCACGCTGGAGCCCATTTTGTGCCAGAAGAACAGTGCAAGCCTCTTTTGGGTGCACTCAGCCTGTATTTGACACAGGCTGCTTTTGAAGTGCTCCCAGCACATCTTTTTGAGCAAGCCACACCTTAGCGTCATTCAGAGGGCCTTGAGAATCAGGCCCATTATCTTTTGAAAGGTCCTACTTTTAACATGTTAGGGCTAGAAACTTTTTTTAATTAAAGTTTGGAATCTGTTTAATATGAATAGATCATTGTCACTCTAAAAACAGAGAAATCACACTAGGATGGGGTGCTTCAGAAAAAGGACAATGCATACAAAAAACAATCCAGCACTCACTACCAATGTGAATAATAGATGCTGCTCTCCAAAATAGTTAAGAATTGCCCACATTTATTAAAGTACCACAAATAATGCCTTGATGCATTTTGGATATAGCTTATCCTTTCTAAAAAGGCCCTTTTGTGGTGAGTGCTGGATTTGTTTTGTATGAATAGATCATATTGACAGTTTTTATGTGTCAATACACACCTATGCATATTGATATAATCAGTAAACTATTAAAAATGTAATGATTGTACATTGATGTATGGATATCTATCTGTACTGACACAAAAAGCTGCATAAATATGGCTAATTCACACCAAAGAGGCTGTAAGCTTAACAAAAAATATCGTTTATAGCCCTACCAGTTCCAAAGTAAGCCCTCTCAAAAGATATTTTACCTAAATGGGCTAGGCTAAATTGGAAACCGTTATGACTAGACTTTGTATTTTAAAGAAAAGCTTGGAGCCTAGTATTATATTGATATTACAATCTCTCTTGTTGTTACAACATCCGTATATCTATAACCCTTAGGAATCCTGTGGATTAATAAATTCAGTGAGGTTGCTGCATGCACCTCAGGAGTTGAGGTTTGAGAGCTCCTGCTGCAATGATCTTTGGTGTATATGCAGGGGGAGTGGCCTGGTATGCTGTATATCTGCCACTCAGGGAGCATTAGTCAGATTTAGTTTGTGTCAGATCTGTTTAGTTGGAGTTCAGAGGAGACCTGCTTCTGCCAGAGCTGCGAGAGAAGTCCCATTGTCTCATTCCACTCAGGATACACATGATCCTCATGAAGCTTCCGTGAAGTGGCAGAGGCCATTATTCATCCAGCAACTGAATGTCTGCGCCACAGGGTCAAACTGAAGCTGCAGCTATGATCCACTTGGACTTTGTTTGGAGACTGCATGGATTACTGCTGTAACCATGGACTGCCTATTAGCATTAGACTGTTGTTTCACCAGAAATGTAGAGTAACACCATTAGTGATGCTGGAGTAAGGCTACAATTCTTCCTGTTTTCTGCTGTACGATTTGGGAAAATCTATTGCCTTTGTTATTTTGGAACAGTGCTATACTAGATCAGGAACCAAGTTTACATTTGCTGCTACTGCCAAAGGAAACTGTTATTGCATAATCCTCACCAAGAACTGTAATGTACTATATATGTTTTGCTATTTTCCTCCAACCTAAACTGTCACTTGGAGATCCTTGGCCATTGCCATGGATAATGTCAGGAGGTTGCCTCACCTCATGACAGGCCTTATGCTCACTCTATAATTAAAGCAGCACCCACAGGTTCCATTCCTCATAAATGGGGATACATAGATACATAGACACTGTCAGCAGATAAGGCCTATGGCCCACCCAGTCTGCCCATTTGAGCTTGTAAGTTCGCTTTATGTTTTTCTAGAAGTCTGTTGCCTCACCCTGACCTCCAGAATTCCTGCATTCTTAAATCCTTTGATTGTTTCAGCCCCACCACTTCCTCTGGCAGGGTGTTCCAGTTGTCCACCACCCTTTCTGTGAAGAAATTCTTCCTCACATTTCCTCTGACTCGCCCTCCTCCAACATCATCCCATCCCTCTAGTCCTGGAACATCTTTTTGCTGGAAAATAGTGTATTCCTGCACCCTGTTCCTCCCTGTAAGATACTTGTATGTCTCTATCATATCCCCTCTCCCTCCTCTCCTCCAGGGAGTACATATTCAAGTCCTTCAGCCTGTCCTCATAGGACTTATGATGCAATCCTTGTACCATCTTTGTTGCCCTCCTCTGAACCTTCTCTACCCTGTCTATGTCCTTATGTAGGTAAGGTCTCCTGAACTGTACACTGTACTCCAGGTGGAGCCACACTAGTGTCTTGTATGGTGGAATTATGGCCTCCTTTTCCTGCTGGTGATGCCCCTGCCTATGCATCCCAGCATCCTATTCTTTATCTGCTGCCTCATCACACTGTTTCCCTACCTTGAGGTCATCAGAGATAACCCCAAGGTCCCTTTCCTCCTTGGTGTATGCTATATCCTCACCACCCAACTGATATGTTGTTCTAGGGTTTTTGTGCCCCATATGCATTATCTTGCACTTCTTTGCATTGAATTTCAACTGCCGAACCCTTGACCATTCTTCAAGCTTCTGCAGGTCCCTCCTCATTCTGTCTACACCCTCTGGCATGTCCACTCTTAGAGCTTCATGTCATCAGTGAACAGTGAAATTCTGCCTTCTAGGTCCTGCACAATGTCACTGATGAAGGCGTTGAATAGAACCGGTCCAAGCACTGATCTCTGTGGTACCCCACTGGTCACTCTTCCCTCTGTGGAGTGACAGCCATTTATCACCACCCTCTGTGTCCTGCCACCCAGCCAATTACCTACCCACTGCACTACTGTCCTGCCACTCCCATATTCCCCAGTTTGTTTAATAGCTGTTTATGTGGCACAGTGTCAAAGACCTTACTGAAGTCCAGATAGCCACATCCACTACCCTCCCTGATCTAATTCCCTTGTCACCCAGTCAAAGCGTAAATAAGGTTGGTCTGGTATGACCTCTCCCAGTGAAACCATGCTTCCTTGGGTCCTGTAGTCTGTTGGCAACCAGATGTTCCACCAATCTCTCCTTCAGTAGTGCTTCCATGATCTTAACCACTACCGAGGTCAGGCTGACTGGTCTGTAGGTGCCCGCTTCCTCTTTGTTCCCACTTTTGTATAAGGGGACTACATCTGCTATTCCCAGTCTTTGGGTACCTCCCTGTTTCCAGTGATCGGCTAAACAGGATTGCCAGAGGTTCAGCCACCACCTCTCTTGGTTCTTTTAGGACCCTGGGATGCACCTCATCTGGTCCCATTGCTTTATCGACTCTTATTCCTTCCAGTTCCTTTAGGACCCTTTCATATTAAAGGACTTGTGTCAATTTCTGCACCGTTCACCTTGCACTTCCTTCAGGCCTATTACCTCCTCTTCCTCGGTAAAGACTGAGCAGAAATATCTGTTCATTAGAAAATGGGCAAAAGTAATTCAGCCTTGTGATTGGCTGAGGCACTTCTCTAGGTGGGCATCTATCAGACAACAGATGCCCCTACTAAAAGTACCAACCGGCCAGCCCCATCACCAAGAATGTTTGTGCCCAGCCAGCTCTCCAATTGGCTACAACCCCTCATTTCCTATTCAACATATCCACCATTTTTTCTCTCACTTGCCGAGAGCTGACACCCCATGCCAGTCCACAACATGTTCTCCATAGAAAATTTAAATTGTAATCAGTACCCTGCTGCCTTTCATATCAAATAAAAAAACACACCTTCATTGCTCCCAATCCCAAATGCTTCACACAACAACTGAAAATTACACTAAACATCCGACTGTGTTGTCTGTTACTTTGGGATTGCTTCTCCCAAATAAGGCAGCGTAACGGAGTTAGCGATGTCTCTCACTCGTGCTCAGCTCAAATCATTACTTTTTACAAGCACATTAAAAACAAACCGGAACAATAGGGTGCAGAAATAGAACAAAGAAGAGGACAGACTTATATGGAGGGTGCTGAAAAAACAACCTACTGATTATCCCAATACTTGTCATCTTCATCTTTCTGCCGATCTGTATTCTCGTCTATTTCTCATGTCCTTGTCTCACGCTATTACTGTCTTTCTTTTGCTGCTTTCCCTGCTCCCAAAGAAAACAGAAAGGTAAAATACATATGGCTTTGCCTTATTTTATTAAAATTGAAAGCTAACCTGTCTCTGTCCTGGCCTCCTCATTTCCTTTTTTGGCAATGCACAGAAGCTCAGCAGGTGGAGGGGTGAGGGGAGGCGGAACAGACCGATACTAGTAAGAAAATAAAAGGGATCACAGCCTGTAGATTTGTTTTGTGGGGGCAGTCATCATTTTAAAACTAAGAAAGTGTGCTACACAATCTTTGTCTGTATGTGTGACTGTGTAGGAGAGGGTAACCATGACAGCCAGATCACAATCAGATCACAATCAGCTCATACAGGTGGAGGAACTATTTTAATCTAAAAGTTATTTTAAACTCATTTTTATTAACTGTTTTATATAAAACTATTTTTTTTACAATGTCCATTTTCTAAGTGCAATAATACCTGACAGGTGGGTGGTATTGTGCTATACCGGATCTTCCGGGGCTGTAAGACCCTCCGCCTGCCGGGCCTTACACGCCCGGTGGTCAGGTATAGCACAATACCCACCCTTGTTGGGTATTATTGCCATACATGTAAGCTTTACTGTTGTCATCCTCCATACTGCCCCGTCCTCCCCCTTCAGCCTCACTATCACTCTCTTGCCCTTCTTCTTTCCTTATGTACCTGTAAAGGTTTGTCCTCACTAGCCACTGATTTTGCGATGCACTCTTCTATCTGAGTTTTGGCTTCCCTTACTGACCTCCCTGCCTCCTTTTCTTCTCCTGGTACTTCTCCCTATCCCTTCTGTCTGTCTTTTTTATTGCCTGAATGTAATCTCTTTAGCTTTCACTTTCTCCCTACCTCCTTGGAAAACCATAATGGCCTCCTCTTCCTTTTCCCCATCCTAACCTGCTTAATGCATAATTCTGTTGCTCTTATAATCCCTTTTTTAAATATTGCACTGTTCCTCTACCCGATTCCCTCCCATTCCCATTAGTGCCTCTTTCAAGCATCTCCCCATTTTCCCACAGTCTGCCCTCCTAAAATCCAGGATACATGTTTTTGTGTGGTTTGGTTCTGTTCCTTCTATGATTTCAAACCACAGTGATTGGTGGTTACCATTCCCAGGTGCTCCCCACTGTTACCCCTACCACACTGTCCCTGTTTGTGAGCTTGAGGTCCAGTATTGCCTTCTGCTGAGTTGGTTCCATGACCAGTTGCTTAAGGAAGGCACCTTGAAGGAGTCCTGAATAAATCTGCTGCTGGTTGATGCTGCTGCTGGGAGGCTCAGTCCATGTCTGGAATATTGAAGTCTCCAAACAGAACCACCTCCCATGTCTGCTATCCTTTGGATGGCCAGCATCTGCTCCTATCTGCTTCTTCCTCCTGGGCTGGTGGTCTGTAGACCACCCCTTATGGATGGTTGACCTTATTTTCCTTTCCAGCTTAACCCACAGTATCTCTTCCCATTTTGTTCCTCCTGGATCTCTGTGGCCTTTATGCCATCTTTCACATAAAGTGCAACTCCTCCTCCCTTCCTGCCTGCCCTGTCTCTTTTGAATATGTTGTAGCCGGGTATGGCCATCTCCCAGTTGTGGTTATCATTACACCAGTCTCTGTGATAGCCACAATGTCCAGTCCAACTGTACCATGACAGCCTACAGATCCTCCTTCTTGTTGCTAGGGCTCCTGGCATTTGGTATACATAGATTTCCATGATGTGAACTCCCTGGACTGTTTAGCTGTTCTACTCCAGCCCCTCCCTGGTTGTCCTTTATCCCTGGTTCTCCTGCTGTCTGCCCTTCTGTTGAAATTTGCCCCTTCTGCCTACCCACCACATGGGTGTGTATCTCCATCTTTTGCACAGTGCTTTGTAGAGATATCCCTTCTCCTGTTTACGGTTCCACTGCTAACTGTGGGGAATGGGCAATTAGGTACCCTCCTTGCTGGTCTACCACTCCCCTTTGCTAGTTTAAATGATTGTCCATGTAGCATTTAAACTTATCATTGAGTGCTTGGATTTCCTGCAGGCCATCAGGCTCAAACAAGCCCCATCCCTCCAGGCAGGTCCCCAGTCACAATGAATCCAAACCCTTCTTCACAGCACCAGTTCTTCAACCATGAGTTAAAGTTCCTGGTGCATGTGCCCTACTCTCCTATGCTTCTCACAGGTAGTACTTCTGAGAAGGTGACAGAAGTAGCTATTTGCTTGAGACCCTTCCAAATTTCCTAAACTCATCTTGAACTCTTAGGCTCCCTGTTTGCCAGGTCATTAGTACCTAGGTGGATAATGACATCCAGCTCACCCTCCCATCTTGCCTTTCCGGTGATCCCCAGGATCTTCCTTCCATCCCTCCATGCCATGGCATCTGTTAGGCACCTCACCTCCCTGTCTTCCCCTCCTGTGTTCCTAGCTGGATCCCTCTTATGATAGAGTCCCACACTAGGATTCACTTCTTCCTCCTCTGGGGTCTACTGCTCCCCACTGAGGTCTCCTCCTCGGTTGACCTCCACATCTTTCCCTTCCACTTCTCTGGGTACCTCTGTTTGGTTATCCCTGTTTGCCCGTGCAGCATATGAGTTCAGGATGGAATAGGATGTGGGATGGGCCTCTGCCTGACCACCCTAAACCTTCCCAAGCCCACTGTTATCCAAGTGCTCCTCATTCTTGGCATCCTTTGAGGCAACGGCATTGGACTGGATGGTCTCTGGATAGGGGCAAAGGTACTCTTGACCCAGTTTACTTCTGCTCTGAGTATGGCTATCTTGTCCCACAGACAGAGAAATGCCTACAGATAGGGCAGCACCCTCAGCGCCCAGAAGGTCTGCTCTGAATACCGCTGCCCCGCATCCACTGCATTGCACCACTCCCCTACATTATACTGCACTCTATACTGCTATTCCAGCAGTTGTCTGTTACTGAAGCTCTCTTTCTAGTTCACTCTTTATTGATTTACTGTCCTGAAAATCCTGCCACCATTCATGAATACTTTTTTTAAAGAAGGAAAACAATGCCTGCCCAGTGGCGTGGAAGGCTGTGTCACTGGATGTCTGACCTCATGCTATGCCAGTGACCCATGTTCAGGAGCGAGCATGGACCACCGGGGTTGGCAGAGGAGGAGAAGGATCAAACATCGATCGACTGCTCTCCTTCTCTGAGGAGGGGGGCTACCAGCAGTCGGTGTTGATTGTCCCCTAGTGACTGCCTGGGGATGGCACACTGGTGCTTAGGAAAGTGGGAGGTGAGGAGGCAGATGTTTGGAGAAGCACATGTGAAAGCTGCACGCTCTTCATAGGACATCATTGCAGGTCTCCTCTCCCAAGGGAGAAAGAGGAAAAAGAGTGTCTTGGGTGCGGCATGATGACAGCTGATCCTTGCAGGCCCCACTCCCATAAATAGTGGTAACCTCTGTTCCAGATCCATTCCAGTGGGATGAGGGATTCCTGCCACCCTCCACGGGGCAAGTTGTGGAGAACAATGGATGGTAAGCTCGTGAGTGGGGGATGGGGCTGGAGATCGAGAAGAAGAAGGTAAAAGCACCCGCAAGGAGAAAGAAACTAACTGCAAAAAAGAAGGAAAACAACAACAACAAAATGAGTCAAAACACTTGTTGTGTCGAGGGTGGGCTTCCTCCTTATGCCCTCCTACTCAACAACCCCTGCTATTACCTGTGCTTGGCTCCTGTTAACTAGATTTAACACGGCATATAATTAAGAGTGGGGAGACAGGGAGGGAGGACATTTGCAGCAAGTAAAGACAGCAAATGAAAACAGCACCGCTAAAACACACCAAAATAGGTTTCAAATTTTCAACAGCCCAACACAATTCTAAGTAAAGACAGCAAAGAAATAACAGTACCACTATTAGCCCACACATCTAGGTTTAAAACAGAAACAGCAAGTAAAGACAGCAAAGGAAAACAGCACCACTAAAAGCACACCAAACTAGTTTTAACATTTTTAACAGCCCCAACACAATTCTAAGTAAAGAGAGCAAATAAATAACAGTACCACTATTAGCCCACAAATCTAGGTTTAAAACAAAACAGCACGTAAATACAGCAAAGGAAAATAGCACCACTAAAAGCTCACCAAACTAGGTTTCACATTTTCAACAGCCCTAACACAATTATGAGTAAAGACAGCAAAGAAATAACAGTACCACTAAAAGCCCACAAATCTAGGTTCAAAACAAAACAGCAATGAGCAGTTACTGCACTACACTGAAATGAATCTGTATCCTTCCCTTCTGGCCTATTCTGATCAGATAGAGGATTTAAATGTTAAATGTTTGTGCCCAGGTGGACCTGATCCACCCTTCACATGCTCATGTGCATGATAATGCCACACAACCCCAATCCTATTATTTTGCTACATGCAGCTACCTTAGTTACTAGCTGTGACTGTCAGACTCTGCTCCATGACTGTTTGAAGACCTAAAGTGCATGCCATGTCATCATTTATCCTGCAGGATATAATGACAGTGATCCAAACTGTTTCTTAAGATGCCTTTCCACTGCATGGTATTTTCTCCTGAAAGCCATGGCTAGCATCTCAGCTACACAGTTATCTTCACCTTCCTAAAGTGGTGACCTAATAATTGTTTTGAACTTTGTCAT
Organism: Neoceratodus forsteri; assembly: GCA_016271365.2. Taxonomy (NCBI): domain Eukaryota; kingdom Metazoa; phylum Chordata; order Ceratodontiformes; family Ceratodontidae; genus Neoceratodus; species Neoceratodus forsteri. The sequence continues at coordinate 698,500,904 of CM028132.1, forward strand.
GAATATCTCTACTTGGATTCAAGTGTCCACTGTGCATTAGGTTTGCTGATGTCTGTGAGCATTGTGTGAATAATGAAACATATAAGATCTACAAACTGTCTGAGTATTTACTATTGTAATTGTTATTGCAACTAATGGGTCCGGTTCGTTGCTGTTTCCAGTCTCCCCAGAACCAGGATTCATCTTCATTAAAAAATAAATGCACCCATGGGTCAGATATTCAAACTGTGCCAGTTTGTGGTGCAAAGCCTGTCGCCACTCAAAATAGTTGCGTGAGGTGTGGCCAGGGTGATATTCAGCGGAGTTGCGCTATGGGCAACTGGCTTGAATATCGCCCCTGGCCACTCCACTGTGCATGGTGCAGTGGAACTGCGCCAGCGAAGTGGTCAGAGTGGAGCATTGAGATGCAGTGGCACAAGTTCCATTGCATCATGCACAGCACCTGCGATATTCAAAGGGTGACATGCAAATGGGGCCATAATTTATGCAAAGGCACACAGGGGACCATTTGCATCTGATTCCGGCCCCATTTGCATGCCATTAGCATGCAGGTGCACTGATCCCTGATGACTTGCGCCTGGCGACCTGCCAGGCAGCAGCTGTCAGGACCAACGCCCCGCAGCCCGATCGTGGACATCCCGTAGGGACAATGCATGTCTCCAACCTGGTGGTCCAGTGAACCGCGACATGCCTGGATAGGGCATAATTCTGACTCTCAGTAGCTCGATCGGGCATTTCAGTTCAACCATTCTCAGGGTTCAGTGGATCAACGGAGCTCATCATGGGCGGTATTCTTTCACCCCCTGTCCCGACCTTGGTGATCTAGTGGATCACTACCATCGGAATATCACTCCAGCTCCCGCCAGTCGGCGAAGCGGTAGCATTTTCACTTCGCCGTTTCACCGCCGCTCACTGACCGGACAGCTCGGTAGCTGCACGCCCATTGCTTCAGAGCATGAGCCATCGGCAGCTCATACCGGGATTAGTCAGTCCAGATATGTAAATGAATCATTCACATGTCTGGACTGACTAGTACGGCAGGCTGCATGCCCATTGGCTCATGCTCTGAACCAATGGGCGGCAACCATACCGAGCTGTCAGTCGGTGGGCGGTGGGGCGCAGGCGGGGGTGCTGCTGCCCACCGCTGACAGGGGGAGCAGGGTGTAGGGCTCCATGGTGGGTGGGGTGAGGGGTCCACTAGATCACCAGGGATTTTGGACTTGGGGTGAGGAATGCCGCCTGCGATCGGGCTCCATTTGGTCCACTGGGCCACCAGGGATATTGGACTTGGGTTACTGATGCCCATGATCGGGCTAATGGGGAGTTACAGTTATGCCCGTGATCAGGCTACTCGGGAGGAGAATACTGTTATGCCTGTGATTGGGCTACCGCGGTCCACTGGACCACCAGGGATGTTGAACTTGGGGTACTGATGCCCGCGATTGGGCATGGGGGTGCCGCTAGGCGTGGGAATAAGTTTAGCCACCCACAGGTGGAAGCTGCTGTGTTGCACCCTGCAATGTGGCAGCTCACCTGTGGTGGCCCTTGACTTGTTCCTTTTGCCGTAACTTTGTGCAGGTGCAGGTGATTGTGCCTGCATAACTCTGCATGGCCCGGGCTGAATAGCGGGCTGTGCAGTTATGCATGGTTCCTCCCCTTCAGTAGCGCATGCCTTCATTATCATTGCGCCGTTGCTCAGCATGATTGTGGGTGCAACTGCCTCCTGCTGAATATCGCAGAATGGCGAACTTCGGACATGCGCAGGTTCAACCCTATTGCACATGGCTCAACTCTTTTGAATATTCAGCATGGTGTGCTACCCTCTCAAGAGCAATGAGTCATATTCAAAATCCCTAGACATTAGGGGAACTTTCATATCAGTGTACAAAGAAGTTATTTTGAAAAATCATTTACAAATACATTTTCAGTCGAACTGTGTATGGATAAGATGACTTGTGGTGCCAGTCAGTTAAAGAGGATAGTTCTTTAATGCTGGCAATCCAGGGTCATGTCCTGGGCATAAACATTAGGAGTGGAAGCTGAGAGGGAGGGTGAAGAATGACCAGGTGGACTTTTTCCTCCCAGGGTGAGTGGCTCAATGTGCAACTCATTGAGTGACACTTGGGGTGGCACTGTAGAGAGTTAAATTGGTGGTGTCCCCAAATGTACTGCCACTAACTCTAGGGCAATCATCAGCTTGCAGTGTAAGAAGGTAGGTGGTACTTAGGGATAAAAACATCCCCTCATTGGCATAAAATGATTGCCAGGCTCCAGTTTTGTCCCACGCCTTGAAGACACGTGTACATGCCATCTCCTCCCCATCACCACTCAGCCATTGAATCCCACAGCCTCCTTCCAATTGCAGTAAGCCACACAATGGGGCAATCTCACCTCTGGAGGTAATTTGACAGATCTTGGTAGTGCAGATGGTACTGATTATGTTGGAGGGCCCCTAGGCAAACAGTGGGCACCAAGGGTAGGAAGCCACTGATGGAATCATTGAAAACAGAACAGCTCAGTGAGTGAGTACATAAACAATAAATTAAAAATAAATAGTAGTAATGTATAGCAGTATACAGTATATTGATGTGTACTGATACTTGAAATCTAAATCCATAAGACTTATCCATGTCAACCTAACTCCCAGCTTCATTTAAAAATAAGGTTTAAAATTTAACAAGGTTAGCCCTTTGTAAATATTTTCTTTGAAAATGGCTAACTTGAGAACCATTAAAGCTAGAAACTTAATTTTATTACTTTCCAATGCTTTTGCAGATGTAGCCAGCAAACGTAAGAAAGATGAGGAGTTACTTGAGCAGAGAATGAAATGGCTGCAACATATTAACAGCAGTAGTAGTTTTTATTTCTAGACACCCTTCCCTGGAAGCTCAGGACACCATATATAACATAACAAGTGTCATACAAAAATAACAGAAGAAAACCACACGTAACTAGAGTAAACACCCATAAAATTACAATAAACCTTCTCAATATAAGTAGTCAAATAAATTGCAGTATGATAAGTAACAAACTAAAACGGTGAAACTTTTCAATAAATAAAAAGAAGGAAAACAGCAGCATTAGTGACTAAGGTGCAAAGGGGTCTGCAAGCATCACCAAAGGCTTGTCTGAAAAGTATGCCTTTAGCCCTCTTTTAAAGGACTCCACCAAAGTGGCCTCCCTCAGTACCCCATGAAGAGTGTTCCAGAGTACATGGCCAGCAACCTCAAAGGCATGGTCTCCTGAGGATTAAGCCATGCCCTGGGGACCAAAGGAGACCCACCTCAGAGGATTGAATTGAAGCAGAGCGTGTGTTGTGTGACAGCTTTAGCTGTGTGACAGTGTTCTTATTGTGCAACATTAATGTTTTACTGTGTTCAGTTTCAGGCTTCAGGAGGGGAGGTACAAAGGGTGAATAAGCCCAACCAGGAAGTACTCAAAGTAAGGGAGGCACTCTGTAGTTTGTGCAGACTGTACCACAAACTACAACTTGAGCAGAACTAACCAGTTTTAAATATGACTAGTGGCTTCGGTACTAGGTGAGAATCACTGGAAGACTGAGCCAATTTTTTTATTTTAAAACCTCTTTGGCAAGTTTCATTGTGAGGTCAGGGCCAGGAGGTGTCATGTAACCTGGGAAATGCATTTCCATGTCACACTATGTATAAATAAATCATTGGAAGTGATCGGAGGTGACATCTATACACATGCAGAGACGCATGCAGAGACCTGCTTTTGTGTGTCCTGTAACTAGGAAAAGGCACCATGAACACTACAAGCAAACTAAACTGGATAAGGAAATACATACTGTCTAACTGTATATAAATAGCCAACTATGAGAAAACTAAACGCTAATGTAAAAAAAAAAAATAAGCCAAATGTGAAGAAAAGAACTCATAGTAACAGGCCAGCCAAGTCTTGCTATTATATAGCCACCTATTATCTAAATATACCAAGTACTATGAGGCATACACACACATCTAAACTACCATTGCTTACGGTACTTGCCTATAAGAATTATTTCCTTTACACCCTAAAAAACAAGAACAAAAACAAATGGCATTTGACTAATTTATTCGCAGAGAATTTCTTGAATATTTTTACCTAGGATGGGTCTATTCTAAAATGTTCAAACTGTAAAATGTATTACCTACAAGACACTAGCTATGACAAATAGTCAGAATTCAGCCATTCACAGTTTACCTGTAACAAATGTATTAAGTATGACAAACTAACCAATGAGGCAATGACACTTGAACAGGAATTGAGACATGCCCAAATGAAAAAGATGTAATGAAGACTACTGGGGAGGATCAAGTACCTGATAGGGGAAAGAGACTTAGAGACAGTAGTGGTTCCTCCCAAGTGTCTGAACCTGATGACCACATTAGAAAGAAGGTAAAGAGATGAGATTAACCCGACATGACTGGACAACAATAAGGGCAATTAACAAAATAAGGGTAGAAGGGCTTTAGGCCTCAATGACATAGTATTGACAAATAGGTACACACCACTTGAAAGCAATGAACAAAGAGAGGTATGACATGAAGTTGTAGGAGGTAGGAATATCACTCAAGCTGATAAAACATTAAACAAACTAATAGTGGGTGACTCTATCATTAGATATACGGACTCAAAGTATGCAAAAATAACCATGAAAACACAGTGCCTACCTAGCTCCCAGGAGCCAAAATCGTAGATGTCACAATTCCTTAAAAGTTACATATTGATAAACAGGCAGGAGTAATAATAAATGTTAGGATGAATGCCAGCAGTAAGTCCCATGAGAAAAATATCTACCTGGATTTAATCAATATGGGAAAAGAAATGCAAGAAACTGGATGTAGAGTGGCAATTTCACTATCTTACCAGTACCTAGAGCTCACAAAGGGAAGAATAAAACAATTGAACAATTCAATGTAAGACTGTCAAACTGGTACCAAGAAGAAAATATTATGTTTATAAATAATTGGGAGACCTTTAGGCAAAATCAGACACTCTACACTAAGATGGACTGCATCTAAATAAAAGGGCACAAATACTGGGAAAAAGCTTCAGGGATTCTTTAAATACGCTTTGTTTAAACTAAGTACCTCAGAGAAAATGACTAGTCCACAGGTAGAGGAAGCTGACCATACCATAGAGATAAAAAAATGATAAACCAGTCAATAGAAACATTAAATGCTATATGGCCAACACCAGAAGCCTTAATAATAAATATGACAAACTAGTAGCAACTGTAAAATATAATAATACAGATATGATATCAATCACTAAGAGCTGGTGGAACAAATGTAATAATTGGAATAAAAGTATCCTTGGATATGAAACATTCCACCTGAACAGAACCAACAAAAAGGGAGGTGGGATAGTTATGTTTCATTTAAACTATACTAAAACCAGTTAACATTAGTCATACAAAATTAAGAAAGATCAAAATGCAACAACAGAAACTGTATAGGTACAGTTGACATTAAATAATAAGAATAGTCTTATTATCGGACTAGGATACAGGTCTTTGGATGCTACCCAGGAAGATACTAGGGAATCATTAGGAACTTGAACTTGCATGTGACGAGTCACAAACTATATTTTGGGAGACATGAATATGAACAATATAAACTGAGAGACTTTACTTGCAAAAATAATACAAAGTAAAATGTTCAGTGCAGCCTGTGAACAGCTTGCTCTACTTCAGTATGTGACAAGTCTCACTAGAGGGCTAATATACTAGATATTGTACTTGGGACTGAAGAAATAAATATAAATAACTCTATTATGGGACCACCCTCGGAAACCGTGACCATAATTCAGTTATGTTCAACATAAGCTTGTCATATTACACTAACAAAACAAAAGTGTTTTCTTTAACTATAATAAAGCAGATAAAAGTGAGATCTGTAACATATTGTTTGAAACAGATTGGGACAGTATGTTTGCAAATGTGACACTGAAATAATGTGGTATAAATTAAAGGCACAAATCATGGACTTATGCAACAAATACATAATCAAATATACAAAGCATAACAACAGTGGAAAACTAAGACTGCAGTGGTTAAACAATAAGATTAGGAAGCTAATTAGAAAAAAAGAGATACAAATCACACATACCCCAATAATGTAAAGCATCATGGGTTGTATATGCAAATCACCACACAATATTATGCTGGTTCAACTTTAAGCAGAATTGCATGGTGCCGAAATGCCACTCACACAGTCTGAAAAGGGTGCCAACAGAAGACACACACGTGTTTTGTCCTACCAGGACTCATCAATGTGACTCATCTGTATGACACTCCAGTGGAATGAACCAGCTACCTTAAGTTGGTCTATCTGGGTTTGGTTGTGGTGAGCCCAATAAAACAAAAACAAGCTAAAGACAAAGAACCTTAGTGTGCAAGCACTGAGGCAAGGTTACCCCAAAGGCATTGGTATGCTATTGGAACAAATACGAACAACTAAAAAGAAATGCAAAATAAAATAAGAAATACAAAAAAACAGGATGGACCTACACCTAGCTAAAAATGCAACAAAAACAATAGTAAAACCTTCTATTGTTACATCAATGCCCCACCAAAAAACTTCTAAAGTAGGGCCCTACAACACTAAAACAAAATGAGAAAAGAGCAAATGGCCAACCTACTAAACAATTATTTTTGTACTGTCTACAGTAACAAACATAACAGGGTCTACCTCAATTAGATACAAATGAAGTAGAGCATATTACTGTACAATCTCTGAACAAGAAATATTAAGATAAAGTTGATAAGAGGCCTGTTCACCAGGACCAGATGGAGTTACTGGGAAAATGATTAAAATTATACAGTATATGAGCAACTCATATACCCACTCAAAATATTATTTGAAAGTAGCTTGAACACGGTCATGTACCCCTTGATTGAGGACAGCAAATATAATACCAACCTTTAAAAGGGAGAAAAACAAAGGTTGAGAACTACAGATCAATAAGTCTGACATCCCTAGTTGGAAAGTTATTGGAAGGAATAATTAAAGAGCAGGTGCTTACTTCAAATAAATAGACAATCAACTGCTTTATTTACTGTATTTTGATGTCTTAGTAATTATTTTCTACTTTTATAATAAGGAAGGAAGGAAGGAACGTTGTTTAACCAGGAGTAGCACACTAAACTGAAGCTTGTTTCAGATGTGACCTGGGAGCACAAGGAAGTTAGTGACTTTATTAGCATCACACAGTATGCACCTAGGCAGCTGTCGGATTCAAACCCAGGTCTCCAGATCTGCAGCTCAGAGCCTTAGCCCACTGTGCTGTACTGCCTCCAAAAAATATTTGTTAGTGCAGTGAAACAAGTGGATTTTACCTTTGCTTTTCACACTGCTGGTAAAAAAGAATTCAAACTAATTCTGGTATTGTGATGTCAGAAACCACCAACTACTTAGGGACCAGTGTATTTCAATGAGAAAATAAATATATTGTTCTCTCTTTTGAAAAGAAATATAAACTTCTTTCAGTGACAAACTTTGCATTTTATATGTTTGCACTATTGTGATCCATGTGTATGATTTTACAATTTTGGAAACAGTAATTGGCTTCTCTTTCTTCTTCCCAAGTAAAATCTGGTTATGAAGAAAATGTCACTTCCTAAGTTATACAAAAGATCACAGGCTATCCAAACTCAATATTTATGTTAAATGTATTATATTTTGAGGTAGAAAGTGTTATTTCTCCATAAAAATCTAAAACAGATTTACATTTTCCCATTGAAATACACTACCAGCCTTGCCAGTAAACATTTTCTGACATCATAATATAAGAATTATCTTTTTTTACTAGCAGTTCACAAAATACAAATAAAATGGTGAAAAGGCAAGTAAAGAAACAAATAATAGCAAACTGAATGAATTCAGAGGTATCTAAAGGCCCCAAACCTTCATTCTATAAGATTTATAGCCTTACTAAGCACTTGCTCTTTAAAGAGTGAATGGAAAGACAGTTACTGGAGCATTGACAGTACCAACATGGTTTTGTCCAAAAGATCTTGTCTGACAAACCTATTATGCTTTTACAAAACTGTAAGCCAACAGCCTGATAATAAAACATCCTAGCATGTAATCTTTATTGACTTTAGCAAAGCTTCGATAAGGTTTCATATGAACACATAGTTACTAAACTGAAGAGGAGAAAATGTCTGTTGTAAGCATTCAGTAGCTGTTTCTATTCCTCTGTTGTTTTGTTAGTAGACTGTATCTTGTATCCTCCTGGGTCATGCTTGAAAATAGGCAGTTATTGCCTAATGTACCTACCGGTCAACAAAAGCTAGTAAATAAAAGTAAATCAAATTCATACAGTGGATACATAACTGGCTGGAAGATAGAACTCAGAGGATAACCATAAATGAGCACCATTCTGTGACATCAGGAGTTAACCAGTGAAGTCCCCAGGGCTCCGTGTTGGGACACTATTTATTCCAGGTTTTGTTGCTGATCAAGCTGATAAAATAAACAATAACAATATCAAGTTTGCAGATGACCTCAAAGTGTGTGTGTGGGGGAGGCTGCAGTACTATAGGAAACATTTTGTCAATCTCAAAGGACCTAGACAATATCTCTGAGTGGACAAAGTCATGGGGTATGGTTCTGAACATTAATAAATGCAAAGTTATGCACTTGGGTCCCAAAATAATCGATACCAGTATTGCCTAGGAGGGGTGTACTCTGTTACTACACTTGAGAAAGATTTGGGAACAGTGATAACAGATGATTTTAAATTTTCAAAACAAACCAATGCAGTCATTAGTAGAGACAAACAGGATACTATGGGACATAAGGAAGAACACTGTTTCCAGGGATGCTAGGGTTCTTCTCCCACTATATTGTGCCTATGTAAGACCAAGATGGACTACTGTTCCCAATTTTGGTCACCACATAAAAACTGATGTATTACAACTAGAAAGGATACAGAGAAAATTCACTAAACAAATAATAGGTTTACATGACAAGAGTACCATAACAGATTAGAACTGTTAAATCTCATGTCTCTGGAAAGAGAAGACAGAGAGGGACCTTTTGTTATTGTGGGATGTTGTAAATGACCCCATCTATTTGTGGAAATGTGATTGCATACAGACAGGACAATGTGGAAACCAGCGGACACCCACTGCAACTTCATAGATTTAAGTATAAAACAAACAGTAGGGGTCCTTTTTCACAGATAGTCACTGGAATATGGGACAGTCTACCAATAGACCTAATTGTGAAGAAAACTAAAACAACATTCAAGAATAGACTGGATAAGTGGATTCTCAATAGGAGGGAACCATTTAGGTAGGGGTACTGGGATGGAAACTATAATAGGCATTTTACCTTCGGTTTCTGAGAGCACCGCAGTATGAACCACAGTGTAAGAAGCAGAGAGGGCAAATGGACTGGAGAATATTCAAAAGTTCCACCAGGTAGCCCAGGCTCAGTCACATAAGGTCTTACAGGCTAGCAAACCAACCTTGAAGGTAACATGCTACTTCACAGGCAGCCTGTGCAGTTCACACAGGACCGGGGTCACATGGCTAAACCGGCTAAAGGCCAATCAATAACAGGCCACTGCACTCTGCACCAGCTGCAGGTGTCATATGGTACCTCCTTTGACCCTGAGTTAGAGTGTGTTACAGTATTCCAGCCTGATGTCACAAATGCATGCACTAGTGTTGTCAAGTCTTCAGGTAGTATAGGGGACTTGATTCTGCTGATGTTTTTAAATGGTAACAGCTGCTCCAGACTACAGCTGACACCTAAGCCTCAATTTCAGATGCTCATCCAGAATGACTCCCAGATTCTTCACCTTAGTTGAGGCCAAAAGCCTAGAAGAACTGAGCCTGCATTTTCCACTGCTACCACCATGTCCCTCCTCTGACCTGGCTCAGTCATCAGTACTTCAGTCATGTCTGGGTTAAGTCTCAGCCAACTCAAAGCCATCCATCTGAATCTCAACCAGGTATGCATTAAGCACTTTGACAGCACCAGGTGTCCTGGATGCAAATGACAAATGCAACTGAGAGTCATTCACATAGCAGTGGAAACTCAGATTGTATTGCAGAATGATTACTCCCACAGGCAGCATGTATGCTACCAAACAACACAGAGAGAGAAATGATCCTTGGGCACACCACAGATCAGCTGCATTGAGGAGCTCAGAAAGTTCCATCACCGCCATTTGTATCCTATCCTGAAGAAGGACTCTAACCAGCAGATGATGATGCCGGTGAGCCCTCCGTACTCCCTCAACAACAACTTTTGGTCCACTGTATCAAATGCTCAGGAGAGATCAAGGAGGACAAGAACTGACTGTTCATCCATATCCCTCGCCCTGAGGAGGTCATTTTGCAGCCACAGCCAACACTGTCTTGGTACTATACTTGGATCTGAAATCTGATTGGAGGGGCTCATAGGTGTAATGAGCTGCATGGTGCACCTCAAGCTGCAGCTCCACAATCTTCTCAATAATCTTGCCCAGAAAAGGTAGGTTAGAGTTGGGATGATGAGTCACTAGACTGTCAGGTCCAAAAATGGTTTCTTCAGAAAGGGTTGCAGCATTGCATCTTTCAAAGTGACCAAACCCCCAATAAAGAGCACCAAACAATTCCAGTGAACACCAGACCCAAACCCACATGCAGTTCTCTAGTACACACATGGGGCCTGGGTCTAGGTCACAAAAAGTGGTCCTCAGCTCTGAGATGACCTCGCAGACCTCTTCTACCATGATCAGCCAAAACTCAGCCCAGGACAGCTGAGTGCATCTGTAGGTGCAGGTTCAACCCTGCTGGGTTGTAACAACCTACTTGGCAATTTCCAGACCTGATCAAGGGCACTCTGTTTGAGAAGAATTAGTGAACTCTGTCCACTTGGCTATTAAACCTGCTGTTACCACCAGCAGACAGGCCAGATGTAATAACCTCTCTACAGTACAGAAGAACTGAACCAGCCAATTCTTCCTGCTGCAATCTCCTGGACAGGGCTGCTACCTTCTTATGTGAGATTGCCCTTTGATATTCATCATGATGAATTTTCAGTACCAGTTTGTCCTCCTCAGTCTGAGACCTCCTCCAACATTGCTCTAATCGCCAACCCTTAGTCTTCATCTCCCTCAGCTCCCCATCAAGCCATGGAGATCTCAAGCATAAAACCAGGGTCATACACAGACAGGCACTACAGAATTGTAGGCCTTTATGATGACCCATTATAAGCCCTCATCACGTTCTCTGAATCCATCTCACAAGCAGCTAACATCTCTGAGATATTCATCATCACCCCCAGTCCCTCTGGTCTAAGCCTATTTAAAGGGTGATAATGAATCATCACCATAGGCTGTGGACCACAGGGAGCCCCAAAGGAGAACTTAACCATGCAATGATCTGACCAACTGACGGATCAATCTCAAGGTTATTAATCTCAAGCCCCAGGGAGAAAGCCAAGGCCAAGATGTGTCAGTGGTGAGTGCAGGAGTGACTACATGTATGAGGCCCAGCAGGTCCATCAGAAATCCTGTCCAAAGTGTGACAATTTATAATCGACACAGGTATTGAAATCAACCAGAATTATTTATTTGGGTGATTCCATTACCTTGTCAGCCATGAAGTCTACAATTTCCTGCAGGAAATCCCCTCATGCCCCAGAGGCCGGTCACACAAAGAGAATCTTACAACCTGCACCTGGACCCACACACTCAGTCACATATTCGAACAACAAGGTTGTCCCCACTGAGTGCAGTGAAGTTCAGCTTGGATCTAAAACAGATAGACACCCTCCCCTTTGATTCCTCCACAGGCAGTGTAACATGAAGAATGCAACTGGAACTGCTGCTTCCAAAACTGGGTGTCCTTGATCAAAGACTTATCAAAAGAGGCATTTTTAGGTACCTGGAATAAAGTTTTTGGCACCTTTAATATTTTGTGAGCAGCGTTGTTTCATTGATTTGGTGAGTACTGGATTTCTTTGTGGTATGTTGATGCTTTTTATCCAAGCACTCCTACCTTGTCGGGTATCTTTTGCTGGCATTCCAAAACTGGGTCAGCTTCGTCACTCATACATGTCTCCATGATGCAAGCCAGATTGACTGTAGAACTGTAAAGTCTACTATAATGGCTGTCTTGTTGCTCATCAGTCTAGCATTGCAAAGCACCACCTGCAGGGGATGGAGTGAAGCTGTTGGCCTAATGGCTACCTGAACATTTAGTTAGGAGGGAGCCCTGGGTATGGGAACTAAATATGTCAGGCCTCTGTCTAGTTCCCATTTCATCCCAGGGAGTCTCCTAGTCCTCACTGTCCTAATAATGTCCCCACCATTAGCACCCCAACCCCAGCAGCTGATCACTTCCTTCTTCTCAATACCACCTCCCCTGCACTGATAACCTATGTTGGGCAGGGGGCTTGAAAGGGCACAGGTCTAGTAGCTGGGACAGAGAGCAACAAAGCTAGAGGGCCTGCTACCATACCCCACGCATATTTTAAGGCAGTTGTGTATAAAATAAAACAAATACCCACCACTCCCACCTCTCAACACCACTCAGCAACAAAATCTCTCCTACACCTATCCTTCCACACAGTCCCCAACAAGCAGACCACAGAAACTACCTTAACAATCCAAACAGTATACTACCTTCCCACCAAACCCATATACATTTACATTCCCACAGACATACACTAGAGCCCTAAGCAAACATACTCAGCCCATACACTATTTTAAAATACATACTATGCCACTCAAACACTTAAAACATCCTAACCTATTCACACATCCATATCCAAACATATCTTCATAAAACTTTACTAATAAAATTAGCAGTGGTGCCAGAATGCGGTAAAAGGCCAGCTAAACATAAAAAGTACTGAAATGCTATTAATAAAGGAAGAACCCAGATATAGAAAATATATTCTGCTACTACCAGAACTAATTCCATCAATAGAGTACTAGATGAAGCTGTTATAGGCAGCTCCTCACTGCTGCCTGTAGCATAGTCAGTGCCAAATACAGAGCAAGAGTTTGGGCTAGCAGGCCCTCTCACCACCATGAGGCAACCTAAGGTAGTCCTCCTCCTCACAATGATGGACCAGGGGCCAGGCTGAAATAAATCCCAATAATGCTCACTACTCCATCATAAGAGCACAGAGGCTGAATGTTCACAACAAATCAAGTGCCCCAACTGCAAACACAGGGACTTACAGCCTCAACAGATCCCACAGCCCGAGTCCCTCACACCCAGCCAAGCAAACAGTCCAAGTGCTCCCAGGCAGTCAGCTTTTCTTCAGCTGCTTCCTCTGCTCACTTCTTCAAAACCTGACTAGGCCTTAGCATTGGCATCCCTGACAGATGCCTCAGGACCTGCCACCTGCTTCCACAAAGACCTCTAGCTAGAGGTAATCCAAAGACTAAAGTTCCCAAAAATAGCTCCCAAGAAACATAGAATTTAATGGCAGATAAGGACCGCTTGGCCCACCTAGTCTGCTCATTTTCCTACCTTTTCATATACTGCAGATCCTAAATGAACTGTGGCTTACCCTCTGTTTCCTATCACTAGAGTTCCTTTAAGTCTGTCCCATGTGTTTTTGAATTCCAGTACTGTTTTCACCCCAACAACCTCTACCAGGAGGCTGTTCCATGGATCCACTACCCTTTCCATGAAAAAATAATTTCTCATGTTACCGTTAAGTCTACCCCTCTCTATCTTCATATCATGGCCCTTTGTTCTTAAACATCTTTTTCTCTAAAGATGCTACCCTCTTGTACCTTATTTACATTCTTGAGGTATTTAAAAGTCTCTATCACATCCCTCCTCTCTCTCCTCTTCTCCAGGGAATACATATTGAGATCCTCCAGTCTCCTCTCATATGACTTTTAGTGCAGCCCTGCACCATTTTGTCACCCTCTCTGAACCACTTCTACTCTGTCTATGTCCTTCTGAAGATGCAGCCTCCAGAACTGGACACAGTACTCTAGATGAGGTCGCACCAATGTTCTACACAGTGGCATCATCACCTTTCTTCTGCTGGGATAAATCTCCTGTGCACCCCAGCTTTCCACTGACTCTCCTCACCGCCTTCTCACATTGTTTGGTAACCTTTAGATCATCAGATATGATTACTCCAAGTTCCCTTTCCTGATTGACTATCAGTAGCTCCCTTCCCCATTATGTACTCCCTCCCTGCATTTCTGTGCCCCAAGTGCATGATCTTGCACTTCTTTGCATTGAATCTTAGCTGCTACACCCTTGACCATGTTCGAGACTGAGACCCCAAGTTTAAGCTCCTGCCGACCTGTCACCCAGGTCACCATTGGCACCCAAGCCCAATTCTGTACATCACTTCCAGGACATAGACACCCAAAATTATTGCTTTATGTGGCTGTAAGATTCAGTCAATTCACGCCACTGATGTTTTATGGGTGTACGACTAGAAAATGAATTAACGGAGATGGATTATTTTAGAATGGCACCACTGCACACCTATAAATAAAATAAAAAACTAACTCTTGACTCTTGCTCACTTGCATCCCTAATACTAGAGATAAACTTACTACTAAACTAACTCATTTAAAACTCTTAAAGAGCTGTCAAAATACATAATATATCCCAGTGCTATCACTCCTTTGTCAGGACAATCCGGTACTTTGCAGCACACTTTCAAACGAGCAAGGAGGCTCAGGAAAACAGAAAGCAGACCTCCTGTGACAGCCTGCTCAACATAACAGCCACACACACACCCTCCACAATCAAAGGTATAAGATGGTGCTAGAAAGTTAAAATGGCTGACATAGCACCAATATTCAGAGAAAGTTTGAAAACGTGTCCCTTAGACTTGTTTCTTTTCTAATGTTTTACTTTTCCGTATGTTGATATACTAAAGAAGTAATGACAAAATATGTTGATCATTAACATGCATATCAACCTAATATGAAGCAGCTTTACCTGCTCCCTGCATGTTGGGATCCAGTCACCCTTGTTTTAAAGATGTTTACTTAACTACTTGATAACAATTTTACCTGTCAATGGGATTCCTGATTGTTAGTTATGTATTACTTCTACAACTGCTATACAGTTTGGTTGTCTGACACTTTGTAATTAAACTTTCCAATGAGATTTAAGTTTATTTATTTGCAGTACATCCCTAACTATCTGAATGCTCTGGGAGACACAGATTTATTCTCTGACAATCAAGGGTCCATTGCATTAGACACACCATAGTCGGGGACAATATTCAAGTTCAGATAATCAGGAGGTCTGGATAATTGGGGTTTGGATAACTGAGGTTGTACTGTACTGATTTGTTAGTTTATTTAGTTAGTTTCTATTGATCAAGTAAGCACACTAGAAAAGTTCATGCCTATTTTTAGGTACAACCCCATGAGATTACATAGCAAACAATATCTAGAGAAGAACATAATACACATTACAGATAAGGTAAACATCAAACAAGAAAATATCACAAAGAATAGAGCAAAAATGTTAGATACAGTTATAAAACCAGAGTTGTGCAACAGCCTAGTACTTAAAATACACAGCATTTCTACATAACAGCATTCATGTTGGAAAGCTAAACTTACAATAAAGGTGTAAGTTACACAGTGAAGTTAAGGGAAACAGACAATGGTGTCAAGCGCATTTGCAGGCAGAGTTAGCCTGCAGGTAGTGCCAAAGAGATCCCCTGAATAGAAAGTTGAAAGAGGAGCTGCGGGCCAGCAGTGGAAGAGAGTTCCACAGTCTGGGTGCAGAAATAGCAAAGGCCAGATCCTCCATTTTGGCACTGGCTTTCAGGATGACTAGCACAGACTTATCATTAGGCTGGAGGGGTGTGTTTGGTTAGAGAATTTGAGTAAGTCAGCAAGGGGAACAGGAGTGCCATATCTGATAGGTTTATCTATGAAACACTCCAAAGCAAACTGGTAAATGTTTAACGGGGATAACTACCTAAGTTTACTGCCAAGTCCATAGTGATGGGTGAGGGAATTTGAGCACAGAGCAAATCTACTAATGCTGCTGTAGGTTATGTTCCATTTGGCCAGAAAGACTTAGCAGTGTGAGTAAAGGAGATGATCCCATAACTTAGGGTTTGAAGGAGAACACCTCTAACAAGGACAAGGTGAGTGGCAGGTATTAGGATGTGTTTGACTCTGTATGTCATGCCAAGTTTGACAATGACAGCCCTATAAGCATTTCTCTCTACTATACTCTGTTGCAATTCTGCAGCCCTGGCTGTTTCGGTAAAAGGACCTCTGCTCCAATGTACTTACCCAGTCATCAAACAAAAATAAATCAGTATACAGGAAAGAGTATTTCTGAAACAGTATATAATGAGAAAAGTATATATTTAGATTACAGATATACATAATTCGTGGTTGGACAATACTAGTGGTTGTTCATTAAAAAACAAATGTCCATTTTTTACTGTGTTAAGTTCCAGTATTTCAGCACTTGCACTAGGCTTTTGATGACAGTGGAACTCATTCATAGTGGACTACTCTGCACATAATGTGGTGGTTAAATGGGAATTGTTTAGCATTAAATAATACAAAAACAAAGTGTATGCTTTTTGGATCTAGAATTAGATTGAATAGATCTCAGGACTTATTTAGTTTTGATCTATTGGGAAATGGGATGGAGCAAGTTAAACAGTTTAAATATCTTGGTGTCCTTTTAGATTAACATTTGAAATTCTCTGATCATGTAAAATATATTTCTCGTCAGATAAATCAGAGACTTGGTGTATTATTTAGGTTTAAATCTTTGTTGACTTTACCAGCAAGACATGCAATAGCTGAGGGTGTCTTATTACCACAATTGAATTACAATGCATTCCTCTTTACTAATTTGTTAAATATAGATTTGTCTCTTCTTACAAATGTGTTTCATGGTATCTGTAGATTTACTTTTAATTTGCCTTATTCTACTCATCATTGTGAGCTGTATAGACTATCTGCCTGGCTTCCTCCCAGGATGGGTTGTCTATACAGCTTATGTTTATTAACGGATAAAATTTTTTCAACAAGGATTGATTCTCCATTATATTCACTTCTTCATGTTAAAATAAATTCTCAGGAACTTGCCTGATCAACAAATTAAGTTAAATGTCCCTAAGACTAAGACTAAAATGGGGATAGTTCATTTACTTACTCTGCTGCTAAAAATTGGAATGAGCTTCCTATTGCTTTGTATGAAAATGTTTGTCACCAAACATTTAAAATCAGGTTAAGAAATTATTTTCTTGATAAATTGTATTGCTGTTGTTTTTAATTATTATTTTATATTTAAATGTATGTTTATGTTATTTATGTTAAATGTTGTATTGTATTGTGATGTTAGTTGTTTATTGTAAACATCTTGACTGTGTATTCAGTCCTGGGTGTGCAGCGAAAACAGGCCTTTGGCTCATTGTACTTACCGTAAACAAATGTTTAAAATAAAAAAACCTAGTTTTTCACTGTAACAGGTGTCCACTGCAACCTTTGTGACAAGCTTTAGTAGTTAGTGCAATTGTACAGTAGATTTTATGTGTTTTTGTTTGTTAAAATACTAAACACTTTATTAATTTATAGACTTAAAAATAAAAGAAGCTTTCTTTTATAGGGGAAAAATGTTAATTTTCAGTTTGGCTGCTCTGACATATGTGGGGGGTTACCAGTGGGCCACTCTCTGGTTTTGGGAGTCACTGTCGGAATTTAAGTCTGCTGATGATGATGTTGTAGTTGATATACTTCTGAGATCACCTGGGTATTTTATCATTTTATGCCATCTCCCATCCAGCCAATCTCTCTTAAAATCTCCACCTTCCAAGAAAAGTAAGAGTGCTGTGTCTGGATGCCATGGCTCAGTGGGGAGGCGTGTGCAATAGTTACATTTTCTGTGTAATTAGCACCTTGGCAGGTGCTAACACCATTTCTGATTCACTCTGAATCACTGTACATGTCTGCTGTATTTAATTTTTATTTATTTTTATTTAAACATTTGGTGACCGGAAAGGCACTCTGAGCCAAGACTCATTTCTAGGTGTGACCTGGGGACATGGAGCATGTGATCAAAAAAATTAACAAGTACAAAAGTCTACAACAGGAAAACAAATATATATACATGATAACCAATGCAGCAAAATAGGCTATGTAAATGATTGATGGTACATTGTAAAATAACTGGAACACACATTTAAGTGCTATGTGATGTTATGGGGACAGGTAGGGAGGAGAGGCAAAACAGCGATTTGATAGAGGAGTGAGAGGAGGGTTACGAAGGAGAGGGTTTGAGGGTTTCCAAAGAGAGGGAGGTGATAAAGGTAAAGGCATTTGCCCATGTTGGAAGATGGAGTGGGGAGTGAGAAGGAGCATGAATCTCTAGAGAGAAGGAATATGTCAAGGCTGGGGCCAGAGAGAGAAGAATGAGATGTAAGAGGGAGCAGGTTGAACCAGAATTTAGAGGTGAAAGATATCGAAAGAATGAGATGCCTGTGTGTGAAGGGGGTCAAGGCAGAAGAGTAGAGAACAGTGGTGAGTCCTGTAAGGAGAGTTGGAGGCAAAATGACAAAAGCATAGTAGAGGGAATCAAGTTGGGAGAGAGAGAGAGAGAGAGAGAGAGGCAGTGCAGTATACAATATCAGCATAGTCAATAACTGGCATAATCATTTTCAACAGAAGTTCACGTTTAACAGGGAGAGAGAGAGTCTTTATTCATGTAGGGACTCTGAGCTTTTGGCAAAGTTTAGTGGTTAAATAGTCGATATGAGTTGAGAAATTTATTCGTGGGTCCAACCAGACACCTAGGTACTTATAGGACGGACAGCTTTTAGCGGGTGCCATCAAGAGAGGTGATGGGAGGGGGGTAATAGCTTGGATATTTTTTGAAAGGATCCAAGGTCATGGAGACTGTTTTCAGTGTGTTAAGTCTGAGTTGTTTCAATTGCAACCAGGACTGAACCGGTGGAAATCTTTTGCAGCTCAGGTGGATAAAGGCAGGTCAGGGCCAGAGGTGAAGAGAATGGTACCATCTGCACACATGTGGATGAGGGAGGTGGAACAGGCAGATGGGAGGTTGTCTATGAATATAGAAAACAGGATAGAACCAGTATGGAGCCTTGAGGACACCTGCTAGGATAGGGAGGGAGGAGAGGAGGAGTTAGTGATTTTAACTATCTGTTGCCTGTTGTAGAGGTAGGGTGGAACCACAGTATGGCAGGAAGGACAAGCCCCACATCCATGAGCATTATCAGAAGAAGAGGGTGAAATATTGAGTCGAAGTCTTTAGCCAGGTCGATGAAAACTGTGGCAGTGAGCTGGCCTTTGTCAGCGGCTGATTGAATGTGACCAGTGACACGGAGAAGGGAGGATATAGTGGAATGATTTTTCTGAAATCTGATTGCTTGGGGATAAAATGTTTGTAGAGGTGAGGAACTTGGTCATCCTGGATTGTACGAGGCATTCCTGCAGTTTTGACAACGTGGGGAGGAGGAGGAGATAGGGCGGTAGTTTCCAGGTGAGGTAGGATCACCACCTTTGTGTAGAGGGATGACACATGTTGATTTCCAGGCCTTTAGAACAGTGCCAGATGAAAAGGACACATTCTATGATGTAGGTGAGGGGAAAGAGATGGCGGGGGCAGAAAGATGAGGAGACTAGGATGTAGGCCATGGGGCTAGATTTAGTCATGTTGAGGGGTTAGGAAGGTGTGCAGTACTTCATTTTGTAGAAGCGGGCAAGAAAGAAGTTATATTTCGGCTTGGCTGTGGAGTAGGTTTGGAGGAGTTGGGAGGTAGAGGTGGTACAGGTAGGCACAAGTAGTGAAGAGAGAGGTGTTGAAGGTGTCAGTGACATGAACAGGGGTAAGTCATTACAGTACCATTGTGCTTAAGAGTTGGTGTGCTGGAAAGCAGAGGAGGGTCACTAAGAGTGGACTATATTCCAGAAGGAGGAGATGTGGGCTGTGTTGAGATGGTGATTAAACTAGTCTGCCTTTGCATGATGAATAGCCTTGCAAGCATTTCTTGAAGTGTTGTATGCTTGTATTGAGTTAGGGGTCAGGAGGGCTTGAAGGAAGACCAGGCTTCATTGCTGGCTTTGCAGAGGGCAATGATAGGAGCTATAATCCAGGGATGGGGGCGCTTCCTTACTCTCGCTTTTCTGAGGGGAATTGAATTCCTAGACACTTGTGAAGATACTATTGAACTGGGCTAGGGCAGACTCGACAGTAGTTGCAGAGTAAACTGGTACCCAGTTGGCATTTTGTAAATCAGAGATGGGAGTTAGTATCTAGAATGGATAGGTAGTGAGTTTCAATATACTTGGGTGCAGATTTGGGCTGGTGTGTTTTCTAATGCAATAGGTGATGCAGTGGTAACTTAAGGTGTGGTCGAGGACTCAGCTGCGGATATCTGGTGGGGATGGGAAGAAAGAACCCAGTCTATAAGGGAGTGATTAGAGGAGCGTTGAGTTTAGTGGGTTGGTTCTGTGATTAACTGAGTGAGATTTAGGATTCTACCCTGGATGTTGTGGATTTGGATGAGGGGACAGCCAGTCAAGGTTATAGTCCCCAAGTAGTATAAGTTCGCCAGAGTGAGTAATGGTGGGACGACAGAGATACATGCTACAAGAGCATCTTGACTAAGTTGAGGAGAAGCATAAACAACGCCAATGAAAGTGGGGCGAGTTTGTGGGAAGGAGAATTGAGTTAGAATCAACTTGTGGGATCCAAGGCATGATTCTTTCTCATTATTGAGTAAGAGAGGTGTTGCCTAATGATCATTTGCTACACCCTCCTCTCTTGCCACGGTCTTGCCAGACAATGTGGTAGTCTGAGAAGGAGATAGAAGAGTCTGGGGTTTGGCAGACAGCCATGTTTCTGAGAGGCAAGGATGTCAGGGGTGTTCTGGATTAACAAGCCGTTTAAAGGTCTAGCATGGGAGGAGATTCCTAAAGTTGACGTGCATGATCTTTAAGCCTTTAGGGTAGTGTTTGTTTTGGAGGGCTAGGGTTCCTTTCAATGTCACCAGTGATTAGCAAAATGAGAAAGAGTACAGAGAATGTGGCAGGTAGTTTTCTAACTTTTGTAGAGGCATAGGGATTGCACCTGGGGCAGTGAATTAGATTGAAGCGGAAGCTTATATGGGAGGTAGAAAGCCAGGAGAGACCAAATGGTAGGATGGAGGAAAGGGATAATAGAAGATAATAAGGAAGTAAAATGGTGATGCAGATGGAGGGGTCCTGAACAGGCAGGGGAGGGAGGGGTAAGAGCAGCCGTGAGGTGTGTGGTGGGAGGAGGAGGAGAGAAAACATAAGAGGAAGCTCAGGTAAAGGAGGGAAGAGGTGGGGTACATGACTGCAAGGAGGGGTTAACAGGAGTGCTTAAAGCAGAAAATAGACCGATCTGGGAGACCCCTTTAGGCTAAAGTTCGATCCCTATGTCAACCAATGACAGAGTAGCACAGCAGGTGGGATGGGAAGTGTTGTATTTAAAGAGTGCCAGGGCAGGGAGGGTGGACAGAGAAAATGTACTTTAAAAAACACTGAAAATGAATTGCCAAGAGAACAGCAGAGAGAAGCAGGGAAGAAAGAGTTCACAGGCAGCCAATGAGGAGTCAGCTGGAGGAGAGGCATCTAATAGGCAGCAGGGACTGGAGAGGCTGGAGCCAATCCAAATCATAGTTTACAGTCACGGTCTTTTCTCGGAGCATACCTGAGAAGGCAGAAGAGTGGCCGGGCAGGAGAAGCAGGAGCAGCTGGTGGCTCTCGGCCAGTGTCAAGAGAAGAAGCGAGTCTCTGTCAGGGCTTTGCCTAAGAAGGCAGAGGAACGGGTCAGGCAAGAGCTGACTAATCCTCTATATCATGAAAGATTATCTTAGGAGTCAATTAGGGTGGCTTTGGCAAGCTAAACTGTCTGCTAAAACTGCTTCCACTATAGAGTATCCTGCATCGTGAACTTCACTGTATACAGTACTGCTATCCCTTCCCCTTTCTTTCCTTGTCTATTCCTCTATGTACTGTATGCACGTAGTTTGTAGTTCTCTATCTCCATTTTCCACATGTAATTTTCATCCTAGCATGTCTGTTATGTAAGCAATAAGACACAATGGGGTGTGCACTGCACACTTCTAACAGATGGTCAGGGTGTAGTGAGGTATGAGGCGGCAGGCATAGTGCCTTCAACCCTCAGCGCACACCCCAGAGTGTCTTATTGTGCTATATGAAATGGGCAGTTAATATTAAAATAGAAAAAAAGACAAGTTTTATATTAACAATCCAAATTTATTTGAATAAATATTAATGCAGATGGAAAAATAGTCCCATTATTTGGGTATGGGCAAAAAACAAAATGCATCAAACCCATAAACCTCTCTCTACTGAAGCAGAAAATAACAAATTCGTTTGATAAAGTGAACATTTCCAGTGAAGTTTAATGTGCAGTTCTGCATGTTCCAGTGACCTGCAGAGAAGTTATTCAGCTGGACCAGCAGGTGGAGCTGTTGTTGTCTGAGTTGGTCGAGGGTCAGAGAAATTTCTGAACTAGAGCTGGTGGCTTGTGGAGCTGGGGAGTTATTTTGATGTGAAGCCAGAAAGGTACTATATCTTCCATGCTGGGTCTCCAGTAACTTTAGACTGTCACTGTCATAATTTTGATGACTTTGTAGACCAGTGTTTCATAGCAACTGCATGGCTGTGGCTCAGACAGAGTGGTTTGTGTAACACTGGCTGAGGTGAGCTTTTGACTTAGATGGCTCATCATGCTACTCAGGTAATTTAACCCGTGGGCCCGCTGAGTACCACACTGTCATTGTGTCTAGAGTCACTTGTGGCAGATGTTTTGGGTGCATGTACAGAGCCTTGGGGTTTGGTGGTAGCTTTAAAATGTACTTTATATAACTTAATACTGGGCACAGAAGGTCCCCGATTACAGAGTATATGCGGCCTCTGTGGGTTTGTTTGTTGGGCTCTTTCGCTCATTAAATCATAGAGTTATGTACTCATGGCAATTTTTATCTGATTGTATTTTGAAGATGTCTGTGGTCAGCTGTCTTATTCTCTCCATGCCTCTCCTAGCCATATGAGCTGGATGCCTAGCCAGGCTTTTCTGACTAGACCGTGGCTGTGTCAGTGGAAGGTGCTTGAGAGTACCTCAGGTTGTGGAGGTCTGCTGGTGTTATGACTTTGTGGTGCATTGCAACATCCAATATTAATATTTCTCCCCACTGCTGCAAAGTTTAAATGGCGATTTAACGTTACTCTCAGAGAAAAGAAGGAGCTTATGGCATTATCTGCCCCATACTGGTCCATACTTCAGCACAGAAGCACTGAAATGCCTCATTTAGTTCTGTCTTTGGTGCTGTCTTTATGCTGAGTGAGACATTTTTAGAGGTGCACCAGTCCGGAAGATATTCAGAGCCCAATCAGTGACTGTAGCGGTGTTAAACTCATTGCGAGAGTCTTCAATAGTGTTTAACTGTTACTCTATAGTGACAGGAACCTGGTACCTACAGGTTGCTGCAGCAGCTAATGAATGCTTTCTATGAGAGTTTCCTTTGGGGCTATTTCCTCTGTGGTTTTGGCAGTTAGCGCTTTCAGTCCGCAGCTCTGTTTCTGCATCTCCAGTTGCTGGCATGATTTTTCATTTTGTCCGATACTGTTGACCTGCTTTTGGGTGAAGGACACCTCAAAACTAACGGTATATAGGGACATAGGCAAATAAGTTACTGATTTGCAGTTGGCAACAATGGCAGTGGTTTAAATGCCAACATTCCACAAGGGCAGTGATGGCGTATGTCACTCTAGGTGATGCTTACCTGCACTACTTGCTAGCCATGAACTAGGTACTTCGTCGCATGGGTAACAGCCAAAATCCTAAGCCCATTTCATAATTTGATTGTACCCAGCTCTTCCATGATGATAAGCATATAGAAAAATGCATGGAAAGAGAATTTAACAGCCAGAAAAGGACTGATGGACCATTAACCATCAAGATTGCCTGGTTTGTTTCTCAGCCTTCTTAAATTATGTTAATGTAGCAAATTATAAAGTTCTTTTTCCTCTATAGTCCTAGTGCCCTGGCAATAAGACTAAAGTGTGTGATTCTATAGAAGAGATGATTTAAAAGATCAAGAGTTACTGTTGCATTCTTTATTCTCCATTTATTTTATTCTATTTCCTCTCCTCTCTCTCTTAGTCTCTACCCAGTGCTCCCAGTTAAGGGCCTTACTGTGGTTCCTCCTATGGAAGAATTGAGGTTGTTCCTGTCCCTGCCCAGCTACCTTTTTATGCTAAGGCCACTGTCAAAGACTATTATTTTGATCCATGCATGCAAATACCCCAATCCTTACCATCCATACTAAGCGTGGACATTTCCACTTCTGCAACCTCCCATCAGGTATGCACTGGATCTGAACACTGAAGGTTGGCATTAGACATAGTGTTCTTCTGGCACAGCACCATTCCCTAGGCAAAAGGAGATCTACACAGTAGCAGATGCCATTCCACCTCTCCTGGAGGCCTCACGTTTTCCTTGGGGATGGTGTTATGCCATCTGCTGACCTGATTGGGATCCTGAACTCATTAATAGCACCCATTTCCCTGTGTGGCAAGAGAACACACTAGTCACTATGCCATCAGGTGGCACCAATATCACATTTTAAATTGTACCCCGCCAAATTGGGGAGCTTACCTTGGTGCTTCTCTGGGCTCTGCTGATGCCCACTACCTGGCTGATGTCCAGAAGGAGAAAGTAAATCCATGTACAGTGATGTCTTGATATTATCTTGCGTGAGTGTGCAGAGCCATGCAGCTGCACTATCTCTTTAAGAAAATCAGCCTGTCTGTAGTGTGCTATAGCCTGGGTTGGGTCTGATTGGATCAAGGCTTACGACCAGTCAGGCACAACTCCAATTAAGTCCATTTAGCAGTTGCTTACTAGCGCTGAAGGAGACCTTTCAAACATGGTAAATGTTTATCTTTAAATCCTTTCTGTTACTGAATAAATGAGTTGTTTACATTAACTAACTACTTCTTTACTATGGGAGCCACCATGTTTGGTGCTTGGCATTTGGACCAATCGGAACCAAGGGGTCCTTATTACAGTGATTTATGGTGAGCTGTGAACTTTCCTTGTTGGCTCCAAAATTAACCAATGAGGCCCTCAAACTGTGATCGACTGCAAAGGTAGACAACCGGAATAGAGATCCGTTCTTCTGCTGAAACTGTTTTGAACAGAAGTGAGTCCAGCTCAAGCTCTCAAGCTGAAGGGATCCCGTGTGTCTCATAGCTGCAATTCACAGGGTAAAGGCCTGTTTGCCTCCCTGCAGGAGCTGAAGGAACTTAGAGTGCCTCCAAGCAGAGAGAAGAGACTTTGCAGTAGTTAAGATGTCAGTTCCAGCTCAAGCTCCCAAGCTGAGAGAAGTTCAGCTCGAGCCACCGAGAAGGAAACAGTCTGCGGTGGACTGAGAGAAACTGCAGGAAAGGCCTGTTTTGCTGCCCTACAGGATAAAGAGACTGCTGAAAGCAGAATCAGAGGAAAGAAAGCTCCATAATCCAGGCTAATTTCAGAGACTTTGATTCTGAGAGAAAACTGTTTGCCAGTAAGTGCATCTAAGAGTCTGTGCTAAGAGTGGCTCAAGCTAAGGACTCCATTGCCATTTGGAGCTGTTTGAATGTTGTGTGTCTCTTGCCCGTGTGGGACGAAAAGTGACCAGTTGTCAGTTGTTTCTGCTTGTTTCATATCAAAGTTAAGCCAGCCTATTAGCTGCAATTTGAATGACTTTCCTAGTCTGCAAACTGAACCAAGCTTCATGTCCTGTGTCTGCGCTATCCATGGTCCAAAAGACTGTTCCTGTACCAGCTCTACTCATCATCTTGGCTAAAGCCCAGTGCAGGGACTCAGCCCCTGCAGTGAAGAATCACAGATTGCGGCCACCTTGTGGGCAAGGCCGTGAAGTGGAGATGAGTAGTGTCAGCTCTGGTCGCCATGTTCCATTCTGGCAAGAAAGAATCCAGAGAGCTACATCCACCAGTTTCCATCAGTCTTGGTACAGTGAGTACTAACAGGGTAACCTCCTGCAACAAACAAATAAATGCTTTTGTGTCATCTGGTTTTCTTTATAACTTCTTGTTGGGTTTTAACTGTGCTTGCGGACATCCGGCCTGGGATTACAAATACCATTACTGTCTGCAAGTGTTTCATCTGCTAATATCACCCTTTCTCCCATCAAGGGCCCCAACCAGCTGCAATGTCGGCTACCCATGGCAATGCTTCAGGCCTGCTCCTAGTTCCACTCTGGGTACCCAGCAGCTGGTTAAACTGAATGATTCAGAGACAAATCAAATGCTCATTATTTATTTTTATCTAATGCTTAATTACAGTACTACAGCAATCACTGATCTAAATTCACTCCCTCCCTTGTTTAAGTCCCTTAATAAACCAGATTTACTGTTTGATGTTAAGTTGGGCCATGAGCATATTACCCAGTGCCTGGTCACTGAGTCTGTTCAAGATACTGTACAACAGCATTGTTGTTGCAGGAAACTTTTACAGGGGTGCATGGGGTATATGACAGAAGACCAAACCCTGTTGGTAAGTGTGGTGTCCACCAGCATATCAGTAGTGTGCTCTAAGAGCTGGGAATTAAATGTCAAATACTGTAATTGGGAACCTTGTTGTGTTAGGTTGCTAGTCAGGGATGTGGGTGGTTATACTGTAGCTTCCCAGCGGGCTGTACCAGTATTGCTAATAACCCACTTAACCATTACTGTGGGTGGAGGCACCACAATCTTTGTTTTACTGTTGGTAGGCACACCACAGTACCCTTGTTTCGAACTGAGGCCTCTCAACCTGCAGTCAGAGAAGCAGGCATGGGTAGTAGCCCTTGGTATAAGGCACCAGGGTTACATAATAATAGACATTATTCCCATCAACTCACTTTTACAAAACATTTATTCCCATCAACTTTCTTTTTACAAAACTTTTATTCCCATTTTTACAAAATGTAGCAGTTTACACAACTCGACAACAAACTCAACTCTCTTAAGTAAAATTTCCAAATTGACTATTGTCAAATGGTCATTTACCTAGTGTTGCCAAATATATTAAATAATGTAGTTGCACTGGTAAAGCCTATTTGGAACACTCTTATGTTAAATGACTCTTTAAAGAAATTTTGTAGACTTTCAATGCACTTCTAATGACATCCTATAGACCTGATGTCAAAAATTCAGATTGTTTACTGTACTACGTTTTATTCTTTGTTGATTGTATTGTTTGCATATTTGTCAGACCTGACTGAAAACGACTGATCCCAGTTCACCTCCCAGTAAAAAAGAAAAAAACAAAAAGAAACTTGCCCAATAAGGACATTTCTTAAAAAATCTGGCTTGCTGTCCCTCACAGTTCCTGGTTGGTGGCATTGACATGGAGACTATGGGCTTCAACTGGCAGAAAAAATTATCTGCATTAAGGAGTAGCAGAGACGTCCAGTAGGAAGCAAGATGTACCATTTGTTCTGGTCTGTGTCTTTCTTTCATGCTCCTGTGGCCTTCCTTAGCTTCAGAGGCCAACTACTCACAAATAGAGATTGCCCATCAGGAACCCAGTGCAGGGAAGACTTAGTAAGTGCCATGCCAGACACATAGCATTCAAGGCCCTTAGTGAGTCTTCATGCTACTTTTATATATTTGTAATTTGAAACAAACAAAATGAATGCATGGTGCTGGTGTAGCTCCTAGTATTCTGGTGGTGGGTAGTATTGTTTAATAAAGCTTTTTGGCCCTTCGACCCATCAACTCTGCTGTTCTTCAGCCCCTGCCAGCTTCCCAGCCCCATCACCAGCTCTCCCCACCATCAGGCAGGTGGGAGTCTATACAACACAGAGCCTGAGTAGCCAGCAATGACTATGTAGATGGCTCAAACTACATGTCTCTTTTTTGTGTGTTTCTTCCCTGACGTCCAGTCCCTCCACCTCCCTGATGTTGAACGAAACCTCTGCTGGCCTCAGTTCCTAGCAGCAGATTATGAGCAGATGCCTCCCTTGAGAGGGAACAGTCTCCATGGCTCCTGCAGGAGGCACTGCTACACCGGACTTTGACATCTCCCTCCCCAGGCTGGCTTGTGCAGTACTTGGCTGAACTTTTCACCCTAAGCTTCACTGATCCTGGCTGCTTGGGCTCGCCTCCAAATCTGGGTCTCCAGCACAGAAGTGCACTGCACCTCCACTGAGCCATCTGGCTGCAAAACTGAAAGTTCTCTTGAAAATAAAACTCTTTCCTGGTGGAATCAATCCACAGTGTTCAGTTTACATAGGGACTTGACAGGTTGAAACCTGATATTTCTTTTTGTAAACAAGTGTAGAAGAGAGCTCATATTTTGCATGAAGATGTGAAAACCTAACTGTGTTGAAAGAGACAGTTAAAAGCAAAATACTGTCAGTTAGATGCTAAATAATGCTGATGCTTTATAACAAAATATTTAAAAATAATTTAGGCTGAACAGAAGAGTCTTTCACTTTCAAGGTTTTAAATCTGTCTTCAAGAAAGAAAAATATTCGAAGCTCTGCCATTCCAACGAAAATGTCATCCAATTATATCAGCGTCATGGTTTTGCGTCTGTCACTTGAAAATATATATCACCTGAAACAGTCCACTAGTTCCTAGAAAAATAGCCTTCAGTTATTTCCGTGCTATTTATTTATTGTGTCCTTCGATTGTTTTCAGTTGGAGAATTTCAATCAGTCAGGGCAGTAGAGCACACTAAGACAGCAAATGAAGGAAAATGGAAATGGAACTAAATTGGTGGCAGAGCTAGGAATTTGTGAGATTGGTCAGTGTGTTTGTTTTTTTCAGTTCAAGCGCTTTGAGATCAACAAGGATGGCAGGAATCTATCATAGCAACATTTTAATTTCTCTCTCTCTATAGGGAAGGGCCACACCTTCTAGCTAAGGGGCTGGAAGGACTGCAGGAACTTATAATTATCAAGCTTCTCTTAACAGATAAACCCCTTTCTCCAGTGTAACTGGCACACTAAGGAGAACTGTATACTGTGGAACTGAACATAATCACCGTCAAAAACATTCATTATATTCAATGTGGTCAGGTCCCAAAGAAATGTACCTTGTTCCTTATCTTGCTTCAGTGGCAGATGGAGGCTGTCTGTCAGTGAAATTATTTTTACAGACACTCCCTGCCAGGTCCCTAAAGTCGATGAAAATTGTGTTTACATTACATTTTAAAACTTCGCTTGTACATTTAGCATTTTTGGGAGTTAAAATGTGTGTTGATTAATTCAGTCTACTTTTTATTAAGGATTGAAAAATCGTTATTTTTGTTGTAACTATTTTGTTATTTAACCAGGGGTCACCATTTTAAATGAGTTTTCTCAATGGTCTAACCCATTTAATAAAATGAAAATAAAATGGAAATGAAAATGAAATTGAGAGATAAGAGAATGAGGGTGGGTGGGTGATACAAGTCAAAGAGACTGAAGCCCTTTGTTTAACTACAGAGAGATACAGAGCCAAGGTTGACGTAGTGCGGGAAGGAGAAGCTGGCCAACAGTTCAGTACACAGATTAATTGTGGATTTAGATCCCCAAATGTTTAAGATCAGAACCCAAGTCATGATATTTTTGTCCCTTCCCCTGTCCCTGACTATCAAGATTACCATGACTGTGCCCTTCCTGTGGTCATGAGAGTGGGAAAGTGCATTCCAACTACACCCCAATGAGGTTCAAATAGGGGAAGTGGAAGAGGCTAAGGGGAATGCTCCCACAGTCTGCAAGCAGCAGTAAAAATAAGAAGTTAACAAACATGGGAAAGAATGCAGGAGTAGGATCATGAAACAGCAAAAGGGGATCTGGAAGGAGTCTGGGTAATAAAATCAATGTGCTCCAAGCATTGGTGGCAGACATCAGTTGGACCTAATAGCCATCACAGAAACATGGGCCACAGAAGAATAATGAATGGAACATGTCAGTCCCAGGTTACACAGTGCTTAGACAGGATAGGGGAAAGACCGGGGGCTCATTAGCCCTTGGGAAGGAAGGGAAACTGAGTCACTGTGGGTTCACAGGCACACTCAGGCAAGAAAATACAGATGCTCTATAGACCACCAGGACAAGAGGAAGAGAGAGATAGGGAGCTTAGGGCACAGCTGGCAAGGGTAGTGAAGAAGAGGGAGTGGTAGTGGTGGATGATCTGAACTTTCCAGATATTGACTGGGACTTTCCAGTGGTCAAGTGCACCAGAAGTCAGGCCCTGTTGGATACATTGCAGGACTGCCTGCTGGTGCAGCTGGTTAATTAACCCACTAGACAGGTGGTCATTTCGATTTGGTGCTGCCAAGAGGCAGATGGTGGCTGGACTAGGGTAGGGGAGCCACTGGGGTCCAGCGACCATAACTCTATTTTGTTCAGGCTAGCCCTCACAACCAGAATACCCTATCAAAACTGTAGTCCTAGATTTTAGATGAACAGATCTCATGTGGATGAAGGGAGCTGGTCCGAGACAAATTGACCAGGGTAGATAGTATCAGAGGTGTAGAGGAAAGATGGGGAGGGGATCAAGCGGACCATTCTCGAGGCAACAAAGTCATACATGAGAACTGTTACTAAAAAACAGGTGCAAGAGACCAGTATGGTTCTCAGAAATGGCAAAGGAAGCAGTGAAGGCCAAGAAAGAGGCTATCTACAGGTAAAGGAAAATCTTGGGGAGGGGTGTGGAATGGGAGAGTACCAAATGAGAACTAGGCATGCTAAGAAGATGGTCAGAGGCAAAGGCAGACACAGAGCTGCGTATTGTGGAGCAGTGAAGGGTGGGAGAAAACATTCTTCAGATATGATAAGGAAAAAGGAAACAGGGAGGTATAGTTAGGCTACAGGACAGGGAGATGGATATAGAGGAAGATGAACAAAAAGCAGGCGTTCTTAATGATTACTTCTGCTCTGTCTTCACAAGGGAAGAAAGTAGGCCCCTGCCTGAAGGTGGCATTAAGGTGACTGTCAGAGGCATTCCTGAATTGAGGCAGACCATCTTTACAGAAGCTCTAAAAAGGTAAATAAAGCCCCAGGGTGGGATGGGATGTACAAAGGGTGCTCAAAGGACTGGTAGCAGAGCTAGCTGAAACCTAATAGGATTACTCTACAGATCATTTCAGACATGGGTAGCTCTAATGACTGGGCGTAGCGGACATAGTCCCACTATGGGGGCAAGACAAGAAGCAGTCTGAGAATTACAGACCTGACAGCCTTATCTCTGTAGTGGGTAAACTGATGGTATCACTGGTCAAAGAGGACCTTGTGGACTAACATACAAAGCAACAGTCTACAGAATAGTAAACAACATGGGTTTGTGGTGGGGAGGTTTTGTCAGACCAGCCTAACACTTTTCTTTGACTGGGTAACAAAGGTGGTAGATAAGGGCCATGATGTGGTTACATGCCTTCAGTTTCAGCAAAGCTTTCGACTCAGTGCCACATAGAAGATTGCTGAGGAAGCTGGAGGAGCTGGTGCAGCAAGGGACATAGTCAAGGCTTCTGGTTTTCATTTTTACTGGAAAACTCAGCACATTTATGAAATTGGGACTGCCTGTACATCAGTAAAACAAAGAATTTCACAGAATTTGGCACTTTATTCCAGATCAGCAAAATCTACAGAACTTGTCTTTTTTCAATTTACTTCATTTAATGCTCTATATATCAAGCCTTCTTTTATTCTGATCATTCATACACTTGCTAAAAGAATGAAAACAGAATCGGTAAAATCTGAAATTAAAGTAACAATCACGGTGCAGTTCCTGGAATTTCAAGTCTTGAAAACAAATTTCATTATTTTGATCACCGTAAATCAGTGGCCTTGAACATAGATGGGTGGAAAACTGGTTGAAGGAGAGACAGCAGAAGGTGGTGGTAAATGGGGTCAAATTGGAGGAGAGGATGAAATGAGTGGGGTGCTGCAGGGATCTGTCCTGGGTCCTGTTCTCTTCAATATGTTCAGCAGCAATACTGTAGATGGCATCGGGGCAAGTTGTGTCTGTCTGACATGACATAAACTCTGGTAAGGTAGATAATGATGAATGGATCCAGAAGATGTAGAGGATCTACTAAGGCTAAAGAGGTGGTCTAAGGCTTGGTAGTTGAAATTCAACACCAGAAAGTGCAAGGTTATGCAAAGAACCCCAGGACAGGGACTTATGGAGATGTCACTCCTTGCAGTGGCGTGAACTCCAACAGCTCCGATCCAACCTTACCAAAATGCCTACCAAATTCCATCATTTTAGCAGTAAACTGAATCAGTTTTACACTCTTAGGTGGGTGGCTCAAAAAAAAGACAAAAACAAAAGGAGACAATTACAACTGTTACCAACAATCATCATGAGTCAAGATCAGGAGCTACTACTCCAGCAAGAAGCATGGTGTCATCTCCCTCACACCACCCACTTGTCTACAGAGGTCACCAGTGCTATAATTCTCAATGAGTTAAAGTCCTACAGAACTGAGGTAGCAGGCTGTTTGCAGTTCTAAGACAAGATG
This sequence comes from Neoceratodus forsteri, assembly GCA_016271365.2. Lineage (NCBI taxonomy): Eukaryota > Metazoa > Chordata > Ceratodontiformes > Ceratodontidae > Neoceratodus > Neoceratodus forsteri. The sequence goes on from CM028132.1 coordinate 698,533,404, forward strand.
TGGACGCTTTACAAACAGAATCAAAGGATCAGCAGGAAGCCATCTCACACCCCCGACCAGACAGATGCCATTAGTGACCTGATTGTACAAATGCATCACAAAGAGGTACAGCTGGAGCAGAAATACTGTGACCTGGAGGCAGAATCAGACACAAGAACCTATGGACTTACAGAATACTGGACGGTGAGGAGTCCCTAAATCACAGCCTTTGTAGAAAAGCTAATCCATGTGAGACTGCAAATTCTAGACTCAGAGCCCTTGCATTTGGAATGAGTTCATAGGGCTTTGGGCCTTAAACCTGGACCTATGGGTGCCCTCGCTCTGTAATACTACGATTCCCTTAGCTGTGCTACTGAAGAGCAGCGTATTGTTAGAGGCATGATGTAAAAAGACACCTTTTGGGAACTCATGGAATTTACATTGACCAGGACAATGCCCCACCACCCAGGTGTAGTAAATGCCTGCTCCTCCTGTCCTAAGGCCCTCCATCAGGTTGACCTGTGTTTCCAGACCTCATTCCTCACAAAGCTCAGGGTCCATTTTCAGAGGGCCCATCACCTACCACTCAACAAAAGATACCATTGAAGAAGATCTGAAGTAAAAGAGTGATGGATGTTCCTTTGCTACACAAATCAGGCAGGCAGGTAGGTCTGTTTGCACAGCTCCATCAGTGGCACCGCCTAGGACATCATGGGCAGTTGAAGGTGATTACCTCAGTGGCGATATAGCCAAAGCAGGCCCCAGCCACACTGCAAGACAAAAGGAACTCGTACAGCACTTTCAGTAAGTTCCCTACTGATTTGGGACATGGTAATGTCAAATGTGCACATAATGTGATTATGCTTTTACTCAAGCCCTTATCTTTCCCTGATGGTAGATATGTGTCTATTTCCTTTGCTGTGATGGGACTGGGAGTTGGGGCCTGGTGAGGGCAGATAGCTTGCCTCTATTCTGCCTTCTCCCTTTGAGACTTCGATGTTGGAGGGGTGGATGATGAGGACCTGCTGTGACTTTGCAACATTTTATCCCTTGGTGTTGATGACCCTATCACACTTCCCATGGGTCCCCTCAGAGCTGTGGCACAGTGGGGCGTGTCTTGCCCCACTTGGGCGCTGGGGCAGGAGTCACCTTTGTGACTCGGCCTCCTCACCCCTGTGGGGCCTGGGTGGACATGACTCTTTTGTTGACACCAAAAGCCTAAAATATCCAGTCCATAGGGTGATTTCTTTTGCCATATTAACAACATGGCTTGGATACACTCATCCCAAGATGAGTGGACGAGACAACTTCAGCTTGGCCTAGGTTGTCAGCTTTCAGAAGGTAAATAAAGCACCCCTGACATCAGAAAATCACTGGTGTATGTCAGAAATCCTCTTTACATCTTATAGTTTGAGAACCTCAGCAGAGCCATGAGGGTGTCACAACAGGAGGGTATGGTATAATGCTGCAGTAGTCTCTTTGGTAGCCTTTGGTAGATGGGGGTGGCCATGCCTCCTGCTAGGTTTTCTCAAACCAGGAGGTTCTCCTCCTTGGATTTAAAACTGGTTACCTGGAATTTCAATATTCTTAGCGTGAACTGTCCTGGTTTCTCTGTCATCCCACTTACAAGCAGACTGCACTAGCCATAGTAGCCATCAACTGGACTAAGCCTAACACAAAAGGTGCTTAGATCACGCTAGTACGTTGAAGTTTTATAAAGTCAGTTTCTGCCTGGAGCATGTCTTTGAAGGTGCTGTGCCCTATATATTTTTGTTTCCATATACACAAGAGAGTTATGGAGCCATTCTAAATGCTGGTCACAGTACTTGTGGTTTGACAATTTCTGGTGACGGGGTAAAGGGATCTGTGTTAAAACCAGTTTGCCCTATTGCAGATTCTAGAGTGACAGGTTTACTAGTACAGGGCCCACAACTTTGTTGTCACTACTCCCCATATGAACTACCATCATTTCCTACATAGGAGAAAGCCTTCCTTCTCCCTACCTTGAAACATAGTTAGGCAGCACCCAGCTGGCACTTCATGATTTGGTGTAAGTCATATTGCTTAGTTGCTGCTGTGTTCTGGCTTCTGTTTCTTTTATCCTCCTTCTTTCTGTACTATTTTGGTTCTACGTTACAGTCACTGATTTTGTACATAGTTCTGTTTTTCTTTTGTATGACCATACTATTGTTAGCAGTCCAAGTGCCACAGACATGTCACATCTGAGGATCTTTTTACTGGTCATCTGACAAGGTTTATGGTCCAGTTAACATATGCCATTAGTGCTATTTTACTGTCTGGCACCCTGATCTATCTCAGGTTTTTCTCAAGGAGGGCTTGCAACAATGGGTAGATTAAGTGGCTGGAGGAGAGGATGTGTAAGGTGGACAATTAGATTTAGTTATGCTTTCTTGCACTTTATGAGATGACAAGTTTGTCTACAGTCATTTCCTGAAACATCAATGAGGTACACAGGCTGGTTAAGATGCATAGGGTGTTACAGCTGTTGAGTGTACCCACTTGACGTTATCCTCTTGCAGGAAACTTGCCTCTCCAGAGAGGAGCACCAAATGTTTAACAACTTTGGTTTCTTGACAGTAGCTGCTCTTCCACGGTTCGAAGAGGAGAGCAGTTATGATCTTGGTCCCATGGGGAGGTCCTTTTCAACTCCAAGACCAATTCTTAGATTCAGAGGGATGTTTTGCAATAGCAGTAGGCACCTTCTATAGTGTGGCGGTCAAACTGGCTAGTTTATACTTCCCTCCAGGCCGAGTAAGTTGGTAGCCCAGTGTTCTATCAATAAGCTCCTCCCAATGCTACAAGGACAACTTTTTTGGGGGTGACCTAATACTGCTTTGTCTCCATCTCTCAATGCTTTCCCACATCACAGTTCAGGGCCACTTCTCTCCATAAATACCTCAAAACCACCTTAGCTCATCTTGGCTTTATTGATCGTCATACCTTCCCTCGTGGCAAGCATATACTCATTTTGCCCCAGGTGAACACATCTGCATGACTAGATTATATACTATATTTACTATGGCAGAACATTTAGACTCCTTGCAGGATGTCTTCATGAGGATCCTCTTTGGACTATGCCCATGTCATGTCCATGTTCTCCGATAGCAAGCAGGCTCTTCACACACATTGACATTTAATCTGGCCCTATTGAGGGACCCTGCTTGAAAAGTGTTCCCTGGATCCTGGTGAAAACAAGGATCCAGCAATCTTCCCAAAGTTATGTGGATATGCTTAAAGCAGTTATTCATGGAGAACTCATTGCCTATTCTCCAAAAATGGAAGCAGCAGGAGAGTAATTTCTTCAAACTGTAGCAAACCCTGCAAACACTGCAAGCCTTCCTTCAGCAAGGTGACAAGTCAATGGCCCTCAAACAGCCAAACTAAAGTGAGAAATCAATATATTATGGACACTAAGGTGGAGCAGGCACTGTACTACCTCCACCATTTTACAATAAGAGGGTGAGGGTGATCAGAACCTGACTAGGAGACTCTGAGCCCAGAAAATGCAGACAGCTATCCAAGCCAAGATCTTTATTCAGAGGAAAGGGAGATCTCTGTTGAGAACATTAATACTTTTGCAGTCACTCACGCTCAGTTCAAAAGCTGCTGGTCCCAATATTGTCTGAAGAACTCAGTTAATAATTCAGGACTATAAGACTGGTAAATGCCCATGCCCAGACAGGTACCCTGTGAGGATTTATAAACAATTCTTGGATGAACCCCCCTCGACATTCTCTGCATTTCACTGGATGCAAACAAAGAGCTGTCCACCTCCTTCAGGGCATTCTGCCATGAATTCCACCATTCAAAACCAGATAAAGACCTTGTTTTGCAGCTTCTTATAGGCCAAGCCCCTGAGGTCTAAATTGTGACTATAAACTATTCATGGCTATATGGGCTAAAAGGGTGGAATACTTCTCCCCACCTTGCTGCACAGGGACTGGAGTGGGCTTTATATTGCAGACACAGGCACATGTCAGTGTATGATGCACTCTCCATCTATTAGATTTTGCCATCACCCATCAGATACTAATCACCTTAATCAGCCTGGATGCCAAGAAGGCATTCAACAGGGTAGCCTGGCAATATTTGCGGGCTACCCTGTTGAGCTTAATTTTCAGATGAGGTGTTAGAAATGTTACAGGAATTCATGTCTCCCCAGGACATAGCTAAGGGTTTATGGCTCCCTTACTTCCCTTTTCCTTTACAATGAGGTACAAGGCAGGGTGTCCTCTTCCCTCTCCTTTTGCCCTGTACATTGAACCTCTGGTGTCAGTGATCCTTCAAGATCACCGGATCACTGGGATCCCATTAGCAGATGGAGATTTGAAACTCTCCCTATCTGTAGATGACATGCTTCTCATCTTGTTATCCACTGTAATATGGGATGTAATGTCTGAATTTGGCAGACTGGCATGCTACAAGCTTAATTCCCAGAAGACTTATGTCTAATATGTAACTACTTACAATCACAAGTACTGAAACAAAGGTTCCTTTATAAGTGGCAAAAATGGTGTTTAGATATTTGGGAAGAAAACTGATGAAGCGCTCATCCCATTTAGAGCTTCTCAATTTTGAGCCTTTTACACAATGAATTACAAAGTTTGATTCATTGGAACCAGTTGTTCTAGGGGTTTTAACTGTGTAGAGATAATTCAGCAAAATATCCTTCTGTGAATCCTATATTACCTTCAAACTTTACGGTCATGCTGGATAATATGTATTTCAAATCTTGAAGTAAATTTATTCAGGTTCATTTGGCAGGGGCACCACCACATATATCGTTTTCCATACTCCATCTCACAAGAGACCAGGGATGGGTCAGTTTACCTAACCCTAAACTATATGTACATGAGGACCTTGTGCCTTTGGGTGTGCCCAACCTGTAATGCGTATGGAAACAATTAGAGTTCACTCTAAATGATCTTTGAATTTTGATTTTATTTATTTGGAAACCATCCAGGTTTTATACCAGTCTGCAAATTTACTTCATTTACAGCTATTACTTTGAAGCAGTGGCGGGATATACATACTAAATTTCTAGCACATGCTTCCCAGACAGTGCACTTCTAAGTATACCATATGACACTGGTTTCTCTCCAAATAACCTTGATACCGTAATGAAGAAATGGAGCCAACAAGGCTTACACTTTGTTTTCAAGTACTGAACTCCCATGGGTGGTCCTTTACTACCCTACAAAATATCTTTCAGCTACCTCATGGTGACCACTACCATTATTTGCAAATGCCTTCATATGTACAGGGGCAAGGTCAAAGGGTAGAATCTCTCCCAAAAGCTACCTCCTTTGGTGCACTTGTTTGTGAGTCATATCAAAGGGAGTGTTGGACCCACTTTTCAGACACCTATATAAAGCCTTGCTATACAAACTGCCTAATACTACAGGCTCCATTCTGCAACAATGGAACTCCGAACTAGAGACAGGCCATTCATTCCAAGGTCTGGCTCAAATATACAACCCTGCTTACAGGCTAATGGCAGTAACTGGATGGAGGAGTTTTCATTCAAATGTCATTTCAGATTCTTTTCCCTCCCCAGATACAGTGGCTGAATATGATGGGCATGAAAAAGGTTACTGCTGGAGGGCCTGCAGCCAACATTTAACCACTCAGATGCATGTCATTTTGTTTCTCCAGTAATATTGCCCTTCTGTCAGGCAGTCATAGCGGAACTGGAGGACATTTTAGTTGTCAGGAGAGGTGACACCTTTTCTGATCTTACTGTCTATACCTCCACCAAACAGCTCCCTTTGGGGCTAAACCCTTAAATGAATACTGACACTGGTATTAGCTGTGAAAAGATGATTACCCATCTCTGTCACACCAGAAGTGTCCCCACTCTTCGCCAGTGGTGGAACACACCTTACTATTTATGTGAGGGGAAAGCTCATGTATACACTACATAACAAAACTGCTGTCTTTGAAGAAAGATGTAGGTGTCAGGTACTATTTCAATTGGACCACTATAATGATTTTGACCCTTAAAGCAGGGCTCCCTTCTACCCCAACTATTTTCACTAGTTAGTATTTTGAAGCTTCTCCTTGTTCCTCTTTTCTTTCCATTACCCCCAACATGTGGCAACTTGATCAGGGCAGAACAAACAGACACCAGGCACTGTGGTATTTAAGACAACAGCTATAATATAACCAACTCAGATGTATTTTGTAAGTTAATCTTTTTTTTTTCAGTGACTAGATTATAATATGCAAAAAAACACAAAGAGCAATGTACTGTAACTATGTCAAGACAAAGACAACATCAAACTGCAATGCATTGAATAGAATGTATTTCTTGCTCTTCACTACCTGTTCTTCAAAAATCTCTAAAAGACAAGAGTCACGTGATGCATCAAAGCTAGAAGCAGCAGGCTACTGCATCTCCAACTTCACCATGTTATAATTTAGCTAAATAATTTTTTTTTACCTCTAATTTTCACTCTCCCCCCCCCCGTGTACATTTCATCTCTGGACTTTACCAGCACTATTGTTTGGATTTTCTTAACTATGGAAGAAACCTTTGAGCAAAGAATACATCTGTCACCTTCTCCTCTCGACAGAGCTGAAGGACCTAAGCATCTCTGCATCAGAGAAGATTTCTTGAGGAGGTGCCTCCATGGAAGACTTCTAGCACATCAGTGCTGATGATTGATAGATTTCTGCAAGAGCTCACACCTCAAGGAAACCCTTTTGATTTATTCTAATAAAATGCTTGGGAGGTGCTGAAACCCGAATTAGCTCAGTTGAGGACCGCTGCTCAAAGATGGAAACTTAACACAGCGCTTGACTTCAAGTTCATAAATTAGAGGAGCAGATCCTGGACCTTGAAGCACAAGGTCAAAAAATAATATTGTGATAGTTGGATTGCGGAAAACACAGAGGCCCTGACCCAATCCAATTCATGCAAAATTTGTGTACTAAAGTAGCAGAACCTTTCTCCAAATAGGCCAAATTATGTTAATGAGCCTGCCCACCAAGCACTTCATCTCATGCTGGCTCCCTTGAGAAGACTTGACCAATAGTACTCAAGATGTTAAATTATCTTGATAAAATACAAGTCCTTCAAAGGTTTGGGAGAGTAAAGAAATTCTATGGAAGGGCCAGCACCTCTATTGGTTCCAAGATCTCCCCCAACCTGTGAGGGAACAGCGTAAAGCATATCAAGAAATTCTATGTAAGCAGTCAGCCGCCACATTTGGTTTAGAATGCAGTATCTAGCTCGGCTGGTGGTTTCATTATTGGATGGACAGCACACCTTCTAATCTGCCAAGACAGCCTGTCAGAATTAGGAACTCTGCTATCTGATCTCTTCTGATCCAAGTAAACTGCAGTTGTGATCACCTCCCAGGATATGGACCAGTTTTCAGCCTGTTAACACTGCTGATTTTGTTAGTTTTGGTGTTGGTTGAATTTTTGCTGTGGGGTGCTCTGGCCAGCCTTAAGTGGGGAGTGATTAGTTACAGGGAATTACTCCGGTGGTATTTTCACTACTTTTTAGATAGCACCCTCCGCCCACCTCCCAAGTTTTTTTTAACATGTTTGGGGTAATTACAGGTGTGAATCACTTTGTTGAATGCTCAGATTAGCTTTTATGCTGCTCTTTCCTCCTTCAGATCTTGCCGTCAGAGCACCAGTGTTGCTGCAGTGTTTAATGGCTGTTTATTTCTGTTTTCTCCTTATACTGAATTTAACAGTCAGGGTTTTTAGAGTCCCTCGTCATGCATTTATTCCAGTGTTACTGTTGGGTTTAATAGGGTATAATAAAAGGCATCGGGGGTAGGAGGAGACTCAAATTTCAGACACACTAGGTGGCATCGATGATTGCCTTATAATGGAGCTTCTATGAATTTGACATTATTTGCCCGAATTGTAGACTTTTTCTTTACTTAGAACATTTTTTGTTCACTTTCATGGTTCACAGGCATCCTTCTGCAAGTAACAAGCTCTGTCTAGTGAGGGTTTCGCATGGCTTTTGTGACTCACTGTATTTCCTCACTGGCTCCTTTTAAAATTTGAATACATATTTCCATATGTCGTTTCTCCTGAGGGTACCAGAATACTCTAGAGTGCTAGGGAGAAGGGCAACATTTCAAAGGTTAACATGGAACAAATCAGGTTTTCCACCACCCCAACCTGGAATAGTGCTAGCTGCTGGGGGCGTGCCCATATTCAAAGGACACTCTTACAAAGGTACATCCCGACAACATCATTATACAATATTGTGCTGTGCCTATGTAAATGAGGGATCCCTCATGCATATGCTGACACAGCACTATACTGAGTTTCAGACATGCTAAACAGCTGCCAGCACAACACAGTTTAATGTTTCTGAACTGGCCATAAACAGTGCACAGAGGAGTAGGTACCCACACCCCATCCATGCACTGTCAAGCATTAGTGCCCTGGTGGTCTAGTGGTCCCTCCCAGTCCAGATCCCCATACATATAAATTAGATAGAAATCATTGGTGGTCCAGTGGCCAGTTGTGGTCCCTATACAAGTATAAAAAATTATGAAACAGTGGTGGTCAGTGGTCTCACCCCAGTCCCAATCCCCAGGTATAATAAAACTAACAAAAGTCCTGGTGGTCTAGTGGTCCCTCTCTCCTCCCCATTCTCTGATTGCCATCCTGACTAAATATGACAGTTCCTGGTTGTCTAGTGGTCCCCCTCCCCATTCTCTGATCGCCGTCCCAACAAAATATGACAGTTCCATAGTAGTCTGTGTCCCTCCCCCTTCTCCAGTCACCATCCCGATGAAAAATACACATCTTGGAAGTCTAGTGGCCCCCACCCTGGCAGGTAGTGACCCACTACCTCCTCCCAACCTGAGCCGAGCTGAAGAAGCAACTGGCACAGCCCACCTCCACACCACCAGAGCTGGTTTGCCATCTGTACTGTCAATGAGCACGTACTGTATATAATACATGCTCATTGGTTGTCAACAATGAGTGTGTACTATATATTGTACATGCTCATTGACAGTCCAATCGACAGCCGGCCATGGCAGTGTGGGCGGCCTGTGTGGGTGGCTGGCTCAGGTTGGGGGAACTGAGTGGTGGGTAACTACTGCCGGAGTGGGAGAGGTGGGGGCCACTAGACTACCAGGATATGTATTTTTCATTGGGATGGCAATCGGATAAGAAGGGTAGGGACCACTAGACTACCAGGAACTGTCATATTTAGTCGGGCAATGATCGGAGAATGGGGGAGGTCCATTAGCTACCAGGGAACTGTCATATTTAGTTGGGATGGCTATTGGAGAATGGGGAGGAGGAGGACAACTAGACCACCAGGACTTCAGTTAGTTTTATTATTCCAGGGATCAGGACTGGGAGGGACCACTGGACCATCACTGTTTCATTTATTATTTTATACTTGGATGGGGACCATGACTGGGAAAGGACGCTGGACCATCAATGATTCCTTTCCGTCTTTATATGGATGGTGATTTGGGCTGGGATAGACTGCTGGACCAACAATGATTTATTTCTATTTTATATAGACAGGGATCAGGCTAGGAAGGACCGCTGGACCACCAATGATTTCTTCTATTTTTATATGGACAGGGATCAGGATTGGGGAGGGACCACTGGACCACTAATGATTTTTTGCTATGTTTTATATGGATGGGTGTAGGGCTAGGGAGGAGGCCACTGGACCACCACTGTTTAATGTTTTTATACATGGATGGGGATCAGGGCTTGGGGGACCTGGCCGACACTCTCAGCCTCCACACTATTATGCAGATGAGCACATAATGGGCATGCAGATGGCCCCTTAGCACTATTCATGTCCAATGGGCACATCTGCATGTTTAGGCTGAATATCACCATGGTGTAGCCATAGCACTATCCAGTGTGTGAGATACTTTATCCCTATGGGTGGTCTTCACCCAACAGTCTGTGGGAGCAGCACAAAGCATGGTGACTGCTTGTCATGTGATGAACTACCATGGCCCCATATTTAGATGGACAGTGTGGTCAATTTGGGTCATGCTATCTGTTTGAATATGGCAGCAGAGCTGGCTGGCCCTGTTTTTTGTGCGGCACACCTGTTTGTACGTGCAACCAGCCAGCTCTGAATATGGGACCAAGGATTTTTCATGCCCAGTTTAATTTCTGTTTCTTTTTGTTTTAAACTTTGGATGTTACATTCTCCCTGATAAGACGTTATATTTTATGCATTATGATTAGATACAAGCCTCTTTCTTCAGGTGCATGTTATTTAGAATGCCACAAGGTATTTCTGAAATTATATTAAATTCAGTTACTAGTCTACTTTTATGAAGCATCTGCTTTGGTGGGTTGGAGCTGCTGGTCCGATGCTACTATCTGGGACACATACAGGCCAGCTGGGTAGGAGTACAGTCCCTGGGACTGGAGTTTTAGTACTTATTTTATTAACATTATTGTTGTTGTTATACTGGGGCCTTTATTGTTTATATTTTCTCATGCTTTGGATTTGGGTATTGGGACAAGAGAAGGAGGTATATGAGTCCAGATTATCTGAGCTTGGAAGTGATATCTTTCTGTTTCAAATGAAGGGATGCTGTGTAATGGACATTGAACTGGAGGGACCCTATGTGTAGTGCATACATGATGGTTTCATGGAATATAAAAGGAGGACAATTGAAAGAGAAGAGCACATGGTACTTAAGCATCTTAAAAATTGCAGGCTTCAGTTGCCTTTCTGCAGGAGACATATCAGGTCACACAATCTTACTTATTTTCAACATGAATGGGTAGGACATGTATATGGGGTGATTTCAACACCAAAAAGAAAGGTGGCAATATTAATAGCCCAATAAGTTGCCTTTCAGTATATTAGATCAGCTGGGGACCCAGAAGGCTAATATGCCCTTCTACATGAAACACTGGGCCAGCAAGAAGTTTTATTAGGATCTATGACCTGTCCTCTTTTCTCTCTTTATTAACGACCTCCCTCTGTCTGCTCCACTGCCCATATACATCTGTATACAGATGATACCGCCATCTCGTCCTGGCCTCCTCTGTTTCTGACATCAAATCCCCTTTACTTGAGACTTTCATGCAGTAATTAAATGGTTCTGGGACCATCATCTCAAATGAACACCAAAAAAACATCGCCATGACTTTCAGCTCAAAGCAAAAACTAAGCTAGGCTGCCATCCTCCAGTGATCACTACTCTGGCTGGCAGCCCCTTGACGTAGTCCTACCTATAAATATCTTAGGGTTTGGCTTGACCCATCCCTTTATTACTCATCTCACCTAGATGCCCTGCACCCTGAACTTTGCCCCAAATAGGGAATGCTCTTCAGGCACAAGGATTGTCTCCTCCTCCCAGTCTGTCGAGACTTAATAACTAAATGGATCCTCCCAGTTATCGACTATGCCGACATCATCTATGGGTCTGCACCTGCCACTTCCTTGCCAGGCTTGATGTACGTTTCAATGCTTTCTGTCATTTTGCCTCCAACTCCCTTTCTTGACACACCACTGTGACCTATATTCCACCTTCTCTTTCCCTCCATTCAGTAGAGACACGAGCCCACTGCCTTACCTTCATCTCTAAATATTAGTTTGAATCCCTCCCATCTTATCTCTCCATCTTCTCACTCCAGTCCTCCCTACCTCCTGCGCTCCTGTCCCTCGTGCACTTTCATCCTCCCCGAGCTCACATTTTGATTGGTCAACATGCTTTTCCTTTCACCTTCCTTTTGGAATGAACTCCCCACCTCCATTTGTTTTACCGTTTGTTTCAGTGCTAAAGCATCTGCTTAGACCATCTCCAGTAACATTCCTGTATTAGCCCCGAGCCTCCAACTAATTAAGTTATTGTCCTCTGACTCCTCCCTTCCTGTTGGCTCACCTGTCCACCTTTCAGCTGGAAACTGGTGGTGCGACTTTTATGTTTCATTTTGTATTTGTTTAGGGCCCGCTGGTGCTAAGGGTTGAGGCACGGGATGCCACACCTCACACCATGCCTGCAACCCGGGTTCGAGCGGACTCGGGTCATCGGGGTAGGAGGAGGAAAGGATCAAGCATCTGGAGGACAGCTCTCCTTTTCTGGGAGGGAGGGGGGAAGTAGTTCTCACCATCTGGTGACCCCTAGTGGTGACTGGGGGTCTAGCAGCTGTTGGGTCCTGGTAAGCATAGGGTGTCGCCACCGCTCCGCTTCTGTGGGTGTAAATAGAAGCGTTCATGCACCCGCTGCAGCACATTGCACTGCCAGGCCAGTGGGGGACAGTAACAAGAAAATACCCCCTTCCCATTGGTAGGCAAAGGTGGGTCTAGCGCGCCCGGCACCACGTCCAATGCCAAGCGAGGTGTTCTCCTGGTCTCCCTCATCCATCTCCACCAGACACTTAGACAGAGTGCCAGTTGGAGTTGGCGGTCCTTGCTCCCAGGGGACTCAGATCCAGGGGCTTGGAGACATGGCATGAGGAGTGCCCTGGACCAGGAGAGCATCAGGCTTCAGGTGGATGGGATAAGCCAGTAAAGCCCCATGACCTAGCTGGAGAGAGTCCAGTGTGGATAGAGTGCATAAATAAAGTCAACAACAACAACAACAGAAATGTGTATTTGGTTGAAACCTGTCTAACAGTTGTGGCTGTACCTATGCTATGCAACTCTGATATATTCCAATGTGTCATAATGTTCACTTTATCTTAGCACTGTGTTTTTTGCATTTTAAGAGTATGTGCCACCCTTTGTTATGGTTCTTTTCCCAAATCTCCAGGTCACACCTTGAAATGAGCCTCATCTCAATGTGCTTTTCCCAGTTACCAATCTTTAAATAAATATATAAATAATTTATGGGCCTGATGTTGACACCCTAGTTTTATCACTGAAGTGATTACAGTGCTTTGCTTGTATCCCAATTACATTGGGTGGGGCTTGGAACATTGTGCTCCAATCAGATATAGATTGTCAGGGCTTTCACCTACCAGGTCAATATCTTGCAGCTGTATGTCATACGGCAATACACACAACAGGAACAAGCAGTAGGGAAGAACGAGAGGTGCAAAACCACGAAAGGGTGTATGCATGGTAGTATACCCTCTCACTCTTCCCAGGCAGAGGATAAGACCTCTGCTTGGATGAAGACTAGCAAGTAGCTGCTGTGGCTCAATGGGATGGTCACAGGCAACAAGTGAGCAGTGTGTCTGTGGACTGGGTTTTGATTCCTGGTCCCAGACACATGGAATTTTATTTTTTGCACTTTTTGTGAATTTAAATGTTAAGCCCCCACCCCACCCTGGAGTTCATTATTTTAGTTGGGGTGCATCCCACATAACGGGGGTATGGGGAGATACCCCAGAAAAACAGACATATGCCACTGGCGATATATCATGCTGTATTGGCAGTGCAGTATATTGCTGCAGCATAATATCTTGCAACATTATGACCCCAGTGCCGGGCTTTCATAGGGTTGCACTTATGCCTGCTCAAAGAAGCATCTGAGATATGATAGACACATTGGGACTGTTAGATCCCTGGTGTCTTCTTCACCCTCTAACCCTTCTTATACTTTTTACTCTCCACCACACAAAAGTCTTTCCTGCATTGATTTTTTCCTTCTTCATAGAACTGATCTCAGGTCTATTACAAGGCACCATAGAACCCCAAGTGACTTGAGTGATATCAAACCAATCTCCTGTAATATTACAGGTTAAATTAGGGACTTAGGGGACAACTGAATGCAAACTGTGGGAGTGTATAAAAACTTTTTGCCATCAACATGAGCTCAGTGGATAGGCTTGACATATTGTTGGTGGGCAGCAAAGGTGTCATTTGGGGAATGCATTCACTTAGCTACTAGGTGTAAAACAGACAGAGAGAGAAAGCTGATGCCTTGCTGGCGCAGATTAGGGAATTAGAGAGTCACCTCTTCTCGTCAGGAGAGCAGACCTGGAGATTATTAAACTGTTTGTGAGCGCAGTATGTGGTTTTGTTGGAAGAGAAGTGGAGCTCACATTGTTCTGGGTGAAAGTAAAATATACTGAAGAAGGAGAAAGCGGGCAAGTTACTAGCTATGAGGCTCCGACACCAAAAGTATCTAGAGTACTGTAGTTATGGGTATTTGGGAGGAGATGCACTGCCATTGCTTACCCACCTGAGGGACATTGTCACAGCATTCTTTTCTTTTTATCAAGAGCTTTACAAGGATGACCTGTGCTTTCAGGATCTAGATCAGTGTATAGACAAATATTTGGACCAAGTTCCACTCCATCAGCTGATGGGCAGTCAGCATGCCCTGTTGGTTGGTCCAATTAGGGAAGAGGAGGTTTTCAGGCCATACAGCAGATAACCTTGGGCGAGGCCCAGATCCTGACAGGTTTCCAGTCAATTTTATAAACTGTATAGTGATGAATTAGCACCCGTCTTGACCCAGGTCTTTAATTGTATTCACTTGGAAGGGATCCAGGATGAATCTCTTTTACTAGCTCAGATCACATTTCTTCCTAAACCTGGGAGGATGCCACCCATGTGAACAATTATAGGATGATATTGATCATAAACACAGACATTAAAATTTTGGCAAAGCTATTGGCGCGGGTTCAAGCAGTTCTGGGATGGGCTGATTGGTTCTGAACAGGTGAGGTTACATAAGGGGATGCATTTCCACTGAACACCTTGAGGAAACTGCACCATCTAGTGGCAGCATCCAGGGACAGCAAGGTCCCTGCTGGCTTAATCTCCTGGATGCAGAAAAAGCATTTGGCCAAGTCTGGTGGACATTTTCATTTGTCGTTCTTTTGAAATTTGGTTTCCTCGAGACTTCATCAAATGGATTCGGGTTATGTATCAGAGCCCTTCTTTTCAAATGTATTGTAACAGATTGCTCTAGGATACAATTAGTCTTGAGAGGGGCATGCAGCAGGGATGCCCCTATCACTATTCTTAATCAACCTGTACCTAGAACTCCTAGCCCGACAACTTTGCACAAATTCCAGAATCAGAGGGCTTACTCTGAGACAGTCAATGTTCTCAAGAAGAGGGTGGAGGCGCAGCAAGCAACCATCAAATAGCAGATTAATTTTCTGTAATTTTCATTTTAATTTTCAGAATTCATATGGCTGAACATCCCAGCGTTTCACCTATATGATACAGACTTCTTGATAGGATGCCTTTGTGCTTATATATAAACACATAAAAATATATATTTTTACCACGGTGTTCATCATAAACCAACAGATTTCTTTCCATTATCTTATATATTGAGTCTCCTGTTACTCACTTTTGGTCGGTGCTTCTTAGCAGTTTATATTCAAAGTACATCATAGAATAATCCTAAAATCACATTAAACATGCCTTAGTAAACAGCAGCCAGAAATGTTATCCATTTTTTTACTCCCATCACCATAAATGTGATTTATGTGTCTCATACTTACTAAAGTGCTTAATATCCAATACTCATTTTAAATACTTAAAAGGTTACAGTCATTAGTGATATTCTTAATGTTTACACCTCCGTTATATATTTTCCACTTAAATCTCCCTGAACACACATCATGAGGCTGAGAAAAGGGTTCATGCATATCTATCTTATGAATACACCAGTAAAACTTGTGGTGTAAGGCAATGAAATATTAAACTACCTCCACTTCAGAATGGTTTGTTGCACATACTTTCTGCAACTTTTAAACACTTATGAGCTTTTTGTATCTGTAAAATCAAAAGACAAAGCGCTTAAAACCAGTTTCATTCCCTGCAGAGTTCACAGTCATTAGAACTCTATATGCAGCAGTTCTTTAGCAACTGAGTTTTCTCTTCATAATATAGGAGCCTGAGGCTCTGTTTGAAACTCATGCATCTACTCATATTTTTAACTAAATGTTCCTTCTAATCTAACAAACATTTGTCAATGCGAATGTTTGTTTGCTGGATAGCAGTGGTAGTGTAGAAGTTACAGAGCTGCGTAATAGGAATGGCAGTGAAGTATTGAACTGAAGCCAACCCTACCACCACCCTGCAGAGACTGACAGGCATTGGGGTGTGCCTTTGGGTCATCAGGCATAACAGCCATGCCACTTCACCACACCCACCCTGCAGAAACTGACAAGTGTCACGGTGTGCCTTGGGGTCTTTGGCCCCTCTACGCACCCATTCCATCAGGAAATACAGTGAGATGGGTGCGGTATGGGAGAATGGGGTGAACTTTGGGGCGAAGAGTCAAAGGCATACCTGATGCCTCTCACTGGCTGCAGGGTGTGGAATGGTATGAGCATTACAGGCAATAATCCCAAGTCACACCTGATGCCTGTCATTCTCTACAGGGTTGGGCATTATGGTTGGAAACCCTAATACCTCAGGCATTCGTTGGTATTTTCACTCCAAATTTTCAACATGTTTTTGTGACCCCACCTCATGAACAGTGACAATATCAGTTTGTTGAGAAGCTGCTTATGCACAGCGACTACGGCATTTAGCACCAGGTGCAAAACATTCTGAACAGGATATAAAAATGACAGCTGTACTGTTCATGGGAGGTGTAAAAAATGGCAATGTTGCAAATCTGCAGTAAAAATATTTAAAAACTGGTGAAGTCACGGCGTGCATAGAAACTGTGCAACGCACACCGTAATTAATTAGTTTGGGGATTTTTACAGCAGATTGTCAACACAGGCATTTTGGGACCTCTGATTATGAACAGTGTCACTGTGATTTTCTTTATCTGTCCCAAACAATGATTTCCCACAGCGACCACGCACCTCTGCTGAAAGTGTGAAAACATATTTCAGCCATGTTGTGAAAAATGACAGCTGTACTGTTCATAAGGAAGTGTGGAAAAATGTCACTGGTGAAAATCTGGACTGAAAATATTACAAAGTCATGAACTTACGAGGTGCGTGGAAACTGCGTAACACAAGCTCGTAACACAGTCATTTTGTGGACTTTTGTCACCAAATTTTCAACATAGCCATTTAAGACCTCTGCTCATGAACAGTGTAACTGTAATTTTCTTAATGTGTCCCATACATTGATTTAGCACACCAACTGCGCCATTATGCTACATGAAGCGGAAACATGTTTTGGGCAAGATGTGACAAATGACAGCTATACTGCTCGCAAGGAAGTGTAATAAAATGGCAATGTTGAAAATATGGAGTGAAAATATTGAAATTAAGAAACTTACGCAGCGTATGAGGAACTGGCAGAACGCAAGCCTTTAAAACAGTCATTTTTTAGGGATTTTTCACCAAATTTTCACCATAGCCATTTTAAGACCTCTGATCATGAACAGTGTCACTGTGATTTTCTTAATGTGTCCCATACATTGATTTGCACCGACTGCTCCAATGTGCGCTACATGGGGGAAGCATTTTTTGGCAAGATGTGAAAAATGACAGCTGTACAGGCTCATAAGGAGGTGTGGTAAAATGGCAATGTTGAAAATCTGGCATGAAAATATTGAAAATTAAGTGAACTTCTGACGTGCGTAGGAACTGCATAGCATGCCTTCGTCAAACAGTCATTTTGAATTTTCATCAAATTTTCAACATAGCCATTTTAAGACCTCTGCTCATGAATAGTGTCACTGTGATTTTCTTAATTTGTCCGATACATTGATTTCGCACACCGACTGCGCCATTATGCGCTACATGGGTGGAACACGTTTGGGTGAGATGTGAAAATGACAGCTGTACTACTCATAAGAAGGTGTGGTAAAATGGCAATGTTGAAAACTCTGGAGATTAAAATAATTGAAAATTTGCGAACTTACGGCGTGCGTAGGAACTGCATGTCGCTCGTAAAACAGTGATTTTTGGAATTTTTCCACCAAATTTTCAAAATAGGCTTTTGAGAGCCCACCTTATGAACATTGGCAGTGTCATTTCATTAATCAGTCAAGGTGATTTCGTACAGTGACTGCGAAATCACCCTTCAAACCGAATAACGTCATGACAGTGACAGCATTCATGAGAAGGGTCCAAAAACCCATGTTGAAAATTTGGTGCCAAAATTCCAAAAATGCCTGAGATATGCAGCAAAGTTGAAAAAAAAACATATCTATCCCATTATACAGCTTACTGGCATTTCCTCAGTTCGCGGTCGGCTTTCAAAGTGCAGACGTGTTCCGGTCCACTGAAGATCGTCCGCTGAGGTCGGAGAATAAGTATGGGGTGAGGGGTGAGGAGGCAAGGGTGCGCAGTGGGTGGAGTGCAGGTTGTGGGAGGCGCGGGAGAAGCGCCCGAGGACAGTTTTTTATTTGCAGGTTTGTTTTTAAATGGCAGCGCGGGACGTTTGTCACACTGGGATGGGCTCCCAGCGTGCACAAGGATGGCTGGTTGGGGCGTGGAGCCGATGGGGATTGGGCACCCAGTTGGCCATAGCATCTGTTGCCGACGCTGGGGTGGGCTCCCAGCGTGGCACCCTGTAACAGGGGAGACAGTGGAGCCGACAGAGTTGGGCACCCGTCGGCCTCAGCGTGTAGCCATGCTGGGGTGGGCACCCAGGCGTGGCATATGGAACTGTGTTTTGGGGGCGCAGCACAGCCGGCGGGCGATTGGGCACCCCGTCGGCTATACAGTGTGTGCGGGGGCAGCATGCAGTGTGTGTGTGTGTGTGTGTGTGTGTGTGTGTGTGGGAGGCCAGCGTATGAGCAGGCGATATCTTATCGCTGCTCATAGGCATAGCTCCCCTTTCAACTATACTCCACTGCATTTTGGGTATCATGACAGCTCAAGCAGGCGATGGAGAACTGCGGCCGCGCCTGCAAACACACTGCCTGAATTGGAAGAGGGCTGCCACACCTCAAAACTCGGATGATGGCACTATGTTTCTTGCACATGTGCAAGCAAACATAAGAATCAGCTTTTGAATGGATCTCCGTTCATTCTGTAGTCCACATTTTCCTATTTTCAAAAGATTTTTCACCACACCTTTTTATATGTGTTGGCGTCCTTTCCTGTCTGAGCGGAAAGGATGGCAAATAAACTACCACTTCTTTTGAACCTGAGGGCCACTTCCTCTGTCTGACATTGATGTCTGTGGCGTCATTTCAAGAAAATGCACATTCTCTTGTGTGCATCCTGTTGCTATGGCAACCCGATTCTACACCATGTGTAGTGTTGAAGTTTAAAGTTTCTTCCATGGATGGAAACTTGACTGATTTTAGCTAAATAGATCCCTTAACAGCCTCTGTATGTAAACAGGGAAATAATTTCAGCACAACCATTCAAGGAAAATTGGGACTAGGACAAGTCTCAATCCATTACCTTCATACATACAATGTGTCTATTCTTTAAACTCTGTTTCTCTCACAGGCAAAACTAGCCTATCAAGTCCTCATGGACTAACTGCTACCCCAAAGAAAAACATAAATATATCACTGATTGTATTGAAAATAAGATGGCATGCATATGCACTATGTGGTGCCAAAGTGAGTTGAGATGGGGCAGGGACCCACTAACTTCTCTCGCTGGTGGCTACTGCCAGTACCCTAAAGTGGGTGCTGAACATCACAAGTAACCTGGTAATGCTGACTATTATAACACTTACAAAGGTGCACTGCCCTTGAGAGGGAGTTGAAATGTTTGTGTCTGGGTCTGACGGGTGCTGTTGTTGCTATGGAGACATAGGTCTTTGAGTATGCTATGCATCCGCTGTTCTATTTTTATAAGTCTTCCTAGGCAGAGATGCATAATGCATTTTCTTATAGTCATTGTATCTTTTGAAGGAACTTACCCTACCAATGAAACCTATTTCTAACACTGTCTCTTGGCATTCTGCAAGCTTCAGTGCCTGTTTCCACTGCAGTGTGAGATTTCAAGGTACTGTCTAAAGTCTGCAGACTCAAAACAAGGGTTTTGTGTTCACCCAACATCTGAATACCACCAAGGTATCTCTTGATTGACTCAGAAAGAAAGCTGAGTGGCATATTACTTCACATGAAGTCTGTCCACCCAGGCAGAATCAATACAGTTAGTTTCTTTCTGTGCTGATGAGAGGAGTCCTAGATGTAATTCAGATTGTTGGTGTCTTTCAATACAAGGCAAAAAATAAGTATCTCCCTCCCACCAGATGTGCTTGTTCATAAAGAGATGGCAAAGCAAACAACAAGAACAGCACTAGCCACACACTATTTTGAGCAAATGTAAATTTATTTGCACATTATGAGTGAAGTGAATACAAAACTCACAAGTAACAACCCAGCAAAACTCATGGAGACTCTGACCAAGACCTCAAAGGTCAGGGACTGCGTAATTTAAAAGGGCACCCTTTACATCTTGCAATTTTGTTAAGTGAGTGATAGCCCTTTACACCAATCAGATTGCTGTCCTTGCCCAGAGAAAGTCTGAGGGCAGATCAAGCACTAGGCCATTGGTTATGAGCTCTCACAATGTGAGGAGGGCTTGTGCTGCCAGCCAAAGCCACAGCGGGGAGAGTCTGCCTGGGAGCTTCTATAGCCATTCATCAAGAGGTGACTTCAAGGTCTCTATAACCTGTAAAGTACAGAGACTGAACTGTGTTTGCTGATTGTGTCAGAATGACACCTTGTTGGAAAAGAGACTGTTCTTGTTTTCCTGTGAAAGGAGGCAAAAGCATGCTGATCCAGTAAATGTCACAGTCTCAAGCCTGCAGAGTGGCCCAAGACTGCATGTGAGTACTGATGTGCAAAAGCTTAAATCAAGCACACAGACAGTTAGGGAGACAGACAGTAGAGTCCTACTACTAAGTACTGGCTAGCATGCCACCCTAGGGGACCAAGCCTGAACATGTGTGTTTTGTAGCATGTGGCCTAGTCCCTAGACTAGCTGTCCTGCAAAGGAGAAGGAAGAAGGAGAAAGGAGCCACAGAGGTCCAGATGACTGCCAGAGCAGAAAGTCTGATCCACATCCAGAGGCACCTGACACCTGCATCATTGAGCTGAGCCCCCAAATGATCAACTGTTTGAGAGCACCTGTACCTACAGAAAGGAGGAGGAAGAGGAGCTGGTTACAACAGAATTGTGAGTACTCTCAGGGTTAGGCCTGCAACTGGGATTTTGTATAAAGTTTGCCACCAAAGCTACAGCTGTGGCAATTGAGCCAGGATCTACAAATACCTCTGCTGAGGTTTGCCTTTTAAGCAATTGCATGACCTGTTGTGTTTGGGTTTAAAAGTGTTACTCGTCTGCTTTAAAGTGCAACACTACCAGCCAACCAAGCTGCAACTTCTACAGGCCTGCACCGTTTCTCCTGTTGGGTACTCAGTGAAACACAGGAGCTCTGAATTGGTGTAAGGGGTTTAAACTGGTGCCAGTGGAAGTGGGTAGTGCTCTCAGTACACGTGGGCCAGTAATACCAAAGGTTACAGTATTCACATTGCCACTATGTTGTATTGCCTGGTGGGGCTTGGGACTACTACCGTTTAAAGTGCATTTAATAGGCGGGCCAAGTCAGGCATCTAACTTCAGCCCTTCATTTATAGCTCATGAGTTATCACCAAAGGACTTTTGCATTGCATTCCCTATCCCTTGTGAATATTCCCTAATAAATATTTTTTGCCTCATGAGCATGTTATTAATAGTAAGTCATTAACTGCATTTTTGATGATTTTAAGGTTGCACTTTGATTTTCATGTGAAGGAGGACACTGTGGGGAGGTGCTACATCCCAGGGAATTGTACCTCTCTGACACCAGGCCCACTTAAACTTAATCTCTGGGTGAAGGTACCACACTGCCTAAAAATAGCCACATATGAATGCACCAATCAGGAAAATAAGAACCCAGACCCTCAACCTTGTTTGAGCCCACAAGGCAGGAGTAGGAACCATAACATCCATGGTGAGTAGGTTACAATCCACTGAAACTAATTTACTGGGACCACCATGATTTCCCAGCATGCACCTCCAGCAGTAGCACATCATGCTTCTCGTGGGTGCTCGTGGGAAAGTCATCCAGGAGAGTGGTTGTTGGGACTGTAAAGGTAGTACTGTGTAGTAGTGCTATGCAGAATTTTCGGACACCAACAACAGAATTCAGTAGAATTTCTGGCAATTCAGCCTAATTCCATAGAATTCATTTGGTACCAGAATTCCAAAATTTCAAAAGCAGAATGTTTTTGTGAATTTGTGATCTGTGGTTCACATAAACTGCGGATTCCTTTTCAGCAATTTCAGGAAATGCAGTCCATGGATATTTATTCAGCAGTTCACATTGAAATGCTTTGCATAATTCCACAGGATTCAAAACAAGAATCTAAAAAGCATTTCAGAAGTCAGTGGAATTCGGCATTCTGCCCAGTTCCAAGGGCAGCCATGACAATAAGAAGATAAGTATCTGTATAACAAACAAAATAAATAATTGCAGTTATTTTAAAAGTATTCAGTGCTTCCATCTCTTACATTGTTATATCCTGTGGTCCCCAACCGGCTTGGGACCTTTAAAGAGCAGCTGATGCCTTCAGGAGAACCTTAACAAAACATAACATTTAGACACAGTTTGGCTTGTATTTCACATTGATTCTGTATTCTACTTCCATTATTTATTACTGATGTAATCTGCATGAAAACAGGATCTTTGCTCTGAAGAGTTCATCTTTTCCTGTTGCTGTCTCCCTACCTGAAGTCATAATGCACTGCTTGCAACATCACAGTTACTCCCATGGCAACAGATTGTGATGTCACAACAGAGGATTATGACTTGAAGTAGGGAGTAAGCTATAGATGCAGATGGATGCTGAGGTATAAAGATCGTGTTTTCATTCAAATTTCCTTAGTAATAAATAATGTTGAGGAGAAATCTATAGAATATATAAATTCAAGCTGAAATGTACCTAAATTTTATGTTTTCAAAGTTTTCTTTGAGGCGTAGACAGCTCTTTAACTACTCATATGCCCCATGGCAAGAGCCCGTCATAGAGCCACATATGAGGAAGGAAGTCAGGGTAGGGTCCCCTCTATCACTCTGCTATTGAGCTCCAGCATCCCCTTGTAAAGCCTTTCTTTACACACAGAAGGTGCAAGTAGTACTAAAGTTATGTGAAGCACGCAAACCCATGTTTAGAGAATTACCAAACTCCTCCTGCCATCCGGTATCCAGCGATATTGGTGACTGCAAATGAGTGACTGCGTTAATAACAACTCATTTGCAGTGCCTGACATTGAGCTACCCTGTAAGGGTAGCGAAGAAAAATACAGTGAGGGTAGGGATGACGAGGAGGGTTACCAGTAGTGTGGGGCGGCAACTGGAAGGGAGGGATAGGGAAGAGGGTTTGTGTGGGGCAGTGCATGATACTGCTGCCAAGCTAGCCATATGGTGTGGTGGTGAGGGTGGCTAGCTTTAGTTCAGCAGGTTCAGGGCTGGGAGGAGTATATTTTTTTAGCTTGCACATCAATATTTTTGGGGAAACTGTCTCTCCTCTCTGACATGCATCCCCTGGAGTTGGCGATCTATAATTGGGGGTGGGGCACGAGGGGCAGTCGTGGGGCACAGCCCCCGCATAAATGCTTGTTTTGTTGCCGGATGTGGTATCGCCGATAAGTGTACACTGCCGATTTGCTTTTCAGCAATGTAAACTCGCTGTAACGGGCGAACTATTTTGGCGATCACCGCTATGACACGGAACCCTGCCATCCTTAGTGGGGTAATTTGCCCCAGGTCACCAGGGTCAAACCACATGCCAGTGTGAGCTCAGCATTATCTGCAGAAGAGGAGAGCTTCCTGTAGAACACATCTCTCCAACCTCCCGCAACCTGTAGCAAGGTCAAGGGTTGAAGTCAGAATCTGGGTATTGGCCCTGTATAGCCTCCATCTCAGTGACTTTCTGATTTTTCCCTTTGTTTTCTGTCATTTTAAGTTCTATAAAAGGGACTAGAATGTTAAGATGTATGTCCGCAGCCTTTGTTTCTTTTACTCTTCTTTACTGCCTTCTCCAATAGGAAGTGATGATATTTTACAGAAACCAGAAGCACATATTGTCTATGATTTATGGGTGTGTTTAGAAACTGTTTTCTGTGTAATATCACTACCACAGCATTTTACATGAGGCTCTCAAAGCTTCTCTATTATATGCCAGAAGCAGATGCTATGTAATAACAAAAGAATACAACCCCACTTATAGGAAATAATCATTTTTTCCTGTGTCACTATTGGTAGTGTTACTAGGATATCAGTTTTTCCTTCCAGTGTAAAACTACCAAACAAGCATTTGTCAATGCTGAATGTTTGCTTGCTGATATTAGCATTGGACTTGGAGTTACGAATCGGTCTATGGCACTACAGTGCTTCTGTGAAACCAAGAAATGTCAGGTACATTTACATGAGTATTTTGTGTTCCCAGATCCCTCTCAAAGTGTTTAGTAGCCATTCTTTTAAAACTGGCAAAGCTGGCAGCAGTTTTAGTATTAGTAGGGAAGGAGTTACACAGTACAGGGCCTGCACACAGAAATGGTGCTTTGCTAAGATTCTTTGTGACTTTAGGGGTGCCTCTTTGTGGAGACTGTATGCTTCACATATTTATAGATTTAAAGTATTGGCAAGTGATTCGCATTGTATTTTTTATTGTGTTTTTATTTGCTTTCCATGCGGCTTGCAGGGATCTGGGCTGACCATATAGGCTAAAGGTTACAGTAACAAGCTATGCATGAGCTTGGTACATCCAGAAGACATGGGTTTGATTCCCACACCCTCCACTTGCATACTGTGTAACTCTGAACAAGTCACTTAACCTCTCCAGTGCTCCTGGGTCGCTCCTGAAAACAGACATTTGTGCCTAGAGAGCCTTACCTGGTTACCAAAGAATAAAATATAAAAAGCATTTGTGCATAGTGGGCCTTAAGAGGTTACCAAAGAAT
Organism: Neoceratodus forsteri; assembly: GCA_016271365.2. Lineage (NCBI taxonomy): Eukaryota > Metazoa > Chordata > Ceratodontiformes > Ceratodontidae > Neoceratodus > Neoceratodus forsteri. The sequence continues at coordinate 698,558,183 of CM028132.1, forward strand.
AAAAATAAAAATCATGGTGATCTATTTTAAACAATGCCAGGTCCGGGCAGACACAACTACAAATAAAATCACAGGTAACAAACAAGTACAAAAACACCCATTAAAACAGGTACAAGTGGTTTGAAAGTCAAAATCATATAGATTGGAACATGTCCCTTGACACCAGCAATATTTTGATGTAGGAAGTGACTCAAATCTCTGATACTCAGGTGAAAGGACACAGCACAAAGTTTAATTTTGATTTAGCAGATTAATCAGTTTGAAATTTCTACTGAGATTACAGCACCTACTCCGTGGTAGCACCTTCCTCATGTCGGATGACTGTGGGACAGAGCAATTTTGATGGATGAAATGGGGCAAACCCTTGTAATGAGGGACAATTAGGAGAAGGAGATAGACAAATAGCAGACAGTAGCCTGTGTGTGTGATTATTTCGTTTTTAATGTTTACTATGTGCATTTCTTTATACTGTGGTTATGTAGATGGAGAATCAGACTTGACTGTCTGTGCTTCTGTATCGGGAGTTAACGCGTGGAAAGCATTCAAATGGCACATCACAAACTCCGATAGAGAAAGCATACAGTTATTAGCAACTGCCCACACTAGAATTGTCTGCTCTTTCAAAGTAAAGTCAGACTGATGCCATACGGACACGGGCATCACTAATAATTTGACGACTAACACACACACACACACACACATGGCCAATCGCTATATAAATAGCAGAAAGTATAAAAATGAACATTGGTTCCGTCCTGTCTTCTTTCCTCTCTGTAACCACGCTGACCCATCTCCTCCCAAGGAAAGCACATTAGTTCACCTGTCGTATCCTGTGGTGCTCAGTCAGCAGCACCAGCAGACTGGGAAGTGCAAACCCTTTCTGTTTTGGATTGTTTCTTCACCCCTAACATGCCACCCCATGTTCTTTTGAACTGCATCTGAGGTGAGGATCAGCAGAAAAATAACCCAGCAATCAGTAGTGCCCATTCCTGTGGGGCGAGCAAGTCAACCAAGGTCTTTAACTCCCCACGGAAATTTGGTTCCATGAATAAATGCTATGCCTTACGTTGGTGCAGGGCGCCATTTCAGATTTCAGCGGGGGCAATAACCTCCGGTCAGAGCAGCTGTAGGGGCAGGGCTATGGGTTGAGTGGGGGTGGGGCCAGGGACTGAGTGGGGTGGGCCATTTGCTGAATGGGGTGGTGTTAGGGGCACGAGGCTATGGCACACCACAAGCTAAGCTGGATGGGAACAGATCTGAATTGGGTAACTGAGCCCCAGTGTAGCCCACATCCTCCTCAGCAGCACCGGGTCAAGTAGTGTGAGCTGGCCGGCCCCTACTGGCACCCATCTCCTCGGAGGAGGGGACCCACCCAGTGTAGAGTTACATCCCAGATTACCTGGGGCTGCAAATGTGAGGTGGTGGTCGCTGACATCGGGGCAAGGGTGCCAGTGAGGACCCTAGGTGGCCCAAAGGAGTAGCCTGTCTGTAGCACGGAAGGTGAAAACAAAAAATAAAATAAGCAGTCATGGACCTCAGTTTAACATCTTATCTGAAAGATGGCACCTCCCAATACTGCACTCAGAGGACAGCGTTTTAGGTGAAAGTTAAGTCAGAGTTCGGGACAAGAACCCACAACCTTCTAATCCAGAGGCAGATGTGCTACCAACTGAGCCACAACAACACCTTGAGCATTGAGGTGCTGCCAAGATCTATGGCAGCAGGGACCCAGGTGTGCAACAGTAGGGTAAATGTGCTCATCAATTAGGATGACTTGATGGCAATTGTGAAGATCCCCAGCCCCTTGCCACTATTACAAGAAATACGGAAGTCACTTGCCCACTGCAGAAAGCAACATCAGCTCTGGGCTTTATCTAATGCAGGAATCAAACAAATCAAACACATCAACACCCCAACCCCACCCGAAAATGTAAGATATCCAAATGTAAGACATCAAACAGATACCCCAATTACATAAACAACTAAATGCAGCAAGACCTAAACTGTAACACTTGTTAATGCATAACTGTTAATGTGTACCATTATAGTGTCCTTACAGTTGCTAATAACAAAGCCAGGTGTGAACACAGGCCATACAGAACAGACTTTCAAAAACAAGGGGAATACTGCACTCGACTCAGGACAAAGTCAGGGGTGCTAAGTAAGGTAGCAAACCATCATGTACACAAATAAAAGAACCAGTACACCAGGAATAATGCTGTAGGTGATTTTAATCCAAATAATGAAAAGCAATGAAGAGCAGACTGATCTTAGTGCCTCGATTAACCGGTCTTCCAGTTCCAGGGAGGAATCGGGACGCCCTGGAAGACTTGTTGGTCGCTCGAGACGCTAGGGACTTTGTCAGCGTCTTCCTTGCTTTTCATTATTTGGATTATATTCAACTATAGTATTGTTCACTCGAGTGCCACTTCTTATCTTCTTTACAGGACAGAGCATTGCTTGCCCACAGTGGGAGGAGAGAATGGAAAAGCCTGATCTGTTTCCTCTGGACACTTGGGATGGGGAGGAGATGATTGAAACTTATAAATATTTGAAGGGATAGACAAGGTGAGGAAAGGGGAGATATTTCAGTGTAAAGAAAACCCAAAACTAAAGTAGGGGCACAGTTTGAAGCTGGAGGGAGGAAAGAGGACAGTTTAGAGCTAAGAGCAGCATGCAGCAGCAGCATATGGCCAGTCTACCCTCCTTGTCAGAGGATAGCAGTCTGTAGGATGCTTGATCCTCTGCCCATGTTGACCCCATGTGACCCAAGTAGTCCACTCCAGAAGAACTCTGGTTGCCAGCATGGTAGGTGATAGGGCTACTGCTGAGCCACACAGTAAGCGTGGAAGAAAGGTGATAGGGCCACTACTGAGCCACCCGGCAAGCATGACACATGAAAGGGCTACTGCCGAGCCACTGGGTTGACAAGGCAGGTGGAATAACAACTGATGAACCACTGGGCTGATATTACAGGTGGAAGGGCTACTGCCGAGCCACTGGGCTGACAAGGCAGGTGGAAGGACAACTGCTGAACCACTGGGCTGGCATGGCAGGTGGAAAGGCTATTGCTGAGCCACTGGCCTGGGTCAGCCTAATCAAGATATTTTAATGCAAAAAGGTTGTGTGGCCCCACAGATAGATATGTCTTTACCATTACAGTCATATAAATAAATCAAACAATCAGGACCTGAAGCACAACAGGAAGTAGGACTCCTGTTCAAACTTTGAAAGCCATTTAGTGATTGTGTGTGCTGGGAGTTTAAGGGAGACACTGGTAGGGAGAGAGGGAGTATCATATGGTGCTGCCCCTAAGTTCAAGAGAAGTTCCTGATGTGCCGCTGGACCAGCCTAGTAGACTGAGGTACTTGCTGTCCCATTGCCTGCCACAAAAGTGACCCTGGTTTGGGAATGTTGCAGGTCACTCAGTGGCTAGCTGGGGGTAGATTGTGCATCCCAGGACAACTGTCCTTCTTTGGGGGGGAACATGCCCCTCCTGTCAAAGTGGGCCACATGCTGTAACAGTACAACCCTTGGGATGTTGTACCTGCCCACCTCCACACTGTGATCTCACCTCCTGTAGAACCAACACCAAAGTAACTTTTGCCCAGATTAGCATGCACAGTACAATTGCTTGCAGGATGGCTGGTATTAGTGCACTTAAAACTGAAAACAACTTTTAATTTTCCCATACCCCACAGACCATTCAACTGATTTAAAAGGGAATGCCCAGCCTCCCTGAAGAAATGTAGCAGGATCTATAGGTCCCAATTTACACATTCAAGTGCAATTTTTAAACAACTTACTCGTCTAGGATATTCCATTTACCTGGTTGATCCAGTGACACTCCCCACCCCGGGCATTACTGGTAACTGTCACACAGAGTCCCCTACAGCAAACCCTCTAATGACTTGCCCAGTGGGCTACGCCACAGTGGACACCTATATGTATTAATGCATATAGTAACCTTAACTACTTATTCAGTGTATAACTGCACTTATAGCACAGTACCAATCAGTCAAGAAACATGAAACATGCTTTCCTCACTGATTAGTACCACTGCTATAAGCACTGAATAAAGAGTTCAGAGTTACTATGTGCATTAAGACATTACATATAGGTTTCCCACAGCTTAGCCTCTCAGGGGGCATCATCAAATGGCTTACCGTGGGGGCTCTGGGTGAAGAAGTAGCTGCCAGTAATAGCTGGTAGGTGAGTGAGGGGCACAGGATCAAGTCCGCACTTTTGTAATACAAAATTAAAACTCCTTTGTTCCCTATAGATGCCATATGGCATCGGAACCATCCATTGCTGGATCCACCCAAAATGGCCACCAGGAGTAAATGAGGTAAGTTGGATCAGAAGCTTCAACAATTGCTGGCACGATCCACACAGATTAAATTACCTTTATTGAAAATAACAGTGGCACGTAAATAAATAATGTTTGTTAGAACCACTGCCCTCAGCCACTGCCTTATACAGTATACTGTGTCCTGGTACTGGTACAATCCCAAAAGTCACGTTGATAAAAATAAAATGCAAAAGAGGGGAAAAGGATTGAGAGCTGCATAAATGTTGATGAATTTTGGATGGGGAATTGGGCACGTATACCTACAGCTGCAATATTTGCTATCATGCAGTGTCTGTGCCACAGCTCAAAGTTGCCCAGCCATGATCTATCTACTGCTCTTTGCAAGTGGAGCTGCACGCTGGGTTGGGGATGAGTGCACTAGGGGTGCTGGCTGGGGTGCAATACTGATAGGCAGGGTAGATTGTTGCCCTGCTGGTGCTGGGACTGCAGACTGACACCTTATCCTCAACTCTGTGGTTGCTGCATTGGGTGGTTTGTGGGTAGGAGCCCACAGTGGCTGGACCCAGGCAACACGTCACCAGATGCACTGTGTTAATTAGCTGCAGGGGGTTAGTAACCGAATACTCGAGCCCTACTACCCAGCCAGATGCAAAGTCATGCACAACAGGTGAGAACTGCTGCCCTTCAAGATGCATCTACCAGTAATAGCTGGTGGGAGACTGGGGGGTCACAGGATCAATACTAAGGTGCTCCGACTCTGACCTGAGCTGCTGCTGCTCACTCTCCAAAGTCCCACTCCTGCCCTGGTACCTGTCTGTCAGTGTTCTTATTCTTATACTGGCTCCCAGTAGTCCCTGGAGTAGAGGAGAAGTCCACAGTCCATGTCCCATTATACTCCCATCTCACTGACTCAGCAAGCAAAGCACACTGTTTTTTTCTTTTATTGTTGCCTACCTGCTTGTACTGTCTTCTTGTTCTTTCCTTCTGGTCAGTTCTTCTCAGATCTGTCCCATGTCGTGTCTCCAACTCCTCCGAGGCTCCTGCTGCTCCAATCTCTCTGGCCTAGACTGCACCTGTGCCCGACCAATCGAGATCAATGATCGACAGATTGAAAACCCAAATCCGACACTGGCTGACCCCTGGACCCACTTTCCTGGTGCCTCATCATCTAGCTAGCCTAGTAGCCTGCCCCGCATTGACTCCTCTGATCGGCGATGCAACCGTCCATCTGACTGGTGACTGTGGCTGACTTTCACGATGTTTTGAAGCCTGAGGATTTCTATTCTTTCCCAAGTTACAATGACGGTTGAACTACTACTTTCCCGCCTCCAAGGGAATAACCTGTCTGCTTGCACTTAAACAGGCTTCTCACGCTTTTGACGTGCTCGCCCACGCCGTGACTAGTCTCCCCCACTGGCCTTCCTAGCCAATCGCAGTAGTACCAACCCCATCCTCAATGCTATGCACAGTGGGACTTGGAGTTTTAAAAGGGCATTATAGTAGTCACTGTGTTGTTGTGGCTTCCCAGTCCTGGTGTGCACTTAGTCTGACTGCAGTGCAACCTGCAAGCACAAGCAGCAGCCAAGAAGAAGGGGCAGAAGTAAATACACAGAGGGAGGGCAGGATGGCAGCACAAACACTACCCTGCCTGAAATGCAGGGGGCAACTGCCCCAAATGGTGCCCGCTTGGTCGGAATAGCTGCACATTACTTTGCTCTCCTGGCCCATTGACATTTCAACATCAGGGTAGGGAGCTTGCTGCACTAGCTCTTCAGGCACATCAATATGCCCATGGGTCTGCAGCTCTCAAGGGCTTTGCTCCCCACCGCTGAGACAGCACAGTGGGACAGAAAACAAATCAGCACAGCTAATTGATTCCTAGTGCTTACTGAGTACCTGCATATTTCTCTTGTACTCTCTGCCCAAAAGATTTTGGCACTGGAGGCTGACTGAGCACCACAGGATATGTCAGGTGCACTAAGGAGCTTTCTTGGAAAGAGATAGGTTGGCGCAGTTATAGAGAGGAAAGAAGATATGTTGGGCACCAATGTTAATTTTTGTATACTTTCCATGATTTGTTTGTATAGCGATCGGCCGTGGATTGGGGTAGTCACCAATTATTAAGTGATGCCTGGTGTTCATATGGCATCAGTCTGACTTTTACTTTGAAAGAGCAGACAATTCTAGCATGGGCAGTTGCTAATAATTGTATGCTTTCTGTATCAGAAGTCTGTGATGTGCCATTTGAATGCTTGCCACGCTAACTCCCAATACAGAAGCATGGACAGTTAAGTGTGATTCTCCGTCTACATAACAACAGTATAAAGAAATGCACATTGTAAACATTAAAAACAAAATAATCACACACAGAGGCTACTGTCTGCTATTTGAGGTGAGGATAAGCTGCTACAGAAATGTGTTTCTTTCCACCGCTACAATCTGCTTGTTATAGAGGATTCAAAGGAGCTGTCTGACCGCAGTTTAGAAGTAATGCAAACATGTAGACAATTTGTATACTGCGATGGCATTGATGGCGACAGTATGCAAATTGCCTCAGATACCACCGCTGATTACACTGGTCTTTAGCCTTTCAACTGTATGCCACTGCATCTGAATAGCTGTCATAGACAGCTCCCACATTCATTGGCGCAGGCGGCAGCACCTGCAAAAGGCAACAGGACATTGGAGGGAGGCACACCTATGAAAACTTGTATGGTGGCACTATGTTTTTGCACATGCGCAAGCCAACATAAAATGGGAAACCACAGAGTAGCCAACTCTCCTAAACAGAAAACAGAAGTAGGTGTGGGGCCATCAGACCTACCAGCTCTGGTTTACTTTGCAAGAGGCTTGCTCATTGTTGGCTTACCAGTTTTAATCTATCTTCTTATTCCATTTCCAAATCAATGTCCTTTGGATACACAGAGGTTAATAAATTTAAGGGTAGTTACAGTCCAGGCACTGTACATGAATTCCATGCTAACTATTTAAGTAACTGTGATTCAGGGTTCCCCATCACCAATAAAAGTTAGAAATCCTGTGCCAATTCTAGTTCTCAAGTGGTAACAGGGCTGCTTGCAAAGTATTCCTGCTTTGTCAACAATAAACCTTTATAAAAATTTTTATCATCTTAGGTTTGTCTGCCTTCATTTTCTGGACACTTGGAGATGGTTAACCTGTAAAATGCATCACAAATATCTTCTGGGTCTTCATTATACCAGCTTTGGCCCCATCTGTAAAATGCCCTTTCAGTCCTTTACTCTGGACTATGGGACTCAGTTGTAGCTCTGCTAAGCAGACTGAGATGATGCAGTTGCACTGCGTCAGCAGCCTGTTATGTGGTGACAAACTGTGGCTCCTCCCCAAGCCATGCCTACCATGTTTGTCTCATTTATTGTGACAGAGATGAGGAAACACTGCTTTGATCCTCTTAGGTACTGTTTCGTGGGTACAGACTTTGACCCAATCTCAGTATAGCTAATGCAATGAAATTGTGGGGACTATAACTGTTTTCAGTGAGTGAGACAGGTCAAGCTATAAGCACCACAGTCTCAGTAGAGCAAAGCATGGTGCAGTGAGTCTCATTTCAGTAAGCCATAACCTGTGCCACACGGGTTATGGCTTACTGAAATGAGACTCACTGCACCATCCTAACATGACTGAGAGTAGCCATGCATGCTTTAATGAGTAGCATGACACGTCAGTATGTACTTTTAAGTTTTTCTCTCAGAATTAATAACGTATTTTGGTAATCCATCCAAGAAGTTGGCAGAAAATGTATATGATTTTTCCCACGTGACTCGATAGTGTCTCTTTTATGATATCATAGTGTTTACCATGGCAACAGGTTTTGATATCACAAACAACTATTGAGTCTTTTGGTAACAGTCAGATGGTTTTTGAACGGCACTGTGAAGTACAGTAGTAGAACAGTAATAAGAGTAAGAATAACAACTAGAAAAATAAAGTTTAACACAGGTGTTGTGATATATGTATAAATATATATATATATATATATATATATAGTCGCACCTGTACTTTAGGGTTGTGTAAGCACTTCTATGTTAAACCCAAATTTTGCACCTTAATAACTTTGCGCGTTCAACCAATTTACATGAAATTTGGCAGACACATCCTCTGTGCCAGGATCTCTTGACCCTGTAAGTTTCATGTAGATCGGTTCAGGGGAGGGAAAGTTACAGAGATGCAAACAGAACACAAAACTATCATTTTTGAAAATTTTAGAAGACATTTTTTTGTCACCCAATAAGTTAAACAAGCATTTGTCAATGCCAAATGTTGATTGCGTTGGTCTGTTGAGCTCGCTCACTGCCCCTCTGTCACTCGCTCAGTCTGTTTCTCCTGGTGCTGCAGGCTGCTTCTTTGTACTGGGCACCTGCCTGCATTGGCAGCTTTTTCTGCCCACTAAGAAATCCACAGCTGTCCCGACAGAGCTGCATTGAGGTGGCTCACTCTCCTATCTCACTCACTTATTCTATTTCTCCTGGTGCTGCAGGCTGCCCTTATGTACTGGGCTTCTGCCTCTGTTGGTGGCTTTTTCTGCCCACAAAGAAATCTGCAGCAGTCCCAACACAGGTCTGTTGAGCCTGCTCATCCCCTCTCCCACTCACTCATTCTGTTTCTGCCAGCGCTGCAGGCTGGCCTTTGTACTGGGCTCCTGCCTGCATTGGCACCTTTTTCTGCCCACAAAGAAATCTGTAGCTGTCCTGACAGAGCTCCTTTGAGGTCGCTCACCCCCTGTCTCACTCACTCATTCTGTTTCTCCTGGCGCTGCAGGCTGCCCTTTGTACTGGGCTCCTGCCTCTGTTGGCACCTTTTCTGCCCACAAAGAAATTAGCAGCAGTCCCGACAAAGTTCCTTTGAGCTCGCCACCCCCTTCTCTCACTCGCTTATTCCGCTTGCCGGGCGCCTGTAGGTTGCCCTTTCTACTGGGCTCCTGCCTGCATTGCTGCCTTCTTCTGCCCACAAAGTAATTTGCAACAGTTACAATAGAGCTCCATTGAGCTCACTCACTCCCTCTTCCTCACTCACTCATTCTGGTTTTCTGCCACTGCAGGCTGCCCTTTGTACTGGGCCCCTCGTGCAGCATTACAGCCCTTTCTGCCCACAAACAAATCTGCAGCAGTCCCAACAGAGCTCCGTTGAGCTCACTCCTCCCCCTCCTCACTCACTTGTTCTGTGTCTTCCACCACTGCAGGCTGCCCTTTTGTACTGGGTTCCTGCCTGCATTGGTGGCTTTCTGGCCACAAAGAAATCTGAAGCAGTCCCGACACAGCTCCATTGAGCTCACTCACTGCCCTGTCTCTCTCACTCATTCCGTTTCTGCTGGCGCTGCAAGCTGGCCTTTGTACTGGGCTCCTGCCTGCATTGCCGCCTTTTTCTGCCCACAAAGAAATCCGCAGCAGTCACAATAGAGCCCATTGAGCTTGCTCATACCGCCTCTGTCACTCGCTTGTTCTGTTTCTCTTGGTGCTGCAGGCTGCGCTTTTGTCATGCGGGCTCCTGGTTGCATTGGCATCTTTGTCTGTCCACAAAGAAATCCGCTGCTGTCCTGACAGAGCTCCATTGAGGTCACTCAGTCTCGCTTCTCATCGCTCATTCTGTTTGTCCTGGTGCTGCAAGCTGCCGTTTTGTGCGGGCTCCTGCCTGCATTGGCGTTTTTCTGTCCACAAACAAATCGCAGCAAACCTGATAAAGCTCCGTTGAGCTCACTCAGTCCCCTGTCTCACTCACTCGTACTGTTTCTCCCACCACTGCAGGCTGGCCTTTGTACTGGGCCCCTGCCTGCATTTACGCCTTTTTCTGCCCACAGAGAATCCGCACCAGTCCTGACAATGCTCCAGTGAGTTCGCCACCCTCCCTCACTCGCTCTCTCATTCTGTTTCTCCCAGTGCTGCAGGCTGCCCTTTGTACTGGGCTCTTGTGTTGGGGCCTTTTCTGCCCACAAACAACACACAGCAGTCCCGACAGAGCTCAGGTGAGCTCGGTCACTCCCGCCTCACTCACTCGATCTTAATCTGTCCCAAACACTGATTTCCCAGTGACATGCTATTCTCCGGTAGGAGTGCAAAATATATTTTAGCCAGGATGTGAAAAATGACAGCTGTACTGTTCATAGGAGGAGGAAAAAATGCCACTGTTGAAAATGTGGCGTGAAATATTACAAATTTGCTAAGTTACAAGGGTGCGTGGAAACAGTTCAATGCACACTTGTTACACAGTCATGTTATGAAGTGTCATCACAAATTTTCAACATAGGGATTTTAGGACTTCTGCTCATGAACAGTGCCACTGTCATTTTCTTAGTCTGTCCCAACACTGATTTCCACAGCGACTATGTTATTCTGCTCGGAACTATGAAAACACATTTCGGTCAGGATGTGAAAATGACAGCTATACTGCTCATAAGGAGGTGTGGAAAATGCCACTGCTGAAAATCTGGTGTGACAATATTACAAATTCAAGGTTACAAGGATGCGGAAAGTGCACAACGCACTTGTAACACAGTCATTTTGTGGGCTATCATCACCAAATTTTCAACATAGGCATTTTAGGAACTCTGATCATGAACAGTATCACTGTTATTTCTTACTCTGTCCGAACTGTGATTTCTCCAGCGACCACTCTACTCTGTTCCGAAGTGCAAAACACATTTTGGCCAGGATGGGAAAAATAACAGCTATACTGTTCATAAGTAGGTGTATAAAATGGCAATGTTGAAAATCTAGAGTGAAAATATTACAAATTCACAAAGTTACGAGCATGCGTGCAAACTGTGCAATGCACGCTGTAACACAGTCATTTTATGGAGTATCGTCACCAAATTTTCAATATAGGCATTTTAGGACCTCTACTCATGAACAGTATCACTGTCATTTTCTTAATCTGTCCTGAACACTAATTTCCCACAGCAGCACGCTATTCTTGTTGGCTCTCTCCAACAAGGCAGCTTTCCAGCTAATTGGCTGTTACAGGCCCCCTCAGCTGATTACAAGCTTCTAAACCACTTGGGGAATTTATTCAAGTCAGGTACTGAAGAAATCATAATCCTAGGTGATCTAAACCTAAATTGGCTATCCAGGGCTGCAGCCTTTTAGTATCATTCTCGACACATATGGGTTCTCAACTGATAACCGAACCAACAGGAATCAACAAAAGAACCTGAGCAACAGCACACTACTCGACATCATACTGGTGAATAAACCCCACTTATTCACGCACACTGGAGTGCTTTTCAGTGATATAAGTGACCATTGCCTTATTGCTGGTGTAAGATCATCCAACAAACCAACGTCCCAGCTAAATTCCTTCTGAAGAGATCCAAGAAAATCTTCAATATTGAGGCTTATCTGCATGATCTAAATCATTCTACCAGATGTCAAGAGTTCTACCTAGCAGACTCTGTGGAAAAAGCACATCAGGTGTTAAACGGCATAATAATAATAGGTGCCCTTAACACTCATGCACCAATCACTTGTGTTTGAATAAAAAAATCTTGCCGTTGGTTTTCAGCTGACCTTAAAACTGTACTGTTGAGAGGGATAAGCTATGGAAAAAGGCAAGGAAGACCAAGAACTCAAATGACTGGACGATATTCAAGAAAGCCAGAAATAGTTGTACCAGGAAAGTATGGGATGCAAAGGCTGCCTATTATAGGGCTGAGCTCGACTCCTCCTGCCACAATCCTGCCAAGTTCTGGAGCACCATTAAGGGTATAATAGGCCAAGACTCAAGCATCTCACTGCCAATCCAAATGCATCACAGTGAGGGCATAATTTCAGACAGGCTGGAAATACTGGATGCATTCAATAACCACTTTACAACTGCTGGCCTTGCATTCGATTCCTCTCCAGCTAACCTGCTACGTGCAATTAAGCTCCCAGTACACAGGGTCTCAGAGTCCGGTTTCCTCCTTCTCCTTTAAACCAGTTCTGTTGAATCAAGTGGAGGATCTAATCTCGCAGTTGGATATCAAAAAAGTGCAGGTGCAGACTCCTTGACCCCTACTTTCTAAAGATTACAATACATACCCTTGCAGTTCCCTTAACATCTTTTTAATCTATCATTAATATCTGGTTCTATTCCTGCCATGTGAAAACAGCCCAAGTTGTTCCCTATTGAAATCAGGGGACCCTATGGAGCTTAACAATTATAGATCAATATCTATCCTTCCAGTGCTATCCAAGCTGCTAGAAAAATTAGTGAGCATCCAGCTAGAGAATACCTTGAAGAAACTAATCTTTTAAATCCAGCACAATCTGGGTTTAGAGCTAGGCATAGTACTATTTCTGCACTGGCTAAAGTTACAAATGACTGGCAAACTGAATTGGATAAAAAAATAGTGTTTGTGCTGTTTTCCTAGATCTAAGCAAGGCATTTGACACGGTGGACCATGAACTGCTACTTTCCTCCTTGCATTCCATAGGCCTGGATCCATCCTCCCTTAGTTGGTTTAGGTGTTATCTCACGGAAGGACACAACAAGTGAAAGCAGAAGGTGATCTTTCTCCACTAAACCTCTTTAAGAGGAGTTCCACAAGGTTCTATTCTGGGCCCTATCCTTTTGCCATTTATATTAACAATATTGATTCAAATCTTACCAGAGCAACTGTTCACTTGTTTGCAGATGACACTGTTTTATATGTCAGCAACCCTCGCCTGTTACAGCTTGTGAAATTCTACAAGCAGAATTTCTCTTATTACAACATCAACTTTTGAAAAAAACTCTTTAAATGCAAAGAAAACAAAAGCAATGCTGTTCTCCAACCAAAGCCGACAAGTCCCTCCTCACTAAACAACCTCCCCAGCTATCCACTATCCTAGGAGAAAACCTGGACTATGTAAGAAAATTCAAGTACTTGGTGTGTGGATAGATAGTAGGTTTGACTACACAGTTCACATTGAAGAACTTCTAAAAGCTTCGCCAAAGACTTGGTCTATTCTTCAGAATAAGGCACTTCCTAACCAGAGATTCCAAGATGAGGCTGGTTCAGGCCACATTTCTCTCAGTGCTTGACTATGCAGATTTTCTTTACAGTCACTGCCCCATCTCCTACTTAAGTAAATTGGACACACTATACCACAGAGCACTAAGGTTCATTACAGATCTTCCACTTAACACTCATCACTGTCTCTCTCTGTGCTGCCGTCGGTTGGACGTCCCTACATCTCAGAAGAAACAGAAATGCTGCATTTTAGATTTACAGAGCATTGACTAAGAAGCTTCCTAACTATATTCTAGATTGCTTCACTCAGTCCAGAGCTAGTACCTATGCACTAAGAAGCCACAACTTCATCATGCTCAAGGTGCTTAAAGTCAACACCGCACGGAGATCTGCTATCAGCTATACTCTAGCTATATCATGGAATACCTTACAAAGACCCTGAAGTTGTTTAACTGGATATCATTAGCATCCTTCAAACATCTTTATCTAAGTCTCTTCCCAGATAAATGCAACTGCTTCCACAAGTTCTAATTTATCCACATTCCTAACCCTCTCCTCTGTCAGACACCCTAATTTAGCAATCCACTTCCTATAATTTATCTCCACTGATCTCCCTCTCAGGCAGCCTTCACATTATCACATTTCTGTTTCTGATTAATTTATCTCCACAGAATCACTCAACCCCTGGCTATATTCCTCACCCACTCACCCTGGCCCCAACCTTAGCCCTTATCATTCCTACACACCTCTCTACTAGCCCCAGCCCCTGTCCTAGTCCCCAACCACTTCCTACCTTGTCACTCACCAGAGGCTGTGATCACCACCTCAGTCACTCAATCACTGTGTCTCCTTGTCTACATTGGCCTGCCCAGGAACCTTGGAAGTTCTGGGTGCCATGTGTTGATTGTATGTCATGATACCTCCATAGTTGATATGTATTGTATATATTAGAGTCTCTCTAGTCTGCTTTCATTGTCCTACCTTGTACTGTTATGTTTAATCAATTTCTGCCTTTTCTTTACTGTATATATGTGTTTTGACTTATCTGTATATGTATCAATTATTAACCTTGACCTTATCAGGTCCATCTTGCAAATGAGCTGTGCTCAACGATGTTCACCTGAATAAATAAAGATTTGATTGATTGATTGATTCTGCCGAAGTGCAAAACATGTTTCAGCCAGGGTGTGAACAATGACAGCTGCACTGTTCTCAAGAAGGTGTGAAAAAATGCCAATGTTGAAAATCTGGCATGAAAATATTGCAGATTCGGCGAAGTTATGAGTGACATTAACTAACTATGCAATACTGCGGCTCGTAAAACAGTCATTTTGGATTTTTCCACCAAATTTGCAACATAGGCTTTTGGAGAGCCCACCTCATGAACATGCTCACAATGTCATTTTGTTAATCAGCCCCAAAAGTGATTCTACAGTGACCAGAAAAATCACCTTTTGAGGCCGATTAACGCCATGACAGTTCCAGAATTCATGAGGAGGGGTCCCAAAACTCCATTTTGAAAATTTGGTGCCAAAATTCCAAAATGACTGAGATATGCATTCAAGTTGCAAAAACATTTATTCCATTATACAGCTTACCGACATTTCCTCAGTTCAGCGGTGGCTTTCAAGAGTGCAGACATGTTCGGTCCACTGAAGATCATTGCGCCCGAGCTCCGGAGGTAAGTATGGGGTGGGGGGTGTGGGAGGCAGGGTGCACAGTGGGTGGGCGCAGGTTACAGGAGAGGGACAGGAGACCACGAGGGACAGTTTCCTTTTTACAGGTTAAAAGAAAAGACATCGCGGGACCGTTTTTATTTTACAGGAGCATAAGGCACACTGGGGTGGGCTCCCAGCATGCCATCAGAGTCTTTCTTTTGGGGGCAAGCTGTAGCCGACGGAGGATTGGGTACCCCGTCAGCACACAACAAAAGGAAGGGTGACATTATGCCGCATTAGGGATTGAAATCGTCAGCAGACAATATAAGCGGGGTTTTACATAATGCTGACAGGGAGGGCCTCCGCCGGGCAACATAAACATTGGGCACTGAAGCCGACTCGGGATTGGGGCCCCATCAGTAAATAAACACAGTAGAGGGGTTAATATGAT
Organism: Neoceratodus forsteri; assembly: GCA_016271365.2. Lineage (NCBI taxonomy): Eukaryota > Metazoa > Chordata > Ceratodontiformes > Ceratodontidae > Neoceratodus > Neoceratodus forsteri. The sequence goes on from CM028132.1 coordinate 698,573,569, forward strand.
TTGTGAACATGGTGGCAAACCCGCCATGTTCACAAACAATAGTGTGTCAAGATCCCACCCTGCAATGATGGATCACTCCCTCATTGCAGCTGAATGGCTTATGCTGCAATGACGAGGTGGTCCCTGATTGCAGCGTAAATTTTTACAAGTTGGTGACATGCTGGTTGAACTAGTGTCAGCAGCATCATGCCACAGCATTGCGGGATGCTGGACAAGCTTTAAAGGCTGTGGGGCATTGGCCACAACAGTGCCATGTCTCCACAACCTGCTTGTGGAAGCTGTCATAATATGATTCTTTTGCGCATGTCATAATCAACATAAAAATAGGAGCATTTGAAACCGGAATGAGAATGAGCATTCTATTCATAACTATTTTGTAAAGCAGCAGTTTGCACTATACAACACAGCTGTCTTTAATAGACGACAGCTGTGTCATATACTGCAACCCCTACTGCTGTAACCACTCATAGGTCAGGGATGGAGTCTTATTGTAACCCCGCCATCCTGACTGTGCTATTACTGCAACTGTATATCTGCACACCAGGGCCCCAATCAAACACTGGGATTGGTTCTCAACCTTAACGCTCCACCCATTGTGATACAGTTTTCAAATGTACAGAACTGTGTCTTTCCACATTTTGCCAACAACCTGAAGGCCCTGCCTGAGAAAACATATCACATCTCGCCTTTATTTGGTTATGAGTAAGTGAGCATTAGGTTGAGAACTCAAGAAGACCCCACCCTGATTCACCAACAGTCAGAACAGTGAAAACCATAATGTTTTTTCTAGAGTTGTGCAGAACCTCTGCTAGTGAAACCAAGCCGCTCTGAACCCATGCTGCTTGGTTTCATGGCATCCGAGCCAAAGCTTTCTGGCTCAGATCTAGCAGTTGTTTGTTTTTTTTCCAGCTCCCCAATCCTCCTGCATGCCTACCTATTATGTAACAGACTTGAGAGAGGTCAAAGGGTACAGTGGGAGCTAGCACAAAGATACCCTGGTTTGTACATGCACAAACCGGAGTATAGAGGAGCATGGCTTTGACCTCTGCACCATTACAAACATCAGCCAGCAAGGAGAGAGGTCAATTGCTGAGAGATACAGGGAGTGGCTGGGTGAGGGATTGGGAAGGAATGGGTTTCTGTTTGTCACAACCTCAGTACCACCACTGATTAGAACAGGGAGAAAAAAACAACAGTGACAAAATAAAAAAAAGAGGGAGAGAGGCAAGACTGAGGAGTGGTGCACCAGGGACTGACTGTGCGTGTGTGGGGGGGGCAGTGCATCACATGCCCAAAGAAACTATAGGAAACTAAAGAGTTGTTTAGCAACAAAATAAAGAAAAAGAGAGAGAGAGGACAAGACTGAGGAGTGGTGCACCAGGGACTGACTGTGTGTGTGTGGGGAGGGCAGTGCATGACATGCCCAAAGAAACTATAGGAAAATCAAAGAGTTGTTTAGCAACAAAATAAAGAAAATTAGAGGGACAAGACTGAGAGAGTGTGTGTTTGGGGGCAGGAGGGGACACGTGTGCCCAAAGAAACTGCAGAAAAACTAAAGAGCTGTTTTAAGTGACAAAATTACAGACAAAAAAATGAGGGTAATGGGCAAGACTGAGAAGTGGTGCACCAGGAACTGACTGTGTATGTGTGTGTGGGGTGGGGGGCGGGGGCACCGCATGCCAAGAAACTGCAGAAAACTAAAGAGCTGTTTAAGAAGGCAGCTGCCAAATCAAATGAGATAAATTTAAATAATTGATATAAAAAAAGGCAACAGAAGAGGAGACAGTGTGTGGGGGGGGCAGTGAAAGACTGCAGTGCTGCTCTGCTTGGCTAGCTACAAGTGTTATCAGCACAGCACAGTAGACCTGGGTTTACTACCTCCACTGGCATACTGAGGAAGTCACTATACTTAAAGGATACCTAAACAACATTTTGAGAACAAACTATTCAAAAATCTGACCTCAAAGGTGACTAAAGAAAAGGCTGCTGTATACATTAATGCTGAAACTACATTTATATAATTTACCTAAATGCTGTGCCAAAGCATTTGAAAATGTAAATCAGCCTTCCAATTTCAAAAAATGCCTTACCTGTTTCCTAAAATAGCCACCAAATGTGTTAAGTGATGACATAATTGAGCCATAGTCAGAGAGTTGTATGGCTCTCTGTAGTGCTAACTCGTTCTTTTTTCCCTATGTTTAGAACTGTCTCATCAAAATGGTCAAAACCATGGGCATTATTTTGATCAATACACATTAGGCTATGGTCCTGTTCATTTTGTTTACTTTAACATGCTGAAATTGAGTTTTAATCCAATCGACTTTCTCTTTGGCAAACCACAGTGCAGTACAAATCTTCAAATACCTGCTGGTCTAGTTGTTATGGCAGATCCAGGACGTTACAATGGGGGTGTTGGGGTGGTGTATACTTGATATGCACATTTTAAACATTTCTGTTAAACCTTTATACTGTCTGCTATTCTTTTTAGTATGTTTTTGATAGAACCTACAAATGTAATCCATAGTTATGAATGTAAACATTTGTACAATCAATTTTATTTATTTATTTAGTTTTTGTTGACCGGGTAAGAACTAGACAAATCCTGCCTATTTTCAGGCACGCGGGAGGGGAAACAGATGAATATCAACTGACCTTGAACCAGATTAAGCTGTTGGTGGTATTTTTAGTGAATGAGGAAATTTGACCAGGACACTGGGAAATTCCCTACTGCATGCTGGTGGTAGGGGACCTGCTGACTATTCAGTGTTTTGGCAGTCTGAGTGCAGCTTGCAATGGAAATGGACGTCTTACCTGCAGATGGCAGGATGATTGCTACAGTGCAGCCGGCTGAGGCTGAGAGAGGTATGGAGTGTGATTCAGACATAGCACTTGGGGTGCCTTCAGGAGATGTGTCGGTGCGTATCATGCAACGGAGATCTGGTAGCTGAGGATTCAATGAGATGCAGGACCGAGGAGTTATTTTGCCCAACCAGTCTGGTGTTGCTGCTAGCTCCGTGATGGTACAGGCATACGAGATGCGCACCGATCAGCCGCTTGCAGTGGCAGCAGGTTCGATATTACTGAGGCTCCAGTGCTGCCTTCCGCATCTGGGAGGAGCGCTGCAATACAGAAGTTACCTTCAGAAGCAGGCACATTTCCAGCGAGGGACTGGAGCAAGAAATGGCCCTGCTGGATGCGGATGGATGAGACAGGATGGCAGATGGATTCTGGATTCCAAGTGGATTTCTTTTCGGCAGGGACACGACTGCTGCAAGGACTTCAGTGGGGTACAGCCCTCTGAGCCGCAGACTGTGGCTGCTGACGCTCCGTTGTTGAGCCTTTGCAAACTTTTGCTCCAGGGGTAGATCAGGGTTTTCTACTGGGACACCGAATGTTTCCGCTTCTTCTCCTAGAAGGAAGCAATTTAATACAGGTCCCCACTTTTCAGACCTCTTTCGAACAATCGTCTGGATCAGGCCCCAGATGGAACGAGGTCCGGGGGTCTTCAGGTACTGGGGGTCTTCAGGGCAACCTGACCATTTCTTTGTGGCCCACCACTACTTAAAGGCTCTGTGAATTTCCAGGCCTCAGACATATATGCCCTGATCAATATTCGGGGAGGGAGAAACTTTTGATGTCAGTTTCAAATCATTTGTGGGCCAGATAAATTCTGGCAAAAGTATGATTCACTGAAAGCTACTCCTTATGGACTCCATTCTGGCTATTCCTATTACAAAACCACTGTTTAAAACTGTGCATATCATGTTTCAGAATGAAGAGGTAATTGGGGACATTATGTATTGGTTGGAGAGTAAATGCACTGTATTGGGGCCTCCTGAGCCAGTCATTAATGGGAGGGTATTTGGACAGGCACTGGAAATCTAAGGTGAAACTGTGTATTGTGGGGATTTGGTTCAGCATGTTCCAAATAGTTTTTCAGAGGGAGGATCGGTGTCTGCTTTATCCAGGCCAACCTAAGGCGTGTTATAAATGTGGTAGCCCACGCCATCTCAGTAGTGCCTGTGATAAAATCAAATGCGCTTTGTGTGGAGAACTGATCATGATAGTAGTAGTACTTGCCGAAATGTTTTTCGCTGCAATCTCTGTGATACCCAGGGCATGCGCATCACCAGTGTCCATATGCTGGCCAGAATAATTCAGGGGCCTTGATAAGAAGACCTTGATCTCGGATGCCCAAGACCAGTTTAGGCCGCAACACTGAGGAGACGCCTCCCCCCAAATCCTAACCCTCCTGGTCCTAACCTTCTGCCTCGACTCCTCCTGATGGAGTGGTACCTGCCCGCTGGTGAGCCCTCCAATGTTGCACAATCACCAGAGGGTTTGGGGCTCACTGCTCCCACCCTGCCCATTCTAGCCCCCCAGCTCCTGATTTTCAGGCACTTCAACCAAGGCATGTAACTCGGTCTTATGCTAAAAGGTTGTAGTACCAACTGTTACTCCACGCATAACACTTTTCAGGTCAAGATGCAGATGGGGACTCTGAATCTGACCTATCAGTTGCATCTGGGTTTTGTCTGGTATGGAGTGTGATGATGAAGGAGGTTCTGAATTACTGGAGTTTAAGAAGAAGTCGGAAGGAAGTGTAAAAAGGACAAGTCTTAGTCCTACTACCTGGCTTCTTTAACGGTGGTTTCTGAATTCTTGTAGTATCAAGATTCTAAAAACATCTCGGCTTTTACATTTTGTAAATCCTTGTCTCTGAATATCAAATTTCTGCAGGAGACACGTTTTTCCACTCTTATGGAAGTAAATTATACTAGGAAATCATGGCATTCTGACCTTCCTTTGGGTCCTTTGGTCCTGATGCAGCAGACAGGGTGGGGATTTTATTTTGTTATCCCTTTGTTCAGGTAACTGGTTTGGTAGACTTAGCTCCGGAGAGTTTTGCTCCTGGATTGTGTTTGCCAAGGTTTTTCCTTCGTCTCATCAACATTTATGCTCCCCAGGTCAAATCTGCCAGGATTGCTTTATTTGGGGAAATTCAGCAGTACCTTTACCCCTCGACATCATTTGGGGAGGCGATTTCAACTGTGACCTGATGTGAGATTTAAAGATCAATTGCAGTGTAAGGTGCATTGTGATTCCCATGCTTTGTTTAAACTAATTCAGACGGCCTCTTGACGGATGCTTATAGAGCGCTTCATTCTGATCCAGGGTCCACTTACAAACGTGGCAGTTTTACAACAAGGATTGATTTTGTTTTACTTCCAGATATTTATGCCTTTCTTTTTATTGACCCTTGTGAATTTCCAGATCATTTATTATTGACAGTAAGATTTTCACTGACTACAATTCCACCTTCTTTCCTGCCTTGCCGGCTCGATGGAAGATGAACCCGTTTTTGACCACCGAGCAGTTTCAGTCATGTTTATCCCAGGCAATGGACAGAAGGTGCTCTGTAGCTGGGATGTGATTGGTGGATGGATACTAAACTTGAGTTTAGAATGACTTCCACGGCTTACCATCATAGTACTCAGTCAGCTGATTATCTATTATTTGAAACAAAGAGCACAGTTTTATAAATTAATGTCACTTTCCTCAGGTTCTGATGTTCGGATACAAGATCAACTAGCTGTGCTACGATAAAGCATGAGAAATTATCATGGGAAGGCTTGTAAAATTCATGATGATTTGTCTTATGGACTTAAATCTTCGCCGAGTTCGGACCCTTTTTCGCCTGTAAGCAAGCATTGGAAAAAAACTTATGGATGGCCTTTATGATCACAGGGTGTTGCACACAGCGGATATTGACATGCTACAAATTGTCTGGGTTTTTACAGACTCAACATGGTAGGACTTTCCAGCCCACTACTAGATGGGACGATTTGTTTTCCTTTCAACCGCTTAAACTTTCATCCGCTGATTCCTATTTTTAGATAGGCCCATTACCCTGGATGAGGTCTGTTAGAAGTTACTCATTTAAAGTCTGGATATCACCTGGCCCGGATGGCTTAGTTAATGAATTATACAAATTCATGATAGATGATATAAGTGCCATCCTGACCTCTGTTTTAATGAGACTCTAGAATCTTCAAGGCTGCCTCATGGTTTCTCGGATGCCTTAACCATTTTGTTATTTAAAAAGGGAATAAACGCCTAATTGAAAATTGAGGCCAATCTGTTTCTTAAATACAGATTAGAAGATTTTTCGGCTATTTTGTGCCATCGGCTCCAACATATTGCTTCTTCCTTAGTACATCCTGTCCAAACATGCTCGATTTCGGTAGACATATCCATCAAAATTTGGCCCTACTAAGGAATGTGTGTGAGTTTGACTGGTTGGGGAAACTTTCCAGTTATTTACTTCTTTGTACCAGGCCCAAGCCTTTGATAAGGTGGCACATGGGTTTTATTTGATGTTCTACAGCGTGTATGGGTTTTCTGATAAACTTAGAACTTGGGTGGCACTTTATATAGCAAAGCCCAAAATTTTCCCTTGTTAATAGATTGTTGGGGAGGGGATTGGTTTTTGTAGGAGTGCGTCAGGGCTGTCCACTTAGTCCTTTATTATATACTTTTGCTTTGGACCCTTTGGTTCGGAACTTCTTCATCATCCTTACATTCTGGATTGTCTCCATCTCCCGAGGTTCCACAACAAATTTTGGCGGTCTATGCAGATGTCATGTGTTTCCTGCTTCAATGCAGCTGCAGGCCTTGCTGCATTGCATGTTGTGGCCCAGTTTGGTCTGCTTTCAGGAACATCTGTGAATTATGAAAAAGTGCTGGTATTTTGGGGAGGGTGGTTTTGATCCCATGATTGAGGGATAACCATCTCTACGGACCTATTAAGATTTTAGGTTGTTTTTTGGTATGGGAGATTTGAAAGATCTTAATTGGCAACCGCAGATTGTTTTAGGTGAAACAAAGGTACAATTATGGAAAACTGGTCATTTTCTAAACAAAAACGTGTTTTGTTATCAAAAATTTTTACTCCTCTGTTTCTTTACTTTAGTCCAGTTTTGCTTTAACTAGGCAATGTGAAACCCGCTTATATAGCATTTTTTTCAAATGTTGTGGGAAGCCGATTGAACCCGGTTAAGCGTGATTTCACATATCTTCCAATTAAGGCGGGTGGTCTTGGTATGATTAATCCGGTTGTTTTTTATTTTTCTTTCTTTATTAAAGCTACATTTAAAGATGTGCCATTATATCAATCTCATCTGTGGGATGCCTGACTTGTTTTCGCTTCAAGATTTTCTGCTGCATTGGTCTACTGAAGCTCTATTGTGAACTCTAATCATAAACTGCCTTCCTTTCTGCCTTTAGTGGCTGCTAAACTTCATTTTTGGAGTGTGGCTAAAAGCGAGGTTTATCGGCTTTCCAGAAGGGCCTATATCAGAGCATAATGTCTATGAATTTTTAGTTCGGGTTGACTTTCCCAGATGTTTTCCTATGAAAATACATTTAACTTTAAAGGTTCTGACCGACGGGAGGATTCCTGGTCGGATGTGGAATGTAACATGGCTAAGTTGTCATGGGAGATTAGGGTTAAGGGAAATTTGAAGCATAAGGCTCTTGCAGAACGGAACTGTATTCGTTGAATGTGTGGGCATGGAAGAAACTTTGATTCATTTTTTTCATACTTGTTCTTATACTGTTCAGTTTTGGTCCACCTTGTGTGTTAAGTTTGGGTGGGGATGGTATGTCATGTTACCTATGAATGCTTGGTTTTGGAGGACTATTCAGGTTTATTTTCCGTTATCATCCCAGTACCCTTAATGTGATATTTGCTTGCACCAAGTTTTATCTCTGGCAGGCGAGATGCTCTTTTTCCTACAGCATACTCATACTTTACCTTCGTGGTGTTACGTCATATTGAATCAGCTTTACGGACACAAAAATACTTTGAATCCCATCATTTTCCTCGGTCTTTATTTCACGTAATACTGGAAGCATGTATACTAGATTTAATATGGTCTGTTTACTATTTTGTGTAATTTTCAGTTTATTCTTGTTTGATAGTTCTACAGTGATGTTTATATTTTCATTTTAGATTTTTGTTTTATATGAGCATCCTGTATTGGTGTTTTGGTTTCTGCAACAAACAATTCACCTACTCTTTTCGATAAGTGCCATGGGATCTTTAACATCCACCTGAACTACCACCAATCCAGGCAGATGGGGCCTCGGTTTAACGTCTCAACGAAAGACTGCACCTCAGAAGTGCAGCACCCTCTCATGCTGCACTACAGTGTCAGTACTGGGATATTAATCCAGTGCCAGTTGTGGGAACTAAACCCACAGCCCTCTGATCTCCCGCCTCAGAAGTGAGTGTACTACCTACTGAGCCACTGACACTGATTATTAACTACTCACACTTCTTCAATAAAGTGAAATGCAGCAGCAGCAAGCAAGTAAGTTACATTGGGAGGGGAGAGTGTAGCCGCACCCTTCACCACCCCTACATCCACCACTTGTTTGTAGCACAGTTCTGTGTAGTCCAGTGCCAGAGTTCATACTTTGTCAGAAATCAAAATATGCTTATCTTGTTTTCTTTTTCCATGGGAAATATAGTGGTTTTCATACACATTATATCCCAACGTATTTTACAAGCAATGATAGACTGGTAGTGAAGTGACTGAACATGTAGTGGCAGTCATTTCACACATTAATACCCACACATGGCCTTGGACAATTGCATGAACTGGTTTTATGGGAAGGGAATGTTGGCCAGGGCAATGGGGTCAGGTAGTGATCATGGTGCTGACAGACCCACATCTTAGATCTCACAGTGATCCACTCGTATTTCTCCCCTTCTGTCTTCCCCTTCCCTGAATATAGCAGTTCCTTGCAGGAGTGGCTTTCTAGTCCCTTCTGGTATTCATTCTTCACTCCTTCTCCCCACACCAAAAACTGGTGAGCTCATCACCCTTCTGCATCATGAATGAAGGTAGTACAGTCCCAGGGTTTTTGACATATCAAAAATAAACAAATCTTTCCAGTAAGTCAGGCTGATAGCAGCAAGGAACAAGGGAAAGATGGTCTTTCCTATCCTTAAAAGATCTAGGCTACCTTTGATTAGGCACTATGTATTTATTTATTTAATCAGTCATAGGAATTACAACCCTTTGAGTCATAGACTATTCACAAAGGCCCCTGTCAGCATAGTCATGCATTCAGAGGTAGTACATTAGTGGACATCACATTTCAAGTATTTACATACAATAGCCAAGGTGGCTGAAAATCTGTACATGTAGTAGCTAGGTATTGATATTATTACAGTGGAACAATTATAGAGCAAGTGCAGCCTCTGGGGCATTGTTGTATAGTAGGAACAGTGATCAATACATTAGTGAGACAACACAGTTTAAGCAAAGTAATAGGCTGGGTGGCTGTTGACCAATACATTTAGTAGCTAGGGTGTGGTATTAGTACAGGAGATATAGTTACAGTGTGGGTGCAGCCACTAGGGCCTTGTCATATAGCAGATACAGAGATCATCATCAAAGATAACCTATACATTTAGCCCTACACAATTGGTAGCAATGTCAAAGGGAGCGACCTAGTGCAGCTCCATGCAGGTCAGTTAGTAGGATTAGCAGTTGCACTGGCATTGGCACAAGGAGAGAATGTGTTTTTTAGGATGGTCTTGAGGTGTCCTAGATTAGGAATGGAGGTTATGGCTGGGGAGCTCACTATACCAGGCAGGAGCTCTATGGGGATGATCTCTGAGTTAGGAGGTTCTGACCCTGGGCACAGTCCACAGATGTTTGTTGGCAGAACGAGTGGACACAATGTGGAACATGAGAGCAGTGAGGCCGAGACCCCACTGGAGTTAACCCAAGGTGGATTTTTGGTGAGAAGACAGGATTGATATTGCAGTCTTTCCTCCAGGGTGAGAAATGTTCATTAGAGCATAGAGGGTGCAAGTATGGGAGCGTTTATCTGTGCCTAGGAGGAGTTGGCACACTTTATTAATGGCTATGTGAATTTTGTTTAGGGTGGTGTTGTCCACAGCAGAGTAGATGGGGAGCCCATAGTCAATGAGAGGAGGATAGAAGTGGCGACAGCCAGACTGAGAGCCTCTGGCTAGGCAGTCTTTGTACCAGTATAGAGGCCAAACCGGTATTAATGGCTGAGATCAGGATGTTAATGTGGGCATGGAAGGATAGGGAGGTGTCAAAGGTAAGGCTGAGGTATTTATAAGTGAGTACTTGTTCCAGGGGAGGTGAGCATGGAGAAGTTTTTAGTTCAGTGTCCTTAGCCTTGCTCTACCGGTAGGCGAATAGCATGGCTTATTTTTTGTTGTTGTTGACCACAAGTCTGCGACTGGTGAACCAACTTTGATCTGATTGAACGAGTCTTGGAGGGGGACTGTAGGTTGTCAGGGCAAGGGTGCGCGAGAGAACCACATTATCAGCATATAGCAGTAAGCTACTGGAGCAGGATTCGGATAGTGCATTTAAATAAATACTGAAGAGTAGGGGCCCAATATGGATCCCTGGGGGACCCCTGAGCAGACAGGCAGAGTGGAAGATAGGGTATCATTTATCTTAACACATTGGGATCTGGAAGTAAGGTAGCTATTGAACCAAGAGAGTGGTCCGATGATAGACCGGTGTGGTGGAATGTGTCCAGGAGGAGGGGTGGGAGACTGTATCAAAGGCCTTAGAAAGGTCCACGAAGATGGCTCCAGCCAGATGTTTATGGTCAAGGGCAGAGTAAATGAAATTGGAGAATTGATGAAGGCGGTGGTTGTAGTACAGTGGCCTGATCTGAAGCCATGTTGTTCACTGCATAATAAATTGTGGGCTCAGATACTAGGTGGGTTGGTAGAAAGCAATTTTCAAGGGTTTTGAGAGAGGGAAGGATAGATATGGGCCGATAGTTGTTGGGGTTGGTAATGTCTCCACTTTTTAGTATTGGGGTAATTGTAGCAGTTTTCCAGGCTGTTTTAAATGATGGTGTACATCATATGCACATCATTTAATAGTGTCTAATCATAGGTGGCTTAGATCCTATATGGATAAGAAAGCCTATTTTTCCCCTTGTGCCCTGCTGCTATCAGCCTGGCTTACTAGAAGATCACATTTATTATTAATATGTAAAAATAACATGGAGACTGTATTAACTGCATTCATGATGCAGAAGGTAGTGAGCTCACCAGTTTTGGTGTGGTGAGCAGGTGAGAAGAATAAATGCCAGAGAGGGACTGAAGAGGTCATTCCAGTAGAGTACAGCTATATTCAGGTTAGGGGAAGACAAGAAGTGAGAAGTTGAGCAGATCATTGTGAGATCTGAGATGTAGGGCTGCCAGCACTGTGATCACTACCTGACTGTGGATGAGAGCAGCCAGCAATTACAAATACTTAGAGTGGCAGGGCTGCACCTAATCTGCTACTTAAATTCAGTGTACGGAGATTACTCTCGGGTTGGGGGATGTTGCCGCTTGTTAGGACAGTATCGAGGAGCTGTGTATAGCTCATTCAAGATTTGATGGTGGTAGCCAGCCAGCTTGCATTGTGGAGTAGGACACAGAAAAGTACTGAGAAGAATTGCTAGGAACTGTCCTGCGGTTCTGCAGATCACAAGTAAAGGAGTAGACCAACACTGGAAGCTGGGTGGATTCGCTGAAGGCATTAGTATGCCTCTCCTGCTAATAATATTGTTATTTATAGTGCAGCCCTTATGAGGGTATAAACAGCAGTTTTCCGTGTGTCCTGATGCTTATTGCTTGGCCTCCAGGAAGACCTAGTTGTTGGTTTTATTTATTTCGCTTTTGTTGACCAGGTAAGTGCACTAGACAAATCCTGCCTATTTTCAGGCACGACCAGAGGAGGGGATACAGATGAATGCCAACTGACCTTGAACCAGATTAAGCTGTTGGTGGTATTTTTAGTGAATGAGGAAATTTCGCCAGGACACCAGGAAATTCCCTACTCTTTCGATAAGTGTCATGGGATCTTTAACATCCACCTGAACTACCACCAATCCAGGCAGATGGGACCTTGGTTTAACGCCTCATCCAAAGACGGCACCTCAAGTGTAGCACCCTCCTCATGCTGCACTACAGTGTCAGTACTGGATATTAACCAAGTGCCAGATGTGGAACTGAATCCACAGCCCTCTGATCTCCGGCCTCAGAGGCGAGTGTACTACCTGAGCCACTTGACACTGCCTCATTAACCCATTGGTTAATGAGGCGGTGAAAACACAACGGGGACTGTACATACTGCCTTCACTGTGCAGAAGGGTGGTGATCCACTCAATGTTTACTGTAAAAGCAGAAGTCAAACACTGAGAAAGTGGACTGGATAGTGATTTGGGAGGCATTTTTAGCAGTGCCAACTGATGAAGCATATTGGTATAGGTGTGCACAACTCTCTGAGGTACAAGATTACAATCTGAGGTGTGATAATTCTGTTCATGAGACCGCAAGCCTCAGATGCAGCCCCAAGCAGTACTAAGGATAGAGTATGGATGGTGGGGTGTTCAAACGAAGGCAGGCTAGGTGCAGAGGTTCTCTTGGAAAATGACTACAAGGGAAGTTTATTTGTGGATTACCAAGAAAGCATGAACTTTGGAATTGGACCAGACCAGTACTTTGCTACAAATTTCAGGGCATCGCATAACAACTAGATGATCAGGTATTTGAAGTGCTGTACTGTACTGCAGTTTGCAAAAGAGAAAGTCAGCTGGATTACAAAACATTTTCTGCAAGTTAAAGTAAACAAAATGAACAAACCATAACCTAACGTGTACTGATCAAAATAATCTATGTGTTAACACATGGTGTTGATCATTCTTGTGAAACAATTTAAAACAAAAAGGAAAGAAGAACTAGTTAGCACTATAGAGAGCCATGTGGGTCTTTACCTCTGGCTCCAGTGATGTTACCATGACTCAGCACTTAACACACTTGGCAGACATTTTATAGGAGCTAGCAAGGCTGTTTTTGAAAGTGAAGGCTGATGTTTACATTTTTCCAAAGCTATGAAACTGCATCTATGTTATTTACATAAATGCAGTTTTAGCATAAATGTAAACAGTAGCATTACTTTACCTTGCTATGAAGCCAGATTTTGTAGTTTGCAGTTTTAAAAACTGCTTGTTTAGGTGCCCTTTTAACCACCTAAAGCTCCTGTCACCTCCTCAAAACAGGCACTTGTGCCTAGTAGGCCTTACCCGTTAATAAAAAAAAAAAGAAAAGACAGTTGGAGTACACAATAGTCAGATCCTGTAAAGGGCAGGGTAATACGCAGAACATGGTCAGATTAATATGTATGCAATTACGCTAGTGAGTAGGGCCCCGTGACTCAGGAGGGCCCCACCATTGTAATTCTACTAGTCTAATCAGAGAATTTCACTTTCCGCATTGGCACCGCCATGGCTGCTGACCGTCCAAATTGACCAAAAAGCACCCCCATCGGAGTCAGTGTCTGCTGCCCCTGGTCCAATGGTCCCAGGTCCCCCCTCCTCATCCTCTAACTGAGTCAGCTGTCATCAGACTAGTCCCCGCTCCACATAAGTGAGCCTCTCTTGGCTCTGCCTCCATCTCTGATCCACTATCCACCCTGTCCCTCAACCACACAACCAATAATGTCCAACCATGAGAGGTCAGGTCCTCCGGAGGTGTGGCTACTGGCCAGCAGCGGAATCAGTGGAATGCGATGCGCATTGCATCAGGGTGTATGACTGCAGCAGTGAGGAGTCATTGATGAGGAGGAGGATGATAGCTCTGTGGCGCGATCAGTCGCCAATGGGCATCCGGGTCAGTAATCGCCGTCGGTAGTCGCCTGGGCCTGGTCTCTCAATCAAAGAAGAAGACACAGCATAACAGAGCAGACTAAGCAGAGAGAGTGGGCTGTGAGACTCAGTCAGTGCTGTGCTGCTTCTTGAGTAACTTGGTGGGCCAGGCAGGCCTCTGGTCGTGCTGTGAGGAGTCCTTCCTTCCTATGGTGCCTGGCTGAGTCATCGTGTGTGTGTCACCACCGCCTGCAACATGAGGATGTTGAAGTTGAGGATTCAGACTACTGATAGCACAAGTTAGCTGGCACATACACTCATAAGAGATCCAGCCAGCATTTACTACAACAGTAACCCGGATAACTCGACTGATCTCCCAGTCCTTTATCAAAGGTAATGAGGACTGGGGATCAGTCCGAAACATGTCAGGTTACTTGTTTGTGAAATAAATGCTTTGAACTTTTCTGCATCTCTTATGAGTTGTATGTGCCCGAAACCTTTTGTGCTATCAGTAATCTGTTGGTTTTGGAGCACTACATCCCAGTGCGCACTCATTTGGAATGCAGGATCTCAGACTATCATCACCAGGACTGGAGTCAGACAGTCAGTCGGGTCAACATCTTCATCACAATCAGCCAGGCCAAAGGAGGTATTTTTTTTTTTTACTAGTCTATGTGGTCGTGCTCAGGTTAGCAATATATCCAAGATAGCGTAACTGGGATGCATCATTGACATTTTCCTTTACCTGAGAATCTTGCTCATACTGTACCAATTTTTTGTTTACTTTTTGTTTGTTGTTTGTTTTGCACCTGGGTGCAATTGAAGCACTGGTCACACAGTAAGTGCGTCTGGCGGATTTAAAACTGAGGTCACTGGCTCTCAAGCCTATTCTTGAGTCTGTAACCCATACTGCCTTGCCTTGGTTGTTTAGTAGGAGACTTGATGGGGGTGCTACCTTTAAGGCAGAAATGTTAAATGATTTAGTCCCTTCATCTTTGATTGAAGGGTGAGGAAATTAAGACTCGTTCTAACCCAGGGATAAGAAGATCTGCACATGCCGAGAGTGACAGGTTAGGGTAATCTGCAATCCTAGTGTCCTAGGCAGAAAATGCTAACACCAGGCTGCCAAATCTTACATACACACACCACTGTGGAAGAGTGGGATGTTGGCATTTAGGGCCCCCAGGCCACAAAATATCACTTGGAGTAGGGCCTCACATCCATTAATCTGGGCCTGCGTATGTAAACCTTCATGGTGGGGGCTGCTCGCACTGCCGGCAGTTGAGTAGCCTCTGTCTGCAATGTCACTAGTCATTTCCTGCACAAGCAGGAGTCAGGATAGGACTATTTTGGTGTAGTCCTGTGGAAGCAGAGCTAGTAAAGGCTTGCATCATATGTGAAACCTTTTGAGGGAGGGGCATCCCAGCAGTTGAGCAGCCACTGTCTGCAGTGTCACCATCCATTTCCCACACGAGCAGGAATTGGAACACACCATTCTTTTTGTGTAGTCCTGTAAAATAAAGGCTTGTGTCACGTGTGAAACCTTTTGAGGGAAGGGGCAGCCTGGCAGTTGAGTAGCCTCTGCCTGCAGTGTCACCAGCCATTTCCTACATAAGCAGGAATCAGAACAGGACCATTTTAGTGTAGCCCTGTGGAAGCAGAGCTAGTAAAGGCTTGCATCACGTGTGAAACCTTTGGTGGGGGATGGGCAGCTCAGCAGTTAAGTAGCCTCTGTCTGCAGTGTCACCATTCATTCCCACACAAGCAAGAGTCAGGACAGGACCATTTTTTTGTATAGTCCTGTGGAAGCAGAGTCAGTAAAGGCTTGTGTCACATGCGAAATCATTTGGAGGGGAGGGGCAGCCCAGCAGTTGAGTAGCCACTGTCTACAGTGTCACCATCTATTTCCCACACAAGCAGGAGTTGGGACAGGATCATTTCTTGTGTAGTCCTTGTGACTTGTATACCATGTGAAACCATTTTGGAGGGAGGGGCAGCTCTTGGCAGTCTTGCTAGTTAACCAGTTCATATTCATACCTTGCCTTGAAACATTCACTAACTACTCATCATCATCGCCACCTATTTCCCCAAGGTGACCAAGGAAGGCAGTATGGTTAGGTACTGTTTTTTTTCTTGGAAGGGAGCTAGCCATTAGTGATCAGCAACTGTTATTTAAAATAATGATGGAAGGAGTAGGCATGTGAAACAAGTTTCCAAGACATAAAACAGCAATTCAGAAGAAAAAAGAAAAAATCACAAAAAGTGCTTCTTCTACTTCAGCGGATGGATCCTATTTACTGACTGAAGCTTCTTCATGCCCTGAGTCCTTGTCTTTTGAGATCCTACCATGTTTGTCTACTGCTGCAGGTGATACCCAGTTAACAAATACAGGCCAAGTAAAGGCAACACGAAAAGCTTGGGTGCTGAACCAGCAACTAAGAAAAGTAGATTTTCCAAAAGTGCAGTTAGTAAAACAAATTCTGGCCAGAGCTCATAGGGTTGCATGGTGGGGGAGGGGGCTGAGAGGGAGGTACTATAGATATTTAAAACAGTAAAAGCACAAATAATGGGGTTCTTCTGGTCTTCCCTGGGGACCCTTGGCCCATGCCCCCAACTCCTTCTTCTCCTTAGGGCTTTTCACACTCTTAGGGAGCCCCTCACCCTCTTGTCCCTATTTGTGGCTCTGGCCCTTTAATTTTCTTCCCTAGGCACTTTGCCCACCTCAGTATGCCGTCTGAATGGTGACAGTTGCACAGCAAATGACATCACAGCAGTAATTCACTGTTGCCACTGTAATGTACCCATGGGACCCGCACTGCTTTGACGGGTATTGCTCCCCATCCCGAATCAACTCTGATTCGGAGTTGATAATCCTAAAGGACGCGATGAGTGGGTCAGAGCCCCCACATTGAGATTCAGGGGCAAACCTGGCTCTCTCAAATGGCTGTGGCTGCTGGGGTTGAAACTACAGGTCTGGGCGCATTTTTCACCCAACCAAGTTTGTGCTGCACCACTTGGTCCATCAGCCTCTTCTCTCCCCTCACTGATCAGGGCTTTACCCAGAGGGGACAGGTTATGTTGGGAAGCCACAATCCACCCAACCAACCCTGCTGCTGTTACCATGCATCCCAGACTGAAGCTGGAGAGGAGCGACCCTGTAGGAGCCATGGACCCAGTCCAGATATGTTTTGCTTTTCTGTGCTCCCGCATCCTCCACACTGTGCCACCAACTGCCCTGCTCTTCCCACTCCCCAGCCCTTTGTAGGGCATGGGAGGTCCTGGCTTCTGGCCAGGAGATTGGGCACTACTAGCCCAACAGGGAGAAACTGAACGAAGGACGGGAGGTCTGGAACTGCAGGCAGGGGGCAGGCCAGGTTCTTTGCATCTTCGGAAGGAATGCAGAGGCCCTTTATTCAGTGATCATAAAAGGACTGCAGGGCTCCACCCAACTGCAGCCCTAAAAATAAAGGCAGTTGCAGGCACTACACATAGTGGAAAGGAAAGAATGAGCACATACATACTTTTTTTTATTGATGCTTTTTGATGCCCCTTCCTCGCCACTCCTCACCCGGGCTTACCGTGTATCAGACGAGCTACCCCATCCTGCCCCAGTTTGGCCCAGGTGGGGAAGGAGAGGCTCATTCTTCCACACCAATCAACCCTGGTGTTGGTCCATTCCTGATCTGATCACGCCACCAGGCGAGGAAACGGGCCATTTTTCTTTAGTTTCTCCCTCCCCGAGGATGGCAGCATACAATGGCATCCATGGAGATAGTGCATGCTGAGACATGATGCCACTCTGGATCCCCTCTGATGTCCACCCTCCCACGTAGCACTCCCAGCTGCACTCCCATCCGTGTGCACCCAGGTGGTGGTGTTACAGTGGGAGCGGCTATCCTTCCCTCCCAGAAGAGGAGAGCATCCTCGACACCAACCTCCTCCCCTGCCGACCCTCCAGCAACCCAGGCTCACTCCCAAACCCAGGTCACCGTGCTGCAAGCAGTAGCACTACCACTGTGCTGGTGAACTGGCCACCACATGTATACTTTGTGCCACTTTCTCAAGATTCTACCATTTCTTATTCCTCTGTGAGTGCTTCTGGGTCAGACTATGTGGATAGCAGTGGCAGTTAGTACATGCCTGAAACAGAGGCAGTACATGATGGGGACTCTGATAATGAGGGTTCAGAGCCAGAGGAACCTGTGAGATGCCAGACCAAAAACCTGAGGAAAGGTCATTAGGAGCCAGTGAAAGGAATTTATGAGCCGGCGCGGTGGTGCCGAGGTTGCAGCGCTAGATGCCATAACTCGCGCTGCACAGCCAGCCCGGGTTTGGGAATCAGCCCAGACTGCTGGGGTCAGAGGTGAGGGAGAGGACTGAGCATCTGGAGGATGGCCTCCTCTCCTTGGGTGGGTTTGGGGCTCTCGTGCAGTAGTGACACACGTGGAGACCTGGTGTACTACCTGTGCCTGAACATAAGGGAGGAGCACGCTTAACTAGCTTCTCTGTGCAGGCATCACTGCACATCTGGCTCCTGGGGTAACAACACACAAGGAAAATCCCTGTGCCTGGATAGGTGACGGCCCTCCGCCACCACCACACATCATCCGGGCCTTGCCTCCGTCCTCCCTCCTCCTCCTCCTCGCCAGCACTACATTGTAGATAGAGTGCCAGATGGAGGGGTGGCTCTGCCCAGGGTGCTCAGAGCTGGGGGTTTCAGTCGGAGGTTGGTGGAGGGGTAGCATACCTCTGAGGAGGCAAGGGACCAGGTCAGCGGTAGAGCAGTCAGCGAGCAGAGGCAGCCTGAGAGGTTCCAGGACACAGGGTGCACAAATAGAATTGAAAAAAAAAAGGAAAAGGAATTTATGCCTGATTTGTCTGTCTCTCTGCTGAGGGCAGGCCTCACACCCAATTATCCAGTAAGGACATTGAGGAAAATAATCAAAATATACAAATTAACAAAGACATGCCGGATGATGATTCAGACGTTGCAATGCTGGGGACAAAATGAAAAAGGCACAGTCTTCCGCTTTGAAGTTTTTTCACCTTGACCCAAAGAACAGTATGTGAGCAATATGCAGTTTATGTAAGACCTCTTTCAGCAGAGTTAGACAGGCAAGCAACCTTGCTCATCAAACTTCATAAGACACTTACAGCAAATACATCCACTTCAGTGAGCCAGAAATAAGTCACAAGGTAGCATGGCAGAGGATGTTGCACAGGTTAACACTGACACTCACTGGTAGTAAAGCTACATTTTCTACATACAGCTTAAAATTCCTCAGACACTGAGCAGGACTTTGTCTGAATCACCCCTTTATCTGCTAGGTCTTTATCAGAATCAGAAAGCTCTCCAATTGAAAACAGAATGAGTTCTCTGTTTCCTCCAGCCTTTTTAGTGTGCCAGTCACACCTCAGAAACAGTTAATGATGCAGCAGGCCTTTGAATGGAGAACCAATAATGACCAAAGCCATCCAGTTGCTCAGCAGTTAAATAAAGTAGTATCTGCAGTGATTGCACTGGACATGCACCCATGTTTTAATGCTAACTCTTTGGGTTTTGAAGGTGATGAAACTTGCTGCCTCGATATCAGCTGCCATCATGGACATATTTCTCCGGAAAGGCTCTGCCAGCTTTTATTAGGAACTGCACCAGAAGGTAAACAATGTCTTGCAGTCATCAGCTATTGAAGAAGTACATATAACAACAGATATGTGGATGAGTGGTCAAACAGCAGACTACATGACTGTCACCACCCACCAGGTATCATTTTCCTCTGCAACATCCTCTGGCACCACCAGGGACCAACATAATCCTCACAGACAGGCTGCCCTCTGTATTGCAAGCTTTGACAAAGAAAATCACACTGGTGTGAATATCTTACAGGAGCTAAAGAAATGGTTCTCAGAATGGTTTTCCTTAATGGCCTTTCCCAGGATTTGTGGTTGCAGACAAAAATGGAGCTAACATTGTGAAAGCATTAAAGGATGTTGGGTTTCTGCATTTACCATGTTTTGCACATATACTCAATCTTGTGGTACAGGACTTCCTTTCTGAAGACAGGAGTGAGCAGAATATGCTGGTGCTGCACGTAAGATATGTGGTCACTTTAGGCACTCTGCAAAGCCTGTAAAATTTTGTGGGAACTACAAAAAAAACAACTTACTGATTCACCAGCTAAAGCAAGAAGTTACCACTAGGTGGAATTCCACCCTTTACATGTTATAGAGGCTCCAAGAACAACACAAAGCAGAGTACTGGTACACCATGGACCATGCAGTAGGGAAAGGGATGTTACACTCACCTCTGGGCAGTGGAATCTTATACCATATTTATGTCGGTTGCTATAGCTATTTCAGGAAGCCTCATGTGAAGTGAATGCTGACAGTGCAACCAGAAGTCAAGTCATTTCATTGCTACATCTTCTCATGCAGAGACTGGAAAGATTCCAAAAACATTTGAAGAACAAGGT
Organism: Neoceratodus forsteri; assembly: GCA_016271365.2. Taxonomy (NCBI): domain Eukaryota; kingdom Metazoa; phylum Chordata; order Ceratodontiformes; family Ceratodontidae; genus Neoceratodus; species Neoceratodus forsteri. The sequence goes on from CM028132.1 coordinate 698,593,749, forward strand.
GCAAGCACAGGCATCACTCTTGCTGAAAAGCTGTCTGGGTTTGGAACGACCACAGGATTGCCATAGTTTTGGAATCTGAACATTATGATAGCAGTAATGTTGGATCCACGCTTCAAAACCAGTTTGCTAGGTCTTTCCAATTTGGTAGCATAGACCTCAACCATTATAAAGAACTGCTCATTAATAAAGTTGTTCTAAAACCGCTGACACCCCATGCTTAATCAATATATAGCACTTGATGTAATCAAGGTGTTTATATGTAACCACAACTGTCTTAACTCATTGTCTCCTAGCAGACGCTCTAAGTCATCAGTAAAATACACTGGTGTGTCCTGAGGACGCCTGCAGAAGTTGGCTACTGACTCCCAGTGTGCCCTTGCAGCGTCTGGAGAAGTCACTTATATATTTCAATATATAGTGTAACAGAATATAACATATATTTGACTGCATAGCACCATTGAAAGGTAATTTTATGCTGAACAACTTTGCCACTGATATTTAGTGTATATCATGTATAACTTAGGAGGTATTCGTATTTGTTTATGGTATGGTGTGTATGGCTTCTGTTGCCTGTTTTAGTGAAAAAAATTTTTTTGCTGTTTCAACCAGCATAGAAAAAAAACTAAATTACATATTATTATTTGCATACCACCATTGGAAAGGTAATTTTGTTGAATATCTTTGCCACTCATACTTTGTGTCTAGCACATACGGTTCTTGAGCTATTAGGATTTATTTGTGGCATGCTGACTATAGCTTGATTTTGCTTAGAAAGGCCCAGGATTTACTGTTAACCGTACACAGGAGACAAGTGGTGCAACTTCAGAGAGCTCCTGTGGAGGCAATGAGTTAAGTGAATTAACAAATGTCTAGTAAATATGCTTGTAGTCATTGGTTTGTGAGCAAAACTGTAAGTGAATGTTGTAAAGTAAGAAAGAAACTCACTAAATGTGTCTCTGTTTACCATATTGTCTGTAACTGCACCTCTACTGTATGTAAATAACTCCGGGTTGCCCTGAAAAGGGACTGTCATGGTCTTAGTGAACTCACCTGGTTACCAAAATTAAATAAATAAAAATGACAACAGAAACTCCAACAAGAAGTGCTGCAGCTCCTGATCATGAAAGTAGACACATTACCTTCCAAGAAACAGAGCCCAGTGAAGGCAGAAGAATAAGAAAATCCTTGCATTATAATTGGAACCCAGGAGCAGTTTGTACGGTGCCTCCATGGACAACATTTGGGCAGAACTGGATGACATAGAGAAAGTCAGTGCTGTTACTTCTCCATCACAAGCTGCTCAGCAAGCAGTATGGTGGATGATTTCTTAAAGGATCCCAGAAAGATAAATGTTCAAGATGACACACTTCATTATTGGCATGAAGAGGGTACAGTCTGGCCAGCATTACAAAAGTGTCCGTTTACTATTTAAGTTGCCCAGCAACAAGTATCTATTCAGAAACAATATTTAGCACTGCTGGCTATGTTGCTAGTAATAGGAGGAGAAACTCCTTCCAGAACACATTGAAATTTTAACTGTTATTAAATTGAGTTGTGGTGTAGTTACAGGATACCAGGGGCACTTCCAAAACACTTCGGAGAGTAGTAATGATGAACCTATTGGCAGTGATGTTGAAGAAGAATAGTACTACTGGTCCAGTACTGGAGAAGGCAGTGTTGCTTTAGCTTGTCTCTCTCATATCATTCCTGTCCTGTCTCACTTGCAGCAAACGGTCTGAATAGTCCACATTGTGGCCCTGCATCAAAGGAGTGGCAAGGGAAGCATCGCCGCAGGACCATGACGCGGCCAGGGACCAGATGGCAGGGCTCACCCAGGTGGCCCAAGGGCAGAAAGCATGTCATCCAGGCACAAACTGGCAGCCTCTTGCATGGCCCCATAGGCACTGTCCCAGTACTGCCAGGACACTCTGTGCTCCAACATGGACTGCTGGCTGTGGCAGGCTAGTGCCAACCCCTGCAATCCCTGATGAGGTCGGGGTGCAACTGAGCCCCTCCACTGAGCAGTAGCCCCAATCTCTGTGTTCCCCCACACACATCCCCTGCACACACCTGCCCTAACGTACCTGGTGATCTAGTAGCCCCACCCTCCACACCCTGACAGGCAGTGGAGCAGCACCCCACTCCCGCTTTCTTGACTGGCATCTGTGACTGCCACTTCCTCCCACCACCATGGCCAGACACAGAATGCCTCATGCAGGTACTGTATAACATTATACAATATACATAATGCATTCTGCAGCTGGTCATGGTGGTGTGTGGAGGAAGTGCCAGTTGCAGAAGCAGGGGATGGGAGGAGTGGGCACTGCAGCACTGCCCATCGCAGTGGGGGTGTGGGGCCATTAGGCTACCAGGAGTACGTCGCTTCATATTTTCTGTTCCTGGGAGATTGAGGATCGGGTGAGTTATACCATAGGGTCTTCACCAGCAACAGTCTAGTGGGTGATCGGGAGTGTGGTGGTGGGGTGTTATTCCACTATACCACGGGATGGACACTTCACAGTGGGAATGGGGAACTCTACCAGGAACATGGGTATGCTATGGTATACATCTACACTTGTCCACAGGGCACCACCCTGCTGGGTGCCATGCTACTAGGGCTGACAGACAGCTGTGCCCTGACAATCCCCAGTGCTCCTCCCTGCCCGTACTGCATACCTCACCCACAGTTGTCCCATGTCCTGTTGGCGTAACCACTTAGATCACCTCCTGGCTGGTCTAAGTGGTGCCCTTGCTGTGTCCATGGTGGGGCTTCCAGAATCTGAAGAAAGGGATGTGGTAGCCCACCATGGTGCAAGCCCCTCGTGACTGGCACGCTGGGTTGCTGGATGCAACCCTGGTGCGAGGGAGCTTTGTGCAGTGTGTCTGCAGCAGTTGCAGGCTGCCTACTGGAACTGCAGGGTGAAGTAAGGTGTGATGCAAGTCACCACTTGCATTGTACTTTTTTACTCAAGTCCCTTGCATCATGTAAACCCTTTAAAATCGAACCCCAAGTCTCTATCTTGGATAACATCTAACCCCATTCTGAGTTCTGATTGATCTGTTGTTCTTGAATGGATAGTCATCTATGAAAGAAAAAATTAAAACACTACATAAAAGTGGGTATTCTCTTTCACAAATCACAATGCTATCTCAGTCTGTATACATAATTATTAGTTTAGTTTTCATGGCGCTAGTAGAAAAAAATGTAGTGTGCATGTGGATCCCGAGTAAAAAACTGTTGAAACTGTGGGACCCATCACTGGCAACACAAACAACAAAGTCGGCTTATCAAAAAAATCAGTTCAAAAGAGTGGGTGGAGGCCCATCCATTATGCTCTCTGTGTGTACCTGCTCTTTCACAATGCTACCTCAGTCTGTCTACATAATTACCAGTTTAGTTTTCATGGCTTTGTACTACAAAAAAAAAAAAAAATAATAAAAAATTGTGGTGTGCATGGTATCCTAATTGAGTAAAAAACAATTTATCAAAACTGTGGGGGCCCATTGCTGGCAACACAAACAACAAAGTTATTTATAAAAAAAAAAACAGTTCAAAGGCATAGGTGGGTCTAGTATATTCAGTGTGTGCATGTCGCTACTCCTTTCCAAATCATATCCTCTCAGACCATCACCTGTCCTTTACTGTGTCCTCCTGTCTTACTACTCTTCTTCAGTCACCAAGTCACTTTTGTTAGCAGTGCACAACTTGCTTAACAGACTAAACAAGGTAGCCAGGGTTGTGCATGTGTGTTTTTGATAGTCAGGTAAGGTCCACGAGGCACAAATGCCTGTTTTCAGAGTGACCGGGTAAAGTCATACAGAATGCAGTAGAGCTTGTGGGGAATCAAACCCATGTCTGCTAGACCAAGTTCAGTTATAGCTCATTACTCTAACCTCTAAGCTATACTGCCAGGCTGTATTTCTATACTTAACTGTTGCATTACCTCAGCCTATGACCCTGTATTTAATGTGTCTTGTCTCCTGTCAAGGAATTTAGACTGCAAGCTAATGAAACTATGTGCTTGTTCAACTTTAGCACTGGCTCAAATACCTTACAAAACAGATAATTTCCTGTGAACTTACTAACAGCTGGGCCTTGCTAGCTACCATGCTTTTAAATTGTTTTTCTTTGGAATTTAACCTGTTTTCCTCTATATTATATTTTAAAATGAAGGTACAGACCTGTTTTATATTGAATGAATATTGGCTGTGAATCCAAAGCCAAAATCAGAACCAAAACCAGAGGTGATTTGGCAAAACTAAAATCAAAACCAAAACCTCCTGGTTTTGCACACATCTAGTTTTTTCTTTTCCTGATTGGGGAGGGGGAGTGCAGAGTTAGGTTAGAAACCATAACACCACATTTCCATACTTTTATCACTTTAATCTGAACCATAATTGGTGCATTAAAGCAGATTTTTGCAAAGAATGTCCATACTTTTGAGATAGTAGAATGATATCTTATTCACGCAAGTCCCTTTGGGACCTGCTGAACACATCCATCTGGCTGCGGAATCACAGAGCCATCCAGGCCCTGTGTTTCCATGCCTCCAGAAAAGCAATTTATGTGCCTGGTTGTAATTGTTTTTTTTGGGGCTCACTCAAAGGAAAAAATATTAAGTGTCCTCAACTGCCAGTGGTTGATTGCATATAGGTAAAAAAATTCTGTTTTTATTTTTTACCCATAAATCTGTAAATATTTATTCGTAGTCTCTGAAATTTGCTATGATTGTCGTGAAATATAGGATACATCTTTGGTGTATTTTTGATGATGATCAGACTTTCACTGTGGATTTGGTGCCATGGTAAAGATTAGAGGTAATTTTGAGATGCAGTGCATACCCTAGGAATGTTAGTTTTGTAGCACTCATTGAGATCTTTTTATTACAGGGGCACAGTTGTGCCCCTATAGTTAGGGCTGAGTAGCCTCTTTAATGTTAAACCTTGAATTTTGCACTTTAATAACTTTGCAACCATTCAACGGATTTGCACAAAATTTGGTATGCACTATACTGTGGTGCAGATCTCTTGATGTGGCAAGTTCCATTCTAGTTGGATGTGCACATTCTGAGATCTGGATAGTGTAAAAGTTAAAAGTCACCACTTTTGCAATTGTTTCCTCATTGCCTTGTGCCCAGACAGTGTAGAATTTTGGTGTGTTTTTTTTTTGTGGTAGAAAGAACTTGGGCAACAGAATTGCCAGCATTTGTTTGGTGCAAAATATTAACCCGTTGCAAAGTTATTCAGTTTATAAGTTCCGTTATTTCCCATGGAAGTTCATTTTCAGGATAGAGGTAAAAGTTCAACAAAGGAAATTAATCTTGTGAAAAAGGATTCATTCTCACAAGATCATTTTCTTTTCATGAGAACAAAATCCTTTTCAGGAGAGAAAACATTTCTTTTAACCAGCCACCATCTTGTTTCTGTTTTTTCTAAAATATTTTCAAATGCCACAAAATGACATCCTGGAGAGAGACAACCACACCTAGCTGGCTCATCAGCACCCCATTAGGTGCAATCTGCACTTCAAGAGTTAGAAATATGCCCTTGAAATGTGTTTTTACATATAATGAATCCTTTTCATGACCGTGTGATATGATAAAAGAATCCTTTTATGAGGGGTGTAGCCAGAAATTTCAGATCTGCACACAAGTGGACTCAGTGCTACCCACCCACTTGTTAGGTGAGCTACCTCCCTCCCCCAGTGTGTGGCCACACAATATACAAATGTAAACCAGGACAGTGTTTATTTTTTTTTTTTTTTTTGCATTCTTTATTTTATCGCCCTTTGCCCGACTGCCACTCCTTCAGGCCTTCGTTCAAGGACTACCCCACCCCACTAACTCCATTCTGAACCTCACCCCGATGCCAGCTTCCCCGAATCCTAGATCGCAGCCGACCAGGGTAGCCCGATGTATCCCTCGTCGACAGATCCTCCTTCCGAGGGAAATTGCCTGCCGCATTCTTAGTCTTGGCCCCGGCGCTGCTGGTATCAGGATTTCCTGGCTCTTCGGGGTTCCATGGAGGCGGGGACCAGCGTCATCATCCGTCGCCGGACACCATTTTCCACCTTTCTGTTTACCCCTAGTTGTGCCGCTTTTGTAGTGCCCTGGTTTCACCAGGGCTGCTACAGAGTGAGGCATGCCTTAACTCCACCCCCAGGGAGGAGAGCAGTCCTGAGGATGCTCAATCCTCTCCGTCCCTGCCAACCCCAGTGACCCTGAGTCCGTTCTCGAACCCGGTCGCGGTGTGGGTTGAGGTAAGGCGCCCACGCCTCAGCCTCTCTACAACACTGGGCCAGCCCAGGACAGTGTTTATTGCCTCATTTGGCACAATAAGTACAACTTTTGTTTCTCATGACAGTGGTTGTTGCCATGCATGGGTAAATACAAATGCCATGCATTGTTTCCTAAGACACCAGCATACTAGCCCAGATCCTGTAAGTTGTATTGTCCTTGGGATGCAAAGAGAGTATTAGTGACCAGTCCTTCTAGTTTCGACTCCTGTGAATAAAATTACAGAAAGGTTCAGTATTTTCTTTGTTAGTTGTCATGGAAAAGGAAGCAGTTCAGCGCATATTTGCTACAGTTGTCATGGAAAAAGGAAGCAGTTCAGCGATATTTGCTATCCCCTTAAATAAAATTGCACACCATGGGGTGCTTGGAGTATGCCTGCCTACACCCATGCTTTTCAGATTATGAGCCATGAAAAGGAACCTTTTCATTACAAGAGAATCATTGGTACTGTTTTTCCTGGTGTCTAGTGGCTCCTCACCTCCAATATCCCTGGCTCTTCATTTCCTGGTGTTAAGTGGCATCCCACCCTCTGATCACTGTCCCTGTAATACAAATAATTTCCTGGTGTCTAGTGGCATCCCCTACCTTCTGATCACTGTTTCTGATGTTTCCTGGTGTCTAGTGACACCCCACCGTCTGACCATTGTCCAAGATGTTTCCTGGTGTCTAGTAGAACCTCCACCTTCCCATCATTGTCTTGATGTTTCCTGGTGTCTAGTGGCACTCCCAACCCTCCAATCACCATCCCCAATCCCTTGTTTGTTTATTTATTTATTTAGAATCTGACACCGGATGCCCACCCCAGTGTCAGATGCCCCCACAGCACATTGTTTTATTTATTGGCCAACATCAGAGTGCCCAATCCCTGTGTCAGCATTTAGAGCACCCCCAGCAATGTGGAACACTGGGGAGCCTACCCCAGTATCCCAAAATGTTTTAATAATGAAATCCTGTAAAAGAAACAGTCCCCTGATGCCTTTTTTGTAAACCTGAAAAATAAAATGGCCCTCATCATCCCTTGCCATCACCCTCCCCATCTTGACCCTCCCACTGAGCACCCACCACCCCATCCCACCCTTATCCTATAATTACCATCACAGGCGGAAGGCTGTCAGCTTCTGTGGACCGAGACATGTCTGTACTCTTCAAAGCTGAACCGTGAACTGAGGAATCAAGGTAAGTGCTGTATATTGTATTTCAAAGGTGTTTTGAACTTATGTTCATAACTTTGTAATTTTTTGATTTTTCACCAAATTTTCAGCACACCTTTTGTGACCCCACCGCGAACGCTGCAGCGTCATTTCATTAATCGGCCCTGGAAGTTGATTTTGCAGTCACTGTGCGAATCACCTTCACCTTTGGGACTGAATAATGAAATTTCACTACCAGTGTTCATGAGGTGGGGTCCCAAAAGGCCAATGCTGAAAATTTGGTGAAAAAACTTGCCAAATGGCTGAGTTACACTCGCTCATTGACATTTTCACACACTTGCATAACTTTGATAATTTTCAATATTTTGACTCAAATTTTCAGTATAGATATTTTGTAATGCCACCTCATGAACAGTACAGATGTCATTTTTCACATCCTGTCTGAAATGTGTTTTTGTACCTGTGGTGCAGAATGGCATTTTGGCATAGATTTGAACATTTTCACCTATGGGGTTTATGAGGTGGGTCATAAGAAGACTGCGTTGACAATTTGGGATCTAAATATGAAAACATGCCAACGTTTGACCATTTGTTGCAATTTTGCTATATGGCTCATAACTTTGGAAATGTTAAATATTTTTACCCCAGATTTTAAATGTAGTTTTTATTACCCCACCTCATGTATGCCAGAGCTGTCATTTTTCAAATCCTGGTCAAAATGTGTTTTCACACCTGTGGCACAGAATGGCGTTGCAGTTGTGCAGATTCATGTATTGGTGGGGATTTGAAAATTTTATGTACTGGATACATGAGGTAGGGTAATAAGATAGCTATGCTGACAATTTGGACACTGTTGTCCTATAAATAGAAGTGCAAGGCCCAGAGGCTACAGTAAAATAAGGATAATATTATACTATCTCAAAAAGTAAGAAATAAGTTGCAAAACATTGTTAATGCTCCAGTTAGGACAAAATGACAAAGTTGGGAAATGAGGCATTGGGTTTCCTCACTCCCCACCCTTCAACTCAGGCAGGAGAGCAGGAGTGGGGTGTGCCTTGGGCTTCTCAAGCCTAACACTCACCCATTCCATCTATAAATAAGATCAGTGGTGTAGACATTTTGAGAATGGGGTGAGAATTAGGCTTGGGGTCCCAAGGGACACCCCACACCTGCTCCTGCCTGGTTTGGAAGTGGGGTGTTAGGGAACCTTAATGCCTCATTTTCCAACTTTGGTCGCTTTGACTCTAACTGGAGCATTAACAACGTTTTTGCAACTTATATAGTATAGGGGCATGGTTGTGCCCCTAGAGTTAGGGTTGAGTAGCATGTTTCATGTTAAACATCAAATTGTGCACTTTAATAACTTTGCAACCGACTAATGGATTTGCACAAATTTTGGATGTGCTGTCCTGTGAGGTAGGTCTCTTGACTTGGCAAGTTTCATTCTGGCTGAATGTGCAGATTCTGATAGTGATAGTGCATAAACCTTAAAAGTCGACATTTTTGCAGTTTTTTCTTATCACCTTGTGCCCAGATGGTGTGGAATTTTAGTGTGTTTTTTACGGTAGACACAGGTTGGGTAACAGAACTGCCATGCATTTGTTTGGTGAAAAATATTAATCTGTTGCAAAGTTATTCCATTTTAAGTTTCCATTGTTTTCAATGGGAAGATCATTCTCCAGGATAAGAGGTACAAAGTTCGACATAGGTTGGCCTCACGAAAAGGATGCCTTTTCGTGAGGGGCCAATCCTTTTTGGCAGAAAAAATTTCCTTTTTCATGAGCCAGCTATCTTGCTTTTTATTTACACAAACTAAAAAGTGTGGAAAATACATAAAACTGTTGTCATTTTAAAATCAAACACCAGAACAGGCAATGTTTAGCTAGATTCTAATGTTTGTTTTCACAATTAAGGCCAGAAATACTTTGTCTGGGCATCCAAAATCCCAGATGCCCAGTTTAGTAAGAGGATTGCTTCCCCTGTATGAGAACAGTGGGAATTTCTTGACTTCTGCAGCCGCAGCTGAACTTGTGTGGCTGGCTGCAGTGTGAACTGTGAGCCCCTTGGCCTGGTGTCTGGTGACACCCTCACCCTCCGATTGCCATCCCCCTTATTTTATTCCCTGCTGTTTAGTGGCATCCCTCACCCTCCAATCACCGTCCCCATCATTTTGTTTAATTTCTTGGTGTCTAGTGGCACCCCCACCATCCAATCAATGTCACCATAATTTGTATATTATTCCCTGTGTCTAGTGACACCCCCATGCTCTGAGCATAATTTTCTTTATCCCTGGTGTCTAGTGGCATACCCCACCCTCCGATCACCATCCCAGTTACTGTCCCCATAATTTTGTTTCATTCCCTGTGTGTGATGGTACCCCAAACCATCTGATTGCCATCCATGGAATGCTTGTTTAATTCCTTGGTGTCTAGTGGCACTCTCACCCCTCTGATCAAAGGAAAGCCTGAAAGAAAGAAAACAGTCCCTTGATGCTTTTTTTTTAAAACCTGTAAAGAAATGGTCCTTGTTGATCAGCCCCCACCTCCCACTCAGCACCCACCTCCCACACCCCTCAGAACACTCCCACACACCCTCACTCACCTGAACAGCTCCCAGATTCAAGATCCGGCTCCGATCGAAGACATGTCTTGCTGCTGGAACCAACGACTGTAATATGAGAAACTAAGGCAAATGTGGTTCAATGTATTTCGATGGGGTTCCAACATTTATGCATAACTTAGCCGTTTTGAGATTTGACCACAAATTTTCAACATGGCCTTTTGGGACCTGCCTCATAAACAATGGACTGTCATTATGCAACTCCCACCCAAAAGGTGATATCACAGTTGCTTGACATAGTTACCTTTTGCACAGGAGTTGGACATTTTCTGCCCTTCTTCATGAGGTGGGGTCATAAGAAGACTATGTTGAAAATTTGGGGTCAAAGTATGAAAAATGCAAAGTTATGACCATTTTTCACATGACTGCACATCATGTGTGCGATTTATACAATAGGGGTGGGAGCTTTGATATATCCTGTATGTTATTTATGACTACTTTGTTCTGTTTTGGTTCGTGCTGTGAATGTGAATGAATGGGCTGTGGTTCACATCTGTGATTGGTGGTTTTGCCTGTGTGTGAATGCTGATTGGTTGGTGGTTGTGTTACTCTGGTGCGTGATTTGCTGTAGTGTGTGAGAGGTGAGACTTACTCTGGGCGCCTAGACAGAGGTATGTTATTAATCATTTTTTTATATTTTCACATGTGTTTGGGATGCTTTGGCTTTTTGCTTGTGTTTTGAAGGGCTTAGCATTCCTCTTAGGGCACTGTAAGTTTATTCTTTCAATGTTCGCTTCAGATTCTGTCACCATTGCAGGCTACAGAACAGTTTCGCTTGTTGAACAAAGTTTCACTTTACATTCAGTTTATGTGACAGTTACTATGCTTAATACAGCATGATACAGGCACTTCACATGTTTAATACAGTACTTTGGTCATTAATATTTGAAAAGACAAACAAAGGTTTTCTGTTTAGTGATTTTATTTTCCTGAGGACTTCTGAAGTGCACAGTTAATCCGAGCCACGGTGCTTCCCTCAGCATTTCAGGCAGTTGTCTGAGAGACTGCACGAGAAAGTAGATGGTTTTGGACTCACGCCTGTGTCTCAAGTGAGTAAATTACTTATTTAAATGTTGTACCTGAAAGTGCAGCAGACAAGAAGATAAATGGAGCTGAAAGGATACTACTGGGCATGGTGGAAATAATAGAGCTGACATCAGCACAGTGTGTATAAATGTAATTTATATTACGTGCTTGACGTTAGTTGCATTTATCTCACTGGCAAGTAGAATAACAGAGTTTATCAAACTGGAAAATCTCCTACCCCATTGTATAAAGATAGATAGATAGATAGGATAGATAGATAGATAGATAGATAGATAGATAGATAGATACATACATACATACATACATACATAGATACATAGATACAGAGAGAGGGAGATGATATAGATATAGATATAGATATAGATATAGATATACATTGTCACTTAATTCCAATTACTAATGGAGTTATGGCTTGTTAAAGTTGCAATATTATCCTATGGAAAGTTTAATTTTTAATATTTTTTACATGGCCCCTATACTGTTTTTGGGGAGGGGTATCATGTGTTAGTCTTGTACAACTCATTGAGATCTGTTTTTTAACACACAGATTGCCCCTTAACTAGAAGAGTGATAGAGGTATGCCTTGTTAAATTTGCAATGTTGTGCTACAGGAATTTTCATTTTCTAATTTTTATGTTTTTTCATAGGGCCCCTAAATTATTTTTGGGGGATGTTGTGTGTTAGTGTTGTAGTAGTCATTGAGACCCTTTTTTCATTTATAGATTTAAGCAATAATGACTGAACAGCTGGCATTTCCTGGGGATTAACAACTGGCTGGTGGGGAGGGTGGCCAGAGGCACAGCTGAGGACCATTCCCCACCAGTCGGTCATTAATCCCAAGCAATGAATGGCTGTGAGGTCATTATTGAGATTATAAGTCTAATTGCAGTAATAGCATATTTTTCCTGTCGTTTTCAATTTAGTTTCCTTTTGTTTGCGCTTGCATAGTCACATTGCCGTTTGCTGCCACCTGCTGTTTGTGGTAACATAGCTTATGGTAGTCAGGACGGTGTCGTGCGCAGTTTAAACTGCCTATCCTGAAACTGTCTGTATTTGATAATGCTGAGGATTTTTTTATGTCACAGTCGCCACTACACCGCATTTCTGACTGATCCTCAACACTGACAGCAGCAACGAAAATGCTTATTTTGTTTTGCCACTGCCGCCTCAAGTAGAGTGGGCGATCAGCTGTATGGCTGTCATGCTGGGCATTTTTAAAAGATTTCAGACCAGCATGGCAGCCAATCAGTGACCTAGTTTAGTTTATGAACAATTAATTAGACTTACAATGTCTCTTAACTGCAAAGATTGACAGAGTTACAGCTTGCTAAAGTTGCAGTGTTACCCTATAGGAATTGTAATTTTAAATGTTTATATTTTTTATATGGCCCCTAAATTCTTCTGTAGGGTATTATGTATTACTGTTCTAGTACTCATTAAGACCTTTCTTTTAAAAAATATATATATATATCTATATATATATATATATATATATATATATATATAGATATATATATATATATATATATATATATAAATATACTGATTGTCCCTTAACTGCAAATATTGATGGAGTAATTGCATGTTATAGTTGAAATGTGGAAAAACTAAGTTCAAATTCTTTTCATATGAAGGAATCCTTTTCATAAGACTGTGTCATTCTCATGAAGCAGGATTCCTTGATATGAAAAAAGAATGTAAAAAAAATCAAATTCTTTTTCGTATGAAGGAATCCTTTTTCATAAGATTATGTCATTCTCATGCAGCAGGATTCCTTTATACAAAAAAGATTGTGAATAAAGTTAAGCCCAAATTATTTTTTCATATGAAGGTAAACTTGTTTCCTATGGCCCTATTCCTGTTTCTATGAAAAACAAAATTGTCTCACAAAAGAATTTCAAAATGTGTTAAAACACATTTCTGAGTACTTTTTCAAAAACTAACTGCAGAACCCAGATAATGAGGTCCCAATTAACAAGATACATGTGTAGATGTCTTTCCATGATATTATTTTTATGGGTTTTGAAAAAGTTTTTAAAAAAAGCCAGAAACAAGATGACCTCCAAATAAAAAAGAATTTTCTCATGAAAAGGATCTCCCCCCACCCACATATGAAACAGAATAATTTTTGTACGGTCAGATTCATTTTTTGTTTGCTTGCATGTGTGCAAAGAATATTTTGGTGCAGTGAATGGCATTTCAGAAGTGTGTATTTGTCTGGGTCAAAGGCAACTGTCTTCTGCAGGGCATGGCAGTGATAGCCCAGTGATCAACAAGGCTGATCCTGATGTGTGTTTCTGTTCTGGGGCATAACCATGTATTTGAAAGGAGTCAACCGCACTCAATCACAGAGCGTTTACTCCTTTCATTTACATACTATAAAGCATCTAGTGAGCCCTCCAGCTCACTACCTTGCCATACCCTGACAGCCTAAATTTGGAATGTTTCTTGTTTTTCCCCTAGAATTGGCAATTACATTCCCGAATTCAGTAACGAGTGTAGGGCCGGGCTGAGCAGGCTCCAGCAGCTGTCATTTTTTAGGAGAATTGGTGGTGAAAACTGCTAGGGAGAAGGCAGGAGAATGGAGCTGGGTAGCTACAGTACCTTGAGTGAATTGGGTTCCATCTTGACATTCTGAATCCCTTCAACTTTACATCTCACCAACATTCTGGGCTTTAGTGGAGTGCAGTGGGTCCTGGCAGGGTGCCATGCTCCTGTCATGTCAGCGCCCAGCATTCAAATATCACCAGGCAGCCCACTCATCATGCCCCCAAATTGGATACCATCCAGACCTGATATTTACTGGGACCCCACCTTTCCATGGCTGTAAAAGGTTATCTTTGGAGGTCCAGGATGTGGCCCCAGATCAAAAGACACCTGCCAGAGTATCCAAGACTGCTATGAGAGCTACAATAAATACCCATGTTTACACTTTTTGGGATTGCACAAAATAACCTGTTATGTACTTAAGCAATAAGACATGACAGGGTGTGGGTTGTTAGATTTACCCATGCCTTGTGTGATGTCATGAGGTGCAGCTGAGTGACTTAACCACACAAGAAGGTAAATCCCCAATAACCCACACACTGGTGTGCCTTATTGTGATTATACAATGGACCCATGTGCAAAATAAATTTTAAATGTGTTTAACTATGTTTTTATAAATGCCATTTCTCAGCCGTGGGTTATTACAGGATATGCCACAGACATATGATGTGTTTTGACCAATGAGGTTACAGGATTTTCATACCCCATTGTATAATCTGATACATATGTAAGTTATATAAAACCAGGATGGATAATAAAGCTAACCGTCATACTATTTTCATTTTTTATTTTGTTGAAGAGGAAACTGTATCTGTACTTAGTTTCAGGACTTGCCTGTATATGTATAATAGAGAGAACATTTCCTATTATTTATTTGTTATTTTCGGATTGAACAATCCTTACAATAAGCCATTGTGGGCGATATGGTTCTTGTCCCCTCAAAAGACAGAATTGCACATTTAATTATTAAATTATTATACTCCCCGGTGTCTAGTGGCACCCTCCACCCTCCTATCATGATCCCTTCAACTTTTATGCATAACTTTGCCATTTTTTAACATTTTGACCTCACATTTTCAACATGGGCTTTAGAGAACCCGCCCATGAACAATATGACTTCACTTGGCAAATTTACCTTTTGGGTTGGATTTGCATAATGACAGTCATGTTGTTCCTGAGGTGGGGGTCATAAGAAGGCTATATTGAATGTGTGTGGTCAAAATATGTAAAATGGCAAAGTTATGACCATTTTTGCAATTTTGCAACACACACTTGTAACTTTGGAAATATTAAATATTTTGACACCAAATTTTCAACATAGACAGCTTATTACGCCACCTCATGTATGTTACAGCTGTCATTTTTAAATCCTGGGAAAATGTGTTTTTGCAGCTGTGGCACAGAATGGCATTGCAGTTATGTGGAATTATGTTTTGGAGGGGATTTGAAATTATTTCCATACTTGGTACATGAGGTGGGGTAAGAAGATGGCTATACAACAGCATTGTACCAATATTTTATTTTCACATGGTGCTCATGACACAAGACTGCAAGTGAACATTTGGCATTGACAAATGCTTGTTTTATATGAATCAGCTATCCAAAAGAGCTTACTGAGCTTGCTCAAAACTGAAATTTAAAATCCTTTAACTCTGGAACAGGTTAATATTGTTTTCACCAAACCAGTGAAAGACATTACCTGGACCAAGTCCTTTCTACCCTGAAAGTTTCAGACCAAAATTCCAAAATGTCTGAGTGCTAGGCAGTGAAAAAACCTGCAAAAAATGTTTTCACTTTTCACTATCCAGATCTCAGAATGCGCACATCCAACTGGAGCGAAACTAGGCACATAAAGACAACTTCCATTAAAAGCATGCATGCAAAATGTTGTTCAAATCCATTGACGGGGAGACACTATTAAAGTGCAGAGTTAGGGTTTAACATTAAACAGGCAACTCTACCTAACTATAGTGGTGCTACTGCGCCACTGTAATATTCTGTGAGATATATTCTTTGCAAAAACTTCATTAGTGCACTAGTTAGGATTAAACCACAAAAGTAGGGAAATGTGGCGTGAGGGTTTCCAACCTAACACCCCACCTCTACCCTGCTGGCAGCAACAGGCATGGGGGATGCTTTGGGGTTGTCAACCCTAACGCCACCCCATTCCATGAGTAAATAAGCTAAGATGGGTACAGCATAATGGAATGGTTTGAGGTTAGTGCGGACAACCCCATGGCACATCCTCACACCTGTTGCTGCCAGCAGGGTTGGGGTAGGGTGTATTTCCTACTTTTGTGGCTTCAACCCTAACTAGTGCATTAACAAAGTTTTTTGCAAAGAATTTCCTTACTTTTTGAGATAGTATAAGCATATCCTTATTTGCCTGCATCTGCGCCTTCTATCAGTCAATCATAGCATCCATATTTGCATGTGGAGGGCCCTGCACTCCAATCCATCCATCCATAATTTTGAGATATTGTAATTGTATCCTTATTTCCCTGTGGGCGTAATCAGTCCATAATGGTATCCATATTTGTGCAAGGAAGCACAGGGCCTCTGAACTCTGCCCCATCCATGCATAACTTTTGAGATAGTGTGCTCATCCCATGGTGCGTAGCACCAAAGAAACACCTCACAGCACAATGTTATCCTATAGGAAACACAGCAACATTTGAAACCTGTACAACTCCACACCAAATTAGTATCTTTTCACCAAACCAGTAAAAGGCACATCTGTGGGGCAAGCTACTTGAACCCTGAAAATTTTAGACCAAAATTGCAAACCATTTCTTCACTGCGAGTGACAAACAAACAACTGTGTATACCTCACATTACAATGTTATCCTATGGTAAATTAAGCAAAATTTAAACCCACAAAACTATAGAGCAAAGTAATCTATTTTCACCAAACCAGCAAAAAGGCACTTCTGTGTGGCAAGCCCTTTGTAACCCTGAACATTTCAGACCAAAATTCCAAACTGTTTCCTCAGTGTGCAATGACAAAGAAACAGCTATAGAATTCTTTTTTGCAAATTCTGAAACAGCATCTTTTTTATTCCTTTTCAGCAAATTGCAGAAAAGAAAACAATTTTTCCCAAACTGTGAAACAGAAATTTTCACAATTTGCAAAAAGTATTTCGCATGTTCTGGAAAGAACTGAGGAACTACAGACTGGTCAGTCTGACATCCATAGTGGGAAAATGATGGAGGCCATCTTAAAAGAAAGGATGGTGGAGTTCCTGGAGCCAAATGGTTTTCAAGATGAAAATCAATACAGGTTTGTCTGGGGAGATCATGTCAAACCAACTTGGTTGATTTCTTCAACTGGGTAACAAGATCCCTGAATGGTGGAAAGTCAGTTGATGTCCTGTATCTGGACTCGGCAATGCTTTCGTTCAGTCCACATGGTAGGCTGATGAAATAGGAACCTGAGGTGAGAAAAATGGTGGGGTGGTTGCAAACTGGCTTAGCAACAGCCAGCAAAAGGTGGTGGTTATGGGTGAGGCCTCGACTCACAGAATGATCATCAGTGGGGTCCCACAGGGTTCGGTGCAGGGTCTTATCCTTTTTAATGTGCTCATGGCAGACATCGGGAGGGAGTCAGGAGTAGAATGAGCCTGTTCACTGATGATTCCAAACTGGGAGCTGAGGTGGACAGCTAAGAAGGAAGGAGGGCACTGCAGAAGACTTAAAGAGGCTTGAGCATTGGGTACACAAATGGCAGCTAAGGTTTAATGCTCATAAGTGTAGCATTCTGCATCTAGGTGTCAGGAACCGAGGTATAGCTACAATCTGGGGAGAATGGCTGACAGTCTCCAAGATGGAAAAGATCTGGGGGTGATAATTGACACCAAATTGGACAACTCAAAGCAGTGCTGCAAAAGCAAATCAAATGCCTGGGTGTATCGCTAGGAGGATAACATCCAGGAGCAGGGAGGTTATACTCCCCTGTACAATTCACTGGTGAGGCTGCACCTGGAATATTGTGTGGAGTTCTGGTGCCCTTGCCCAAAGAAGGACATCACTCTGCTGGAAAGAGTCCAGAGAAGAGCGACAAAGATGATCCTTGGTGTGGGAAATGGCCTATGAGGACAGACTTAGAGAGCTGGACATGTACTCCTGGAGAACAGAAAGGAGAGGGAGATATGATAGAGGCCTTCAAATATCTGAAGGAGATCAATAGGATAAAAATGGAAGGTCTGCTCAAACTAGAGGGGCAGGGGCTATGACAGGCCATAGTCTAAAACTTGTAGGGGAAGTGAGGAGACATTACCACAGAGAGGGCGGTGACACCCTGGAATGCACTTCTAGAGGAGCTCATAAAGATGGAAACTGTAGGAGGATTCAGGAAAGCTGGGACAGATACAGGGCATGGTACAGGGTGGTAGGAAAGAGAATAGAAGGGAGGTCCAGGTGGTGGGATTGGGAGTAAGGGGTCAAAAGGGAGGTGGAGCAGCAGTAGTGAGCTGCATCTCGGCAGATGTGATAGACCGAAGGCCTAATTCTGCTGCCAACTTTGTATGTGTGTATGTTCAAAAACGCATTTCCAGGTGATTTATAAAAAAAACTAACAGCAGAATGTGATAGGACAGGTCCTGATTAGCATAACACATGTGTAGGTTACTTCAGAAAACATAATTTTTAAAATGTTTTATTTTGTTTGCTTATAAAATACCCAAGAAGGCAGCAGTGTGAGAAAAGATTTCCCATTTGTGACAAAGGATTAACCATTTGGCACCAAGGATTACCCATTTGCAACAAAGAATCCTTTGTCGAGGATCACATCTACCTGAAAGTGAAATTCCATAGAAATAATTGGAAACTTCAAAATTTAATAACTTTGGAATGGATTAATATTTTTCATCAAACCTTCAAAACGCACATCTGTGACACAAGACTTTTTCTACCCTAAAATGTAAGCCCAAAATCCCAAGCCATTTTTGTGCTGGCATGAGAAAGAAATGAAAAAAATGGTAATTTTTACATTTTGTCACACCCATATTCTCCACACACACACATCCAACCAGCACAAAACCTGGCACATCAATAGATCTTTTGACCCTGATGGTGCTTGGAAAATGTTATATAAATCAGTTTGGATGGTTTGTGTATGTTATTAAGGAGCAAACGTTTGAGTTTAACGTAGTGACGGTTCATCTATAGCGGTGCACCACGCCCTAAAATAGATATAGATATACATATACGTATAGATATGCATATAGATATATGTATATACCATTATTTATTTAGTTTTTGTTGACTAGGAAAGGAGGACTAGGCATTCTGCATATTTTAAGCCTCGTCCGGGGAAGGGATACATAGCTGTTGGTGGTATTTTTAGTGAGCGGAGGAATATAGCCAGGACACCGGGAAATTCTCCTACTCTTTCAAGAAGTGTGATGGGATCTTTAACGTCCACCTGAATGGCTACCAGAACAGGAAGATGGGACCTCAGCTTAACAACTCATTCAAGGATAGCACCTTAAAAGTGCATCATTCCTGTCCTGATATGCAAATGAAATCCACAGCCTTCTAATCTTCTAGCCACAGAGGCGGAGTGTGGAATCTGTTGAGTCACTGACACTGATATAGATATATAGATATTCTAGCAATATAACACAACAAAGTGTGGCAGTATTGGGCTATGTATTGGACCACCAGGGACATAATGAGGCCTGTCACACAAGCGGAGGGCCTTATTGCCCTGGGAAGGTCTGGTAAAGCCCATACCGCTTCCCCCAAAAGGTATTACTGCACTTGGCAAATGAGATTTGGGCTGTGTTTTAGGGGTAAAATGTAAAATTAAAAATATTTTAACTACTTCAATTAATAAAACCATTGTCTGTAAAATAATCCTCTACTGCTGGCATTGGCATTAGAAGGCATTGTTGTGTTTTCTGCTGTGCCAGTGTATTAACTGTTCTGTGCTGTTTCACATAGCCCCATCCCCTTGAATTTGTCCTCTCCTGTTACTGTCATTGTGAACTAGCCAGTGAACGACCATGTTGAAGAGAGGAGCGTAGTTTGTGGCTGTGACTCCTGCATATGGAGTCATTCTTGCCATTCACGGCAGAACAAGAAATGGGCGGGCAGTCAGAGGATCGTGATCAGAGCCAAGGGAGTGCGATCAAGAGGTAAGGAGTGCAGGAGGAGGAAATGAGAGTGAGCTGCAAGTAAACTTTATGTTAAACCTGTAAAACCAGGAAATAGTGGGAGTTTTATTTGATTTAATTTCCCAGTTGCGAGTGGAGGTACAGTGGTGAATCTCATTAATGAGAAGAAAATGGCAGCCTTGAAGCCATGAATTGGGCACAGGGATATTTACTGTGGAAGGGCAGTCTGGCACTGGGATTTGCTATTTCCTAGTCTCTGTAGGCACATAAATGTACCCTTTGCAAGCAGTCTCAGCTAATCAAAGGTCGAGAAATCTGTTGGCCATTTCCTAAATATATTATACAGTCACTACTATGCATGTATATTAGGGATGAGTAAGCACTTTTAATGTAAACCAGGTTTTGCACCTTAAGAACCTTGCCCATGTCCAACCTATTTACTTGAAATTTGCTATGTGCAGAGATGGTGCCAGGATCTCTGGATCCTCAATCGGTTCACTTGAGGCAAAGTTACTGAAGGGGAAAAAAATCACCACAATTAGGATGTTTTTGCTCAACTATATCTAAAAACTAAAGGATTTGAAACCTGAAACTTGCAGGTTTGGTAGAGTTTCACCCAAGATGTGGGTTGTGTGGGTTTTATCACCCAAACTGTAGCAATTTTTAATATATTTAAGAAAACATTCCATTTTTGAGCATGTGCAGTTAAAAAATAAGCTCTAAAAATAACTAAATTTAGAAACATAGAAACATAAAAGGTGATGGCAGAAGGAGACCAAAGATCCATCAAGTCTGCCCTTGAGATTCTGAGATCATAGGTGATCCTGGATCCTAGCTGGTAGATTCCCTTGTGGACTCCTTTTCCCAAACCCTTTTGAATGCTGATAAGGTCTTAGCTCCTACCACCTCCACAGGTAGTCTGTTCCATAGCTCCACAATCCTTTCCGAGAAATAGTACTTCCTAAGATCCCTCCTAAAACTTCCACCCTCAGTTTTCATCCATGCCCCCTTGTGTTTGAGTTGGGAGCCTTGATGATGAAGTCATGTGGTTGTATTACAAAAATACTGTTGTTTAACAGCAGACAGGGCTGGTTACCTGTCTGCTGCATACCTTCCCACTGTTTCTATTCGCAGGGATGGGGCTATGTGCCAGTGTGTAGGCCACCCTGCTGAATATGCTCTGCATCTCACTTTCTTCAAATCTTTGTTCCTGAGGACCTCTCCGAGGCCTGTCATTGCTTCAAGTCAGTCATGATTTGTTACTGCTTTAAATTCTGGACTTAAACCTCAACCTTGCCTGAGGCGCCATTTGAGTCCTCCTTCTGTCATTGTCCAAATCAAGGTCCCAACATCACAATCTGTCTTTGCTTCAAATATTGGACTTAAACCCCTAGCATCTGTCATGTTCTCCTTCAAACAGTCCTTCCTCCTCTCTAGGCCATCATGTCCAATCCTCTCCTATCTCGCCTGACCTCCCTCCCACTCCTCTTCCCACCGCACTTGCCGGACATGCCTACAGTACTTATCCAGGACTTTACATCTCAATCTTTTCACACTTTGACACTAGAGGAACTGCTACTCCTGCTCACTATGACTCCTCCAATGATGTTTACTGTATAAACTTTAGCTCATTACCTTACGTCAATATATCTGTATCCATGCATTTGTATTTGAATGGCACTACCTCCTGTTGAACTTATTACTATGTTCTGGTGCAAGAATCATGTCACATGTGATAGTTATATGTTATTATGTTGTTATTATTATTATGTAATTGTTATGTACATTCACTCAACCTGTTATGTCTTAACCCTGTTGGCAATTGTTTTGCCCCAGGTCCATCTTGTAAATGAGCTTGTCTCAATGATGTTCCTCTGGCAAATAAAGATTTTGATTGATTGATTGACTTTTGGTCAGTTAGCGAGTGCTGCCATTAGCCACTTAAGCAGCTTCAAATATTTGAACTAGACATGGGATGTCCATCCTCTTGTCAGCTGAGTGTCTTTATTGTTTTTATGTACACTGACACCAGGGTGCCCATCCCTGGTGCCGGTTTTGTCTTCCTCCTTTTGTTTTTTCAACCCCTACCCCCAGCCACATTAATCTGCTGACACGGGATGCTCAACTCCTGGTGCCTCAAGTATTCCACCAACACTGGGGTGCCCAGTTCCAGTTCCCAGTGTTAGAGGCACATTACTTTCTCCATCCTCCATAATGTCTCCTCCCAACTCCCTACTTTCAACTTGCCAACTCTGGGTGCCCATCCGGTGTCGGCTTTCTTCAGCCTCCCTTCCCGATTCAGCAGTCTGAGACACCAAGTTGCCCACCCCTGTGCCCCAAGTGTCATGCTGATACCAGGTACCCAATCAGCAATGCTGGTGGTATCTCAGAAAAGAAAACTATTCCATGATCCTTTGTTATTTTCTTTAATCTGATGTAAAGAAATGGTCCTTATTTTCTGCCACCACCCCACCCCCAACCCATCGCCCCACACTCAGTACCTACCACACCAGCCCCTTATCCTATACTTACCAAGGCCAGGTCCAATGCCATAATCCTCTCTGCACCAGAGACACATCTTCACTCTTCAATGCTGGACCAGGAACTGAGGAAAACAGGTAAGTGCTGTATAATGTATTTCAACGTGTTTTGAGATTTTCATCATAACTTGATAATTTTTCATATTTTCTGCCCCAGTTTGCAGCATGGACTTTGGGGACCCACCTCATGGTTTCGCGGTGGTGAAAATATGTAAAATCCACCCAAAAAGGTGATTTTGTGTTTGCACACAAAGTCACCTTTTGGGCCAGATTATATAGTTTCACCACCATTGTTCATGAGGTGGGGTCTCAAAAAGGCCAAGTTAAAAATCTGGCAATAAATATTAACAAAATGACCAAGTTAGAGAGTACATTGAAATTTTTCACGCCACCATAACTTTGGTATTTTTCAATAGTTTGACCTCAAATTTTCAGCATAGCCATTTTGTCACACCACCTCAAGAATGTAGCCACTGTTGTTTTCAAATCCTGACCAACATGTGATTTTGCACTGCTCATGCAAAATTACATTTTGTCCAGTATGTTATTAAATGACACTTGTCATGTTCAGAAGGATGGGTCATAAAAGACTGTTGAAATTTTGGGGTCAAAATATCACCAAAACAAGCATTAGTCAATGCCGAATGTTGATTGCGTTGGTGTTGAGCTCGCTCACTGCCCCTCTGTCACTACGCTCAGTCTGTTTCTCCCAGTGCTGCGGCAGTTCTTTTGTACTGGGCTCCTGCCTCGTTGGCACCTTGTTCTGCCCACTAAGAAATCCGCAGCTGTCCCGACAGAGCATGCTGAGGTGGCTCACCCTCTCTCACACTCCGCCATTCTGTTTCTCCGGCGCTGCAAGCTGCCCTTTGTACTGGGCTCCCGCTCTGTTGGTGGCTTTTGTGACCACAAAGAAATCTGCAGCAGTTCCAACTCAGGTCTGTTGAGACTGCTGACTCCCCATCTGTCACTCACTCATTCCATTTCTGCCGGGTTGCAGGCTAGTCTTTTGTACTGGGCTCCTGCTCAGCGCTACACCTTTTTCTGCCAACAAACAAATCAGCAGCAGTCATGATAGAGCTCCATTGAGCTTGCTCACTCCTTTCTGTCACTTGCTCATTGTGTTTCTCCTGATGCTGCAAGCTGCCTTTATACTGGGCTCCTGCCTGCGCTGGCACCTTTTCTGCCCACAAAGAAATCACAGCTGTCCCAACAGAGCTGCTGAGGTCGCCACCCCCGTGTCACTCACTCATTCTGTTTCTCCTGGTGCTGCAGCCTGCCCTTTGTACTGGGCTCCTGCCCTGTTGGCACCTTTCTGCCCACAAAGAAATCTGCAGCAGTCCTGACAATGTCTTGAGCTCGCCACCCCCTCTCTCACCCACTATTCCATTTCTGCTCACGCTGCAGGCTGCCCTTTTGTATTGGGCTCCTGCCTGCATTGCCGCCATTTGCAGCAGTTACAACACAGCTCCATTGAGCTTGCTCACTCCCCTTTCTCACTCGCTCATTCTGGCTTTCCCACCGCTGCAGGCTGCCATTCTTTGCACTGGGTCTCGCGCAGCATTGCTGCCTTTTCTGCCCACAAACAATCTGCAGCAATCTCAACAGAGCTCTGTTGAAATCACTCACCCTCCCTCACTCACTCATTCTGTGTCTCCTGCCACTGCAGGCTGCCCTTGTACTGGGCTTCTGCCTGCATTGGTGGCTTGTTCTGGCCAGAAAGAAATCTGAAGCAGTCCCACACAGTTCCATTAAGCTCCCTCACTCCCCTCTCTCACTCACCATTCTGTTTCTGCCCGTGCTGCAAGCTGGCCTTTTGTACTGGGCTCCTGCCTGCGCCACATTTTCTGCCCACAAAGAAATCCACAGCAGTCACAATATAGCTCCGCTGAGCTCTCGCTCACCACCGCTCTGTCACTCACTCATTCTGTTTCTCTTGAGCTGCATGCAGCGCTTTTGTATGGAGCTCCTAACTGCACTGGCACCTTTGTCTGTCCACAAAGAAATTTGCAGCTGTACCAACAAAGCTCTGTTGAAGTCGCTCAGTCTCCTCTGTCATGCGCTCATTCTGTTTGTCCTGGTGCTTCAAGCAGCCCTTTGTACGGGCTCCTGCCTGCATTGGCGCCTTTTTTCTGCCAACAAAGAAATCCACTGCAGTCCTGATAGAGCTCCCTTGAGCTCACTCAGTCCCCTGTCTCACTCCACTCATACTGTTCTCACTAAGCTGCAGGCTGGCCTTTTCTACTGGGCCCCTGCTTGCATTGATGCCTTTCCTGCCCACAAAGAAATCCACAGCAGTCCTGACAGCTCTCTGGTGAGTTCGCCTCACCCCCTCCTCACTTGCTCTTTCGCTCTGTTTCTCCCAGTGCTGCAGGCTGCCCTTTGTACTGGCCTCTTGTGTTGGGGCCTTTTCTGTCCATAAACAAATCCAGAGCAGTCCTGACAGCTCAGTTGAGCTCGGTCACCCCCTCACTCATTCCATCTTAATCTGTCCCAAACACTGATGTCCCACAGTGACCATGCTATTCTCCGTCAGGAGTGCAAACACATATTTTAGCCAGGATGTGAAAAAATGACAGCTGTACTGTTCATAAGGAGGTGTGAAAGAATGCCACTGTTAAAAATGTGGTGTGAAATATTACAAATTTGCGGTTACAAGGATGCGTGGAAACAGTTGAATTAACGCTTGTAACACAGTCGTGTTATGGAGTTTTGTCACCAAATTTTCAACATAGGGATTTTAGGACCTCTGCTCATGAACAGTGCAACTGTCAACAGTCAATCGAATGCGACATTGTATCCTGGATGTCCCCTTGGGAACCCGATGACCTCTTGTGGGTTCCTATGAAACCCAAATACTTAAATGGCACTTGAGGATTTTAATGATTCTGTACTGTATGTTGCATGTAATTCACCTGTACTGTTCTCCTCTGTATATCAAGACATTTAGATTGTTCCCTCCCTGTGACGAGGTGTTTGTAAATGAGTCTCTGACTCAAAGGTTGTAAATCCGATATTTGTCTAAAATAAAAAAAAAAAAAACTGTCATTTTCTTAATCTGTCCCAAACACTGATTTCCCACAGCGACCGCGATTATTCTGTGCTGCAACTGTGAAACCACATTTCAGTCAAGATGTGAAAATGACAGCTGTACTGCTCATAAGGAGGTGTGAAAAAATGCCATTGTTGAAAATGTGGCATGACAATATTACAGATCTGCAAAGTTACAGTGTGTGGAAAGTGTGCAATGCACACTTGTAACACTCATTTGATGGGCTATCATCACCAGATTTTCAACATAGGCATTTTAGGACCTCTGCTCATGAACAGCATCACTGTCATTTATTAATCTGTCCCGGACACTGATTTCCCACAGCGACCGCTCTATTCTGCTTGAAACTGCAAAAACACATTTTGGCCAGGATGGGAAAATGACAGCTGCACTGTTCATACGTAGGTGTGGAAAATGGCAATGTTGAAAATCTGGAGTGAAAATATTATAAATTTGCGGTTATGAGCGTGCAGTATGCAACTGCGCAATGCACGCTGTAATACAGTCATTTTATGAAGTATCGTTAACAAATTCTCAATATAGCCATTTTAGAACCTCTACTCATAAACAGTGTCACTGTCATTTCTTAATCTGTCCCAAACACTGATTTCTGACAGCGACCATGCTATTCTGTGCTGGGAGTGCAAAACACATTTCCGCCATGATGTGAACAATGACAGCTGTACTGTTCACAAGGAGGTGTGACAAAATGCCAATGTTGAAAATCTGGGTGAAAATATTGCAAATTCAGCGGGGTTATGGCGTGCGGTAGCAACTGCGCGCGCAGCACTCAGTAGAACAGATCATTTATGGATTTTCCACCATATTTGCAACATAGGCTTTTTGAGAGCCCACCTCATGAACACTGGCACTGTCGTTTAATCGGTCTCTGTGCTGCGATTCCACACAGTGGCCGGTGAAATCACCCTTTAGGCCCGATTAAGCCATGACAGTGACAGTATTCATGAGGAGGGGCCCAAGAACCCCATGTTGAAAATTTGGTGTAAAATTCCAAAAATGCCAGAGATATGCAGCTAAAGTTGGAAAACCCTAGTTATTACATTATACAACACTGGCATTTCCTCAGTTCGCGTCAGCTTTGAAGAGTGCAGACGTGTCCTCGGTCCACCGAAGATCGCGCCAAGCTTCTTGGAGTAAGTATGGGGTGGGGGTGTGGGAGGCAGGTTGCACAGTGGGTGGGTGCAGGTTGCAGGTGGCGTGCCGAGACTATGAGGACGGTTTCCTTTTTCAGGTACAAAAAAAAACTAAAGACTACGGTACCGTTTTTCCCTTCAGGGCCATGTGACATGCTGGGGTGGGCTCCCAGCATGCCACCAACAGCTTTCTTTTGGGGCAGTAGCGAAGGGGATTGTGCACTCATCGGGCAACAACAAAGGGGTCCCTTTTGCTGAGGGGATTGGGCACCCCGTCAAGCAGACAGTTAAACGGGATTTCCTTTTGCCGATGGGGATTGGGCACCTAATGGCAGACAGTTAAACAGGAGGAGGGCTACATAATGCTGGATGGGGAGTGGGCTCTCCCGCCGCAGAAAAACATGGTGGAGGGATATTGTTTAGAACACGGCGGCAACCCGCCGCCATGTTCACAAACAATATCAGGGTTTTACATCCCACTCCTGCAATGACGTGGTCGCTCTCTCATTGCAGTGGATGGCTTACACTGCAGTGATGAGGTGGCTCTGATTGCAGCAGCTAAATTGTCACAAGTTGGTGCAAACGTTCCAAACTTGTGTCACCAGCAGCCTGCCATGGCATTGGGGAAGTGGGACAAGCCTTTGCAGGCTGTTGGGGCATTGGCCACAACAGTGCCCTGCCTCCACAGCCTGCTTCTCAGCAAGCTGTCCCAATATGTTTCTTCGCTGCATGCAGTCAACATAAAAATTATGAAGTAATTTTGTTTGTAGGACATCTGGGGGGGGACATTACCTTCCCATGCCAGTGACCTGAGTTTAGGTGTGACCTCAGTAAGTTGATTTAATGGGTCAAGGCTTGGGGGAAGGTGATGCAGCATGCAGTACCAGCCCCAGCCTGGGGAGGAATGGATCAGTGTTCTAGTGCACACACAGCACTTTGTATTGGGTTGAGGTCTCTCCTCACAAGGTGTTGACGGGGATGTTGAGGCCTGATGGGCTAATGCATTGGGTCAGACCATCTTTAGTATTATATTTATTTCATTTTGCTAGTCCCCAAAGAGACCTGCACAAATGAGGATATTCTTACACTATCAGAAAAGATGGGAAGTTAATTGCAAAAACTACATTAAAGCAGACATTAGGGTTGAAGAACACAAAGCACACAAAGAAGGGAAATGAAAAAGATTAGGGTTTTGGGTCTCCAGAATACTGAAGAATCAGTGGTGTGGATTTCTTGGGACTGTCAATCCTAAGGCCCACTGCCTCCCTGAACTAACAAGGTCAGGGCATGATCGCTTTTTCACACAGGGCTCACAGGGTCCTGCATCAAGAAAGCTACGACAGACTCTATTGGCAACATGTGGTGAGCCATACTTCTACTTTTGAAGAGTGTATCACTATGAGGCACTGGCTTGGAGCTGTACCTTGTGCTATGGACAAGAGGCTACAGGCTGGAGGAGATGGGTGGGCATTAGGTTGATAACCCCAAAGAAGACCCCTACACTGATTCTGGCCATCATTACCTAGAGACCCAAAATCCTAATGTTTTTCATTTCCTACTTTGTGCGCTTATGCTCTTCAACCTTAATGTCTGAATTAAATTTTTTTTCAACTAACATATATATATATATATATATATATATATATATATATATATATATCATACAGGCATGGTAGCGCCTGCATATTAGGGGTTGAGTAACACTTCAATGTTAAACTCCAATTTTACACCTTAATAACTTTGCCCCATTTAACTGATTTACTTGACATTTGGAAAGCCAAAGATGGTGCCAGGATCTCTGGATCTTTTGTGGCAGTGAGTTACAGTGGAGCAGAAACACAAAATCGCACAAATTAAGAATTTTTTGCTCACTTATACCAAAATGACTAGGAGGATTTGAAACCTGAAATTTACAGGTTTGACAGAGTTTGTCTAAGGTATGTGCTTTTGTGGTTATTATCTCCCAGACACAAGTGGTTTTAAAATACAGGATATTTAAGAAAAAGTTACATTTTAGAGCATGCATAATTTAAAATATGTAATTGTATGTTTATATTGTCCCCAAAAAAAAAAATAAAACTGTCAGAAAATGAGTCTTTAATCCAATCTACTTTCCTGGTAAATCAAATAAATAAATAAAATTCATCAGTGTTCTAAAAAAACTGAATTTTATGACCATGTTGTTTAACGTGGTTGTTTTATGAGAATGCATTGCTGTATCAAGTTCAGGGCCAGTTTCATGTTTCAGTATGCTGTAGTGCAACTTTGTTTGGCAGAGACAGAACTACATGTCAGTGCATAGCCCCACCCCAATGAACATGCTGTGGTGAGAGTTTGGTTTTTATGCCCCAACCACTGCCATTAGCCAGCCACACTAAATAGCTGCCTCATTTATTTTAAATTGACACTGGGGTGTCCAATACCTGGTGCCAGCTAAATCTATATTTTGTTCAAATATACTGACCGGGATGCCTACTCCTTGGTGCTGCTTCATCCCACCCATTTTGTTTTCAACCCCACCCCACCACCACCACAACAGTCTACCATGCTGACACTGGTACGCCCAATCCCTGTATCGGTGAATTGCAAAGACACACCACAGAAGTCTGAGACACTGTGGTGCCCACCTCCAGTGACCCCAAGGATTAGCCGATACTGGTGTGCCCAGTCCCGAGTGTTGGAGGTACTGTAATGTACCTGCAATAAAGGAAATCATTCCATGACATCACTTCTTTTTTAAATATTTTAAACCCAGAAATGAAGAAAATAGTCCCTCATTGTCTACTGCCATCCCCAGCCCCAATCCAACCAGCCCACTCAGCACCCACTACCCCACCCCTTAACCTATACTTACCTAGCTGAGGTTGAACACCATAATCCTTTCTGGACTGGAGACACATCTTCACTCTTCAATGCTGAATTGGAAACTGAGGAAAACAGGTAAGTGCTGGATGATGTATTTCAATGCATTTTGAACTCTTAGTCATAACATGGTCATTTTTTTATATTTTAGCCCAAATTTTCAAAATGGCCTTTTGGGAGTCCAGTTCATGAACAACACTGGTGAAATTATTCAAATCTGTCTCAAAAGGTGATTTTGTAGTCATTGCATGAAATCACATTTTGGGCAGGATTTGAAACATTCTCACCTGCTGGGTTTACTAGGTGAGTCATAAGAAGGTTATGTTGAAAATTGTAAATCAAAATATAAAACAAGCATTTGTTACTGCTGAATGTTGTCTTCCTGGTGGTGTAGTGCAAGAGTTAGAGAGATGCATAATAAGAATAGCAGTGAAGTATAGAACCGACATCAACCCCACCCCACCCTGCAGTGAATGACAGGCATTGGGGTGTGCGCTTGGGTTGCTGGCCATAACACTCATGCCATTTCACTCAACCCTACCCTGCAGAATCTGACAAGTGTCGTGTTGTGCCTTGGGGTCATTGGGCCTTATGCTCACCCCATTTCATAAGGAAGTACATTGAGATGGGTGCAGTATAGGAGAATGGGTTGAACTTTGGGGCTAAAGTCCAAGGCACACCTTGATGCCGGTCAGTGGCTGCAGGGTGGGGGTGGAGGACTAGTGGCGTGAGCACTACAGCAGACAATCCAAAGACACACCCCTGATGCCTGTTAGTCTGTACAGGGTGGGACGTAATGGTTAGAAACCCTAATGCCCTGGGCGTTGTTGGTATTTGCACTCCAAATTTTAAAACATGGCCTTTTGTAACGCCATCTCATGAAAGCATTTGGGACCTCTGCTCATGAACTGTGATTTTGTGATTTTGTTAATCTGTCTCAAATGCTGATTTCCCACAGTGACCACACCATTCTGCACCACATTAAAATGTCAGCTGCACCACTGATAAGGAGGTGGAAGAAATGGCAATGTTGAAAATCTGGAGTGAAAATGTTAAACATTCTGAAGTTTTGAGCGTGTGAAAACTTCGCATCACATGCTTGTAACACAGTCATTTAGTGGAATTATTTCACCAAATTTTTAACATAGCCATTTGGGACCTCTGCTCATGAACAGGAGCACTATGATTATCTTAATCTCTCCCGAACATTGATTTCCCACAGCAACCACGCCGATTGTGTGCCAGATGTGCAAACTACATTTCGGCAGGATGCATAAAGACAGTGGTACTGTTCATAAGAAGGTGTGCAATGACAATGTTGAAAATCTGGAGTGAAAATATTACAAATTCTCGAAGATATGACTGTGCATGGACACTGTGCAACACATGCTTGTAACATATTATTTTATGCAATTTTTTCACCACATTTCAACTTACGCATTTTGCTACGTCTGCTCATGAACAGTGTTACTGTGATTTTCTTACTCTGTTCTGAACATTGTTTTCCTACAGCAACTTGGCCACTGCATGGCGGATGTGCAAAACACATTTCAGGGAGGATGTGGAAAATGACAGCTGTACTGTTCATAAGGAGGTGTGAAAAAATGGCAATGGTAAAAATCTGGAGTAAAAATATTAAAATTATCGAGTTATGAGCCTGCATGGAAACTACACAACTCACGCTTGTAGCAGTCATTTTATAGACATTTGTCACCTAGTTTTCAACATAGGCATTTTAGGATTTCTGCTCATGAACAGAGTCACTGTGATTTTCTTAATCTGTCCCAAACATTGATTTCCCACAGTGACCACGCTATTCTGCATGGGAAGCGAGAAAACACAATTCGCCAGGATGTGAAAATGACAGCTGTACTGTTCATAAGGAGGTGTGAAAATGCCAATGTCGAAAATCTGGAGGAAAATATTACAAAGTTGTGAAGTTACAAGGGTGCATGAAAACTGTGCAATGCACACTAGTAGCACAGTCATTTAATGGATTTTCATCACCAAATTTTCAACACAGGCATTTTAGGACCTCTGCTCATGAATGGTGTCATCTGTGATCTTCTTAATCTGTCCGAACACTGATTTCCCACAGCGACCATGCTACTCTGTGCCGGAAGTGCAAAACACATTTCAGCCAAGATGTGAAAAATAACAGCTGTACTGTTCATAAGGAGGGGTGGAAAATGCCAATGTTATAAATCTGGAGTGAAAATATTACAGATTCGCAAGTTACAGTGTGTGTGGAAACTGCGTAACGCACCTAAAACAGTAATTTTTGGATTTTTTTACCAAATTTACAACATAGGCTTTTTGAGCCCGACTCATGAACAGTGGCACTGCTGTTTCATTGATTGTCCCGAAGGTGATTCCACCAGTGACTGTGAAATCACCTTTCGGAACTGGAATAACGCCATGACAGTGACTGAATTCATGAGAAGGAGTCCCAATAACCCCATGTTGAAAATCTGGTGCCAAAATTCTCAAAATTCCCGAGATATGCACCAAGCTGAAAAAACCCTATTTATGCCATTATACAGCTTACTGGCATTTCTCCAGTTCGTGTCGGCTTTGAAGAGTGCAGACATGTTCCTGGTCCACCAAGATCGTTAGCGCCGGGCTCCAGAGGTAAGTATGGGGTGGCAGGGTGTGAGAGATGTGGTACACAGTGGAGACAGGTTGGGGGAGGGGCTGCAGATAGCAAGGGACCATTTTCTACTTTACAGGTTAACAAAAGAAAATTAAACATTGCAGGAAGGTTTTTATTTTGACAGGTACATTTGGCACTCTGGGGTGGGCTCTCAATGTGCCACCTTCATGTTTTGTGGTGGGGTGCTGCAACCTATGGGGATTGGGCATGCCATCATCAAATAAAAAGGGTGTTTTGCAGAGGGGATGATGCCAGAGGATTGGGCACCCTCGGCAAATAACTGGCATGGGACATGATGCCGATGGGGATTGGGCTCCCCGTTGGCAAATGAACTGGGAGGGAGCATGATGATGACAGTGGGATTGGGCACCCTGACATCAGCTTTTCTGGGGACTGTGAGAGGCGGATGGCACAGCTGCCACCATGTCTCGATGAAATGTTACGTCAGGGAAGGCACACCCTGCAGTGAGGTGGAGCTCCCTCATTGCAGTGGCTAAAAAAGTTTCAAGTTGGTGGCACACTTTGCAACTACTGTCATAGACAGCATGCAGTCTCATTTGTGCCACACAGCCAAGCCCGAAAAAGCAGTGGCGCCACTGGCCACAACAGGACTGCTCCTCCAAAACCTGCTCTTCCACTTCAAGCAACTCCAATATGCTGTGCGCTGCGTGCAAGACAACATAAAAGACAAAGTTATGAAGGTATGTTTTAATTTTTCAATGCACGGTAATAACTTTGGTAATTTTCAACATTATGACCCAAATTTTCAACATAGCCATTTTTATACCACCTTATGAACATCATGACTGTTTATGACATGAAATGACATTTCAGCCGTGATTTGAAAGTGTCATTAGCAGCTTCATGAGGTAGGGTCATAAAAACACTATGCTGAAAATCAGGGTCAAAATATTAAGATATATTGTAATAACTGGCCTAGTGGGCTGACGGTTGAGGCTGGGTGCTACACCTGCGCATCACGCCGGTGACCTGAGCTCAGGAGCGAGCCTGGGTGCCAGGGGTCAGCAGGGGAGAAGTGGATCGAGCATCCTATGGACTGCTCTTCTCTCCTAGGGGGATCCAGGGTGTCTCCGCACAGTGGCGACCCCAGTGGTGACCGGAGGCATAGCTAGCACATGGAACAGTCAAGGGAGGAGTAATGTGCAGACACTTATTTATTTATTTGGTTTTGTTAACTGGGTAGGTACACTAGACAGAATAGCTGCCTTATGGCACAGCTGTGTGGGTGACATTGCACACCGCACTCCTAGTGGGCAACCACGTTGGGAAAAATTCCCCAATCCCAGGATAGGTGATGGCTCTCCTCTGAGCCAGGCTGCCACACATCCAACACCGATCCCTGTCTCCATACCCCAGCCTGCTCCTCCGCCACCCAGGCGGCACACTCAATTACAGATAACGCACCAGAGTGGAGGCAGCCCTGCCCCAAGGGTTCAGAGTTGGGCAGTCTGCTGGCTGGAGGATGGTGGAGGCAGTCGGAGATGGGGATCAGGTGGGTGGTAGAGCGGTGTCAGGCCTGCAGGAGCAACCTGAGAGTTTCTGGACTAGGGTGCCTAAATCGAAGATACAAAAAAAGGTATGTTGTAATTTTTCTCGCATGCTCATAATTTTGGTAGTTTTCAATATTTAACCCCAAATTTTAGCCATAGCCATTTTTCACATCATCTCACGAATGTGACAGCTGTCATTTTTCAAAACCTTGCCAAAATGGGATTTTGCACTTCTGACAAAATTACATTTTGTCCAATATTTTACAAAATGACACTGTCATGTTTAAAAGGAGAGGTCATAAAAATATTCTGCTGAAATTTTGGGGTCAAAATGTCACAAAAATTATTACAGAACATTATTTGCAGGGACATCTGTTGGCCCAGTGTGGACAATGTTGCCTTCCTGTCCCAGTGACCTGATTTCAGGTGTGAGCTGGCTTAATGGGACAAGGCTAGGGAAGGAACTGTGGCATGCAGCACCAGCCTCAGCCTAGTGAGGGATGAAGCAGTCTTCTGGTGCCCACACTACACTTGTGGTGGCCCAAGGACCCTTCCCTCACAAGGTGTTGACATGCGTGTCAAGGCCTGATGGGCCGATGCACTGGGTCAGGATTATCACCAGTATTCTATGGGATCTTCCCTGGGGTTGTCAAACCTAATGCCCACCTCCTCCCTGAGCAAACAAGGTTAGATGTGATCCCTTTCTTCACACAGGGCCTTCAGGGCCCTGCAAGAAGAAGCTATGATAGAATCTGTTGCCAACATGTGGCAAG
The DNA here is from genome assembly GCA_016271365.2 of Neoceratodus forsteri. Taxonomy (NCBI): domain Eukaryota; kingdom Metazoa; phylum Chordata; order Ceratodontiformes; family Ceratodontidae; genus Neoceratodus; species Neoceratodus forsteri. The sequence goes on from CM028132.1 coordinate 698,628,067, forward strand.
CCATACTTCTTTATCTTTAAAGAATGTACAGTATCATTATGAGACAATGACTTGGAGCTTTACCTTGTGCTTCAAACAGGAGGCCAAGGGCTGGTGGAGGGGTGGTATTAGTTGACAACCCCAAGGAATACCCAACCACTGATTCACCAATACACTGAAGACCAAAACCCTAATGTTTTCCATTTCCTTACTTTTTGCATTTGCATTCTTCACCCCTACTGTCTGCATTAATGTAGTTTTTGTATTTAATTTTCTGATAGTGGAATCATATCCTAAATGAAATGAAAAAAAATATTGAAATAAATAGAATACTTATAAACAACAGTGGTAAAACTATGTAAATCCACTCCAAAAGGTGATTTTGCGGTTGCTGCCTAAGTCACCTTTTACATAGTTTCACCCACCATTGTTCATCAGGTGGGGTCTCAAAGGCCAAGTTAAAAGTCTGGGTATAAAATATTTAAACAATGATCAAGTTAGAGAGTACATTGAAAGTTTTCTACATTCACTCATAACTTTGGAAATTTTCAATAGTTTGACCCAAAATTTTCAGCATAGCCATTTGGTCACACCACCTCATCATATCTGGTGAACTCAAGGTAGCCTGGCAATGTGGCAAAGCAATGGGAAAGGCTAGCTAGATGCTGGGGTGCATTAGAAGAGGGATTTCTAGCAGGCTTAAGGGAGGTGGAACTTACTGCCATTGTATCACTCACTGGTGAGGCCCCACCAAAAGCAGTGTGTCCAGTTCCAGAGGCTGCACCTCCACAAGGTCATTGAAAGAGTGAGGCAGTACAGAAGAGGGCAACCAGTATGGCGAGGGTGTTGTATGAGAAGCCATATGAGGAAAGGCTACACAAACTCAACATGTACTACTGGGATGAGAGGAGAGCAAGAGGAGACATGATTGAAACCTACAATTATCTTGCAAGAGTGAACAAGGTGCAAGTGGAGGTCTATTTCAGAAAAAGAAGGCATTACAACAAGGGGTCATGCAATGAAGTTAAGAGAGGGACGTTCTGGAGAGATGTGTGGAAATACTTCACAGAAAGGGTGGTAGATGACTGGAAAAGCCTGCCAGAGGAAGTAGTGGGGGCAAAGACTCTGGGGAGCTTTAAACATGTGGGAATAGGCACTGGGCATATTAGGTAGAGGAAAGGTGAAGGAAGTGACACCTATTACCATCTATGGACAGCGGTGATGGAATAGGCAGGGACAAAGGGCAGACTGGATGGACCTAAAGGTCCTTTTCTGCCAACAAACTATGTTTCTATATTTCTGAGCATACTCAGTAGGGTCTTTAATTTATATGACTGATGCAAAAGATTTCTAGCTCATGAAAGAATAATCTTCTTCATGAGCCTAAATTCTTCTTTCATAAGAAACAAATTATTTTTTCATTTTCAAAATTGAAAGACATAAAAATGATGCACTGGAGAAAAGCAAACACATAAATCTAGCTAAGAGGGCCCATTTAGCTCAAATGAGGAGTTTTTTTTTTTGAAAAATTACCCTGAAACATGGTTCAGGGCTTAGCGAGGGCTCCTGATTCTTCTTTGTGAGCCAACATTTTCTTTCTTCATGGTTCTCATGAAAGAATAATCTTGGCTAACAAAACAAGACTTGAATCTAACATATGAAGATTTTTTTGTTTTGTGATCTTTCATGATCTTTTTCATGAGATTTATTGTTTTGTGGTCTCTTTTGACCAAAATAAGCTCACAAATGAAGAATTTATCCTTTTGTGAGGTGAGATTCTTCTTTCATGATCTTTTGTGAAATTTCTTCTTTCATGATCTTCTTTCGTGAGACCATCGAAAGATGAAAATCTGCAAACAAAGAAGAACTTTGTCTTTGTATAGAAAAGCAACTTCTGTTTATACCAAGGCTGTTTTAACAGTTTTTACCCCAAATTTTCAACATGGACATTTTTGACACACCTCACAAACCAGGAAGGTTACATTTTTAAAATCAGGCCTGGAAGGTGATTTTATGGTCATTCTGTAAATTGCCTTTCAGGCAGGATTTGAAACATGTCACTTGACTGGTTCATGAGGTGAAGTCATAAAAGACTATGCTGAAACTTTGGGGTCAAAATATTTAAACAAAAAAGTTATGAAGTGAAGTAAAGACCCTGTGCAGCTGTATCTGTAGCTGCCTGGAAGTGCAGGGCTTTGCACTTCCACACCCAGATGGACTCCACAGCCTGATGGACTCATTATTTAGCATAGGGCCCAAAGGGCCTGTGCATCTTCATCTGTAGCTGCATGAAAGATGATCTTCCATACCCAGATGTACTCCTGACTTGGTGCTGGGCTTGGGGGCCCTGCTCATCTGCATTTGCAGCCACACAGAAGTGCAGGGTCCTCTGGGTCCTGCACTTCCACAGCCAGATGGATCAGTTCACACAGGTCCCTTTCTGACCTGCTTGAATGAGGATATGATTCCACTATCTCAAACAAGAAAGGAAAATCATTGCAAAAACTGTGTTAATGAACCACTTAGGATTCAACTTAAACAAGCAACTAGAAGCAGTTATCGTTGTTTGTCTTACCTGATGGTGGCTGTCTGTGGTTGCTTATGTGTTATTGTCCATTTGCTGCTGGGGGGGTTAGGGTTGGAAACCCTAACACCACATTTTGCTACTTTTGTTGACTAAAGTGAACCCTAACTGGTGCATTAATGCAGTTTTTGCATGATAGATAGAGCATTAAACCTTGAACTAAAATCCACGATCTGATTGATCCACCACTGATCACATAACATGTCTTGACTAGGTACTGTTGATCGCCTTTCTCCTTGATGATGGTCAGTAGTACTAGCAATAGTCTCACAACTGTTACCCTTGTAGCAATGCGGTGTGCTGATGAAGTCAACATCTCCATGCCGAATCCTGTCTTTCTTGATACTGAGAAGTAGCAACTTAAAACAAAGTTTTTGTTGTTTATTTCCTGTAGTCTATCCCCCTCGATTGTAAGTACTAGTTTAGGTTATTTCCTACTCCCTCGACCAACTTGCCTGTCCATTATCTGATCTCAGGATGATGGCCAGTATTTACACCTTCTTACCTCCGCTGCTGGACACTGTCTCACACAAATGCAATGACTTTCTTTACCTAACTGACTATTGATTAGTTAGTTAGGAATGCACCACTGCACTTGCATGATGCAGCGGTTACCAACAGAAGGTAAAACTGGCTGCTGTGACGAGATCGGCCTGCCAGTGGGTGGGCAGGCAGGGGAGGAGCAGGAGGCAACCTAAACCAGTACTTGCAATTGTGAGGTGCTGTTGGGCCATTAGACCACCAGAGAAAACGCCTTATTAACCCAGGGGAAAATTCTTATGAATGGGAGAGGGAGTCTACTAGCACCAGGAAAATGCTTTTAATATACTGGGAACCATGAAGGAGGAGCAGAGCACACACAGCTCTGGCACAGTTTAAGGTAAGACTCATTGTTTGTCCCTAGTTTTTAGTCTACTTTTGTTTAGATAGGAAGGGGCAAGATTTAATAAGACATATATGACTGGTATGGTTTTGTGGAATAGTTTACAACCAGAGCACCCTCAAGATGGGTTATTGACCACCAATAGTCATCTTTTATTTATTTATTTAAAGTTTGATAACCAGGAAAGGCACACTGAACTGAGGCTCATTTCCAGGTGTGATCTAGGGGAGAGAAGAGGCATTAGGCATACAGGCAAAATACAAACATCGAGAGAGCAATAATGGCAAAACAAGTGCAGAATTCCAATTGCAAAGAATGCAGAGCAGCAGATTACAAGGGACACAAACTGAGAAGTATCGCTATAATATTGTTGGCACAAAGCCATGTGGGATGAGGTCAGTTGAGGTTTTGTACATTCAAGAGGGCGGGTGGGCAGGGCAGGGCAGAGGAATTGGAGGACTCCAATAATAGGAGCCTAAGGTCAGAGGGAGTAAGGAGGCTATGGTGAGAAAGAGAAATGAGGAATCAGGAGGGGGGAGCAGCAGCAGGCAGACAGAGGAGAGAACCTGGAGTAGGTGTTTTAGATAGAGAGAGAGGGGAAAGGTGAAGAGAATAGGGGAGCAGGTACCACAATGAGGAGAGCCAGTAGGAGAAGCAGCTAACCAGAGCATGAGCATGGGTGAAGTAGGGAGAAAATGCAGGGTCCCTAGAGCATAGAGAGTAGAAGGGGGCGACAAAAGATAGGTAGGAGGAAGAGAGCTAAACCAGTATTTGGCAATGAAAGTGGTGCAGTGGTGCTGGTGATGGATAGAGATGTTGTGAAGTTTTAATTCAACTGTGAATTCCAGCAAAGTTGCCAAATTCACCTGCAGATCATTTTACAAAGTTTTTTTATTTAATAGGAAATTCGTCATTTGTAACTTTGCCTTCCAACTTCCCTGTAACTTCTCCTTGTGTCAAAATAGAATCATAGAATCATAGAAGCTTGATGGTGGAAAAGGACAACATCAGCCCATCTAATCTGCCCTATTTCACCCCCACTCCACCCCCTTCAGCTGGCTCCCCACCCTCCCCTGCTGCTCATCCCCATATGTCTGTCCCATGCCCTCTTGAATCTCTCCACCGATTCAGCCCCCACCACCTCTTCTGGTAGTCTGTTCTAGGCCTACACCACCCTGTATGTGAAGAATTGCCTCTCACATTGCCTCTGTATCTTCCTCCTTACAGTCTGAAGCTATGCCCTCTAGTTCTGGCCCCTCCTTTTTCTTAAGTAAACACCCTTTCCTTACTTTGTTGAGCCCTTTCACATATTTAAAAGTTTTAATCATGTCTTCCTTTCCTTCTAGTCTCCAGCATGTACAGATCCAGCTCCTTGCACTTCTGCTCATATGTCTTCACTTGCATGTCCTGCACTATCCTGGTTGCCCTTCTCTGAACCCTTCCATCCCATCTATGTCCTTGCAGAGGTGTGGTCTCCAGAACTGGACCCCAGTATACAGGTGCAGCCTCACCATGGCTTTGTAGAGGGGCATCTAGTAATGCCCCTGCCAATGCATGCCAGCATTCAATTGGCCTTTCCCACCACCCTGCTACATTGGTTTTCTACCTTAAGATTTGATGGGACTATAATCCCCAGATCTCTTTGCTGTTCCGTTACTTTGATTTTCCCTCCTAGGGTGTACCCTGCTCCTGTGTTCCTACTCCCACATGGGCTGGCAGTATAGCCTAGAGGTTAGAGTAATGAGCTGTGAACAAGCTTGGTACATCCAGCAGATCAGACCTGGGTTTGATTCTCACAGCCTCCACTTGCATACTGTATGACTGAGCAAGTCACTTAACCACCCATTGCTCCCAGGTCACCCCTGAAAGCAGGCATTTGTACCTAGTGGGTCTTACCCGTTACCAAAGACTAAAACAAAAAAAATTAAATGCATCACAGCATACTTTTTGTCATTATATTTCAGTTGCCATGTCTCTGACCACTCTTTGAGCTCTTCAGGTCCTGCCTCATATCCTCCACCCTCCCCGAGTGTCCACCCTATTGCAGATCTTTGTATCATCAGCAAAAGGCACACTCTCCCCTCAGACCCTTCACTATATCGCTCATGTAAATGTTAAAAAGAAAGGTCCTAGTACTGACTCCTGGGGTACACCACTTCACCCCCATCCAGGAGTACACCCCATTTAGCACCACCCTCTGGGTTCTTCCCACCAACCAGACCTCCATCCACCTTGTTATTTTCCCACCCACCCCTAGACTTTACTGCTTGCTTACCAACCTTCTGTGAGGGACGGTGTCAAGGCCTTACTGAAGTCCAGATAGGCCATGTCCACCGCCTCCCTGGTTGACCACCTGAGTCTCCCAATCAAAGAAATCAATATGGTTTGTCTGGTATGACTTTCCTTCATGAAGTCATGCTGTCTGCTGTCCTGCAAGCCACTCTCCTTCAGGTAGTCACCACCCTTCCCTTGATTAGTGTCTCCATAACCTTCCCCACCACTGAGGTGAGACTGACAGGCGATAGTTCTCCATCACCTCTCTACTTCCTTCCTTGTGCAAAGGCACCACTTCCACCCTCCTCCAGTCCTCTGGCACCTCCCTGTATCCAGCGCATGTTGAATAACTGTGTCAATGGGGTGGCTAACCTCCTTCAATTCCTGATCACCCTGTGATGTAACCCATCCAGCTCCATTGCCTTGTCCACCTTCAACTTTCCTAGTTCCTCCCTAACCCTTTCCACAGTGAACAAGCTCTGATTCACCTGTTTACACTCCCTTCCTTCCTCTTAAACTCAGGTCCCCTGCTCTCTTTGTCCTCTGTAAATATTGAGCAAAAGTACTTATTTAACACTTCTGCTTTTTCACGATCCCCTTCCAATTGCATCCCTCCCTCCCCTTAGCCTTTCAATCCCTGCTTTGCCCTCCTCCCTCACATATCTAAAAAAAGTTTTGTTACCCTTTTGGCTTGTTTAGCTATTTTCTCTTGATATCTGCTTTTGCCCTCCTTATCTTTTGCCCTAAGAAAACATCAGACTCACATTCTCGAGTTTCAAGTTTTAAACAAACGTGCTAAGTTTATTCTGGCAGGAGTGCCTATGAGGTGTATAAATAAGCTCCTGTGCTTGACGCAATCCGGGTCTTCCTAAGGGGAGCATATCTTCCTTAGGAAAACCTGGATTGGAGTACAAAGTGCAGGAGCTTTGGTTTGCTAGGCACCTGCTAGAATGAACTTAGCACCTTTGCTTAAAACTTGAGACTGTCGGAAGCAAGTATGATTTTTTTTCTTTGTTCAAATAAGCTGTCATCTTGTGGACTCACACTGCATCTTCTGTGCACTTTTGCTTTCACATTATCTTTGCCCTGCCTGTCTCCACTTCTCCCTATAAGCATCCTTGTCCTCCTCACTGAGTGTCCTCTTTTTTCTGCTCTTCTTAACCTCTTTTATGCACATTTCCATGGCTTTCAGTATCCCTTCTTTAATAAAGTCCCATAACTCCTCCACTGCCTCTATATTCTCTGTTTCCTCCATTGTTTCCATCACTATCCTTTTCATCCTGTCAAAGTCCACGTGGCTGAAGTCCATGACTGCAGCACTGGTAAGGTTTGTCTCCTCCTGCCCTAACCATGAACCTTACAGTCCTGTGATCTGGTGCCCAGAACTTCTCCCACCTGCACCTCCTCCACACTCTCCTCATTTGTCAGGACCATGTCCAGCAGGTTGTTGCCTTTTTGGCTCCACGACTAACTGCTATAAGAATACCCCTGTATTGTCACTAGTATCTCCTTGCTCCTAGTCGATACTGCATCTGGGATTTCAGTCTATATCTGGGAGGTTTAGGTCTCCTACCAGTAGTAGTTCTCCTTTGAGGGTCATCCGCCCTGACTGCATGAATCAGCCATCTATTCCCTCCTCCCCTGCTTAGGTGTTCTGCATACCACCCCCAACCACAAGGATTCATCAGTCCTTCTGTCTAGTGTTATCCACAGTAGCTCAGTCACCCTATCTTCCTCTTGTCCCTCAGTTACTCTTACATTGTCCTTGATATTTACAGACCGCCCCTACCCTTGCACTCCTGTCCCTTCTAAACAGTCTGCAGCCCAGGATAATCATCTCCCAGGTATGATGCTCTGTCCACCAAGTCTCACTTATTGCTACTATATCCAGCCCTTTGTCCCCATGATGGCCTCCAAGTCCACCAGTTTGTTCCCCAGCTCTGATGTTGGCTGTAGTCCTTCCCTAAGTTTCCCCCCTACTTGGGTCATAATGTCATATGCTTAGCATCGGCATTACAGGCGCATCCCGACCTTGTGCACTCTCGTGTTGAACCCCCTGAGTTAGAATCCTAAGTGGAGGGGGTTCAAGGAATACAGCCCCCATAACAGAGGGTGTTGGGGCAGAGCCCCACAGTACAAAAGATTAAATGGAATCGCACAATACACTAAGTCATACGGCATTCTGCCATGCGACATTTTGACCCTGTGCCGCCCCCATCCCCTTTCAAATTGACACCCTCTTGCCCAACATTATATCTTTATCCTGGGTGGGACGCTGGTATCCACTCTGGATTTTTATAGTGCAACATTCTATCTTTATCCTAGGAGGTGACATCCACGTTGTTTTTATAGTCTAGTAAAACTCTCTCTGCTATCTAGTGCCCCCTGCTGTCGCCAGCCCAATGTTAAAATGGTGATCCACATCCCCGGCATCTAGTGGCCCCAAACCCATCACTGGCCTGATGTTAAATAAAATCTCTCCTTGGTGTCTAGTGGTCTCCCCACAGATCACTGGCCTGATGGTAAATGAAAATCTTTCTCTGGTGTCTAGTAGTCCCCTGCTGATCACCGTCCAATGTTAAATAAAAATCTTTCCCAGGCTCTAGTGGTCCCCATCCTCAGCTGATCACCAGCCCAATGGGTCGTGAGGACTAAGCTGAAAGAAGTCCTCCCAGGTTCCCCTCGCCAGCACCCAGTCTGAAGTTCCCAGCTGGCCTTCAGAAGGTCATGAGGGCTAAGCTGAAAGAAGCCTTCCCAGGTTCCCTCACTGCAACACCCGGTCCAGTTCCCCAGCTGGCCATCAGAAGGTACGAGAGAGAACTGCATCAGTTTAAATCCTGGCGATTTTTCCTGCTCATCCGGGCACTCTACTGAGAGACTGTGTGGTTTTATAGCTAATAGTACAGTCGTTGCAGCCTGTGAATCTGTTACTAAATCCTCGCTGGTTAATATCACTAAATACAACTCTTGTTATAGCCTGTTAGTTTTTAAAGAAAATCCTGTCTCCTAAGTGTAATTTATTGAAGCAGACACTACAGCTCACTCGGACCTGCTGCTGCTTGCTGGAGTTTTTCGCCTGCCCACCCATCCCCCACCCTCACAGTATTAAATGCACCATCTGACTCCCCATCGTGGGTCCCTGCCAGTGCACATTCTGTCTCCGCCTTCTGCTGTCTGTCTGATAATTATTGGGAGGCAAACCTGCCACTCCTCTCTCACCACTCAAACCTATTTGCCTCTGATTTTAGAACTGCACAAAACACATGCCATAATCTAACTCCAAAAGGTGTTTCTTGTTTCCTTCCTATTCCTAGGTTGAACTCAAACCAGGACTCAGCGTTTCTTCTACTCTGTCCTATAATTATTTTAAAACATACTTTCCACTTGTCCAGTCAGTCCCTTAAATTTTTTTTTTTTTTTACTTTCAGTCACTGGATACTTTAGGTACCTTTACAAAGTGATAGCCTGAATATTAACATGCAGAGCTGCTTTACTTGAGTATAGGCAATACTGAGATTCTGTTTAACCTGCATATTTTGGCTTATTGTGCAGTACATCGACCTGTGTCTGCCACTCTTTTATCCTTAAGTGCCCCTATATTGTTGCATGGGATCTAAGAAAGTCAATAAGCTAGTATTGTGTGGCCAGGTTCCACCATACCCTATAGCGACACCTGATTGACACTGGCAACTGCAATCTTTTTCCCATAGTCATCCACTAGGACAAGGCCGACGGCCAGGGAAAACAGCCACTAATATAAAACAAGGGTTTCTCCGCAGGCACCTACCCAAATTTCCAACTTAATAACTGATTCCACCAGGAGATATACTGGTCTTCCAACATGGCCCCAGAATACTCCTTATACAACTATTGCACCACTTGCTTTAAGTCCTGCTGGACTAGTAACTCACCGGCCTCTGTCCCAAATAGGGGTGTACTCTGGGCCTTGTATACATAGTGTCTCTCTTCTGGGTGGACATGTGCATTGGGAAGGACTTCTTGACCCCATGAGGCAAAATTCAGCGACCCTGAGCCTTGTGGTCATTACTACTGGATCTCTCCCACAACTAAAAATGAAAGCCTCATAGCACATGAGTTGGTAAAATGTGGCTCCTACTACGTGGTGATCCACAATGCACACAGAGGCTCCACAGCCTCTTGAAACCTTCAATTAGGAGCAGTGTTAGCTCAACTACTTGCTCTTCTCCTGCTTTATGGAGGAGACATTCAGCCCAACCCGGGCCCCTCTAGAGAATTTCTTGTATCCACCCACCAGGATCCTCACTGGGCATCGCTGAAAGGCTTAAGGATAGTGCACATGAACCTATGCAGCCTTAGACCTAAAATCCACAATGTCCAAGCCTGGCTTAACTTCTACAAGCCAGACATCCTTGCAATCTCAGAGACCTGGCTCAAGGCCCATATTCATAACCATGAGATCACGATCCTTGGGTACAATACCTTCAGGCAGGACAGGGCAGGAAAGAGAGGGGGGGTCCTAATCTACGAAAGACACTTTAAATGTGAGTCTACTAAAGCCCAACCTTGGTAGCTGCCAGGATGGGAATCTATCTTCATCCATCTAACCTTGGTAATACTAAGCATCTCACCATCGGGTGTGTCTCTAACCTCCTAAGAATGCCCAACTTGCTATTGAGGGCATCACCAAATTGGCTCACAACAAATTAACCAATGAACTCCTAATAATGGGAGATTTCAACCTGAACTGGGCCACTGGCCCCAACAAGTCCTCCAGGGTGCAATCCAAGACGAAAACCTGGAACAGGTCATCTCTCACCCTACCAGGCTTATTTATAAAACAGGGAACCATACTACTCTTGACTGGGATCTGGTATCTAACTCCCTCAACATACAGAAAGCAGGTATATTGGCTCACACCATTAGTGATCACTCCACAATATTCTGTATTTGGAAGAACAGAGCCAAAGATTCCCCAGGATACTCAGCACGTGACTTCTCCAATTTCATGCCAGAAAAATGTAATAACTACCTAAGTAGCCTGGACTTGAGCCCGATTAGGCTCCTCCCGACATTGGACGAGGCCTTGCCTAGTTCCAAAACTCACTCCTTAATGCAGCATTCTCTTTGCCCCTTCAAAAACTTTGTACAAAAGTAGGCTGCCATAAATGGATCTCCCACTCTGTAAAATCTCAGATCAAAAGAAGGGACAAGGCTTGGAAAAATTCTGGCTTTCCCACCTTCCTGCAGACCTGGTTACTTACAAAACCCTAAGAAATAAATGTAAACTAGACATCAGACTTGACAAAAGGAGAATGTAACCTGCCTCCAATGGTCCACACTGGGGAACCCTAAGCTTTTCTGGGCACAAATCAACAAACTGCTTAAGGCCAACTCCAAGGAGGCACAAGGTCAAATTGAGGCACAAGGACAGTATATCAGTGATTGCCAGCTTATAGCCAGCAGCAGTCAACCACCACTTCACCAACCTTGATGCATACAAGGTAGGGCTACCAACACCCATGCCTGTACAGACCTTTGATGAACCCCTGTCTGAACAGACCCCAATTTCACATGAGAATGGTCAAGGTGAGCGAGGTCCATAAACTTCTGATAGCCCTCAAACACAAAGGCTCTGGTGGCCCAGATGGAATCAGCCCAAGGCTACTCCAGGAAGGTGCACTGTCTCTGGCCAAACCTCTGACCTGGATCATCAACAGGTCTTTACTTGAAGGGTACGTTCCATACCAGTGGAAGGCTGCCAATGTAGTCCCCATTTACAAGGGTGGCTCTTGGAACAAATTGGTAATTACAGGCCCATCTCCCTGCTGTAACATCTGGGCCAAATTGCAAGGAAAGCTAGTTTATGGGCAATGAGAGACTACCTGAGCTCCACCAAGTCCTAGCCCTTCACTACATGGCTTTCGGCAAACCATGGAACAGACACGGCACTCATCAAACTCACAGTGGACCTATTCAGGACGATGGATGAGGGCATGTCGACGGGTGCTGTCTTCATAGACCTGTCCAAGGCTTTTGACCTTGTGGACCACAACCTTCTTCTTACTAAGCTTCAAGGCATTGGGCTTGATGCCCAGGCCCTAAACTGGTTCAAGAGCTACCTCTCAGGCTGCTCCTAGAGGGTCATTTGGAAGGAGAGCTTTCTGCCCTTTACCTATCAGGAGGGTGTGCCTCAGGGGTCAATTCTTGGCCCCTCCTGTTCTCTCTCACAAATGACCTAAACTGGCACTGTGGGGATAGCTCAGTAGTTCAATATGCAGGCGATACTGTCATCTTCCGAGTCGGGCCACACCACATGATCTGGGCCCTCTCCTACAAGGGGACCTAAACACACTGAGGTCTAGCTCACATCAAACAGAATGATCCTCAATGCAGAAAAAACTAAGCCATGCTGTCTGGTCCTAGATCCCTGGCAGGATTGGACCTGCCCTAAAACTTACTACCCTTGGGATAAACGAATAGATGTAGTTGACAACATAAAATACCTAGGGCTAACTATTGACCAGGGTCTCAGCCTTAAGCCCACATTGACCAGGTAACAAGGTCTATCCACGCCAAACTTGGCACCACGCACAGGCTAAAAACAACTTATTTCAGAGGCTAGAAGAGCAATCACCTCCAGTGTCCTCCTACCCACATTATTCCATGCTGCCTTGGTCACCCAGGGCATGGCAAAGGGCAGTGTTAGCAGGCTTCAAGTCCTGAGCAACAAGGTCACGAGGTTTACAACAATGTGTCAACCAAGAAGCCACCCCTGCATCTCACTAGCCTAGCTACAGTGACCATCTTTGAGGCTCGCTCTACAGTATCCTCTGCTCTGCCATGCATACAAATTGCAGAGCCTGGTGACCCCACCAAGCCTAACAGGAATAATCGATGGCTAAGCCTGACCTCAAATGCTCAGGACCTTGGGTTGGTCCCTACTGGCAATCCCCAGAATCAAGACTCAAAGGAGGCAATTCCTTCACTCACAGCCCCTAAACTGTGGAACACTCTCCCACCTCTAGTACAGGAAGCCCCTCACTACCAATCTTTCACACTAGGCTTAGGTCCCATTAGCTCTGGACAAGCTCATGCCACTGCGAGGGTATAGGATAATCACCATTGATCCTAATCACAACACCCATCCCCTATCTTCTCACCTTAATCTACATTAAATCATGCCATAAATCCTTAAATCTTTCAAGTGTTGTACTTATGGTCTGATTTGAATAATTGCCTGTACTGTCATCCTCATTATCTTGTCTACTTCTCGAACCCTGTATCACCTGACTGCATGTATTGTATTGGTTCTGGATCACCTGATTGTATGTATTGTATTGCTTCTGTTCCCAGGTTGCCCCTGAAAAGGAACCTTGAGGCCCAGTGGGTCAACCCGGTCATCAAAATTCAATAAATAAATAAATAATAAAATAAAATCTTTCCCTGGTGTCTAGTGGTCCCTCTCCCCACCAGTCACAGGCCTGATGGTAAATAAAAATATTTTCCTGGTCTCTAGTGGTCCTCCCAGATGATTGCAGGGCTGATGTTAAATGAAAATGTTTCCTGGTGTCTAGTGACCCTACCTTCAATCGCCAGCCCAATGTTAAATGAAAATCTTTCTCTGGTGTCTAGTGGTTCCTCTCACCAATTGCAAGCCTACTGTGAAACAAAAACCTACCATGGTATCTGGTGGTCCAACCCACCCCCATGCTGATCACCAGCCTGATGTTAAATAAAATCTTTCCCTGTTGTCTAGTGATCTCCTCCCACACCAATTGCAAGTCTGATGTTAAATAAGCATCTTTCCTGGTGTCTAGTGGTCCCCCACTGCAGATCACCAGCCCTATGTTATATAAAATTTCTCCCTAGTGTGTAGTGGTCCCCCCACCACCATCAATCACCAGCCCGATGTTAAATGAAAATCTTTCCTGGTGTCTAGTGGTCCCACCCCTGCCGATCACTGGCCTGATGTTAAATGAAAATCTTTCCCTGGTGTCTAGTGGCCCCCCATGCCACGATCCACCGACCTGATGTTAAATACCTCTAAGACCCTATGTCTAGTAATTACCGTGTCATCGGGCATACATGTATATGCGAAGTGAGACACCGTGGAGGGAGGTGATTGAGAAATATGGAAAACATTATGGGGCCCAGGATGGAGAACTGTGAGACACCAGCTAAGATAGGGGGGAGGTGACAACTTGCCACCCACCTGGACTGACTGCTGTCGGCCCATGAGGTATGAGCAGAACCATGCAACTGCCAGCGTGTAGAGGCCAGCTGAGGACAATTTATTCAGGAAGATGGAATGGGTCAATGAAGATGGTAGTATTGATGTGTCCCTGATCCATTCCAGTGAGAATGAAGTCAGTGACACACAGTAGGGAGAGACAGTGGAGTGGTTCTTTTAAAACAGACTGGAAGGAAGAGAGGAAGGATGTGCAGTCTAGAAAGTTTACAAGTCTTGAGTACACTAAGGACTCTTGAAGTTTAGCAAGGAAGTGGAGGAGTGATATCGGCCTGTGGTTGCCTAAGGAAGATTGGGTCACCCTTTTGTGTAGAGGTAGTACTTGGCAACTTTCCAGGCATGAGGGACAGCACAGAGGAGAAGGATAGGTTCAGGTAGTGAGTAAGAGGATGGACGATGGTAGCAGTGGATATATAAAGAAGTCTGAGGTCCAAGCTGTCAGGGCTGTGTTTGGTGGAGTTAAGAGACAGGGGCATGTAAAACTTCCTAGGGTGAGACGGAGGGAAACTAAAGCCATTAGCCATATTGGAAGGGGAAGGGATGGGGGAGCAGAGGAGAATAGGCTAGGTAGAGAGCAGGTGGTAAAGAAGTTGTTAAAAGGGCTGTGATAGTAAAGAGGTCAGTGACCAGGGAGCCATCAGCTGGAGGGAGGCAACTAGGGGCTTCAAACAAGGAATGGATCACTGTCCAGAAATTGGATGGGGAACTTAGATTGTACTGAAGGTTGGATTCAAATATAGGGCTTTTTTGTATGAATCGCTTTGGTGAAGGCATTTCACAGGACCTGCAAAGATGATGGTCAAATGTGGAATGGGAGGATTCTGAAATGAACCCATACACAGTCCCAAGGCTTGCACATTTCTATTAGATCAGGCATGATTCAGGGTGGTGGGTGCTATATATGTGTCTTATGGAAGGTGGGGGGGCATGAGTGCTCCAGGATGGGATGGTGGTGAAGGAAGAAAGGCTAATTCAGTATCATGAGCTGAGGAAACAGGGACCAGTCTGAGGAGGCCAGGTCCAAAAGGAGGGCATCAGTGTTGAGTGATCTGAGAGACCTATGCCAGATGTACTTAGAGGCGGATAGGGATGATCGCACTAACACAGTAGGTAAAGCAGTGGTCACAGAGGGTGTAAGAGGAACACCTGCAGCCAGGATGTGATGGGGTTGGAGGATAACACCAGTCCAAGATGGAGTGGTTGGATGAGGGAGGGTTGAGTCTGGTGGGTTCAGGGATGAGCTGTGTGAGATTCAGGGACTCGATAGAGTGAAGGAGGGGTTTAGAAGTAGGGGAGAGCCAGCTGACATTGAAGTTACCAAGGAGGATGAGCTCACAGAGGTGGAGAGGGAGATAAGAGAGGAGAGGAAGGTGAGGGAGGAGGAGAGACTTTGACAAGGCATAGAAGATGCCTGCAAAGATGGGAAGGGTGGAAGAGAGAATAGTTTACTAGCAGGAGTTCTTGAGTGGCAGACAGGACTTCCTTGAGGAGATGGAGCAGGAGAGGGTTTGGTGGATGTATAAAGCAATGCAACCACTATGTTTGCCTTTGTCTTGGTGAAAGAGGTGAAAGTCTGGGAGGGCTTGGTGAGTGTCAGGAACTCTGAGAGAGCCAGGTCTCAGAAGTGCACAGGATGTCAGGAGAGTGCAGGGAGATCCAGACTTTGGGTTAGTCAAGCTAGGGAGGAAACTTCTATATTAAGGTGATAGATACCAAAGCCTTTGGCACGGATGGGGAAATGGAAGGAGTGGGGGCAAGGGTTTGGTTTGACATCACCAGCCAGAAGGAGGAGGATGAGTAGGAGGAAGAGAAAGAAGGGGAGTCTCCACCTCCTGAAAGGAGAGTGATGAGAGTGGAGGGGGAGGGGTAGGGGAGAAGGGAGCAGAGAATTTCAAGGTTAATAACGGAGAGTACAGGAGACCAGGATGGATGTACAGGAAGATGGGAGATGTGGTAAGGGGGAAGAGGAAGGAAGAAAGGAGTGGGAGGTACAAGAAGGGGAAGAGAGCAGGGGATCCAAAGGAGATGGGGGAGGAAGGGGAGCAGGGAATGATGGAGGAGGAAGATAGATAGGCATCAAGAGGAGCATGATGCAGGAGTAACGGAAGAAGAGAAAGGGTAAGGGTAGTTTGGGACTCAGAGGGCGCTTGACCCAGAAAGGGCAAGTAACAGAAAGGGGTATATGTGAAATCAATGAGACACGGAATGAAGGGACTATGAGCAGCCTTTGGCTTCAGGCAATATAACAATTGAGGTCAATAGCCCACCCTTGGGTGCTCTGGTTTTTAACTATTTCTTTCAACACTGGTCAATATTTGTATAATATTAACTGTATTTTATTTTCTACACTACTTCCTGTTTAAAGCCCCAGTCACCGGCCTGGTCACAGCTGCTTCATCAGTGGTGGTGCATGCTTAGAAATGGAATTTTCAGAGGCAGTATGGTGATGTACACCCTGAATACAAGGCAGTTTAACAATGTTTTAAAAATCAAAGGAGAACTGGACTAAAGGCCACAGCAGGAAGAGAAAATACAAATCAAACAACTGATTATTTCATTAGTAGTTCCTTTAGTCTAATCTCCCAGTTTCAGAAAGCAAGAAATACATCATACCCAGACCGACTGTCATACAGTAGTTAACAATAATAAATCTTATATTTAGACATTTCTCTTTACTCTTTATCTGCAGAACAAAAAGAGACAACCAGTTTATTTCTGTTGCTCATGTCACTCAGCTGTTTATTTTTCTCATTCAGTTTAGAAATTAGCCAGAATGCACTGTTCCATTTGTTGATCAAAACTTACTTCCTAAACTCAACCACTGTTCCCAGTCAATGTAGATACACATCGATGATGATGTTATTACTGTGACTTATCTATTATATACACTTTATACCAATATCTGAATTTTCTAAACTTTGTGCCACTTTTAGATGGTTAATATTTGCATAATGTCTACTACTGTATATGTAGTAGTTTTCATCCTTTAGCAGGAACATTTTCCTGCAAAAGCCATACATTTTGGGTCCAATGGTATAGTCTGCACCTATGTTCCTAAAGTGGCGCATGCATCACACAGCAGTCAGAAATAACCCGCATTACAGCTTCAGTAGTAAGCACAAAGCAGCTGCTGATAGGGATCCTCATGTTCATGAAGTAGTGACTACAGTCATCACTCAGATTTAAGACTCAGACAGCAGGACATGAAAGTGAATGGGAAAGAAACATTGTATGCCCACCCTAGGCCACAACCCATTAACTTTAACAAGCCAGCAGTTAACAAGCCAGACATCTACTCTTGCTCCACTTACTGAACAATGGAACCGATGAGCAAAATTCCAACCAATCGGCTTTGCAGTTACAGCAATGTTTTGGCTTGACACCTCTTTTCAGTAAGACAGTACTTGATAATGAAAAGTATTCCCTGCTGTTCACAGAAATGACATGTTTTATTTGTTTGGTAGATTCCCCCAACAAAACAATGCGAGAGATTCTCTGACATAGGTGTATATTATATTATTTCTGTCTTAAAGTTGCACAACTTCAGTGTAACCTGCCTCCTCCCAAGCAGCATCTCACATACAAAATGTGTTTATAATGGATTTAAAGCCTCACTGTTGAAAGCGTGTTCATTTTTTTTCAGTACAAGAAAATGGGAAAACTATAGTTTTTGTTTACAATAAAAGCATCAAAGCAACCTACTGCCTGTTTGTGTCATTTTATGTATTTGTTGGGGGCTGCGATGGGTATAACCTTTCAATTAGTAGGCTGAGACACTGACTGTACATATGTCTAGAGAGATGAGATTATGTTCTCTTTAAAACAGGGTCTCACATTATACACACATTTGAGATTCAATGAATCAGTGCTTGTAAAGGTTGCCCATGTTGGCTACATGGGGATAGTAATTCTAAAATGGACAACAAGAAATAGCACAAAAATGTCCTTTTCATTTAATTTCATAAATTCAGACTGCGCTTAGTATGGATCCAGAATGGAACAGAGATAGTCTCCTAAATGCATCTCTTCTCTCATATCACACTGACTAACTCACTACATTGTAAAAATACATTTTAAAACCCCCACTGAGCTTGACAATACCAAGCATAGTTATTGTAAACCATACCTAGGGTAAATGACATCACATACAATTTGCATGCATCCATCAAAGATCCCATTGCTAAGTACTGCTTTATGAAGCTGTCCAACCCTGAATACCACATTGCCATAACAGTATTAAATGATGTATTTTGGAGTTGGCAGAGTTGTCTAAGATGTTTCAGAAAGTAGTCTAACAACAGTTGAAGCTGTACAGATTGCTAGGGCAAAATAAAAAGATCAGAAGCCAGTACCTGGGTGAAACTGTCTACTGAAGCCCACCAGTAAAACTGTTTTGGCTAATTGCACAGTTGAAGTAAGCACAACAGCAATTTTGCAATTCATTGGCCTGTTATGTGACCCATCTGGACAACCGATTTCCTGCAGGTGAACTTTCTGACTGATCCGCTTTTGATTTTGCAGCAGTGCCACATTACAGCTTTGAGTTTGGCTTATCAAATATTGAGAGACTGTACAGCAATGTCAGGACTATTTATTTTCATCAGCGACCAGGCAGAAATTGTTAGCCAGTACAATAATTTCAGATTTATAGATGCTGAAAAATAAAGGGAGGAGGATTAAAATCTTTACTGACATGATCCACTTTGCTTGACTAACGTGCAGTACAGCATGGTGGCTAAACTTATTGATATGTGCTACATTCCAAGCTAAACATGAAGCTATCATGTATGGGTTCCTACTCAGCCCATCCTTCCCCAGAAGATTCTACATAGGAGGTGCAGAGGAGAAGGGCTACGATAGCACAGAGACAAATCTTGGGAGTGATGGAGGATCACGCATTGAAGCAGAGAGAAGTATGGCTTAGTAGGACTATAACTATCTTTGGGTGGAAGGTTTCACTCAAAAGATTCTCATAGGAAAGTTAGAAGATTTGTTGCTGCTCTTGAAAGAGCATTAGGATTTTATATCTCCAGAAACATGGTGGAGTCCATAAAGTTATATGGAGATCCTGAGCCCATAACACAGATTTATATTGCATTTTAAAATCCTCATACAGCTAGCAGCTTGCTTTCTCTGGCCAGCAAGCTGGATTGTTTGGGAATACATTCAGTTAACACTTTAGACTTGGGTGAAGTCTTTTCATGGTTTAAACAGACTAAGGAGAGTCCAGAATCAATCTTAGAGGCAGATAAACCACCTGATTGACTTTGGAAACCTAATTGACCCTAATACCTACCGCCTGACAGTTATTGATTAGCCTGACAAATGCAGCCTGTAAATAATATCAAACAAATGAACTCTGAATGCCAGCTGGGTTTGGATAAGGAGCTGGGGATCGAGATGTGGATGTCCTTTCTATACTTTCATGGAATATTGAGGGCATCCATCTTAAAATAATTGACTCTGAAGTAGTGAGATTTCTGTATAATTTGATATTATTGGACTGCAAGAAACATGGTATACAGAAAATGTAACTCCCAAATTGGCTGGATATTCTGTCTTTACTCTGCCAGCAACTAAAGTTAAAATGTTTGGAAGGTTTAAAGGGGTATTTCCTTTTTATCAGAACTTTGCTAAATTTTCAGATCACTAACATTTCTACTAAGTCAGAGGGTATTTTGGCTCTAATGATTAGCAAATGACAAGAGAAGATCATTCTCTGAAATATATACTTGCCTGCTCACAATAGAGCTACTGATCCCTCTGACCTTTTCATATAGGATCTGAAAATGGCACTTGACGAATTGTCAGATAAGAGTATACCTTGTCCTATAATTATTTTGGGAGACTTTAATGCCAGAATTCATTCTAATTTCTTGGAGGATGCATATTCAGATATGATCCACAATATATATAAATTAATCCAAATATCTCATATACTAGGACTGCTCAGGATCTAAAATCTAACCTCAGAGGTAGGGAATTGCTAGCAGGCTTGGCTAGTAGAAATTTGTGTATTTAAATGATAGAACTCAGGGTGATCTAGTCGATCCTACTGTAGAGGACCTACTGGCTCTTCAACCCCTGATCAGTTTTAGACCAATTTGAAAGCAGTAAAGCTGATCCAAAAGTTAGAGGTCATGGATAGATTGGAATCAGCACACTGTGCTATTGTAATTAACATCAAATGCCCTTTTGGAACTTTAGAGTGAGGCACAAAGGGAGGAGCATCTGGAAGTCAACAAGAGAAGGATTGGATGGGAGCAGATTCATCACGCTAGTTTCAAGAAATTCTTAGACCAGGAGTCTTAGGTGATATTCATGAGTTGGTCCTGGACAAAAGTAAGGCCTTTAATATTTTGGAGAAATGGGAAACTATTCATCTTTACTTGGACCTAGATGTAAAACAACGTACATCCTAGGTCCCTTTATAAAAGTCTCAGTTTAATTTGGTATGCCTACAGGCAAAGAAAGAGTTTGGAGGAAAACTAAGACAGCATAAGAAGAAAAGAAATAAGTCTGCAGATTTTAAATTGCTAAAGACTGAAAGAGAAAAATAGGAAAATTCTCGAATGGGAGAGACATAAACATACTCAGGGACTTTGGGAAAAACTGAGGCAGGCTGTTTTAGATAGGGATGGAAGGCGATTTGGGAATATTGTTGCCCAGGGATATAACAGATATGCCAATAGGATTGAAGCCTATATTACATCTGACGACTGGGCATCTCACTTCTCCAAGCTCTATTATTCTCATGAAGAGCAGGAGACACCTGATGCTTTCAAAATACAGGAGGATGAATTTTTCCAAGACCTCTCTTGATCACCGGGACGAAATCCAGATGGCATTGATTGGCCTTAAGGCAAGTAAAGCACCAGAGCCAGATGGGGACCTAGGTGATCTCTATAAGGTTTTACCAACTAATGGATTCCTTTTCTTCTTTTACTGTTTAATAGCCTGGTTCAGGGTATTCTTACCCTGCTAGTTGGGCAGGTAGTGTTGTCTTCCCAATTTTTAAAAGAGGCTCGAATGACCCAAGGATGTATAGGCCTATTAGTTTGATAGATGTTTCACAGAAGATTTTCTCTAGGATAATTTTGGGCAGATTGCTGTCATGGGTCAAGGAGAACTCAATATTGAATGAGGCACTGAACGGTTTCCAGAAGGACTGTTCTACAGTACAACACTATTGTGTGCTTCAGCACCTGATCTGAAGTATACTAAAGTGAGAAAACAGATTATATTCCTGTTTTGTGGATTCTCCTCGCCTTCGCAGCATTGGTAGAAAATCCTTTGGGCTACATTAAGGAATCTGAGTTGGAGGCCTCACTTCTTGATGTTATTAATAGACTCTATGAAAATGTGTGGGCAAGGGTCCAGTATAATCAATATAGTCATCTAACTAATAGATTTGAGACATGTGGAGGAGCAGATAGGGGTGTATTTTGGCTCCACTCTATTTAACATCTACATTAATACAGTCTTGGACCAGCTAGGTAACTCAGATTTTCATATTCCAAAATTAATGATCAAAGGATTGAATGTTTAGCATATGCAGATGATTTAGTCTTACTCTCTACTTAAGTCCTAGGTCTTAAAAGAAAACTGGCTCAATTTGAATCTCTCTGTTCTCAAAGGAAACTAAAAGATGATCTTGGCAAGATCAACACTGTAGTTTTTGTCTCTCAAACCAAGAATACGATAGGCTTTAGGTTAAATGGTAACCATTTAGACACTGTTAAGTGTTATGACTATTTAGGTGCCCATTTTGCCTATAGCCTATCTTGAACCAAACATTTGAGCTATTCAATTTAAAATGGATCTTCTGTAAATGCCCTAAAAATATTTAACAGCAAGATGGGAAGTCATCAATGAGTGGGGTATAAGAGTTGTTAATGCCAAAATAAGAATGAGCATGCTATATGCCTCTGAAATCTGGGGTTATGCTAAGGTTAGAGAATTAGAAATAATTCTGAATAAACTCTATAGATACATTTATAATATTTTAAATGGAACTCCAAGCTGTATTCTTGCCTTGGAGGTAGGACAACGCTCCTTGACTTCTCTCATCTGTGAACGACAGATTCTCTTCTGTTGAAACTTTTTTTCCCCAACAAAGTTATCCCAGAATGTGTGTAGTGGAAGCCATCAAATTGGCCAGCATGGGATTTGTACATCCCTTTATTCAATTTATTAGGAAACAATAATGCTGGCCGAATTGGGCCACCTCTTGTAAAAAATTTACACTAGACCATTTGAGGAGATCAGGCAGGATGTCAAATTGAGGCTTGTTGACTTAAGACATAAATTCTTTCTATGTTCAACTCTCCAAGCTTAAGCTATATGGATTTTATAAAAAGTAAAGATTTCATGGGGATATGAGCCATATTTCTGTTTTTAACCTGTCCTAAACAAAGAAGAATCTATACAAGATTCAGAGCTGAAAACTATAATGCTCAATGTATTCATTTCAGACAAAAGAGAGGAGTACTTTTTCCATATTGTAAATGTGGAGTGGGGACTATAGATGATCTCAAACAGTGGTACTCATGTGTCCTAGTATGAATCAACTAGGAAAAACTGCTGGGGATCTTGGCCTCCCTGGAGGATCTTTTGAATATTTGCTTATTATGAAGCACAAGAACATGGAAGAGATCTTTGCAAGATTTTTAATCTCAACTCATTTGTAAAGTTTATCGGGGACTTGAAGTTCTGTGGAGTTTTTTTATCTGAAAAGATACTCTGTTAAATTGAATTGCACTGTAAAATATTTAAGTTCCTTGTTGATTTATTTGTCTATTTATATTTACTATGTATTTTGTCCTGATTTTAGTATATTGTAACTGCTTTATGCTGAAGAATAAATTGTACTACTACTACTACATTCCAAGCTTCTAGTGCTGACTGTGAAAGAGGTTCAGCCTCATGAACTGCATTAAGAGCAAACAAAGAAACTGCTTGGAAGAAAGCCATTTAGATAGCTAATGCGAACAAAATTTGTTTTAACATCTGGTAGAAAATGGATCTTAATAAAATGTAAGTCCACTGGAAGAATGGGAAAGACAGGAGAGAAAACAGTAAATGTTGATTTCTTAGCAATGCATCATCAGCAGCACCCTTTTAGATGCATGCAAGACTCTTTATAATGTACATAGTTTGCCACATGTTTCCATTTCATACTGTTATGGCGCACAATGCACATCAAGCTTGGACTGTGTCAGAATGTATATTTATACTTTGCATTGAGTATTTGAGTGTTTGGTTATTTTTTCTACTGTTTATTGGCAATAAAATGTATCACTTGCTTGGGCCATCCAATTGTGCACATGAATCAATTTTTTGCACAAAGTGCTGCACACCACATCAGTCACCCACCCACAGAGAGACTAAAATTAGAGGAACATTGGTCTGCACCCTTTACTCTGGGAGTATCTGTAGTGTTGTGGTCAGCCAAGAGACATGAGGGACCACTAGACACAAAGTAGGGTTATACTAAGAGAGACAGAAAGAGTTCTCAGCTGAGTATGATGTCCTTGGAAAGTCTTCTTCTTGTCTTTCTGAGTACAAGGCCTGAATACAGCACCATGTCTTGTGGTGGAGGCTCTTGCTTAAGGAAATCCCAGGAGGCACTTGAACAAAGACACCATGAAGAAAAGGAAAATCCTGGCAGTGTTCATTCTGGTCAGGGGTGTCTACAGTTGAGGGCAATGGGGCACAGGTGCCCAAATGCTACAGTGGGCAATTTTAATCTGGCAAAGGGTGAGTTGGCAGAGGTCACTATAGGAGAAGTGTCTGTACCATAATGAAGTACCCCATAGCAGGGCTCACAGCAGAATGAGAGTTCCTCTCCTGAGTGAAGGTTAAGGGTAGATCACTCAAGTAATAAAGATACAGTTCCAACAATGGTTAGATGACTAAAAGCCAGGTCAAGGGCATATCCCTCAACTAACAATAATATAGTGTTAGGGACCGCAGATGGCTAAAACCAGGGTCATGGATGCATCACTCAAGTAGCAGGTACAGTGCTAAGGGAGTGTAGATGGTTAAAGCCAAGGTCAGGGTTATATCCCTTAAGTAATGAGGATACAATGCAAAGAGAAGTAGTCAAACCCTGCAGAGAAGTAGTTAAAGCAACTGGCATTCTGGGTTGAATAAGAAGAAATACTGGAAAGTACGGACAGAGGAGTTTCGTTCAACTGTACAGTGCCCTGGTGAGGCCCATCTTGAGTACTGTGTTTAGTTTTGGGTGCCATACAAGAGGTTGTATAGAACTATTGGAAGGTTTGAGAAGGGCTACCAAAATGGTGTCAATTATTTCGAACTTATCATATGAACAGAGTCTGACTGACTTAAATACATACTCCTCAAGAACGGAAGACAGAGGGGTGATTTATGCTTGCTTTATAGGGCATTTAGGAAGTTGATCTATGGGACTGTATGGGATTGGAAATGAAAACGCTGATAGGGAGACAAGAAATCACAAATATCAGTTAAAATGAGAAATATTTAGATCTAACAAAAGAGGTGTGGATAAACCAGAGGGTGGTCACTGGAATAGCCTCCTTGAATCAGTGGTTAACAGCTCTACCATGGACTCCTTCAGAAGAGCATTGGATAATTTTGTAATGAATTAAACTAAAGGGTACTTCCACTGAGAAATGGCGAGTCATATAGGCTAATGCTAACAGACTCATATACATCCTATGAATCCTATGAGAATGAGAGCCCAGACATCTGAAGTCAGGGTCAAGGCACATTCCTCAAGTAATATGGATACAGGGCAAAGGCAGTATAGATGGCTAAAGCCAGAGTTAAAGTTACATCCCATAAGTAATGAGTATACAGTGCAAAGAGAGCTCAAATATCTGAATCCAAGGTCGATGGCATATTTTTGAATAATGAGGATATAGTGCTAGGGAGCTCAAATGGCTAAAGCCAGGGTCACACTTACATTCATTACGTAATGAGAATATAGTGCTGTGGGAGCCCAAACATCTAAAGCTAGGGTCAAGGGCACATCCCACAGTAATGAGGATGCAGGGCTAAGTGAGTTTAGATGGCTAAAGTGAGGGTCATGGGAACATCCTCAAGTAATGAGGATGCAGTACTAAGTGAGCTAAGACTCAGACTTCCAAAGCCAGGGTCAAGGGCACATCCCATAAGTAATGATGATACAGTTCTAATGGAGCTCAGACATCCAAAGACAGAGTCAAGGGCTCATTCCATGAGTAATGAGGATGCAGTGCTAAGGGGCTCAGACATCTGAAGACAGAGTCAAGGGCACATTCCATGAGTAATGAGGATGCAGTGCTAAGGGAGCTAAGACATCCAAAGACAGAGTCAAGGGCTCATTCCATGAGTAATGAGGATGCAGTGCTAAGGAGCCCAGACATCCGAAGACAGTCAAGGGTTCATCCCATGAGTAATGAGGATGCAGTGCTAAGGGAGCTCAGACATCTGAAGACAGAGTCAAGGGCTCATCCCATGAGTAATGAGGATGCAGTGCTAAGGAGCCAAGACATCCAAAGACAGAGTCAAGGGCTCATTCCATGAGTAATGAGGATGCAGTGCTAAGGGAGCTCAGACATCTGAAGATAGTCAAGGGCTCATTCCATGAGTAATGAGGATGCAGTGCTAAGGGAGCTCAGACATCTGAAGACAGAGTCAAGGGCTCATCCCATGAGTAATGAGGATGCAGTGCTAAGGGAGCTCAGACATCTGAAGACAGAGTCAAGGGCTCACCCCATAAGCAATAAGGAGGCAGTGCTAAGGGATCTCAAACATGTGAAACCAGAGTCAATGACACATCCTGCAAGTAGAGGATACAGTGTTAAGTAAGCTCAGTCATCTGAAGCCAGGGTCAAGGGCACATGCCACAAGTAATGAGGATGTAGGGCAAAGGAGGTTAGACATCTGAAGCCAGGATCAAGTGACATCTCCGTTGTAATGAGGATACAGTGTTAAGGGAGCCCAGACATCTGAAGCCAGAGTCATGGGTACATTCTTTAAGTAATGAGGCCACAGTGCTAAGGGAGCTTAGATAGTTAATGACAGGGTCATGTATACATCCCTTGAGTAATGCAAATACAATGCTAGAGGAGCTCAGACATCTGAAACCTGGGTCACAGGAACATTCCTCGAGTAATACTGGCTACAGTGCTAAGAACACTCGGATACCTGAAGCTAGGGTAATGAGTACATCCCTGAGTAGTGAGAATGCATTGCTAGTGAGCTCACATGGCTAAAGCCTGTGTCATGGGTACATTCCTGAGTAATGAAAACACAATGCTAAGGGAGCTCTGATATCTGAAACCTGGGTCACAGAAAATCCCTTGAGTAATGAGGCTATAGTGCTGAAGGAGTTCAGACATATGAAGTCAGGGTCAAGGTACATCCCTCCAGTAATGAGGATACAGTGCTAAGGAAGCTCCGATGGCTAAAGGCAGGGTCAAGGGCACATCCTTCAATTAGTGATGGTATAGTAGTAAGGGAGTTCCGACATCTGAAACCAGGGACATGGCTACATCTCTTGAGTACTGAAGATACATGGTTAATGAAGCTCAGATGCAGGAAGCCAGGGTCATACTGTAAGTACATGTATGTAGTAATGAAGATGCTGAGCTACAATGTCAGATGCCTGAAGCCAGGGTCAAATTTATAGACATCTTTTAATGAGAAGGCAGTGCTGATGGAGCTCAGATGCCTGAAACCAGGGTCTTGGGTAAGTCCCTCTAGTAATGAGGATACAGTGCACAAGGGGCTCAGACACCTTACAACAGGTTTTTGGGTACAATGTCCCTTTGGTGCAGACAAGCAATGAGCAGAAAAATTCATGGAGTCTCGGCTCAAGATGCCACAAGTAGTCTTCGTAGTCAGTGTCTTGGGAAGTGTTTTCCAGTAATTGTTCAATGTTCTATGTTGGCTATGAAATGAAACTATATCTGGTAAAGATGCATCGGTTTTCTTTTATGTATGTGTTCTGCAGTAAATGTGCTTCCATGCTTGAGCCATCAACAAGTTTGTGCTCCATTGTCATTTATTGTGGTAAAAGTTGAAACTGTTTCAGTGACCCTCAGATGAAGAGAACTTTTCTGAATTGGGTCCTCCAGCCTAGTCTGATTTGAAGACAGTTAAAATGTGCTATACAATAACACTGGTCAGCTTTCTCCATAAAGGAGAGCAGGCACCTGAGGATCCTGGTTCTACAATGGCAAAATGATCACCATTTAAACAGTTTTATTAAAATGGCATACATAAGGGATTATAGTATATAGTTAGCCTTTGTTCTGTTTAAAATCAGACTGCTCAAAATCCTTGTAGTGTGCATGCTAAATTGGTGCACATTCTAAAGTGTTATTAGGCCCATTCTGAACAGTTGTTAAGCATTTTCAAAGGTTATAACATTTTAAATTCCTCATTCACTACACACCCCAAGCTTACTGACTACCCCATTCCCAGAGAGTTGTGCTTTTAACTTGAAAAGTCTGTAAATTTAATTTTGATCATAAAACAAAGAAATCACAGATTTTTTACCTGTAGGGCACTTGCAACTCTGAGTAAAAAAACAAACAGATACTATATAACATAAAATATGGGCAATAACACATGACTTGGCATGTGTTTCTATCTTTGGGTTGAGATGATGGCATGGACCTTTCAAGCTTCACTGTTGAGGTTAGTATGCTGTCATCTTAGTCCATCGATGGGACCACCGCCTTGTTGTGTATGGTTGCCGATACATTACTCCCTATTTGTCTGTTTGCATAAGAAGCCCATACATCCCCCAATATTGTATCTCGTGGAATATATAGGGAATGAAACCTGGTCTTTGTATTCTAAATCAGTTGTTGCCCACTTACCTCAAATTATCCCTTCACTACTCAATGCTTTTCTGTGTAGGTGCCATTCATATAGTTTTCATTCGTAACACTGTATGCTTATTAACAATATGTTTCTTCCTCTTCTCTTTAGCTAGGCATTGGTGAAGGTGAACCCAAGCTAAAACCAATGATAGACTCGGTGGTAGCAAACCGTGCCAAGTGGGAAGAACTGCATCAGAAACCGCTACAGTCCCAGCAGAGTCCTGCTACAACCAATGCCACCACCACCACCACCAGCAGCTACCAAGCTCCCCTGGAAGACATTAGCTAGGACTCTAGGAATCGGCAGCCACCAGAAGTCAGCGTTGACTGAAACAGCATTCTTGAGGTCAACTGGTGAAAAACTTTTTAAAAAGGTTACTTCAGCAGTGCTTTACATGAGGCATGTTGTTAGACACAGGGCTGCAATTTTGCCTTGGATATGATTTTGGGCCTGAAAAGAAAGTCGAATAGAAAGATCTCAATATAAGAGTGCCATTATATGTCACTGTTTAAGCAACACAATGGCGATGAGTGAAATCAGTGCCCTTTCAGCTGTCAGCAGGACAGCAGCTACTAAGTGCTGGTAACTGCAAGAATAGCTATGCCATTTTCTGTTCAGCAGCCTGCAACACCTCATTCCAGTGAAATTATCACGAGCAGTAGGCTTCACAGACATCTGTTAGTGAATGTGCAAGGAGCTGGCAAGAAACAAAATAGCAGTTATTTGATGCTTTGGTTGTTTGCATCTGCTAATTAGCTGTTATGAGCCAGTGACTGCCTGCTTTTTCATTACCCCTACATTGCCCTTTGTTTAGGGCTAGGATGATTTGAAAGTGCGTCTGTTTTGTATTGTACAGATATACTTTTACAGAGCAGCCTAATACTGTTCAGAGCTTTACAGTCACTCTCACTGGAGAACTAAAACAAAAAGTGTTTTGCTGAAAATAACTCCGTTACACATACAGTACTACTGCTAATGTTTTTTTGTTTTTTATCACTGCTAATGCAGAATGTGGTAACTAAGACTTCCATGACTGGTAAGAACAGACTGAACAAGAATGTTGCCAGGACAATTTTAGGCTTCCATTGGTGAACTAGATCCAAACCAGGATGTCACATACACACATATTAAAACATCGTGTGCACAAGAAAGCTTGAGACTGTTTGTTCCTCAGCAAAACATCCAGACCTACTAGTGATCAGGTTTTGTAAATCAGTCACAACTCTTACTTGCAAAATGGGTCCATTCTTGAGGTTTAGGATGCCACTGTAAATTACATTATCCAGTATTTCCAGGTGTTTTGCTTTAACCTTTCATACAATGGTGCAAGTCTGTCTTATACTGTAGCTCTAGTAACCAGGACAGCATGATACACCTCTGCTTGTAAATGCAGTGACAGATTGTTTTGTAGCAGTCTTTCTTTCTCAAGGAAGTTGATAGATTGGCATTAAATGTGTCTCATGTAAAGTGATAGCTCACAATATAGAATGGGTGACACTGACACATCTGGAGCTGTTGGATTTAATAGTTATATAAACCTTAGGAAATGATCACAACTTCTCACTGCAAAATCTGTCCTGGCAACAGTGTGGATAAGTCCTTGCATGGCAGCCTTACTAAAAGATTGATTTTCTTTGCTTAAAATATCTGGATTCGTTCTTAAGAGAAGAGAACACAGCTACTCGGCATTTACTGAGGCCACATTTAGGCTCCACATTTATACAACCACCATCTAGCCTTTCATTTTTAGAACTTTTAGATATCTCTGTCTCTCCTTTGTAAAATATCTCCATCTGAAAGCAGGTTTTACACATGGAAACTGAGCATGAAATTCTTTCCTCTGACTGAAACAGCAGCTGGTCAACTTCAGTGCAGTGCTTGCAGAGTACCATCACTTTAAATGCAGGACCGAGCTGAACCTGTAAGTAATTTTGTTCCTGTAGAAGCTTTTTTATTTTTTTTAATCCTGGTTCCTATTCTGCCAACATTGTATCTTTACTGGCCTTTTGGTAAACATAGTGAGCTAGATTTTCAGAAGGGTGGAGACCAAGTCCCACGCTGTAGGGCTAAATCTTCACACCTGCAGAGATTTGTATTTTCAGTCAGCACAGCTGTGGGGATGTTACATCTATTCCCACCATTTTCCCACAGCTGCACCCAAAATCTGGGTGCAAGCTGCCATAAATTGAAAATACCATAGTGGCAGGAAAACTGTGGCTCTGCAAGGCAACCCACTTGTGCCAGTTTTTCCTGCAGCTATGTAGAATTTCAGGGATTTGGAAAATCCAATCTAGTGGGTGTTTTTATTAGCATGTATATGGTAAGAACTAGTTTAGAACTTGATGATGTATTTTCATCTACAGAGTTCTATAGTAGAACATAGATGCATTGTGACAACAATGTAAGAGTTTAAAGCAGCAGTACTAGTTAGCCAGCAAAAATGTCATCCTACTTTTTTAGCAGTAGTGTATTCCTGATAATCTTAGATTCTACAGTCAAGTATTTTAAATTCAATCGCTACTTTTAAGACCATGTTGAATTACAACTTTTGTAATTTGCATGTATTTACAATAAAATGGCAGCTCCATCAACTTGAAAACATTTTCTCTCCAGGATCACAGACTAACTGCATCCACTGTATTTACAATGCAGATAGGTGAGTGTTGCCAACATACGTTTCTAATGGCCAGCAGTAGCACCCTGCCCTGATCTGCTTACATCTATAAGGGTGGACCTGTCAAAGGACCAATGACTTTTAACAACTTCAAAATCATCTAACTTGCCTCAGGAATGAAATAAAGCAAATAGAAAATCAGATATATTGATGTTTTGGCTTATCCTAACTGCCAACCAAATTATTTAAATTATTGTTAACTAGTACTGCTATTTTAACTAGGACATATTTTTCATCACACAGTTCTTAAATGGCCCTTGCCAATATTGTGAACATTGGAAAGACTAGAATGGGTTTACTAACAGGCCAGTAAGGATGGAGCAACAGCAGAACTGGAGCCAGTATTTGAAACCAGCTTCTACAGCAGAAAATGACTTACAGATTCAACATGCTGTAGTTTTCCTTTACAGGGCAGGACATTTGTACCACTTTTCAACTGCTTGTAATGTTCCTAGTTTACATTGTTTTCTGTTCATGGACAACATTCTATACAGTTCTTCTCATGGAACCAATATTTGAAGTTTTCAATGTGTTGCCACTTGTATTCAGAACTCTGAACAGGAGCTATTGACCTATCAGAACAGTGCTCAAAGTTCTGGATACAAGCCGTGACATCTATAAGAGAATTGTATCAAATGTCCATAAAAAAAAATACAACGGTTACATCAGCGGTTTAGTCAGGTACAGTAAAATATGGAAGATTTGGGGGGCATATATATCATTTCTAACACTAGAATGCTACAAACAGCTACAA
Organism: Neoceratodus forsteri; assembly: GCA_016271365.2. Taxonomy (NCBI): domain Eukaryota; kingdom Metazoa; phylum Chordata; order Ceratodontiformes; family Ceratodontidae; genus Neoceratodus; species Neoceratodus forsteri. The sequence goes on from CM028132.1 coordinate 698,659,308, forward strand.
ATCAACACAGATTACCAGGCTTCTTACTGTGCGTGCTCAATCAGTTGTATGTTTGTAAACCATAGGGTGCCATTTAAGCCCCATGGGAGATTAGCAGTACTTTGGTGGAATTATTGGCGGCTTTCAATTTTCATTTTAACTCCTGCTTCAGTTCGCCTATGAAGAAGGGATATTTTCTGTTTGTTTTTTGTTTTTGTTTTTCAGTGCAATGTTTATTGTATTTGTTTCCAGGTATTTACAGCTTTACTATCCTACTTTTCAAAAAGAAAAAGATCACACTGTACAAATGGAATTATTTATATAACCTTTTAACAAAAGGGGGTTATTAATCAAGAAAAAATTACTGTGTCTTCTTAAGTATATTATCTGCATCAAGAAAATACACTGAAGTTACTGTTTGAATCACTTCTCACACCTAACTTGTGCTGAATGCTGTAGCCCAATTACGTAAAAAGTAATTTAGTGTATATATAGGCTCTGAAATCCTATCAGGGAGAGAGAGAGAGAGAGAGAGAGACACAGTTTAGTTAGTGGTTTCAGTGCAAAACTGTAGACTTGGATACCCATTTTGAATTCTACTACTTAGTCACTTAAGGCCTTACTTTCAATGAGGCTGGCATAGTCATGCGATTCACTCATTACTGACCCATGGCACTCAAATTATGAAGCTGCTCTGCACACATTGCTCACTAACGATGCTCATGGAATCCGCTGCCCCAGTATGCATATGTGAAGCACAACAAAATGGGCAGGACAAGCCAGGGCTGGAGCTGGCCTGGGCTTCCTGGTTTGGCCACAGTTAGATCTCCAACCATGTAGCAGCAGGGGTCATGTGATTTCAACAGTCTACGACCCAGGTTGTTGTATCCTTATAGAAGCTGCAGTCACCATAAAAAATATTCTAACTGCTCACCGGCCTCATGTACCTTCCAAACCTGCCATGGCAGAAAGGCAATGCCATTCTAGAATAGTGCATGGAGTTTGCAGCCATGCCCCACCTGTTATAAAGTCTGGCTCCTACCTCTTTGTTTGTGAAGAGCTCAAGACAGTGATAGTAGTGGCAAAAAGTGTAGTACACTACACCGTTAATGTTTAAAGTAGAGTTTTTGGTATCAGCACACTGCAGCAATCAAAATAATACCAAGTTCAGTTTATATTTCCACTAATCACTAGTCATGTTGGGATAGCATCTGTATAAAAAACACAATGTAAACTAAATTCCTATCCTTTCCCACTTTAGTATTGCTTTTCTATTCCATTATACAGTAAGTGCCTAAGATCTAGTCCTTCTGGCAATAAAATTGTAAAATTAATTGAATTACCCATCTACATTTACCTGTATATACTCAACTGGTTCTGTAAGAGCCAGGCCTTTACCATGTTGGAGCAAAGTATGCAGCAGTGCTCAGTCAGGAGAGTGGTTGCAGTTGGGAGCAAATATAAGAGCCTTAGTCAGACATACTAGGGCTGCAACTGTCAGTTTTAGAAGGACGGTATGCCTACAGAAGACATGCAGGGGCAGGATGCATTCAGAGATGGATGTGAGGCATCAACAGCAGAAAGCAAGCTTCACAAATCTAAGAACAAAAACATGAGTGTTCCATCAGTATGTGGGCTGCAAATAAAGGAAAGGTTCAATTAAATACACACTGAAAATAGAAAATAATGTTAGAAACCTTGCTTTGTCACTGGTCTTCTCAGGAATTATCCATGAGGAAAGACTTTTAGAGAAGCCATATACTTTTTACAGCAAATGTATCCAGAGTCTTATGGAGTGAGTTTTAGTATTTGTGCTATTTATGAGACTGTTTTTAGTGGGAGTTGCTATAATTATGTTATCTGTTTTGTACAGTTTTGTTTTATTTTTGTATGGTGATTACTACTAGTATTATGTGTATTGTATGCTGCAAGTTATACTTTATTGTAATGGTGCCCTGGGCCTCAGGGAGGGTCACATATAAATAAACTCTACTACTACTACTAAAAGTAAGCACAACTAACAGTAATAGTAACTAAGCTCACTTTTTTCTTCACAGATAATTCCTAAAGACCTATGGTCAAAATGTTGATTCTGACTTTATTTTCCATTCTTTTTATGGGGTTCAGAGTTAACTCCATTGCATCAGTTGGCTTTCAGAAAGGTGTTCTCTTGTTGAGGGGGTGACCCTCAAGAGAAAAAACACATGTTGCATATAGGTACAATTCATCATAACCCCTTCCTCCCTCCTATTCTATCTAGCCTTCTCCTATACTTTCCCACCCCCTTCTAACAAAAACCTATAAAGGGAGAAGTATTCTAAAGTGTATTGAAATAGCATACCCATTCTATCTTAATTGACCTTAATTCCTGTGTATTTCTTCCCGATTGAAAAGAGAAATTGCAAAAATGATTTTAAGTTCTAAAGTGCTTCAAATATGTTTGAATCTATTAGTCTATTAATGGGGACCCATAGTTTCCTATATTTGTGTTCCTGATCGTTGTTTAGATAATGAAGACGTTCAAGATTCATACCATCCAGGAGTAGGTTTTTCTACAATAAACAGGATGGTGGTTCCTTATTCTTCCATTCTCTAGCGATGCATCTCCTTGCATTTAACAAGGCTGTATTTAAGATTCTTGCCAGATTTCCTGTGGGTAAATTTTGTCTGGAGCTAGTGCTTAACATGCAAAGTTTAGCCTCTCTTATAATTTTTATTCCTGGAATTTTGTTTAAAACTTTAATAATACTTTCCCAAAGGGAACAATTTATGTACATGTAGCTATTGCATGTTCTAATGTTCCTATTGAGGATTCATATCTATTGCATGTCACAGAGATCACCTTATTCATTTTTATTTAATAGTTGGGGTGTGTAATATAATCTGTGAACAATGTTAAATTTAATCCAGTTTAATCTGTTGTTAATTGATATCTTGAGTCCTGTAATTATTTTGTTCCATTTTTGATCCAGTAGTTGTTGTCTTGAGTTATTTTTCCCATTTCAGTTTTAACATTTTGATTGAAGACCTTTCTGTTTTCAACAAACACTTACATGATTTGGATATTAATTTGGAGCTATCGTTCATAAGATGTGTTTTGTATCGTGGTCATGGGGTGGGGTGCTAACCAGATTTGAGCCTAATTCTTTATTTGTATATGTACTTAGTTGTAATAAAATAAAAAGTCTTGTGGATGGATGTGATATTTTCCATGACTTGTGTAAAGGACATAAAATGATTGTTTTCATCATACAGATCATCCAGGCAGACAATTCCTTTTCTACCCATTTTTGTACTCTATTTCTAGAAGATACGTGGTTACTATTTAAATAAATGGGTGGTCATGACATTAATTCTTAGGTTTTCTTTAGTTATTTTATGATAATTGTTCCATGCTTCTAAAGTTGGTCTCATTAGTTAACTTTTAATGTTTGTTTCTTTTCTACCCATGTTGGAGAAAAGACTGAACTGTTTTCTGTATCCTAGCTCTTTATTTTCAAAAAATTGCACCATGGTAGCTCTTTTCCATAAAGTTCTCCAATTTGGTTTATAATTGCAGCTAAGTTGTATTTTTTGAAATCTGGGAGGTTCAGTCCTGCTTCTGCTGGGGAGGCCTTAAAGGGGCACTGTCAACCCCTTTGGCCTCAAAGTGTCCCTAGTTAAAAATACACATTTTGTGATTGCTCATAGTAAAAACACATTTTATGATTGCTCATAGTCTGTAAAGATTGCTGATGTAGCTGGATGTTTGATTCTGATTCTATTTTTCTTTTAAAGGTGAAAAGCAGGCTACCTCTGTACGGTGTTACCACACCAAAACATGTTTGTTTACATTCCTTAATCAACTTCCACTGCATCTTTCCTGGACTTGGGAACACCCACACACAATCTAGCCACTTATGGTGCTGTGAGAGGAGAGCAGATTATTGCACCATGAATGGCTACACTGTTTGGGGTGTTCATAATGCTCATTAAGTATGCAATATGAGTTGATCAAGGATTTCAAACAAAACAAGGTTGTTTGTATTACACCATTACTATGCATGTCAGTTCTACTAAGAAAGGAAGGAGAAAACAAACAGCAACATCAGTGAATTTTAGAGAAGGTACACAATCATAAATTGTGGGTTCTCATCTAGAACTTTTATGATGAAAATGGTTGACAGTGTCCTCTAAGTTTTTCATACTAATTCTTGTTTTTTATATTTCCATACAAATTTCGGTATTAGTTTATCTAGTTTTTGAAACCAGTTATTTTCTGTTTGCATGGGCAGTGAATGAAATATGTATAGAATTTATGTAAAATAGTCATATATATATATATTTTTTTTTTTTGCATGCTCTTTTTAACACCTATGACCTAGCCACCCACTCCTTCTGGTGGCCATTCCAGCTCACTACTTACCAAAGTTATGAGCCTGAGTTTACAAAATTCAATGTAGGCTCATAACTTGTTCTTCTTTAATATTTTTACACCAGGAGCTTTATTCACAAAGCTCTGTAATGATAGCAAGGTGCCTATGCCAGACATAAATGGTGCAAGTGGCACCATGTGTCAAACATTGCCCCTGAGCTATTCACAAAAGCAGCCTTGCATCCAAGAATAGGCTGCAACATGGCACTAGGGGCCATGTGGCAGATGTAGCTGCCACATCCCCAATGTGGGATTCACAGAACTCTCCCAGAGGAACATTCTAAATACCCTTAGACCAGCCAGGGAAGATCTAAGGGTACTTGGAAAATGTTCTTCTGGGAGAGTTGCCTATGTCTGACAATGTCCCATGAGTCCCCACTCCCTGATCCCTGATATGCCCCTATATGTAAATAATAAATGAACTCCTGCTAGTAGTATAGCATCCCCTCCCCAATCCCTGATGTGCACCTATATGTAAAATTGAAATAAACCCCCATTGGTAGTATAGTGGCCCCTAATCCCCAACGTGCCCCATATTTAAAATATGAATGAACCCCTGTTGGTAATATAGTAGCCCCTCCTGCCCAGGTCCCAAATGCCCCATAATTATAACATATGAAACAGCCCCCTCACATTGGTGATCCAGTGACCCCCCACCCCAGCAGGTGGTACCCACCACCCTGCTCCACCCATCCAGAGACAGAGACAGAGTCAGGGGCTGGCATAGCCCTCCTCACACCTCTGAGGCCAGTCCCCAACTAAACTGTCACTAAGTGGACTGTAAAGTGTATGTACACTTTACAGTCCACTCAATGATGGTTCAGTCTGGGGCCAGCCACAGAGGTGTGAAGAAACTGTGCAGTCCCTGCTCTGTCTCAGGATGGAGGGAGCAGGATGAGTGGCATTACTGCTGGGGTGAGGAGGCTAAGGGGGCCACTGATCCACCAATGTGAGGCTGTTTCATATGGGCATTGGGATTGAGGCACTATATTACTAATGGGAGTTCATTTATGATATACATATAGGGACACATCGGGGATCGGGGTGGAGGAATCAATTGCCTTTGCTGTAAGGTGACTGTGGCAAACCTTTCTGTATGCCATGTGTTTGCCGCTTCAGGAGTGGTGCCGCCAAGTGTGGGGAGACGTAGGTGCCCGGAGTCCTCCTGTACCTGAATCCGGTGCAGGTTCCCCGGCACACTGGGCTGTGGTGCAAGCTGTTTGCCGCAGCTTGTCTGATCTAAGCCCATTTTGTGAGATAGACTGGAATTTTCAACATAGCCTTCTTAAGACCCCACCTCATGAACAAGGGAGAAAATGTTCAACTCCTGCCCAAGGTGATTTCATGCAGAAACCATGAAATCACCTTTCAGGACAGATTTACCTAATGACAGTGAATTGTTCTTGAGGCAGGGCCCCAAAAAGGCATGTTGAAAATGTGGGACAAAATATGAAAAATGTCCAAGTTATGCCAGTAAGTTCCAAACACCATTGAAATACATTGAACCGATACCTTGTTTCTTCAGTTCACAGTCCAGCTTTGAAGAGTGAAGATGTGTCTGTGGTCTGGAGAGTATTATGGTGGTAGACCCCGGTAAGTAGTAAGGGGCTTGGAGGAGTGCAGGTTGGTGGGTGCTGAATGGGAGGGTCAAGCGGGGCAGAGTGTAATGGCCGAAAGACATCGATGGACAGGTTCTTTTTTTTTCAGGTTTAAAAACAACAAGGATTCCTGCACTGGGGATTGGGCACCCCAGTGCCACTATTATGTTTATGGATGGGAGCGGGGTGGTGGGTGCTGAGAGGGATGGTCGGGTGGGGAAGGAAACTATAAATATTTTTAAAAATCACAAATAACCATGCATGCACGGTAGTGGATGGGGAGTCAGTCAGAGGATTTGCAATTGGGACACTGGGGATTGGGAATCCCCAGTGTCACTATTATATGTTTTGGGGGTGGGTGCTGAGAGGGAGGATCAGGTGGGGATATGTATAATTTAAAAAAGAAATCAGCAGTCACGGTGGAACATAGCACAGTACACAGTGATCAAGATGGCTGCTGCAAGTACTGCGCATGTGCAATACAGATGAGTGGCCATCTTGGGCACGGCAGAGTGTGCCATGTTCTGCCATAACCACTGACAGTAAAAATAGTGCAGTACTCCTTCCAATGGAGACAACGAGTGGAGTGCTTCATGGATGAAGAAGTGACTGTGGTACAACTCAATGTGTTGTTCAGTTGGATGGAATGCACTGAGTCCTTTTCTCCCTAGCAAGAGGTCTGCAGGGCTGCACCCTATTGCAGCCCTTAAAATGTAGATGATTGCCAAGCTATCATGCCAAAAACTTTATTTGGCATTACTGATAAATAGTAGTATGCATGTGCAAAAGTAGGTGCTAAGTGCAAAGTGGTGCTAACCCGATGTTTCACACCTGCACGTGGTACTTTTCAAGGGGTTCTGGGATCATTGGGGTCTGCACCACTTTGCACTCAGCACCTACTTTTGCAAATACTGTCTACTATGTATCTGTAATGACAGAATCAAAGGGTTTTTGCATGATAGTTTGAAATCATCTCCATTTTGGTGAGCCACAGCAGTGTCAGATTCAGGATTTTAAAGAGTCTGGGGCACAAATGACAGGGGTCTGTATTAAAGGGATTGGGCTGTCAGCAAGCAGGCAACAAACTTCTGTATCATCTTTTTTTTATTTTTTTTTATTTACTATAAATTCGAATTACAAACCTTTGAGTCATAGACTCTTTACAAAGCTCCACGTCAGTTACAGAGGGTGGAGGGGCAACAAGAGTTGGGGAAGACAGACAGAACAAGGAAATTATATACAATCAAAATTATATACAGATTTTGTTCAAACACATTTTTTTTTTAAACAGTAGCTCCACGGTGGTTACAGCGGGTGGAGAGACATATGAACATAAATGACAAATGGAAAACAACTTTCAGTACATAATAAAATAGTTTATAGATTACATTGCTGGCATGATAGCAGAGAGACTTTTTATCCAGGTAGAGCAAGTAGGAGACATACCTGTGACCCTAGACTGAGCTTTGGGGGGTTCGTCGGGCCTGGAGGCCCCCTGTGGGTGCGAGGGGGGAGGAGGAGAGAGGTTAGGCCATAATAGCATTCACATTTAGAGCTATCCAATAGGGAAGCTTTTAAGGCCTGTTTTGAAGAGATGAATGCTGCAGGACTGGGAGAGGGAAGGCGGAAGAGTGTTAAGCCATTTGGGGCATGATAGCGGAGGGATCTCTGCTCAAGGGATATACGACATGGGGAACCGTGAAGGATGTGGTAGCCGAGAGTCTGGTAATAGCCTGAGAGGGCCAGTTTGATGATGGGGAAGTAGGACGGCTGGTGCAAGCTGGAGGTGGATCTTTTTGCTAGAATGCAGGTGTGGTACTTGAGTCTTTGATGGAAATTAAGCCAGCCAGTCAGTTTGTATAGGTCGCAGGTGTGGGTGAGTCTGTCACAACCTGAGACAAGGCGACAAACTTTGTTTAAGCGCAGTGGTTAAGCAGCTTAGGGTGGAGTTATCAGCAGTGCCATAGATAACAATCCGTATCGATAAGGGAGAGGATGGAGGATGTGACAGCTATCTGCATGGCTTGGCAGGCAGGCTGTTTTGATCCTGTAGAGGGTGGCAACTCTCGAGTTGATCGCTGATGAGAGGAGGCGTACATGTCTGTGGTAGGAGAGGGAGGTATCTAGGGTGACATCCAGGTATTTGAAGTGATTGATGTTCCAGTAGGGAACCATCCGAGTTAAATGTGAAGAGCCATCTGACTGTGCGGGCTTTGGCGATGAGCAAAGGTCATGCCTTGGTTTTGGAATAGTTAATGATCAGTCAGTGGTCAGCGAACCAACTCCAGCTTCCTGAAGAATTCCTGGAGGGTGAGCTGGAGGGTGTACGGTTGGGGTGTTTCCAGTACAGAACCACATCGTCAGCATGATAGCACTTGGTAGTGGATCTGAAAAATTATTTTTTGTTGGACATATGTTGGATTGGTTCTATGCCACGTAAATGTCAAACAAGGCTCCTGCTGCTGTAGGATCTCTAGTAATGCTAGATCCAGTACTGAGCCACAGCTAGGGAGGGTGAGTGCTTTAGCACTTTGTGTTTCTGATAAAGCTAAAACCATGAGAAATAACTCTTCTTCATCATCACACCATTCTAAACTAAAGATAGAATACGTATATGTATTTGAAATGCAGAATGAGTTGAAAATCACCACAGGCAGATATATTAGAGTTTTAAGTCTATTCTGCATAATCACAAAACTTGAGGGGCACCTTGAGAAGAAAATAAAAGACAATATCACTGTACACTGCCCTAGGGACATCTGCTGAAAATGCCATTTATTACTTTTGTCACTATTGCTGTTAATTGCCATCTCATCCAAGTCGGTGTTTAGAGCTGCAGTATACATTGTGGTCCTAAACTACATTGCAGTTCCTGCATATCTGTGTCAGAAAATAAGTTAAAAGTCTGCTGCCTCAGTCCTGGCCAGTATTTCTTAATTTTGTTTCAGATTTGTATCCACTGAGTCTGCTTGCTCAATCCTCGAGTAACATTTACTCCTACAAACCTTCCTGCCCTTTCAGGAGGGAGCACCATGGCACAGGGCCAAAGATTACCATCATACATTACCCTAATGGCCTGTGGTCTTTATACATGTTTCTTTTTCACCCTTGGCTGGTTACCATCCAGTGCAGCACTGCACCATGCCTTTGTGGGCTGCAGACATGTACAGCTTCCCCAAGCGGAGGAGCAAGCTGTGAAGTCCTCCAAAAGGTACTGTGGTGGCAGAACGCAGTGCCACCCCTCCCTGGCTGGAAGCACAGTTGCACAACAGTGCCAGACCAACCCCACAAGAACCTGAGCCAGCTCCTGAGCCCAGTCATGAATATGGGTCACTAGCATAGGGCCAGTGTGTGTCCCCACACAACTTCTCATTTTAACTATTTTGCTTCAGCTGGGTCTTCTCAGAACAGTATATCTCTTTAAACATTTCTAGTACTCCAAGGTATATCCTTAAGGAACAAATTAATTCCTCAAGGGGTGATCATGTATTCTTTTAAAAACATTTGTAAACACAACATCATACTTGTTGAGGAGAAATGAGGTTCTCGTACTAGCTAAACCCCTACATAATCAATTTGTAGTTTCTTTACTCAGGATTTAATTGGTTTTGCCCACTCATGTCATGCATTCTGCCTCTAATATTTAAACATTGGTTTTACAAAATATGAATAGCATTACTGTAAATACAGAATGAAGGCTTTACAGTGAATTGATAGCATGGGCAGTGCAAGGTTAAACTGTTGTCTAACATATATCTTTCTCCCTTTAAATCCAGTGAACATTGAAACAGCCTCTCTTTCATCAGACAAGTCAAACTTGAAGTATTATGCATTCCAACATTTTCTGCAGATATATTTTTGGTAGGCTATTTCATGTATCATTATTTTTTAGCTGAGTAAACTTTATTAAGAATTTCTGAACTGACAATAAGGCTCAGAAAAGCATACGACTACAGTCCAAGAACATGCATAAACAGTCATATAAATCCACACGAAAATGGTCGGCATGTTTTGAACCTGGATCACATCTAATTTCTCCAATAGCGACTGTGGTTTACTGTTCACATTTGTAGTACTTTACAATTCAGTATAAATCACCAGTACACCTAAGCATCAGGAGCTGAAGCCCTTGTAGTTTTATAGATGTGCATATCATGAAAACACACTTTTGTAGGGTTTATTGTGAATAAACATTGGTATAGAAGCTTTCTATGCAGTAACAGGTTGCCAAATAACAGCTTACAGGGATGGGCAGTGTATTATTTTAGGTGGACAGCAGACATTTATCACTTGTCTCAAAAAGAATATCTAGTCCATAGAAACTGTACAATACACAAGTCTGCACATTCAAGAAGGAACCTTTCTGCCATGAAAAGAAAAGCGCAAAAATACAGGCTGATGAAAGTTATGAAGTTTCTTTTGATTGGTAGGTTGCTAAGAATGCTAAAAGAACAAGATATACACCAAACACCTAGCGCTTCCCAGCTCAGAACTGCTGTGATGTTTAGTATACCCCTGCCCTGACAGGTTTGTAACTTGCTATTAAAAGGAGACTGTGCAACTTTCATCAATTTATTATTTTTCTGGGGGTTGGGGGTTCAGCAGCAAAGTGCTCTTCAAGTGTGCTGACTTGTAATTTGTGGCATTTGGAGTTGATAGTTTCACCAGCTGCACGACTGTTACTTTAGCATTCCCATTCTGTATTTCTGTTCATGAAAAAATTGTATTTTGTGTGTTAGCTCACTGTAAAGTCTTTCTCTAATGAAATAAATTGCAGGAATTCTATTATTAAGGAGCAGTTTACCACAGCTTTGCAGATGTCACACATTTAGGGAACCAATGAGAATTTATAAACTCATCTGTTATTTAATGGCCCAATTCTCAAACAAAAGGAGCGATATCCAAAGCTGGAAATTGTGTTTGATCTGCATCTATCTCAGTCTAGTCACTTAATTTCTTCTGATTTAAAATTAATACAACATATTCAGATCACATAAATTGTAAACAGCCCAGTATGCATTGAGCGAGGCCATATTCCAAAGAGGAGGTAAAGCTGCATAAAATCCCAATTTTGCATTTGATGCGCTGCACACCAAACATCTTGGGACAATAATAGGAATGAGAGATGTGCTGCCAAACCAATTACAGCTGAAACTGCAATGGGTTTGGCAGTGCACACCAATGACTAGTTTATTTTTCTGTCTTATCTATACTCATAGAGAAAATGATGTGAATGACATCTTAAAAAACCCTGTCTACGACCATAGAAACAGGGATAATGACAACAGAAAAGACTAAAGGTACATCCAGACTGCCCAAGTTCCCTATTTAGCCCTGGCACCTACAGCTCCTCCAGGGTCCTAGACCTCCCACTCACCCATTCTCCTCCCAGAATCTGATGCCCTGTGCAACCACTATACCCTTCATTCTGTCTCAGCCATGCTTAAATCCACTAATGGTTTTGCATCCACCACCTCTGCTGGCAGCCTGTTCTCGGCTCCACAACCCTTTCTGTAAAATAATGTTTCCCCACATCCTTCTTGAACTTCCTCCTGTTAGCTTCCCACTCATGACCACATGACCACAAGCTGATATCCAATTTAAGTAATTCCCCAGTTCACCCTGTCAGTTCCTATTAGGAATTTGAAGGTCTCTATCATATCTCACCTCTCCTTCTGGTCTCCAGCAAGTACATGTGCAGTGCCTCAAGTTCCTCATAGGACCTGCCCTGCTGTATAATCTAAACAGACCAGGAAAGCAGAGGTGTTTGCAAACTTCTTGCTACATCGTTGTCCATTAACTTGCATGTGACAGGCCCCATCGCAATTAGCAAGCCTTGCAGAAACTGCATCATGGGTAGAAAGCAGAAACCATTACTCTAGCAAAACTAAAAGATAAGTGCAGAGTGAGTGAGTGTGTGTGTGTGTGTGTGTGTTCGTTCATTCATGGAAGGACAGATATATGAGATACAGCACTGTAACCCAAGTTACAATGACTTCCTTTGGTTCCTGCAATAGATCTCCACTGTGAGACTTGATCAAGAGTTGCAGCTGTCTTTCTACAGTCCAAGAACACTTCATCTGTTGGCCATTATAGACTGCACTCTGGCAGTGTGGTGCACTTGATTTCTGAAAGGGTAATCATTTATCATACTGAAAGCAAATTTCCTAAACAGCAGAACTAAGAATTCAAAGCTACAGTTCAATTATCACCAAGCAACTGCCCTCCCCAAGCCATGGTACACACTGTAAATACTGTACCTTAACTCAGACCCACATGTTTATCAACACTGAAGGAGACATTTATTGGCATGATGCGGTTTAGACTGGCAAAGAGCAGCAGAAACCATACTAAAGCCCACATATCAGCCACACATGCATGCAGGCTCTGTGTCCAGTGTCTCATATCAGGAGATGATGCTGATGATATACAGTGATGGGGGGCATCAGTTTTGGGAGTAAAATGAAAAGTCTGTCTCAGTTCCAGGACAAAATGGGCAAGGACTGGTCCTGTGTATAATATGCCCCAAGAGTTATAAAACTGACTAAATAAAGTGAAAAATGCAGCATATAATGAGAAAATGTGTCCCAGACCCCGTCATATATATTCACTCTTCATCAAAGGTGGTGAGTTCACCCAGTGACTTGTTTCCATTTTCAGCACTGAGGATTTATCTGATAGACAGTATCATTCTGTTACTCCAATATGTCTGACCCAAAAGAATAGATTATATACAGTGTAAAGGGTGCTTTTGTCCAAATACAGGAGACAGAAAATCTATGTGTTCCCTATCACAAGATATCATCTATGATCTGCATCATTTTAGCATAAAAGTGCTTTTCTTTATGTTGCTCTGTCCATTTACACTATGTGCAGCACTGGCCCTTGCTATTCTGGGGCCCTGTGTGAACCTCCTTGCTGGGGCCCCATATCAGAAGTGGTAAACACCTGGGAACATCCTCATCCCTATCATGGCCTCCCGTGGCTTCATTTTTAGCTAGTTTTGTGCCATTTTGCACTTTGCTTAAATTAGTACATACAGGACCAGGAAGAAGGAGGCCAGCTGGACAGCTGAGTTTTTTTGGGGTCCTGTTGCTCTTGGGGCCCTGTGTGAATGCACAGTTCACAACCCCACTAAGGCTGGCTCTGACTATGTGGAATTTCTTCAACAATAAGTTCCCAAAACTTCAAAATGCTGATAGCCTGAGAACCAAACTACATTAAAGACAAATAAATTCCTGTAATTATACAATACTGTATAACCAAACATGTCATACACAGGACTTCATATTCAGGGGAGTGATACTGTAGTGCCCCTGTAATTGTGTTAGTTTGTTGAAGGAGTGACATTTGCCAAAGTAAGCACACCCTTATGAAAAGATGCTGGGGTAAATTTCACATAGTGTTTTGTCACATTTAGAATTAAGCCAAGTTCCATGGTACAGCAGAAAATAATAAGATATCAAACACCGTCATATGCATGGGGTACTGCAGTGCTTTTTATAGGATGCATATGAGCATATGAATTTAAGAAAGAAAGACTACCAGCCAATTGGGTTCTTTCCACCAACTCATTTGGAACACCATGTCACTACTATTTCTTCAAGGTATTTAACCTCATTAAGCTTGAACGTAGAAACAAGGTCGATTGACACCTCTTGTTCCAGAACATACAAAACATATGAATGTGCCAACAGAAACAGACATCCTGATCTATCAACATGTACTTGAGTGTGCAGCTAGTGCCCCTAGATTGCAGCTGCTCCACCCCTCCTTTTGTCTGCCCTCGGCTCTTCTCAGTCTCACCCACCTGTACACTCCCTGTTCTCTGTCCCATGCCCTTTAAAGCTACCCACTGTTTTGCATATCATCACCTTCTCTGGTAGGGCATTCCACTTCAACACCACTCTCTCTGTGAAGTAATGCCTCCTCATCTCCTCCTAAATCTTCCCTCTATTCTTAGCCTGTGCTCTCTAGTGTCCCTTCCCTTCCTCAGTTTAAAGACCCCATCAGCTCCATCCTTGTTGATTCCACTCAGATACTTGAAAGTTTTGATCATGACCTCCTTATCTCCCTCTCCTCTAGGGTGTACATATTCAGTTCCCCCAGCCTGTTCTCGTAGTCTCTCCCCCCTCCATTACCTGTATCATCCTCGTTGCCCTCTGCTGCACTCCCTCCAGTACCTTGATATCCTGCCTCAGGTATGGCCTCCAGAATTGCATACAGCACTCCAAGTGCAGCCTGACCAGTGGCCTATAAGGGCAAAATCACCTCCCTCTGTCTGAATGAGAACCCCTCACTATACACCCCAGCATCTTGTTCACCTTGCTGCCACTTTCCTGCACTGGGTAGAATTGTTCATGCTCCTGTTACCATCACCACTAGGTCCTTCTCCTCCTCAGTGATCCCCAGCTTCCCCCCAACCAGAATTCTCTCCTTGGGTTCTTTGCCCTGAAGTACATAACCTTACACTTCTTCACATTGAACCCCAGCTGCCACCTCTCTGACCACTCCTCCAGTTTGGTTAGGTCCCTCTGCAGTTGCTTCCATCCCTCCTTCTCGTTCACTACTGCACCCATTTTGTTATCATCTGTTAACAGACTTATTCTGCTCACCACTCCAGCGCAATGTCAGAGATGAAGAGCTCAGATAGCACTGGGCCCAGTACCGAGCCCTGTTGCACTCCGCTTGTCACTGGTCTAGGTGTTGAGAATTCCCCACTACCACCACCAACTGTTGTAGCCTCCCATGCAGCCAGTTTGTAATCTAGTTTGCCATCTTCAGCAAAGATGGCAAACTTCATTACAGAATCCCTACTGGGCCATTGGTACAAATATGCTCCGAGTGTCCACCACTCATTTCATAAGTAGTTCTTCTTGATATTTTCCTTGACTCTTCCCCTTTCAAAAGCCTTCAAGTATCCCCATGTCTGTTCATGTTACACATCCTGAAGAGCTGTATTTGGTCTGATGGTGTTATCCCTTTCAGACATTCAAATACTGTGATCATTTCACCCCAGGTCTCCTCTTTTCCATGGAGAATAATCCCAAATTTTGCAAGTTGATCTTCATAGCCCACATTTTCCAAGTCTTCCACCACCCCAGTCACTCTTCTTTGCAATGAATTTTCTCAGTCCTGCCAATATCTTTCCTCAGGTATGGGGATGAGAACTGTACACAGCACTCAGTATGGGATCTGATCAGTTATCTCTACAGGGGCATTACAATATCTCTCAGTCTGCTTATAAAGTATCTCTCGCTGCATGCCATGATTTAATTTGCTTTGCCACAGTATAGTAGCTGTTGCTCCCATTTTAAAGTTGTTGTTGATCATTACTTCCCAGCTACTTTTCTCTGCTAAGTTTCAGAAATCTCTGTATAGTTTAGGTAGTATTTTCTTTAAATTCATATTCCCATGATGCATCACTTGCATTTTACAGCATTAACGTTTTTCTTCCATTTTATGCCTACTTGCTGAGCTTCTCCATGTCCCTCTGCATTTTACTGAGCTCCTGCTGAGATGCTACTACTAATTTTATGTTGGGGTCATTAGTAAACTTGGTAACTCAGCTACTGGTGCCTAACTCATATTACTTATGAATATATTAAACAACATTGGCCTAGTACAGAATTATTGTGGTGTTCTGCTGGTCACTTCTTTTGATGTGGCTGAATTACCATGTATAGTATTGCAGCCCTTGTTGTTCTTTCTTTCAGCTACTTTCTAATCCATTGCATTACATAACCAGTTATACCCAGAGTCTCCATTTTCTGAACTATTCTACTGTGTGGCACAGTGTTGAAGGTTTTGTTCAGTTCTAGCTACACAACATTTACAGATTACTCTCATCAGGTTCCTGGCTGACATTATTAAAAATGGATTGGGATTAGTCTGGCATAGCCCTTACAGAATCCCTACTGGGCCACTGTGAGTACAAGTAATTTTTCTGTAGATATATAAGCAATTTTTTTTCTTATGCTTGTCTCCACGGTATCCCTGTTATTGACATTAAGCTCACTAGCCTATGGTTCCTAGGTTCAGTCCTGGAATCTTGTCTGCATATTAGTATCATGTGAGCCACCCTCCAGTCATCAGTCATGTATGCAATTTTCAGTGACTCACTGAATATTGGTTTGGTTTGTTTACTTAAAACCTAGTAATTCCATGAGCATAAAATCCATTTTCATGGGTGACCAGATAGTACTATCAACAGATTAGCTCTTCCTTGGCTAGTTCCTTTGGGATTTGTGGGCCTATTCTATCAGGCTCATTACCTTGTTTGTGTTTACTATTTCAGCATTCTTTCAATCTCTTCAGGTGTCACACTCACACATCCATTAGTGTATCCAGTTGCTTCCTGTGAACAATCTCCCACTGTCTAATGTTATTCCTTTTCTTTCTACTCTGAATACTGATGCTAAATACTCATTTAAGCATTCAATCATCTTTTCCTCTTTGGTAATTATGTCCCCACTTTTGTGATCTTTCAGAGGTCCAGTAGTTGTCAGCACTTTCCTCTTCTCAACACATCTGAAGATACTTTCATTGGATATGACTTTAATAACTATCTGTTCTTCTGCCACTCATTTTGCATCCCTGATCCTATGTTTGCACTTACTGGGCAGGATTCTCAAAAGTTGTCCTCGGTGCAACTCAGCTGCCCAGTGCAGAGGTTGCGCTAAGTGCAAACCATGGTATTCACAGAAGATGCACTGCCCTGGTCTCCCTCCTGTAAATACTACAGTTGCATCCAGCTTTGGCTGCGCCAGCACAACCCCACATCAGGTCGAGAATTAATGGGGTAGCGATCGTATGATGCACTGCACCCAAAATCACCATTCAGAGCCACAAACATACAAATGGAGCCATTAGGCATGCAAGGCACAATGAGTCCATTTGCATGTCATTATGGCCCCATTTGCATAAGCACTACAGGGATGCACCTGGTAGATTGTGCCAGGTGCCCTGCAGGGCTGTCAGTCACAGCTACAGCCCAATACCCTGACCTGTCAGTATAGTGTCCCCCTCCCACTTGTAGCAGCAAACCCTGAAAATGCCCCCTTATGTTCCCAGGTGGTACAGTGACACCGCCCTGCCTGTAGCACCAAACCCCTGTAAATGCCTCCATTATGTTCCCTGGTGGTATAGTGGAACCTCCCATCCCCACACCAACCACACTGTGGATTGTGTAGTTCAAAACACTCTTGGAGTAGCAGTGGCCCCCCACCCACCAGGCACCCCACCCCAGCCTGCTCCCTGATCCAGCATGTGCATATGGCCGGTGGGAGGCACAACCCATCTGCAGACTGCCATGGCTGCCCGCCGACTGTACTGTCCATGAATGACAACATACTGTACACTGGAAGCACATTGGAGACCTTGTCAACCAATGGGCTTCAGTTGTACTGTATGCTGTCATTCACAAGTTTGCACCACAAAGTTGTGAATGACAGCATACAGAACACACTGCAAGCTCCATTGCTGACAAGGTCTACCAATGCTTCCAGTTGTACAGTATGCTGTATTCGCAGACAACACAGTCAGTGGGCAGCTGTGGCAGTATGTGGGTGGGTTGTGCTCACGCCGCACACACACATGCTGGGTAAGGGAGCGGGCTGTGGGGTGTCTGAGGGTGTGGGGCCACTGTTACTCCAGGAGTATTTTGAACTTGCACAATCCACACTGTGGTCAGTGTGGAAGTGGGGGTTCACTATACCACCAGGGAACATAATGGAGTCATTTACAGGGGTCTGGTGCTACGGGCAGGTTGGTGGGGTTGACTCGCCGGGTGTGCAGGCTGCTGTCTGCAGTATGGCAGCCTGCCTGTGGGTGGTTACCCATTTAAGTCTACTTGAAGTAGACTTACTCTAGGAGGCGATCCCTGGACTTGCCCGGGATGCGCCTCAAGTTGGGCTGTGAATGGGGCTGCACTCCATATGCAGGCACACTCCTTCACAGCCCTCCAGATGCACTGCATATCATTATGTGCAGTATGCAGTGCATCTGTGATGCACTGGTGCATCGAGATTGTGCCAGTGTAATGCCCCCTTCCAGAATCGCACTATGGCATAAGTCGGGATGCGCCAGCACATCCCTTTGTGAATCCTGCCCACTGAGTTTGTCTCTATAGCTCTGTCTTTCTTTAGTGTCTTTCAGTTTATTCATCTTGTACAGAACCTTTATTCTCTAATTATGTTGTGTTCAGAATAAATTCACATTAAACTGTTAGGTCAATTAACTGTTTCGCACTATTTGTTGAAGCTGGCAATTCATTATCAGCTCAAATTCTGTTGTTTGTCAACACCTGATCAGCTCAAGAGTAACTCTTAACATTTTTTTGCAGCACAGTTGGACTATATCTATAGTTCTGTCACAGTCCAATGCAAAACTGAGTTGCAGCTCTTAGGCACAAGTTTTTGCAAAGGTTTAGTGCTGATTCCAGTAACACTTATACAACTAATGGAGACATGCTAAAGCAGGTTGTAAGTGTCACCATTTAATGAAACTGTACTACCTTCATAGATTTATATATATTATATACTTGCTCTTTTGGGATGCATTCTTGTTTTGTGCTGTCTTAATGAATTCTGAGGATGTCCCAGTTTTGCTGAATACTTCTTCCCATGAGATTGCCTTCCCAAGTCCTTCATGTTATTAATTCTGCCATGTGCAGAAGTATCCTCTATTTCTTTGTTCTTCCCTGTGATGATACTATGGTCACTGTTCCTTAGCACTTCTAGTTTCCATGTTCCTGACCAAAATCACAACTTTTTGCAAAGATTTGATCAAGTGTTGCTTGCTCTCTAGTGGTTCCATTGACACATTGTATCAAAAAGTAGTCTTCCATAATACTGTATCAAATAGAAGTCTTCCAAAATAACCACACTTACCTTTTCAGCCAGTTTTAGCATCCTGGCATTTTACCTGTATGCTTTTATTTTAAAACCATTTTACATAGAGTTTTTAACAGCTAATGATTCAAGGAAGACCTCTAGTCAGAGTGGATAATTAGTGCTTGCAGACAGGCATAAACATGAAAAGGAAAGAACTTGCCAGCCACTGCCAAGATAGAAAAGGAAAGGGCCCATGCAGCACCTTATCCCTAGGCATTAGTTAACAACTTCACAAAGAAATCCCAGTATTTATTGTTGTGTCAGTACAGTGTTTCAAAATTGTCATACTAACAGATAATTTCAGATGCTACGCTAACACATTTTACTCATTCAGAGTTCCAAGGCATCTCACTATGCTACAACACTTTAGCACTCCTGCATCTTGGCCACATGGCAGATGTAGGTAGAGTCTTACCAGTATTATTATATTAGTCAGTTTAGTAATTTTGTGTACTTGTTAAAGGAACAGAACTGATTACTAAAACATAAGTCCCTAAAAACTCTTAATTCCTTTTTAATATTAACAGTAACTAAAATAATTTTGTTTTTACGCCAAAGTACAGAATATTTAAAATTATTGTATGAACATTTAGATATAAATGCAATTGTTTAATCAATTTAATTATTCAATACTTGCATTATAAATAACAAAATGTTTTTAGAAATGCAGGAGCATTGTAGTTTAGTTGGAAAGGCCTCGAACTCTAAATGGAATAATAAATGTGTGTTTGGACATCTGAAATGATCTGGCAGTATGACCATTTTTGAAACACGTGAGGATTTCAAATGTTGTCAACTGATTCCAGGAATATATGCTGCTTTGGGTTCCTCTCTGTACCGCAGTTTGTGAGTTCTTTACTCTTCAAAGCCTTTAATAGATTTAAGGGGAACATGTCAATTTATATAAAGTACTATGCATATCAAGATATTTGTAACCATTATATGCAAGACTAGAAAAGCATTCTTTCCTTAAATGTTATCCTAGTGTTAGGAAAAGTTACCTTTTGTTCATCTTCCTTCACTGCTAGATGGGATATTGTATTCAAAATGATCCTCCATGTCTTTGATTATGGTGGTGTCATGTGCAGTAATGCCTCAACACTTCCCTGGCCAGATGGACCCTCTTTAACACATTGTATCACTTTGTACTGAACTATCCCATCATACTCACCACTGGAACATGTATAAGAAAGCAGCTTAGACTAGTCTTCCTTGAGGGAGATGTTGCTTCATATTATTACCTTCATCCATAAATATTGGCAAAACAACTCCTCAACATCTTTTTCTTCCCCTACTTATCACATCTACTCCTTCTCTTACTCCCTAAGAAATGCATCCCATAGGTAATTTCTACCTTAAATGTATGAAACTCACAGGTCAAACAGCCTTCTCCCATCTGATTCCAAATCTATGAAACAGTCTCCAACTTAGTCTGAGATCGAGCTCCTCTTTTTATACTGTCTTTATTGAAGGTAATTATAGCCACTTGCCAGAGTACATTATCTTGATATACACCAACATTAATCAGATCACATTGCTTATCACTGAATACAATGTCAGATAGCCGATCATACCTTAAACATAACTATGATTTACCATTTTATACCTCAAATCTGTTATGAAACCGTAAATAGGTATCATACAAGAAAAAGAGAAAACACAGAACAATAAGAGAGATTGATCTCTCTTGCCTGCCCTCAGGAACCAACCATATAAAGTGGTTAGATCCAATGTTCACCTGTCTCTAAACAACACTTTGCTGCTGTTGCTATACTACTTTATAATACATCAAATATTTAAATACTTGCCAGCTTTTATTATGATTGCAATGCACTTTCCTTTTCAATTGCAAACTGGAGCTTTATTTATTGACATGTTACACTGTGTACTCTATTGTTTATCTGTTCCTTCCCTTGTCCCCACAATATAGCTTTAAAAGAACTGTCAACATGGTCCACTTGCAAATCAATCAAAATCTCTGATGAAATGTTTGGTAGGGGCCCTGCATCCCTCAAATATTGAACAGGAGAATAGAGTGTTTCAATATACTTATGCTCATGGTGAACCTAAGACTGACCTCCTTAAGGAATTTTTCTTCTTTACTTATCATTACATTACTGGTTTGGAGGATAACATTTCTGGATAAATCATTATGTATCTTTTAAGAGTTTGGTTATGGCCAGCTGTTCTACTGACATGCTGATGATGATATACTCACACTTTTAACTCTCTTTACTCTCCCACTCCTATCTGGCTCAATCTTACTTCAACCCTTTGCTTAGGCTAGTCTTTATCTAGAAACACCCTCCCAGAACACTGCACATACTGCTCGATTCTGAATGGCCTCATCTCTCATAGCTACCTCCCAAGATGGGGTCTGCTCTCTGTTACTCAGCTATCCTTGCCCGAATCTGACTGGATCAGTGGATTAGGTGATGCGGTGGACTGGAATTTCCAGGAAGGCCTCATCTCATCTAAGGGGAGAGAAATGGGGCTTTATCTGCCCAATACCCTGGGACCTTTTCATGTTTTTGTGGTCCTGTAATCCTTCCCAGGTCCCTGGAGAAACTGTCCACTGCATCACACACTCATGACCCTACTTGTCTGATCCACAACATTTGTGCAGGCATCCCTCAGGATCTCCAGGAGTTGTTAGAGTGTAATGATGGTATTCCCACTCACACTGAGGAAGAAAGCATCCAATGGGATGCCTTCTACTCATCTGTCAGATGATGTGACAGTCCCAGGCTCAGAGTATGAGTCCACATTGTAGGTGTGGCAAGTGACACCACTACAACTGTGGATATACCCTCACTGTTGTTGTTCCTTAACCTCTAACAAAGCAGTCTGCTTGATAAAATCATATACAAACTCTGCTGCACTCAAACCTAAACAGCTGAATTCAAAAACTGAAGTAGCTTTAGTGAGCATGGATATTAAAATCAACTTTGCTCCCAAATGAATATGTCATAATACAGACATCCTGTGGTATAAACAAAATATTCAACAGTGTAGGATTATATAGTGCATTTATTTTCAGTGGCTAAGGACAAATCCAATAACTAACTCATGACTGTGACACTTGTGAGTTAAATGGTTCACTCTAACTTGTGGAAATAAATGTATTATACCATCCACCACTGTTCTATACACACACAAACACACACACACTAACCCTGTAACAGACATTTTGACAGGAATGTTGATAAGATCCATACAGGATAAATAAGTACTGATAGATTGCTCTATCACTAGACTACCATTTGTAACTGAGGCAGTATAGACGAGTGGTTAGAGCACAGACTCAGAGTAACTGAAAACCCAGTGGACCTGGGTTTGAATCTCCAAATTTCTATTTGTATACTGTGTCACCATAAACAAGTCATGTAACCTCTCTGTACTTCATGTTCTTCCAGGATGCATCTGGGAAAGAACTTTGGCTCAGTGTGCTTTTCCCAGCCAAAATGCAAACTCACTAAATTATTACATTTTACATAATCTCTTTGCTTGGTCAGAACCTGCATTTTACATTCTAGTCAGAGGAACTAGCACACCTTTAGACCAAATAAAAGTCAGTTTAATTAATATAAATGAAAAAAAAATGAGCAATTGAAAGAAATGTTTGAAAAATAAACTCAGGTATTTCCTGTATACAGAAGTGGTGTCAGTGTTCATTTTTGCGATGACCATCTGGGGTCCTTGAGCTTCCTTCCTTCCTTCCACTTTGACTCAGATCATCGTCACTGTCTATGTACATCCTGCATGGAAATTATCAAATTCACAATCAGTGTGTTCAAGAAATAGGTCAGTCATCAGTGCCTAACGAAATCAAGGGGAAAATGTCACTATGCCAAAGTTTACAACAATGTTTAGGATATAAAAGTTCTGCTGCATATTGTTCAATGCCATTTTCTTTACAAGGGGCCATAGATGGAGCAAAGGATCTACCAGGAAGTTCAAGGAGTTGTGAAAATGTTTGACAATTAAAAAAGATAGGTAGATAGATAGATAGATAGATAGATAGATAAGATAGATAGATAGATGCGATGGTCACCCACCATATGAAGCACTCTTTGATAAGGATCTCATAGCTTTCTGCATGACAAGCTGGAGCAGCTACCATTGAGTTACATTGTATCCTACAGGATTCTGCAAGATATTACTGACAAAAACAGTGATAACAGTGCTACATCCTGGTGGACAACACTGCATATGGGCTACCTTTACTACTCCATGGGCACCTGACTTTTCAAATACTCCTAAATGCCTCTGCTGCCCAAATGCTTAGGCACTTCAAGGAGACTGTTTATTAATACAGATAATGTCAGCATGAGTTTTGCAAGCATGGTTTAAAAACCTTTAAAAGTTGGCCTGATGTAACAAATGTGACTTGATTCTTTTGTTTGCTTGTTTGTTTAATTCAGGGAAGAAGGGGAATTTTCTTTAAGCCAGTGGAAGAAGGGGACTTTCTAGTGATGTTTAATTGAAAATGACATTACTAGATTACACCTTTGCACTTCTTCAGTTCTCTGTTTGGCAGCAAGCTACTTGGGTTACAGTATGAGCCATTTCTATTTTCTTCAGAATGTAATTGCATGACTTCTATCATTTCATCTTCCAAATGTGTGACAGATAGTATTATAAAGAATATGAGTATATTTTTAACAGTTAAACATGTATGAAATTAATTAAGAAAAAAGGTGCATTACTCGGAACAGTCATGTCTCCATACTAATAATTTCTACTGTATTTTATTAATTTCTTGACTGTCGTCAACTATTAAACATTTTCTGAACAGAAGATGTTTGTTTTTGCATAAGCATGTATTTTGAGAATGTTATACGTTGGTGTTTGTTTCTTGATTTGAATAAAATATTTACTTCAAATGGTTTATTGGCTCTGAATTTCTTGTAAGAAGAAACCATTAGGAGCAATAACAACAACTTTCAGTTCTATAACTTATAGCAGTCAGAAGGATTCTAGCCCCCACCACCATTAGTTCTAGTCCTACTTTTGATATATGAGGCAAAAAATATAGCATAGCGTGGACAAAATAGATACTGCTGTTACACACTGATTAGTAGTAATACAAGGCAGAAGCAGCACAATTATCATGAAGATTAAACAGAGACTGGTATGATATTTCATGAGGCTACTGCTTGCTACTGCTGTACCAGAGTAAGTAATGTTATCAGCGTGGTCCTTAATATCCGGTCATTTACATGAGCAACTAGATGAATATTGACGTGTACAGTGTGCCCATTAATTTCTATATGAATGTTAGCAATATTCTGATGGCAATTGGGCACAGCAGAGACTTTGTATTCCCGGCTGGTAGATGACCTAAAGGATGTTTACAGGGCTAGTTGACCACTAGCAAACTTGGAAAAGAGTCCATTTGATTAAAATGTGGTAACACAGAAACATAGAAATTGTTGGCAGATAAGGACCTCTAGGCCCATCCAGTCTGCCTGTAAGTCCTATCCTTGTTTGCGCCCTGACCCTACTTGATCAATGGCTATCTCTCTCCTTCCTTGGTAACAGTTATACTACTTTTAAGGAAAAGTAAATATAATGACAATAAACAATGGAGGAAAATGGAAGCTTTAGTAACATCTTTGCTGGCCCAGCTGTACTACTTGAGAGGGACCACCAAAAGTTGTTTCTAGGACAACTATCAGCACAATAAAATGCATAGCTGATTTTTGTTTGCCTGCATGCATGCACAAAGGGAACATATTGTTATTGTAGTGTAGGAAGTTGTGTAGGTGTGTATTATATAAGTCAAAGAATGTAGAAATGCAGGAGGTTTGCCTCTCAAAAGCCAGTTCTGAAAAGGCTGATGATAACAGTGTTTAGCTGGCTGATGGTTGTAAACTTCTTTTAGTTCAAAGGTGAAAGTCCCACCAATCACAACTGGTTTTCTGTCCAGTAAACATCTAGCAGACATCGTCAAGCTTTAAAGATAAATATCAAGCCTCACACTGTGTGTGTGTGTGTGTGTGTGTGTGTGTGTGTGTGTGTGTGTGTGTGTCCCTAGTTACATACAGGACATGCCTATCTGAAAACACTAAACAGAGCTGAAAACAACATGCATAATGCAGATATAATAGCTTCAGATATGCCAAAAGTATGATGATAATCAACTGAAAACGCCAGCAAAATTACATATTGTTTATGTCCTTTAATTTATTTGTTTTATTTATTTAAAATTTGTTAACCAGGAAAGACACACTGAGCCAATACTCATTTCCAGGTGTGATCTGGGGACATGAACAACATAAATAATTCAGGAGAGAAACATATTTATACAAGAGCTGAATACAGTAGTGCAAGGTTATTTACATAGAATGAATTAGAATGAATAGCCAAAAACATTTACATAATTACATAAGGTAGTGTAGTTAGATTTCAAAGACCTGCTTAAAGAAACTGTAGTGAAAAACAGAGAGGAACTATAAGAGAGTGTATCGAGGGAAGGTTGTGGGGTAGGAAGAGTGATGTGCAGTAGTAGCGGAGAAGTGAGTGAGGGAACAGGTGCAGGGGTGGAGAGAAAGATTTAAGTTGGTGTTTTAAGGCCAGGAGGATTGGAATTCATGGAGGAAGTAAGCAGTTGATTCCAGAGGTGAGGTAAGAGGTATGAGAGAAAGAGAAACACCGCCAATGATCGCCGTGAGGGATGGAGAAGGAGCAGGATGCCAAGATCTAAGGGGTAGGCAAGGTTGGGTGAAGAGGAAAAGGAAATGAGGAAAGGTATGGAGGGCGTAAGGCTGAGCCAGAATTTTGCCATGATTGTAAGCGAATGAATGTGCCACCTATGGAAGAGGGGAGAAATTTAGGAAAGGAGAACAGTGCAGTGATAAGTGTATGTTTGTGCCAAATCTGCAAAAAGAGTTGAGTAGTGTGTCAGCTTAGAGAGTGAGGAGGCAGAGGCTGAGGCATCAATAATGTCCCCATAGTTGAAGATTGGGAGGATAGTCTTGTGAACTAGGTCATGGCGGATGTGTAGTTGAATAGTGTGTTTGTTGCAAAACAGCATGGGCACAGCTTTGAGCAAAGGAGTCAATATGGACAACGAGTTGAGATGTTGGTCTAGCCAAAGGCCAAGGTATTTGTAAGAGGTGACAGGGTGGAGGTATCCGAGATGGTGAACCTGGGGGGGGTTACAGTTTTGGGGAGCCAAAATCATGGAGACAGTCCTTTAATGTTCAATTTTAGGGAGTTTTTTTGAACCATGATAGAATGTGGTTGAAGTCAGACTGAAGAGATAACTGGATTGAGTCGGTGGTGGGGCCAGAAACATAGAGGATGGTGTCATCTGCATATAGGTGAATGTTAGATTGAGAGCAGACTGAAGGGAGGTCATTAATAATTATTGAAAAGAGGATAAGGCCTAGGATGGAGCTTTATGGGATACCTGAAAGAATAAGTAGGAGGATGCAAAGTTGCCTATTATGACAGACTGATGCCAGTCACATAGGTAGGATTTGAACCAGAGGACAGTGGATGAAACAAGGCCTGTGGAGTGCAATTTGTGAGAGGAGCAGATGGGAGATGGAATCAAAGGCCTTGGTGAGGTCAAAAATGTTGATGTGAGGTGGCCTTTGTCCATTGCCAAGAGGATTGAGTCTGTATGTGAGAGAAAGGAGGAAATTGTGGAATGTTTTTTCCTGAAACCAGAATGATAGCCTGAGAAAAATTTGTTGAGGTGAGTAACTCAGCCAGTCTTGAGAAGACTAAGGTTTCCTGGAGTTTTGCCAGGAGGGAGCAGGGAAATTGGTGGTAATTTCCAGGGATGAGGGGTCACCCTTTATGCAGCGGGATAACGTTGGTCAGTTTCCATTGTTTTGGGACTGCATTGGTGAGGAAGAAGAGGTTAATTATGTGAAAGAAAGGAGGCTATGGCAGGGTGAATAGGGCAGGAGCTTGGGGTGAAAGCCATCTGACTGGACTTTTGTGATTTAGAGTGCAAAGGGAATGAAAGATTTCTGGGGTGTGGTGGAGTGGAGGCAAAACCCATTGGGGGACTGGGCTTCAGGTAGTGCACAGGATGTAAAGAAATTATTAAAGGTGTCAGCAACTGAGGTAGTGTTAGAAACAGAGGACCCATTTTGCATGAGTGTGGGGATAGTTACCTAGCTAGTGGGTTGATGTGGGATTTGACTGTGCTCCAAAAGAATGAGGGGGTCAGGGCAGAATGAAATGTTTGATCTGAAATATTCTAATTTAGCTTGGCATATTGCCTTAGTGCAGATGCTTCTGAGCTTGCAATGTGGCGGAGGTCAGACATGGCACTGGAAGCTTTAAATTTTAACCAAGCTTTGTCGCAAGCTTTGTAAAGGATAGGATAAGGTGGGAGAGCCAGGTAAGGTGGAGACAGCTGACCCTAGTGGTATAAAGAGAAGTGTGAAGGTGCCAGATACCAGTGAAGATGGAAGAGAAGTGCATGAGAGCCTGGATAACACCTGAGGCTGAGAAGATAGGGACCAGTCTGCCGAGTTTAGGTCAGCCTGGAGAAGGTGGGGGGTTACTTTGTGGGTAAAGAGATAGTTAAGATATTTAGGGGAGGAATTGGAAAGGTGAACTTTCCTGGTGCAATAAGTGAAACGGTGGTCACTGATAACATTGTTTAGGACTCCAGAGGCAGATATACAGTGCGGGGAGAAGAGGATCCAGTCAGGAGGGTATGATTGGTGGAGAGTGGGTTGTGACAGGTTGGTTCGCTTAACAGCTGAGAGAGATTTAGTGACTCAGTGAGGCTATGGTGTGAGAGGAGGTAGCGGAGAGCCAATCAATGTTGAATCCCCATCAAGTAGCTCTACATCAGGGGAGAGGGAGACAGTTGAGCTGAGACGTGAGAGGAGGATTCATGGGCTAGTTTTGGGGCAGCATAGAGGGTGCCAATGCAGACAGGGGCTGTGGATGGAAGGAGAGATGAAAAGAAGAATCTCAAGGATTTGAGGATTGTTTTGAGAGAAATGGAGCTGGGGAGGGAGCTACGGACACATGGTGACTCTGCCACCCCACTTGCCATGGTCCTGGTGGTGAAGTGTGAAGTTTGGAAGGGCAAGTTGGTTTCGGGATGCAAGCAGAGACCCTCTGATACCAGTTGCATAAGTTTCAAAAATATGAGAGTTAAACACAATTCAGCTTGTCATTCAAACATGTTTGCAATTCTATTTTTTATATGGACTTTATCCTCCTGCCCCTCCACATCAGCCCCTTTACCCCACCTCCTGGACTTACTCCATAACTTCTTACCTCATGTGAGTGGGTGCCATTGATGATGGTGGTGTGGTGCCTTTAGGGTTACAGTTTCATCCTGCAGACAGGGTCTTTGCACCATTGTTCCCCTTTCATCAGGAGAGTGGCACACATGTAGACTGTGAGGATGACGTGATACTTTCAAAACTGCCACTGTCTTTAAATTTGGTGACCTCTGCTGTGCCACCAACCTCCACCTCCACTTGATGGCAGCAAAGCAGCAGTACACACTATTCCTCCACCTCAAAGGAGGAAATCCATCGATGGATACAAAATCTTCCTTCCTCACCAACTTCCTATGTGACCTTGGTCCATTCCTGAACCCAGGTTATGGGTGGTGAGGTGTCCAGTGCCATAGCCCTCCATGTTACTGGCCTGGCATCAAGTTTAATATAAGCGCAGATTTCCTTAGTTAATATTTTTGTGGCCCTGAGGGAGGGCTGAACCTGAAACCTATTGTCTTACAGTTCTGTGCTTTTACCCTTCATACCATTCATACAGAACTATATTTTGTGCAATTCTTTTCCCTTTCCTTTATTACTGAGGAAGTGACATAGAAACATAGAAACATAGAATTTGATGGCAGATAAGGACTGCTTGGCCCACCCAGTCTGCCCATTTCCCTGCCTACTGGATAAGCTGCAGATCCTAGTTAACCAGCAGCCTACTTCTTCCTACCCCCCACTCCCTAGAATTGCCCTTATGACTGTCCCTTGCATGTGAATTCCCACTGTTTTGACTCACCTACCTCCTCGAGGAAGGCCATTCCATGCATCCACAACCCTCTTTGTGAAAAATACTTCCTGAATTACCTCTGAGCTGCCCCCCCATCTTCAAATTGTGCCCTTGTTCTTGCACACCTCTTTTTTGAAAGATGCTACACTCTTGGACTTTGTTGATTCCCTTGAGGTACTTGAAAGTTTCTATCATGTCCCCCTCCCCTCCTTTCCTTGAGGCTATACATATTAAGCTCCTAAGTCTCTCTTCATATGTCTTCCGGTGCAGACCCTGCACCATTTTAGTTGCCCTCCTCTGGACAGCTTCCATCCTGTCTATGTCTTTGCGAAGACTGGTCTCCAGAACTGCACGCAGTACTCCAGATGGGGTCTGACCAGCTGTCTGTACAGAGGGATAATAACTTCCTGTTTTCTACTGATGATGCCTCTCCTATGCATCCCAGTATCCCCTAGCCATCGTTGCTGCCCTCTCACATTGCTTGCCCACCTTTAGGTCATCTGATATAACTACCCCCAGGTCCCTTTCCATTTTGTTGTTGTTAGTATCTCACCCCCATTGTGTACTCTTCCCTGGGTTTTGTTTCCCAGGTGCATTACCTGCACTTCTTAGCATTGAATCTAAGCTGCCATACATTTGACCATTCCTCTAACCTTGCCAAGTCCTTTTCATTCTTTTCACCCCACCTTGTGCATCAACTCTGTTGCAGATCTTTGTGTCATCTGCAAAGAGACATATTTTCCTTCCAGTCCCTCTGCAATGTCGCTTATAAAGACATTGAAGAGGATCGTCCTAATACTGAACCCTGTGGTACCCCACTAGTAACCCCTTTCTTCAGAGTGACTCCATTTACTATTACCTCTGTGTCCTATTCTCCAGCCAATTTTTACCCAGGCTGTCATCTTGGGACCCACTCCCAGGCTAGCTAACTTGTATATTAATCTTTGTGTGGGACTGTGTCAAATGCCTTGCTAAAGTCTAGGTAGACCATGTCCACAGCCCCTCCCTGATCTACTACTTTGGTCACCCAGTCAAAGAAATCTATCAGATTTGTCTGGCATTACCTTCCTGCTGTGAATCCATGCTGCCTTGGGTCCTGTGCCTCTGGCCTCTAGATACCGACAACTCTTTCCTTCAGAAGTGATTCCATCATTTTCCCTACCACTGAGGTTAAACTAACAGGTCTGTAGTTTCCTGCTTCTGCCTTGCTCCCACTTTTGTGAAGGGAATCACATCTGCCCTCCTCCAGTCCTCGGGTACCACCCCATCCTCCCATGATTTGTTAAACAGGGTAGTCAGTGGTGTCACTAATTCTACCCTTAGTTCTTTTAGAATTCTGGGCTGAATCCCATCAGGCCCCATTGCTCTTGTCCACCTTCAGTTTTAAGAGTTCTTTCAGAACCCTTTCTTTTGTAAATGGGCTGGTATTAACTTCTGTATCCAGAGTGTTTCTACTGTTTGTTTTAGGTACCTCCCTCTTCCTTTGTAAATACTGAGCAAAAATATTTGTTTAGTATCTCTGCCTTTCACAGTCACCCTCTGCCCACCCTCCCCCATTAAGCCTCACTATCCCTTCCTTGGTCTTCCTTCGCTCCCTGATGTACCTATAAAGGTTTTATCCCGTTCTTAACTGAGTTGGCTATCTTTTCCTCGGTTTGGGCCTTTGCTGTTCTGACTGCCTTCCCAGCTTCCTTTGCTTTAACTGATACAGTTCCCATCCTGCTCCTTCTGTGATTCCTTGTACTTCCTGAAAGCTTTTTTTCTCTTGAACCTTCACTGCCACTTCCTTCGAGAACCATAGTGGTTTCTTACATCGTTTAGTTTTGTTTATTTGCTTCACACAAGGCTTGTTACCTCTGTGATGGAAGTTTTATTCTTGTTCTTCCACCCTCCTTCCTGCCCATTTGCTAGTGCATTCCGTAGCACTCACCTATTTTAGCAAAGTCAGCCCTCCTAAAGTCAGTACCTTTGCCTTTGTATGGCTTGACTCTATTGCTGTGTTTATTGTGAACCATACTGTTCGATGGTCGCTAGTTCCCAGATGGCTACCCACTTCTACATCTGTGATCCTCTCTTCATCTCCATTTGAGAGAACCAGGTTTAAGATTGCTCACCTCGAGTGGGCTCCAATACTAGTTGTCTAAGGCATGCCCCTGTAGGGCATCTAGAATAACCCCACTCTTCAAGTGGCTGCTGCAATTGCACCCAGTTAACATCTGGCATATTCAGATCACCCATCAGCAATATCTCCCTTTTTCTGCCATACTAAGTATACTATCATTTCCTTGTCCATTTCTCCCCTGAGAAGGGGTCTGTATACTAACCCTGTGCAGATTGTGGTGCCATTGCCGGTCTCCAAATTTACCCACAGTGCTTCTTCTCCTCCTGTTTTCCCTTTTGTTCTGTTGTTTTGATTCCTTCCCTATGTAAAGAGCTACTCCTCCTCCTCTTTTACCCTCTCTGTCCCTCCTGTAGACATAAAAGAAAATGACTGTCCCTTGACTTTATTAGCTTTGGCTGCTTATCTGCACATGGCATCATAATGCCCTGTTTATGATGTCATAATTATCTCTACAGGCAAAATATTGTGATATCACAAACAGAACTGAGACTGCAGAAGCAGACAAGCAGACAGAGCAAACAGAGCAGATAACCTGTTTCATGCAAATGTCCTCATTAATAAACAAATAAAGGCAATAATTACAAAAAGGGTGAAATATAAGCTAAACTGTGTCTAGACATTTTGTTTTTCAAAGTTGTCCCAACTACATCAGGGGCTCTTTAAAGCCCTGTTACACTGCAAGCAAACATTTGGCATTAACAAATGCTTGTTTATATAACTAAAACTCATTGGATGATATACTACTTCCCACCTGCTGTATATTGTTTATTAAATAGCATAGAAATAGCCCAACACACAATCAGTGCCCTGTTGAGTATGCATGTGTGTAGGTTTCTGGTACCAGACCCAATGACTCTACATATGATTTGGCAACCAAGGGCCCTGTCAAGCAACATTTAATGTGCTATTTCTGCACCCTTTCTCATTTTCTGTGGAGAACATGGTGCTCTAGTAAATGCTGCAGCTGGGCGCTGTAACAGAACTCTGCATATGGTGTGCATATGAATTTATTCACAGTGAAAATATATGAATATAATCTGGTAACATTTTCAATCAAATCTGTTTTAAACTCTGCACTGCAGAACAATTATGACATTGTTCATGGTTTTCAAGCACTCAAAGAAGACCGTTCTTAAAACATGCAGGTCACCCTCATCTATAATCACTTCCACAAAGTCGTTTTCTTTACGGATTTCTTTTCAGTGTCCATCAAAGTGAAGAATCATGATGGTGCTAGAGATCAGAACAGCCTAATACTTTGCAAAAACAAAAGGCCATTATCAACCAAAAATGTGCCATTGTAGAGAGACACAAACCAGATGACTGCACTCTGCAGTCAATCAGTATCAGACAGACTGATAGATGAGAACTCCCTCTACTGGCATTCAGCCTGCAGTACCATTCTTTACATAATAGCTGCAAAGGTCTCTAAATGATGAGACCAAGGGATGTGCTTAGAAAGAAAGACAAAGGTGAGAAAGCAATTTGGTTTTCTATAGCGGATTTCACACACAGTGTACTGTGCCCCAAAGCACAGTCCAATCCATGAGCCACTGTGTTGTAAAGAGACAGCATAGCCTAGTGGTTTGAACACTGATCTGAGAACCTGGAGACCTGAGTTGGAATCCTCCACAACCACTGCATGTATCACTGACTCATCTCAAGTCAGTCACTGAGCCTCTATAATTAACAACTCTCTGTCTTCTCTCTTTCTTTCTCTTTACTTAACACCACCCCAGCTCTCCTCAGTCTCACCTAACCTGTCTGTATGCACCTAACAGCTGTTGCCAAAGGGTTCATGGATTGTAAAGTGTTTTGGTTTACAGAGTACACAAAAGACACTATATAAAATAGATTGCTTTCCTTTCATAAACAGCCAAGTCTGTATGAAGACAAAAACATAATTTAAGAAGAGATTTCTAGTAAAATAAACATTTGAAAATGCTACAGGATCTGAATTTAGTCTGATTTTGTTTGTTTTGCTCTTGTGTTTGTATGCAATGGTGTGCAGTTGTTCAGGGAGACCAAGACCAGGATTATCTGCTAAAGTAGTAAAACACAACTGTGGGAAGGGGCTGGTTCTGTGAGTTTATGCAGTACTGTGAAAGGTTAGACACAGAGACACACTCACTGGTAGAGTTCTTAAAAATAAGACTTTATCTTCATCAGTTAATTATTGCCCACTCTAGTTCAAATAAATTGCTGTTGTGGGTCTCCCAGTTGGCCACTTCCACAGGTTGTTGTGGTCAAGTACATCATCTCTGTGTAGTTTATTTCTTCAGCCTGGCTATCTGCCTTCAGCAATTTTTATCCGGTAGAAATGTATTGGCTTCTTCACTTTTTGTTCAACTCTCTGCCCATTTTGCTATTTCTCCTCTCCTATGGTCTTTCCATTCAGTCAAAGTACTCTTACTCTTGGCTGTGGATGTGATCGATCTAAGGCCACAAAACATTAGCTCTTTTCTTTCATAGTTATATTTGTCCAGTTATATATATATATATATATCTCACATAGCCTTGTACTTACATTTCTGAATATAACTGAGGATTGTAACACAGTAAAATAGTAATTCAAGGTCAGATTGGACTCTAGGACCATTGTGTCTGTCCCCCACTTGACTGCAGGGATGAACATATCTGCTTTTCACATGTGTACTGATTTATAGAGATTTTCCTGTAAAAAAACCCACAAGGGTGTAATATGAATCTATATGAAATAGAAACAGTCAGAAGTGAGAAAGAAGTGAGTGCCCTTACTTGGATTTGAAACCAGGATGCCCAGAATACTGTAATGCTGAGTTACCTTTGTGCCACTAGGACAACTGGAACTCGGGAACTGAGACACTGGAGCTACATACATTCTTTAATTACATTAAATCCATAAGAGTGCAGTATGCATGTATGTATGGAATACAAACAGGATGACATGAGAATGAAATAAGTGTGATGGCTGGAATTTAAACCAGGGTCACTCTGAATACCATTCTGCTGCACTACCAGCTGTGCCACGAGAGCAGTTGGAAACCTGAAACTCCCAGAAATGCCATTTCTTTCTCAAATGCACAACCTGAGCTGCACACATTTTATTTTCATTTATGCATGTATTTATTTGAAAATTGGTAACTGGGAAAGGCACACTGAGCAAGGCTCGCTTTCAGGTGCAACCCAGGGAAAAAGCAGACAATAAAGCATACACAGTAGAAATGAAACATTACAAAACAAAGCAGCAACAGAGTCCAATTCATAAAGATACAAGTGCAAATAGCAATAACAGGTGACAGAAGTGGGTGCTATGAGAAACTTCAATGCACAATTAAAGTAACAAAGGCAGGTTGCAACAATTCAGTGCAGCTGTTGTAGGAACAATGGCTGAGCCCAGGAGGGAGCCTACAGTAGGGGAAGGGTCAAATAGGGGCTGACAAGAGCAGGACTGGGTGGGGAGGAGTTTTAGCTGGTACCTAAGGGAAACACGGGAGAGATTGAGGAGAGACAGAGAGAGGATGGGAGTAGGTTCCAGAAGAGGCGAGGAGAGGAAGTAGGAGAAGGCTGACTTCCCAGCAGGGGAGTGAGGGTGAAAAGGGAGAAGGTGCAAGGATTCCTGGAGTAGAGTGAATATGTAGCAAAGGAATAGGTGATAGGAGTGTGTCTAGGGTAGGAGGGTAGGGACCCAAACCAGTATTCTGAGATGAAGGAAGCACAGTGGGACTGGCAACGTGAGGGTAAAGGAGGACAGATAGGGAGCAGTAGAGGGAGCAATGGTGAGTACAAGGAGGGAGTTGGTAGTAAAGTGACAAAGGCATTACAGAGTTGTTTAGTAAAGCAAAAGAAGAGGAACGAGCAGCACCGTAGATGACATCTGCATAGTCGAAGACCGGAGCACCATTTTGTAACCAGCTCCAGCAGACGTGGGAAATAAGTAGTCTTTGTTATGGTACAAGGCACCAAGCTTGGGGCAAAGTTTGGAGTGGATGACATTGATGTGGGCAAATAAGTCAAGCCTACCAAGAAGCCACACAGACTAGGATACTTGAAGGAGTAAACCACATCAGGAGGATGCCATTCAGGGTGGAGAGACAGGAAGTGGAGGCCAGCCTGGCTAGTTTCTGGCAGGTGCCAATGGTCATGGACACTGTTTTTAGTGTTGACCTAGAGATGGATGGACTGGAACCAGTGTAGGGCATTATTGAAGTCCTGCAAGAGTGAGTCTTCCACAGCCTCTGTCAAGGGGCCTGAAGTGTAGATAACTATGTCATCTGCATACATATGAATATGCAAGTTGGCACAGGCAGAAGGAGTTCATTCAGAAAATGGAGAAGAGAACTGACCCAGGATGGAGTCCTGTGGGACACGAGTCTGGATGGGAAGGATGAGGCAGGACACCTCCTATCTGTACTGACTGCTAAGGGCCCAAGTGGTAGGAGCAGAATCAGTCGACAGCAGAGGCTGAGGGCCAACAGAACTAAGCTTGTCCAGCAGGAGTGGATGGGCCTCTGAATCAAAAGCTTTGACCAGATCAATGAAAATGGCCTCTGTGATGTGTCCTGATCCATCTCAGAGAGAATGGAGTTAATGACCCATAGCAGGGAGGACAAAGTGGAATGGTGCTTCTAAAAACCATACTGGAAGGAGGCGAGCAAATGGGAAGAATGGAGGAAATCAGCAAGCCTGGTATAGTTGATTTTCTTATAGCTTTACAAGAGGGGGAGAAGGAGATAGGATGAATGTTGTCGGGAAGAGGATTTGACCCTTGTGGGGAAGAACTTTAGCAATCTTCCAAGACTGAGGGACAGCACAGAGAGTGAAGGAGAGGTTGAGGAGGTGAGCAAGTGATGGTGGCAATGACAAGAGCTAAAACATGGAGCATGAGGCCATCAGGGCTAGATTTGGACAAGTTAAGGAGGAAAGGGTAATCAAGGTTTCTGGTAGCGATAGGGGAAATTAAACCCTAGGGAGGGGTGGGGCAGGGAGTAGGATGGAGATGAGGGACAGGAAGAGCCAGGGTGGGATGGAAGAGCACAAGTAGTGAAAAACTTATTGAAGTGAGCAGCAACAGAGGAGGATCTGAGACAGGTGAACCATAAACCATGAGAACCAGGGAGAGGACTGGGCTGGATGAGCAAAAGGGATGAATTACCTTCTGAATTTGGCAGGGAAGTTAAGATTGTTCTGGAGGCTGATCTTTAAAAAGAGGGATATGGTGGTTTAGACAGCCTTTGTGCAAGTTTTTCTAAGTGTCCCATAAGACTGGAGGGCAGATAGGGAGTGGGATACTTTGTACCTAGCCCAGACTTGATTACAGGACTTGCACATGTCAATGAGGTCAAAGGTAATCCAGGGGTGGTAAGAAGACTTAACCCTTGACCTTCTGTTGGGGCATCCTTATCCCAGATGGAAGCAAATTTTAATGGAGAGAGAGAGGTCTATGTCAATGTCTGGGGGATGGTGACCAATTAGTTGCAGCCGGGTCACCAGTAGACTGTTTTGTTAAGCTTCAAGAGGGACCTGACTAGATGTATTTAGGGAAGAGGGAGGATGCCAGACTTTCCTGACATAAAATGTCATGTAGTAGTCACTAAAGGCATTCAGCAAAATACCTGGTGCAGTGATGGATGGGGTGTCCAGTTCAGAAGGTGTGGTTAGAGGAGTGTGGATTGGGATGGGTGGATCCAGTAATGAGCTGGGAGAGGTTTAAGGACTCAGTCCTGAGAGAGATTGGCCTGGAGGCAGGGGAAAGTCAGTTCATTTTGAAATCCTCAAGAAGGCTGGAGTTCAGCAGAGGAGGAGTGTGAAGTAAGGGCAGACAGTGAGTCAACCAGGGAGGAAGGGAAGATTTTAGGTGAGGCATAACAATCACCAATGAAGATGGGAAGAGAGGAGGGTAGGGAAAGTTTAACTAGGAGAAACTCATGGGAGTGGGTACAGCCTCCTGAGAGTGATGGTGCAGAAGAGGCTCTGGCAGACACAGAGGGCAACACCACCACCACGCTTGCCATAATCCTGCTTGAAGAGGTGATAGTCAGGAGGGCCAGGCTAGAATCAGAAATTCTGGTGGACAGCCAGTATTTGGTGATACAGAGGCGGTCAGTAGAGGTGCTGAGAAACCCAGACATTAAGTACATTATATCCAGTATAGTGAGGAGGATCCTAGCACGGAGGTGAAAAATGCTAAGGCCACTAGGAGGGGAGGAAGTGAGGGTCCAGGATTTGATTCCACATCACCAGAAAGGAGAAGGAGAAGGAGCAGAATTGGAGATAAAGGATAGAGTGGACTTACATCCTCTAGTCTGGGGGGGAGGGAGAGACGGAAGGGACAAGACAGAATTGTAAAGAAACTCCATGTTCAGGGTAGGAATGGGAAGGGGACCAGGATGAATGGAGAGGGAGGTGGAAGAGTAGAAGGGTGGGAAGAGGTGAATAGAGGGGAGGAAGAGATTAAAGATGGGATAATGTGGAGTAGGATTGTGTGGGATAGGGTGGGGCAGGGAGGAGGAGGAGGCAGAGGAGGAGGGCAGGGAGCATAATTGTCAAAATACAGCTGAAACTGAACTAGGCAAATAAAATTTAAAAAGAAATAAAGTTTAACCTAGTTAGGGTGTTACTAGGTTACCCCTAAAATTAGTAAGTAGTAGAATAACAAGCACACACTGATGAAAGTAAATAAAAACATACAGTGTAAAATTATGTATGATAACTAGCAACAAGCTATACCTAGATAGAATCTAAGTAGGGAACCTGGCAGTTTGCAAAGACAACAGTCATACAATAGATAAAGCAACTGATAAAGCAGTGCAGACAAATTATTTTATAAGGGGACTAGGAAATATGGTTTAAACCAGATAGGGTGCAAATAGGTTAACTGATTAATATTAAACAAGTAAAACCAAACAGGTGTTTAATGGAGAGAGCAGCTGGTTAGTTTGTCACTTTAAAAATAAAGGAGCAAAACCAGAAATAGGGCTATACCTAGATAGGATGTAGCTAAGATGCCTGAGGTTTAGCAAGGTAGCAAACGGACATCTTTGTTGGCAGGAAGTCTCTCAGTTCAGTCAGTTTTAGTGCAGTTGGTGTGTAAGACCTAAAATGCCAGAGGAGATTGAGGGGTTCTTATTTGACTGCAAGTGGAGGGCAGTGCAGCAGCTGATCATGGACCCCAGGCAGACTATGTCTGTTAGTTGTCCTTATGCTGTGGTCCCAGCACCTGGACTGTAATGCAGAGACCACTAGATGTAAACTGACTTTAAAAAAAAGATGTAGCAGCCAGCCTGGTGGCACAGAGGGCTCAAGCGCTGGATGTCTCACCTGTGGCATGATGGCAACCCAGGTTTGGGAGCGAGCCTGGGTCATCAGAGGTCAGCATGGGGAGGTGGGTGGAGCAGGATGGAGTAAGCTGCAAGGCAGCTCTCCTCTCCAGGGAGGTGGGTGGCATTCCTCACTCAGCTACCCCTGGTGGAGACTGAGGGCTCGCGTAAGTGAAGGTGCCAGCGATAGGCCAATAGGGGTGGGCGAGGGCCGTTACTGGGCTGTAGGGTGCATGCATGCCACATGCACAATTCATTCTTCCTAGGGTCTCGGCAAAAAGGTGAGAAAATCAGAAAAAGCAGCCGGTGGCAGGATGGCGACTGACTCTCCACAGGCAGCTCCCGGACTGGGTGTAGGTAAGCCCCAGTAATTCCGGGGTATGGAGCTGGGGGAGTCAATCAGATGGGGTCGCATGGCATGAGGAAAACAGATGGAGATAAAAAAAGATGTAGTAACATCCGTCAACTCTTAGAAGGCTTGAGTTGGTTGAAAGAGCAAGCTGGAGTTTTCAATGGGACTCTTCGTCCCCATGTTGAAGCTAATCTGCAGGTAAGGTAGATTGGTGGAGACGGAGAAAATGGTGATCTTGCATGCCTTGCTGACCCCATTAAAAGTGCCACCACTGAATCTGAGCTGCAGAGCATGCGGGCTTTCCAGGTTCCTGGCACACAATGTAGTTCCACCCACCAGTTCTCAGAAGGCTCCAATTGGTGGAAACAGTAGGAGGGAGCGTTCAGTGGGACCCTTGTCCCCATACTGAAGCTGAACTGCAGGTGAAGGGAGAAAGCTGATAGAAATGGTGACCCTGCATGCGTGGCTGACCCCACTGGAAGTGTTGCTGTTTAGTATGAACTAGAGGATCTAATTGGTGGAAAGAGCATTCTGGAGCTTTCAATGGGACCCTTTGTACACACACAGAAGCTGAACTGCAGTTGAGTTGGAGGGGAGGCTGATGAAATGGTGACCCTTCATGCCTTCCTGACCCCACTGAAAATGCCACCACTAAACATGAGAAGCAGAATGTCCTCAGGCTTTTCAAATTCTATGGCACACGATGGAGCTCCCCACACCAACTCTCAGAAGGCTGCAATGTGAGGAAAGAGCAGGCTAGAGCTTTTAATGAGACCCTTGTACCCAGGCCAAAGCTGAACTGCTGGTGAGGTAGAGGGGAGGGCTGAAAAAATAGTGACCCTGCATGGCTTGCTGACCTCAATGAAAGTGCCACTGCTGAACTTGAGCTACAGAGTGTCCTGAGTTTTTGAACTCCAAGCACATAATGTACTCCACCCACCCTCTCAAAAGGCTATGACTGGTGGAAAGAGCTGGCTGGAGCTTTCAAAGGAGCCTCTGTCCCCACACTGAAGCTGAATGGGAGGCTAATGAAATGATGACCATGTACGCCTTGCTGACCCACTGAAATCCACAAGGGTATAATGTGCATATATATGAAATATAACAGAGAAGTGAAAAGAACTATCTGCTTTAGCTGGGAAAAATTGATCCTCAAGGAGTTTCCATCTGTCCCAGGGCTACATCTAGTAACTCAGTGGAATAGTATTCCAAAAGCTTGGGTTCAAATCCCAGCTAGGGCACATTTATTTCTCACTCCTTTCTGTTTGTGTTCCATATATATGCACATCGCAGTCTTGTGGATTTAATGTAATTAAAATCTGTGTAGCTCCAGGTTGTGCACATGAGAAAGAATTGGTGTTCCTGAAATTCCCAGGCTTTCAGTTGTCTTGGTGGCAAATTAGCAGCACAGCAGAATGGTATTCTGAGTGGCCTGGGTTCAAATCCCAGTTAGGTACTTTTTTTCTCACATATGTGTGTTTGTTTTCCATATAGATGCATAGTGCATCCTTGTGGGTTAAATATTATTACAATTGTTGTAGTTCTCGCCACGCATTTAAGAAAGAACTGGTGTCTTTGACAGTCCCAGGTTTCCAGTTTTACATCTGGTAGTACAGCTGAACGCTATTCTCAGTGACCTTGGTTCAAATCCTGGATACAAGCACTTATTTCTTTCTCATGTCTGTCTGTTTGAATCTCCCTATACATTCTGCTGTATATTAATAGTAGAGTGAGGGTGTCTCTTATGGGATATAAAGGTTATCTCATGCTGTTTTGGGTGAGAGGACTGCGAAGTGAAGCTGATCTGTTCTGTTAGCCCAAAAAGCACGAGATAACCTTATCCCATAAGACAACCTCACTCTACATATTAATATATATAAAGCAGTGGAACTGCCTCTAGCCCAAAAGACTATGAATTTTGTTGACAGTATTCATTTATTTGTGCTCATTCTGCTGGTCTCCCCACTGTTTCATGTGCTAGTGGTACATTCCATGAGCGGTGCTTATGTGCTGACATTGAAAGGGGCTAATTTGGAGCATCACTTCTATGGTGGCAGCGGGAGGAAGCACTGATTAAACCTTTTCTTTTTTTTTTAACATTTGCCAACATCGTTATTAATATATAGAACTGACATACTAAAATCCCCCTCTACACATGCATAATGTGCCTGATTTCTGTTTCCAAACTGCACATGCACAATTGTGCTTGTGAATACAACAACTGTACCTTGCTGGCTATTAGCAGTTTACAAAAGAACTTAGCTGCTAGTATGAACCACATTACCAACAAACACAATGTTAAACTCAGCTACAGAGTCAAGCCATACAAAAGTGAGGGTACTGGACTTTAGGAGGGCTGACTTTGGCAAGATGGGAGAGTGCCTCAGAAAAGCACTAGCAAAACAGGCTAGAAGGAGGTGTGGAGCAACAATGGGAATCATCAAACTGCCATCACAGAGGCAACAAGCCTTTGTGTGAAGCAAATAAACAAATCAAAATGAAAGAAAAAGCCACTGTGTTTCTCAAAAGAGGTGGCAGTGAAAGTCAAGAAGAAAAAGAACAGCATTCCGAAGTATAAGGAAACACAAAGGAGCAGGACAGAGAGCTGTACCAGTTAAGGCAGAAGGAAGCAGGAGGAAGTCAGAATAGCAAAGGCCCAAACTGAGGAAAAGATAGCCAACCCGGTTAAGAATGAGGATAAAACCTTTATAGGTACATCAGCGAGCATAGAAAGACAAAGGAGGGATAGTGAGGCTGAATAGAATGAACAGTGGGTGGGCAGAGGGGACAGTAAAAAGCAGGGCTACTGAATAAATATTTCTGCTCAGTATTCACAAAGAGGAGGGAAGTGCCTAATCCAATTAATAGAAGCACTCTTGATAGGGGGTCGATCCAGTCCTTTCACAGAAGAAAGGGTTCTGCAAGAACTCCTAAAACTGAAGGTGGACAAAGCAATGGGGCCTGATGGAATTCACCTCAGAATTCTAGAAGAATTAAGGGGAACTAGTGAAACCACTGGCTACTCTTTTTAATAAATCATGGGAGGATGGTGTGGTACCCGAGGACTGAAGGAAGGCTGATGTGATTCCCCTCACAAAAGTGGGACCAAGACAGAGGCAGGAAACTACAGACCTGTCAGTCTGACCACTTTGGTCGGGAAAGTGATGGAGTCACTTCTGAAGGAAAAATAGTTGAGCACCTAGAGGCCAGTGGGGCACAGGACCCAAGGCAGCATGGGTTCACAGCGGAAGGTCATGTCAGATGAATCTAATAGATTTCTTTGACTGGGTGACCAAAGTAGTAGACCAGGGAGGGCTGTGGACATGGCCTACCTAGACTTTAGCAAGGCATTTGACACAGTCCCACAAAAAGATTAATAGTCAAATTAAGCAGCCTGGGAGTGGTCCTAGGGTGGTAGCCTGGGTAAAACATTGGCTGGACAACAGTACACAGAAGGTAATTGTAAATGGAGTCCACTCTGAAGAAAGAAGGATTACTAGTGGGGTACCGTAGGGTTCAGTATTGGGTCCAGTCCTTTTAATGTCTTCATAAGTGACATTGCAGAGGGACTGGAAGGAAAAGTATGCCTCTTTGCAGATGACACAAAGATCTGCAACAGGGTTGATACACAAGGAGGCATGGAAAGGATGAGAAGGGACTTGGCAAGGTTGGAGGAATGGTCAGAAGTATGGCAGCTAGGATTCAATGCAAAGAAGTGCAAAATAATGCACCTGGGAAACAAGAACCCAGTGGAAGAATACGTAATGGGAGGCGAGGTAGTAACAACAACAAAAATGGAAAGGGACCTGGGGTAATCATATCAGATGACCTTAAAGTTAGCAAGCAATGTGAGAAGGCAGTAGGGAGAGCTGGGTGTATACTGGGATGCATAGGAGAGGCATCAGCAGCAGAAAACAGGAAGTTATTATCCCTCTGTACAGACAGTTGGTGAGACCCCATCTGGAGTACTGCGTCCAGTTCTGGAGACCCCATCTCCACAAGGACATAGACAGGATAGAGAGGCAGTCCAGAGGGGGCAACTAAAATGGTGCAGGGTCTGCAAGAGAAGCCGTATGAGGAGAGACTAAAGGAGCTTAATATGTATACCCTTGAGGAAAGAAGGAGAGGGGGACATGATAGAAACTTTTAAGTACCTCAGTGGAATCAACAAAGTCCAAGAGGGTAGCATCTTTCAGAAAAAGAGCATTGCAGAACAAGGGACACAATTTAAAGATAGAGGCGGTTCAGGGGCAATGTGAGGAAGTATTATTCACAGAGAGGTAGTAGATGCATGGAACAGCCTTCCTGAGGAGGTTGTGGGGTCTAAAACTGTGGGAGAATTCAAGAATGCATGGGACAGACATAAGGCAATTCTTGTGGGAGGTAGGAAGAAATAGACCGTTGGTTAACTAGGATCTGCGGCCTATCCTGTAGGTAGGGAAATGGGCAGACTAGGTGGGCCAAGTGGTCCTATCTACTGTCAAAGTCTATGTTTCTATGTCTATGTTTCTATGTTTTCTTAATGAATCCCAACAAAAAAACTATGATGACAACTCGGTTACTGTGTTGAATGGTCTGTAAGTAAACAAAGCCACGCTTCCTTTGCTCCTTGTGTGTGTATATGTTGTGTGTGTGTGTGTGTGTGTGTGTGTGTGTGAGAGAGAGACAGGCGTTGCTGTGCTTTTATTAAATAGACTGACTTTTAATTTCCTTACACTTCTGGATCATTCATGTGGCTCAAGGAGTGCTCGTTTGAAATACTGCAGTGGCAGTTCGTCTGCAACTTTTCTGCTTCAATATACAGATTTTTTTAAAAGCGAGATTCTTCTCCCAGGTGATTCTGCCACAGCTGACAAGAACAATGTGACAAGAGAGAGTCATCACAGCAGGAATCAGCTGTGCTGAGCACTGTGAGGCAGCAACTGTACACTCAATAAGAGGTACAGTAATGTTCCACTCTGATTGGTGGAGGCAGTTACACTGCTTTATAATAT
Source organism: Neoceratodus forsteri (assembly GCA_016271365.2). Lineage (NCBI taxonomy): Eukaryota > Metazoa > Chordata > Ceratodontiformes > Ceratodontidae > Neoceratodus > Neoceratodus forsteri. Next base: position 698,702,957 of record CM028132.1, read on the forward strand.
CTAGAATACCCTGATATTCCCTTCATATGCAAACATTTGTCCTGACTTACCTTAAAGGCCTGTGCTGTCTTAATGTCCGCTGTCTCTGCTGGTTGGCTGTTACAATGGTTCATTACCCTCTGGGAGAAAACTGCCTCCTAACATTGCCACTGAATGTACTGCCCCGTACTGAAAGCAAGCTAATCTCACAGTTAAACTGACACCTTTTAAATGAAAGTACTGTCACATCATAAGCATTTATTTATAAGTATGTTCCCTTATTCAGGAAGAGAATGAAATACAAAATTTCACCTTGGTTTAATATGAGCATTGCTAATGCCTTCCATGAAAAATGCTGAGAAGAACAACCAGAGAACAAAACTTGAAACCCACTAGCTTCACGATGAAAACTAAGAAATGCCCATGCCAGAGTCATAAGGGAAGCAACTGTACAATTATCCACAGGCATCAATGCTGCCCATCCCTACTTCAACTTTTGACTTATTACTGCAGATGAAGTCTTAAGAATTGTTTGCCTTCTATATGAACAAAGCCCTTGGGTAGTTGATCTATTTTAAAAGTAGCTGGAAATCTAATGCCTTCTCCACTATGATGTATCTATAACCTATCAGTAAAGGGGAAGGGTCCTTACCACAAGACTGGAAATGTATCTATGTGATCCCAATACATAAGGGTGACTGCAGATCTCATCCTAATAACTGCAGACCGCTACCTATAATAGAGACATATGGTAAGATCCATGAGAATTTACTAGCAGCTCAGCTACAATCCTACATTAACGGTAAGCAAGAAAAATCGGCACTGACCCTTTCAGCATGGTGCACTCTGTTGCCACCTAATTCTTTAACTGAATTACATCAAAGCTAGAAAAAATGGAGTAAGCAACCTCAAATTTCAGGCCAATGTTTAAACATAGTAAATACACCCTTTGAAGATACTACCCAGACCAGCCTGTTGGCTTTATACACAGTCCACTTAAAGGAACAAACCCCAACTAATTAAAAAAGCTGGGTGTGGCCCATAGAAATTTCAATGGTATAATACAATGTGCAAAATAAAATGTAAGTGCAACAGTGAAAAATGCTCAGTGCACACAGTGCAACATGTAAATACAAAGAACAAAAAGTAACCAAAAATTGAAATCGAACTCAAACAGAAGCTATGGCCACATGATGTATGCACAGAGCTCTAAAGTAAAACAAAATAATGGCTATTAGAGATTAATGCAAAAGATAAAAAATATTACCATGAATTTTGGTTTTCAATTAATAAGCCCTAATGTGGCGATACTGAAAATAAACGCCTCAATGTAAAAATTGGATGGGAAGAGGATAATAGAGAAAGGCTCCAAGAATAGAAAGAATAGTATACCCTTTAAATAATTACAGTACCATAAATGGGATAATCGACAGTTACACTGATTAACCACAAAAATGTTAGTTGGCAGATTGGTCCTTGCACAGCAAGATGCACAATCTAGGTGATTTGATACCTTTGTTGGACCAACAGAGATTATAGAAAAGTAATCTCTGTTGGTCCAATAAAATATCAAATCCTAGTTTGTCTAACTGATTAACCACAGAAAAATGTATCTAAGAAATGGGAGCAGCTCCGGTTCTCTGTTCTGTCCTGGATATTTTCTGGCTCCTGTGCTGACAATCCAAAACATTTCTCTCTTTAATAGCTTGTTATTGAAATCCTCCTTCCGATTCTGTTCCACTTTTGAAGTCCAATAAATGGAAGGAATGTTTACCATTATGCTGGAAGGTAATGCGTGTCCAGCCATAGCCTATACCCGATTCAGATCCCTTACTGCTCTATTATGTTCTCCTATTCTAATGCAGAATTGCCTGATTTTACCAACGAAAACAAAATGCTCCACAACAACATCTTTCAAAATATATCACACCATTGGTGTCACAGGTAACAAGGGGTTAAAAGTCATTTACATGACAGACTTTGAATTAAAGAAGCCTTTTACTTTTGCAACTACAAATAGGGCTCTGTTGAGGCTGCAGAGGCTGCACACTATGGACCAATGTGTCCTCATTCATATACCATCCTTGGTTTTATACTTGCCACATCCATCAAACCTTGATCAGTGTCCAGGATACTTATACTGCAATAGATGTTCTTCTGAATTTCACTGGAGAAAGGAGAAAAGGTAGTAACAAAGGTATATTTGGTGTCAACAATACTGTGATGGACCCGAGTGCTCTGTGCATGCATCAGGTCACTTATAGTGCCTATGTCACTACCTGTTACAAACCAGGGAGGTCAGATATGATTGCCCAAGAGGTTGAGTACTAGAGCAATCCAAATGACTGAGCCACAAGTAAGTCAGTTCTTGTTGGGCTCAGACAGGAACTCTCTCACAAATACATTACACAGTAAATAACATGCAAATAACAACCAGATTTATTGAAAGGGTAAGTGAGAACAAGGGACATAAAGGAAGAACAGGCACAAGATATAACAATGGAGAATAAATCACTAAACTGTAAACTCCTCCAGCGCCCAACCCTGGCAATCCCACATCCCAGGGCAGGTGCACACAGCTTCCAACCTACATATCTCACTAATGTTGGGGTGGGTACCTCACTGAGCTGGCTAGTATGGGCTGATAGACCTATTGGCATGTTATCTTGATTCATCACAAACATAGAAAGCAAGCAAGCATAAAAACTGAACAAAGGAAAAGGGCCCCTGTTTGTAATTATAAAAGGGTCTAGGAAATGCAAAGCTGTGATTGGTTACTGTCATTCCATTAGGTGTGCATTAACTAATTAACATACTGTACTTGTACAGCCGCTACATATGAGCATTGTTTCTAAAAATAAGTTCCTTCTTTTGAATTCTTTTTAGAATGCTCATCCACCATTAGTACATCTGCTAACACAACTGACTCCCTTATTAACGTACAGAGTCATGTCTATAGAATAATATTACATTTAATCACAAGTCATCTCAGTAGTATTGTACTTTTCGTTGTTTACTGCGAGATCACGGACCCTTAAAATTCTAAAACCGCATGGTGCTGAGGCCTTCGTGCTTCATCTCTCTCTACACATGCATCCTATTCACTGTCTCTCATTGTCCATTCAAGCTGCATTTTACATTTACTACCATAACAGATTATCTCTCTCTCTCTCTCTCTCTCTCTACTGCTGTTTATTGCAAAGACAAAATTCATATCACTCAGCAAACAGTCATCAAGGCAGGTTGATTACATTTTCTCTTTCTTTTACAGCCCTTTGTGTTTATCACTGAATCAACAGAAAATACCCTTACATAGATACATAAACAGTGTCAGCAGATAAGGGCCTATGGCCCACCCAGTCTGCCCATTTGAGCTTGTAAGTTCAGTTTATGTTTTCCTAGAAGTCTTTGCCCCTTACCTGACCTCCAGAATTCCTTTATGTCTATCTCATGCATTCTTAAATCCAGTGATTGTTTCAGCCCCACCACTTCCTCTGGCAGGGTGTTCCACTTGTCCACCACCCGTTCTGTGAAGAAATTCTTCCTCATGTTTCCTCTGAATCATCCTCCTCCAACTTCATCCCATGCCCTCTAGTCCTGGAACATCTTTTCGCTTAAAATAGTGTATTCCTGCATCCTGTTCCTCCCTGTGAGACACTTGTATGTCTCTATCATATCCCCTCTCCCTCCTCTCCTCCAGGGTACATGTTCAGTTCCTTCAACCTGTCTTCATAGGACTTGTGATGCAATCCATGCACCATCTTTGTTGCCCTCCTCTGATCCTTCTCTACCCTGTCTATGTCCTCACGTAGGTATGGTCTCCAGAACTGTACACTGTACTCCAGGTGGGCCTCACTAGTGTCTTGTATAGCGGAATTATGACCTCCTTTCCTGCTGGTGATGCCCCTGCCTATACATCCCAGCATCCTATTTGCTTTACCTGCTGCCTTGTCACACTGTTTCGCTACCTTGGGGTCATCAGAGATGATAACCCCAAGATCCCTTTCCTGCTTAGTGCATGCTATATCCTCACCCCCAACCGATATATTGTGCCAGGGTTTTGTGCCCCATATGCATTATCTTGTACTTCTTTGCATTGAATTTCAACTGCCAAACCCCTGACCATTCTTCAAGTTTCTGCAGGTCCCTTCTCATTCTGTCTACACCCTCTGGTGTGTCTACTCTGTTACAGAGCTTTGTGTCATCAGCGAACAGTGAAATTCTGCCTTCTAGGTCCTGTGCAATGTCACTGATGAAGATGTTGAATAGGACTGGTCCCAGCACTGATCCCTGTGGTACCCCACTGGTCACTCTTCCCTCTGTGGAGTGACAGCCATTTACCACCACCCTCTGTGTCCTGCCACCCAGCCAGTTACCTACCCACCACACATACTGTCCTGCCCACACCCATATTCCCCAGTTTGTGTAATAGTCTTCTATGTGGCACAGTGTCAAAGGCCTTGCTGAAGTCCAGATAGGCCATGTCCACTGCCCTCCCTGATCCACCTCCCTAGTCACTCAGTCAAAAATTCAACAGGGTTGGTCTGGCATGACATCCCTGGTGAAACCATGCTGCCTTGGGTCCTGTAATCCACTGACAACCAGATGTTCCACCAATCTCTCCTTCAGTAGTGCTTCCATGATCTTCCCCACTACCAGGTGAGGCTGACTGGTCTGTAGTTCCCTGCTTCCTCTTTGTTCCCACTTTTGTATAAGGGGACTACATCTGCTGTCCTCCAGTCTTTGGGTACCTCCCTGTTTCCAGTGATCGGCTAAACAGGATAGCCAGAGGTTCAGCCACCACCTCTCTTAGTTCTTTAAGGACCATGGGGTGCACTCCATCTGGCTCCATTGCTTTATCAACTCTTATTACTTCCAGTTCCTTCAGGACCCTTTCTGTGTAAAGGGACTTGTGTCCATTTCTGCACCATTCTCACCCTTGTACTCCCTTCAGACCCATTACCCTCCTCTTCCTCAGTAAAGACTGAGCAGAAATACCTGTTTAATATGTCAGCTTTACTGTTGTCATCCTCCATGCCCCCATCCTCCCCTTCAGTCTCACTATCCCTCCTTTGTCTTTCTTTTTCACTTATGTACCTGTAAAGGTTTTGTCCCTCTACCCACTGATTTTGCAATGTGTTCTTCTGTCTGAGCTTTGGCTTCCTTACTGACTTCCCTGCCTCCCTTTGCTTCTCCTGGTACTTCTCCCTATTCCCTTCTGCCTGTGTCTTTTGTATTGCCTGAATGCAATCTTTTGGCTTTCACTTTCTTTGCTACCTCTTTGGAAAACCATAATGGTCTCTCTTCCTTTTCCTTTTGCTAACCTGCTTAATGCATAATTCTGTTGTTCTTGTAATCCCCATTTTAAATACTGCCCACTGTTCCTCAACCCCTGATTCCTGTCCTTACCTCCAACATATAGTAACAACTCCCACCCAACCATCAAAGAGCCAGTGAACAGGCTGAAACTGGAAAAGAGTATCCCCACCGAACTCCACAGAGTGAACAAGCAGATGTATGTTAGCTGGTCAGAATCTGTGAGCTGTTTTAAAATATTTATGCAGTTATAAAGAGCAAAGCAATAAAAACAGTAAAACTGTTGTTTTTAACCAGCACCATTACTGCTCTGCAGATCGAGCAGACTTCTTTTAGCGAGAGAGAACAAATTTAGTTCCGCCAACTACAGAGCCACATTATAAGTGGGCATCTCCGTATCAGACTAATTGCATGCGTGGATGTGTCCACTGTTAGTTTTATGTCAATAGCTTTGCAAAGGTTACCAAGGCAACACTAAAGACCCCATGGCACCACTGAGAAAGTGAACATTTAATGATGATTTCTGCAAAACTGTGTATCAGGAATTGCACTCACAATTACATAAATACAAATGTTGGACCTCTATTTTGAAGTTCAGTGCACTCTGTTGATAGCAGTGCTTTAGCTCATGAGCACGTCCACTAACATTCCACACAAAATTGGTACGAAAAAAATGGCAGAAGAGCTACTCTGTCACACTTTAACCTTCAAATCCTCCTTCACTGAAAATATGTAGGTGTACAACATTTTTATTTTGCCCAATTTTATAATAGCAGTAAGGTATTCCCAGGGGTTATGTTAATGCTCAGGTTAATCAGTCCCTAGGGGCATGTGGCACTTGGCTACAACTCATGCCATATTACACCCCCAGGGGTAATTAACTAGAACATTAACATAACCCAGTCATATCTTATTACTTAATCCACAAGGTGGGCCATTGTGGCTTAGTTCAGTCTGCTCAGGGCTTTAGCCTCATGCCCCTATCTATTTATCTCGTACACTGTATTGCAGAGCCAGAGCCCAGGGATTACTCACTGTTCTGTAGACCCTCAGAAAATCAGACTCTATCTGACTGCTATGTGACTCATCTTTGATAATAAGCTGTCCTTTAAGAAGCACATTGTTATTTTAGTCTCTTAGGTTAAGGATAAAGTAGGTTTCTTCTACAGAAACAAATATATTTCAATCTGCAAATCTTGGAGACAATTGATGAAAATAAAAAGTTACTGTGCACAATAAAAGTAATATATATATATCACCTGTAGGTGGTCTAACTTTCATTGCAGATTATTGGAATGCACCAGATTCATGGCTAGCGCCCAGGAGGTATTGAAGAACCCTCACCACACCATCAGTTACTGTATGATGAAGAAAAAGCCTGTGAACTGATTGCTTTGGGGGTTTCTCTGTAGCTGTCAAGAGCAAAATGAGATCCAAGTAACCATAGCTGAGCTAAAGCACTCCCAGGTCCTTAATCAGTCATTTAATTATGAATTATGACGGATAATCCATACTGTGTTAGCATTACAAATGCTATAAATCTTTACTGGAGCATATTAAAAGTCATTACAAGACACTCAAATTATCTTTTAAAAAGGACCCTCTAGAAAAGGAACCTTTTCCATGGCTATGAATGTCAGATGTAATTGGTACTATTTTCTTGTAGGTCTGGCAATTTTGAGCCAGTTATGTTCAGCCAGAGCTTTTAGGCAGGGCTGCTAAAGTATGATGCTTCAAGTGTTATCCAGAATCCTGTCAAATACTTAAAGCAGCAGGATTTGTTAATCACCATTGTCACGCACTCCTGTGGGGTGGGATTCAGCTATTAATGTGGAGTTTAATTTATACCCCAGCCCTGGAGTTTCAGGTTCACCCTGCCACTTACCTCTTCTGGTGCTGGTCGTTGGAGTCTTAGCTTCTTCAGTTCATACTCTCTCTGGCTGTTTTTCCTGCGTCTCCATTTCAAACCTCTTCTGCTGTCTTTCTGCTGGGCTTCAAACTTTTTCTGCTTGAATTCCAAATCCAATTTCCTCAACTCCAGCTGCAGCCTGATCCCTTCCATACCCAGCTTTGTGGTGGCCTGATGCTGTGGCCCTGGGTTCCCTCTGGTCTCACTGTCCTCCTCCTGAGACTGGACACTGTGGCGTCCCTTGACACCTCCACATCCAAGGTCTGGTCCCTCTCAGTCACTGGCTGTGACTCAAGGTCCCAGGCAGTTGCATGCTTATCAGCTGCCACAACAGCCTCCATGAGGTTCTTTTGCTTCACCCTCATAATGGACCCCTCTTTCCTGGCACAGCTGCTTCAGCTCTTCTACACTGTAGTCTCTGTACTTGGAAGTCCTCTTTCTTTCCTACACTAGCACTAGTCTGTCATGTACTTGCAGCAAAAAAAAAAACTGAGGAACTATATCTTGTAAACCAATTTGCCATTTTCAATTTTCTGCCCTCTTCATGTGTGGTTGTTAAAACAGTTTGCCAGTCCCACCACTGTCACCAAATATGTCACCAGCCCACTCCCATGGAGCAGTTTCTCTCTGCATCACAGAAAATCTCTCCGGTGACAGGAGGGTCAGGGATACCTTTTTCAGTCCTTCTATCACTCTCACTGTTTCACAACTGAACATATGCCAGAGAATCCCAGGATGCCCTCTGTCCATGCAAGGATACAAATACAGTCTTGAGTCTGTGTTCCTGGAGTAGCACCCTCTCAGCCACTGCACAACAAACCCAGAAAGACACAGGCATGTATAGGCTTTGGGGACCCCTATACACCCTACTGTGTGTCTTTCCCCAGAAATGCAGAGCTTGGATCAAACCCCCAAAGGCTCCTCCTGAGACCCTTCATATTTTTCCCTCCTTTCATCATGAAGTCCCTAATGGTACTTCACTTTGGTAGTGTTTGGCCTTAAAACAGTCACACGGGCATAGTATTGTCTGAACAGCTTTTATCAAGGCAGTACACACACAAATGACATAGGCAAAATTATTTTAAAAATAAGCCAAAGGCTTTACTAATTAAATTAATAAGAAAACAGTAAATAACATCAACACAAATAATTTTAGGCGTTAGTTATAGGATATTGAAAATAAAAGGAAAAGTATACATAAAAACCTACACTTTAAAACTGGAGATTAAAGTTCTATCTTGAATCCATGTGGTAGTTAAAGTTCTGGCTCTAGTGATCCAGGAGAATGTTCTTGAGAAGAAAATTGTTTCTGCTTTCTCATCAAGCAGGTAGAGAGGGTCCCAAATGCAATAATGGCAAAAACGTCAAGCAAAAGGCAAAGGCTAAAGGCTCAGATACCCCTCTGCATCCTAGTTTTAAAGGGTTTCAAAAGGCAGGTCCAGTGCATAGTGTCTGGCCTCACGACTAGCTAGCATTCTGTTTCTATGGTTATTACCCAACCAATCAGAGTTTAGTATTTTATTACAATATTACAGATATGAGGTTCTGAATATAAAAAAGACTCAAGAGAACAGCCAGCTCAAACCAGATTTCTGGGGAACATTCCAGCCTCCTGCTGGGAGATAGCTGCAGTTAAACTTCACTCAGTACAGTCGTTTACTTAAATGGTAGCCCATTTCAGCTGGTAAGAATCTTAAGTCACTGTAGCCTTACTGATACAATAGGAAGCCAGATATTCTGTCTCCTGGGGATGCTGTGGTCCATTCAGACACAAATGGACCTGCCTGCATGCCAGCTCTGTAATATTTCTTTGGTCTCATAGAAACATAGATTTTGACGGCAGATAAGGACCACTTGGCCCACCCAGTCTGCCCATTTCCTACCTAATGGATAGCTGCAGATCCTAGTTAACCAGCAGCCTACTTTTCCTACCCCACCCCCTAGAATTGCCCTATGAATGTCTCCTTTTAAATAATTTAATTAACTCTAGCCTATGCTAGCAGCAACAGTTTTTCTATAGTAACAAGAAAATCACATCAGTCTACAGGGCCCTTGTGCCTGTACCTATGATCCTTCCACTCACACTGGCCACTACTCTGATGCATTATATACATAAAATTATATAAGACATGCCCAAAACAATAAGATATGGCCTTATCTCACCAAAGCCATGTAATATTTTTCAGCAATAATGTATTTCCACCAAAAGCATAAAGATACCCATTTTCTTCTAATTTTCTTTCATTCCTGAAATGTGAGATGGGATTTTAAAGTTTTAAAACTTCCCATACTTTAGTCAGCCCAGTGGGGCGGAGGTAGTGCTACCACCCACCATACCGGCAACCCAGGATCAGAACCAGAATTGAGTTGCTGGGCATTGGCCAGGGGCAGAGGACTGAGTGTCTGATGGACTGTATCCTCTCCCAGGGAGGGAGGTTTGCCACTCCTCTTTGACTACAGCGAGTTGGAGGCCTGGTGGAAGTGCAGGCTGGAGAACGAGAACAGGGAAGAGCTGAAAGTCTTGATGCAGCGCTTGGGTCTCCATAGCACACACTGACATCTGAGCTGCAGTGCAGAGCAGGGGACCGGGAGAAAATGAGAATAAAAGAGCTGGGTAGGCTTAATGACACCCTGGCTGCTAGCCGCAACCCATGCCCCACCTGAGGATGCCAGGAGAGGAGTGCTGGGGTCAGGTAAGTCCTCGGGAGGGAGGGATCGGGGATGCAGGAATGGGGTGAGAGCTGCCTGTTCAGGCCTCAGGAGGATAAAAATATCATTTGAAATGAAAAACCTCTCTCCATGCCATGCTTGTCATGAAAATGTATACATATCTTGGTGAGGAGGTCTGCTGTTTTCCCTCAGAAACATGTGCACCACCATCCTAATACAGCTACTTTATGAATCCAATATACACAGTCAAAGGTTACTGTAACAGAAGAGATTTTTAAAAATTCTGGGTGGCAGCCATCTTTAATGATGTGAGTCACTAATTGCAAAATTAGTTATAAAAGTGGTTTTAATAATATCTGGGAACATTGAAATATACTATTAATGAATCTAACGATGTCACAAATACATGTTTGCTAAAAAAAAAAAAAAAAAACTATTTAAGGAAATGTTTCACCACTTAGCATATTGCTGCTTTAAGCTGTTTGGAGAAACTGCAATATGAGAATTTGTTTGTGCTAACAGATTTGCTGCACTGTTCTTTTCTCTTTAATCTTTCATTTCTTATAGATATAAGCCTTCAATGTTTGGTTGGTCAGTGTGCAGGATATTGCTTAGAGGGTGAAATGTCAAAGATGCTCCACTAGGAAAGCAAGCAGTGTTGAGATTTTAAGTTTTAAAACTTTGACAAAATTGTACAGTATTTGAACCAATTGCACATTCAGGCTGGTAAAGAAAATGGCCTGCTGTGGCCTGCCAAGTGGTAGGGTGGCAATGCACTGTGCTAACACATGGGAGACTGGAGTTCACATGTGAACCCTGCAATCCCACACTGAAGCCAGCTTGGTGGGGGCACTGTAGAGTTGAGGTCCTATAGTACATGGGCAGCCCAGCATTCATCCCAGCATTCCTATACCCTCATCTGGCCAGCCAAGGAGGACCAACCATTGGTGTTGACAGCGAAGGCAGTTGCTCAGCTGTCCTCCCAACAGTAGGATGGGTGCAGCCATTGCAACCCCATCATTGGGGTGTGGGACAAGGTGAGCCAGGTGGTTAAATGGGCTGAGAAGAAGAAATGGTCTGATGGTAAGAAACATACTTCTGTTAGAAAGGGCAGCTGTATTAAAATGATGATTATGGATCAGGAACAAATGTGGCAGAATATACCAGACTCAATGGCAAACTGCCAAGCTTCACAATGGAATGTCTCTGCTTAAGACTCTGACAAATGGAAGCAGTGGACTTTGCTTTGGCAAATCACCTATGAATGGGCAAGTGAGGGTTATAAAGGAAAAATGCAGAAGGACTGTATTCATACCCTTGCTTTGCCAGCTACATGCATTGTAACATCAGGCCATCTACTTTAGGGAGAGCATCCCTTAATATCATTGTAGTCCTGCATGTTTCCTATTTTGTCTGGAAGCCTTTTCCTGTGTCCTGTTTCTCATTGTCAGTTTGGGATCTCTTTTCCTTCTTTGCCCAGATCCATGAACAACAGTTCACACCAACAGACATTTCTGGGCATTACTATTTTCACAATTCTTAAAATGGATTTTAGTCTGCTGATTTTACGTAACTGGCACACAGGGACATATCTGCAAACAAGGGCACTATTCACAAAGGCATGGGTTATGTGTGCAAAATGTAGTATAACATCTGTGTAGCTATGCAGCCAGGACACGTGCAGTGTGCATGTATACAACATAGCACCCACAGGTCACCTGTCTGTGGCCCCGCCCCCAAGTGTGCAGCTGCCAGGGAGGTGTGGATCACAGCTGTGTGGGGGCAAATCAAGGGACCTGGGCGGCCATCCAATTGGATGCCTGTCCAGGGTCCCAAAGTGGATCCCCTGCTGCATGTGCAGGATCCTGGGAAAATGTGGATGCTGGGATGTGGAGTCAATAGGCAAGTGACCCAATGGTGGCCCCAGCCTCCCTGGGAACCGTGGACTGGGGCAGCAGTGTGCAGGGGTTTCCTGTTGCTGCCATGCCTGGTGAGTATCTGTTGGAGGATGTAACAGTTCCAGCAGGGTCCACCATTGCATAACTTGTGCCCACCTCACCAGCACTCTGCACCAACTCCACACCTTTGTGAATGGCATCGAGTGCAGGCACACCCTGGCACACCACCAACCACTCTTGGCGCATAGCTGCACTGTGGCCGGGGATCTGTTGCACAAGACACTACCATGCCTGTCATGAATGCCACAGGGGTCCACTGGACCCTGCTGCATAGCATTCAGTTGTGGGCATGCCTACACGCCCATATACACAGTGCATAGGCTTTTGTGAAGAGGGCTCCATGAAGATGAACTGCCAAAATCAAGGTTGTTTGAACATACTGAGAAAATAAGCAGTATAGTGCCATTTAAAAGAAAATTAGAGTTACAGCAAAGAATACAGAACAACCACAAAGAGGCTTGCAGAGGAAACTCTGCAGATCAAGGGATGTCATAACAAGGTACGGGTAGACTTATCCATGGGCAACACAGGACAGGTGGTCCAAAGGAAGAAATGGTAGAGGTAGGGGGTGCTGGCAGTTAAAGAAAATATAGGGTGGTGGGGTAGATGGAAGGGTTAGCTGCAGGAGTAGCCATGGGTGAAGAGGTCATGCAGGAGAGCTTTGGAGGATAGTGAGGAAGGAGAGGAATGGAGAGCCATAGGAGGCTGTTCCAGAGAAGGGGAAGTGGAAGGAGAAGGAAGATTGCTCAGTGGAGGTTTGGAGCAGGAGACAGCAAGAGAATGAGAATTGCATGAGGAAAAGGTGCCTGAAGAAAGGGAAGGTGAAATTGTTTAACCAGGAAAGGCACACTAAGCTGAAGCTTGTTTCAGGTGCGATTTGAGAGCACAAGAAAGATTAAGTGACTTACCTAGGATCACACAGTATGCAAGTGGGGGCTGATAGGATTCAAACTTAGGTCTCCTGGTTTGTGGAGCCCTAAACCACTGCATTATACTGCCTCCTTAAAGAACAGGAAGGGAGATGCCAAGGAGGGTTAGCAAGAAAGAGAGCGGAACCAAAACTTTGGAGACAAACAAGGTGCAGTGAGACAGGTGATGAGAATTAAGGGAAGGGAGGGAGAAGTCTGAGTAAAGATAGCAGTGAGTGTGCAGAGAAGGAAATTAAGGGTAAAATAAGAAATGGAGTGAAAGGGAACCTGTCTGCCCAAGGTAGATTTAGAAGCAGCATTGTTCACAGATGTTCTCCCAGCAGAAAGGAGTGGAAGACAGGCAGGATTTGTTGCAGAACAGTTCCAGCAAGTCTGAGGAAGAATGTCTTATGGATGGCACTGATGTGGTAGAAGTCAAGGCTTCAATCCAGTCACAACTCGAGGCACTTGAAGTGGGGAACTTCTTCAACAAGCGATCATCAAGAGTCCTGAAGTCAGGATCAGGTTCTGGTGAAGAATATTATTCAGTGGGTTTCTGCAGCCCAGAGATCAGTTGGTCATTGGGAGAATGGTAGTCACACACCTCCCTGTCATATAGAGCTGCCCCTAGTACAGTTCTATGTGATAATAGAGATCATGGAAAGGCGATCGCCATTAGGTCAAGGTACATCGGCAAAATACACTCGTGGCGAAACTGAAAGGGTGCCAAAAAGATAGGTTTTTGTTCCCCTAATAAAGGATTCTCAACTCCAGGGAGGTGCATGTTTGGGGGTGAAACAACAAAAATTTTTAAAAAGGCACAAAATCCCAACGCACCCGGCACTGAACTCGCACCTCCCAACCCTAGCCTGCCATGGAACCCATCATGCCACACGGCCAGCTCGGCAACCCACCATCACGCTACACCTCACAAATCCTCCTCCCTTCCATCCATTGCACAGCATGCTCACCCCCAAGCGTGCATATACATTTAATGACATGATGTCCCTATACCCATATTTGCCCACCTGTCCAGTAGCCCTGTGAACAGGCACAGCTATTGAGTCACCCTTTTGTAAGTGCTCAATAGCAGATGCCTATCACAGGATACCTCCTAGTACCACACATTCTCATCAGGTTGAGAGCAGGCACCTTTTATCACAGGTGCAACCAGGACACCAAGCGCCATGGGTTCTCCACATGGGACTGGATCAGCCAGGATTCTTAAAAGTGTCCAGGCACTGGATTAGCAAGTTGGGAGGTCCCAAGGGCACTACCAATAGTACAAAGGTATTGTTTATACCCATTAGTAGAGTCAAGCAGAACAGCAACTTTCTTAATGCTAGTGTCTCCCTAGGGAGAGAGCTTAACAAACATATGCAGAGATTTTTTCTTCAGGACATATACTTAGGTCCCATGCTGGATTACCCTGGTACACATTATGAATCCCATTCTCCAAAGCACAACATAACGAATAGTAGAACAACTGGTGGCTTTGTGCCTAGCCTTACAGCCACCAATCTCCTTTGTTCTGATACAGAGGCTTCTCTGCACCATGAGTTGACCCTGGAAGTTGATGCTACATTTGTTAACAAAATCAGGCTCCCTCTGCATCCTACCCTCAGTCCCAGTTCACTGGAGGGCAAACGTTCTTGAACATCCCTTGGAAACAGAGACATACCTGACTGGCAGCATGGCACACATGCTTGAACTCCCCTGGGAGCATACGGCACTGACAGTTCTGGTGATGATTTCTCCTTGACTAGCCTCTCTGCTCAGTCTTATCTTCCAAAACACATTTTCTGGAGCTGGAAGGACACTACTTTCTTCAACTGAGCTGTGAGAAATTTATATTGCACTTGATATCTGCAACAAACGTGGACTTTTGCTTAATTCTGTGGGAGGTGAAACTAACTACTCTTGGTAATTGCTTTTATTCACATATTTATTTAGTGTTTAACCAAGAAGGGGCTTGCAAACTCTGTTTATCTTGTTAGTAACTTCAGAAAGATTTAAATACTGCATTTGGGTAGGTCCTTGGGTAGTAGCTAGATTGTCTACTAGGATTTGCTGACAGTTAAACTATTTTTAAATGAATTAAAGGTGGCTGAGGAGTTGAAAAAGAAACTTGCAAACTCAGCTTATCTTGGAAGTAACCTCATAAGTGTTTGAATACTGCATTCTGGTTGTCCCTTTGGGGTAGCTGGATTGACTACTAGGATTTTGGGACAGAAACTATTTTTAAATAATTTACTGGTGCGTAGGAGTTTGTGATAGTTAAACTCTTTTAACAAAGTTACTGGGGTTAAGGAGTGGTCACAGAAAAACCTGCAGTGTGAAACAGGAAAGACAGTCTTTCAAGCAACAGAGGGTGGTGGATCTAGGTTCACGATTGTTTGTTACAATTCTTAAGATTTTCAGTGCAGGAAGAGTTTAAAGCACAGCTGACTAATTTTGGGGCTGACAGCTCTCAGAGCACAAACCACCAGGCCTGTTTTGGGGCTGGGGAGGTTTACCTGTGTCTGACTTGGATGTGTGGATTTTTCTCTGTCTGATTAGCAGGTATTTCTCTATCAAATTGTTGTGAGGGCATCTTGCTGACAGGAAGGCACTCATTGCAGCAGTGGGTCAGAGCTTTTAGCTGATTGTTTTGCGAGGCACAGTTTAGACCCAACCTTCCCATCTCCACTCCACCACCCCTGGAAATAGTTCCTTTATACCTGGGGTTCTGACATCATTTCTCAAGAGTGCAAGGTGCATGTCACTGTCATATCCTCTCTAGCACACTGGACTAACAATATAGCATACATTGTATAATATAAATATATATCTATTTCTATATTACAAACCAATCCACACACACACACACACACACACACACACACACACAAAAAAAAAAATGTGGGGAGTAGTGCAATGTAATGGCTGTGGGGCAGCAGTCTTCAGGAGTCTTTCTGGAGGCTGAGATGCTGCCTATTTGCAGACAACTCTCTGCCCTGAGGAGGAAGTTGCCCGTCTTCAGGCCACACTGGACAGTAGTACGGGACCTTCCCCAGGCCACACTGGGCAGTAGGAAGGGAACCCCCATCCAGAGAGCACCAGAGCCACCACCACTTCCTCAGAGGTTGCAAAGCACAGCAGTTAGACCACAGTGGGCTCAGGGAGGGTGAGGATGGTGGAACAGAGCACACCCAGTCAGTTGTTCCATACCACAATCCATACACCATTCTGGGGAGCATAGCTCCCCTATGGATACACCCAGAGGAGACTAAGGAGGGTGCAGACAACTGTCACAAGGGAGGCCCTCAGGAAGGAGGCAGAGGGCACCACAGGGAAAGAAAGCAGCTCCTGGTGGGGACTCAATTATGGGGGCTAGAACTGGGGAAGCAGGAAAACTGAAGTAAGGCCTGCCTGGTGCCATGGCTTGGAGGGACAGGAAGTGCATCCTTAGGATCACGAGAACAGTTGCACGGGAGTCTGAGCTGGACGTCAATGTCCACCTAGGGACAAATGACTTAGCTCATCATGAGATTAGAGCAGTGCAGAAGGACTTTGTAGAGTTGGGAGGGGCTTAAGACTAGTAGCACACACAGTATCCTTCTCAGAGGTACTGCCTGTCAGTGGCATGGGTGAGGCGAGGTACTTTGCACCATGCAGTTTAACAAATGGTTGAAAAATGGTGGAGCACAGGGTTTGGCTTCACTGGGGACTGGGGTTCCAGCTGGAGGGACACCAGCCTATACTGGCAGGATGGTCTGCATCTGTCCAGGAAGGAACAAGTCTTTTGGCAATCGGTTTAAATGCTTTATTGGCAAGCCTTTAAACTAGTCAAGGGGAGGCACTGATAAGCAGTGGTAAAATCCCAGCCTCCCTACAAAACAGGGTACTAAATGAGAAAAAGGCCAAAGGTAGAAAGGTCAGTGGGGGATGCGCTACAGAAGGTAAAGCCATCAAAAATGAGCAATGAGTACCAATGCCCATAGTCTGGGTAACAAGATTTCTGAATTAGTGGCCTTGATGGAGGAGGAAGATCTGGATATCATGGCAGTCACAGAAACATGGTACACAAGAACCATGACTGGGGCGTAAACATACCAGGATACACTATCTATAGGAGAGACAGAGAGGGTAAAGGGAGGAGGAGTAGCTCTCTACATAAGAGAAGAAATCAAAGCAACAGAACAAAAGGGTAAACAGGGAGGGAGAAGAAGCACTGTGGGTCAATTTGGAGGCAAGCAATGGCACCACAATCCTCACAGGGTTAGACAGACCCCCTCTCAGAGGGAGGAAATGGACAAGGAAATGATAGAAAGTATACTTAGAATGGCAGATAAAGGGGAGATATTGCTGGTGGGTGATCTGAATATGCCAGATGTTAATGGAGTGCAGTTGCAGCAGCCACTTCTAAGAGTGGGGTTATTCTAGATGCCCTACAGGGGCATGCCTTAGACAACTAGTATTGGAGCCCACTCGAGAGGGAGCAATCTTAGATCTGGTTCTCTCAAATGGAGATGAAAGCGGATCACAGATGTAGAAGTGGGTAGCCATCTGGGAACTAGCAACCATAGAACAGTATGGTTCACAATAAACACAGCAATAGAGTCAAGCCATACAAAGACAAAGTACTGGATTTTAGGAGGGCTGACTTTGCCAAAATGGGTGAGTGCCTAAGGAATGCACTAGCAAATGGGCAGGAAGGAGGGTGGAAGAACAATGGGGAATAATAAAAACTGCCATCACAGAGGTAACAAGCCTTTGTGTAAAGCAAATAAACAAAATGAACGAGGTAAGAAACCACTATGGTTTTCAAAGGAAGTGGCAGTGAAGGTTCAAGAGAAAAAGAAAGCATTCAGGAAGTACAAGGAATCACAGAAGGAACAGGACAGAGAACTGTATCAGTTAAAGCAAAAGGAGGCTGGAAAGGCAGTCAGAACAGCAAAGGCCCAAACCGAGGAAAAGATAAGCCAAATCAGTTAAGAAGGGGATAAAACCTTTATAGGTACATCAGGGAGTGAAGGAAGACCAAGAGGAGGATAGTGAGGCTTAATGAAGGGAGGGAGGGTGGGCAGAGGGTGACTGTGAAAAGGCAGAGATATTAAACAAATATTTTTGCTCAGTATTTACAAAGGAAGAGGGGAGGTACCTAAAACAAACAGTAGAAACACTCTGGATACAGAAGTTGATACCAGCCCATTTACAGAAGAAAGGGTTCTGAAAGAGCTCTTAAAACTGAAGGTGGACAAAGCAATGGGGCCTGATGGGATTCATCCCAGAATTCTAAAAGAACTAAGGGTAGAACTAGTGACACCACTGACTACCCTCTTTAACAAATCATGGGAGGATGGGGTGGTACCTGAGGACTGGAGGAGGGCAGATGTGATTCCCTTCACAAAAGTGGGAGCAAGGCAGAAGCAGGAAACTACAGACCTGTTAGTTTAACCTCAGTGGCAGGAAAATGATGGAATCACTTCTGAAGGAAAGAATTGTTGAGTATCTAGAGGCCAGAGGGCACAGGACCCAAGGCAGCATGGATTCACAGCGGGAAGGTCATGCCAGACAAATCTGATAGATTTCTTTGACTAGGTGACCAAAGTAGTTGATCAGGGAGGGGCTGTGGACGTGGCCTACCTAGACTTTAGCAAGGCATTTGACACAGTCCCACACAAAAGATTAATATACAAGTTAGCCAGCCTGGGAGTGGGTCCCAAGATGACAGCCTGGGTAAAGAATGGCTGGAGAATAGGACACAGAGAGTAATAGTAAATGGAGTCCACTCTGAAAAGGGGGTTAGTAGTGAGTGCCGCGGGGTTCAGTGTGGCGGTCCTCTTCAATGTCTTTATAAGCGACATTGCAGAGGGACTGGAAGGAAAATATGTCTCTTTGCAGATGACACAAAGATCTGCAACAGAATTGATGTACAAGGTGGGGTGGAAAGGATGAGAAGGGACTTGGCAAGGTTAGAGGAATGGTCAAATGTATGGCAGCTTAGATTCAATGCTAAGAAGTGTAGGTAATGCACCTGGGAAACAAAAACCCAGGGAAGAGTACACAATGGGGGTGAGATACTAACAACAGCAAAATGGAAAGGGACCTGGGGTGTAGTCATATCAGATGACCTAAAGGTGGGCAAGCAATGTGAGAGGGCAGCAAGGAGGGCTGGGGAGTACTGGGATGCATAGGAAGAGGCATCACCAGTAGAAAACAAGTTATTATCCCTCTGTACAGACAGCTGGTCAGACCACATCTGGAGTACTGCGTGCAGTTCTGGAGACCCAATCTCTGCAAAGACATAGACAGGATGGAAGCTGTCCAGAGGAGGGCAACTAAAATGGTGCAGGGTCTGCACCAGAAGACATGAAGAGAGACTTTAGGAGCTTAATATGTATAGCCTCGAGGAAAGGAGGAGAGGGGGACATGATAGAAACTTTCAAGTACCTCAAGGGAATCAACAAAGTCCAAGAGGGTAGTATCTTTCAAAAAGAGTGTGCAAGAACAAGGGGCACAATTTGAAGATAGAAGGAGGGCGGCTCAGAGGTAATTTAGGAAGTATTTTTCACAGAGAGGGTTGTGGATGCATGGAGGCGGCCTTCCGAGGAGGTTGTGGAGTCAAAAACAGTGGTGGAATTCAAGCATGCATGGGACAGTCAAAGGCAATTCTAGGGGTGGGGGTAGGAAGAATTAGGCTGCTGGTTAACTAGGATCTGCAACTTATCCATCAGGTAGGAAATGGGCAGACTGGGTGGGCCAAGCGGTCCTTATCTGCTGTCAAATTCTATGTTTCTATGTTTCTATATAGGACACCTCCTCCTGCACAGAACCTGGAGCAGGACTGCATAGAGCCTGGGAAGCTAACTCAAAGGGAACCATCCCCAACTCTTGCCTCTTCTCCTCAGCTGCTGTGAAGGACCACAAGGGCCCTGTCTCCTGCCCTTTCAGCTCTGCTTTCTCACTTGCCTCTTTTTTTTGCTTTCTGGGCTTCCTTCCTTGGTCTGCCCACCCTCACCTTCACTGAGGAAGCAGCGCTGCTCCTGACCTGAAAGACAGGATAAGCATAGGAGTCTCTCTTTCTCTCTCTCTCTCTCTCTCTCCCTTGCAGTTCTCTCTGCACTGGAACACAGGAAATAACTGTGCATCCTGCCTCTCTCCTACTTAGACAGGCAGGATGATCCTATGCAAATTACTCCATGAGGCACATTTTACTTTTGACTGTGAAGGCAAATTGAGCTGAAGCTGATTTCCAGGTGTGTCCCAGAAGAAAAGGGAGGTCAAGAGATGTGCTCAGGGTCAGTCAGTATTAGAGATGTTGTGAATTTAAACTTCCACGTGAAGTTGCTGGGAAGCAAGCAATTTTGCCTTCATGAAGCTTTGCCAAGTTTCCACAGACCTTAGGAACTTCAACTTTGCCAAAATTGTGAAGTTTTTACCAATAAACGTTCATTTGTTTCAGTAAAATGGCCACTTCATGAGTGAATTTTGGTAAATTAACTGGAAAAAGGCAACTTCACAGTCAAAACTTCACAAATCTGAAGAATGATGTGGGATTCATGAATTAATTACATAAAGTAAATTTTGGCCGTCACCTAACCATACTCAGTATGCAGCTGGCAGTTGTGGGTTTCAAACCCAGGTCTGCTGAGGCTCCAGGTTCATAGATTCATGCTCTGATCTCCAGGCTAACTCTGAAATTTTAAGAGGCGCTTTGGTGTTGTAATGTGTTTGTATATGTACTGTGTATAAATTACTGGTTTATGTTCTCTTTTTGCATCTGATGTATGAATTTCAATCTAGTTTTATACTTGATTGCAATAAATAAATTAATAAATAATAATAGTATGCTATACTCCATACATATGCACAGTGACTTTCAGTCATAAGAATATCTGAACATCGACTAAGCAAGCAGAAAAAGGCCTTCACGGTCTATCATGTGTGTTCGAGACTGTAATCAAGTGATTCAGCATTCAGGATGTAAAAGCTGAACTCTTTAAGAACTCAGATTCTCCCTCATAAACTCAATTAACTATTTAGTAACTGGACTTGAACCTGGGCAAGGAGTGAGAAGCTGGTTGCATTGGCGCAGAATGTTCATGATGTGAAGAATATTGTGGGACTGTAGTCTATTCAGCCAGACCTTGTAAGACTGATGGGACCTACTAACATACATTCATATCACCTTCCTACTCTTGGGTTTCCTCCGGCCCTCAGCAAGCATGGACTCCATCAGCTGACATTATTATACCCATCTTTTGGCTAATGTCTAAGATGGTGGTTTCCTACTGTTTGAAAGTATTTGCCAAGCTGTGCAGAGTCCTTGACATGATTTGTGACTGGCTTGTTTGTGAGAAGATTGTTACTTTTGCTGTGAGATAATTGTGACTTTTGCAACTGGAACATTTTCACCTACATTCACATTCACCTTTGTATTCTAAGTGCATATCAGTGTTAGGCATAGTAAATGAGATCATGTTCATGGCTCTGACCCCATGGAAGTCATATGATGCCCAGGAGTAACAGTAGCATTATATCCTTAAGTGTGAGTCTAAAGCTCTGAATGTTGTGCACAAACACAAAACATCAAAAGTATTTTACACCCCAGTTTTGAAGAAAAATATTCCAAACACTGTCAACAGCTACGGGAACTTCTTACAGGCTAACCCCTCAACGATTTTACTAGAGTATTACAAAAACAATAGGCTAATCATGCCCTCTAAAAAATTGATACAACTTGTATTACCATTGCCAATAAATGTATACTTTTAAAGGGAAGATAACATTCCACCTGACTGCACTCATTGGCTAAAGATAATGACAGATTTGGTCAAAACAGAAAAAATCACTATGTTTACTGTAAAAAAGCTGGATCTTTAGAATAAGATTTGGACCCGCTTCCAAGAAGCTGTATCTTGACAAAACTAAAACCATGAATTATGTAAGGTATTTACTAACCAATTGATATCCCCTTTTATTAAGCATTCCATGGTTTGTTCTTTTGTTTTAGCATATGAGATTATACTGTATCTTGTATACTAAGTTTGTACTTAAAGTGTGAATGTTAATCTGTTCAGAGTTAACAAATTGTTAATCAAAGGCCTGACGATCTGTTTATGATGTGCCAAATTGTACTATAAAACTATTCTGAAAAAGATTCCTTAAAAATACTTTACACCCCAGAAGGTACTGGTAACTCAAAAGTGTGGATAATATTGGCAGACATTTTCTGACAGCTGTAGGTGGCCATGAAGACATGCTACAGCCTTACAATAGCATGAAGGCATGTGAGCACCAATTTGCTTTATATTTTTAGAGTGGTGGCATCTTCACAGTCACAGAGCATATGACTCAAGGGCCTGTGGTTACAGTTACAGTTTTCTCATGTCACAAATGTCTAGTTCTTTCCCATCAGCTTGCTAAACACAGTTGGACAGCAGGCCATTTCACAATATATCACTTATTTGAGATTGGCATGATGATATAGATACTATTATAGTGTGTAGGTAAAGCGTTGTTCTAGGTAGAAATCAATACCTAGAACAACGTTGATATCTTTCTGATAGCTAGATTATTTTTTGTTGTTGTGCTGCGCTAGATATGTAGCTACTGCAGCACAACTTGAACATCTTCGAACATGTGCGTATCTGAAACCTCTGCCTTTTATGAAGTGGCCACGCAGTGACAGCTGGACCTGGAAGGCAGTGGTGCTGAAAAGTAAAATACAAAAGTAAGGATTAAGCAGTGAATTTATGGTTAAAAAGACTCTTTTTCTTATGGATGTGAACTATACACGATAAAGACAATGTATGGTCCACAGTCTACAACAAGCATGATTAGCCATCTCAGGGTTGTCATGGCAACAAAACATCTCGAGCTTCGCTCTCAAGGTTTAAATGCTACCTATGGCAACCTCTCAATGGCTACACATGCTTGTTGTGGATATGGATCATACATTATCCCTCTATTAATATTTGGATGGAGGCTTACTAGCCTCTTATATTCTATTCTGATTCTTATTATGTGCCTCTCTCAGATGTTTGCTGTTTCATGTTTATATGTATTCTCATGGATGTTCATACCTTTTACTCGTGATGGCTTGCACTTTACTTTATGTTTTGTTCTGTTTGTATTGAGAATTCCAATAAAGAGTGTTGTGTTAAAAAATGTTCAGATAATAAAAAAAAAGCTTTAGCGTGTTCAGCAAACTAAGAATATATTCATAAACAAAAGATGATTTGAAAAATATTTTGGTATGGGCAAATCAGATTTGCAAAAGGAGAGAGTTCCAGAGAACAGGATCTGCCACTGCAAAAGCTTGGTCTTCTGTAGACTTTAATAGGGAGGGTGTCACTTGCAAATGCTCCTGAGTTCCAGATTTTCATGCCCTACCAGTGGTATAGGGGTCAGAAGAATGCTGAGATACTGAGGGGATAGTTTGTTCCAGGCTTTATAAGTTAGCAAAGCAACGTTGTACTCATTTGCCACCTCATAGATATCCAGTTCAGTGGTGTAGAGTAATGGCATTACGTGATCTAACTTTCAGGTAGAAATCAGTAATCTCACTACAGTGCTCTGGACTAGTTGTAGATGATGGATCTGAGTACAGTGATAGCCATTGCCATTTGTAGGGATTGCACACCATCACATTTGCTACAACAATACCTGTAGCAGCCACTATTATATGCAAAGTATTAACTTCCTTATGAACTGGCTGCCAAAATGGAGGAAGCTGATTGGCAGAGAGGTCTTTGAAGCCATGATTATATCTGACTACATACTCACAGCTTCAAAAAGCCACCAGCCTCCTCACCCACAACAAATCAATCTGAGGGTAACAAGACAGCCCTACTGAAATCATGGTCGGTAGCAGAGCTCCTCACTCACTCCCACTCATAAGTTTTCACAGCAGCATGCATGTGGCAGCAACAGGTGAGTCATTTTTTCACCCTAAAAATAATTACAAAGCAGAGATGTCCTGACTGGAACAACACAATGGCGCTCAAGCCAAAGATTAGTGAGGCAGTCACGCAAGAGCAACAATGGCGAATGACTTTTTTCCTATTAAAAGAAACCAAAAGCTGTCTCAGTCATGGAGCTGAAGGTGCCAATTACATTGAAAGCCAAATGAAGCCAAACAGCAATGGGCAGGTACCTGTTTTCTGCCTCCCAATTATCAATGACTAGTGCCATGTTTTAAGACCCCACCCCACCCAATGGCAACAACACAACAGCAGCTCACAGGCACACCAGCTCAAACAACTGCAGTGGCAAAACCAAAAAAATCAAAATGTAGCTTACTTATTTTACTTGAAAGGAAAACACAGCAGGAACAACACGTTCACATCCGGGAGTAGTTCTGGTACAGTGAGAGTTCACCACTGCACCACCTGCTGCCAGGAACTATATTCTTAAAAGATACTCCTCCAGTACTGATTCTTGCCTGTAGTTCACAAACCTAGTACACAAAACCTCTCAGTTTAAATCCCTCCCTCCCACAGGACAGAAAACAAAAATGGTACCCAGAACCCGACACATTCTCCCAAGGTTTCATTTTCTTACTGGTGAAAATAAATGAGCCAACAGGAAAGCCGTCTTTGTGATCAGCTTCACTGCATTCCTCCATTCTAATAGCAGTCTCTGATCTGTAAACACAGAACATAGAAGTGTTATGTTTTTCTTTAATTTAACAAAAAAATCAGCGTGAAAGCCATCACATTGTCTTTAGAAGGAAAAAAACCCACTGTCTCCTGCTGTCCACACTGTCCACACTCAAATGAAACAGCAGTCCCTCCTAGTCTCCTCGCACTGTCCCTGCCATGCAAACTGAACACATAAGACACATAAGACTTCTTGGGTGTTGAACACACTTGACCTGTGGCCTTGTGCTTCAATGAAGGTGGGGGATTAAGTTTTATTAGAGATAACATAGAAGCTACTATGCAGGACATACTTATTAAAACTACAACAGGATGTGGATGGTTGTTCATGGAGCTCATATTAAGAGGAATTACTTGGGGTAACTTCTGTACAGTTTGCAACCCCCAAAATCAGGAAGGAAGGGATTGATTGAATTCCTGGAATGTTTTCAGTTTGTTTAACTGCCAACTATGTATTGATTATGGGCGATTTTAATTTGGACTGGGTACTGCAGTTGAATCAGATTTGCAAACATCAGTTTTAAACACAGGATTTACCCAACTCATAACCAGTCATACATGTATGAATATTATCACTAATAAACATATTACATTGAACTGGATTTTAACAAAACATTTGGACAAAATAGTGAGCAGTGGTACCTTTTCAGATAGCATAAGTGATCATCTTCTTGTTTTTGTGTTTTGGAACAGCACCAAAATTAAGATTCCTTCAAAACTGATATATAGAAATTATAGTGACTTTGATTTGGAGAAACTGAATACAGCACTTAGTTCTACAGATTGGACATATCTGGATGCCATTCCAGACACAAATATTGCAATTGAATTTTTGTTAACAGACTTATTGAAATACAAAATACATATTTTCCAGTGCTGACAAAGAGAGTAAGGGTACAGAATATAGGTGGATTACACCCAAACTTTATAATTTTATGAGACAAAGGGATAAGTTGTGAAAGGTTTATAAGACTGCCAAAGGTACTGCTGATTTCAATAAATTTTGTCAACTTAGAAATAAATGTAAAGTTTAATTAATAAGTGTAAATCTCCCTTTTCGTTTGCTTGCGGCGCGCGCGTGAAGCGTTGGGGAGAAGTAGCACACTTGGAGTGTGCCTCTCCATCCAATGCACTGCTCCTTGAGCAGGCGTGGAGGTCCTGCACAATGGGTGCAGGAGGGCTCAATATGACGTGGTGTTCCTCTGCTTCAAAGGAAAACACGTGCCATACTGAGTGCTGCCGCTATCCCCTCCGTCATCACGCTCCCAGCGCACTTCCGCCGCCCCCAAAGCTTTCCTGCCACGCTGGAGCCCACCCCAGCATGGCAAATGTTTGTTGCGGCCAGAGGTGCCCAATCCCCAGTGGCTCCACGGCCCCCAAGCCATCCTGCTGCCTGGGAGCCCACCCCAGCGTGGCAAATCGTTGGTTTGTTTTGTCGACCTCACGGCAAACTATGCGGGGGCGAGAGCCGACGGGGTGCCCACTCGCCGCCTCGGCCCCCCACACATCTTCTGCACGCTGGAAGCCCACCCCAGTGTGGCAAACGTCCCACATCGTTTTTTTTTTCCTGTAAAACAAAAAGCGGTCCCGCGGGCGTCTCTCAACCCCTCCACAACCCGCACCCACCCACTGCTTTGCCAGCCTCCCCACACACCCCACCCCATATTTACCTCCGGACTCCGGCGCAACGATCTTCGTGGACCGGGAACACATCTGCACTCTTCAAAGCCGACCACAAACTGAGGAAATGCGGTAAGCTGTATAATGGGCTACATAGGGGTTCAACTTTGCATATCTCAGTCATTTTTGGAATTTTGACCAAGTTTTCAACATGGGTTTTGGGACCTTCTCATGAATGATGTCACTGTCATGGCGTTATTCGGGCCCAAAGGGTGATTTCGCAGGCACTGAGCGGTCACTGTGCGAAATCACCTCTGGCCTTGAATAATGCCATGACAGTGACATCATATGAAGAAACCCATGTTGAAAATTTGGTGCAAATATTCCAAAATGACTGTTTTACGTAGCGCTGCTGCGGTTCTCACGCAGGCTCGTAAGTTTGCGAATTTTCAATATTTTCACTCCAGATTTTCAACATTGCCATTTTATCACACCTTCTTATGAGTTGTACAGCTGTCATTTTCACATCTCACCCAAAACATCTTTCCACCCATGTAGCACACAATGGCGCAGTCGGTGTGCAAAATCAATGTATGGGACACATTAAGAAAATCACAGTGACACTGTTCATGAGCAGAGGTCTTAAAATGGCTATGTTGAGAATTTGGTGAAAAATTCCTAAAAATGACTGTTTTACGGGCGTGCGTTCTGCGCCGGTTCATGCGCTCGTAAGTTCTTAATTTTCAATATTTTCACTCCAGATTTTCAACATTGCCATTTTACCACACCTCTATGAGCACTGCAGCTGTCACTTTTCACATCTTGCCCAAACGTGTTTCCGCCCCCATGTAGCACACAATGGCACAGTCAGTGCGAACTCAGTGTATGGGACACATTAAGAAAAATCACAGTGTCACTGTTCATGAGCAGAGATCTTAAAATGGCTATGTTGAAAATTTGGCAAAAATTCCTACAAATAACTGTTTTACAGTGTGCATTGCACAGTTACCATGCACGTCGTGGGTTTGTGAATTTTCAATATTTCCACTCCAGATTTTCAACATTGGCATTTTATCACACTTCCTTATGAGCAGTACAGCTGTCATTTTCACATCCTGCCCAAAACATGTTTCCGCCTATGTAGCGCACAATGGGGGTAACAAAAGATCATGCTGACAATTTATTGTGCAAATACCAGCAATCGCACAGGGCATTAGGGTGAAGCACCATACCTGCCAAACACCACTACAAATACCTGCAAGTGAACGTTCGGCATTGACAAATGCTTGTTTAAGGAAGCTCACACTGGTGCAGTAGGTGACCCTAAAACATTTTGGGCCTCAATAAAGACCTTAATCGATCCAATTAAAACCATAAATTCAGGGGTTATTAAAACTACGGTAAAGAATTAACTAACCTAAATGATATTAGTGAATTATTCTTAAATAAATTCATTGTTCTCTCAAAATTCAGAGTTGAGGCAGGCATTAACCTACATTCTACTAAAGTTGCACCTATTTTAACAGATGATATCAATTCTTCCTTCTATTTTCGCAAAATAAAATCCCAGCAAGTATTAAAGCTTTTGAAATGGCTGCCAATAAATAAAGCTCTGGCTCAGATGGACTTGAGCCTAGATTTTTGAAAATAGCAGCTTTGTTTATTTATTAACCATTAACTATTTTCAATCTTTCTTTAATAACCGGTGAATTTCTTCAAACCTGAAACAAACAATAATTAAACCCATACTTAAAACAGGTTCAGCGCAGGATCCTGATAATTATCATCCCATATCAACCTTGTCCTTGTTAAGTAAACTGTTGGAAAAGATAATCAATGAACAAGTTACAAAATATCTAAGGGCTAATGGACTTTGGTCGCTGGAGAAGCATGGCTTCTGGAAATTTTACACACAGTACTGCCTTGACATGTTTCACAGATCACACTTTAAGGGCAATGGATCTTGGTTTAGACTTATCAAAGGTTTTGATTTGGTGAATCATGCCATGCTTCTCTGGAGACTGAAGTACATTGGTCTAGCAGAATCTTCTTGTAGGTGGTTGCAAAGTTACCCTACAAATCATACTATGAGGGTTAACTATGTAGGAGCATTGTCGAAATCTCATATTTTGGATCAAGGTTCCCTCAAGGGTCCATTTTGGGACCCTTGCTATTTTCTTTATATCTTGACCCCATTTCAAAATCCACAAACATTTGCATCTTTCATTGTTTGCAGATGACATTATTCTCTTTTCCAGTGGAAAAACAGTGGATGAGATCAACATAATTTTAAATCTTGATTTTTCAGCACTAAATGTTTGGCAGCATCAGCATAGTTTGCTGTTGAATACCAAAAAAAGTGTACTTTTGGTTCTAAACCCAAATTAACTAGATGTCAGCCTTTACAAATATTTGATTTGTCTGGAACATTGTAGCAGCAGGAAATAAAAATCTAGCTAAACCTTTTCTACTCATGTAAAGAACATGACTAAACATGACTAAACTGTAAACCAGAAAATGGGAGCCTTATATAGATTGAGGGATTGTTTAAATAGAGATGCCAGGAAGGCACTTTCCAAAAGTGTACTATTGCCTACTCTTTATTATAACTCATTGTTGCTCACAGTGTTGACAAATAATGATTTAAGTCTAATGAATAGGACATTTAATGCTGTTTGCCGATGTGTTACTTCTAAACAATATAATACTCACCACTGTATACTATATAAAGAGACTGGGTGGTTACCACCAAGGTTAAATTTTATGTATTATTTAGGTGGCTTAGTGGACAACATTTTGAAACGAAAACATCTGTCTCCTTTATTTAATAATGTGAGATTAGAAAAGAAAATAGAGTACTGATGTCATTAAAGAACCGTTATTGGGCTCACAGAACAACATGTTAGTATGACAAGCAAATGAAGGCGAAGGAGGAGGAAACCACTTTGGTTCTCAAAGGCTGTGGCAGAAAAGGTAAGAACCAGGAAGGTGGCCTTCAGAAAATACAAGATGGCGCAAAGGGATGAAGATAGGGAACAGCACCAGAAGTGTCTGAAAGAGGCAGGAAAAGCTGTAAGGAGCGCAAAGGCACAAACTGAAGAATGATTAGCTCAATCAGTGAAGACAGGGGATAAGACATTCTACAGGTACATTAGTGAGGAAGAAAGTCCATGTGGGAATTGCTAAGATCAGAGGAGGACAGCCTGGTGGCCCCTCCCCTCTACTGTTGCCACTGCTGAAGCCACAAGTTCAGCTGAAACTGCCTGAGGGCTGTGGCTACCACTGATAATTGGAGTTGGGCTGTCCTCCCTGCCCACTGTAGCCATCCATCATTGTGGGGTAAAGATTCTGATTAAGACGGTGCCCCTGCTGCATAGCAGGAGTTCTTTAGGCTGAAAAGGGACGATGAGGAAAAGAAACCCACTGTATGGGAGCTCAGATATAGAGCAATTGTGTTGCTGCCTGTGTTTCCTGTGGTGGGAGCGCCTGCCAGTAGAAATTGGAGAGGTGGCTTATACAGATGGGGTTTGAAATTTTCCACCCACCCACCCGTTCCCTCCTCTCCCATTAAATGGGCTTAAGCTACTCCCACTTGTATGTCGTGCTGTGCCTAATGTGTGGGATTGGCTGGTTCCTCTGTCTCTAATGGGACTGATTTACTAGGACCAAACTTGAGGTAGACCTGACTTGCTTTATATCCCTTGGTGTTTGTTTAATTCATTGTTTTCCCTGCACTACTGAGTGGCTTGATCTTGGGTGTATTGAGCCTTACAGCAGAACTTTACTGGCTGTTTCTAATCCAATCCCATTCTCTGAAGGGCCAGGGTCATGAATATTTTATCTATCTTGGCCAGAGGCTGGAGCTAACTATGGTCTAGAAAGCTTCTGTCAATTGTGGGTATTAGCCTCTGTGTACTGTGATTATTTTAAATGTTGCTTGTTATATTGCTATCTCACTAGGAACTGCTGCTAGCCTAAGTTGTAGGTCCTGTCTTGCTGTATTTGTTAGAAAACTGTTTGTCTGTGTGGGGCACCTATTGTGCAAATGGGTAACCTGTGGTACATTGCTCTTGGTAGGTGTGATGACTGTAGGTCTAGCTGTCCTCCTATTTACCTGCTTCTCTGTGCCTCTGAGTGCCTAGTGGGATCTGGATGGCCTTATCCCTTCTATTCCATTGCTCCACTGTAGTCCTGTGATCTGATTCAGTTGTGGGTATGCACAATATGGGGCTCCTAAACATTGCACAAGTGGGGCTGGACTCTTCCCTCCGCTAAAGCCCTCACCATTGGTCTGTTCATGGCCTTGTTCCTCCCTGTTCTCATTATGGACCATGTCCCCCTTGGGGCATCCCAGGGTCTCATCAGGACTACTGGAAGATATGGGTTTTACTTTCTCTAACTTAATAGCCAGTGACAGACAGCCTCCTGGCCCATCTGCTGCCTCAGTCTGAGGAGCTTTTGGTATCCTGTCAAATTGGTCAGGCATCCTGTTCATCGGCTGTCCACTAGGGTTGGCTCTGCCCTTTGAGGCATCTCCTCTGGCTCCTTTTGTTGATAATAGTCCTTGCAGGGGACATGGAACTGGTCTCTGGTCCTCCAGGCCAAGCCTTTTCCATTACCATGGATTGGCTGTCAGGCAAAGGTTGAAAATAGCTCATCTTAATGTCCACAGCCTTCTGCCTAACCTGGCTGGCGTCTTGCCTGGGTCACTCATTACAAGCCTGACATCCTTGGGATAACTGAAACTTGGCTAAACCCTCTGTCCCAGATACGGCTTGTGTGCTACCTGGCTTTGACTTTGTCAGACAGGACCGTTCAGGGAAAAGGGGGTGGTATCCTGGTCTATTATGGAAGTCACCTCAATCTGTCTGTGTTAACTTGTCTACAGCCTGTGCAGTTCCCATGTGAACTACTACATACTGTGCTGCTACTTGGTGCTACAAAGAAGCTACATATTGCATGTACCTACAGTCCCCCTACGGAGGTGTACTAGGCTTATCCTCCCTTCTTGATGCTGTTGGCTCCAGAATTGGGAATAATGAGCTAATGATCTTTGGGGATCTTAACCTTAACTGGCTTGAAGTAATGTCAAGCAGTATGAGCCCCTGATAGCAAGCCTTTCACTGTCCGAACTCATCAAGGATCCCACCAGGTGGTCACACCTTGGTGGTACTAGCTCTTTCTTGGATTGGGTCATGTCCAACAGGCCTGAGAGGATTTGCTCTTCTGGTACCCTCCCAGACTCCATCTCTGACCATGCCCTGTGTACTGCATATGGAAGGTCTGTGCCCCAAAGATCCCTCCTAAAATCATCCAAGTCACGGACTTCTCCAGGTTTGACCTGGGATTGTTCCAGGAGGAGCTTATGCTCATGGACTGGTCTGTAGTGATGGATGCCCGACTGCCTCCTCTGCAGTCTGTCAATTCCTTAGCACTTCGGGGTGTTACAGGACAAGTATGTCCCTCTTGTCAGGTGGAGGGTAAGGGAGGCTGCTACAAAATGGTTGCATGGAGCCTCCTTGCTCTCATGAGGGCTAGAGACAAGTGTTGGGCCAATTTCAAGGTCTCATTGGACCAGACCATATTTCAGCATTACAGGAGGCTCAGGAATGAATGCAAAGGCAATCAGGGCTGCAAAAGTGAATTTTGCAAAGCTGCCTGAAGGACTTCAGCCAAAGACCCTAGGAACTTCTGGAGGAATATTAAAAATATAGTGAGTGGCTCCTCCACCAGTGAGGCTCCTGACATGCTTATTGATGGTGCTAGCTGTAACAATCCGCTAACCATCGCAATGCATTTAACTCACATTTCTGAGATCTGTCCGCTACCTCTCTATTCCCCATCACTGGTTGTGATAGGCCTTCCCAGGTCCCTCCGTCCCAATTGGTACCTACCTCTCATCCTCTGTTCTATTTTAAGGCTGTGACAACACAAGAGATGCAGAGATTGCTCTCTGGTCTCTCCCCTTTTCTAGTGCTGGCCATGATGGTATGGAACCCAAGCTTCTCCGCCTTGCTGCTGCCTTCATTGCTTCTCCTGTGGCCCACATCGTCAGCCTATCCTTAGCCTCTGGGGTTATTCCTGACATGGAAGGTGGCAAGATTGTCCCTGTATACAAACAGGGTGACCCTAGGAGTATTGACAACTATCGCCAATTGCCATCTTGTCTGCTATCAGTAAGCTTCTTGAGAAAGTTGTGGCAGGGCAACTCATGAATTATATTCAGTCTCATGAGCTACTGTCTTCCTGCAACATGGCTTTGAAAAGGGCACAGTACAACCTCAGCCTTGATCACTGTCATGTCTGGTATAAGGGCTGCTATGGACCAGGGCAGACTATCTGGGGCCATCTTTATTGATCTCTCTAAGGCTTTTGACCTAGTTAATCATGTACTACTTGGCAGTCAACCTAAGTCCCTGGGCCTGTCCCTCCAGCGCTCAGGTGGTTCTCCGATTACCTTCAGAGCAGGCAGCAACTCACCAAGTACAGTAAGGTGCTCTCAGACATCACCGCAGTGTCCTCGGTGTTCCCCAGGGTCAGTCCTTGGCCCCTGCTTTTTCCATATTCATCAATGATCTTCCCTCCTCTGCTGCCACCTGCAGGTCTATCTGTATGCTGACGACCTTGTTATTCTCACTCATTCCCAGGATATTGGGGTCATTAACCACCAATTAAGTGAGGATTTCAGGAGTATCAATCCTGGATATTGTCCCACAAGTTGGTTCTAAATCTTAAAAGACTCAGGTCATGCTGTTTGAATCCTGGCTAAGATAAAAGCCTCCCGTCCCCTGTGCATCTTGGATAGTGTTGGTGCTCCTGTTCTCATCACTGACTCTGTCAAATACCTTGGGGTGACACTTGACCCTCAACTGATTTTGGTCACCATATCAACAACGTGTGTCGAGCTGTTAACTGGGAAGCTGGGTTTGGCACACACAGGCGAGAAGAAAAATCTGCTTCTGCTGCTCAACTAGCATTGGCCAGAGTGTTTTCTACCATCTCTCTGTTATGGGCTACTTCTATTTGCCCATACTTCACAGGTTCACCTCACTAGGTGGACCATTACCTACAATAACATTTGCCATTTTCGGCTTGCGGCCTCGCCTTACTCACCATTGTGATCTGTATACTAAGCTAACTGGCCCTCTCTGTAAAACTATATGAATTTTATTATGGGCTGCTTCACGGGTAAGGTTCTGGGCTCTGGCACCCCCTCTCTGGACTGGCAGAGCTCCTTGTGCCTGCTGCCTCCACTGTCTATTCCCTAAGGTCTCTGGGCCCTGCTATCCTTAA
Source organism: Neoceratodus forsteri (assembly GCA_016271365.2). Lineage (NCBI taxonomy): Eukaryota > Metazoa > Chordata > Ceratodontiformes > Ceratodontidae > Neoceratodus > Neoceratodus forsteri. The sequence goes on from CM028132.1 coordinate 698,736,258, forward strand.
GGTTCCTGTTAAGCATACCCAAATGGGAGATAGGGATTTCGTGTCCTGTGCTCCAAGATTATGGAACTCCTTTCGGTCCAGGTCCGGTCCTCCACCTCCCAGGCATGCTTATGGATCTCCGTGTGGACACACTGAAGCTCTCCTCGGTATGTGATTGTCTTAACCCCCTGAGTATCCTGGTTACCTGGCTCGGTTCTGCTGTGATTGCTCACCTGGGTGTAGTCCTGTGATAGTGTGTAAATTTGTATATACCTGTTTATACTGCTGAGCATTGTCTTCGTGACTCTGTATTGATTTTATACTCAACTGTGCCACTGTTGAAACCTGAGTTGTCTTGCTATGTATGCCATGCTTTTCTGATTCAGTGTACCTGCCTTACTTGCTTTAAGTTGTACTTTGTATGTACTTGATTGTGTATGCACTTTCAATTCCTAATACTCTCCTGGTCGTACCTGAAAATAGGCATATGTTTTGTCTAGAGTATTTACCTGGTTAACAAAAGCTAAATAAATAAAAACAGAGGGTGATAATGATAAGGTGTCAATCCTAAACCAATATTTCTGCTCAGTCTTCACATTGGAAGGGAGGGACAGGGACTACAATAAATATTATGTGGTAAATGTAATTGTACTATGTTTTGTAAGTTTTGTACTATTTTGCCGCAATTGTGTGGCCTGGGTCATTCCTGAAAAGGGCCGCTGGCTCAGTGCACTTACCTGGTTAACAAAATAAACAAAATAAATTAAATAAACCACCCAAGATGTGACATTATCCCAGCATGATTCAAACTCTCTCATGCATTATTGCTTTATTGCAGTGACAGAGACTATTATCGCATCAAGTATCGCTACTGCTATTGATCATGATTGCTACCAATGTGCCAGGTAAACCCCTGGAGAGCACATTGTAGCAATCAAACCTAAAGATAACAGGCACTTGCCAGTATGTGAAAGTCAGCCATGTCAAGAAGTGCACAGCCTGGCAATATTTTTTAGATAAGAAAAGCTGCTCTGGACTACAGAAGACACCTGAGATACAAGCTCAATTGTTCATCAAAGACTAACTACTGTACTTTTAAAATTGCAGCTGGATTATAAGAAGACAAACCAGTGCAGCCTGACCTCAGCATACGTACACACTAGTCAACCTTATAACGTGCAAAAAATTCAGGTGATTTGATTGTCTGAAAGTACCTCTGAGCCATGTAATTACTGGCCCATAATTACATGCCAGAACTACTTTACAGCCTTTCAAACCTCACCACAATACACATTTATTTATTTATTATTTATTTGAGTCTAGGATTACAAAATACCTTTGAGCCAAGGCTCTTCTACAAAGGTTCCACATCAGTAAGTACAAGCATAATGATCATTACAGGTTTCAAGGTACAGAAAAACAATCAGTAACTTCAGTTGTCATAACTTCGCATTTATACTGACAATACATAAAAACACTAGGAGGAAGCAGGCAACAAAGGAAAAGGGGCTGAAAAGGAGGAGAGAGGGCATGGGTGGAGTAGGACTGAGTATAGCAGCCTAAGGGGCTTTGTCAGAACAGACACGGGATAAGAGCAATTGATGGGCATAGGACTGATGGCGTGCTAGTAGAGGAACAACAGTAGTCAGCAGAGACAGTCGGCAACAGTGCAGAACATTGCTTAAGCGGGGCGATCCAGGTGCTAGTGCCTACTAAGGCAAAGTCAAACTTAGCCTTGAAAGCACCCAGCGTTGGTGAGAGTGATGTCACTAGTGAGACTGTTCAGCCAGCTAGAGCCCTATATACAAAGGACCCTTGACCTTGGAACGTGCAACAGTGGGGATTTGCAGGATTTGGAGCTTAGAGCTCCTGGTGTTGCAGTTGTTGATTTTGGGTTTGAGGAGGGAGCGGACTCCAGTGGGAGCCTTGCCCAACATTATTTTCTTTGCTGTGATACAGGTTTGATACTTCATTCAGTTGTTCAGTTATTTAAATATCAGTATGCTGTCATTTTCTGCTGCACCTCAAAACAGCACAAAATGAAATCAAAGTGGGACTGTCTGTTTTGAGGAAACCTCTAAAAATCAATTATGTGTCGCTCATAGCTCAGTGCTTATGTAACATATAGTTGAATGATGAATATGGTTGTTGGATACAGAGGCCAGCATAAAGAGGACAATGTTTACTAGGTAATAGAATAGACTGTATTGTGCTTAGGTACTTGGATGCTTGAAATGAGTTGTTTGATAATATTTGATGGTTTGGCCTTTCTCTGTATCCCACCTGTAGGAAGGAAGCTTGGTTTAGAATTATGAAAGCCCCAGTGGGATAGAGTGCCGCCAGAAGGAGGAGGTGGCACGGGAGGAAGGTGGATGAGTGCAACTCGCTCTAAGTAGAGCAGAAGTCAGGTGTTAGGTTTAAATAGGCTGTGGGGAGGGCTCTTCCCACATAATCCAGCTACCCTTCAATTATGTGGTTCATAGCTCAGTATTTATGTAACATATAGTTGAACAATAAATATGGTTGTTGGATACAGAGGCCAACATAAACAGGACAATGTTTACTAGGTAATAGAACAGAATGTATTGTGCTTAGGTATTTGGATGCTTGAAATGAGTCGTTTGATAATATTTGATGGTTTGGGCCTTTCTCTGTATCCACCTGTAGGAAGGAAGCTTGGTTTAGAATTGTAGAAAGCCCCAAAAGGAATAAATATCAACGATTGTTCTATAACTGAATGCTGAAGAAGTCGTGCATAGCAACTAATGATATGAATAGACAATCACCTTCTCCAACTCCAGAGAGTGTGACCCGTAGCACTCAGGAGGAAAATCCCTGAAACCTCTGAGGACCCATGGCTACTGACCTGCCCGTCCTTCTGGGCGTACTAAAGGAGAGAGATCCTAATTAAACTAAATTAATCAGCTAAATCTGAATTCTAATTTGTAGAATTTAATCCAGATAAACGGAGCTTAAGAAGAACTGAATTGTAAATGTCCAGTGAAGTAATATCTTCCTAATAAACTCCAAATCGAGAATCCATGTACAATTCAGAATGATGGAGGGTGGATATATGAAGAACCTTCTTCCGGACTTCAGTTGATAGAGGCATAATCCAGGAAATGATGTTGGTGGAGATGAAGTTGATGACTGGCCAATTCACTACAGGAGACCAGATGCAGATAGTTGCATCCAAACTTGACGTAACGAGGCAGGATGAATAGAAGTAGTATGACTTCCTGATTTCTAATAAAGGGCTTGTATAGTACATGTAATGAGAGAAGGCTTGAAGCCAGACTACCGACTGATGAATCCAGTTCTGATGTGAAGTATAGTCTTAGGAATTGATATGAAGGCAATGACTGTAGAGCTAAGCTGGAATAATGGCAAGCTGTAGAGGATAATCGGAGACACTGGTGCAAGGTATGAAGCATCCAAAGTAGAATATGGTGAGCCCAAAAGTAAGCAAGTCAAGTGGACTGTTAATCCGAAGTGAGAGGTAGGAGAAGCAGGGATTGCACCCGAAGGTGGATGAGAAGGAACAGGACATGGCAATCAGCCCTTGAAGAAGTGCAGCTGAACCAATAGCTGGGAGGTGGAGAGAGAGGTGGCTGATTCCAGTATGAGAAACACAGCCAGACCCAGGAATGTCCGCTGGCAGAAATCGAGCATAGAAGATAGACCTTTGACAAGATGCAGCAATCCATCAGCTATAGAGGTATGAGAGGCCAGTGAGCTAGATAACAGGAATGCAGCTACACCTACAAGGGTCAGCTAATAAAAGTAAGAGCTGCATAGAGTCTCCATGAGGACGCACCTGGAATTATCCTTGAGCACAGTAGATTGCAGCTGAAAGGCAGACTTAGAATGTAATGATGCTGAGAACCAATGTATCCAGATCAAGGAAGATAGGAAACGCATGGAAGAGACTGAGGCAGATATGAGCTACTGGACAAGGAATAACATCCAAACTGAAGGCATGCAAAGTTCGAGGAAGGAAACCAGATGAGACCTGAAGAGTCCTAGATGGATATAACTGAGGAGGCTGAAACAAATGAAGCAGCGTTGTCACAGGTCTGAAGTCAGTAAAGCACAACCAAGATAAGGAAAATCTGTAGGAGATGCTGACTAAGTGCTGTAGGAAGAGAAGTAGCAGTAATTCCATGTCTGAGGCAGCAGGGCAAATATCCAAGAATAGGTGGACGAAGAAGAAGCGTCCAATGCAATCCAGTAAAGAGCTGCCGCCGTTGAGACAGCAGCAGGTAGCGTATAGTAGAATGAGTGAAACTCCAGGCCAGAGCAGGCAATGCAGAAGAAGAGCAGAAGTAGGTAAACCTCTCACCCGAAGGCGAAGGCAGGTCAGAGAAGCAGGTGATTAGTAGGTAATCCTCCCTGCCCGATGGGAAGGCAGGTCGAGTTGAATCTGAACCAGATCCAGAGAAATGGAGAACTGAAGACATACAGAATCGAGACATGAAGGTGAATAAAGCAAGCATCCATCAGGTAAACTCCAAGATTGAAATCCATGAGCAGGCCGAAATGGCTGGAGTGGAATCCACATTGAATAATTTTGAAATGACAAGTTGCAGGAAAATAGTCCAGAAATTCCATAATGAGCATAGTGAACTCAAGCGATGAGTAGCATGAATCGAACAATCTGAAGCTAGGAAGTCTTCCCCAAAACAAATTCACAGTTAAGTCAATAGCAGCTGAAGAGGGCAGATGGTACACTTAAGTCCAAAGGCAGTAGAGATGCGCTGAGAATCCAGGCAGGAATCGAAAGCAGTAGATCCAAATCAATGCAGCATGTCGGTAGGAAGCATTCAAGAGCAGAAGAGGCGCCCAATATGTGAGGATATACTGAACGAGTAGTTGAATGCGGAAGGCAATGTATGCTGAATACAATTAGGTGTCAGTGGAATATCGGCTGAAGTACAGCATAGTGAGGATGAGTGGCGTAAATGCCTTAATTGAGAGATATAAGTGAGGCCTTTGCAAGTTCAAATATACATAGGTGACAGATTCCAGACAGCTAGGAAAGAGCCGGAGGCAGGAATGCGATGGTTAGGGCGAGCAGAGGCCAGCTCCAGATAATGTTGATGAGTCCAGGTAATGGCTGGAATATGAAATAGGAGAAGGAATACATCCAGGCACAGGAAGGAGATCATGTGCAGTCTGTCTCTATGGATGAGAGACACAGAAATAGCTCTGTGAATAGATGGAAATCAGGCATCCAAGAAGTAACATAAGGTGATGAAGCAGTCAAATACTGAATTGAAGGCGGTTGGCACGAACTGCAAGGGAGAGGAGTGAAGGTGTTAAGTCTCTCAGGCTTCCACATAGTTCACTGAACAGAGTGATCAGGTAGTAAAATGTCCCCGGACCTCATGGAAAGTTTAAGAAGGTAGGAGCAGGAAAAGCATCTACGGTTGAGCTCCAATACTCAGTTTTAATACTGGAATACAGTAATATAAGCACAGAAGCCTGCCCAGCTGCAAGCAAATTAATGTCTTATAGCGTCTAGGGTAAAGATGCCAAGGCTACCTCCCACATGAATGAGAAGCATGTGACAATGAGCCAGGTTTCCTTAAGTCCATTTCCTGGTTGTAGCTAATCAGATCCAACAAACATGTAAGGGGCAGCACAGTAAGATGCACAGTAAGCGTGCCAGTATTGTAAGTGCAATAACAGGCACAGGCAGCCACTCAGTATCTCATTGGATAGCCGTTTTATGGAAGTATGCAATGGTAATTGCGAAGGAAACAATATGTTCGAAGGCTGTGCTGCCTGTGGTAAATGCTTATCGCCATGAGGCTCCGGACCTGATCTCGGTAGCTCGATGTCGGAAGAAGTAAACTGAAATACGGACTTGCAGGCAAGGAATGGCTGTCAGATGGTGCAGAGCAGGACAGAGCGCTGAGAAGTGCTGGAGCAATGGAGGTAGGCTCAGGAAGCAGCAGATAGTAGCAGAGGGCAGTCGCAGCCGCGTCAAATCAATCGAAAAAGGCTTATGCAGGAGAGCCCAGTAGTGCACGAGAATGGCTCTGTAGGTCGAGAGAACTGAGCAACAGCAGTGACGGTGGTCGCTGATAATAAACAGAAAGGTACAGCGAGAAACAGGACAGCCAAGTTGGATGCATCAGCAAACTACCACAGCAGTGCAAAATGGAAAGCAAATTTAAAATATGGAGAACCGGAGTCGGGGCAGCAAACAGCAGCGTATGGTACGAGCGCCCGGTCCACGGCTATGCTACAGTTTGTTGTATGTGAGTGGAGCGTGCAGGAGGAGATGGAGCATAGGAGAACAAGGACACCAGTCTAGAAAAAACAAACAGCCTGTAAGGCGGAGCAGCGGGCAGTCGAACTCAGGCAGAAGGCCCCCAAATAACAGAAAGCAGACAGAGAGAGGAGGAAGTGGGGCAGAAGGAGCAGAAATGGGAGGGAGGGGAGCAAACAAGACAAGACAGGGAGCAGGAGGCAGATGGGGGACCAACGTGCCTATGACAAGCGAGTGCGACTCGCTCTAAGCAGAGCGGAAGTCAGGTGTTAGGTTTAAATAGGCTGTGTGGGAGGAGCTCTTCCCACATAATCCCGGCTACCCTTCAATTACTTTAGTGTAGTGCAGACTCAGAATTGTTGTTTCTACCGAGGGCTATGATCACATGATCTTTTAGTGCACACCAAGAGCCAAGATTGGATCTGTTACAAAGAGATGTGTTGTTTTTATTCCTAATCATTATGTCATCTGCTCATTTTCCTATTTCACAACTGCCAAAGCTTACCTTTACAAATGCATTTGATGCAATCATGATGGCAGGAAGTGGTGGTGGAAACGAAGGAGCAAGTTATGATGGCAGGAGGAGGAGGCGTAAACTAAGGTGCAACATGCAGGGTCGTAAGTAATAAATGAAAAAGTAAATCAAAAATCTCACTCACTCTGTTGCCCCGGTAGCAGTGGTCCCTCCTCAGACAGCACATGTTTTGGGACTTGTGAAAGCACAGTCATGGGAACAAGAAGTGGAGCCGTTGTCAGGCTAGTACAGGAACTTTTTCTTTCACTCATTGCTCTCCACCTGGATGTCTTTTTACTTCAAATGTGTAAGGAAAAATTACTTGATATGATTTTCTTATACATGATATAAGTGCAATAAAACACTTGAATGTGTGGTGGAGTTAAGATGGCAGATCTGCAGTAGCTTTGCTTCTGAGCTCTGCACCTACTTAGGAATCTTTGTCAATTTTAAAAGCTTTATTGTAGCCATCTGTATATAAACACTACTGAAATGAAACTGATGGCTAACGAATTTGTCTCCCCAAGGTCAGCACCGCTAGTACAGCACATACACCAGCCAGCTTTCAGCCTAGAGACTGGAGGCAGGAGCTTCCAAACTGCCTTCCACCCTGCCAGCTACTGCTATAGCAACCCCTTCCTGGCAGCAAAGCCCAAACAAACCCCTGTCATGCAGCATTGAGTGCAAGGTGAAAGTTTACATACTGCCTCACCAGAGAGTTAGTTTTCTTCATTGTTTCAAAACAATACACTCTCGACTCATTGGGCAGAGCAACTGACTGGCTTGTTTCCTGGACAGAGAAATGTGACTGGAGGTTTGATGCATTAAATGAAAAAAACAACTTCATTCAATCAGAAATGCAACAGCTTAAAGCAAAAGGGATTGCAGAAGAGAAAAAGCTCACAGAGCATATCACTAAGTGTAAAACATAGAAACAAAAGTAGGCATGGGCGAGCACTGAAATACCTGACCGAATACTACCTGTTGATACCTATAAACTACCCCAAATTACCTAAAATACCTAAAGAGAAACACATAGTTGGTTCGGGTTGGGTAGTTACTATCCTATTCTACTACCCTATTACCCTACCCTGAACATAACAAAAATGTGAAAGACTGTTTCTGAAGGCTGTATACTGTTACACTGTTTGCTAGGTGCCCTGAGCCCTGTCATTTATAAGTCAAGAAAGAGCAGCTGCTCTGATCGAGCCTGCTGCTGTTTCCAAAAAATTATACCTATGGTGGGCATTGCTGAAGCAGGTATAAGAGGCACAGCTGCTGTGGTGAGCCTGCTGCTGTTTCAAAAATTACACCATGGTGGGCATTGTTGAGGTAACTAAGAGACACAGCTGCTCTGATCGAGCCTGCTGTTGTTTCCAAATATAATATCCATGGCAAGCATTGCTGCATGCAGGTATGAGAGGAGCAACTGATCTGAGTGAGACTGCTGCTGTCTAAAAATTATACCCATGGTGGGCATCATACATAATAAACCAATGATTGACAAAACAAAGAGTAGTGTGGGCGCATGTGACTGGCATGGTGGCAGTGGTGAAGCAGGGATCTAGCAACATAGCCAATGCATAGGTGTCATTCTTAAACATGGCATTTATTTTCTAATTAGTCGACAGTGTGAGACTCAAGTCATCTGCCAGCATTTTACCCTTTTTTTTTTTTGTCCCTCTCCTCTTCCGTCATGGTTCTGCCCTAGTCGCGCCCGCGGCTTCCTGCCTCATTGACATAATGATTTCCACTGGTAACTCCTGGCTTACCCCAGGAGGTGGGGCACAGCCCCACCACCAGAATCGGCACCATGGAATGTAGCTAGTTGGGGAGATCTTGGCCAGGCGGCTAATCGAAGGCGGGAGCAGGGCATCATAGAGATGTCCGATAGGAGGTGTTGTTTTGTTCCCCGTATTGGCTGGAGCAGGGCGTGCAATGATGCCATCATCTGTCTTGCCCCAGCCCTCCTCTCCTCGACCATGTGTCTGTGCACAGGCGATGCGCCCAGCTTCCACTAGGCACCACTCCGCACCAATGCAAAGACCCCCTACCCCTGGAGAAGGAGGCAGTCCATAGGATGCTCCATCCTTCTCCCCGGCTGGCCTCCGGACCCGCTCGTTCCTGAACCGGGTCGCGGCGTCGTAGCAGAACCCCAACCACTGTGCCGACAGGCTGGCTATCATCTGCCAGCATAACAGCGGTGGTGTCTTCTTTTGACTGAAAGTCTTTCTTTATGTCATCAAGAAAAATGTGAAGAAATCCTATTTGAGGAAGAATTTGACTCAGAGTTGCTGTGTCCGCACTGATATCATGTGTGGCAGCCTCAGATAGCACCAATAAGGTGACCAAAGATTCAAGTTGACTCCAGCTGCTGGAACTGAGCATGATGTTTACTTTACCTATTTGATTCTGCATGGTGTAGTCATGTACAACAGCTTTTCTGTTCAAAGCCTTTCCAACATGTAAAATGTTGAATTCCAGCAGGCTCCAGCTTCCTGTTCAATGGTAGTTATTTGACCAATGCAGCAACTCGTGATTTTTGTTCTTTCACAGAGTGGCTGAAATGCCCACATATTTTCAGAGCAAGACCTAACAGGTTTCAACATTTCTGTTTCCATTTAAGAAATTATGGATGAGAAGATTTAAACAATGTGCAAAACAAGGTATGTGTTGGTAGTTGCCATCTGTAACAGCTTTGACAACGTTGGCATCATTATCTGACACTATGAACCATGGAGCTAAGGAATACGGAGTAAACCACTTCTGGAACTGTTTTGCAGCTCCTGCAAAATATTCATAGTAGTATGGTTTTCCTCAAATGTGGTGACACATAATACAGCCTGCTTCCTACTACTTACGGAAGGCGGGATTATTATTTTCTGACTGAAAACTTGCCCAATGAGTTTCAACAGTCATGTTGTCAATTGGTTGCTGATCCATATATCTGTAGTGATGTGAACCTGCTTCACCTCAGAGAGTTTCAACTGCTAAATGACTTCAGTACACATAAGTCATACAACGTGGAACAACCTTTTTAGAAATATGTTCAACAAAGGATGTTATATTGTGGTTCAATCCAGTTCATAAACTTGAGGAAACATTTTGGGCAACAAAAGCAAATGGGAGCTGACAAATGGCAACAGCTCTACAATGGCTTTATTTAATAGCTGGCATGTTGGATGCTTGCTGGTAAAGTTTGATGTCCTTACAACACTTTCTTAATGTTAGTTGACAAGATATTTTTTATTTTTGGAATTGTATTTTCCATGCCTTTTCACGTGGAGTTCTACTTAGGGATTTTCCAGTACTTGAGTCAGAAAAAATTTGTGTTTGTCTGGGAAGACTGCAAGGACACATCAAGCGATTTAGTGTCATTTACTGCTTCCATTTGTATATTTTTATTTGCCTGCCTGTGTTTACATGTTTAGAAAAGAATCCCAGGATCTTGGCTCCTGTGTGTTTTGCGTGGCTTCTTCATGGTCCATGATGCCAGCTGAGGTGATCCTCGATGTACCCAAACTGACGAGATGGCAGCAATTTGTTCTGCGATTTATCCAGATCTCTCAGTTGAACATTAAATCTGGGGCTGATAACTTCACACTTGTTCATTCTACCCATGAGATTAACAACTATTTTCCAAGCGTTGTGATCGTCAATAATCTCAGATGAGCCAGTGTAGCCGTGCTTCATCATTACAGTCAAGAACCTCACTATTACATTGGAGCATGGTCTAATAAGAGCTTAGTGTTTGCTCCTTTTCTCTGCATTGTAATGCTTTTAAGAACATTGGCAAAACGTTCATATGAACCATGGTGCGAGCTCTGCTTCAATTCATTGTCACTATGGCCATTGCCACCTCCACTACTGGCCATGCCAACCACACTGCCCTTACCCTGCCCCACTCAACTGGGTATTTTGCCTTTGCATGTCACATCATTACTGATGTTCCAAATGTGCCCCTGTGCCATGACTGATGCTCTTTTGCACAGACTGCATACAGCTAAAGAACTGTCTACAGGGTCAATATAAAATAAATTCCACATTAAAGATTTACTCTTTTTGCTTTTGTGCCATGTTGCCTGGCACTATTCCTTATACAGTCAAAGGACCTGGAAGAAACCCTACAATGCCATTTCCTTGCTGAGATGAATTGTTCTCATTCATACACATCTTATGCTTATGTTTAGCATATGATTTTTTTCTGCACATGCTTCTCATGCCTTACAGTGGCATCCTCTTACCCCTCATCAAACTATGAACCTCATTGCCACATGATTGAGTAGAACTGGAAGTTCTATCATCATTATGTGGGACATAGCCTGGACTATCCCATTCCCAGTTACTACTGTCACCACCATTTCTGTCAGCATTCACTGCATCAATATCTGAGCTTATATTTGAGGAGGATGCCTCCTTGCATGCTGCTTCAGCAGCTGGAGGTATCTGGCACATGTGGAAACATTCAGTACTGCTACGAGTAACTCCAGTCAGTTCTTTTCAAAACTCTGCTATCATTGCATTGCTAACATACTTTTTTGTTCAGGACATTTAAGCCAGTCCGGTGATGTTATTATTGTTGTTATGTTCTTCACTAGTGCTATGATTCATATTGTCTGTGTTACTGACTGTTGCATGTGCAGCAGTACTGTGCTTCCTTTTATTAGACTTAGATGGGAAATACAAGACACAGATAGACACAGCCATGAAAGAATATTGTTTCACTAACTGCTGCAGAGACAGCATAGCTGACTATGTCTCAGTAATAATGACAGTGCTCGAGCCTCAGAGGCACCTCACAGACAGTGTAATACAGCTGACAGATAGTGTAGCTAACTATGTTTATTATTATTTATTTAAATTTTTGTTAACGGGTAAGGACACTGGGCCAAAAGTCCTTTTCAGGTCCAACCCAACAAAATACATACAACAACACAACCTCTAAGGACAAAATCCATGAACCTGCTGACCAAGGCAGTCCCAGTCCCATGATTTCACGGCACCCATGCTGTTGTGAACACATGACACTAGTGGACTCGAGATAACCAGTTATTGGATTAGTCACTATTTTCTCAAGCAATTTGCTCAAGGGATTTAAAATAGAGATTGGTCTAAAATCGCCTACACAGTCAGCATTCAGTTTCTTAGGGACTGGTACCACTCTAGCACATTTCCAAGATGTAGGAATTGGCCCAAGATCAGACAGAGATTAAAAATATAACAAAGAGGGTCAGCAATACATGGACCAGCCAGCTTTACAAAATGCCCATCAAGCCCATCCCCACCATCACAATACTTGTTTAGGATAGTCAAAAGCAACTTCAGACCCCATTTTCCAAAACCCTATGAAAATAAAAGTAGGTCTCTCAGCTAAAGATGCAACAGACCCAGTATTACAACCAGGCCGGGTTGGAGGAACAGACTTAAAGCACAATAAATCAGCGAATTTGGTACCAGCAAATTAGCAATTTCTACAGGATTGGCAATTTCTTTTCAGTAGACATATGACTATGTCACCGTACTAAATGATAGAGCTTAGGCCCCTGGGGCACCTCACTAACAGTGTACAGCTGTAAAAAGATTTCACTATACTGCAGAGACAGACAGTGTCGCTGACTATGTCACAGTAACAGATGACAAGGCTGGGCCTCAGGCACCTCACAACAGTGTAATACAGCCACAAAGGCTTTCACTATGCTGCAGAGACAGACAGTGTAGCTGAGTATATCACAGTAATAAATGACAAGGCTCAGACTTTAGGGAGGGCACCTCACAAACAGTGTAATACAGCTATAAATGGATTTCACAATGCTGCAGAGAGTAGATAAACAGTGTAGCTGACTAAATCACATTAGAAAATGGCAACAATCAATTCTTAAACCTGATTGGCTGAGACAGGCTCAAGCTGGGCATTTATTTTTCAATAGATGCCCAGCTAAAAACAAACTAGTCAAGTGCCTCTTCACAGGTAACATTCTCTGATGGGCCATTTTCTAAGCACAATAATACCCTCAAGGGGGCATTGTGGGAAATACCAGACCTTCAGGGGCTATAAGGCCTCCGCCTGTGGCGTTGGGCCTCGGTACACCCTGGGCGTTGGATTTCCCAATAATGCCCACCCTGTTGGGTATTATTGCTTATGTAATAAATGACAGGGGTTTGGGGCACTTAACAAAACAGTGTAATACTTCTTTCAGAAGGCCGCCGCTGAGCAGAAGTCAGACTCGGGAAAGTAATCTGTTTCTTTTTTGTTGAGTGTAATATTTCTGTGTGGTGTGGGATACATGTTTTAAAAGTTATTGTACTGTTTGGGGACTGAAGGGAGGAGGAGGATGCTGAGCAGAGGGAGGAAGAGGGTCGGGAAGAACAAAGGGGACACCAGGCACAGTGTGACTCCTGGCAGGCCAATCGGACTGCGAATTGAATTTTCTTTCTAGGTGGCCAAGTGACCCCTTGTGTGAGTGACCCCAATGCATCGTTGCCCAAGAGCGCAGAAGTGTAGCATTTTGAGTGGCATTTGCAGGGCATCAGCAGGGGAGGACAGCAGGCCACATGCCACGCTGGTTATGGTAGGCATAGGGAGGTATGGTGCTGCAGTGAGTCTACAGAGAGAAAATTGGCCAGACTAAGTAACAGGGGCCAGTAGTGCCTAAGGGATACAGAGAGGATGTGGAGGCCAGGCAAGGAGGCAGGTGGATGCATGGGGGAGGAGGGAGGATAGGGAGGACTGGGGAGGGGCACAGGGAGCCCAGAAGGTAGTGAGCTGCAAAGGGTGTGGAAGGTGGGGGTGTCCAATGTGCAGGCTGTTCAGACAGCTTATGCAGGAAATAAGCTTGAAATGGGAATGGGGCGGCCAGGTATGAGTGGGAGAGGGGTGGATGGGGCAAGGGACAGGTAGGACTCCATCACAGGATAGATCAGGCTACCACAGGCTGAAAGGGGTGATCAGCCAGGGAGCCAGGGGCCAAGTCCACAGAAACCAGGGCACACAGGAAGGGAGTTTGCAGGTGGTAGGGAATGAGAGGAGAGAGAAGGAAGTAGGGAAGAGGTTCAGAGAAAGCAGAAGCAGGGAGGGATTTCAGGGAGGCATGGGCAGGGGGATGCATACAACAAGCAGGTACATGGTTAATTGTTGATGAAACAGAACATGAGGATGGGGAAGGCAACACAGAACAGGGAATAGAGGACCATGATGGAAGGGGAAGTAGAGGTGCAAGAAGAGAGGAACACTGTGGGGTAGAAGCTGGTAGGGTAGGGAAGCAGGTGGCATTGTTATGAACATACTAACTAAGGGAAGGAGGCCAAAACATGTAGGGAGGGAGGGAGGGAGAGGGAGGCACAATGAAGGAGGCAGTGAAAGGACTTGCAATTAGTGGAGGGGTGGTTGTGCAAGGAAGGAGCACAGAAAGGTCAGAGTAGGAAGATAGCAGGTGGAGGTGCAATCAGTGGGGAAGGGAGGGGAAAGGACAGGGGTATTAGAGGAGGACACTGAGGAAGAGGAGTTCGTGAGGAGGGCAAGCCATGGGAGTAGTGCAGGAGATGGGGAATCAGGTACTTGTACTAGGGATTCTATGCTCAGGGAGGTGAGATGGGGAGGAGAATGTGGGAGGAAGCCTAATATAGTGCATCTAGGAACAAACAACCTAGAAGGCAGTACAGTAGATGAAGTGCAGGAGAGTTCATGGAGTAGGGAGTACCTGCAATTGGGTGGGAAGTTCAAGTGACATTCTGTGGTACTCGGTACCTGAGTACAACACCCGCTAGGAAGCTAAGAATATAGGAGCTTAATAGGTGGCTGGAGGATGGAGTGCGAAATAGGTACAGGGTAATATGGAAGTGGGCAAGACATGCAATAATATGGGGCTTTATGCCAGGACAGGCTCCATCTCAACATTAAGGGTACAATGATGTTGAAACAGGGGCTGGAGAATTACATGAAAACAAAACAGATTTAAACAGAGATGGGGGGCTGAGTTGGACAGCAAGGGAGTCACCTTCCAGGGGTGACCAGAAGGCCTCAGCCCCCAGAGGAGGAAGAAGAATGAAGGAATTTACCAAGGCGGAAGTGCAGAGAGGGGAAGGGAGAGGAGGCAAGACACAAGGTGTACTTGTTGTATCCTTGAATGCAACGAGCTTGGCAAAAAGGTGGCAGAGTTCCAGGCATTAGTGGCAGAAGGGAGGTTGATATTGCGCTATCTCAGAAACCTTTGCTGCCCAATACCATAACTGGGATCTCACGATCTCGGGATACAAGGTATACCACAGGGATTGGGAGGGAAGAGGGAGAGGTGGCTATTTATGTTAAGGAGGGAATACTGTGTACCAGGAGGAGGGTCCAGAAGCAGTATGGGTATTGCTCCAAGCCCCAAAGGTAAGAAGACCAAGATGGGGGTGGTGTACAGGCCACCCTCACAAAGTGAGGAGATGGATGGGGAGCTGGGCAAGCAAATCAGGAAGGTCAGTGGCAGGGAGTACAGTCATAGTGGGAGACTTCAACCTACCTGGGGGTGACCGATGGACAGTAACTACAACAAATGCCAGGGAACAGGTACTGCTGGAGGCTACCCAGGACAGCTACCTAGTGCAGGGAGTGACGGAGCCTACCAGGAGGGAACATACTGGACATTGTGTTATCAAATGGTGACCAAGTCCAGGATGTGGTAGTACAGGACCCTTTAGCAGAAAGCAACCACTGCTCAGTGTGGTTCCTCCTCAACACAGGGAGGGACCGGCTAAGACCAGGACAAGAGTATTAGACTTCAGAAAGGCAGATTTTGCCAGAATAGACAGCATCCTAGAAGGGTATTTAGCTGAACTTAGCCAAGGGATGGCTGCTGAACAGAAGTGGGCAATCATTAGGAAGGGACTGAATGAGGCCACGAGCATGTGTGCAAGTCTCAGAGTAAGCAGTCCAAGTAAAAAAAAATATCCGGCTCAAGGAAGTGGAGGGAAGGTGAGGAAAAACAGATTGGCCTTCATTAGGTTCAAAAATCTGGGCGTGAGGAGGATAGGGAGGTGTTCACAAAGGCATCTAGGAGGAGAGTAGGGCAGTCAGGGCAGCAAGGCAGCAAAACAGCTAAAATTGGCTCAGAGGATCACAGAGGGGAAAAGGGTTCTTTAAATACATAAGGAAAACAGGAGTTGTAGGGATGACATTGTTAGAATCAAAAGAGAGGGGATGGGCAGAGAAAGGAGAAATGAAGCAGAGGCACTCAATCGTCTGCTCTGTGTTTCTACCGAAAGAAAGGATAGCCCAATACCACAAGGAAAGGGGAAGGGTGGAGGGGGCAGAGATAACAGATGAGGACATCCAAGTGGATAGAGTTCTAAAGGGCCTTAAAGCCTTGTGGGTGGACAAGACACCAGCACTGGATGGTGTACACTCAAGGGTCCTGAAGGAACTGGCAGAGGTGTTGGCAGGCCTCTGACAGACCTGTTCAACACCTCCTTGGAGATGGGGAATGTACCCAGAGACTGGAGGATGGCTCATGTGGTGTCCCTCCACAAGAGTGGACCTAAGGATGAATCGGGCAATTACAGACCTGTGAGCTTCACTGCTATAGTTGGGAAATTGATGGAGACCATTCTGAAGGAGAGGTTGATAACCTTTCTCGATTGTAATTGTCTGCAGAACGAGGCAGCATTGGTTTGTCTCGGAAGATCATGCCAGACTAACCTAATTGACTTCTATGACTGGGTCACTAGGGCGGTTCATGAAGGCCACACTTTGCATATCCTGTATTTGAACTTCAGCAAAGCTTTTGACTTGGTACCATACAGGAGATTACTGAGCAAGCTGAGGGACATGGGGGCGGGGGAGAAACTGGTGGGGTGGGTTGAAACCTGGCTAGGGGCAGACAACAGAGGGTAGCTGGGGGAGACATCCAAGCCAAGGCCAATAACAAGTGGAGTACAGCAGGTTCAGTGCTGGGCCTATTTTGTTCAATGTCTTCACTGGAGACATTGCAGAGGGTCAAGTAAGATCAGCCTGTTCGCTGATGACAGTAAGATTTGTGCAAAAGTGGACAGTGAGGAAGGGAGACAGGCACTCAAGGAGGATCTAGCTAAACTCTTAACTTTGGTCAAGGAGTGGCAGCTGAGGTTTAACGCTAAGAGTGCAAGGTCATGCACCTTGGAGCTAGAAATCCAGGACCAGCTACTGGCTGGGTGGAGTGTAGGTAGCAGCTTCAAAGGAGGAGAGGTACCTGGGGTACTAGTCACAGAGGACATGAAGGTATCAGCACAGAGTAGGGAGGGCGGCAGCAGGGCAAATCGGATGCTGGGGTGCATTATCAGAGGGATAACCCCTAGAAAGGAGGAGGTCATCTTGCCCTTGTATAGATCACTGGTGAGGCCTCACTTGGAGTACTGTGTACATTACTGGTGCCCATACCTCAAGAAGGATGTGAGATTACTGGATGGGTGCAGCATAGGGTTACAAAAATGATCAGGGGCTAGGGAGATGCCTTATGAGGAAAGATTGAGGGAGCTCAACAGAACTCACTGCAGGAGAGAAGGGAAAGTGGGGACATGATATCAATTCAATTTTATTTTTACCAGGAGATACACCATTGAGATACTTGTTTACAAAGTGGTCCTGGAGGGACAATACAACATACAACATGGGCTGGCAGTATAGCCTAGAGGTTAGAGGAACGAGGTGTGAACGAGCTTGATACATCCAGCAGATCAGACCTGAGTTTGATTCTCACAACCTCCACTTGCATACTGTGTGACTCTGAGCAAGTCACTTAACCGCCCAGTGCTCCCAGGTTGCCCTGAAAACAGGCACCTGTGCCTAGTGGGCCTTACCTGGTTACCAAAGACTAAAATAAAATAAATAACATACAACAGTACAAAACAGTCTGGCAAAAAGGATCCGGCAGGATTTGAATAGGGCAATAATACAATACAGCAATAATACAATACAGTGACAATCAAGCTAGAGGTTTGAGCATACGTGCAAAAAATAAAAAGAGAAACCTACTAAACTGGGCAGCTAGGAAATAAAGGAAGGTGCAGGAAATAGGTGGGGTAGGGTGGAGTGGAGGAAATAGGAGATGGATAGTTACAAAAGCAGAGTGAGTGTGGGAGGCGGAACAAGGATTACATGGAAGTGCATGTGAGCAGGGCAGGCAGCAGATACAAAAGGGGAATGATTGTGCCAGCAGGCAGGTGTGCCAGTATAAGTGCCAAACAAAAGCATAAGGGGAAGAGTTAGGCATAACATTGGCATTTCTCAATCAATAGAGGTTTTAACAGGGTTTTGAAGGCAGCAAGGCTGTAATGGGTTAACTGTAGGTACTTTGGAATCGTGCACTACAGCGTAGGTAGAACATACCCAATGGACGAGCTGCCAAAGTGGGATCTGAACCTGGGGGTATTGAGAGTGAATCAAGGTGTAATCCTGAGTCAGTACATGCAAGACATAAACTTAAAGATATTGGAGATGTACAAGGGGAATTTATTTGTGACAGCTTTAAAGGTCCCAACAGAGGAATTATGCCACCTTCTGGTGTATAAGGAGGTCCAGCCTAATTGAGAGTATAGCAAGCAATGGTGAGTTTTAAATGGGGAATCAGTCACGAATTTGAAGTCTCTATGGTACAATACATCCAGCTTGGCTAGAATGATTTTGGGACAGTTACTATAGAGGAAGTCAACATAGTCTAATAGCGGGAGGAACATTGAACTAGCCTAGATTTTGCATTGTAGGTGAGCAGCCATTTAATGTGGAAAAAACTCCCAGCCTTTGTTTTAATTTTTTGGAGAGCTCTTCAATGGGGGATACAGGAGAACTTGCTATCCAGCCAAAAGCCTAGATATTTGAATTTGTTCACTTTTTCGTGGCATCCTGTCTATGTTTTCTGTTAGCACCCTTTGCAAACTGTGTGAGAGGCCTTTGGCACCATGCAATTCTGCTTAAAGTTGGACCAGCATAACATTCTGTGGTAATTTGCATATGCAGCCATGATGCTTTGCATTGTGGGGGCATGTGTGATTTGTATTTCCTTGAAACTTGGCTTCCCAGCCAAATGCCCTTTAGGTAACCCTTGCCTCAGTGTTTACGCACAGAGGTTCTTTGTCTTTAAATGTTTTTATTTTAATGGGTTCACCACGATATATCCCAGGCATACTGCCTTAGGGTAGCTGGTCCATTTCACTAGGGTGTCAAACAGACGAGGCATACTGATGAGTCCTGGTAGGATGAAACACATGTCTATGTTTCTGTTAGCACCTTGCAAACTGTGTGAGAGGCCTTTTGGCACCATGCAATTCTGCTTAAAGTTGGACAGCATAACATTCTGTGGTGATTTGCATATGCAGCCCATGATGCTTTGCATTGTGGGGGCATGTGTGATTTTGTATATCCGGACATAGTTGTGATGATGGGATTGGCAGACAGGTTGCTTGTACTAGATGGTTTAGATGGTGGAGAGATAAACATAATTTTAGTTTTTGCATTGAGGAGCAACTTCAGTGGAAGTAGGTTCTGCTGTAATGTGCTGAATTCTTGCTGGAGGGATGAAAGCGGATTCTATAGTAAGCTGAGCAATATAAAGAGCAGTGTCATCTACAAATAGATGCGCACTGGCAGAACTGATATTGTGGTCAACATCATGGATGTATATTGTGAATAATAAGGGCCCAGAAGTGAGCCTTGGGACCCCTCTAAGAAGTGTTTACAGGTGGAGGCATCTCCTGTGCTTTCACTCTGTTGCTGCCTGCCAACAAGGTAGCAGGAGAACTAATTAAGGCACAGTTATCTAATCCAATGTGTTTTAGTTGGGACAGTAGAAGATCATGGTCCATCGTATCGAGGCAGCTTTGGTTAAATCCAAGAAAAGCATGGTTACGTGGTTTTACTGTCAAGAGCAGTGTGCCAATCATTAGAGACCTTGGGTAGTGCAGTGACCATACTGTGGTTAGACCTGAAGCCAGACTGTATAGTATTCAAGATGTTATGGGATTCTAAAAATTCTCTTAGTTGAGAGTTTACCATTTTTCAAGTAGCTTGAAAGAATGGGCAGTAATAAAATGGGTCTATAATTATTTAAATTGCCTGGGTCACCAGATTTAAACAGTGGGATAACATGGTCTGTTTTCCACACACAGGGAGGGTTCTTTAAGATAGAGCTCTTTAAGTACTTGAAAGGCATAAACAAAGTCAGGCGGGAGGATTGTTCTGCTTAAAGAGTAGGAGGGTCACTAGGGGCACAGTCTGAAGTTGGAAGGGAAGGTTCAGGAGGAAATGAGGAGTACTACTTCACAGAGACAGCGGTGGCAGGATGGAACCCACTGCCAAAGGAGTTAATCGAACTGAGGACAGTGGATAGCTTCTTGAGTTTGGGATAGAGTCAGGGGCAGGGTTAGTAGACAAGCACGCAACAGGGAAGGACGGAAGAGGGATGGAGGGAGAGGATTTAGTGGGAGGATGGCAGCTGCAGTGGTATTAAACTGAGAGTTGCACACGGGCAGACTTTATAGACCTGTGAGCCTTTTTCTGCTGGCAATTTCTTATGTTCGTATTTCAAACCAGCTGCCTTCTGTTTTGTCTCTGTCTTTTCCTCATCATGCTCCTTCTCTGTTCTCACCCCAGCACCACCTCCTCGACTGAGGCTGATCCCCCTCCCCAGCTGAGATCATTTCAGTCCCCTACTATTTCTCCCTTTGCTCCTTTGTGTAGTGGTAGTGTGGTTTATCCAATTAACTTTTCAAGATAAGTCTACTCTTTCGCCACGATTTGTGCTGCAGACGAGCACCCATGGAGCTGCTTCAAAGACTGCTGCTGGCTCGATTCTGCACCACGTAGGCTCACAGTAGACAGAGCACAGCCTTTAGACACCACTGCCCAATCAGGTGTCAGCCCAGTGTCATGTGCTCTGATTCTGCTGCAAGTTCAGGGAAGGACCCACAGGTTGCTCTTAATGCCTGTTTCAAGTCATTTACCTATTACCCATGTCAAATCACCGACCGAAATTACACTGTTATGTTGGGTGGGGTAGTACGATATTCAAACTACCCTACAGCCAAAATAGGTGATAACAAACTACCTGACCCAGCTACCCAGTGGGTAGCCCATGCCTAATCAAAGTTGCTGCTCTAGAGGCTACACTGCAGGGGGTTATCATGGAAAACCGTAATATGTCTCATAAGCTCAAGGTAAATGAGAATCAGCTGAGATATTAGAATGCATGATTAGTGGGGATCCCTGATGCTCCTGTTAAGGAATTTCTCAACATATGGAGACCTGGTTGAAGAGATCTTAACTGTAACTTTTGAGTTATCCCTGACAATCCTCTATTAGCCTGTGCTTTTAGAGTTCCTAAAAGAAACCAAGAAAGCAATGCAGCAGCTAGACTACCATTCTGGTGACATTTGCCTTCGATTCTGTGTTTAAATTAGTTAAATTGAGGGGCACATTGGACCATAAAGGCAACAGATATTATATTTTCTGACTTTTGTTTTAAGACACAGCAGTGTCGAAGGAAGTTTCTGGCTTATAGACAAGAGGCTTGATTTAGAGCTCAATTCTCTCTATTATCCCTGTAAAGTAAAAGTCGCAGAAATGGGAAAACTAAAATTTTCTTTGAAGTGGATGATTTGGTGACATTTCTCCATTCTCAATATTCACAGCAAGAAATGTTAGGCTCACCTATGGGTCAGAATTAGATATTTTGGACAATATGGAGAAGACGGACTTGTAAATGATGAATGATGATGATAAACTTTTTCTTTTTAGTATTTTGGAGTAACCATTCTTGAAAATGTTACTAATTTTAAAAATCTTTCAGCTGCATCATTACCTATAGTGTTCAATGTAGATTTGGTTACAACCGCAGAAGGGTGGAGTACAATATCGGATATTATATTAATGGTTTGAAAAGTTAAACATGCAACTGGTAGCCCATCAGTGTTTAAAATGTTTTTTTAATAGTTTTGTGTATTCACCCTGCTGGCATGGTCTCGTGATTTTTAATTTTGGTGTATTATCTGAATTGTTACCACTGACAAAGTAATTAAATTATGACGGATATCATAGGTTCATAGGTGATATCACAAGTCTTGTAGCTTGAAAAGCCAAATTTAGACTTGCCACATATTAGTGGGCAAATTCAGTTTTTTTATCTCCCATATACTTGTCTAATAGGTTTTAAAGGATGATATACTGGTGGCCATAACTACATTCTCAGGTAATGTGTTCCATTCATCCATCACCATCACCACCAATGTCATCATCATCATCAGGTTTATTGGATAGCAATTTGAGATAAATAATCTCATTTACGAATGCATCAAACACAAGACAAAACTTCATAACGTACATACAATTTATACAGACATACAAACATAAGTTATAAAACATCAGCAAGTAATTTAAAAATACATAATTATCGATAACAGTTACAATGCTTGTTATATAAGCCAGTTAATGACACTCTAAAGTGCCCCATTGGAAGTAATGCTTGAACTTTCAGTTTTTATATAATTTATCCCATGTTCTAGGGACTGTGACAACCAATAACTTGTTACCAAAGCTAGATTTGCTTCTCAGGACTTGATAAGAGATCCGAATTGTAAATCTCAGGAATATTTATGTGGAGTTTTAACTTTAATGCACACAGTAAATATGAAAGCAGAATTTGCATAATGAATTTGTATACAAATGTATTCCAATAAAAATCTCTATGGTCTGATAATGAAGTCATACCAGCCACACTATATAATGTACACCTATGAGTACTATAAGGCAGGTTTATAATGAATCGTAAAGCACTATTGTATAGTGAATCAAGTGTTCCTAGTAAAGTGCTAGTAGCATTTTTATAAATGAAGTAGCCATAGTCTAACACAGGTAAAATAAAATGTAACTAGTAGTTTCCTAACTGTCAAATTAAAGATTTATTCCTGTACAAGAACTCAAGTAGTCCTTTTAATTTATTAGAAATGTTTTGATGCGTAAATCAAATGTTAAGTGATTGTCAAGTGATAGCCCCAAATATTTATAAGGATTAACACGACTGATAATAACCCTGAAATAGTGTATATATTCCAACTAATTATCTCTTTGTTGTTTTTCCTTCGAACAACATGCACTGGGTTTTCTTCTCATTCAGGAGGTGCCTTAATTCCATAAGCTCCCACTGAATGCCTAGAAAATCCTTTTGTAATATATATATTGCTGAATTTGCATCTTCCTTCAAGGTATACATGATTGTATCATCAGCATAAAGTATATGCTAGTGTCAGGTGAGCAGTGCCTAGAAAGATCATTCACATACAGTAAGAACAACAGGGGACCCAGTACTGATCCCTGAGGTACACCCATATTCAACACCACTGTATCGGAACAGACTCCGCCCACCCTGACACATTGCAACCTCTGTATCAAATATGAGCTCAACCAAGACAGAGCTGTAAAGCCCAATCCAGCTGATTTCAAATGATTAAGTAGAACTGTGTGATGCACTGTGTTGAATGCCTCTGATAGATCCAGAAAAATTGATGGTACGCTGGATCTTCTGTGCAGGCAGTCAACACATCATCCACTACTTCTGAAATTACATAAGTGGTGTTATGTCCTTTCTTAAAACCAGATTGTAAATGCAAAATAACATTATATTTAGAAAAGCATTGAATCAATCGCTTATGTAAAAGTTTTTCAAACATTTTACACGTCACCAAAATTGATGTTGGCCTGTATACGTCTTGGATCAGTAGGGTCTCCCCTTAAAAATCGGATAATAAATGCTGTCTTCCAGTCTTTTGGTAAATCAAAACTTTGAAGTGAAAAATTAAATAAATAAGATAGATATCATGTCAGTATGTGTGGCGCTATTTTATAGAAAATTGGGGAAATTCGTCACATTATGTCCCTTTACTAGTGTCCAATTTTACATTTGCTTCAACACTTCTTCTTCTGTTATATCTTGAAAAGAAATATGCACCTATCCAACCTCCTTGTAAAGTCAGTATCCAAGTGAGATGAAGCAAGCCCGGGTGTTCCCTATCAAATGTTTGACCTACAGTAGAAATGAATAAATTAAATGCAGCCACTTGATCCACAGCACTACATAAGGTTCTACCCATAGTTCAGGGCTATGGGTAAAGTGGATGGAGTCTGTTTCCCATACAAGGAGTCTGTCCTCCTCCATGTTGATTTTGGATTTCTGGTGTGATCTGCAAAGTAGTTTATATAATAATCTTTTTTTTTGCCTTTCTTATCTCCTGTGTGCATTTGTTTCTTATAACCCTAAATGCCTGTCTATCTAATAAGTTCTTGGTCTCCTTGCCTTTTCCCATAATTGTACCTTCGTTTTATTACCTTTTGTACTCCTTTGTAATCCAAGCAGTCCTTTTTATTTTTTTTGGCATTTTTGCATGTCAGGGAATGTGTTTTTCAATTACTTCAAGTAGAGAATTTTTAAAATAAGACCATGCAGTTTCAATATCTGGGAAGGCATACAACAATTTCCAATCTATGCCTGCTACGCCTCTTAAATAAGCTTGGTCACAGAAGGTGTCAAAGTTCTAACAATCATTATTTGAGCTGCAATTATTTCCTTTTATTGTCCCTCTGGTTGAACCAGGTTCCCCTTCTGGTAGTTTATACATTTCCCCTCAGCTGGAATGGATGCAATCTTGGTGCTTTATTTGTTTCTTTTTTTTTTTTTGCTAATCCTGCTGATTCCTATAGTAATTCATTATGCCAAGCCTTATACACATACACACCCCGAGCTTTCTGTAAAATAGGGAATATAATCCCAAATCTTCTAGCCTGCTTTCATAGGCTTCCTTTTGTTTATTTACTCTTTTAGTAATTCTTCTCTGTATCCTTTCCACCAGCTTAGTGCTTCCTACACTTTGTGGGGAATAAAGGGAGCTTATATAGTGGTATCAGAACATTTTGATTTCTTCTTTTAATGTTCCTCAGTATATTCCCCACTATTCTGTTTCCTCATTTGACAACCTCTTTAGCCTGATTATCAAAATTTAGGGTGTTAGTTATTATAACACCAAGATCCTTCTCATTGTCTGTGCTAGATATAACCTTGATGTTGATTGTATATTCTGCTTTTGATATTGTTGCACCCAAAATGCATAGCTTTGCATTAGTCTCATTAAATCTTAACTTATGTGTTTTGCCCAATCTTCTAGATGTTGTAATTATTTTTGTAGTTTATTTACTGAATCAATATTATTTACTATTGCCCCTACCTTAGTGTTGTCCACGTATTTGCAGAACCATGCATCACTAGACACTTGTATTGTTGAAACAAAGATACTAAACAATATCAGACCCAAGACAGAACCCTGGGGCACGACATTGGTGACTTTTCCCAAGTTGGACAAAAACCTGAATATTTACCATTTGCATCCTTTCTCAGCCATGATTTTATCAAAGACAACAAGGTTATATGTAGCCCAAAATCCTGTAATGTAGTTATCAAAACCTCATGAGACACTGAGTCTAAAGCTTTTAGCGTAGTCCAGGTAGATCACGCCCACCGCAAACCTTGGTCTAGGGCCTTGCTAACTGGCTCAAAGAAATTCATTAAGTTGCTTACTCATGATCTACTGTGAGCAAAACCATGCTGTGTAACATCTGTAAGACCTTGTTCATGTGTATAGACCTCAACTTGTTCATTAATGAAGCCTTCCATCATCTTCCCACAACAGAAGTGATACTGATGGGACGAGAATTTTCAACCATCTTTTTCCCCTGATTTTAATATTGGGGTGATGTATGCTATTGCCCAATATTCAGTACTTTACCTTCCTTCAAAGATGCATTAAATAGTAATGAGAAAGGGCCTGCAAGCTCATCTAGAGATTTTAAAAATCTTGGGCAGAGTCCATCAGGTCCACATAATTTGCATATATTTAGATTTTCAGTTTGATGCACACTTTTTCTCTGTGATATGCCTATGTTTATCGCCTGTCTTGGCACTTGTATTTACAGACTTGCCAAAACAACTGTCTTGGTCCCGGTAGATACTTAAAACGTATTTGTCAAATGTATTTGCATATCCAGTTCATTGTCAAGTATCTGGTTACCTTTCATCAGTGGTTCTATTTGTTTTTGTCCATTTTACAAACTTCCAGTATAGTTATAAAATTGGTTTGGGTTATCTTTTGTTACTTGTCACCGTTTTAATTCGGCACTCACCTTAGCCTTTCATATTGCTTTTACATTGCTTAGCTTTGACCTTATAATTTTCCCATATATTTTGTGTTAGGTGTTTAAGTGTTGCTTATATTTTTGAATGCTTTCCCTTGCTTTTAATTAGTTTCATTATTTTCCCAGTAAACCATTTAGGAACCTACCTTTAGCATTATATTTTTCGATTAATGGTAAGTATTTATTTATGCATAGTTGTTATTTTTGATTATTTTCTTCCAGATGTCAGTTAAGGATAATCCTTCTAGTTCCTGTTTCCAATTCCAGTCTTTCAGGAGTAACTTTATCATTTTATAGTCTGCTTTATTATAATTCCTTATCTTCCATTATTCCTTTAATGTTATACCATATATTCTGTATTGAGAATGTCACCATATTGGTGTTCGTGTCCACGGGTGTGTATGACCTGAGTTCTTTAATAACACCCTCCATATTACTAAAAACATGACCCAAGATATTTTGATCCCTGGTATGTGCATTCACAAACTGCTCAAAGTTTTTAATTAGACATATCTCAATAAATCTGTTTTCTAAATGACTGGTACCTTGTAAACTACTCCAGTTTATTTTAGAGAAATCAAAAGCTCCATTAATATAATTATTCCTACCTCTGTACTTTCTAGCATAGCCATAAAGGCTATGTTTTCTAAATCAGTTCAATTTGGTGATCGATAACATATTCACAGTATTATAGTTTTAGTATTAGCACGTATCTTTACCCATACCTGTTCTGTGTCCATGCAGTTAGTACTTTTGTGGGTGATTTCATATGCTCTTGGGTGTGATGATATGTAAAAGGCAACACCCCTACCTCTTCTGTCTGTCCTTTCTTTATAAAACAGGTCATACACTGGAATTTCCTTGAACCAGTCCCCTTCCTAAACCAGATTTCTGTGACACCACATATGCTAATATTTTCATTGTATAACATATATTTTAACTTGTCTATTTTATTTTGTAGGCTTCTTGCATTTGAGAGTACTGCTTTTTAGTGTCTTCCATTATCTGTGTTGTTGCCTCCGTCCTTTTTTTGTTTGTTTATTATGTTTTATAGTGCTCTTATATGTGTCAGATGATCCAATATCCCTGTAGGGTCACCTCTCCCCTTCAGTATTAGTTTAAATTATTGTTGATTTGATTTTTAAACATCAGGCCCAGTTCCCTGCTTCCTTTCTATTCAAGTGAAGTCCGTCTCTACTAAAAAATCTTATATTATTGTCAAACTTTTCCCATGATTTAAGACATTGTACACCTTGAAGGAGACATCATTTGCATAGTCAATTATTTTTCTAATAATTTTCTAATTGATTTTGGAACCTGCTCTTGGGACTGGGAGTACCTCAGAAAAAATTCCATTCATATCCTGTATTGGTTTATGAATTCTCATGAAGTCCAAAGTATTTGATCCTCTCATTTATGTCTCAGATCATTGGTTCCTACATGAACAATACAACACACTTATCCTCACTTCTCTTTACATATGGATATGTAAATTTGTAGGCTCAGTTTCTGAAAGCTACTGGTCAAAATGTATTGTAAAGCATATTATAAAATCCTGAAAATAAAAAGTAAAACAAAACACTTGAGTGTGTGTGATTATGTTAAAAATGGCACACCTCTTTCCAGGTGTTTAAAGGCAATCAGTGCAAGCATCTCATGCCTAACAATACCCTTGAGAGGTGTGTGATTATTACCCATAATCAAAGACCATCTCATGCATTATTGCTTAC
This sequence comes from Neoceratodus forsteri, assembly GCA_016271365.2. NCBI lineage: Eukaryota > Metazoa > Chordata > Ceratodontiformes > Ceratodontidae > Neoceratodus > Neoceratodus forsteri. The sequence continues at coordinate 698,763,941 of CM028132.1, forward strand.
CTTTTGGATGCAGTGTGTTAAACTAAAGACAGCAAAATTGGATGTTTAAGTTAGAAACCATCGTGAAACCAGGTTTGAATGGAAAATTTGAATTGCCACCTTTTTTAAAGAAATTATTAAATGAATGGCTTTAAGGGCCATTTATTTCCAAACTTTAGGGTTGACTGGTTTGTATGTGTTGGTCAGGTTGCACTAGTTTAGCACTTTTACAATCCAATAGCTAACTTATAGATTGAACACTAAAATGAATGTCCTTGAGGTGCACATTGGCATGCAATCCTGATCTTTCTAGAATGTTTTATATGAGATGAGTTAAACTGAGCTTTCTACAGCTCCCTCCTCTATTTCTGCATACTTGTTGCATACACTACTAGTTCCATTTTGTGCTCTGGCCAATACATTATTATTTTAATAAATATACTAAAAAGTATTTTGTGCCTCGCTTTCAGGCCATTCCAGCACCTGATTTTATTTGGTGATGTGTGCCTGTGACTACTCCTGCTAGTCCATGTTCTTGTTTGATAGTTGAAATTGTGTATTTTGCACTTGTATGCTGACCATTTACATGGGAGATTGATTCCTGTAGTTTGAATAAGCCCTGAATTCTGATGTGTTTTTATTCTCTTCTTACACAAACTTTTCCTTTGTTTTGAAAAAAAATCTTATTTTGTTGAAGGAAGGTTTTATATACAACATAACAAACATTGCATGTATATATCCATATGTTCTAGAATCCATTTGTACTTTCAGTAGCAATCATCAAATGCATTGTAAGATTTCCTTCAAAATATTAGCTTTGGGCATGTAACATATACAGCAAGTTTAACACTAACAGTATAGTTAACATAGACAAACAAAAACATGATATAAATTAAATCAGTTTCATTGCATTGTAAAGCTTAAATGTACACACAATTCATTATATAATACAAATGATCCTTATCTGCCAACAAATTCTGTTTCTATCTCATTAAGTCATTCCTGGTGGTAGCCAGTAGTGGTCTGTAATTCAGATCATAAAATGTTTGGAAGGATGGCCCTGCCTTGATGCCCAGATAATATGTGTAGCTACTTTTTATATCTGTGTTCTCTTAAGTCTCGGCATCTATTTCCCAAACCCATCAGTCCCAATTTCTTGAAGTTTACTTTATATCCTGAGAATATTGCAAAATATTTCTATAATCTGGATAAATTTACTGCTGGGATTAAAGTTCTCAGGTTTATTAAGAAAAGCAAGACATCATCTGTGAACGGAGATATCTTATGTTGCTTCACCCACTCCCTTTATCCCTGTAACCTCTCCACTGCTTCTGATGGCTTCTACCAAGGGCTCAATCACTAGTACAGAACAGTAGTGGGCAGAGGGACAGCCTTGGAGTGCCTCCCCAGCCTAAACTCACCTGACAGTGCTCCATTAATTAACAGATTAGCCTCGGTTCCCTGTACAGAAGTTGTACCATTTCTATAAATGAATCCCTCAGGCAGAAGACCCTCAAAATATTAAACATATAGGCCTATTCAACCCTGTGAAAGCATTCTCGTGTCCAAGGAGAGTCGATATGCCTTCTTGAATGCCGAGCCCTCACTGCAGGACCTGCAGCACTTCTGTCACTATGAGGAGTGTGTCTTGCCTCTCACAAATCTTGTCTGGTCTCCTCCCACCAAATCAGACAATATACAGTATTTCTAGTCTCCTGGCCAGGGCATTGGCCAGGACTTTAACATCAAAGTACTGAAGTGATACTGGCCAGTAGGCTGCACACCCTCTGGGATAATTTCTTGCTTTTGTGTATAACTGTGATGGTCATCAAATTATAGGACCCAGGTAGTCTCCTCTTCCTCAGCCTTCTTAAACACTTCATACATGGTTTGCCACACTGACTCTCCCAGAGCTACTGTATGTAAAATTCTATTGGAAGGCCATCTTGCCCTGCAGCATTCCCTTTGGCAAACCCAGGCTGCTGCCTCCCTAACCTCCCCCACTGATATTGGTTTACCCAGAGCCTCCAGTTGTGCCTCTGTTGGTTTGGGTAGTGTCACTTTCCCAAGAATGCCTGTTTCCTCTCCATATTTGGCACTCACTTTTATGTAAGCTGGAGTAGAAGTTCATGAAGGTCTTTCATCTCCTCCCTTTACTCACCATGATAACATCCTGTTGTGTAATCATGGAGTTGAAGTTTGACTTCCTCCTCCACCTAGCCACATCAGACTTGATTTATTACCCCATTGTAGAATCTTTGGTTTGCATAAAGAGTATCAAGTTTGCCTCCTGTCCAGTTCTCAGTTGACCTCTTCCCTTGCCTCCTTAAGTAACCTGAGCTCCTCATCAAATGACTGCTGAAAGGTTTTAACCTTCAGTTCTGTTCTTCTACATTCCATTTCCTTAAATTGTTCCTTCCTTCTTTCTCTTATGTTTGGCCACAATGAATGCTACAAACAGCCCTTCATAATGGCCTTATTGCCTCACAGAATATTGCTTTCAGGGTGCCATGACTGCATTTCTATCTCTGTATTGTTTCAATTGTTCCCTGAGGTGCTCCTAAGTTGTTGATTGTGTAATATGAAAGTCAGGAACTTTCATCCTCTCCTTCAATTTAGCTTGAGACATGCACAGGGTCCCTATCACCCTTGCATAGTCTGATAGTATGCTAGAACTCTTTACATATTTTCTACCCTTTGGTACCATGTTCTGGGGATCATCAAATAATTTGTGTAGGACCATGATCTGTGGGGATTCGAGAAAAAGTATATTCCCTTGTTCCTGGGTTAACATCTCACCAAATATCAGTAGGTCCAGTTCACCTAGTTCCCCATCTCACAATTGCTGGATCCAGCCTCCTGCCTCCTCCTAACTATCCAACCATGGGTTTAGAGCACAGCTGAAGTCTCCAGCCAGGATGAGGTTGGCAAATTGTTCCTTATGAAGCAGGCTTAGCCTCTGATCATAAAAAACTGGATTATGCATATTTGGAGTATACACTTTCCCAGTGTGACTTTTCCCCACAGATCCTGCCTCTTACAAAGATATAACATAGATTACATAGATAGTACAGAGCATTAAAGACATTTAGTCTATGAGCTTGCCAATCATAATTTATGAATACCCATTAATATTCCTACTTATAAGAAATGTATCTAGATTTGTTTTAAATTCCAACATTGTTTTGCTCTCCACAACCTCACAAGGCAGCATATTCCACATTTCTGTTACTCTATTATTTAACCACTATTTCCTTTTATTTGTTCTATATCTTTCCTTGATCAATTGGTGATCGAGGCTCTGATATGCAGTTGATCCTTTGTATCAGACCTAAGAGATCCCACAGATTGGTATTGGTCAGGGCCTATAAATCAAACACATATCTCCTCTCATTCTATGATACTCCAGTGAGTACATCTCCAAATACTGCAGCCTCTGCTCGTAGCTCAGTCCCTCTGTCCCTTTAATCCTTTTGGTTTGGTAACAGCTATTGCTTGCATCAGTTGCCACCTTTTCTTCAAACTCCTGTGTAACAATATCACTACCCTTCTTTTGTGGCCATTAAATGGGGCAGAACAGCAGTGGTCCACCCATTCCCTGACCAGCTGTTGGTGTTCAAGGTCAGTAATATGTGCTTCTTGCAGCACAGCAATTTGAGAATTACATTTTTATGCTCATTTAGCAATTTATTTTCCCATTTCACAAGGGAGGAACTGCCCTGGACATTCCAGGTGTATACTGTAAGTTTTTCTACCATTTATACACTCTAGTGAGTCCAGAGGAAGTTCAATCCCTACCAAGTACAGAATCCTTCCCCACTTCTACTAGTTTTTCTCCCCAGTCTGCAGTCACCTTCCATATACCAGGTCTACATTTGCAATATAATAAGGGTCTCATGTTTGTCTTGAAGAATAGATCTGGTAACATTAATAGTAACACAACATAACAAGAATAAGAATTCTTCTTAGGGCCTCTATTAACCATAAGCCACCTCCTCCTATTTTTTCAAATGCTACTCTCCTCATCATCCTCCAAGTCCCCCAAGGCTTTTTGTTTCTCTTCCTTCTATATCCACACATATGCATGCTATATTGATACTGACACCTCAAGCTAGAGCTTTACTGTTAGTATAGCCCTCAGATTGATCTCCATATCCTTCTATGTTAACAGTCTCTCCCTGCCTCTTACATAACTGATGAGTTTTTACCTCAGCGCCAGCCCTAGTCTGGTCCCATCCAACCCAGGGCAAAACACCCCAGAGTGGGGAATTCCTGATCCTGGGCTCTGATCTCCTTGTAAGTTTCTGAATCTGCTGGTGGATGCTAAACAACCCCAAACTCCATGCAGACCCATGTCTCCCATACCTGTCATCCACCTCCACCCCACCCCGCTCCACCACCACAGCACATTTTAAACAGTACTTAAGTTCATTTGAAGGTCCGAGAAACAGTTTAAGTCTGTGCCATGTAATCACCCATGGCTTATTTCCACACTTTGTACTTCCTGTGTGCTGATGCAATGGTCAGCTGAAGGGGAAAGTGGTAGCAGTGCTGCACATGCAGTGTTCAAATCTCCTTGTGAAGGGCTCACCGCTCAGTGCCAGAGCCGAAGAGTCCCGAGCACAGACACCATACTTTCTTCCGGAGCCCTCCATGTCTATTGTTTCCTATATTAAATAAAAGTTGTCCAGCCAGCATTAACATCCTAGAATGAGATTATGCCTCAATGAGTCCAAACTGCAAAGTGATGAGCCCAGGTCACTGGACTCACTCACCACAACCATGCTGTCTCCTCCCACCAGCAGTTTTCAATGCATCACAAGCCTGGATCACAAAATCAGTCTGCTCAAATAATTTTTTGTCAGAGCAAAAATGCTTAGCTTTTCAATTTCCCAGAACAAGTATGAGTGACATTCTGTCTTGCTTGTCAAAACCGCCAAATAAGCAAATCAGAATTCAGTCCTTTAGCCCTCAGGTCATTCATTAGTGGTGCAAATGTCTTGCATCTGAGTTGAACCATCCGGAAAAGTCTTAAAAATAGATTTGGCTGTCCTCCACTTTTAACGAACCTGTATTTCTGAACGCCTACAGGATCTTTTACTTATCCGGTAATGGTGGAGACGTAGCACAATCTGTCTCTGGGGCACATCCAGCAGGCTTGGGCCCCAATTCCCTGTGTGCCCTACTGATCCAGATTTTGTCTTTATGGCAGTTTAATTGTAGACCTTGAGGGATCCATTTTCAAATTTTAATTTGAATCACATAAAGACAGGCTATTGGGCGCGGGTGCTGCGTGCGGTACTGCATGCAGCAAATGAAGTTTGCATTGCAAAACAATACCAGGACCATAGCTGCCCAGCTGGTGCAGCGGTAGCGCTACTGCTTGCAACACCAATGACCCGGGTTCAGAAGTGAGTCTGTGGATTTGGAGGCTGGCCAGAAGGAGGAAGGCCGAGCATCCTGCTGACCACTCTCCTCCTCAGGAAGGGGGATTGAAGCTACCAGCATTTAACTGACCCCTTACAGAAGCTAGGGGTCTGACAGCCAGGGCTGAATACAACCTGGGAGGCATGTCAGACATTCAGTGTCTGTGCCACTAATGTTATTTCATGCCATGCCTCCACATGGAGAAAATGGCGATCCGACAACCGCATGATGATGTTCGCCCCCATGTCATAGACCTCACACCACTGACCAGGACCTCATTTCTGCTGTACCAAACCAGTCTCCATCGAGGGAAGAGCCCTTCAGGTGGCTCTGCCATGAGGGGCAAGCCAGGGTGGTCCGAGCTGAGGTAAGTCCTGGGGTGGATGGCAGGACTGAGTGTTGGTAGTAAGGACCAATGGGGGCGGGCCAGATAAGGGAACATAAAGCATACTAAATAAGAAAACATAATAATACCAGGCCTTTAAGTGCTGTATACTGGACTGCTTGCAAACCCCAGCCAGCAGCTGCAAACAGTGTACCAATAAAATAGTGCTAAATAGTGCCAAGTGCACAAACCACACTCAAATGAGTGCTGCATGCATACCAATAGATCATAGACCACAGCAGTGCAAACACATTCCACAGTGAATGACCCTTGTGAGTACATACAACGATGGCAGCTTTATTTATTTATTTATTCATTTGTTAACTGGGTTGGTGCACTGATCCAAGGATTTTTTCAGGCACGGCCCAGGCCAGAACCTGGCACAAACAATGGGAGATACAGTGAGAATGAATAGCAGTGCACAATACATAAGCAGTAACTAGAATCTAGTGCAAGTCAGGCTAACATATAGTGGTGAGGTAATCAGCCTATAGGTAACAGTGCCAGATACAACAGTCAAGGTGTACATAATATATATATATATATATATATAGTAAAAAACTCATTAATGCATCAGTTAGGGTTCCTTGCACAGTGACAAAGGCATAGAAATGTGGCGTTAGGGTTACTACCCTTACACCCCACCCCACCCACTCTTCACACACCAGTAGACGCCAGGGTGTGCCATGGGTTGTTAGGCCCAGCTCTCATCCCATTCCATGTGTAAGCAAGCTGACATGCTACAGTATAGGAGAATGGGGTGAGAGCTGGGCCTGATGACCCCATGGTACACCCCGATGCCTGTTGGTGTGTGAGGGGAGGGGCAGGGGTGGTAACCCTAACACCCACATTTCCATGCTTTTGTCGCTGTGTTTGAACCCAAACTGATGCATTAACAGAGTTTTTGCAATGAATTTCCTTCTTGAGAAAGTGTATGTAGCTGGTAATTGGCATGTGTTAGTGGTAGTCCCACTTACAAATAACAACAAAGCCATACAGCAGCTCTATAGGGCAAGGAACCCTTGTAACACTAATTTGCCAATATCTCAGCAACCATAGCAGCTATGAAAAAATTCAAGTGTTGTAATCATGACAGGGAGACCTCCATATGAGATAGTTGACCAGATCTATATCTTGCATCGTTTACGTCACGGGCACCGAAAAGCACTGAAAAGGCACCTTGGAACCCTTCTAACACATTTTGCCAATATCTTCATAACTGTAGCAAGCAGGAAAAATTCCACTGCAGGTGTAATCTTTGATTTCCAAACTCGGTTTTGCAGCTTAGATCACTTTGCTGTGCATAGCGAAAAAATCTGTATCTAAGCTTATTTTTGAGATACAGGCGCGAAGGTGTCACAGACACTGCAATGTCATCCTATGGGAAATTTCTCAACTTTGGAGTGCTGTGACTTTGGGCCCATTTAATGTTTTGGTACCAAACCACAAAAGCACATCTTTGGGTCCAGGCTTGCTACCCTGCAAATTTCAGCTCACATGCCCCAAACCGTTTTGTTGCAGTGGTGTGGCAAAGAATTGTTCTTGTTTTTTTGGCAGATGCTATGAAATTGCCACACTTTTGCAAAATGCAGGCACAAACCTTTCATGATCTGAAAGTACTGTCACAGTTTGTGAAAGTACAGTGGGGTCAAGCTTGAAAATACATTTCTGGGGTGGTTCCCCTCAAAAAGATAGGGTAGTGATCCTCAGGCCCCGACTAGGTAAACACAACAGTCAGTGTTTGCCTAAGGGGTCCCAAATTTAAACAACAACACTTTTCTCTCGCTAACTGAAAACAAGATGGCAGCAGCATGAAAGTAAAAGGGCCATTTGTGACAGTAAAAGGTACTGGCAGCAGCTTTCGGAGACACATATGTTTTTTTCCCATTGACTATAACGGAAGCTTGTTTTTGAATGACATTTGAATTGTTTAACATTTTTCACCAAATCTTTGAAAGGCGCATCAGTGACACAGACTGCATCTTCCTTGAAGATTTCAGATGAAATGAACAAATCGTATGGCTGCAGGCGAAGCAAAGAAAACACGCAAAAAAGTCTGTTTTTTAGCGCTTTTGGCATTCTGCAACTCCACAATCGCACATCTGACCATAACGCAACTTGCCAGATCCAGAGACCTATGGTACCAGACCATGCATGCAAAATGACAGGCAAATCCATTGTATGGTGATAAGGTTATTAAGGTGCAAAATTTGAGGTTTAACATGAAAGTGCTTACTCAACCTAACTATACTAGCCCTGGACCAGTATATTATATATATATATATATATATATATATGTGTGTGTATATATATATATATATATATATAGAGGGATACATGATGGGAGGCAATGAGATATGGAAAATAATCTCACTCCTGCAGAGTGAGGTATGGATATCTCACAGTGAAAGCACGACTGAGATATGCATACCTCACTATGCAGGAGTGAGATTATTTTCATATCTCACTGCTGCCCATCATGTGTCTGACGTATGCAATAGAGGACACATTTCCGTTAGTTCAATTTGTGTTTGTAGTCGGTTTAGTATGCTTTTTCTTGTGATTTTGCTTTGTGGTATGAATGAGGTGACTGTTGGTATGTGATTGGTTGGCAGTATGAATGGGAAGTAGTTGTGTTTTGTTATTGTTAGTATTTGGGGTTGTTGTTTGTGATTGGTTGAGTTTTGTTTGTGTGTGCTGTGATTGGTTTAATGCCTTGAGTGGGTGGGAGTTTGATTTGTGTCTTCCTGGATGGCATTTGTTCATATTTGTTTTCTTTTATGGTTTATCATTACTTTGATGCTCAGTTTTGCATTTCTGATGGTTATCTGGCATCCAGTGTGCTGTGTACTGTGATGGGTCCATATTTTAGTTAGAGTTATTGTATTTTGTTACCAGCGATGGTGTAAGTGCGCTGCTGGAGTTTCAGTTTCATGGAGTGCCATGTTTAAAATTACGATGTACGATGAGGAGTGAAGAACTGAGGCACTAGTATTATAGAAAATGTGAAAATTATACAAAAACCTGCAATGCACTCCAGTACATAGTTTGGGAATATGTGATATAGTTTGACAGTTTGATTTTTGGCCCAGGTTTAGCTCCAGAGTTCAGGTCAGGAATGATTTCTTCAGAGCTGCACTTCTGTTGTATAAAACAAGACTTTGTTTGAAAGATGGTGCAATTTAGTGATCTCAAAGTTTTGGGCAGATGTTTTTAAAAGGGTGATGTTTACAAATTGTTTTATGTAGAAAGGTACTGTGTTGAGTATAGTGTTTGTAGTGAGATAGGCAGAGTGAGAATATTGGCTGATGCGTAGCAACTGTGTGTGTAAATATAAATAATCTCACAGTTGCTACATCACCAATGAGAATATGGGTTTTTATTTTCAATGTTTATCACCCACCCTATTGTATAAAATATATATATATATATATATATATATATATATATTATAGTTAGGTTGCACAGCATATGTTAAACCCAAATACTGAGCCTTAATACCTTTGCAACTGTTAGTCAATTTGTCAGAAATTTTGCCTGCACGAGAGGTACCATAGATCTCTGGATCTGAAAAGTTTCATCCTGGTCAGATTTACGGTTGCAGAGCTGCAGAGTGTCAAAACTGTGAAAGATCCTCACTTTTTGCATTTTCATCATCTGTTTTGTCTGCGTGGTATGTCCGTTTGGTGTGAAATTGTATTGGGTATATGTAGACCTGGATCAAAGGGTGCCTTTTGATGATTTGGTGAAAAATATTAATCTGTTCAAAAGTTGTGCCATTTTTCATGTCCCATTGTAGTCTATAGAAAATGACATGGGCAGCTTGAAAACTTTTGAGGCAACAGTTTTTCGCTTCATGATCTGGGAAAATTCATTCATGCTGCTGCCATCTTGTTTGCAGATAGTGAGAGACAAAAAGCTATAACTCAAAAATACTGCCCTTTATAAATACCACCACTAGTGTTTATCTAATCGAGCCATGAGGAACATGTTCCTGACATCAGTTTCTTGTCAATATTGTCTGAAAATATGTTTTTATTTTTTTGATTGAGCTTTTGAAATTTTGGTTGCACAAACATAATTTTCATGTGTGACAACATTCTCAGGAAGCACGAAAACAATGTGCAAACATTTTTGATGCAGGACAATATCATTTTAAGATGAATAGGGGTGCAATAAAAGTCTGTTATTTCCTTGCAACAAGGTAAATTGTACTTTTGACTACAATGTACAGGGTAAGAAGCTGTTGAACTCATAGTTGTGCCTTTTGGTTGTTTGGTGAAACAATATTGAGTGGTCTAGTAGTTATAGCATTTTGAGAATTGAGGAATGTCCCAAAGGATAACATTGTAGCACCCATGGCATCTTCATCCCTGTATCTCGAAACTGGTTCGAGATATGGATTTCGTTCAAAAACTACAGGGGAATAAGTACAGATGTAGGTTGGAAAGTTATGAATACCATGAATTTTGAATTTTTCTCTACCTTGTACAGTTACTGAGAGATTTGGAAATGAATATTCCAATGGCTCATTTTCATGTCAGTAAGTCAGTATTACACCCATAAAGTTATGTGTAAATAGTGGCAGGCCCAGAGGTCCCACATCTAGAACCAGGGTTCTGTGATTTTCTAGGTTCTAGTTCAGTTCAGGTTCTACAGGATGGGGTTCTAGTTCAGTTCAGTTCTAGCCTTTTTGTTACTTTTTCAGTTCTGGTTCAGTTCTTAAAAAATTTGGTTCTTAAATATAAATAAAACATGAATAGTGTTGCATTTGTCAGACATCTTACTTTAATTCAACAATGTAAAATACACAAAGGAGAAAAGAGCAAGACATTCTGTTGAGTACATTCAATACATTCAATAAATTAAGTAAAATAAAAATTATGGCGGGATATTTAAAGCAGTGCACATGGGCGCAACTAGGTTGCACTGATGCAAGTGTGGACATGCACCAAGGAGAGATATTCAGTGGGAGCCAGTCGCATAGTGCAAATCCAATTGTGCCAATGCACAACTATAATGAATGCAGGTGCAAGAGCAGGAGGCATGCCAATGAATATCTGGTGCAGTGTGATATTCAACTATGGAACCATGGCACAAGTGCAGAGCAAAACCTGGATCGCCTGAGCAGACTTGAGCCTATAAATACAGGCGCAAGCACACAGAAAGCACTTGTGCCAGGTGAGAGGGAGAGAGACAGTGTGGCAAAACACAGCAAGAAGGAAGGACAGACAGATAGAAAGACAGACCAAGGAAACAGAGCGAGTGAGAGGCAGAGAGACTGTCACAGGCAGCCACAGGGGAGGCGGGAAGAGGTGGCTGTGGAGAGGAGCCAGGGCAGAGAGCGAGGACAAGCAGGCACAGTGCCAGGCAGTGCACCAGGGTGGCACACAGCCTGCAGCAGCCGACCGCCCAGGGGAGACAGGACATCAGGGGCCATGGATAGTGCACCTTTCCTGATGGAGGCTGTAATGAGGGGTGTGAGGGAGCAGGAGAAACAGTGATGTGGCCAAGGAAGGGCCCGTCAGTGGTATGCCCAGAACAGGTAGTACCGTGCCGCACTACCTCCAAGAACTACACCAACATGGAGATTGTGGGCTAGTACCACCTGAACAGGGCCTTTCTGAGGCAGCTCTGCAAGCTCTGCGGTGAGGAGATGCAGGCACCCACAAGATGGAGCCTTGCAATGTCTGTGGAGACAAAGTGACAGCTGTCATGTGCCTGCTCACCACGGGCACCTTCCAGAGATCAACATGGACACCACAGTCATAACGCTGTTGGCATCATGCCTCCTCACACAGTTCCTCAACGCTCTGCTGCCACGTGCTTCAGAATACATCCATTTCCCCAGCACACAGGCAGAGTGTACAGCAACCATGTAGGACTACCACAAGGTAGCATGTATGCCTGGCGTGCTTGGGACCATTGACTGCACCCACATGGGCATCCGCATGCCACCTGGCCCTGAGGTGTGGTCTATACCAATAGGAAGGGTTCCCCAGCATGAGCTGCCAGGTGGTGTGCGAAGCCAAGGTACATCACCAATGTCTGTCACACACCCTGGGAGTGCACATGATGCATTCATCTGGCACAGCTCTGCGCTGTACCACATGTTTGAGCATGGGGACATCCGACGGGCCACCTACTGGGTGAGTATGGGCTGAGCAGGGGGCCGGGCAGAGCAGGCCATGGGAAGGGGAGGGTAGGGTGGGTGTGCTGGCGGGGCACCAGGCATAGGCAAGGGGCACAGCAAAGGATGTCACAGGGCTAAACATGTCATTATCCACATAGGAGACAGTGCCTATCCACTGAGGCCCTGGCTGCTCACCCCTATCAGTGCCCATTGTCCCCAGCAGAGGAACGCTGCAATGATGCACACGCCAGCCGCAAAGCACTATTGAGTGTGTACTCGACATGTTGAAGGCATGGTTCTGTTGCCTAAACAGGTCTGGCAGTGCCCTACAGTACAGTCACTCGAAGCCTGTGGCCAATCCCTGGCCTGCTGCATACTGCACAACATGGCCATCGACTATGGGATAGCTGTCGAGGCTTATGAGGGTGACAATAGTGGGGACGATGGAGGCAATAGTCCAGAGGGTGGTGGACAGCCTCCCTGGGCAGAGGGATCCCTGGCTGCAAAGGATGATGCGCAGCACTGAGACACCATCACACAGAAGCACTATGGTACATGCAGGTAGGTGGCACCAAACCATGCAAAGGCCACACACACAGGTACAGCACACAGGCAGGGGCATGCATGGCAATGGGAATGCACACACAGAGGCATGGTGCAGGGGTAGAGGAGTCAGTGGCACACATCCACACAACAGCAACACCACATACGCCCATGTGCCCAGGAGCTGGCAAGTGGCGGGATCAGATGCATTGCACTGGTGCACAGGCACAACCAGTGCAGAACTGCCTCATCACACCCATGCATCACGGGCCAGTGGCGGGCAGGCACACACACAGGCAGCATGTAGCATGACACACAGGTGCCACACCATTGATATGCACACACATGCCGCCCATGCATGCATGCACAGGGCAGCGGCTGAAGACTGTGGTCCGGGCAGCACGCACATAAGGACTGCCACATGGAACCATGGCCACCGTGGACATGGGGGCAGCCATGCGGGGCCACTCAGCAGCCACAGGCTACTCATTAGCCACAGGAGTGCTTGCAACAGCCCCCAGGGGTTGAACTCGGGACCACGACCTGTTCTGCCAGGGGTGTGTAGGTGCCCAAACAGGCCCGGCCTAGGCATGCTTGGGATGCCAACAGCAGAGTCCAGCATCAACAGTGAGAGTGTCACATGACATTGGGATCCTGGGGTGGACAGTGCACTATATGGGGTCTGTGGTGGCGGTAACACCCTGTGGCAGCCAGCAGTGCAACGCCATCAATGATCGCATTGGCAATACGATCCTGGGATGCAGTCATGTCCTCCCCACAAGCACTGTATAGCCACCAGGAGCTGTGCAGTACCCTCTCATGCTGCTCAGACACCTGGCGCACCCCACATGCAGTGCAGACACCCCAGTGGCAAGCAGCACCTGTTGCTCCATGGAGGCCTGCAGCAAATGGGTGTGTTGTTGGTCAGGTCGGCACCCTGGGGAACCTGGGCATGGTGCCGACCCTCCTGCAGTGACTGACCATGCTGCACAGCCCCTGCTCAGGTAGATGCTGCAAAGTGGCATCCTCATGGGGTAGTCCTATCAGGTGCCCCGGCAGTGGACCCCTGTCCGGCTGCCTGTGGCCCCTGCAGCCTGCTGCCGCTGCCCATCTGGCCACTGAACTTTACCCAGTGCCTGCGCAGCCACACCACCACCCATGGCACAGCTGTGGCAGTGCACACAGCAGCACCCACAGTGGCAGTGGACAGCTGTTCCACCACTGTCAGGCCAGTGGGAGCTGCCTGTGTTGCTTTCTGGTATGGGCATCTCCCCAGAACACCATCCATGCTGTCCAGGATTATGGTTGGGTCATCATCGGTGTCAGGCTCCACCTGATCTCTGTCTCCATGCAGAGGATGCCAAGACTGACATCCTGTGGACAGTGGTGGTGTGCTGCAGCCTATCAGGCCCCTGGATGCCCATGGAGGTAGATAGCTGGTCCTCCGAGGCAGGTCCTGCCCACGACTGCTGCTGGTGCCCCATCCTCTGCATGCAGGCATGCTGGTGCTGAAAGAGAAAACAGGTGTGTCAGTGATGCAAGGCCCACAAGTGCCCGCTGTCACAACCCCACTCAGCAGGTCAGGCCCTCTACTCACCCACCCAACCTCCAAGCGCAGTATTGTGAACAGTTAATAGAATAGGGTACTTTCTGCCTGTTTTGTGGGTTCGAATCAACCTTTGGTCTCAAGTTTCTGGAGGATTCAAACTATGAACCTCTTGCTAGCGTACCCAATGTATAGGCTCAGATAATTCTGCTCTTCGGGATGCCAAATATCTTTGGTCTATGGGCACCTAACCACGTGTACAAAATGAACCCTTAAAAACTCTATGAAAGACCTCAGAATAAATTCTTACCTTTTTCCAGTTTGGTAAACAATAAGCTTAAAGGATACCTAAACAACATTTTGACAACAAACTATTCAAAACTCTGACTCCATAGGTGACTAAAGGAAAGACTGTTGTATTCATTAATGCTAAAACTACATTTATTTAATTTACCTAAATGTGGTTCCAGAGCATTTGAATATTGTAAAATCAGCCTTCTAATTTCAAAAAGCTGTCTTACCTGCTTCCTAAAATGGCCACCTAATGTGTTATGTGATGATGTCATTAGAGCCAAAGTCAGAGAGATATATGGCTCTCTACAGTGCTAACTAGTATTTTTCCCCTTTGTAAAGAATTGTTTCATCCAAGTGGTCAAAACCGTGGGCATTATTTTGTATAATACACATGTTAGGCTATGGTTTTGTTCATTTTGTTTATTTTAACATGCTGAAATTGTGTTTTAATCCAACTGACTTTCTCTGTGGCAAACCACAGTGCAGTACAAATCTTGAATAACCTGGTGGTCTCGTGGTTATGGCAGATCCAAGATGCTACAATGTGGGTGCTGGGGTGGCATGCATGATTAATATGCACTTTTTAACATTTTTATTAAACATTTATATTTTTCTAGTACGTTTTTGACAGACTCTGCAAATGTAATCCATAGTTTGAATGTAAACATTTGTACAATCAATAAATCAGACTTCTTCAACAAAGTGAAATGCAGCAGCAGCAGCAGCAAGCAATACATTACTATGTGGGGGTTGCAGCCACCCCTTCACCACCCCTAGAGCCACCACTTTTTGTAGCAAAGGTCTTGTGCAGTCCAATGTTAGAGTTCATACTTTCTTGAAACTCAAATATATTCTTATCTTGTCTTCTTTTTCCATGGGAAATAATAATAAGATCAGCATTTATATAGAGAATTATGGATGGATTTCCATTGGTAACAGTGCTGCTAGTGCATTGAGCAGTTTCTAAGCCGACTGATATAACCTCGAGAGTGAAGCTCGAGAGGTTCGGTCGCTTTAGGAACCGCAAGATGCGCTTAATCAGCACCATTACCGATGGAAACCCATCCTTAGTTTTTTATAGTGTACATTGGAATGCCTGTTACAAAACATGCATTTAATTTTATGCACCTTTCTCTCTCTCCGGCTTATGCTGGGACCTCTGCCAACTGACAGTGCTGTTTGATTTTTGTGAGTTGAGGTGGCATGGTGCGCGCGAGTCTTGCCGTTCGATGTTGTTATGCTGCAGTGAGTACGTAGCTACTGCAGCATAACAGCATGCATGACGCTCATGGTGAAGCATAACAAGGTTTCAAATGTGCTCTTTTTAGCGGTAACAGCATTCCAATATACACTATATAGTGGTTTTCATACACATTGTATCCCAAAGTGCTTTACAAGCAATACTAGACTGGTAGTGAAGTGACTGAGCATGTAGTGGCAGCCATTTCATACATTAATATCCACACACAGCCTTGGACAATTACATGAACTGGTTTTATGGGAAGGGAATGTTGTCCAGGACAAAGTCAGGTAGTGATCAAGGTGCTGGCAACCCCATCTTATTTCTCACAGTAATCTGCTCATATTTCTCTCCTTCTGTCTTCCTCTTCCCTGAATATAGCAATACCTTGCACGAGTGGCCTTCTCAGTCCCTTCTGGTATTCATTCTTCACTACTCCTCCTCACACCAAAAACTTGTGAGCTCATCACCCTTCTGCATTATGAATGCAAGTATACAGTCCCTGTTTTATTTTGTCATATCAAATATAAAACATATCTTTCCAGTAAGTCAGGCTGATAGCAGCAGGAACAAGGGGTAGGCACTATTAAATGATGGGTGTGTATATCATTATGCACATCACTTAACAGTGCCTAATTATAGATGGCTTAGCTCTTATATGGGTAGGAAAGCCTATTTTTCCACTTGTGCAATACATCTATCAGCCTGGCTTACCAGAAGATCATGTTTATTATTAATATGTAAAAATAACATGGGAGACTGTACTAACCACATTCATGATGTGGAAGGGTAGGAACTCACCAGTGTCTGGTATGGGGAGCAGGTGAGAAGAATGAATGCCAGAGAGGGACTGAAGAGGCCATTCCAGCAGGGTACAGCTATATTCAGGTTAGTTGAAGACATGAAGGAGGACGTTGAGCAGATCACTGTGAGATCTAAAATGTGGGGCTGCCAACATCATGATCACTACCTGACTGTGGATGAGAGTAGCCAGCGATGACAAATACTCAGAGTGGCAGGGCTGCACCTAAACTGTTACTTGAATTCAGTGTAAGGAGTTACCCTCTGGTGGGGGGTGTTGACGTTTGTTAGGACAATATTGAGGGAGTTGTGTTTAGCTCATTCAAGATTTTGAAGGATGGTAGCAAGCCAACTCGCATTGTGGAGTAGAGTACAGAAAAGTACTGGAGAAGAATTGCTGGGAACTGTCCTGTGGGGTTCTGCAGATCACAGGTAAAGGAGTAGACTGACACTGGAAGTCGGGTGGATTCACTCAAGGTATTAGTATGCCCCTCCTGCTAATAATATTGTTATCCATTGTAAGTGCTGCCCTTATGAGGGCATGAACAGCAGTTTTTCTGGTGGGTCATGATGCTTATTGCTTGGCCTCCGGAAGACTTAGTTGTTGGTTAATGAGGTGGGGAAAACACAACAGGGACTGTACATACTACCTTCACTGTGCAGAAGGGTGGTGATCCACTCAATGTTTACTGTGGGAGCAGAAGTCAAACATTGAGAATGTGGACTGAGAGTGATTTGGGAGGCATTTTTAACTGTGCCAGCTGATGATGCATATCAGTATAGGTGTGCACAACCTCTGAGGTAGAAGATTAAAATCTGAGGAGTGATAATTCTCTCATGAGACCATAAACACTTCTGTGTCACCAGAAAGTACTAAGGGCAGGGTATGGATGGTAGGGTGTTCAGCAGAAGGCAGGCTAAATGCAATGGGTTCACATGGAAAAAAGCCTTATTTGTGGATTAACAAGAGAGCATGAGCTTTGAAACTGAACCAAACTGGTACTTTGCTGTGTGACCCTGAGCGAGTCACTAAACTTCCTTGTGCTCCCAGGCCACACCTGTAAACGCTTTCTGCTTAGTGTGTCTCTCCTGGTTAACAAAATTCAGTGCATCACATAACCACTAGATCATCAGGTATTTGAAGTGTTGTACTGTAATGCAGTTTGCCGAGGAAAAGCTGGATTGCAAAACATTTTCTGCAAGTTAAAGTAAACAAAATGAACAAAATCATAGCCTAACATGTATACTGATCAAAATAATCCACGAGTTAATACATGGTGTTGATCATTCTGGTACAACAATTCAAAACAAAGTGGGAAAGAAGAACTAGTTAGTACTATATAAATATATGTGAGTCTCTGTCTGTGGCTCTGATGATGTCATCATGACTCATCACTTAACACACTTGGCAGACATCTTAGGGAAAAACCAAGGCTGTTTTTGAAAGTGAAAGGCTGATGTTTACATTTTCAGCTATGAAACTGCATTTATGTTATTTACATAAATGCAGTTTCTATATAATTGTAAACAGCAGCCTTTACTTTACCTCGCAATGAAGCCAGATTTTGAAGTTTGCAGTTTTAAAACTGCTTGTTTTGGTTCCCTTTAAGCACAGTGTCAACTTTAACCATATATGCTTCACTTGTCAAAGAAAGAAGTTCAAAGGCACACCAAGTAGTCTCTTAAAATGAGATGTTTACTTAAAATAGATAAAATGAAAATGTAAAACACAGAACCATATATCACAAAACATTAAAATCACTTAAAAACAGATTTAAAAGAGCAATTTCTACCAACCATACACTTAGCCTTGCCTAGCTAATGTAGTCTTATATTCTTTCAGTGCTGAAAGATGTTGTAGCTTCAGAGTCCAAACATGTATATGTCTAAAGGTCAGTTATAGCATAATTAGAAAAACTGTCTTGACCCTGCCTTCTCCATGATGTCACCCAGCTCCTCCTCTGTTTATTAAAAATTATACAATCAGGATGTCATGTGTCAGGAGGTAAATTAATAGATGACATCAGCAAATGTTCCCCATATGACTTCCCAATTAAGTCTGTAATTTTCCAAGTTCTTTCTTTCATCCATGAGCAGCATCCTGCTCTTTCACAGACATCAAAGAGCATTGATGACGTAGCTCCTAAGTGACAGAACCTGTATTCTTCCTCAAAATGCCATAAAAGTTTATGATTTCCAGCCTAGCAGCTGGCAGCTACAATTAAGCCAGATAAACAGGAGATCCTTAATTTAGGTCTCTTCTAGCCTTTAATTATCTCCTGGCTTTTATCTTTTAGCTGAAACAGCATGTCTCATGAGAGACACTCAATAACACATTTTTATATTACAAAAGCATAGATTAATCAGACCCAGCTGTCCAAGCATCCACCCACACCCCAACTCAGCCACTGCATGCTGTGCGTGCCTGACATCGTACCATGCAGTGATGGGCTGGCACCCATCTGGAATCCTCCACCTGGCACACCCTCCACAGAGCTGTGGTGCAAGGCAGCTGCCACCAACTCCTCCTGCCCGTGAGCTGTTGTGCATCAGCAGGCCCCCCTGTGGCTTTCTGGGCCACACGGATGGCTGCCACCTTCTCTTTGATGTGCCTCTTATCTATGCCCACCTTCTTGTGGCACTCCTGCACTGACCGCTGGTGGCTGCCCTGCTGGTTCATGCATGCCACCACCTCCTCCCATGCCCCAGCCCTGGCCTGTGGTGTGCCTGTGGCACCACTCAACAGTGGCTCCCTGTCGAGTAAGAATCAAACAGGGCCTCTGCCTCCATGAAAGTGGGTCTGCGCTAGTGAGCAGGCCCACTCCCACCCTCCTCATGTTCGACATGTTGCTACCTGTGGACATAGACAGCACAGTGTGCCAATATCAGCAGCATCCTATTCTCCCCCCTGCTGTGCCAGCTGGGCTCAGTGTGCTCCAGCAGCATGAACATTCCTCAGAAGGTTTCAATACTGGTCCATGGCCTGTGCGGTCCATGGTGCTTTTATGTGCAATGCATGCAAATGAGCATTGGTGCAACAGCAATAACATGCTAATTCCTCCAGTGCACCACACATTGGCTGATGAGCTCATTTGCATGTGGCGGCTGAATATCGCGAATTTGCTGCATGTGTAGTGAGATTACTCCAGAGCAAAATGTGGTGCAATGTGCACGTATGCACACTGCACAGAACCGCAGTGCATGCACCTGTTGGTGTGCTGCCACCTATTGTGCACAGTGCACTCACTGTACAATAGGGACCATGGTGCACACATGCACACTGTGAGGCAGCCAACCCCTGACCCTTGCTGTGACCTCTGGCCCTGGGTGGCCCCCATACCCATGACCCGCCTAGCCACACCCATGCCACACATCTCCATGACTGCATGATGGGCAGACACAGTGCATGTCCCTCAGCCCATGCATCTGGTGCATGCACTGCCACATGTGCCTCCTGCCACCATTTTGTTCCGTGGCTCACACCACAGTGATGGTGCAGCAGCAGCGACATGGATGGGCAGCCAACTGGACACAGGTAGAGCTGGACAACCTCATGACCTGTGTCCAGCCACATGAGCGCCAGCTGTTCAGGCAGGCACCACTGCAGCAGCTCCAGGTGGCTGTGTGGCAGGTAATTGCTGCCTCACTCACTCAGTGCACAGGGGTGGCCAGAACTGGTGAGCAGTGGCACCACCGATATGGGGACCTGGTGTGGAGGGACCCAGAGTGCCCCAGGAGGATGGAGGTGCATGACAGGTGTGGGGCTGTGCCACAGCCAGGTGAGTAGGCCCATCATGCATGTGTACCCTGGTGCTGTACTGTGGTGTTGGCTAGGCTACCTGGTGTGTCCTGCAGGGTTGAGTACTACCATCATGTGAATTGTGGGGTGGCATCACCCTCCACCACTTGCCTTGCGCTGCCGCTCTGTGGGATGTGTCAGGCGGGGTCTCACCCTGTGCACAGGGGTGGGGGTGGGCAGATGATGTGGTTGGTTACTGATGTGTACCTGTTTCTGTTCCATTCCCAGGACCTGAGGACAGATGTCAGGCAATGCTGGCTGGTCACCAGGCAGAGCAGCCCAGGAGGAGGGCGCCAGTGTGGCCACAGAGGGCAGGTAGGCACTGACATTGTTCTGCACCATCATTGGGGTGGCAGGGGCATGGGTATGGGCATGGTCACCTGTGCTGTGTGCCATGGCAGCTGTCTGTGTCACACTGTGCATGGTGTCTGCCACTGTGGCGCATCCATCAGTCACATGTGCCAGCTGCTGGTGGGGTGGGTGTGCGCATGGCTGCCACTGATGTTGCTGTGGTGCAGCCGTGCACTGTGCCATGTGACTGCCATGATGCAGGTTGGATGGCCACTGTGCAGCAAGGACCACTGCTGTGCGCTGCTGTGGTGTGCCACCTGCTGACAGGCATTGCCCACGCCCCTGTGGGTGGCCTGTATGGGCCTCCAGAGGTGTGTGTTCCCCTGCCCGGCACGGCTGTGGGTTGGGCCATGTTCCTTGGGACATTGCACTGATTACCTGTCCTGTCCCTTGTCCTAGGTGTCCACTGACAGGGTAGGATGCCCCTGTACTGCATGCTCCTGAGGCAGCTCATCCTGGTGACCTCAATGACTATGGACACTGTATTCCAGGTCCGTGACTGCTCCTGGTGGTCAGTAGGTACCAACAGCAGCAGGGAATGGCAGGGCATGGCCGCTCGCCCAACTTTGTGTTCCCCTGTTTCCCAGCCATACCTTCCTCCAGTCCCTCGTCCCACTGTATAGTCCCTGTTCCCTGTCCCTTTCCCTCGCTATCCTACCCTTTCTGACCCCCTTGTTACTGTATATAGTTTTTGAATATATATCTATTTTGACTTACCTGCCTGTGTCTGCTTTGCCGGTGGCGTGAGGAGCCATGCTGCAGTGGCCCAGTGCCTGTCCATTTGGTGTGCATGTGTTGAGGCACATGTTGTGCTTCTGTGGATCACTGCTGTGTGCTGCTGTGTGTCCCATGGTGGTGGTGCTCCTCTCCTTGGTTGATGGCTGTGCCTTGGGGTGCCCTTGGGGTGGCTGTCAGGGTTGTGTGGTGGGTGTGTCTGCTTGGCTGTGTGATCCTGGATGTGGCCTGGCCTGGTCTGGCCATGCAGGAGAGCATGGCCTGCTGCCTGTGGGGAGCCCCTTGGTGGCCCTCCATCCCCATTGAGTACCCGTTGCCTCCTGTCTGTGCCAATGTTGTGTTCTGGGGTAGGGGTCTGGGTTCCTGTGTGCACCCTGCTTGTGCCCTGCTGGTGGTGGCCTCCTGTGGCCTGTCACTCTGCTTCCCTGGCTCTGTCCCTGGGTCTCCTCTCTGCCATGCCCCCAGTTGCTCTGGTGCTCTGCTCCCACGGTTGCCCTGGGGCTTCTGTGTCTGCCCATGGTGCACCTGTGGTTGTGCCATGGCGCATCCATAGTGCGCCATGGCACAACTGTACCATATTCAAGCGTGTTGTGATGGTGCAGTATGGCCAGCACAACCTCTGAATATGGCTCCTGTTGTGCCATGGTGCACTGGTTTTGCTCTGTGTCAGACTTGCACCAGCCTTTGGCGCATTTCTGAATATCTGGACCTATATATCAAATGCTGTTAAAAAGTAAGTTAAGTTAATGATGGCATATGAAAGTTTAAATATGAATTTATTTCATTAATTTAGTGGCAAAACCTGTTGCAAAGCAAGCACAGCCTGTTATAGGTAATAATGAGGTTACAAGAGACAATAATGTCTTAGCTAGTTCCCGAACAGACAAAACAATAGGAAACACTGAGTGCTCAATTAATTAAAACAAAACAAAATAGGGCAATTTAAAGTCATGAAAGAATCACAGGTATATACAGGTGCATAACAGATCCTAGATAACAGCTGTAGATGGGGTACCAAAGGATTTACAGGTTTAGCAGCTACTGAGCAGAGCTGGTGTGGAGTAGTATTGGGGAATGTAGGTGGTTAGTAGGCCAGGATTGGTGGTCAGCAGGAGAGGAGTGGAGGTGAGAGGTAGCCATTCCTCGGGCTCGAGAAACCTTGTCTGAAGATGGGAGGGTTAGGGCTAAGGTAGGGGCAAATGGGGAAGGGGTAAGAGTGTCTAGATAGTGTGGGGAGGAGAAAAAGGGTGAGAGGGAAGAACAAAAGGGTGGAAGTAGCTTGTTGGGTCATAAAGAACAGCATAGTTGGGGTACTCAGGATGTGCTTTGGGAGGCAGTGGTCAGAAGTGGCAGGAGCATTGCATTCGGCTGGACAGGTGAGTTTTAAGCATGGGTTTGAAAGGGCCTATTTTGCTGATGGAGGCTATCTCAGGTGGGAGGAGTTCAGCCACAGTGGAGCTCGGTATTCAAAGGAACGTTGCCTTTGAGAGTGCGTGGAAGGAACCTTGACAGAGGATTTTTAGATGTCCTTGTAGTCCTAGCAGGTTTGACCTGTTGTAGGATGGAACTGATGGTAGGGGGCAGTAGTCCCAGGACTGCTTTTGGCAGAAGTCAGACTTGGATGTGGGCCCTGTCACTTAGTCTTAGCCAACCTGTTTGTGAATAGAGATTGCAGGTATGGGTGAGACTTGGAGCTCTAGGGCTAGTCTGCAGGCTTTATTAAGTGTGGTGGCAAGCTTGAAGGTGTTGTCTTGAGCGGCACTATAGACGGCAAGCCCATAGTCGATGGTTGAGAAGACTGAGCTGGTGATGGTGAGCCAAGGGCTTGATTGGTGAGGCAGTTTCGGAGTTTGTACAGTAGACATCTTTCTGTTAACTGATGTGGTGATGTGGACGACCTGAGTGGAGAAGGAGAGAGCTGTCTAACGTAAGCCCTAGGTACTTGAAGTTAGGGACCATTTCAATGGCTGCGTTTTGATTAGTATAGATATTTATAGCGGACAACTTAGGGGCTATGGGCTGGGGCAAAGAGCATGGACTTGCTTTTTTGTGGTTAGCTAGTAGCTTAGCTTCAGTAAACCAGTCCTCAACTTTGCTAAAGTCCTGCTGCAGACATTGTTCTAGAGTGGTTGGGTCAGTGTGGCTGGAGTACCTAACCGCATCATCTGCGAGGAGAATTTTATGTTGCCATGCTTGTGGAAGGTTGTTTAAAAAAGGCTAAAGAGAAGTCCCAGTATGGAGCCTTGGGAGACCCTGGAGGAAACTAGCAGGGATCAGACAGCATGTTACTTATTTTTACCCTTTGTTCACAGTCTGTGAGTAGCTCTGGAACCAACCCAGGAGTGGGCTGAAAGCCCTGTTGCATCCAGTTGGGCTAGGAGGAGGTCATGGTTGACTGTGTCAAAGGCCTTGGTGAGGTCAATGAAGGTTGCACCCACCATGTGCCCTTGATCAAAGGCATTGTTAATTAATCCTGTGAACTCCAACAGTGCAGTAGTAGTGCTATGGAGTTTACTGAGCTCATGCTGCTGTTGGCATTGGAGCTGATATTTTTCAAGGTGGTCGACCAGTTGGTCATAGATTATTTGCACTAGAGCTTTAGACAGAGGGGGAGTATTGATATTGGACGGTAGTTGGCGTGGTCAATCATGGTACCAGCTTTGTGGATAGGGGTACAACTGCAGCTTTCCAGAGTTTTGGGACTGTCCCAGTTGTGAGGGACAGGTTAATGATTCTAGTTAGGGGTCAGCAGTTCTTTAAGTGCAAGGGTGATCAGTTTTAGATCAAGGCTCTCAGCACTGTACCTAGATTTACAGGACTTTGGAAAGGTATTTTTCACTTCAGTCTTGTAAATTACCTTAAGGTAGAAAGAGGCGTGATTTACTGGTAGTGTTCTTTGAGGGTTTAGTGGGTTGTTGCCTGCGGAGTTGTGAATGTTAGGGAGAGTACGGCACTGAGGTCAGTGAAGGCTTTATTGAAGATGTCAGCGATAGTTTTGGGGTCTTGCATAGTAGACCCTTCGTAGCACAGCAGGGCAGGTGTAGAGGTATCCCGCTTTCCAATGACCGCATTAATGTTCTCCCAGAATCTATGGCAAAACCCCAGGATGAGTTGAGCTCAGTTCTGCAGTGATTGGCTTTGACCTGGCGTGTGACTTAAATTAAATAAATAAATAAGTGGGAGCTAGGGGCCCACAGGACCGGCATTCCCTCTTCGCATATGATCATAAAAATTGACATATTAATCTGTGTGTGAGCATGGGGCCCAGAGAAGCTCATGCTTCCACATGTGCATACCATTAGCAAAAATGGGCAGTGTCAGAGACACAGAGGCCCAAAGGGCCTGCACTCCCACAAACACATACCAGTTACCAGGTACATTACACTGTAAATAAACAGTTTGGTCTTTAGGCTTGAAATTTGCAGGGTAAAAAGGGCCCCAAAGATGTAGATTATGCTGTTTAGGTGTAAAATGTCATCAGTTCCATAGATATGCCATAACAAAGTTGAGATTTTTCCCATAGCATTACGTTGCAGCACCCAGAGCAATTTTCAGTGTCCCTATCTTGGAAACTATGCAAGATACAGATTTAGTTGACTCATCTCACGTGGAGGTTTCATTGTCATGATTACAATAGCACTGGAATTTTTTATAGCTGCTATGGTTGCTGAGATATTGGCAAATTAGTGTTAGAAGTGTTTCTTGCCCTATGGGGTGCTGTATGGCTCCGTATTTAAGTGTAAGTAAGAGCACAGGGCTCAGAGGCCTGTACTCCCATACACATATCATTGCACAAAAATGGGCAACATGAAGGAGCCGCAGGGCCGGAGGGCCCGTGCTCCCACAAACACATAACACTAATGCATTACACTTTCTCAAAAAGAAAGAAAATCATTGCAAAAATGCCATTAATGCATTGGTTATGGTTGCTGTCACAGCAATAAAGTTTGGAAATTCGATGTTAGAGTTACTACTCCTACCACCCCACCCTACAGGTACCAACAGGCATTGGGGCATGCCATGGGGTCATAAGACCTCTTACCCATGCTCCTATATTGTAGATCATCAGCTTGTTTACACATGGAATGAGGTGAGAGTTGGCCTGACGACCCCATGGCATGCTCCAATGCCTGTTGGTGCCTGTAGGGTGGGATCTGGGTGGTAGGGTGGTAACCCTAACATCGAAGTTCCAAACTTTTGTTGCTGTGCCATCAACCCTAACTGATGCATTAATGGAGTTTTTGCAATGAATATAAATATATATATAGATACATTATAGAGGCATGGTCATGCCTCTATAGTTAGGGTTGAGTAGTATGTTTAATGTTAAACCTCAAACTTTTGCACTTTAATAACATTGCAACCGATCAATGGATTTGCTAAGAATTTGGTATGCACTGTCCCGTTGGTAGAACTCTCTTGAGGTGGCAAGTTTCATTCCAGTCGGATGTGCAGATTCTGAGACCCAGATAGTGAAAAAGTAAAAAAACAAAACACTTTTTGCAGTTTTTTCCTCCTTCCTATGACCAGATGGTGTGGAATTTATGCATGATTTTTGTAGGGTAGAAAGAACTTTGGTAGCAGAACAGACAGAAACAATGTGGTGCAATAATATTAATCTGTTGCAGAAGTTATTAAGTTTTTAATTAATATTATATCCAAATGAGGCGTTTATGAATGGTCCATTTCCATGACAGGCGTCTTTTTTCTACAAAGGATTTAATCTCATGAACAAGGATTGAGTCTCATGTGAGACCCATGATCCTTTCTCGTGAGAAAAATCCTTGTTCGTAGGCCGCCATCTTGTTTTCAGTTAGTGAGGTGGAAAAAATGCTATAATTAAAAACATACTGCCCATGGTGACTTACCAACAGTGGTGTTTACATAATCTGAGCCCAGAAACACAATTCTGCCATTATTTAAAAAAATAATGGCGGAAATATGTTTTGCACATCAGTCGTTGGTAGTGTTGCAAATCTGTGACACTACTTTTTATGTAAATTATCGCAAATTGCAGCATTGTTTCATTTAAAACTGCCACTGTTTGCGGCACTACTTTAATAATAAAATCATCATCCCTGTGAAATGACAGAACCTTTTGTGGCCATTATTTTGAAAAATAAGGGTAGAATCTGATTCCTCGTTTCATTTAGGTAAACACTTAATGGTGTTTACCTAAAGAAAGAATGTTTAAGTGCATCCAAGTGAGCTGAGGCATGTCTGTATTTTAAAAAGTTTTTGCCAGTGGGGTGCCAATCCCTGTGTCCGTGGTAGAAGCTCCCCACCAGTGTGGGACACTGGGCAACCCTCCCAGTGTCCTGAAATATTTCTTTAAAAAAAAAATGTTGCCGACATCAGGGTGCCCAATCCTGTGTTGGCACTAGACCACTCCCGCTAGTGTGGGACACTGGGGAGCCCTCTCCCAGTGCCACCAGTTATGTACTCCCCACCAGTACTGTGGGACTCTGAGGATCCACCCACAGTGTCCCAAAATTTTGTTTCATGCATATCTGTAAAAAAATAAAACGGTCCTTTGTCATCTCCTGTCCCTCTCCCCATCCCGATCCTCCACTGAGCAACCCACCACCCCACATACACCTTTGCCCTATACTTACCACTGGAGATCATCAGCTGTCATCTTCTGTAGACGGGACATGTCTACACTCTTCAAAACCGAACCGAACTGTAGAATCAAGGTAAGTGCTGTATACTGGCTGTGCTGTCAATGGCATTTTGAACTTATCTTGATATCTTGGCCATTTTTCTGTATTTTGCACCAAGTTTTCAACATAGGGCATTTTGGGACCCACTTCATGAACAATGTCACTGTTGTTTCATTAATTGGACCAGTAAGGTGATTTTGTGGTCGCTCATGGAACCTCTTTCAGGACTGAGTAATGAAATGACAGTGCCAGTGTTCATGAGGCGGGTCCCCAGTTCATGTTGAAATTGGTGCAGATACCACAACATGCCCAAGTTACACACAGCCATTGAAATTTTCTGCACATGCGTAACATTGGAAATGTTTAATATTTTACTACAAATTTTCATTATAGCCATGTTTCCAGGTATATGGATGCTTCCTCGACAACTTTACTGCAACTGACACTACAGCATTAACTCGCGGGTCAATGTAGTGTCAGCACAGGACCTAGCACTGCTTTCTGGGGCTATTGCACCCCTCCCCAAAACAACTCTGAATCTGAGTTGATTATTTAAGTAGTGGGGATTAGGGGACAAAAGCCCCTGAAGAAAAAACTGTTTGATGCGACTCCCTTTATGCCAACCACAAATGCAGTCAACATAATGGAGTCAAAATTGACAACTGACTGTTCTAGATCCATTTTTCACACCACCTCATGAACAGTACAGCTGTCATTTTCACATCCTGCCAGAACATGTTTTGCACCTGTTGAGCAGAATGGCACAGTTGCTCTGTGAAATCACCTTTGGGACTGAGTAATGAAATAACAGTGGCAGTGTTCATGAGGTGGGAAATCCCAAAATGCCATAATGAAAATTTGGTTCAAAAATACCTAAAAATGCTCGAGTTATGTGCGGTCGTTTGAATTTGTCTATGCATACACATATCTTTGGCAATTTGCAATATTTTCACCCAAATTTACAACATTGTCATTTTTTCACACCACCCCATGAACAGTGCAGTTGTCATTTTTCACATCCTGTCCAAAATGTGTTTTCACACCTGTCACACAGAATGGCATTTTGGCATGGATTTGAACATTTTCACCTATGGATTTCAGAGTGGGGTCATAAGAAGACTATGTTGAAAATTTTGGGTCAAAATATGAAAAATGCCAAAGTTATGACCATTCATTGCAATTTCACTGTGCCCACTCTAACTTCAGAAATGTTAAATAGTTTTACCACAGATTTTTCAACACTGCCTTCTTATTACCCCACCTCATGTATCAATAGCTGTCATTTGTAAATACAGGCCAAAGACTGGCCCGTAGCGCTGTGGGTTGAGATGGTGCACACCACACCTCATGTCATGCCAGCAACCCAGGCTCAGGAGTGAATGTGGGTTATCAGGGGTCTGCCAGGGGAGAAGGATTGAGCATCCCTGGGACTGCTCTCTTTCTCCAGGAGGGACTCCTGTGAGGGTGCTGGCTCCTGGCGGTGGCAGTGGGTAGTGCTGGTCATGCTGTACTAGAGGGATAGCATGCACAGATGTCCGACATGTGGGAGCATGCATCACAGCATCCTTGTTGTCCCAGCACACCAGCACCACAGGAGATACAAAGGTGAAAAAGACTTGGCAGATCTCCGGCGCTTGTGAGATCGCCTGAGGGGCTGCGCGGATGCTTCTTGAGCTCCCTCTGGCCCTGACTCCTTGGTCTTCCATGATGGTGTCTGTGATGTGGCCTATATAGAGGGAGATGGGAGGGATTGAGACTCAGGCATGGCGCCCGGTGCAGGACAACTAGTGGGATCTGAAAGGGGACCCTAGGACCACCAAGGAGATAAGGCACATAAATAAATAATAAAACTGTCCAAAATGTGTTTTCACACCTGTGGCATGGAATGGCGTTATAGCTGTGCAGAATTACGTTTATTTATTTGTTTATTTATTTTATTTATTTAAATTTTGATAACCGGGTAGGCACGCTGAGACCATGACAGTCCCTTTTTCAGGGGCGACCCAGATTTAGTTACATGTACCTAGAGGAAGCAAAAGTACAGAGAGTTCAAATTAGAAACATTCCACAATTGACAATATACAGTTCTAATGAGTGTTAGAAACATAGATATACAATATATAAAACAATATTCAAGTGCATAGGGACAATTTTTTAGTCTGTTTTTTTTATTACCAGAGCAGAGCTTCAACATGATAGGCACTTGATTGATGGTTTTAAGTGTGCTAGTACTGTAGATCAAACAGATCAAGTAAACTATTGTGGTGTTAGGGAGTGTATAGTTAGTATATGCCCTGCCTCTCCTACAGATAGGATTTATTGTATGCAGGGCTGTTTGCAACAATTGCAAGGCCTCTTAAGTGTCCTGGCCTGCACGGTTATAGGTAGAGGAAGATCTGTGCACAGTCCCTAGTCAGGGCACTAGGAGAGGCAGTACCACATAGAAAAAGGAGATGGCATCGGTTTCAGGAGACCCTTGAGTGGACATAAGAATGTTTTGGAACAGGAGCATGTAACCAGCCTCTCTCTATCCTCAGCCAGCTTAGGTAGGTTACACATACAAACAAGGGTGAGAAAGAATAAGTGCCTCAGCTGGGACTTAAACCCAGGCCACCAGAATACTGTTCTGATTAAGCACAACCAGCTGCGCCTCTGAGACAACTGGAACCTGGGATGTCGCTGGGTACATTACTCTTTCTCAAATGCACAACCCAATGGGAACACAAATGTTTATTTCTAACAAATCTCACAGGAGTGTGGCGTTCATATTTTATGGAACACGTACAAACAAGGGTGAGAAAGAATAAGTGCCTCAGCTGGGACTTGAACCCAGGCCACTCAGAATACCGTACTGATTAGCTAACCAGCTGCGCCACTGAGACAATTAGAACCTGGGATGTCCCTGGGCAGAGAACACTCAAAGGGTTAAGCGAGACCCTAAGAGCTATTCTCTGGAGGAAATTTCCCAGAGACAGGATGTCTGGATGTTGATGATCGAATGGCCTGTCTCAGCTAAGAGCGAGAAAATGGGGCATGAATACGCATAGTTCTGTCCTTCCACAATAGCTTATATAAGGGAAGACATCAGTGTAGTCTAGGCTTGGCTAAAGGAAGACATTAGGGTAGTCTAGGCTTTGCTAATTTGGGGCTAGAAAAGAAACAGTCCCTCCACTCTGTTTGCAACTGGGCCTTGAAGGCCTGTGGTACCAGGGATGGTGGCAGGTCCCTAGGACTGGGGGCACTGGTCCCATTCTGCCTGGTCTCCAGATTTCTAGAGAAGAACATCAAAAGCAGCTGGAGGGATGGAGGCCACAGGGACTTGTCTTGAGAGGATCGGAGACATCAGCCCTTAAAGGTACATTTGGGAGAGTGGTGGGGGACCCCTCAGGTAGGTCGCCAGGACCCTTGTGGGTTCACTCCCAGTAGCAGGAGAGAGAGAGAACTGGCAGAGTCTGTGTATGTGAAAACTATGTCAACTTCTAAATAGTAATGTTCATTGTGTAGAATCCTAGGCAGTTAGTGCTGAAACCCTGACAGGTAGCCAAATGAATGGGCATCAGGTAGGACAGAGCCTGGCAAAGGTTAGGATCAGTAAGTCCACATATGAGGGGATAGACATTTCATTTTATTTAAAATTTTGTTAACCAGGATAGGACACTGGACAAGTCTTTTTCAGGTCCAACCCACCATAAATACAATTAGCACAAGTAATGAAACAGACAATAATAAATCAAATAAAACAAGTACAAACATCCTGCACCCATAAATAATGCTTAAAATTAAGTTTAAAGCTTTGTAAGGAGGAAACTGTCCACAAATTATCAGGTAAATCATTCCAAAACAAGGGAGCTGCAATTGAAAAAGACCAGGATCCTTATTTAGGCTACATGCAATAGTTTGAAGAAAATACCATCAGAAGACCTCAAGTTAACAGAAGTATTACGAATAATAAATCTGTAAGCAGAAATAAAAATCTGTGAAAAATAGACTTAAATATTTGACAACCAAAAAGTCGCAAACTTAGATTTGTGAGACAACCAGTCAATTGAGAATACTAAAAACAATGATGAG
This sequence comes from Neoceratodus forsteri, assembly GCA_016271365.2. Classification (NCBI taxonomy): domain Eukaryota; kingdom Metazoa; phylum Chordata; order Ceratodontiformes; family Ceratodontidae; genus Neoceratodus; species Neoceratodus forsteri. Next base: position 698,794,908 of record CM028132.1, read on the forward strand.
TTTAATAAGGAATCCAACACAAAACAGCAAATATTATTACAGGCAATAGTAAGTATGTTACTTTCCTTAGTGCCCAGTTTAAAATACAAGCTAGCTACATAATCAAGATCTGGTAATAATGACCCTATGGCAATAGAACGATTTGTATCAAAGGAAAAATACCTTTTAGCTTATACAACAAACCTAACTTCTGATTAACTACCCTATGTACAGAGTTAACCTGTGGAAAAAAAGGCAAACAAGGATCTAACAGAACCCCCAGGGACTTAAATTCAAAAACTTGTTCAACGGAAGATCCCTTGCTATCAGAAACAAAAACCTAGCTCAACTTGTAACATCATAGAAGAGGTACGAACATCATAGATTTTTTTTTGCATTCAACTTCAAACAATTATCATAGACTCATAGAAGCTTGATGGCAGAAAAGGACCACACCAGCCCAGCTAGTCTGCTCTATTTCCCCCTACTCCTCACCTCTCTGCCAGCCCCTGCTCTTCCTCCACTGCTCAGTCCCATATGTCTGTCCAATGCATTCTTGAATCCCTCCACCGATTCAGCCCCAGAACCTCTTCTGGTAGACTTTTCAGGCCTAAACCACCCTCTCTGTGAAGAATCGACCCCTCATATTGCCTCTGTATCTTCCTCCCTGCAGGCTAGTTCTGGCCCCTCGTTCTTCTATAGTAAACACCCTACCCTTACTTTGTTGAGCCCCATCACATATTAAAGGAATAATGCATGACGGGGTGTGTGCGTGCTGGGATAACATCACGCCTGGGGTGATTAGGCGCGAGGCCGCAGGCCGAGTGTGATTAATCACCCCAGAAGTGACGTTATCCCAGCACCCACACACACACACCCTGAGTGCACTATTCTATTATACAATGGCTTAATTAAAACAAAGAACAAAAAGATAAAAATATATTAAAAGTAGATTTTTTTTCATTTTTGTAATTGGTAGGATTACATTATGCAAAAATAGTGCAGTTCTCTTGTTTAGTCAGTAGGTGGAGTTGTCCTGTTTTGTTGTGGCTTTGTGCTCCTGTTAGCAATCTTTGCTACTGCTGTCTTTTTATGAATAAGGGTTCCATATTAGCATAGCTCATTGGGGAGTTACCTTTTTTGGTATAATTCCTGCAGTCGCTATGCATTGTAGAAGGCAGCTCCCCACACACACACACTCATTTATTACGTGCACTCGCTCTGCGCTTCAGAGGATTGCTGTATTAAGGTAGGGACAGGCTGTAATATTGTTTTGGGTGTTTTGGATGGTGAAGTTCTTGTTTTAAGGAGAACAGGAGAGAAGTGTTTTGTTGAAGCGAAAGTGGGAGCAGCTGCCATTGACTGTTTGAAAGTGCGAGCCAATCTCTCACTTAGCTGCTCTGTATATTGGAAAGTTCCGGCTGTCCTGTTTTAAAACTGAAAACAGGAGATTTGATGCTTGTGTTTATTGTGTTATTTGTGATGGCTGTGGGTGTTTCTTTGTGCCGTTTGTTGTGGGGTGATAGTAGGTGTTATGGCGGGTTTCCCTTTTGCGATGACAGCGGTAGCTGGTAAAGCGAGACCAGAGAAGCTGCTCGTGAGGCAGTGGAGGCGTTGTTTTTTAAACTGACATGCGGTCATCATGTGCTGGCACTAGAGGCGTGATGTTATGCCAGGATAACATCACAGCTCCAGTGCCAGACTGACCAATGGGGATGCAACATTTGTTCTTGCCATTGTATAATTATGTTTCAATCATGACTCCTTTCCTTCTAGTCTCCAGCGGTACAGATCCAGCTCCTTACATCTTTGTTCATACGTCTTCCTTGCACACCTGGCACCATCTTGGTTGCCCTTCTCTGAACCCTCTCCAATGCATCTATGTCCTTGCAGAGGTGTGATCTCAGAACAGGACCCGATCTAGATGTGTCCTCACCATGGCTTTGTAGAGGGGCATCATTACCTCCCTCCTTCTACTAGTAATGCCCCTGCTGATGCATATCAACATTACATTGGCCTTTGCTACCACCCTGCTACATTGGTTTCCTACCTTAAGATTGGATGAGACTATAATCCCCAGATCCCTCTCCTGTTCAGTTACTTTGATTGCCTGCCCTCCTAGGGTGTGTCCTGCTCATGTGTTCTACTCCCCATGTGCATCACAGCACACGGTTTGGCATTAAATTTTAGTTGCCATGTTCTTGACCACTCCTCAAGCTCCTTAAAGTCCTGCCTCATGTCCTCCACCCCACCCCGTGGTGTCCACCCTATTGCAGATTTGTATCATTAGCAAATAGGCACATCCTCCCTCAGACCCACCACAATATCGCTGAGGAATATGTTAAAAGGAGAGGTCCCATAACTGACCCCTGGGTATCACACTCTTCATCCCCCATCCTGGAGTACACCCAGTTTAGCATCACCCTCTGGGTTCTTCTCACCAACCAGGCCTCCACCCACCTTGTTATTTTACCACCCACCCTAGACTTTCCAGCTTGCTTATCAACCTTCTGTGGGAGATGGTGCTGAGAGGCCTTACTCCAGATAGGCCTGTCCACGCCCCCCCCGTTGACCACATGAGGTCTCCCAATCAAAGTACTCGATCAGGTTAGTTTGGCATGATTCCCCTTTGTGAAGCCATGCTGTTTACTGTCCTGCAAGCCACTCTTCCCTGGTTCCACCACCCTCTCCTTGATTAGTGCCTCCATTTTCTTTCCCACCACTGAGGTGAAGCTAGAGAGGGTTATGGTTCTCAGTCACCTCCCTACTTCCTCCCTTGAGCAAATGCAGCACGCTACCCTCCTCCAGTCCTCAACACCCTCCCCATGTCCAGAGACAAGTTGAATAGCTTTGTCAAAGGGCTGCCAACTCCACCTTCAATTCCCTGATCACCCTGGGGGTGTAGCCCATCCAACCCCATTGCCTTGTCCACCTTCCAACCTTCCTAGTTCCTAGCAAACTTTATCCACAGTGAATTGGCTCTGATCCAACCATTTGCCCTCCCTCCCCTTCCTTTTAAGCTCAGATCCCTGCCTTCTTCCTCCTCCATAAATATCAAGCAAAGTACTTACTAACATACTAACATACTAAAATGCCAGCAGAATAGGCTAACAGTCTTTCGTGTCTGCTCGTTTGGTCAGTCCCCAACCTGGGTGCTCAGCCTTGCTATCCCCTCACCTTCTCTGGCTTCTCCTTCCCAGTTCTGGATATTCTTGCTGCATTGGATTTTGCTTCCAGAACCCTTCCCTACCTGTCCCACCCCTCTTGAACCCTCCACTGTCTCTGCCTCCACCAGCCCCTAGGCAGTGCATTCCATGGCTCCACCACCTCTCAGTGAAGTAGCACCTCCTCCTTTCTCCCTGAATCTTCCCCTCCAGCTTCTAGCCATGCCTCTAGTGGCCCCTTCCTCCTTCCTTCAAAGCACCCCGACTGTTCCTCCCTATTTACCCTCTTCATGTACCTAAAGACCTCTATCATGTCCCCGGTCCCTTCTCTCTTCCAATGTGTACATATTTAGCTCTTCGAGCCTCTCCTCATAGGTCCTGTCCCCAAGCCCCAAATCATTTTGGTTGCCCTCCTCTGGACCCCCTCCAGGAGGTTAATGTCGCTTTAAGTGTGGCCTCCAAACTCCACGCAGTACTCAAGGTCTGACCTCACCAAGCAGTTATACAGAGGAGTATCACTTCCCTCCTTCTGGAGGTGATCACCCTAGCGATGCATCCCAGCATCCTGTTGGCCTTGGCTGCTGCCCTCCTACAAGTCTCAGGTTGTTCATCTTGACATCCACCACCACCCCAGGCCCCTCTCAGCCATCGAGACTTGTAGCATTTCCCCCAGGGTGTACACTTGACCTGAGTTTCTGGCCCCCAGGTGGAGTACCTTGCATTCCCTGCATTGAACCTCAGCTTCCACTTTCTAGACCATCTTTCCAGAGCCTCCAGGTCCCCGTGAGACCACCCTCCCTCCTCCCCATCCACCACCGCCCCCAGTTTCAAGTCATCTGCAAAGAGACTCATCTCACTCCTGATTCCTGTCCTTATGTCAGATACGTGGCGTTGAACAGAAGGGCCCAAGGACTGATCCTGTGGGACCCCACTAATGACCCTCCTTGGGGATGAGACTATCCCACCAACTACGACCCTCTGGGTCCGGGTCCTGGAGCCAATTGCCTATCCATCTGATCATCTGGTTCCCCACCCCATTTCTTCCAGCTTATCCAACAGGCCCGTGAGGAACAGAGTCAAATGCCTTGCTGAAGTTCAGAAAGAGGACATCCACTGGTCTACCCAGGTCCAAGGCACTTGTCACCCAGTCATAGAACTCCACCAGGTTTGTCTGGACTATGTTCCCTGGGATGAATCCATGCTGTCTATCGTCCAGGCACCCTGACTTATCCAGGTCCCCCCTAGCCTCTCCTTGACAATGCCTCCATCACCTTGCCCACCACCGAGGTCAGGCTGACAGGTCTGTAGTTCCCTGCCACCTCCCTTGATCCCCTTGTGGATAGGCACTATATGCGCCACCTTCCAGTCTTGGGGCACCCACCCTGTCCTCAGAGAGATGGTGAAAGCTCTGCCAGGGGTTTTGCCAGGACATCTGCAAGTTCCTTCAGCACTCTGGGATGTAATTTATCCGGCCCAGTGCTTTCTCCATCTTAAGGGAGCTGGGGATTCCCTCACTCTCTCAGCTGTGATTCCACTTCCGGTACCCCTTCTCCTGCTTAGCCCTCCCCAACCTGCCAGTGATGCCTCTCCCTCTCCCCAGACCTGCCGATCGGTAAGGGTCCCCCTCCTCAGTATCTCTGTCTCTCCCATGTATGATGCAGCACCCCATTTTCCTGGGTGAAAACTGAGGTGAAGTACTCATTTAGTACCTCAGCCTGCTCCCTGGGTCTTGTGCCCCATCCCTCCCCTGATTTAATCCTGCTAATCTGCCCCTTCACCCTTCGTTTTTCCCCAATGTATCTAAAGAACCCTTGTTCCTCTCCTAATTTCCCTGGCCAGGTTCTCCTCCTTCCCTTGGCCGCCCTCACCACTCTAGTGGCCCTTCTAGCCATCAGCTCATACTCCCCTCGATCCCTTTCCTCGCCAGGCACTTGTTGCTTATAGGCTGCTTTCTTTTCCGCACCACCTCCTGGGCCTCCTGGTCCACCAACAGGGTTTTGGGCCCTACCGCATTTCGTCTTACTCTGCACAGGTGCTGGTAGCATCCTGCACCCTTCCTGATGATTTCCACCACTATCAGCGTCCATGTCTGACCCAATCCCATCCAAATGCTCCTTAAGGATCCTTCCCATTTCCTTAAAATCCGCCCCCTGAAGTCGGTTACTTCCGTCTTTGTGCAGCCTTCTACCCTCCTAGGTCCAGGCAGAACCAGACCGTGGTATAGTCACTCCCGCCAATGGGTCCCTCCTCCAGGCCCCCAATCTGGTCACTGTCTGCCAGGATCACATCCAGTACCGCGTGCTCCTGGTCGGTTCCCTCACCTGCTGAGTTAGGAGCAGCCTTGAAAGACATCCAACAACCTCTGTTCCCTGGTCACAGAGGATTTCATAGCTCCCAGTCTGTTCCTGATATGTTTAAGTCCCCAACACCACCACCATTCCTCTGCCCAGTCTGCAGTGTCTCCTAACATCTGCCACCAGACTGTCCTCCAGCTCCTCCGCCAGGGCAGGGGGTCTATACACCACTCTATTTTTACTGTCTTGCCCCCCTTGTTATCAAGGTGACCCAAATCGCTCCACGGTTCCCTCCGGCCCTCTACTCCCCCATGCCAATGCAGTTTTTGACTATCATTGCTACCTCCACCCCTTCCCTACCCCTGTCCTTCCTGAACATAGTGTAACCCTCCAGGTTCAGGTCCCAGTCATGTCTTGCAGTGGCCCAAGTCTCAGTGACCGCTGCCACATCCACTGCTCCTCAGTTAGCATTGCCTGGAGCTCAGGCATTTTATTGCCCAAGCTCCTGGCATTTAGCAGGACTACCTTCCATCCTTTCCCAGATAGTTCCATTTCCCCCTGCTCGTGTTCCCATGGGGATCCTGTTTTCCCTGGTCTGCACTTTGCCAGTCGGCCTTTCCTGCAATACTTAACACCTCTGCTTTTTCACATTCCCTTCCAATGGCAACCCTCCTCCCTCCCTCAGTCTTGCAATCCCTGCTTCACCCTCCTCCTGTCCCTCACATATTTAAAAAGTTTTATCTCCCTTTTGGCATGTTAGCTATTTTCCCTCAGTATCCACTTTAGCCCTCCTTATCTTTGCCCTGCCTGTCTCCTCTTCTCCCTATAAGCCTCTCTGTCCTCCTTGCTGAGTGTCCTTTTAAATTTCACAAAAGCCCTCCTCCTGTCCCTGACTGCCCCCACTACCTCCCTTGTGAACCAAGCGGTCTCCTCCTTTTTCTGCTCTCCAATTACAAACATCAAATAATTCCCACTCTAAAACAGGTGTCAACTGTGGAACAGATTTAGCCTGATAAAACAAAATCAAGTTGTCTGCATACAAAAGACATTCACAAGACCTGCAAAGAAAAGGTAATTGATTAATAAATACAGAAAATAATAAAAGGCCCAAAATGGACCCTTGGGGCACCCATGATCCATTAAAGAAATGGAAGCGCAGCTGTCTCAATGCTGACAAACTGTGTCCGATTTCTCAGATAATCACTACACCATCATTCACATTCTGTGAAAATAAAACAATTGGCCCAATTTTAAAAAGGGTAAAGAGTGATCGATGAGATACAATGCCTTGGTCAGGTCCATGAAAACTGCCCCTGTCATGAGACCATTCTCAAATCCCTTAGGTCGGAGTTTGTGATCCTGACCAAGGCAGTCCCAGTTCCATGACTTATGTTGCTAAGGACACAAAACAATATTTAACTCAAGATATTCAGTAAATTGATTGCCAACTATTTTTTCAAGTAATTTACGTAAAGGATTTATTATAGAAATGGGCCAAAAATCATCTGCACACTCAGCAGTTGACATGGAGCCTATTTTTTGGCCACTAGGGCTATCAGTATATCGAAGGGAGGCACACACTGCTGGACAAACCATGCTTTATGCACTTAGCAGTGATATCATATGCTGTATGCCTTTGTATTTGTTGTCCTACTGGGCACATTGAGACAGTAGTCTGTCAAGTGAGCGTTACTGGAATAGCTGCACTACATGGCCCCAGAAATTTAACATCCTCATGATCCACTCTCCCCGGAGTAGGAATCTTTAAATCTGGGGTGCGGAGGGCAGAGCCACCCTTCCCCCCCAAAAAAATCAGCGCTATTATTGATGCGCTGCACCATGCCGACACATTATTGTTGTCTGCACTGTTTGGACCCAATGCCCATTGAGACATGTACTGGAACAGCTTGCCCACTGGTTAAGTGCTTGCCCTGCCTGGGGATTGTATCACTGCACAAATGGTCTTTGGAGCTTCAGTGCTCCAGGGACCCTACAAGTGAGGTTAGGGTTTTTAAGGTTGAGAATGAGACCTGGTATTTAACTGCATTATACTTGTGCCCTTTAGTTCAGGGGTAAACCTGGAACAAATGCAGTCATGGTGTTAGTAAAATGCCCACAAGCAGCTGGGTACCATCCGTCTGGTATATAATAGCAGAAGTAGAACTGGATGCAAACCAATGGTATGTGAGGAGATGTGTAACAGCTCAAGAATAAAGCAAAGTAGAGCATGTAGGGCATGGCCCAGGAAAAGTGGTAATACAATGTGTGTGCAAGTGCCTTCATCAAAGAGACAATTTAAGGCCAGGGAAATGCCCAAGGAACTGTGTACCACCTAGGCTGCTATTAAATAAGTAACACCATGCTTGGTCCCAACTCCAGTATGAACAATTTAGTTTGTGGGTGGTCTCATGTTAATAGTGCCCAAGGGTATGGTTTAAGGTGCTGATCCCATCACCCTGACCCATGATGACAAGGTGATTGCTGTTGGTGCAGTACTGGTATTTCATGGTGTAGGGTGGGCAATGTCCTGGATGAGATGCCATCATATACCCCTAGACAAAGGAGGTGACCTGCCCTTATGTACTTGTTTCCTTTAGTAACTGTTTTACCACTTCTATCACAAAACCACCTAAACAACAATTGTAGAAATCTACTATGACATGGGCTGAATTAAGAGTCAATCATACTTATCTTCATTTGAGAGTATTGGTCTATTTCGATCTCATATAGTGGCTTTACCTCTCGTGAGATAGCAACAGACCAATACCCTCTGAAGATAACAATGATATCTTAAGTCAACCCATTCCATATCTTATATCTGTCTGTCAGTCTAGCTGTCTATCTATCTGTATATTATATAGATATATTATAGGGGCATGGTAGCATCCCTATAGTTAAGGGCTGTACTGGCACTTCTAAGTTAAATTCAAAATTTTGCACCTGAATAACTTTAACATTCTTTGATGAAATAGCCCAAATTTGGCATGCACTGTCATTCTGTGAGGGTCTCAAAGCGTAAAAAGTTTCGTGATGGCATACTGTATGGTTTTGAAATCTGGAGTTGTAAAAACAGGAAAAAAACTTTTCCCCTACTTAAAGGGTTGTTTGCCCTCATCTACAGCCCAGATGTAATTACATTTTTCCTGACATTTTCTGGGATTATGGTGTCTGTGCTAAGGTGTGTGCCTTTGGATGGTTTGGTAAAAAATATAATACCATTTTGAATTACAGTATAATGATTTTGTGCTAGCCGCCAGACAGGCAGGTAAATAAAAACTGTTTGAACTGTAAATAGTTAAGGATTTATTCTACTGTTGGTTCTCAGAGAAATACTGTTCATGATGTCAACCATCTTGTTTTTTTCCGTTAAAAATGGATATCTAAAAATATTGCTTGTCAAGGAATGAACAAGATATGTATTTAAGTATCATTCACATAATTAAATCTAGTTTTGACTTATCATTCACATAATTAAATCTATTTTTTACTTACAATTTTGAAATGTACAGGGCAAATGTGCATTTTTCTGCTGACAATCATTTCACCCATCACTCACAAATGTAAGGATAGTTCGAACTAAGAATAACCATTCAAAGCCTTTTACAGTTTGAACTTTACTGTTTGATTGGAAAAGGTTGCAAACAGTAACTGTGAGAAACAGCTCAAACTGTAATGTTTCCCTGGTGTCTAGTGGCAACCCCTCCTCGAACACTGTCCCCATAATATTGTTTATTTCCATGGTGTCTAGTGGCACCCGATTGCTGTCTCCCTTTATTGTTTGTTTCTCTGGTGTCTAGTGGCACACACCCCACCCTCCTCGATCACTGTCACTGTAACAAATACAATATTCCTGGAGTCTAGTGCCCCCCGATCATTGTCCCCATAATATTGTTTGCTTCCCCGTGTCTAGTGGTACTTTCCACCCTCCCAATCACTGTTCCCATAAGAAATAAAATGTTCTCTGGTGTCTAGTAGCATCCCCCATCCCCGATCTGTCATTCCTGAAATAAAGAAATGGTCCTTGTCGTTTATTTTTTTTAGAACTTGCAAAAAAAATGGTCCCTTGCTGATCTGACTCCCTCCCACCCCACCTTACCACTCCAGCGCCCACCACCCCACACACCCCAATACACCTACACACAACTTCACTCACATGAACAGGTCTAGCTTGAAGATCCATTCTCTGATCAAAGACACGTCTTGCTGCTGGAACCGTCAACTGCAATATGAGAAAGTAAGATAAATATGGTTTAATGTATTTCAATTGGGTTTTCAACTTTATTGCATAACTTGCCCATTTTTCATATTTTGACACCAAATTTTCAACATGGCCTTTTGGGGACCCACCTCATGAACAATGTCACTGGAATTGGTAAAGCCTGCCCAAAAGATGATTTCATAGTCACTTGGTGAAATCACCCTTTGGCAGGTTTGAAATTTTCACTGCCCTTGTTCATGAGGTGGGGTCATAAGAAGGCTGTTTAAAAAAAACTGGGGACAAAACATGTAACAAATGGCTAGGTTATGAGCATCCACTGAAATGTTGCTATGCACACTCGAGACTTTGGAAATTTGACATATTTTGTCCCCAAATTTTCAAAATAGCCTTATGATCCCTCCTGTGAATGTCACAGTTGCCATTTTCAGGTCCTGGCCAAAAGTGTTCTTGCAACTGTGGCACGTGAAATGACATTGCAGTTGCACAGAATTACATTTAGGTGGATTTGAAAATGTTCAGTACCAGGTACATGACGTAGGGTAATAAGAAGGCTATGCTGACAATCTGGTTGCTGTTTGTAATGGTGTGGGATAAAAGGAAGCACCACAGGAGATCAGCACTAGACTACCCGACATTTCCCCACAGCAACACCGGGAACCACGCAATGACCCGACATAGCACACAGGATACTGACAGCCAGCGCACCATCAGAGCTTCTCGCCCTGACAGACACCCCACGGACAGGATCCCAAACGGCCACTGAATGTCACAGCAGCACCACCGCAGACACCACAGAGAAGGACATGATGATGAGCACCCCAAAGCCATGGACATCCTGACAGCCGGCAGCTCAACATGCCTGGAGGTGGGCAGGGGTCACCAGTAGGCACAACAGAGCTGCATTACGCATGCAACAGTGGGCAGTGGCTGCAGGACCACAGCAGGATTACACGGCCCACCTAGAGCACCGGCTCTCATGAGACCTTACAGCTGGCAAGGGACCAGTGCACAGAGGACAGTGGCCACAGGGGAGGCGGCTGGGCAGGGTGCCAAGTACAGTCCCCCTCTGCATGCACGGGACTCATCTGCTGGCTGATGTACATGCCAGCGCCATCAGATAATCCCTGCGACTAGGGGTGCTATGTTGTGCGACACTGTGGGGATGTGTTGGCTGCTGTGGTTGTGCACTGTCATTGCGGTCAGGATTCTGGCTGGCTCTGTACTTGTGTCGCTGTGGCGGTGTCGATCTCACACCATGCTTCCTATAAAAGTCACAGAATCTAATGGTCAAGTGCATAAAAACACACAAGTGCATTCATCAATTTATTTTTTTTAATAAAAATAACAAATTATGTAGAAAATAAAATAAAGATTGATTAGTCCAACACAATACTTCAGCCCTCTGTTTCCATCAACAGAGACTACACTTGCTTCAACCAAGATAGCCTAAGTGTAATACCTTCTTACACTTCTCTAGTTTTAGTGTGAAAGCAGCATGCTCCAAAAGTAGGTCTTGCCCCGCTCACTCTGTAAGTACTAGACTGACTGACTATCTAAGGCCTCCTAGTGGTGAGCCTTTTATAGCTCCCTGGGCTGACATTGCACATTTGGGAAATTCCAATTGGCTGTGACATCACTAGCTCTAAAACCTATAAATATAGTCATTTCATGGCCAGCCAGCTCAATAGCTGGAGCCTACAATGCAAAAAAACCTCTCAGGTAATTACATTTTTATTAACATTCATAATATCTCTTTATTTCTCAGGCATCTCTGAGTTGGCAAGGGAATGAGAGATTGAGGCACTCCTCATCTCCTTCTCCTGCAGCTCACCAGACCTGCATAGTATAGAGTGCATTTATTTTGTTTATTTGCTGAAACAGTAATTTTTCTTATTTTGACCACAAACCCCTTAAGGGCTCTTATTTCTGCAGCTCTCCCTAGCTGCAGCTTTCATTATATGCAGGGGCTCTATTCTAAGCTTATGAGACTCCGTCCACAGCCAACTGTAAACTTGTTATACAGCCAAAGCTGAAATTTCAGCGATCAGAAAAACATTCATTTGGGCCTCTTTGCCCCTTTCCCCAGGTTTATTCATCTTTTTTATTCAGCAGCCCCAGTTACAAAATTCCTGGGGCTGCAGCACATATTCTTTTGTTTTTAGGATACTCAGAGGCTTATTTAAAATTCTGCCTGTAGTGTCCACACATCGTCCAAGTTTCTTTCCTTTGCAGCACTGTTGCAGTATTTACTTGTGCTTCAGAGTGTGCCTTGCTCTGAACCATCCTATGCACTTCTGCTCCACACAAGGAGCATGTCTTTAAGCCACACTCTGTGGTGATATTCACTACGGAGCGCTTGCTCTGATAAAGGAAAACCCTGGGCCATTACCTTTCACATTCAGCCGCATCTTGTGGCATGCACAGATTGTCCCTTGTACATCTTCAAGAGTGGTGTAAGAGACGGAGCTCTTTCTCTTTGGAGCACCTTCTGAGCTGCTACATGCGCTCTCGGCTCTTCCGTCAATGCTTAGAAATGGCACCACTATTTGGGACTAATAATGGGCACTCTAGAGCCCTATTGCCAGCACCAGAGCACATGTTCTACATGGGAGCATCATTTTAACTTAAAACATAGCGCAATGGCCGCTAATAGATTTATCTCAATTCAGGCGTCAAGAGAAGTGCTTCCAGCACTTAAAGTACAAAGGGAGGAGGCCACAGGAAAAACAGGGACAACAAAGCAGTAAGGATGTCAGGTTGGCCACCCTGACATGACAAAAAATAGGAAAGAAGATAAAAGAAAGAAGACAGAAAGAGGGAGAGAAAATGGGGTGGAGCAACTGGCACAACGTTATGTTATTTCAGGAGAACTCTATATTTATAACAGGTGAAACCTTGTTGCACTGTTATTCTACAAATGGAAGTGCATGGCCCTCTGGACCCTGTGCTCCCACAGGCAAATAAGGATATGATTAGACTATCTCAAAAAATAAGAAATTCATTGCAAAAAAAAAAAGTGTTAATGCACCAGTTGGGGTTCAGGATAAGCGACAAAAGTACAGAAGTGTGAAGTTAGGATTTCTAGTCTGACACCCCAGCCTACCCTGAAGTAGTGGGGAGAGTCTTCCTTAGGGTTGTTAACCTAACACTCACCCCATTGCAGTAACAGAAAAACTGAGACATGATGGAGACAGGTATGTATGTTTCATGAGTGCATAGAATGTTGTGAGCATTAGGGTTGACAGCCCCAAGGAAGACTCCCCTTCAGTGGTGGGACTGGGGTGTTTGGTTGCAAATCCTAACATCACATTTCCTTACTTTTATTATTTTATCCTGAACCTAACTGATTCATTGAAAGATTTTTGCAATGAAAAAGAAAAAAATATATATATATATATATATATATATTCTAGACCTAGGGCCTAAATGTTTTATTTATTTAGGAAATCGAAATTACAACCCTTTGAGTCATAGACTAATTTCCAAAGGCTCCACATCAGAATAAAACACAGACATTCATACAGTACATACATAGAATAAATGTGGGTGAATAATCATGCAGAGTATAAGTACAATGAGCACGGGTTAATGCCTATACATTTGGTAGCTAAACAGGGCAGAGCTATCTACATATTTACCTAATGAGTGGTTAAGAACTATACAATTGGTAGCTAAAGCAATGCATGATATGAGTTGGTAGTAAGCTGCTTCAGAGAGGCCTTGTCTTATACATAATGCTATGCATTCATAGTCCAGTGCAACTATATGGTAACCGAGGGAGGTGAGGAGCCTGTAGGCTAGAAATAGTGAGGACACTCCACTGCCTGGCCAAGGGTGGGTGCGTGGCCTCAGCAGCATGGTGCAGGATCCACAGGTTACGGTTACACTGGCATTGATGTGAGGAGAGGATATGGGCCCTTAAGGCATCTTTAAAAGGACCTGGATTGGTGATTGATGTGACAGCCAATGGGGAGGGCATTGTACCAGGCTGAAGCTCTAAGGAGGAAGGATCGCTGAGCCAGGGTGGTCCTGACCCTAGGATCCTTCCAGATAGTTTTCGAGGCGCCCGTGTGGATGCTAAGATGGTGGCTGCCTGAAGAGAAGCCATAACACCTATTGGGGTTAAACCCAGGTGGATTTTTTGGCGAAGAGACAGGTCTGGTATAATAGTCTTTCCTCAAGGGAGAGGATATTGGTAGCGCTTATAGTGTGCAGGTACATGTATTTCTGTCGGCACCAGAGAGGAGCGGCAGGCCCGCAATGATGACTACTTGTATTTGATGAGCGCGAGGGTCGGCGGCAGCATAGATTGTGAGGCCATAGTCCACCAGCAATAAGACTGAGGAGGTAATGGCTAGGTGAAGTGCTTCAGGTGGCAGGCAGTCTTTATGTCTGTAAAGGAGACCAATGCGGGTGTTGGTGGTGGAGGTGAGGATTTTATATGTTCGTGGAATGAGAGAGAACAGTCAAATGTAATACCTAGGTACTTATACTTTTGGACCTGTTCCAGTGGGATGAGAGAGCGGAGAGTATTTCCAGGGGAAATCCTTTTATCTGTTTTTGGTTGGCATAGAGCATCGCTTTAGTTTTTAATGTTGACCACCAATCTCTATTCAGCAAACCAGTGTTCAATCTGAGAAAGGAGTTTTGTAAGGTATGCTGAGAGAGAGAGGATCAGGATGTGGCATAAAGAACAGCTTTGTCTGCATAGAGAAGAAGGTTGCCAGGGCAGGATTTAGGCAGGGCGTTGAGGTAGATGCTGAATAGCAGGGAACCCAGGACAGATCCTGGGGAACTCCTGAGTGCACAGGCAGCATAGTAGATATGGTATTATTAATTTTAACTCATTGGGTTCTAGATGAAAGATAGCTGGAGAACCATGAGAGTGGACATTGAGGCCCTAATGTGTTGTAATGTGTTAAGAAGGAGGGGTGAGAAACCATGTTGAAGACCTTGAGAGGTCTATAAACACAGCCCCTGCGAGTGCCCTTGTCAAGCGTGGAGTGCAGGAAGTTGCGAATTCTGTGAGGAGTTGTAGTGTAATGACCAGCTCTGAAACCGTGCTGCTCCCAACATAACAGGTTGTGTGGAGGAGGTAGTCAGTGAGCTAATTAGCCATGATCTTTTCAAGAGCTTTAGAGAGTGGGGGTAGAATCAAAATGGGCCGTAGTTGTTTGGCAGGAGCTGTCACCACATTTCAATATTGGTGTTATCATTGCCGTTTTCCATGAGGTTGGGAACTGGCTCAGGTGCAGGGACAGATTTAAAAGGTCTGTGGAGTGGGGAGATAACTGAGTCTAGTGTAAGGTATAGGATATGCATATTGAAGGCATCTTTGCAGTAGTTGGAGCTCTGGAGGCTTTGGACAGGTAGGCTTTTGCTCGTGCAGGGGTAATGACTCTGAGTTTGAAGGGGTGGAGGAGCTCAGGCAGTGGGGTAGGCTGAATTGGATCAAATATGTTAGCGAGGACTGAGCTGAGGTCTGAGAAGGTAGAGTTGAGGCAGTTAGCTATGTGAAGTGAGTCTGTGGTAGTAGTACCATTAACACTAAGTTGTGAGGGGGGAGAGGGATTTACCATTAAGCTCCTTGATGTTATCCCAGAACTTTCTTGTGCTACCCCTGGAGGTGGCTAGGGTGGTTCTGTAGTGCTCTGCCTTGGCCTTGCAGATTCCCCAGGTACACTTATTGCAGGCAGCATTATAGGCCTGCTTATCGCTTAGCAAACCGGAGGCAGTGGCACGATGCCAGAGGTTGTCATGCATTTTGAACTGTTGTAGGAGTTCTGGAGTGATCCAGGGGCACTACATTTCTTAGTGGTCACTTTGATGGTCAGCAAAAGCATCACAGGCAGTATTAAAGGTGGTGGCTAAGTAGTGCAATGCATCATCTATGTGCTGGGCTTAGAAATAGGGACAAGTCCCAGTTAATTAGATATTGTTTGAGTTTGGCTATGCCTCCTGGGTGTAGTCGATGATGAAAGGTGATATTTGGTGATGGTTTAGGTAGCTGACAGGACCAGCTGAAGATGATTGGGAGTGGTCACTAAGGCATTGGGTGGGACATCCAGGTCGGTAATATGGTGGGGATGATTAGTGAGCAGGATATCTAGTAGGTTGTGGGTTCCATTAGTGGGGTTGGCTCTGGTAGGCTAGGATTCCAGTTGGGTCATATCTAACGCAGCAAAGGTATCTTTGGTGTGTGTTGATTGGCTCATCAGCCAGTTTATGTTAAGATCCCAACTAGGAGTTCTTCCATTTTGTGGGGTGGCTGGCTAGATAGTCAGACAGCGCTTTACAGGCAGGGATTGGCTAGGGGTGGGATGTAGGCAATGGTGAGGTAAGAGGAGCACACTTTGGGTCAGGGAGAGTTTTATTGAGAGGGCTTGGGCACCATGGTCTAGGGAGGGTGCAGGCAGGGCTTGGTAATTCAGTGAGTCACTTAATAGAAGGCACAGTCACCGCCTCTTGCCATTATGATCAAGCCTAATGAGAGATAACCAGGAATAGAGACAAATGAGTCTGGGGTCTTGGCTTAAAGCCAGGCTTCTGTTAAAGCCAGAATGTGTGGTTGGCACTGTGCTGTCCAGCATTGCAGGTGCGATTTTTAGGCAGGCTGCAGATATTCATAGCGGCTATTCAAAGCCCTGTGGGTGACCGCAGTTGGGGTGGCACTGCTGGGCCAGGATTGGGGTGAACATTGCCAGATAGTAGAAGAAGCAAGTGGAAGATCCTGACAAGGGCCATGAATTGGTGGCATTTTGCTGGGTAGTGGCAGCTGGCAAGCTCAGAAGGTGATGAGCATGGAATGGGCAGCTGTGTGAGGGGCTGGGATGGCCAGGTGGAGGAACAGACATGGAGGGCTTAAGGCACAGAGAGATGGAGGAGGGTAGAGGGAGAGGTGCAGGGGGCTATGGGGAGAGACAGGTGATGGAGATGCTATAAGGGTGAGGTACTCCCCATAGCAGCAGAGGTGTGTAAATACCAGAGGCAATTGGAGTTTGTTGCTGAGCAGGTAACATGGTTAGCAACAGTAGTATGGTTAGTTTGTGTGGGTGAGTGGGTGTAGTGCTAGAGTACTGTGGTGGTAGATGTAACCATGGGCAGGTATGAGTGGGTCATGCTGACACCTAACATTGTGGCAGATACAGTGGCGCAGTGGTAGGGTTGCTGCCTTTGGAGAGAAAGGTACCTGGTTCATACCCGGTTTGGATGCCACGTTGTAGCTAATGATAGCCTGGGAGATGGTGCAAGGAACACTACAGAGGGGGCGAAGGCAGAGAATTTAGGTACAAATGTCGCTGAGGACAGAAGTGTTAGGGGTAGCAGTGGCAAGAAGATTGCAACCTACACTTCTTGTTGCCCTCTAGTGGCTTTACGGTATAGTCTGCAAATGGAAAAGTAGACACTTCTGTCAGTATTCGCAAAAGAAGAGGAGGGAGGTACCTAATCCAATCAACAGAAAAACTCTGGTTAGGGGTCGATACCAAAAAAACAGGTAAAATACACTTTAAACTGAAGAAATTCAGCACTGAGTATTAAAACAGACCAGATATCAGAGGCAATACTGGATTGGGAAAAAAGGTTAAATAAGCTAGCTGATAGTAGTGACATAGTCCAGTCAGAAGGAATTTTGAAATGCCTGGCAGGATGAGGAACCAAACAAGGAGCTTGTGTTCCATGGACAGCCAATAGAGCTGTCCAAGATAAAACATTGTCCTTAGAAAATTTACAGAGACAGCTGCCTTGAGTTCCGGGCACCTGTCCAGGCCATACCGCAAGGGCTCAGAATGTGGCAGCAGGCTCTTCTGCCGTGGAGGCACAGACCCGGTAGGCATGCCCAGCCTGGCCCGGCTCTGGGCACTGGTGGGAAGGAGTGGTCTGCTCTGTGCCAGGGCGTAAGTAGGAGGTACCACAGGTCTGGAATCAGACTTGGGTCTTGAAGTCTAAGGGGGGAGCAGGGTCCCAGCTAGACTGATGATTAGCTCGAAGACCATGAGTAAGGTAGCAGGGGACCTGCTTGTAGCTCCATGGTGGAGAAGGTAGGAGGTCTGGGAAGGATTCAGGTGTCAGGTCTCTTGCTGCCACCAAATGCATCGTACTATTTTGTATGTTCCTCTGGGAATGGGGAAAATGGTACCCACTATTAGGTGCAGCACACTTCTGGAGAAGGATTACAGAAAGGTAAAGCATCAAAACTGAGACTGTAGTCTCATCACCTGGACTCTGTGCAGGGTCAGGAAACGGATAGCACCTGATGATGATGCTCAGTGCATCTGTTAGAGAACCTCTGCTGCTGCTAGTCTATCCCTTCATAGCAGTGTAGGTTGCCAAGACCACCTCCCTTGGTACAAGGGAGGGCAAAATATTACTGAGTAGACTATTTTCTGGCTCTGTGCACTATCTGGCTGCTTGACATCAGGACTACAGTATACCAGAGTACAGGGTATGAACTAGTGCCTAAGATGGGTTTCAGTTGACTTTTAAATAGGAAAATGAAAATTAGGTCACTTTCAATTTTGGAGGCATGGAGGTCAATAACAGCTCTCCTGAACAAAATCTTGTTTTACTAGTAATATTTATATAAACTTATGAAACTTTCTTTCACAACTTTGACTTCCAAATGTGGGTCCAGGAAAGTATTTTGACTTCCAAAAACTGAACTGACTTCCAAATTTGTAGCAGTGGATTTTTGGCTTCCTGTGAAAATAAATTAACTGAACCCTCGGACTCAGTGTTATGAGTTGCAAGCACCTGTGAACCTGAACTGGCTACGTTTTGGACCTCAAACATTTGGGAATGGACTAGGAGGACATGTGTCCTCTTCAGAGTACACCTACTGGATATGGCCAAGTGCTTCTCCATACCAAGTTGGATCTGAATGATTTCTCACAGTTCAATCAATAGAAAAGCTCATCAGTTTTCAACTGCAAATTGACTATTGAGAGCTTCTTGTACCAGGGACTAAGGCCAGATGGTCAGCAGAGCAGACATCAGAGGATTTCTTAATGTACGGTACCTTACACACTAGAAGGAACACAGAGTCCCCTCCTACCTACCTATCATAGTTCCATCAAAGACATAAGCTGAAGAATTCTGGCCCACCAGCCCTTATACTGAGGGCCTGGGATACACATATATAAATAACAGCCCACCAATTTGCCATCTACCCATGTACTGTATATACCCCTGCTTTTTCCTATTTTTTCACTTACAGTGTTTACTTTTTCTTTATAGATAATTCTGAAGAAGTCTTATAGTGAAAATATCAATTCTAACTTTATTTGTTGTTTCTAGTGTGCATTTAAAACAAAACCTTTTGCAGTGGATGTCCTGTAGCTGGACTTCAGTAAGGCATTCAACTTGGTGCCACATGGGATGCTGGGAAGTAAGTTAGAAGGCACAGGGTGTGGTGCAAATCTGGTGAGATGGGTAGGGAACTGGCTTCAGGGAAGGCAACAGAGGATGGTGGTGGGTGGGTGCTCTCACACCTAAGGGTAGTGACGGCGGTGTTCCACAGGGCTCGGTGTTGGGACCAGTGTTGTTTGGGATATTTATTGCAGACATACCATTGGACATCAAGAGCAAGATCAGTCTGTTTGCTGATGATGATACCAAGATGGGAGCAGTGGTGGATGACCTAGGGGATGGCAGGGTTGCAGAATGATCTGGCAAAGCTTGAAACCTGGTCAGACACCTGGCAACTGGGGTTTAATGCCAAAAAGTGCAAGGTGTTGCATTTGGGGTGAAGAACCCAAGGAGGAGTTACCACCTGGGGAGTTCAGCTAGCCCAGACAGAGGAGGAGAAGGATCTGGGGTGCTCATTACAGGGTCAATGAACAACTCGGCACAATGTAGGAAGGTAACAAAGGCCAACAAAATGCTGGGTTGCATTGCAAGGGTATATCCTCGAGGAGGAGGAGGTGATTCTGCCACTGTATAGGTCATTAGTTAGACCACACCTGAGTACTGCATGCAGTACTGGCACCCGTATCTGAGGAGGGACATTAAGTTACTGGAGGGGTGCAGCGGAGGGTGACAAAGATGATCAAGAGGCTGGGGACTTATCATATGAGAGGAGATTGAGGAGTTGAACATGTACTCGCTGGAGGAGAGGAGGGACAGGGGACATGATTGAAACATTTAAGTAAATGAAAGGAATAAACAAGACAGGTACAGAGGGGCTGTTCAAAGTAAGGGGGAGGGACACCAGGGCCATGATATGAGACTGGAGGGAAGAAGGTTCAGGAGGAGATGAAGAGACACTTTTACAGAGAGGGTGGTAGCTGGGTGAAATGCACTACCTGCAGAAGTGGTATCCAGTAGAACAGTGGACTGCTTCAAAAGGGATGGGACAGGACAGGGAGAGGGTCAATGGAGGAGAAGGTGGAAGGGAGGCAGCTGCAGAATAAGTGGTGCTAGCTGCACATTCAAGCAGACTTGATAGACCTGTAGGCCTTTATCTGCTGGCAAATTTCATATGTTCGTATGTTCATTTTTCAGGCCACACTGATACAGCACTCTTTTTTTGTATGCATAATATATGAGCATATATATGATTAAGAGCACAATGTGATAACAAAACAATGCCATATGTTATTTTAAAAGGGTAGCATTGCATTTCATTAATGTATAACATTAGAAGTACAATGTGATGGGACTGTCAATGCAGAGAGTGCTAGGTTAGTTACTTCCTTTTACAGCATTGCTTTGTATTGATTCTTTCACAATGCAATGTGGTGCAACAGCACAGGCAGAGATAGCAACCTGATTGTTGTTATCACATCAGCTTGTATTTGATTATTGCATGGCATTACAAAATGCAATGCAATAAATGGATGATACAGAGATTGAAGTTACTTCTTGTTACTGCATTATATGACTATTGTAGAACAGTACATAAATAAACTAATGCAGTAGCAAATACAAGCACTGAAAGTCTTCCTATTGTGACACTGCTTGAGTGTGATAGCTGTACAAGTTCAATAGCAAATACAGGAATAGCAACTCACGTCTTATCACATGAAGTTGTAACAGCAGTGCAATGCAATGCAATGCACAGTACAGTATAGTACACTACAGTAATAGGTTAAAAACATCCAGGACCCAGCGGCACTCTGTAAGGTCAATGAAGCATGTTCCAAGCACCACATTCAACTGAGAAAGATACCTTGGATGTTCTTGCTAAAGTATGAATCTTACAGATCCAGAGGAAGCTTTTGGACCATTCCTGCCAACAGGGAGATGGAAGGTTTAAAGTTTATTGCACATCTTGTTTACTAAAAATTCAGTGGCATCATGCTGTCAACCACAGGAAAGACAAGGTCGAACTGGTATTGTTCCAGAGAAAGTAACAAAAACAACAGAAGGCAAAAACAATTGATATGTCAAAATATGTTCTTACTTGAAGAAGACACACAGAGGGATCTGATGGCTACATCTATTGTCAGACGAGAAAGCCTAAGGAGTAGCACAACTTGTTTCCAATAGTGGTGGACAGTAAGGCAAGAGGACACCAGTTCAAAATCAATGTAGAGTCAAGATTTTCTTGATTTTTTTTATTGAATCATTTATTTATTGACCAGGTGGGTGCTCTGGGCTTGGAATTAGACCTCTTCAGAGATGCCCACACCTAATGGAACACAGATACCAGGTAAAGTATGGCAACAAAGGACTAAAGTTTAGGAGGCAATGAGGAAACACTACTCCATCCAGAGTATTGTAATGGAATGGAGCAGCTTGTCACAGAAGACAGTGGAGGCAAACAGTGTGGAGTCCTTCAAGAGCAGCTGGACAATCACCTAGATTGAACAAAACAACCTTTGAGTATGACCGCTGAACAGAGCAACTGCAAGAGAACTACAACCAAGCATTGACTGATTAGTGCATCAACAAGATAGACTCAGGTCTCCATTCATTTTGACATCCTGTGCAGTCCTGTGTGCTGTAACTAGTATTAATAGCTGTTGAAAATATACAGTAGGTGATGTTTCTCCACAATTAGCCCTCCTTTAGCTATCTCTAGGTCACTGACCCAGTCTGGTAAGGTCACAGAATAAGTACTGTCTAGTATTTATGCAACTGTGTGATCTTTTTCAACTTAAAAGTTCATTGTTTAAGATACAGACAGAAACTTCTGATTATTCCAACAAAAATCCTGCTCAGCACTTTCAAATAATTACATTAATTACAGCTCTTTCTTGAAGTATAATATTGTTTATTTTATCCTAAAACAACAACTGAAAGTTATTGTAAAACAGAAGCATTTCTGTATTATATTTTGATGTTCTGTTCAGCTTGCAGTGGAGATTCAGTTATCATTGCATCTGCCTCAGTAATGCACAATTACAACCTACAAATCCATTTCTAAATGAGATTTTCTAGCTTTATATGCTCCAGTGACAGTATTATGCACAAATAAATACAGAATAAGAATGATTGTTTGCTTAGTGAGAGCACCTTCACCTCCACGTCAGAAGATTCTGGCTTCACGCTAGGGATGTGTACTCATGCCCACTGCTGACCCTGCAGTGCTGAACTGCCCTGTCGAAGTTGCTGTCCTTCAAAAGAGAAATTAAACTGAGGCCACTTCTACTTATCTTTGGTAGCTGCCAGGTGGGAATGAAAGATCTTAGGATGCTTTTAAGAACAGTAAGTAATATCCTGATGTCCTGACTAATATTCATGTAACCACCATGACACCATGGGGCCATGATATGAGACTGGAGGAAGAAGGTTCATGAGGAGATGAAGAGACACTTTTTACAGAGAGGGTGGTAGCTGGGTGAAATGCATTACCTGCAAGTGGTATCCAGTAGAACAGTGGACTGCTTCAAAGGGGATGGGACAGGACAAGGAGAGGGTCAATGGAGGGAAGGTGGAAGGGAGGGGCAGCTGCAAGATAAAAGGGGTGCTAGCTGCATTCGAGCAGACTTGATAGACCTCAGGCCTTTATCTGCTGGGTAAATCTCGCATGTTCAGATGTTCATATTTTCAGGCCACACTGATACAGCACTCTTTTTTTTTGTATGCATAATATATGAGCATCTATATGATTAAGAGCACAATGTGATAACAAAACAATGCCATATGTTATTTTAAAAAGGGTAGCATTGCATTTCATTAATGTATAACATTAGAAGTACAATGTGATGGGACTGTCAATGCAGAGATTGCTAGGTTAGTTACTTTCCTGTTATAGCATTGCTTTGTATTGATTCTTTCACAAATGCAATGTGGTGCAACAGCACAGGCAGAGATAGCAACCTGATTGTTGTTATCACATCAGCTTGTATTTGATTATTGCATGGCATTACAACATGCAATGCAATAAATGGATGATACAGAGATTGCAAGTTACTTCTTGTTACTGCATTATATGACTATTGTAGAACAGTACATAAATAAACTAATGCAGTAGCAAATACAAGCACTGAAAGTCTTCCTATTGTGACACTGCTTGAGTGTGATAGCTGTACAAGTACAATAGCAATACAGGAATAGCAACTCACGCCTTATCACATGAAGTTGTAACAGCAGTGCAATGCAATGTTTTGTTTAATGCATTTTACAGTTAGTCAACCTGGGCAGCAAAGAGTTAATTCCAGGGCTCCTCTGGTTCCTCTATCAACTTCCTGGGCAGAGCTCCCATGTGAGAGGGACTCGTGGCAGCAAGAGCTACATGGAATGCTGCAGTGATTGTCAGCTGCAATCTGTAAGACTGCTCTCAGTCTGACTGAGGAGAGCCGCAGCTAAAGAGGGTACCTTTGCCTGTCCTACTGAAGGTCCCAAGTACATACATGGAATGGGTCCAGAACACTGAGT
The DNA here is from genome assembly GCA_016271365.2 of Neoceratodus forsteri. Classification (NCBI taxonomy): domain Eukaryota; kingdom Metazoa; phylum Chordata; order Ceratodontiformes; family Ceratodontidae; genus Neoceratodus; species Neoceratodus forsteri. The sequence continues at coordinate 698,818,385 of CM028132.1, forward strand.
CATGGCAGTGATCATCTTCTGTTGTGCCCTCCTGGGGTTCGATTCCTGAGAGGAATATGGACAAAGGAACAATGTGCAAATGATGGGTGTCTACCTCAACTATAAAAAGACTTGTACTGTACTCACACTCACTGAGAGCTCATACGGTGTCTGGCCAAGGAGATGAAGGAGGGCTGTGCCATCACTGTATTGGGCATTGCAGGTCACTGCAGGACTCTCAGGTAAGGGGAGTGTGTGGGGTATGGTCTTTGAGCAGGTGGGATTGGTGAGGGACACTGGACCACCACTGAATACTTTTACATTCGTCACTAGACACCAGGAATTCATTGCATTACAGAAAAAGAGCGATTGGGGTGGGGGTTGCCACTAGACACCAGGGAATGCATTACATTAAAGCAAGAGGACAATTTGGGAGGAGGTTGCCACTAGATACTAGGGAATTTGTCAACAAACACAGGATGGGCACTAATGGCTGCCCTCAGACAATCACCAAAGCTACAATTTGACAAAGTTAAGATTTGGGGCTTAGACACCCACCGGGTCAAAAAGTACCAGAAATGTTGGTTTGGAAGATTTGAGTACTACAACAATAGCACAACTAGAGTGCAGCAGGGCAGGCCCCCACTTGCTTTCACAATGCTCTTCTTCTCCTTCCCTTTCCTGCCTAACAAAATCTGATTCTGAACTGCCGTGGCAGCTTTAACTCAAGAAACTGCTCTTAGAGCCTAGAGTCTGCAGAAATTAATTTCACAGCCTTTTTCTGACAAAAAGACAGCTCAGCAGAGAGAGAGAGAGAGAGCCACACAGCATGTCCCTTCCTCTGCTGACACCAGAGCTGCAGTGGCACACAGTGGTGCAAAACACTCGGTTTTGATGAGATTCCACATCTCTGATTGGTTGCTGATGGTCAGGTGGCTGCCACAAAGTGTTGCACTTCTCAGTGTAATATAGCTGCATCATGCTCGCCAATGTGTCAAGAGCCAAGGTGAAGATGTCAACCTCTGGACCAGCTTCAGCCAGGTAGACACCACCAAAGTTCTGCAGTTCAGCAAATGCCCTTCAGCTTTGCACTCACCAGTATGCTGCACTGGACATCAGGAACTAGTTGGCATGAAACTGGGGGTGCCACTGGACACCAGAGAGTGCCTGGTGGGATGGATGGGTAGGTTTTACTGGACACCGAGGAGTGCCTTGTATGGGATGTGGTGAGGAGAGAGTGCAGAGAGTGCCACTGGAGACCAGGGAATACTTGGCATAAAATGAAAGAAGGGGGCCAATGGATACCAGGTAACACTGTCTTTGGATTGGGAGAAGGAGGGTGTACCACTAGTCACCAGGGAGTGCTTGACATGAGAAGAGTGATGAGGATACCACTAAATACCTTGGAGCCTCATAGTAGGATAGAGTGAGACTATGAGTGGCAGTGAACACCAAGAAATTATTGACAAGGATAGAGTGAAGGAGTGCTGTATTTGGACACCAGGAAATGCTTGTCAAGGATAGAGTGAATAATTGGTGCATGTGGACACCAGAAAATGCTTGTCAAGGATAGAGTGAATAATTGGTGCATGTGGACACCAGGAATGCTTGGAAAGGATAGAGGAAGGCTTGGTGCATGTGGACACCAGGAAATGTTTGGCATGGGATACAGTAAAGGAGGGAACCTTGGAGAACAGGAAATATTTGACATGGAATAGAGTAAAGGAGGGTGCCTTTGAACACCAGGAAATGTCTGGCATGGGATCGAGTAAGGAGGGTGCCTTTGGACACCAGGAAATGTATGGCATGGGATAGAATAAGGAGGGTTGCCTTTGGACACCAGGAAATGTTTGGCATGGGATAGAGTGAAGGGAGTACCTTTGGATACCAAAAAGTGCTTGGCGTGGGATAGAGTTAGAGAGGTATGCAACTGGACATAGGTAGTGCTTATCATGGAAAGTGAGAGGATGTGGGGTACCAGCAGTCAGCAGGAGTGCTTAGCACAGGATGGGAAAGGTAGTGGTGCCACTGCAAACTAGGAAGTGCTTAACATGCAACAGAGAGAGAAGGGTGACAGTGGATGTCAGGAAGCACTGTGCATGAACTATTTTGTTCCTATGCAAAAGATTTACAAACGCACAGGAAAATACAATACCGTTACTTCCATTGGAGTGAAGCTGTCAAAATAACAGATATATTAGGCATGCACTATTCATAGTTATTGACATAAATGAATAATTGATAGACATTGCATCTAAGCAAATTGAGTTTCTCTGTACTGAAAAGCTGTAACACCAACTTGCAATACTGCAGTGCTTTATATTTCCACAGCTGATTTCCTTCCAATAATGATTGTATAATAACATTATTAAAAGTGACTACTTGTGTTAAAATTCCGTCCAGTCTAGTGAAGTACAATAGCAGATGCAGTTGATCAGAAAGTAATCACTCTTGAAAGTTAAATTCCACTAGTAAACTACAGGCAACAAATGGCATTCTCACTTTTTTCTGATGATAAGGAATAGAAAATAAGTCCATGAAGGAAGGTTACGTTTATTAAGTACCATAGGGCCCACAAGCCAAATTTAATATTCCACACAGAAGGCATCCATGTTTCCATTTATCTGCTTCATTTTTAATTGACCAGATTAATTATTTCCACCTTGCCAGCAGTTGGCATACAGGTCACGGTTTTCTTCAAAGCAGTAATGAGCCAATCCCAAATTGTCACCAGGTCTCTTCATAATTAAAGTGTGTGTCAGAGATCATATTTATAATTTTGTTTAGCAGCCAGTTAATTCATCCTCTATTAGGTATACAAATAAACATAAGTTGTTTATTAACTAGTGTTCTTTATTACAGTAACTTTCATTGTTTGCATTTGTTGGGAGATGTGTCTAAAAATTCTCAACAATATATGAGTAGGAAGCCCTATCATTTGGTAAATGTTTACACAGCATACTTACTGCATTCCTGCTTATGAAGTGGGCGGGGGGCATGATGGGCCTAGAGTCCCTTCCAACCCTAAATTGCTATGTTATGTTAAATGTTAATATAGTGTATGGTGGAACGCTGTTGTCGATGGAAATCCATTACTGGAATTTCCTTGCTGTGCTGCACTGAGTATGTCATTACTGCAGCACAACTGAATCAAAACATCATGTGCAGCTGCCTTTTAGAACTGCGGCTCCAATCACTGATGCTTGCATCGTACAAGACAGCATCGGCAATCAAACAGTCACTTTTTCTTATTTACATTGCTCTGCCACTCGTGTTTAGCACTTGAAAAACCTCACAGTTAAGTTATCATGGTTGTCAGACTTTCTCAGTGTATTTGGGTATACACTGGGTAATGTGTATGGTTCTCCATACACAGACAAGGCTGCATTGGAATCTCAGGGTTGCCATGGCAATCAGGGGACCTCTTGAACTGAGCTCTCAAAGTCACTGTTTGCCACAGCAACATCTCAATTCAGACACAGCCGTGTTGTATGTGCAGAACCATACACAATCCTCTATGTTATCATCTCTCAGATACTCTGTGTTGTTGGATAATGTTTTGTAGGTATAGTACCCGTGTGTGAAGTAGTGAGTGAAGTGAACATTTTAAAAACTTTTCTGACTGCTGCTGCTAATAGGTAGTGGTTCCAGGAGGCAAGCACTACATCTGGTCAGATTCCTCCTGCTGCAGTTAGCTGCCTCTGTATTAAAAAAAACACATTATTTGCATCATGGGATACAGCACTTGACCAGGTGTGTAGTGAGGCCTGAGGTGCATGCACCAAGGGCCTTCAGCACCTGGGCGGGTGTTTATCCATTCAGCCACCTCCAAAGAATGTTTCACTGTGCTTATAAAATGGTCTACCTAGTACAAAAAAAAGATTTGGGAAAAATTACATTCAAAGATTTAGTAGAGAATAATGGCTGGGTAGGGGTTATAATAGAATTTTACACATACCCCAAGTGGGATGCCACATAAACCCTGAGTGAAGCTCGGGGGGTTTATAAGGCATCCTCACCTTTATTTTATATAATTGCTGGGCAGTTTTGCCACAGCAATTATATAAAATACATACAGTGCTGTATAGCTGTGGTCCAGACAGGATGAAGCATGGTCCATGGCGGCGGTTGTTAAAACCTTTCGGGTTTTTTTGTTTGTTTTTATGTTTTGTCTCCTAGTGAGCTTGAAAGCTTTAAAGTTCAGTGATGACAGGAGGCTGTTTTTTGTTTAGATTTACTTACCACCGACTCTGCATGGCAGTTATATGGTCTGAGGAAACCGCGCGTGTTTGCCATTATAACGAGCTGTTTATAATAGAAACATAGAAACATCAACTTTGATGGTAGATAAGGACTGCTTGGCCCACCCAGTCTGCCCTTTTTCCTACCTATTGATAAACTGCAGGTCCTAGTTAACCAACAGCCTACTTCCTCCTACCAATCACTAGAATTGCTCACGTCCCATACATTCTTGAATTCCCCACTGTTTTTGACCTCATGACCTCCTCAGGAAGGCCGTTCCATGTGTCCACCACCCTCTCCATGAAAAATACTTCCTCACTTTGCCCCTGAGCTGTCTCCCTCTATCTTCAAATTGTGCCCCTTGTTCTTGCACATCTCTTTTTGAAAGATGCTACCTTCTTGGACTTTGTTTATTCCCTTGAGGTACTTGAAAGTTTCTATCAAGTTCCCCTCTCCTCCATTCCTCGAGGGTATACATACTGTGTTAAGCTCTTTTAGTCTCTCCTCATATGGCTTCTGGTGCAGACCCTGCACTATTTTAGTTGCCCTCCTCTGGACTGCCTCCATCTTGTCTATGTCCTTGGCAGAGATGTGGTCTCTAGAACTGCACGCAGAACTCCAGAAGGGGTCTCATCAACTGTCTGTGCAGAGGATAACAACTTCCTGTTTTTCATTGGTGATGCCTCTCCTATGCATCCAAGTATCCCCCAGCCCTCCTTACTGCCTTCTCACATTTATTGCCTACATTTAGGTCATCTTATATGACTGCCCCAGGTCTCTTTCCATTTTTGTTGTTGTTAGTAAACTCCCTCCCATTACGTACTTTTCCCTGGTTTTTGTTTCCCAGGTGCATTACTTTGCACTTCTTTGCATTGAATCAAAGCTGCCATACTTTTGACCATTCCTCCAACCTTGCCAAGTACCTTCTCATCCTTTCCACCCCTTCCTGTGTATCAACCCTGTTGCAGATCTTTGTGTTATCTGCAAAGGCATACTTTTCCTTCCAGTCCCTCTGCAGTGTCACCTATAAAGACATTAAAGAGGACCAGTCCCAGTTCTGAACCCTGCTGTATCCCGCTAGTAACCCCTTTCTTCAAGCAGACTCTGTTTACTATTACCCTCTGCACCCTGTTGTCCAGCCAATTTTTATCAAGGTTACCACCCTTGGACCCACTCCCAGGCTGGCTAACTTGTTTATTAATCTTTTATGTGGGACTGTGTCAAATGCCTTGCTAAAGTCTAGGTAGACCATGTCCACAGCCCCTCCCTGGTCCACTACTTTGGTCATCCACTCAAAGAAATCTGTTAGATTCATCTGACATGAACTTCCCACTGTGAATCCATGCTACCTTGGGTCCTGTGTCCTGCTGTCCTCTAGGTACTCAACAGTTCTTTCTTTCTTTCAGAAGTGATTCCATCATTTTCCCTACCACTGAGGTCTACCTAACAGGTCTGTAGTTTCCTGCCTCAGTCTTGCTCCACTTTTGTGAAGGGGAATCACATCTGCCCTCCTCCTCCAGTCCTCAGGTACCACAGCATCCTCCCACGATTTGTTAAAAGGGCAGTCAGTGGTGTCACTAGTTCTCCCCTTAGTTCATTTAGAATTTGGAGGTGAATCCCATCAGGCTGCATTGCACTGATCACCTTCAGTTTTAGGAGTTCTTTCAATACCCTTTCAATACCCTTTCTTCTGTGAATGGACTGGTATCAACCCCCATCCAGGGTGCTTCTATTGTTTGGTTTAGGTATTTGTGAATACTGAGCAAAGTATTTCTTCAGTATCCCTGAGTTCAGTACTCCTGCTTTTCATGTTTCTGTGACTGCCACAATATCCAGGCATCCCTCTTCCATCAAGGCCACTAATAATGGTAAATTATAACTTGGTTCCTATCTGAGAAAAACACTGGTCAGTAATAATAAACACACTGATAAATTATTCAACAGCAACATTTTTAAAAGTATCTTTTACATATGTTGCAGTGTAGGTGGTACAGTATGCAAATTATGATTGGTCAATCCTAATGACACATTTGAAATTTGGTAGATTTTGTCTGTGACTCAGTGGCCCACCTCTCAGTGATTCAGTGACCCACCTGATCCTCAGTAAATCAAAGATGAGACAAATTTCTCTCCCAGAGGTCACTGTGCCACTTACACTGCACCTGCCTGTGGTTCCTGGGCCATAACTGGGAAGAAGACTTTGTTAAACTGAAAATGCTGACTTTACTGTGGCAGTTTTGAACTTTTGTTGTTTCTTTTTTTTTATTTAAAACCACCAACTTGTCACTCATTTATTTTGCCCTTGGCTCAGATGTGTTGCTTTTGAATTACAAACCAACAACTTGGTGGTTGGAGTTAGTGGTATTAACTGGTCTGCACAATACACTATTAAAAAGATGATTTTTGGAGAGGGAGGGCTGCTTAGGCCTATGAGCAGTGACGGGAGTGGGAGGAACTGTATGTATAGTGAGGTGAAAGGATGAGGTGAGGAGTGAGCAACTGGCTTCAGTGTTGTAGAGGGTGTGCCAGTGAACAAGAGCAAAATTTGCCAAAATCCCATCCTCCTACCAGTGCTGATTAACCCACTATCTCGTAAACTTATTCAGAATGCCACATAAATGAGATATACCACATTGTGCAGCCACAGGGAGAGAAGTACCGCTGGGCAAAAGTGAAAATGACACCCCAGCTCTCAGTTCTCTCTCTGCATCTTGTGAGCACATCGGGTCATGGAGCATTAGCTTTACAGAGAGAGAGAGAGAGAGAGAGAGCGGTTTGTTGCATGTGATGTGACAATTTTCTTTCTCTGTCTTTTAATGAATCAATCAATCAAAAATTTATAAAGCACCTCTTCCTGGGGCTCAGAGTGCTGTACAAAATATATATATATATATATATATATATATATATATATATATATATATATAGTGTGTGTGTACGGTAGAGTGTGTAGTGAGTGCCAGCCAGTTCTATATATATGTATATATATATATATATATAACTGGCTGGCACTCACTATCACACTCCACCTATCCTGTTCCTCGCCTCTAAGTTTCAATCCTCCTTACTACTCTATCTCTCTGCCCCTTCACCCTGTGCCTGTTTCCAATGACTATTGTTTTCTGCTTCCTAAACTCTCTGTCTAATTATCCCAACTTGAACCTCTTATTTATTTGTAAATGTATTTTGTAAGTATATCTGTAAATTATGCAATCTGTATATCTTTGAATGGTGTAGATGTAACCATTGAAACTACCATGCTCTCATCAATGTATCTACATATAATCATAAATTGTATACTTATGTGTAACTGAAATACAAAATCACACATACCTCAATAATGCAAAGCATCATGGGCTGTATATGTACATCACCATACTAAATATTAGCTGGTTCAACTTTAAGCAGAAATGCATGGTGCCGAAGGGCCCCACACAGTCTGCAAAGGGTGCCAACAGAAGACACAGACACGTGTTTCATCCTACCAGGACTCATCAGTGTGCCTCTTCTGTATGACACCCCAGTGGAATGAACCAGCTACCCTAAGTTGGTCTATAGGGTTTGGGTTGTGGTGAGCCCAATAAAAACAAAAACAAGCTAAAAGACAAAGAACCCCAGTGCTGATTTGGTAACTGATTTCTTTGGAAAATCTGTGATTGATGTAAATGTAACCACTGTAATCATCATGTCTGTCAGTGTACTGCACTTCCCGGTCACCCTGAAAAGGGACTGTAATGTCTCAGTGGGCCATCCAGTTACCAAAATTCAAATAAATAAATAATTAATATACACTTGACACACATAAAATTGTTCATAAAACATATTTCAGAGCATGAACATATGTCAATTACAAATTATCATATTTCTAAAATCAATGACAGCCACTAACCTTAAAGGTCTCAAATTATAACGTGCTAAACGCTTGCTCAAACAAGAGTGTCTTGAGCCCCTCTTAAAGGCTTCCACCGAGGGCTCACTCTGATATGGACCAGAAATGAATTCTACAGGACAGGTGCGACTACGGAGAAAGTTTCAGGCTGCAAGAACAACAGTTTGTTTACTTCTGGTTTGCTCAGCTGGCAGTGAATGAATTAAAAAGATACTACAGGTAGAACTAAATAAAACATGATCACTGCATGAATCAAAAGGGAAGGTGATGTATCATGAACAGGAGTCGGCAGGTGCTGATTCCTTGAGAATGAATGGCCAAGTGAGGGGCGGGTGCTTGCTGACAGCCATCCCTTGTTTGGCTGCAGTGAGAAGGAACTCGATGATGGCGATCAGAGGCTTGTATAGAAATGTAATAAAAGAGGATAAGAATAGGTAAGTGGATGGGCTAAAGTAATTTTAGGAGCACAGGGGTAGTTTACATCAAATCGTAGCTGATGCTGGTGATAGTCCCTTTCTGCAAACATTGTCATTTTTGTGCAGCTGTTATTTAACTGGACGGGATCATAGTTTGCCCGACAAGGTGGTCAGCTGAATCCTTCCACTTCCCTATTGATGTACACTCCTCTGTGCTCAGGCACATTATGCCATACAACAGATGAAAGCATGGGGCAAACCCCATTAAAATGAATGAGTATGTTTTTTATTACTATTGTATACCTTTTGATGGCAAGTTGAGAAGATTAATGAAGGCCACCGCTCGACTACCAAGGGCCTGGGTAGTGCGGTGTCGATAATCTCAACTCACCATCATAATGCATAAAATAGAGAATAATGCATAGGGTACTGAGCGTTATGAAAATTTAATGCCCTGAGGTGAGGGATGCATCAGTAAACCCGAGGCGAGCTCGAGGGGTTTATCAATGCATCACCACCGAGGTTGCATTAAATTTTCATAACGCTCAGTACCCTGTCTTATTTTTATAATTGCTGGTGCAAATTTATCCTACCATAGATGTAAGGCCTGCTGACCCACTACACAAACTCATATTGTACAATACATCCCATTTCATAAAATAGGCATTTTTTATTCTACTAATAACAAACACAACAGCAATAAATAAGAACTGTTTTACCTTTCATGTGATGCATCACATGGAAATATATAGTTGCTACTATTGAGACAGAACCAACAAGATTATTACAGAAAACAAAAATAAATGCTGAATCGATATTACGGAGCTGGACAAAAAAAAAAAAACAGAGCTCTCTTTCAAATATTTGTCCATGCGGCATTTTACTTCACTCTATAAAAATATCAGACAGCTGAGACCTCCGTAGAACTTCATAACTGAGTGTGCTCAGTATCAGTTGCTACCACGACAGTTCGTTGCCATGGCTGAGGAGGTCCCTGAAACGAATGAGGGACAGTGTTAAAATTCTCATGCAGATGCTAAGGGATATCAATTATAATTCTACAGATTTTGACTTTTGGTTTGTTTTTTTTACTCTGGGAGGCTACTAATTAACATATGGATAGTACTATGTCAGTGAACATGTACCTCTACTCTGAATCTGATTCGATTACTGGGCGCTTCGTTTAGTCTTGCTACTTTAATCGGGGCTGTATGATAGAAACTTATTGACACTCCTGGTTGATCACACAGTTTGGGTCAAATATTGTTTGAAGAATACTTCTTGTGATTTCTTTAGCAGTCATTTGACCACTACTCGGGTTTGGGAAGACACAAGTCGATGTTGAGGGCTGCTGGTTTTCCTGTTCTCAGGCAGGTACTGCAGGAGTGTAGATATTTTACGCGTTTTTCATTTGCTGTCACTGGGCTTATGTGTACACTCAAAGAATGCTCACGGCATCACTAGGACAATGCAGCGTGAATAACAACCAGCTGGTTGTTACGGAAATATCAACTGCTTATTCCAATGTTAAAAATTGATGACCAGTAATTATATAGTAATAAATAATACTCCTGTTCATCTCAATGGGGTGCCTCCATGTCTCCTTTGCTGCAAGTCATGATGTGCCTGAGCATGGGGCTGTACATCAGTAGGGGAGTAGAAGGGATTGGCTGGCCACCTTGCCAGGGCCAAACTATGATCCCTTTCAGTTAAATAATGTCTGCACAAAACATTTCAACATTTACAGAAATGGATTATTACCAGCATCAGCTACAATTTGATAATAGCAATACATTTAATTCTGAAAGGTACAAAATCACTTTACAGTGTTTATTTTATATATTTGTGTGTGTTAGGGGTGGGGTGGAGGTGATAGGATTATTAAAAAGCAAGCCACTATGTTGTTGTTTTTTAAGATATAGTAAGTAAGGTATTATATATTTTAGCATTACAACATGTCTGCCAGAAATGTGTTTTTCTTTTTTTTTTTCAGGTAAGACTTTTTATTACATTATTCAAGTTCATAACAGATACATATATTTTATGCATAGTACAGTCTAACAATACATTCCAGGTAATTTCAGCATCTTAACATCACGTGACATAAGACAGTATTAATAAATCAGTACAGGGTAAGTACAGAGGTATTTTTTTTATTTATTTAAAAGTTGAATAAATTACAGGAGAGGTTCTATAAGAAATAAGTCTCATCTACAGAATGTCCCAAGTCATTGAAACAATAAATACACAAATTAACACAGACAACACTAATCATACAAGTACATATAAGAACTCCCTGCAAGTCCCTCCCTCCTTCTAGAGTTGACAACTTAGGTAACAAACAGGCTAATATAATGCAAAGATGGGGCTCCTCAACCTTGCAGGCTACACAGTCTAGACATTAAGAGGTTATGTGGCTTCTATATGGAACGTACTAAGAACCTCAGATCTTCCCATTCACAGCTGTTCCTCACATATGGTGAAGTGGGCAAGGGCAGACCAGATTCTAAAAGGATGATTGTTCACTGGATAGCCTCCTGCATCCCATTCTACCACCCTAAAGCTGGCAATTGCCACCACAAGGCCTCAGGCCATACTCCACTCGAACACCGCTGCCTCTGTAAAAGCTGCAAGAGATATTCCCTTGCTAGAAATCTGTAAAGCAGCAACGAAAAAAACTGTGAATACCTTTAAAAGCACTGTTTGCTTGGATGTGCAGTACAGAAGAGATGCCAAGTTCAGCACTTTTGTCTAGCAGAACATTTTCCTTAATAGGTTCTGTACCCAGCCTCCCAAGGTACTGCTTTGTAGTTTGCATTAGTTAAGCACAGTGAGGATTCCTGGGGTTTCAAGAAAAAATTACTTACCATAGTAGACATTTTTAAGAGGACGATTGAGTGGCTAGATCCAAGTCACCTTCTCCCTAGAAGTGAGAGGAAGGAGAGGTATGGGGAGTCCATGCCTAGGCTGACTGCACAGATTCTGCCATTGGCAGGGCAGCCCCTTATATCAGGTCCACATCCTGTGAGCCAGGATGAGGTATCAGTCCTCTGAGGGGGCGGTACCTATTGAACTGTAAAATAGGTGAGTGGGAGTGCTAAATGTGGTGGGCCAGCATGTTGTTAGGGACATAACCTGTCTTTGTGGTTGACATTCAGCACTGGTGGGGTAGGATGGTGGATATAGGTTATGTAGGAACTCCAGGTCTTGTAATACTTCCAAAGTGTCTCTTTGGCATAATGACACATTCTGGTTAAAGAAGCTAGGGATCCGTGCATCTAGCTATTCTCTCAAGGTAGGAGACCAAGCATTTTTGGCAACTGCACCAAGATTCTGAAACATCGTCCTGAAATCCATCAGTTCTGCCCCCTCAGTGGAAAGTTTTAAATCACAAGTAAAGACCTATAACGAGAACTTCAAAAGTTGGGGAAGGTACTACAAACACCTCATGCTGTTAAGACTGGCTGCTTATGTGGTCTACGGCACAGTGCCAGAAAGACAGCTGTAACTCTGTGCTGGCCATGACCGAAGACTTTGAGGAGCTGGCACAGAGTATAAAATCACTACAAAAGTTACACTGAGATGGAAAAGCTTCCACTTCCTACAGGCCTCATGGAAGGGGAAGTAGGGGTAGAGGACTACTTCCCTCATGCCCTCATACCCATGCCCTATGATTACTCTCAGATGACAGGTTTCATTAGGGGCAGGGGCAGAAGTGCTGCCAAATGGGCTAATCCAGCCCCAGTTCCTAAGCTCAGCCAAACAGAACCACTAATGAATTCATCCAGGTCATTCATCCATTGCCAGTGGAAGAATGCTGGCTCACTTCCTTCAGGAATGGAAAAACATCACCTAGTGGGTCCTGGATGTGGTGATTCCAGGGAAGGGATTAGCCTGCAAGGTTGAACTGCCCTGGAGAAAGTGGAATTTTGTCAAATATGTAAACTGGAACTTTGTTCAAATGACTGCCTTACGGTGGCACTGTGTTCTGCTGGCTAAGCCAGATTTATTTTGAAAGCCAATAGGACAATAGCCTTGAATATTACTAACCTATCCTAAACTATGCCTATAAAGAAAAACAGCAGAAAACCTAAATAGATTAGCCTACCTGGCCAATCTATGGCAGACTAAAACAGGAACCACAGTAAAACCTGATTGTGAGTGAACAACAAGGAATTTTAAGCAAGATGACATTAAACTATAACTGACTTCTGTAAAACATTTTCCAGGTTCTGGAAGTGGAGGTAGTGTGGGAGATTTAAGCATAGTGAGGACCCCCAGGAAGAAACAATATTACAGCAGCATAATTAGGAGGCACATGGCTTCAACACTTAGAAGGAACCATTGTCACTGGCTATTAGAGAGCTTGTCCACTTTACACCTAGTAAGAAGAGGCCGATAGAATGTGCTAGGGTGTGTTTAATATTTGAGTCCATTTGGTTTGGATTTGGGACCAGAATTGGGAGATCATTGGGCAAGCCCAGAAAATATGCAAGAGATCTGCTCCTGGGGTTTCTCATCTCCAGCAGTTGTAATGACTCATAGGATAGGATAGAGACCCAGACTTTTAACCTAGGTTGGTGTATGGTACCACTGATGATTTATTTTGTTTTGACTTAATCAGCTCTTAGAGTCTGGGCAGGATTGATATGCTAGTTTCCAGCACTGGGACCAAGAGCTGTCTGAGACAGGGATCTAGAGAGACATCTGCCACTTTTGTCATGCTTTATCCATAGGGCTAGAGGAAGTATCTCTTATCTCCCTGTAAACAGTACCTGCTAGACCTTTGGGAGTTTTATACCATGAAGAAATAGGAAGGGACCTTTTGTGTGAGAGAATTCTTGCATGTTATGGAACAAGCACATCTTCACCTCTTTTCAGTCAGTATTAAATTATGTATGTGGAGAAATGTCCAGAAATCAGATCTTTGATGTACAGTATGTAATGCTTTTGCAGATTTTCAAAGAGTTTACCTGAGTGAGATCTAGGGCGAGGATGTGCCCAACCACAGGAATGTGCTTGTCATCCAGTCACTAAAATGAAGAGGGTGTTGTCAATGTAAAGAAAGGGTTGTTCTGCAGTGGGGTCCAAGTTACTAGGGCATAGTAATGTTTAGTGAGCTTCCTACCTTACGTCAGTTCGATCTTGAAGCTGCAGTGAGTAAGCCCCATTGGTAGACCTGTGGCAGTCGGTAACCCAGATAAGCAGTGGGTGGTTTGTTTCCCAGCAGTGAGTATTCAATTGTTCTCCAGACAGGAGAGAAGTTAGTGAGAGGCTTTAACTGTTGGCAAGTCTCACCATTTTTAAAGTGTATGTATAGGTAGAAAAGTGAGGGAGACCACAGCCTCCTCTACGCCAATGGGCCCATAATTTAGCCTTACTATATCATGGTTGAGACCCTCTAAGAGAAAATTGCCTATTAAAACATCTAGTTTATGGTACCAATTAGGTGGAATGGTGAGAGGCAAGTGCACAAGTATGTGTAGGGCTTTTGGTGCAGTGACCATTTTAAGGGCCAATATTTTCCCCACCATTGAGAGGTTAAGCTGATGCCACTGGTTCGTTTCTTCTTTAAGTCTGGTGAGAAGGGGTTGGAGGTCTGCAGTTGTTTATTTGGATATATCAAAGGCGATTTGCACTCCTAAGTATTTAATAGTTTGTGGGGCCCACACTAGACTGAAAGGTAGGATCTGAAGTTCAGTTCAGTGGACATTCATAGGAAGAATTTTGGATTTAGATTTGTTGATTTCCAGACCAGAAAGAGAGATTCAAATTTAAGAAAAGCAAATATCATATTCCCAGAGAAAAACTTAAGAAAAAACAATAAACAGGAGTTCATAACAATGGACATGGAAGTGCCGCTGACCTAACGTTTTGCCCCAGCCAATCAGTGGCCTGCCTGTGTTTTCTTGATGCTTTACTGACAAGTGGCGAGTGCCATTCCTACTTTCTTTGGTTTGTCTGTTTTTGAATTGGCACCACTGTCCCTTTGTTCACCTTACCTGCCTTGCAACAGATTCAAATGTGTTTAATAATGGGAGCAGGAAAGGAATGCTGTGGGAATCTCTTACCATTACCAAACAATCGTCTGCATATAACTTAGTATGGTAGTCTGGTTGGCCTACTTGGATTCCAGGCAGGTGGGGGTGGGCTTGCATAACTGCTTCCAGGGGCTGAATAGCCAGGATAAATAATGATGGGGTGAGTGGGCAGCCCTGGAGGGTGCCTCTGCCCTGAGTAAAGGGAGAGGAAAGGTTGGAGTTAGTCAGTAAGCATGTGATGGACTGGGAGTACAAGATCTGCATAATGTCACAAGAAGAGCATATCAATAGTGACCAGGAATTATTTTAATTCAACATTTTAGGAATTAGAAGTGCACCTTCAGTGACAGTAGGTTGCATCGCATTGCATCACGTGAAGATCATAGCAGTAGTGGTGACTGGAGATTATTTAGTTTCATTAGCCTAGTATTAGTACTGCATTTTCAGTGACAGCTGGTTGCATTGTATCACATCACACAAAAGTTTGTTTCAGTAGCTAATGGGAATTACTTTATATATCATTAGCTTAGGTATTAATTATTATGCACTTAGTGATTTGTCACATAGATTCTGTAGTACAACGTATACTAAATATACAGTAAAGCCTATCTACTTGACTGTCCTATAGCAAACAACAACATCATCTTAAGAATTAATTCTTCCCTGGTACAGCAGCAACCCTCGGGAATTCTAAAATGGCTGAGAAAGATAAAATGTGTTTTATCCATAATTAATCCTCCAAACAGGCAGAAAATAAGTCACTCTGCAAGCAAGGAACAGTCGGAGATGTTGGCTCTAGTGTAACAAGGGTCCATAAGGGAACAGATATAACTCAATTTGATGCTTGTAATGCTAAGACAGTTAGTGCAAGTAGTTCAACATTTTACAGTGTAGAATGCTCCTCCTCCTCCTCACCCAAATGATTGCAGTAAAGTTCCACAGGCTAGTCCCTGCTGGGGATTCAGCAGTGACCACTAGACTAAGAAACCAGCAATTATTATTCAAGCTGGAAGGTAGACATTCAGTATAGCATGACTTCTATACAAAAATTCAAATGTAATGGTTCTGAGAAGCTGAGATAGAAGCAAAGGAGTGTCACATGGTTAGCATGATTCACAATATGACAGCGGCATCTCGAATAGTCTTGTACTGATGGAGCTGGGGTTGATGATGATGTGGGTGACACTTAGTGTAGGTGACAATTTACATACCACCACCACCACATCTTCAAATTCTTCACCAGGCTGACATGTTGGAGGAAGAGGATTAAGTTCACTTTTCACATTCACAAATCTATAAATTATCTTTACTTTGAGCACCTCCATTCTGTGGAGAAGGAATCACAACATTAAGCCACTGAAGTATAATATTTCAGGGTGGGAAGGATACAATCCTATATCTTATTCTTATTTTCATTAGTTCAAAGCCCCAGAACATATCAATGTTGTGCTGATTTTGGCACAGCTGTGAAGGTATCCTAACATAGGGGCTATTCACAAAAGAGGGCGGACACTATCGCCAAAGCCACGTATTCCACCCACACAGCTACACACCCTCAGAAGATCCATGCGGGGCCGCATTCATGAACACCTGCCCTCATCCGGCCCCTAACATGGCCCCACCCCCACCCTGGCATGCAGGTTCACATGGGCTGGTGGATGCAGAGCGGCAGACTCGAGCAGGCAGCTAATCAGCTGCCTGGCCAGAGTCCTGCAGTGGACTATTTGCACCCATGAGGTGTCATGTTGGCAGCCGGCATGCAGTGCACCAGCTGCAATGTGGGGTACCCGATTGTCTTTCCGCAGCCCTCCTGTGTGCCCCAACAACCAGGGCCTCTGGATTGGGGGCAGATGCCCTTCTGTCTCCGCTGCAGTGGCAGCTGCATCCAGGGGCACATAACCGTCACTTGGGGTTACAGCTTCCCAGAGTTCATGTAGCAGCCAGCCATCATGCACCGCACTTTGTGAGTTTGTGAATCACGCAGAGTGCTGGTCAGCCTCCACCCTTGGCCTGACTAGGTGCAGAGCTGCATGATCAGCCTGGGATCAGGTGTGCAGGGAAACATATTTGTTTCTGAATCCCGTGTAGAGCAGTGACCATGGGCAGGTGTGCGCAGGTGCAATGTGGATATGCGCAGGATTTACGCAACACATACCCACTCCGCGCCTTTGTGAATAGTCCCATAGTTAGCATTAGTCATCATTGATTGTAGCTGAGGATGGGAGAGAGCAATCCCATATCTTGTTCTAATCATTCACTACTTTCAAAATCCCAGAGCATGTCAACATTGTCCAAATGTTGATACGGTCTAAAGGAGAAAATTGTAACATCATCAACATCAGTTGTTACTGATATTAGCTTAGGGGAGTGATCCCCATATGAAGTCTTATAGCTCATCAATTTCATCTAGATTTTGGCACAGCTGGGGTGATAAGATTATCTTGTCCTGTAGTCTGCCAGTTAACAGTTTGTTTTTGTTATTCACATACTGTAACAGCAACGCTTAAGCTCATTTGCCTTGCTTCAGTCACTGTGCTCCTTCCTCTATTGCTTTGTTTTTCAGTCAGCTGAGTATTCTAGGACATGTTCATGAGACCACAGTCCATGGCATATTTATTATACTTCCATCACTGGGTCCAATCTTCAATTACTGGATTATTCTCCCAACTGTCATCAGTTATTTTGGGACTTATTCATGAGACCACAAGCTGTGTCATATTTTCTGAACTTCAGTTACTCACTGGGCTCCTGCCTCCAGTATTTCACTCTTCAGCCAGCTGTCCTTAATTTTTGGGGGTTTATTTATATGACCATAAGCCATGTCATGTTTGCCATACTTCAGTCATTCACTTTTTTCCCTGCCTCTGTTATTGCATTATGCAACCAGTTGTCATCAACTTTTTGAGAACTTATTCACGCACCCATTCTATAATGCATGTCTTCTTTTCAGAGATCCACTCCCATTTGCCTTTTCTTCAGTTTCTTCATCATCCTTTTCTTTTGCATATATAAATAAAAAAATATATATTAGAAATAACGTGAGGGCATAGGGCATTGTTGAGCTGCTGGCCAAGATGGCCACATAATCTTTTCTCTTCAGCAAATCCTTCATATCCAAATACATTCACTACTTATAAGAGACATCCGGGTGTACTAACCTGATTTGGTAAAACTGATGCATCTACACATTTTGGCTTCATTTTGCACCAGGAGTTCTCCTAGGTTTCAGAATCGTCAAGTGATATTTTTCAGACTTTGGCCTCAGGCATGGCTGCTGCTATTTCCTTAAAGAAGCCTTATCCTGGAATACATAGCCAGCATGGTAGAATCAGTTATGGCATATATGGTAGACATAAAAATATCCCTTGTATCCAGAAAGGAAGAAATTTAAAAGTAAGGATGATAGTCTGGGGACCGTATAAGCCCAACTTGCTGATAGGAAAATCTGGATAGGATCCTGTACTGGCGAAGGAGCATGATCGTGTCATCCATCTTTTATAGGACAGGACAGAGGCCCAAGAAAATAAAGGAAGGTAGAACAACCTCTGAATCTTGAGGGTCTCTGAAAGCATGGAGGGGCCCTGTATGGAGACTTTTCTCCAAGACTTCCTCTCCAGGTTGGTGGGCTTGGGGGGGCCTACTCGAGATGGACTGAATGCACAGATCCCTGAGCCCTTCCTCTGGGAATCTGACCCAGGCTCATAATTGCTTATTTTTGTGTTTCTCAACACAAGAACTCCTTCTCATGCTCACCATGGAGAAGGGACCCCTGATGTGGAGGGATCTTAAATTCTCCTGTACCAGAACTTCTCACAGAAGTGGTGGCAAAACAGCAGGAGTACACTGAGCTGGACTCTACTACCAGTTTAAAAGCCTCACATGGTTATCCATCATGAGAAAAGGGTAGATAGGACAATTCTCCTTTAGTAGATTTAGCCTGGGTATTCATGAGGAAACAGTGGCTTTATTTGCAATCAGGAACCCCATTTTACAGAAGACCAAGCAACAACAATAACAAATGTAGTCCCTGAGTAAAGGCTCCTTATGGAAATAACTACCACAGCATAGTGCTACTTTCCACCTAGAAAACAGCAGAGGAGGTATCCCTATCCAACTCTGGAAGGTCACAATAACAATGCATGGCAGCAATACAAGTGCTGGGGTAAATCTAAACACAAACCCTGAGGCAGGCAACTGCCACCATCAGACCCACCAGGTGAAACCATGACTGCAGCTGCAGTAGGAGAATCAGAAAGAATTTGGACAGATCTTCTGCCGTGTGCTCACCACACTCCCCAGATCCACTATCTCTGGCTCTAGAAACAAGGATCCCTGTTACCTTCTGCATCATAACCCACTTCCACTCTGCAACTGCTTCAAGAGGCCATAGTGGCGAAAACTTCAAGCATGGAGACAGCTCATGAGAGGACCTAGCTTCAGTCCTGCTTCTGCAATGGGACACTGTGAAGGGACAAACAGAAACTCCTTGTAACCTCCTGTTGTTGCAAACATTTGGTGGGTTTGCCACAACACAGACAGGCTACCAAAATGTTGCACCTGGAAGTGACACCATCTACTTAAACTAAATAACTATTTAACTACTGTTTTTCCGCTACAGGTCTGGGTAGGAGAGAGGGCAGAGATGTTGCCCCATATGGGTGAGACTACTATCCTGCCTGCTCCTCCTCTATTTATTTATTAGCTTTTGTTGACCAGGTAAGCAGACTAGACAAAGTTATTGCCTATTTTCATGTACAACCTGGGAAAGTACAATGAAGGACAAGACCCTACAGTGAACAATAAGATAAAATCATATATTACACAGGACAAGCAGAGTAGTCAGGTGACATTGAACAAGCAGTCAAGAATTAACATAGTTGAGCAGTAGAAACAACTTTGTATAGGCTAAAGATAAGAACAGTGCAGCAGACAAAGATACACAACCCAGAGGCATAGGGTGAACACATTTCTATACAGTTAGCTAGCAATAGAGCTGGAGGACACCTTGCACCAGGGATGTATCCCTCCCTTCACCACCTTTACCTCCATGCTAAGCCATCTATAAAGGGGCATGCCATGGCCCCATTTATACCCTACCCTCTAAACGCCTTGCACCTACCTGTGGTCTACCTCCAGGCCACCTGCAGCTAGGGGTCCATGTTGTCCCGAACAATTCTCTAACTATCTTCCTCCCCTGAGGGTCCCCCTCCCACACCATTTCTCCTGCACACAAAACCAATGAGAGTGTATTGATACTTTCTGCCCATTCTTCCACTCACCCCTTCTTATACTTCAGTCTCCAGCCCAAGGGAAGAATAGCAAAAGCCTAGTCCAAGACAACCTACCTAGTCATCTCTACCTATTCATGCCCCTCCATTTCTCTTCAGTGACTACTATGCACAGTGGATGTTAAAGGGAAGTCTCCCATAGTTCCACACCAATATTTTCCCAACTCCTTATGTGTAACTGTTGTATGCTTCCTCCAGTTGCCAGCAGTCCTATTGCTGTCCAAATCTAGATAATAAATAAAATATACAGCCCCAAAATTATCAACGTGTCTGTCCTCCATTTTACCATCAGTGTTGCTGGAGGATGATGTCATCAGAGCAACAGATAATGATGCTGCACTAAATGCAGTTCCACCAGTAAACCAAACCCACAATGTTCGGTTCCCCACTTGAGTAATGAAGGAACCCTTTAAGTGTTGTGCACATCCTGAAGTGCAGGTCTAATAGGACTAGGACCATGTGAGTGTGATGCAGCACTGATATGAGGTATATACAGTATTCATTTAAGGAAGTGCCTGTATGTGTTGTGTTACTGTTTCTGTTAGCAAAACAGTTTACCCAATAAAGGACTCTGGGTACAACAAAATTTTAAGTGGTATTATACAGCTGTTGTATTATGTTGTGTGTGTGTTAACATTCTCTGCTTTGATTGACACCAGCGAGAAACAATCTTGCGAATAGGCCCTTTCCCTTTGTAACTAGGCAGTCAGTTATTGGATGGCTGCTGTAAGGCAATAAAAATTCAGCTATGACAAATAAGTTACCAGGAAAGCATCAGCTTCAGCATATGGCAAAGGGTAATCTAGTGGTTAAAGCACAGGCACAAGCACTGGGGACTCTGGTTCAAATCCTACTAGAGTCCCTACTCTCTAACCCTTAAAGTTCCCTAACCTCCTTGGAAACTGTGATGGTCCCTCAGGTCCATGACTTTAAAAGTGCCCAAATTCCCATTATAAATCATTAGCAGTGATGTGAGAGCTACAGCATTTAACATTCAAGGTACTAAGGATAAGCTGTAGCAGCCCCTCCCCGCTTTGTAATGCCAGCATTTGAAGTAGGATGTCCCTCACAAAACAGATGCTACATCTCAGCTGTTGAGGTAAAGAAACCAATCAGTCTCAGTGTTTGTAGTGCTCTGTATATGTTTAGCTCACTCCTTCCATGTCATATGCATTCTGTGTCTTGGTATTTCCAGTCAGAAACTCAGATTTAAGGAGCATTTGAAATGTAAAACAATACACTTTATGAAGTAAATTATCTAGCTCTCCACTTTTAGGCTGCTGAAAGGGATGTGTATAAGACAGTCTTGTGTGATCCTTTGGTAAACTGCCCAGGCTTACCTTGTAATGAATCTTCTCAAGGGTGTTCACCTGGTTCAATACACAGTGACTGATTGACTGCTCAATTAATTGATTGGTTGGTTGATTGACTGATTCAGTCTACTGCTTTCCACAACATGTTATAACTGTCTCACAGAAGAAATGAGCAGTACAAAGAAACCACTTTTGTCTCCTGTGAATGAAATACTATTAGATGTATTATTTGCTCTACATACAGTATTAAGGCTACAAGTAATATTCCTGTGTGAGTTGCATGACAGAACTGCCTTAAGCCATTGCAAACTTAAACTAAAATCAGGCTAGATAGCATTAATACTCTTATGTTTTGTTCTGCACTGTTTCTGCAGTGACATCAAGAAATGGGAGGGCTATATTACAAGTAACTCATTTGCATGTAAATGGAGGCTTGCTTGACATTTTACTTCCTTGTGTCAGAGCCTCAAAACTCTAGATATGTGATGCAACAGAAGAAATGGCTGCTCTCTTATTGACATATGTACAGTACTTGATGTAATGTATAATAAATACATCAGACATATCCAAATCATAAATATACAGGAGTCTTCTCCTTTAATAGTCTGAGGTACTCATAGAGGTTTAGCAGCCAGCAAAACTAGAATAGAGTACTATTACTGCCTTACTATGAGCCAGCATGACTAAGTCAGGCCTGAGTGTTAGTGGGCCAGTTAACTTACATGTTGGTGGCTCACATGGGTCAGAGATACCCAATACATTTATTACATGTTGGATATTTGTGAGTTGAATGGGTCAATTTTGGACTGCATTCAGGTTGTTACATGTGATTTTTTGTGCTTCTGTTGAAGGTACCTACTCAGTTACTTCAAGCAGACACTGCTTACCACCATAAGAGGGTGACACTGTTACTTTTCCAGGCCTCAGATGTATAGGGACACCACCAGCAGCACACTGCCATGCATTCCAGTATATGCAGCCAGGCATTCCATCACATTCCTGCTGTAAAACACAAAGGTAACTGGCTTCTGTTCCATGTCACCACTTACAGGAAAAATCCACATGGCAAACCCCAATAAAGGCACAACAACTAATCTAGTGTCTCGGAATGTAAAGGGCCTAAATCACCCAGTACAATGCAATAAAGTGCATAAGTGGCCCTACTGCAGAAGACCCATCTCACTAACTGTAACATATACTGGTTCCAAAATGAATGGTTGGGATGAGTTGGTCCCAGTTCAATCTCCACCAAATTCAGTGAGGTTGCAATTTTGTCTAACAAAGCCCTCAAATGGATGTTAATGAAGACCATAACTGACAAGCATGGCAGATATATCCTGTCCCAATTCTCCCATGCAAGAGGGAAAATCATTGTAGGCAACATATACGCCCAAGCTCAACCCTCACTTGTTCACAGTGATCCAGCAGGCTTTGACTGACCTCATAGAAAATAGCCCCTCCTATACTTGGCTTTGGATCATCCCTGGAAAAGTCCTGGATAAGTCCCACCCTGAAACAATATCCACCCAAAGGCAAGGGTTAATTTGCTCAGCTTCTAGAAGAATGGGGCTGGGCAAACATATGGAGAATAGGGCCACCCCATATGGAGGGACTACACTTTCTATTCACATGTTCACAATGTTATAGAAGGACCAATTATATTTTGGCTGACCTTTGGCTGCCAAAGGTAGTCTGGACCCAAACTTGGTAGCACTGTAGTCTCGGAAAATGCCCCAGTAGCAACCCTCTTATCTTTTCTATCCTTTCTTAATGGATCACCAGGAGCCCAAAGGTGGAGGATGAAACCCCAGCTACTGTAGGATCCGAATTCAAGGAATGGGCCTAGAAGGAAGTCACCTTCTATTCTAAAACCAACTCCACTCTGAAAGTTTCCAAGGGTACCCCTATGGGAGGCATTCAAGGCCTTTAAGAGAAGCCACATTATTGCATTCTCTTCTGCTATATGCAAACAGTGGGTTGCCGACAGAACTGAACTAAAGTCAGACCTCATCAGATGAATTAGGTTTATAAACAAAACCCTGATGCCAACTCTCATTGGTTAATCCAAAGAATTAGCCTTAAAGGGAACATAAACAATGCTGTTTACAGTTTTAATATTACTGTAAATTTGGCCATGTGTTAAGTTTGTTTTATCACCCCACAGTATTGTTTTATGTATTTGTTCTGAAATAATCCTGTTTTTTCCTTACTGTGTTTGAACTGGGACCTAACTGTTATGTGTCACTGTTTGTATTCACTGTATGGCTGTTTTGTTTCTACCTGTAAAATTGTTATATTTAAAGCTAGTGTACCCAAAATGGGCAGACAGAAAAATAATACAAATTCTGAGAAGTAGTCAGTTGTAACTTTTATTTCTGAAATAACTTTCATTTTCCTTTTGCTCATCAGAAAGTGTTCTATACAATAATATATTATTACTAGATGTGTAGGGCATTGCTTAACCTGGCAGCTGACATAGCTAGCTCTACTGACCCCACTACATCATCAGCATTGTGATCTCTTACAGTGACATCACAGGAGAATGACCTGCCAGCTACTGGTGGCTCTTCCTCAACAGCAGTGATGTCACAGTCAGTTAGGTCACAATGCTGATGATGTAGTGAGGACAGTACAGCTAGATATATCAACTGCCAGGCAAGGTCTGTTCCATACATCATACCTACTAACCTTAGGTAAACAATCTTCTAATTAAAGAAAGGGGGAAAAAGTGCCTCAGATATAAAGGTAATGGTTCACTGCTTTGAAAATCTATTATTAGTTTTAGGCAGTACACTAGCTCTTTAATGCTTGGACTGTATTGTATGTGCCATCTACCCAGTTATCAAATACTTAAGGCAGCAATAAGGCATGATAAGAGGTGGGTTATAGCCTGATAAGAGCATGCCCCAGGTGCATTATGAGGCATGAGGCATTGTGCCGAGTGCCTTTAGCACCTGAAAAGTGCTCTTATCAGGCCATAACCAACACCTCAGAGTGTCTTATTGTTCTTATAAATGCCCCCCAAGTCAATATTAAAACAAAAGAAGAAAAATATGTCAAAATGTAACAAAAAAAAACTTTAAATAGTTGAAATAGTGAAACAATAGTCCCCTATTAAATCACTGCTTTCTATGTTATTGTGAGCATGGCATCTGCTTCTTGAGGAGTGAATGTGTCCCTCAGAAGACATCACAGTGAGCGGCCCATGTTTTCCTGTCAACGGCCATTAAAATACATTGGAGGAGCAGCTGTGGTTTTAAATAATGGAGGAACAGGGCTCTGCTTTTAAACATTTCATGGCAGCACCCATTATGATCCGTTGTACTGCAGTTTGCATTGTCCAATGCAGCATCATCGCCACAGTTTTATTCCATTCATCGCAGCATGGTTTTTCATCTGGAGCACACAGGTCATAGTTTTATTTTAAAGTTTGCATTTGCATTATACTATCAGGCTGTGTATACTTCCTAGAGAAAGACAGAGACTGTGAGTGTTTGGAGGGGGAGTTCATGTTTTTCACAATGGACACAAAGCCTTTGAAGAGCATGGTCATCTCTGTAGTGTGACAGTGCTCACTGTGGTAGATTTATGATGGCTGGTGAAGCTGGCACACTGATATCTTTTGTTATGGGACTCAGGATGCCAGAAGTAGTGCTCGTTGTAAGGATATGTCCTGATATACATGGCTGAAAACTTGTTTCAGCCAATCAGGATTCAGGATTTTTGTGTCTAATAAATAAATTTAGGGCCCATATTAATGCAGCCTTCTTCCTGCTCAATATTCCTTTTCTACGCTTCCTGCACACATGCTAAGAAACATTATGTGGCAACTATGGAGAAGCGGGCTGCGGAGGTGCGGCACTGTGGCAGCCAACGTTGGAACTGCATTTGTAAACTTGGCACTGTTCACCTAATGCAGGCCCAGTGTCCTGATGAGACTGGTTCTGCAGAAGTGCCATCAACTTGAAATGATTTGGCTGCTGCAATAAAGGGTGGCCTCATCATTGCAGTGTCAGCCATTCCGCTGCAATGAGGAGCGACCCGTCATTGCAGGTCACTCTGCCTGGTGTAACATTTCCCTAAACATGGCAGCAGCATAGCCACCACCTCAGAGCCCCATGAACCGACTGACTGGGGTGCCCAACTCCTGTTGGCATGCCCCAGCCCAGTTCATTTGCTGACAGGAGCCCACTCCCCATCAGCATAATGCCCCCCATTTGTTGTGTGCCGAGGGGGTGCCCAATCCCTCTCCAGCATCATGCGCCCACACTCAGGTTTCTGCACCAACAGGGGCCCAATGCCCATCTGCTTCAGCCCCCACCCCCAAAACGCAGGTGGCACACTGGGAGCCCACCCAGTGTGCACAGCAAGCCTGCACAAAAAGAAACCTTCCGTGACATCTTTTATTTATGCTGTGTCCCTGAAACAAAGAAAACAGTCCCTCATGGTCTCTTGAGCACCCTCCCCAACCAGCCCACCTTCTGTGCTTCCCACCTCCCACACCCCTCACCCCATATGCCTCTGGAGCCTGGTGCACGATCTCGTGGACTGGGAACATGTCTGCACTCTTCAAAGTCGACCGCGAAACTGAAGAAATGCTGGTAAGCTGTATAATGGCATAAATAGGGTTTTCCAACTTATGTGGATATCTTGGCCATTTTGGGACTTTTGGCACCAAATTTTCAACATAGAGTTATTGGGACCCCTCCTCATGAATTAATTCACTGTTGTGAAGCTATTCTGTCCCGAAGGTGATTTCGTGGTCACGCAGAATCACCTTTCAGGACAGATTAACAAAATGACAGTGCCACTGTTCATAAGGTGGGCTCTCAAAAGCCTATTTTGCAAATTTGGTGAAAAATCCAAAAATGACTGTTTTACAAGCGCAAGGCCGCACAGTTTCCACACACACTATAACTTCAAGGAATCTGTAATATTTTACCCAGATTTTCAACATTGGTATTTTTCCACACCTCCTTATGATCAGTATAGCTGTCATTTTTCACATCCTGGCGAAATGTCGAATGGCGAAAAGATACATCTCATTTACATCTTTAAATATCTGTATTCGAGGCTTATCAAAGAAAAATGTAATTGTTTCCACAAACAGTAGAGTATTCCTAATCTTATCCATCTCCCTCCCCAGATAGCCAACTCACGGAAGGTATCCACCTTTACTAAAAGTCACCACCCCTCACACTCATGCACCCCTCCTTTCCATCTGCCTCCCTTAATCCCTTGTCATATATCAGAGCCCTATACTCCATTATACAAACCCCCAGTGCCGCCCTCCTGCCTTCTTCACAAGGCCCACAGTTTATCCGTTCCACAGTATAGGCCCCCATCTTCCTCCTCCCCACCAGCCAGGCACACCACTTCCCGCTCCCTTCCTCCCCCTTATTACCACAACACCTGAATTTAATGTATAGTCTGATTAGAATGTATCCTTAGACTGTGTGTATACTGAATATTCTATGTAGTATCCTAGAGTGTGTGTATAATGAATATTTTTATGTATCTATGTAAATTGAACCTTGACCTTACCAGGTCCATCTTGCAAATGAGCTGTGCTCCAATGATGGTCACCTGGATAAATAAAGATTTGATTGATTGATTGAAATGTGTTTGCACTTCCGCACAAGAATAGCACAGTCGCTGTGGGAAAACAGTGTTTGGTACAGATTACGTAAAATCACAGTGACTCAGTTCATGAGCAGAGGTCCTAAAATGCCTATGTTGAAAATTTGGTGACAAACATCCATAAAATGACTGTGTTATGAGCATGCGTTGTGCAGTTTCCATGCACCCTGTAACTTCATCAAATTTGTAGTATTTTCACTCCAGATGTTTCAACACTGGCATTTTCTCAGACCTCCTTATGAACAGTACAGCTGTCATTTTTCACATCCTGGCCAAAATGTGTTTTCACTTCCAGCACACAATAGCACAGTAGCTATGGGAAGTCATTGCTCGACAGATTAAAAATTACAGTGACACTGTTCATGAGAAGAGGTGCTAAAATGCCTATGTTGAAAATTTTGAGACAAAAGTCCATAAAATGACTGTTATGGGCGATAAGTTACCACCTCGTAATTTCAAGATTTGTAGTATTTTCACTACAGATTTAAACACTGGCATTTTGTCACATCTCCTTATGAACAGTACAGCTGTAATTTTTCATATCCTGCCCAAAATATGCATTTACACATCTGGCGAGAATAGCACAGTTGCTGTGGGAAATCAATGTTTGGGACAGATTAAGAAAATCATAGTGACAGTGTTCATGACTAGAGGTCACAAAATGCCTATGTTGAAAATTTGGTGAAATAATTCCACTAAATGACTGTGATGAATAAATGTACATCGTTACGCGGTTTCGTCACGCTCGGAAGTGCGAGCATTTTTAATATTTTCACTACAGATTTTCAACATTTCTGGACTGTGTAGTATGGTACAGGCTGCATGCCCATTGTACGCGCTGTGGACCAATGGGCGTACAGCTCCTACTGCACGCAGTCAGTCTGTGGGGCGGCGGTGGCTGGCGGTGGGGAGCTGCCACCGCTGCTGACCGGGGAGCGGGTGGTGGGGCCTGCGGGCAGGTGGGGAGTGGGGTACTGCTGGACCACCAGGAATGGATTGGTATGTCATAATCTATAACCTCACGCCCGCGATCGGGCTGGATGCAGTCCGCTGGACCACCAGGGATATTGGACAAGTTATTTTAATAAGAAGCCCATGATTGGGCTGGGAGTGGTCCACTGGACCACCAGGGATATTGGACAATTCATTTTAATACTAATGCCCCGATCGGGCAGTGGGGCACTTTGCTGCTTGTGCAGGGGCGCTCAGTCCTCAGCGGCTGCAGCCTGGCAGGGGCGCCAGGCGCAAGTCCCCAGGATCGGCGCACCTGTATGAAATATGGCTATAATGACATGCAAATGGCCCCATTTGCACCTTGCATGCATTAGGCCCAATTTGCATGTGCACTTTTGAATATCATGTTGATGCACCCAGCGCGAATGTACTTGCGCTTAGCGCATCCCCTGCCCCTTCTCTGGCCACTTGCACTGGTGCCATGCCACTGAGCCATGCACAATGCGGGTGGCCACAGCGTGATATTCAACGGTGCTGAGCCATGGTGCAGCACCATTGAATATCACCCTGTCAGCACCCCTTGCATATCCCAGTTGTGCTGCGCCCAGGCTTGGCGCCACAGCCTGGCGCAGTCTGAATATCCACCCAGTATGTGAAGCTGTTTGCCTACAGGCTCCTGCAAACAATTGATGGAATCACACATCCCTTCCTTACACTACCCAGGGCCACCGCTACATTACCTCAAGATATCAGTGGTGCCATGAAAGGTTTTTATGAGTGGCTCTATGCTTCTATACAAACAGATGATCCCCATCCCTCCAGAACTTTCCTGGGTTCCTTAACTACCTCAGGTACCACCTATGCTGTGTCAGACCCTGGAGGCCACACTAATTAAGAACAAACACAACAATGTCCTGAAATGTCTGACAAATGTGAAGCATCATGGAAGGGTGGCAGCACAGCCAGAGATTAGAGTAATGAGCTTTGAATGAGCTTGGTACATTCAGCTGACCTGGGTTTGATTCCCCAACCTCCACTTGCATACTGTGTGACACTGAACAAGTCATTTAACCTCCCAGTGCTTCTGGTCACCCCTATAAATGGGCATTGTGCCTGGTGGGCTTTAGCCTGATTACCAAATAATTAAAAAAAGGACAGGTTTATGTTTGACTTGTACCAAAGTTTTATATTCCTTTGTTACATAAAAAGAAAAAATATTTTAGACTCATGCAAATGTGTATTGTGTGGTATGTGACTTTGTTGTAGAAAAGAAAAATAGCTGAAACAATAAAAGGCATTAAGAGAGAAATGTACATGGAATGTCAAAGTACTGAATAAGGGATATGTCATATATGTGCCCACATTTCTGTACAGGGATTGTGTAATGGACTTGTTTACAGTTATTGGGCCTATTCATGACTGGGCGAGGTATGCATGAAATGCCGCATTACCCCACCCATTGACTCTAGCCCCGGACAGGTGCGCTGATACGCATTCTCGAATGGCAGCCATCTGTCTGCGGCCCTGCTCCCCAGTGCACAGGTTCGCAGGGTGGGGCATGGCGGTGTCACTGACCCAGCTGGGCATCCAATCGGATGCCCCGCATGGGTCTGCCAGTGATCCCTGCATAGCGGGTGCGTGTTGGCAGTATGCCCTGTGGGCGTCCGAGGACTGGTGGCTGTGGCGGGTAGTAGGGGCACTGCCACTGGCCCTCTGATGGCACCGCAGCAGTGTGGTGGGCCAGAGACCTATGTCGGGTGGCCAGGGGGTAACTGTACTGCTGGTTGCAGGGAGGGATACACTTGCAATGTGGCAGGTGGGGGCCTCATCCCATACTGCTGCCCCAGAAGTGCGGGTTCAGTGAGGGTGCCGTGCCATACTCACCTCTGTGTTCTGGGGTGGTGGGTGGCAGCCGGGCAGCCGTGTGCTGGTACTGGCATATAGTGGGGCTGTCCACCCTGTCCTTTGGCATGTCCTGGGGTGTGCATGGGGCACATGGGGGTTTATGGCTTGGTCTCCCTGGTGACCCGCTCCCCCTATGCACCCACATAGCCAGCACTAAGCATCTTAGTGCATGGCGCATAATGCCGGCCAGCCCTCACCCACCCCAGCGCATTCCTCATCACACGGTCAGGATCGGGCATATGAGGGCGCCCCTATCTGCACATGCACCGTGCAGGGGCGCAGTTGGTGTGGGTGGCTACTTGCCCCAGATCAGTGTGTGTAGCCATTCCACACCATTCATGCATAAAGGCCATTATGAGTAATGTGTTGTATTTGTATTGTATTCTTTTCATTGTCTCAGAAGAGGTGTCATTGCTGACAATGGACAGTAAGCACTGCTATGAGTGGCAGGGTACAAGACCTGACCCCTCAGTGTATGGTACAGGTTTACAGGCTGTGCTAATAATGTAGTACTTAGTACGTGATGTCCAAATGTATAAGGAAGAAGTGTTGTACAGTGTGACGGTGAGGAATCCACTAGTGGTTAAACTTTGTAATCCACTGGAGACTGTAGGAGAAGTAATTAGCAGCCATGGTAATAGTGTCCTTACTACTTTTCCTATCTAATCTTGCTCCAAAGCGTGGTTTTCCTGTATTTGTGTCTGCTTAGTGTTCCTACCTATCCTGGACATGAGATGGAGTAGAGAGGGAATGGACACACTGCCCCTGCAGGAGCATGAGGAGAATTAATGCCTTCTCCTCTTTTAGAAAGGTTGATGTGCTGATAAATTGCCTTGGGAGGGACCATAAGGGTCTACAAGGAGGAGTACATAACCAGGCTCTCACTCACTGACAGTTTGACTCCAGTTGCCAAAAGGTTAATTTGTGTGAAATTTGAGCTCTGAGTTCTGGAATATTTTAGGCTCCCCTTCTCTGAGTTGCTTGCCTGAGTCACTGTGCATGTCTGCACATGTGCTCAGTGCATATGCAAAACCGCCTGCCACTCCCATCCTTATAAAGAGAGACTCTACAGCACAAGTTAGGGGACAGTCTGAATCTGAGTTCTGAGCCACCAACTCAGAAAATGTGTAGAGCTAGGACAAAAAGAAAGCAGAGGTAGTCCAGCAGCATCTCCCCATGTCTGTGTGTGGGGGGGAGCTTCTATCTGGAGGCACTCAGCCCACTGATAAAGGGAAAGGTATGTAGAAATGAATTTGGAATGCAAAGAGTAATTATGAGACAGAAAACAAATAATAGAAACCTAAGAGTGTGAAGAGGCCAGAGAAGAAAAGAGAAAGGAGAATCCAGAGGCCAAATGGTCTCATCAGAATGAACTGCAGTGGAGAAGGGGATGTCTTCCTTCAAAGGAGTTTCTGAGGTTCACAGAATGCACTATCTGTTTAATGGTGAAGGTGGATAGCATCTTGGGCCATAATACAGAGCTACAGAGAGTCATGAGAGTGCTCCATCCATCCAGTTGATCCTGCAAGCTCAAGGAGGAGACCACATGTGTGCTGAGTATGGCCTGTCAAGTAAGTGTCTGTGCCCCAGGATACCAAAGAAATGTCACACTGTACGATCCAGAGCTGTGGGTAGTGTTGGAATTATGCTTTAGGAGCTAGGGGGGCCCATAAGGGTCCTATCTTTACATTGAGCCTCCTTCCTATTTAAGTCAATGGAATTATGCATGAGCTACCTGGGCATTCTTCAGAGCTAGGGGACTGAGCCCTGGCAATTCCCGCACTGGTATGGGTAGGATGTGAGGAAGCCTGGTAGAGGATACCCTATTAAGAAGCCTTCCCAGGAAAGTGTAACAGCAACCCCAATAGTGCACAAGAGGATGGGTAGCTGGCAAGGTGCAGCAGCATGGCCCCTCCATCATGTGTGCCAACCTGTAGCACTGTATGTAACCCCTACAAATGGGGGTTCCCGAAAGTCTTCCTTGAGCTTGCCTAAATGCTCACTGCCAGGCAGGTGTCCTGCTTTAACAGTTTAAATTTGATTGCCAGAGAGTGCCTGTATAGCCTTTGTGCACTGTCTCTTTAAGAGCTGCCTGGATTGCAGTCATAAGTAATCTGACAGGGAGCTCTGTTGAAAGATGTAACTATTTGCTGAAAATCATTTAGAGTGATAATGATTATATAGTTTGTATAACCTGCCTTCTTTGCAGCAAGGACTAAGGGTTACCAGCTTTTCAGAAGCCCAAAGTGGGACATTTCTTACTGAAACATGATTTATCGCAGGACGATATATAACCTCAACCAATGCAACAGACTTGTTTCCTCTATATAAGCAGAATTAAGACCAATTATTCTAGTTTCTTAGTTCTTTCTATTGTTTCTAATCATTGTAAAGGTATTTTAGTTAGGTATTATAGTTTTCTGCAACATTTAGAGAAAGTTAGAAAATATTTGTTCTACTATAAAGTCAGGACATGTAGTATTTTTCATGTTTTTTGCAGGACACAGCAGCCCAAATCAGGACTGTCCTACGAAAATCAGGACAGGTGGTAACCCTAACAAGGACTGTTTTGTTTATCTCCACAATCTTGGTCCTGACTGCCGAATTGTACCAATCAATACTGGTGGGACCTAAAATGGAGCCGGACTACAGGAGCTGTCTGGAGTCAAAATCTGCAGGAATTGTAGTTTTGGGTTTTGGCGCTTTTTGCACCTGAAGGGGAGCCGTTGTTGTGACTGACAGACAGATCAGCCAACTGAACCTTTTGGATTCTGGGAAAATCCCAGGCTTGCTGTCAGTTGAGTCAAATCTAAGTTGAGAGCTGAAGAAGAACAGCTTCAGACAGTCAAGCAGCCCCGTCTGAGTAGTTTACATGGGAGAACTGTGGAAAGGTCTGAGTTGTGGCCTACATGTCTGCCTGCTGCCCTTGAGAGGGAGAAAAGAGAATCATTTCGGACTAAATCTGAGTTTGTGAGAATGAAGTAAGCCACTGATTTTTACCAGGCTCATACCTGAAGAAGACCAAAGAATTTGCTGAATGCGATCGGCCTGTCAGGATTTCCAGCTGCTTTTGAATCCCGGTTTGTGCAGAGACTCTCTGATCATGACCGGAGAGCAGTTTGCCTGGTACAGTAGAATTTCCTTACATGTAAATGTGCTGTGAGTTGTTAGCAAGTCGTGATTTGGTTCCCCACTGTATGAACTGTGTTCTGCTTGCTGGAAGCTGTATCCAGCCCCAAATGGACTTTATCCAAATTTGTCTCCATTTGGCTGGGGCCCACACTGGCCAGCCAGAATACCCCTGCACAGAAAAAGCCATCGACAAGAGACCTGCCTGGGGATCAGCCCCTGTTCCACGCTGAACAGGAATGATGCCTCGGCGATTCATGTGGCCTTGCTTCTCCTGGCACTCAGATTAACCATCTGCTGTCTCCTTTCATCCAGCCTGTGTCCAGTCTTGGGTATCATGAGTAATCATCAGGGTAGCTCCCTGCAACAACAGCCTAATCTAAAAGTGTGTCATCTCATTGTCTTGTTGTTTTCTTTTAATGAACTGAGCCCTCCGGCTCCAGATTACAAATAAGCGTGTGCTGTGCATGTTGTTTTCTTCCATCACAGGGTCCCAACCAGCTGCAACATTCCTGGCTAGCCACTGTTCTCCATCTGGGTACCCAGAGTGTGTGACTGTTTATGGACCCTGAAGTGCATGCATCCTGTTTGACTGATACAGCGTTTAAGCAAATTAACCTGATTATGCCCCTCCCTTGTTCAAGTCCTTAAATAAATCAGATCTAACTCTTTTTGCATTTACTCTGACTGTGGTTCCAGTTTGTGCAAGAGTGCTGTACTGCTGTTATTTGCTGTGTATAACCTTGTTTTACAGGGGTCCCCAGGGCCAGGCCAGAGGAAATCCTGGTGGTAAGTGCAAACAGTGTGGATACTTGTGTGGTGTATCAGGGTATTGTGAAAGTGATTATTATGTATTCTTCCGCCACTAGTAGGGAAAGAGGGTTACAGTGTTCGGAGGGCTGTGCCCAGGTTAGCTTGACCACTACCAACCCTGACCTCTGGGTGGAGGCACCCATTTCAGAACTCAGGCCCCTTGACCTGCTACTAGCCAAGCAGGCAGGGTAGTAGCCCCTGGGATAGTGCCACCCAGGGTTACATGCATATAATTGGTGAAGGGACTAGTAATGTATATCTAGGGTGTTCCAGTCCAGGGCCCCATGTGTGTTCCCTCTGAACAAAGTGTCCAATATAAAAGTGTAGAAGACTCCCAATACCATCAGAAACCCTATATGTAGAAAGGATATGTATTTAGCTGTATGTATTTTAGATTGGTCCCATTACGTGACATCTCTATGTCTGAGAAGTTTAATCAATTTAGTTATGCTTGTCTCTACTTCCACCAAATGGCTCAATGTGTGTGTGTGTGTGCATGTGTGTTGCACCACACATGCATGCATCTTAAGTGCATGTGTGGGTGGGTGGGTGGGTGGATGTGTGTCTGTCTGTGTATAAGTTACAGCCTTTAGTAGCAGCTCTCAGGGACCCCTCCTTTAGTCCCTGTGCCTGGACCCACATGAGAACTCCTCCCGGTTCCCCACTTCAGGAGTGGGGCCCATAGTACTGGAACTGGGGACTGGTTACATGATATTGATAGAAATGTGTCATGTGTGTAACATGTACTGTGAATGTTTCCTAATGACAACCTGTTTTTTTGTATCTTAAATGTCAAAACACTTAATAAAGAATTTTGTTTAAAAATAGCAATATATAAGACATGTATATTAATTATGATAATATGATAAATAGTCAAATGCTCACTCACACTATCACTCAATGTTACTTAGTTACTTTGTGTGCACTGCACAACAGATACACTTTTTGCAGGGGTAGCAAAATCTTTGCTCCCCTGTTTCTTTTGTTTCTAGTGAGGCATTTTGTGAGTTTATTCATGGCCTGCACTACACAGTCTCAATTTCATATTGCTGGCACATGATTTTCTGAGTGACATGACTGCCTTACTGGCTTTTTTTTTATTTACTTGCTGTTTATCCTCCCCTACTTCCTGAGTGCTGCTTCTTCGGGAGTCACCCTAGGCATCTGCCCCATCCTCACTGCCTGAAGCCCTCGGGCAAACCGCCCATGGAGCCGTAGCTATCCCCACCAGGTGGGGACAGGGGGAGCCCATACACCCTAAGCTTCTAGTTTTGTCAGGGTCACACTGATCGGGACAGGCAGGGGACATTGGGGTCTGTGCTGGGTGCTCCGTCTACCGGCACTTCAGGGAGTTGTTTTTCCTGTTTTCTGGAGTGGTGTGACATGCACCATGATGTCTAGGCCTGTCGCCGATGTCCGTCATGCCTCACCGTTGGTATGGCTTGGTGCCTGCTGCATCTCTGGCCTCCACCAGAGGTCAGTCAGGCACCGAGCCTCATCCCCTCACTCCCCAGAAGGCGAGTGCGTCTTCCGATGCTCAAGCCTCCTCCCGGCTGGCCCTCCATCTCCCCAGGTTTGTTCCTGAACCCAGATCGGTGTCATCATGAGAGGTAGCGCTACTGCTGCACCAGCTGGTTGGCCTAGCTTATTGGCTTTTTTAATGTCTATTTACTAACGAGATTTTTAAGGTATCTACACAAGCAACATGTGATGATCATAACAGTGTTGAGAGATAGATTAAAGTACATATCAATCACTTAAGGAGTGTATATTTAAATTGTTTATTTTATAAGCCCTCTAGGCACCACAAAACTGTGCCCAGCAAACCGTTCTCATCCTTTTCCATAAGAAATTTACTTCTTTTCCTATCGCGGCTACTTCTTCTGACCACCAAAAACTACACAGATAAGGAAACTTCTAACGTTATCATGCCTACCAGTCCTAACCCTTGTCATCACCATTGTGTGAACAAATGATACTCCCTGATTTGCTTAACTGCAGGTACCTTGTTGGCACTTTTACCTCCAAGTTCAACTTCCTACTAGCAATTTGTCATATTTGACCCATGTGGTGGACCCTGACAAAACTGGATACCAGGATAATGAATTCATGATATGCAAAAAGTATTCTGAAAATATACCATGTGGCAGATCTACCCTATAAGGTTAACCACAAGGCAGATAAGCCATACAGCAGAATGTGAACAGTGGGATTAATGCACTGTCACCGAGTTAAGGATTCTGTTTGATCAAAAATACAAACAGTGCCAGTCACTTTGGTTTATGGCTGCCCAGTTTTCAGTATTGTGGTTTCAGAAATGAGTCTCATTTGCGAAGAGACTCATCTTCTAAGCTTCTGAGAAAAAAACACCACAGTCTGAGACCACGCCCAATGGCCATTTAGTCCCACTTGCAAACAAACTCTGGCAGAGCCAGAATGACTGCTAATGCATTAACCTAATAACAGAAACAGATTTAAAGCATGGGTTGTGTTTTTATTTATTTGTTACATTACTGTGATATTAAAATTCCAGACTTGTGTCACAATAATAGACATTTTGACCCCAAATTTTCAACATAGCCTTTTTAGCTGTGTACACACTAGTGACCCATTTTAAAACATTTTTAATAACGTTTTCTAAACCAGTCCCTAGCATGGCTGTCGGAGCATCCACACTGCATTCCGACAACTGTGCTTCTCAAGTGGGTTCCCAGGCATGATTGCTGCAGAGGGTGCCACAATGCTTTATGGGATACTTACGACCCGGCACCTTAGAGGATGGGGGAGTATGTGGCTCAATCAGGAGTGCATTGGCAGCCCGCCATGTGTCCAAGGTATTTTATAAATATGTATATATGGATGGTGAAAATCTAATTTTGTGAAACACGGTTGCCTTAATCCATGTTACATAACGGATCACATCAACACCGCTGTTAACACAGATTAAGGCAACCATGTTTGTCTAAAACCGTGCTAAAGACTACCTCCCTAGCAGGGTTTTAGCACAGTCTTAGAACATAGTTGTAACCATGTTACATTGTATATGCAAACCATACTTGAAGGGTTTAAAATGGTTTAAGGCATTTAAACTATTTTAAGTTCCCTAGTGTGTACACGGCCTTTATGACTCCGCTTTCTGAACACGGCAAGTGTCATTTATTAAAATACTGCCTGAAGTGTCATTTTACACCATAAGTGCAAAAACACACTTTAGGCAGAATTTAAAAACAACACCAGTTACATTCACAAGGTGGTGTGAAAAGTGACTGTTGAAAATTTTGGATCAAAAGACTGAAAATTAGTAAATTATGAGACAACATTGAACTATTTCAGTGTACCTTCATATCTTTGGCATCTTTTATGACTTTCATCCAAATTTTGAACATAGTCTTTTAATTATGACCCTACTTCATGAGTCTGGTAGGTGAAATGGTTCAAATCCAGATGAAAGGTGATTTCTGCATACAAGTGCCAAAACACGTTTTAGGCAGAATCTGAAAAATGACACCAGTCATGTTACTGAGGTGGTGAGAAAAAATGGCTATGCTGAAAATTTGGGGTCAAAACATTGAAAATTAAAGTTATAGTGACACAGAAAATGTTCTATGTACCATCATAACATTGGTGTTTTTAAAGCTTTTGATCCCAGATTTTCAAGTCCTTTATGACCACTTTCATGAACCTGGTTGGTGTAATTTTTCAAATCCTGCCAAAAGTTGAATTAATGGAGCGACTGTGAAATCACCTTTAAAGACAAACAGTATTTGAAAAATCTCATCTACCTTGTTCATGAGGTGGGTCCAAAAAGACCCTGTTGAAAATTTGGTGGCGAAAAATTGTTAAAATGACAAAGTTATGAGCAAAGTTCAAAATGCATTGAAAATACTTTGACTGCACTTACTTTGCTTCTTCAGTTCCCAGTCAGTGTTGAAAAGAAGGATGTTTTTCTCAGAGAGTGGATTTTCAGCATGTGACTTCCTTTAGGTGAGAAAGAGAAGGTGATGGGTGCTGACTGAGGGGTCAGTGTGGGAGGGTGAGGGTCTGGTCTGGGCCACAAAAGACAGTGATGGGCAGTTTACTACTTTTCAGAGATAAAGTCCACTACCATTCTGAAGGTCTGTAAGGACATTTCAGAGTGTCAGCATGAACTCGCCGTTCTGGGATGCAACAGTGTCTGAGTGACGGGGAATGCAGGGCAGCTGGTTTTGCCAAGATAAGGAGCTACTAATGTGCTGTAGACAGCAGTACATGGCTGCTAGTTAAAGCATGGAGGGGCAAAGGAGAGAAGTAGAACTCTTGTGATCTGAACCGCATACTATATGGGAGTAGCTGGCTGGAAAAATAGGGAACACTGGTTCATGCTGCAAGGCACTGTGGGAATTAAGCAAGACAATCAGGGAGGTAGGAGGTTAATTAGGTGCATGACTTTTAAAGGAATCTAAATTCAATCCTTTTTGGGGGATAGAAGGAGAGGAGAGAGAGAGAGAGAGGAAGCGCGGATTCATGCATACTATTTGTGCTTTGACTCCAGTGGGTGTAGCTTGGAACAAACATAATGTTATGCATTTAGTATCTAGTCATGCCGTTCCAGACCCTCCTTTCCCTCTCCTCCTACATCAGCAATATGTCAGCATAGCTCTTGCTATGCAGCTGTAAGAACTGGTGTCCCATATGCTCAGATACTGTATTGTGTTCACAGAAGAGGAACCCTTATACCATTCTCACAAAATAAGACAGGTTTATTGTACTCAAAGCTACAAAGAATGATATATATTTTTAAGTCATTGTTAGGTCTCATGTCACTCAAATGCAGACTGAAAATTATACAACTGACATAAAAAAATCCTGTAACCTGATTGGTCAGCTGAAGCCTTTGCCTCTGGGGAACAGCAAGAGGAAGGAGGTGCTGTTAGAACTTTACTACTCTACTGGGACTTATGAACTAGAACTGTACTACTGGAACCTTCAAATTAGGGTAAAAACAAACAAACAAAAAACAACAGTTAGTGTGTTTGTCTGAGTTGGGTGAAGGGAAATGTTATCTGTGTAGTTAGCTAGGTGAAAAGGGAACTGAGAATTACAGGAGTGGCTTATTTTATTTTTTTATTTATTTATTACTAGGATTACAAATACCTTTGAACCAAGGGTTCTTTTACAAAGGTTCCATGTCAGCAATGGGTGCAAGCAAAACAGTGGTAAGATACAATACAAGGTCAGGAGGTTAACATAGAAGTAAGCAGAGGTAAGATACAATACAGGTCAACAGGTTAACTTAGTAGCAAAACACAGTACATGTGTATAGACTAGCACAGTAGCAAACAGTCAGTGGCAAATAACAATGCTTAATTAACAATACGGTGTATATATATAGCAAGACACAGATACAAATGAAAACCATCCTGGGGTGACATAAGTGGAGCAAGGGGTGGGGATGAGAGGGTGGGGCAGGGAAAGGGGTAGGCAGTCAAGGATTTGACATTGTCGTAAGTACAAGAACAGAAATATAAGTGCTAAGTAGTCTGGGGATGGAGCAACAACAGATAGGGTGATAGGGAGAGAGAGACAAGAGGAGAGG
Source organism: Neoceratodus forsteri (assembly GCA_016271365.2). NCBI lineage: Eukaryota > Metazoa > Chordata > Ceratodontiformes > Ceratodontidae > Neoceratodus > Neoceratodus forsteri. Next base: position 698,857,569 of record CM028132.1, read on the forward strand.
AGCGGGGAGGGGTGGAATGGTAGGTGGGAGGTGAGAGGGGTAGAATGGTAAGTGGGGGTGGATAGAGATGGGGAGTAGCAGGGATGGAGGGGCAGAGAGAAGTGGGAGGGTAGTAAGGAGGAGAAAAGAGGAGGGAGAGGTGAAACAAAGCCGCAAGTTAGGCAGAGCAGTCACAACTGCTGAGGTCAGTGAGGTACTGGTGGAGTTTATGTTTGAAAGGGCCAAGCTTGTTTTTGGCTGCAGTTTCAGGGGAAGGTTGTTTAGCAGCAGGGGCCCTGGTGTGGAAAGCACATTGAGCCTGGTTGGTATGGCAGAATGGAACAATAAATGTTGGTTTGAGGAAACTGCGTGTAAAATGTGCAGTGACTGTGGGCAACATTAAGGCATGAGCTGCAGGGGGTGTGAGGTTAAGACAAATTTTCTTAGCCAGTAGGAAGGTCTGATAGGCAAGTCTACTATTTAGATTGAGCCAGTTGGATTGCTTGTAGAGATCACTACCTGTGTATGCTTCCTGCACCAGTGAGAAGTCTACAGCATTTGTTAAGGGCTGTCTTGACTCGTTTTGAGGTGGTATCAATGGCAGCCCCATAGAAGACAAGCCCGTAATTAATGACGGGTAGGACTGAGGCAGTTATGGCTGAGCGATAGCTTCTTTGGTGAGACAGTGACGGTGGCGGTAGAGGACCCCAGTTCTTGAGTTGACTGATTTTGAGATGTGTTGAACATGCGAGCTGAAAGACATTGTGCAATTAAGGGTATTTAAACTCCTGCATTTGCTCAAGTGGCTGTTCAAGTTCATTATGTATGGTGAAGTTTATGGATCTGTATTTGCTGTGAGAGCTATGGAACAGCATGGACTTTGTTTTTTTTTGTAATTCATCAACAGCTTATGTTGGAGAAGTCAGGTTTCAACTAGGCTGAAGTCCGTCTGTAGCACCTTGGAGGTGAGATGGGGTCAATATGGAGAAAAGGGACTGCATCATCAGCATAGAGTATTAAGTTATTATTGAAGCTGCAGGAAGAGTATTGATGAAAAGGCTGAAAAGTAGAGGGCCAAGGATGAAACCCTGGGGTACACCAGAGCAGACAGGAAGGGCACTTGAGAGAGAGAGTCAACGATTTCAAACCATTAGGTTACATCATTAGATAGTCCAAGGAGGAGAGTGAGTGAAGCAGGAGCTGGTGGTTCATGGTGTCAAATGTCTTGGTCAAATCAATGAACACCGCACCCAGTAGGTGGCCAGTGTCAATCATCTTATGAATATGGCTGGTGAAGTCAAGCAGGGCGGTGGTAGTACTATGGGCTATTCTAAAGCCATGTTGTTGTGGGCAGAGTGAGTTAGTTATATTTGTTGAGGTGTTCTGACAACTGGTCAGCTACAATTCATTCCAATGCCTTGGAGAGTGGTGGGAGGATAGAGATAGGGCAGTAGTTAGAGAGAAGAGACCTATCACCACTTTTATGAACGGGTGTGACCACTGCTGATTTCAAGAGCTGGGAGAATTGTTTATGAGAGAGTGAAGCATTCAGAAATTTAGGCAGCAGGAAGCCAAGTGTTTGGATTTAAAACTGCTCTAGATAGCTTTTGGCAGAGAACAGCAAGAGGATGGAAGGTGCTGTAAGAACTTTACTACTCTACTGGGACTATATAGCCCTCCCTCCCTCCACCCCACCTAGCCAGTTCCACTTTTATAAGCACAGGATTTGACTGACAACAGGAACTTCCTGTTTGGGAACAGGAAGGGAATGATCACAGAGGCACAAAAGACTCACCATCCTAGAAGGAAAAGGATAGCTCTCCATCCCCTAGCTGCTGGAGGTCAGCTCTGAGCAAGTAAGAAGAGACTGCTAAGGAATACAGGAACTAACTGTCCTAGAACAGGAAGAGCAGGAGCTTTAAGGGCATGGAGGCAGTAGGAAAGTAGGAAGTAAAATAAATAAAAATAAAATAAACAGAGAGAGGAAAGAATAAGCATACAAAACAACAGTTGAGGGCCACAAATAAGATAGATGGGAGTGGTGCAGTGCAGTGGCTGTGGGTGGCAGATTTCTGGGAGATGTTCTGGAGGATGTGGTGTTATCCCATCTGCAGGCACCTCTCTGGGTAGAGGAGGAGGTTGCTCATCTCCAGGCTGAGTTGGCCAGGATTCGGGGAACCTCCTCTCACACCCAGGGACCACCAGGGCCACCGCCACTGCCTCAGCAGTTGCCAGAAAGGAGAAACAGTTGGACTACAGTGGGCTCAGGAGGGTGAGGGTGGTGGAACAGAGCGCATCCCTCAGTTGTACCTCTCCACAATTTGTATGCCATTCTGGTAGAGTGTGGTTCCTGTATGGAGGCACCTGCATTGGAGACCAAGGAGGATGCGGGAACCTCCACAGAGAGAACCACAGGAGGGTGGCATGGGACCCCACAGGGAAGGAAACAACTCGTGGTGGGGGACTCCATTGTAGGAGGGTAAAACTGGGGGAGAGGGAGGTGGAGGGGCAGGAGTGAATCCTCAGGATCGCAGGAGCAACTGCACAGGAGGGAGCTAGATGTCATTGTCCACCTAGGGACAAATAACCTGGCTGGGAAGGGATCAGAGCAGTGCAGGAAGAGTTTGTAAAGTTGGGGAGGGGACTTCAACAAGTAGCACACATGGTAACCTTCTTGGAGGTGTTGCCTCTCTATGGCATGGGTGAGGCTAGAGTGCTCCACACCATGGGTTTCAATCAGTGGTTGGAAAACTGGTGCAGAGCTCAGGGTTTTGGCTTCACTGGGGACTTGGGGTCCACCTGGAGAGATGCAGTCCTATGCTGGTGTGATGGTCTGTATCTGTCCAGGATGGGAACCAGAATCCTAGGTTATAAGTTTGAATGCTTCATTGGCAAGCATTTAAACTAGCCAAGGGGAGGCACTGAAAGGAACAGAGAAATCCTAGCCCCCAAACAAAATCAGGGTAGTTAGTGAGGTAAACACCAAGATAGAGAAGTCAATAGGAGGAAGGGCAGGGGTAAATGGAGAAAAAGGCAGTAAGGACAGGGATGGGGCAAAAGGGTAAGGCCATCAAAAATGGAGCGTAATGAGTACCAATGCCCATAGTATAGGTAACAAGCTCCCTGAACTGGTGGCCTTGATGGAAGGGAGTCATATGGATATCGTAGCAGTCACAGAAACATGGTACACAGAGAACCATGACTGGGATGTCAACATACCAGGGTACACAATCTACAGGCAGGACAGGGAGGATAGAAGAGGAGGAGGAGGAGGAGGAGGAGGAGTAGCTCTCTATGTAGGGAAGGGATCAAAGCAATGGGACTAAGAGTAAACAGTGAGGAGAGGAGACACTGTGGGTCACCCTGGAGACTGGAAATGGCACCACAGTCTGCATGGGGTTGTATACAGACCCCCATCTCAGGGGCAGGAAATGATAGAAGGCATCCTTAGGATCGCAGAAAAGGGAGCTATTGTTGATGGGGACCTGAATATGCCAGATGTTAACTGGAGCACCTTTGCTGCAGCCACATCCAAGAGTAGGCTAATTCTCGCATGCCTCAGACAGCTAGTGTTGGAACCCACTTGGGAGGAGAAATCTTGGACCTGGTACTCTCAAATGGGGACAGAGAGGATCTGCGATCTAGAAGTGGGTAGCCATCTGGGAACAAGTGACCACCAAACAGTGTGGTCCACAATAAACACAGCCGAAGAGTCAAGCCATACAAAAGTGAGGGTACTGGACTGTAGGAGGGCTGACTCTGTCGAAATGGGAGAGTGCCTCAGAAAAACACTAGCAAACAGGCAAGAAGGGTGGGTGGAGGAACAATGGGGAAACATCAAAACTGCCATCACGGAGGCAACAAGCCTTTGTGTAAAGCAAATAAACAAATCAAAACAAAGGAAAAAACATTATGGTTCTCAAAAGAGGTGGTGGGAAGGTAAGGGAGAAAAAGACAGCATTCAGAAAGTATAAGAAACACAGAAGGAGCGGACAGAGAACTGTACCAGTTAAAGCAGAAGGAAGTGGGAAGGCAATCAGAATAACAAAGGCCCAAACTGAGAAAAAGATAACCAACTTGGTTAAGAGGGGATGAAACCTTTTATAGGTACATTAGGGAGCGAAGAAAGACCAAGGAGGATTAGTGAGGCTTAATAAAGGTGAGGGTGGGTGGACAGAGATGGGCAGTGAAAAACAGGGATACTGAACGAATACTTATTTATGTATTTATTGAAATGTTTCACCAGGAGGGCACACTGAACAATAAGCTGCTCCTCTCACGGTGCGACCTTGGGGGAAGGGGTTACATAGGGTTGTGAGGGATTATCAGTTACAATAGTATGTGGGTAGTACAAACAATGCAACATTGTAAGCTTATGCAACAGTTGGAACACAAGTATTGTACAATAAACAGTAGTGGAACATTGGGTAAATTACAATACATGTCAAAAATCATACAAAAGAACATATAAATGTACAAAACAGTAATAATGCAACAGAACCATTATAGTGCATGAGTGTACCAGGAGCAGGATTGAGGTGAAGTGCTACTGTTGGAGTAAAAAGGACGGGGTAGGTTGTGCACACAGGTGAACCAGAAGTGCAGGTGGAGAGAGAGGGGAGAGGCAAGATCAGAATATGAGGAGAAGGGTAGCTATTTCCTGATTCCCCTTCAGGATGTTGAGAACCATACCGGGAGGGGGGTCAGGGTAGGAAGGCAGAAACTGAGGATAGGTATTAAGAGAGTTAAGAGCAAGAACAGCTGAGGAGAGATAATTATGTATTGCAGAGGTAAGGAGTAGCTGGAGCAGGAGTGTCACATTTCAGGGGAGGGAATTCCAGATTTTAGGGAAGTGATGGGTGAAATCAGTCTGACCGATGAAGATGGAGCGGAGAGGGACCGTCAAGGTGCAGGCGTCATTAGATCTGAGAGAGTGGTGAAGAGGTGGAGTGGAAAGAGAGGATGAGAGATAGGAGGGAGCACTGAACCAGAATTTGGAGGTTAGTTTGGCACAGTGTGAGATGCATCTGTCAGGGTAGTAGAAGGAAGGATAGAGTATAGAGTTCACAGTGGTGGGAGCAGGAAGGGAGTTGAGAGCAAAGTGGCAGAAGGAGTTAAAGAGAGTGTCCAACTTGGTCAGGGAAGATTTGGGAGCAGCACCATAGACTACGTCACAGTAGTCAAAGATGGGGAGTATCATCTTCTGGACAATTTCACACCTCGAGTCAGCAGGATGCAACCATGATTCCTGTACAGAGCACCAAGTTTGGGGCACAGTTTCTTCAGGATAGCATTGATATACACAGAGAAGTTGAGGTGCTGATCCAGCCAAACCCCAGATATCTAAATGAGGAGGTGTCCTCCAGAAGGGTTTGAAGGTGGGTAGGGCCAGGAGCCTAGAAAGTCTCTGCCTGGTGCCAAAGGTCATGGAGGCTGTCTTCTTGGCATTTAGAAAAGCTGGTGAGAAGCAAACCAGAGCTGCAGTTGGTTAAAGTCATGCTGTAGTTGGTTTCCACAGCAGCAGGGTTTTGCCGAACTGTATAAGACAGTATCATCAGTGTATATGTGGATAGATGAGGATGAGCAGGCTGTGGGAAGATCATTAAGGAAAATGGAGAAGTAAGGGACCAAGCACTGAGCCCTGAGGACACCAGTGTTGATGGGGAGTGGAGGGAGATGGAATCAAGGATTCTCACTGACTGGGTCCTGCCAAAAGGTAGAATTTAAATCAGTTGGTGGCTGATGGAGCAAGGCCAACTGAGGAGAGGAATCAAGAAGCAGGGATGGGAAACAGTGTCAAAAGCTTTGGCTAGGTTGACAGAGATGGTTGAGGTGATCAGGCCATCATCCATCCCTGAAAGGATGGAGTCAGTAAGCCTGAGGAGGGAGGTGGTTGTTGAGTGGTTCTTCTGAAAACCAGATTGGAAGGGGTTGAAGAAGGAGGAATTGGAGAGGAAGGGTGATAGTTGAGAGAGAACTAAATGTTCTTGCAGTTTGGCAAGGGAAGAAAGGAGGAAATGGGGTGATAGGTGCCAGGAGTGTATGTGTCAGCACCTTGGGAGAGGAAGGACTACAGCGTGTTTCAGGATGAGGTACTTGGCAGAAATAAAGGAGGTTAAGGATTAGGGATATAGGATAAGCACTTGCAGGAGCAGAAAGGTAGAGAAGTTTAGGATCAAGCTCATCTGGTGAGGAGCCTTTAGAGGGGTTCAGGGATAGGAAGGCACCAAGATCTTCATCAGAGGAGGAGGTAGTAGAAAAGGAAAAGGGGAGGGTAGGCACTGGCTGAGGTGAAGGGATGAAATTAGGTAGGCAAGGGGAGAGAGAATTTAGAAGAGATGTGGCACGAGGTGTAGTAGGCAATAATTCATTGACCATGGATCCATGGTCAGAAACTAGGAGTTATTTATTTTGAGAACTGAAGGGGTGAGAGGAGAGAGAATAGAGCATGAACTACCCTTACAGAATTTAGATGGAGAGTTAATGTTAGTGAGGAATGAGGAGTTGAAATAGTCGGTCTTAGCCAGTCTAGCAGCTTTAATGCGTGAATGGCATAGCATTCTGTACTTGGCGTAGTCTTTGGATGGTTAGTAGATTTGTGTTTTCTCCAGGCCTGATCACACTCCTAAAGCAGGCCAGAACTTCAGGGATGATCCAGGGGAGGTGAAGCCCATGGACTCTGGTCCTTCTGAAGGAGCAAAGGCATTCCAGGTGGCAATAAATTTATCCTTAAAATAGTCAAGGGCTTGGTCAACAGAAATAACAGTGGAGAGGGGGTCCAGTCAATGGAAGCAAGTGCAGAGCTGAGTGGGTAAGGTCTAAGGAGTTAAAGGACCAGAGTTGTATGATTTTAGGGGAGGTTTGGGGTGATGGACCTTATGTACAATGAAAATGGGGTTGTGATCACTAAGGGCATCAGGGAGGAGACTAGATTTAATTGTGTGGGTGGGTTGTGAGTGCTCAGTCAAGCAGGGTGTGGTTTTGTGTTTTGGGATTACAGCGTGTGGGCTCAAGTATAGGTTGAGTGAGGTTTAGAGCAGTGACGTCATTGCATAGCTTGTTTAACTTGGGAGACAACCAATTTAGATTCACCTCACCCATTATGAACAGTTCACCAGATTGTGAGAGGAGGTGATGTTGGCTAAGAATTCAGTCTTGACTGAGGGTTGAATGCTTGGGTGGCAATAGATGCCAGCCACAAAGATTGGGACTGAGAAAGGAAGGGTTAATGCGGTGACAAGGGCTTCATAGCTGGCTGGGATGGAGGTAGCTAGGGTGGTAGTAAACTTCAGTGAGGATGGGATATACATGGCCTACTCTCCTCCATGACCCGATCGCTCTTGTCTGGAGAAGGAATACCCAGGAACAGCAATGGCATTATCAGGGATGCTTTTTTGAGCCACCAACAATTAGGATGTCAGGGGTGTGTGAAATCATGAGAGTAGGTAGCAGGCTGCAGATGTTCTGGTGGAGAAGCTTCAACCCATTAGGAAGGGTTGCAGTGGAAGTGGGGTTTGGAGACATGTTGCTTGGGTAAGGAGTCAGAGTAGGAGAAGAAGTAGGACTAGGGTTGGGGTGGATGTTCCTCGATGAAAGAAGGAGGAGGGCAAGGATTAAATAGTGTAGTTTTGGACTTTGTAATTAGAGTAGGAAATGTGGAGGGAGGGGAAGAGGAGGAAGAGGTAGAGAGAAGGAGATAAGGAAATGAATAAAAGCAAAGTGACTAGGAAGGAAAACAGAGATGCTGGAGGGTAGTAGGGAAAGTGAGTATGTTTATAAGAGGAGCAGTGGGGTGATTGACAGGATGAAGGAGGTATCTGGAAGGAAGCAGAGAGAGAAGTAGCTATAGGTGAAGAGGGAAGACTGGGATAAGGGTAAGAACTATGAAGGGTGTGAGTAGGAGGAGATGGAAACCATTCTGGGTTGGGTAGTAGAGGTTTTCTACAAACTTGCAGATTCAGATTACACCAATGAATGTTAGGATGAAGACAATTTGCTTTAGGTATGAATGACACAGGACTAGAAGTGTTAGGGAGAGCAGTGGGAAGAGGATTGCAACATACACATCTTGTTGCCCTCTAGTGGCTTTACAATATAATCCAGAAATGGAAAAGTAGATGCTTCTGCTCAGTATTCACAACAGAAGAGATGGGAAGGTACCTAATCCAATCAATAAAAGCACTCTGGATGGGGGTCAATACTAGTCCTTTCACAGAAGAAAGGGTTATGAAATAACTCCTAAAACTGAAGGTGGACAAAGCAATGGGCCTGATGTGATTCATCCCAGAATTCTAAATGAACTAAGAGGAGAACTAGTGACACCACTGCCTACCCTTTTAACAAATTATGGGACAATGGTATGGTACCTAAGGACTGGAGGAAGGTGGATGTGATTCCTCTTCCCAAAAGTGGGAGCAAAGCAGAGGCAGGAAATTACAGACCTGTTAGCTTGACCTCAGTGGTAGGAAAATGATGGAATCACTTTGAAAAAGAACTGTTGAGTACCTAGAGGCCAGTGAGGCACAGGACCCAAGGCAGCATGGCTTCACAGTGGGAAGGTCATGTTAGATGAATCTAATAGATTTCTTTGACTGGGGGCCAAAGTAGTAGACCAGGCAGGGGCTGCGGGCATGGCCTACCTAGACTTTAGCAAGGCATTTGACACAGTCCCACACAAAAGATTAATAAACAAATTAGCCAGCCTGGGAGTGAGTCCCAGGGTGGTAGCCTGGATAAAAATTGGCTGGACAACAGGACACAGAGGGTAATAAACGGAGTCCACCAAAGAAAGTGGGGTTATTAGTGGGTACCGTGAGGATTCAGTACTGGGTTCAGTCCTTTAATGTCTTTATAAGTGACATTGCAGAGGGACTGGAAGGAAAAGTATGCCTCTTTGCAGATGACACAAAGATCTGCAACAGGGTTGATACACAAGGGGGTGGAAAGGATCAGAATGGACTTGGCAAGGTTGGAGGAATGGTCAAAAGTTTGGCAACTTGGATTCAATGCAAAGAATTGCAAAGTAATGCACCTGGGAAACAAAACCCAAGGGAAGAGTACACAATGGGGGTTGGGGAGGTTTTAACAACATCAAAAATGGAAAGGGACGTGGGGTAGTCATATCAGATGACCTAAAGGTAAGCAAGCAATGTGAAATGACAGTAAGGATGGCTGGGGAATACTGATATATAGGAGAGGCATCACCAGTAGAAAACAGGAAGTTGTTATCCTCTGTACAGACAGTTGGTGAGACCCCATCTGGAGTACTGCATGCAGTTCTGAAGATCTCATCACCACAAGGACATGGACAGGATGGAGGCAGTCCAGAGGAGGGCAACTAAAATGGTGCAGGGTCTGCAACAGAAACCACATGAAGAGAGACTAAAGGAGCTTAATATGTATACCCTTGAGGAAAGGAGGGAGAGGGACATGACGAGAAGACTTGGTTTGCTGGCCAGGCACCTAGCATCACCTGAGCTCTTTCCTTCTAAGATTGCTTGAAAGGACAGAGCAGAGAACCTTACCAGAGTAAGGTAAACGGATTAAAACTTCTTTTGGCTAAGCAGATTTACTGTGTGTTGTTATTTTTATTTTGTACTCACAGGATTGCTACTGTTTGTTGCTAACATTGCATTGCTTTATTTTTCTCTGATTCAAATTGTTGTTGCTGGTATACCTTCTTCTGCATTATTACAAGGTGTGCCTACAGGTGTGTGCTAACAGATTACTGCTGTAATCTTCTGATTCAAATTGTCTTTTGCAAGGTATATCTTCTGTTACTGCTTTATTTTTCTCTGTAGCAAAATGTTTCTTACAGGGTATATCTTTGAAATTATTACAGGTGGTGCTTACATTTTTGTGACTTGTTATCATTGGGCTAAGCAAAATTACTGTTTGACACTGTTTTATTTTATTCTTTTTTGTTGAAAAGGTTTGTTGTCTCAGAGGTGTTTCAGTCTCCTCACATTGAAGGAGTTAATTGCTTTCCTCCCACAGCTCTTCCAGAGGATTAGGTGTGTATCTGAGGGTGGAGCTGGCAAACTGTCAGTAATTTCCAACAGAAAGAATGGTTAAAAGGTCAGGTTAGTTGATATCTTGGAGGTAGAAGACTTGGTTTGCTGGCCAAGGCACCTAGCTTCACCTGAGCTCTTTCCTTCTAAGATTGCTTGAAAGGACAGAGTACAGAACCTTACCAGAGCAAGGGAAACGGATTAAGACTTCTTTTGACTAAGCAGATTTACTGTGTGTTGTTATTTTTATTTTGTACTCACAGGGATTGCTACTGTTTGTTGTTAACATTGCATTGCTTTATTTTTCTCTGATTCAAATTGTTGTTGCTGGTATACCTTCTTCTGCATTATTACAAGGTGTGCCTACAGGTGTGTGCTAACAGATTACTGCTGTAATTTTCTGATTCAAATTGTCTTTTGCAAGGTATATCTTCTGTTACTGCTTTATTTTCTCTGTAGCAAAATGTTTCTTACAGGGTATATCTTCTCTGAAATTATTACAGGTGGTGCTTTACATGTTTTACAGTTTTATTTAACATTAGGATAAGCTCTCAGGTTTACTGCATTTGTTGTTGACTGATTGTTTCTGCTCTTACCTCCTTGTTCTTTCATCCATGGTTCTTCTTTTCGGCAGGAAGGGCCCAGCCACCCACCCCATCCCCAACCACCCACACTACACTCCTTTATAGGGTACCACAGTTGTGACATTTCCTGTGGCAAAGCAGGAAGGGGCGGATCCGTGAGGCATCCACAAGGTGAGCTCATTTACAGGGGCACTAGTAATTTAACTTGTTATAACAAGTTATACAAAAACGAAAAACAAAATCAAACCATTACTTGCATTTTCTTCCTTCTAATTACTCTGACCAGGTTATAAACCTAGCAGCTTATCAGGAATGGATATCATTAACTGCAGGTACTGCGGAACACTTTTCAGAAGGACAATATTACAGGATTTGGACACTGTCCTAAATCCTGAGCAACTGGAGATCTTAGGCTCAGCTCCGGGCAGCATGGGCAGAGTTGCGTGCCTCGAATTTCATATTCAAGAGGAAATACATTATAAGACCACCCGCCAATTCCCCAACATCCAACAGAAGAACCTCAACCACAGAGGGTAGTTGGTTCAGGAGGTTGGCAGGTGGTTAGAGGGCAAATCGGGTGCCCATCACTCTGTGCTCTCCAACATATTACCTCCAAATACCATATAAACACTACAAACAGGTATCTGCTTCTATCTCTGAAATCAAACAAAGGGCAGAGGACACTGCAGAGCAGAACACTGCAGCACAGGAGCTAGCACAACAAAACTGGCCCAAATCAGGAACCAAAACAAAAAGCAAAAGGAAATCAAAAACTTCTGATCATAGGAGTCTCCATGATACGGGAGTTGATACCCATCTGCAGCCAGGGTAATGGTCAGATGTCTCCAGGTACATCAGCGCAGAGATACACTGACCGCATTGCTAAAATTGTTCACAAAGCAGGAGAAAACATTGACGTCCTGGTACACAAAGGACTAATCGATCTCTGCCAGCCTGTCAGTTGTGGAGACCAAGGAACACCTGACCAGGCTGGGTGACAAACTATCATCAATTTCTGTCTGACATCTCCTTCTCTGAGATCCTTCCAGCCTGGGAGAGGGGGCAGATGGACGGAAGGTCAGAGAAGGGGAGATAGGGGAGCTAAACATGTGGCTCAAGGCTGGTGCCAGGAAAAAGGACACAGATTTGTGGGGAACTGGCAACAGTTCTGGGAGTGAAAGTTCTTTAAATTTGATGGACTGCATCTGACTAAGGAGGAGTCAGTGCATTGGGGCAGTTTGGCGTCTTTGCAGAATATTTAAACTAGCAAATGGGGAGAGGGGAGCACCTCATACGTCGAATGGGAAGAACACCCTCCCTCAACTAGTGGTCAAACAGGGATTCAGCATGTTTGCAGTTCATTTGCATCACCAGATAAGAAAAAGGTCCGTCTCCCCATAAGCACACATGGGAAATGTCAAACCTCACCCAACAACTAACACACTGAAATTTGGCCAATGGAAAATCATGTACACAAATGCTCACAGCCTGGGAAATAAGATCCCAGACCTGCAGACAATAATGTCAGTGGCTAAACTGGACATAGTAGCGATCAGTGAAATGTGGTTCACCAGTAACCACACTTGAAGACTTCAGTACCTGGCTATGTACTGTTCAGAAGAGACCAAGGTGCAAAAGATGGGGTGGAGGGCCCTGTATGTCAATGAAAATATCAAAGCTACAGAAATTCAGAATACACATAAGGAGCCAGAAGAACTGTGGGTCACCCTGGAAACAGGAAATAGGACAGCCATAAGAACTGGGGTTGTCTACAGGCCCCAGACCAGGGGAGGACATAGCCACATTACTGTTAGAAGATATACAAAACATGACAGCTAAAGGGGAGGTTCTGATAATGGAGACTTCAACATGCCAGATACAGATTGGTCAATACCAGCAGGAACATCTGCCAGCACTAAACACATGGTGGATTCCCTGCAGGGGAGGGCTCAAACAACTGGTACAGCAACCCACAAGAGACAGGGCTATCCTAGATCTAGTACTGACTAACAAAGAAGGGATCACAGATCTCCAGGTAGAAGGTCACCTGGGAGCCAGTGACCATCACATGGTATGGTTCAATTTGGCCACTACACCTAAATCATTCCATTCCAAGGCAAAAATATGGGACTTCAGAGGAGCTGACTTTGATAAGATGGTCAACAGAGTTAAGCTAGCCCTGGCAAAAAGAAACACAGGTGAGGGGTACAGGCAAAGTGGGCAAGCATTAAGGATATAGTACTTGAAGCAACATCCCATTGTGTTAGACAGAAAAGGAAGTGCAAAAGATGAAGGAAACCACTTTGTTCTCAAATGCAGTAGCAGAAAAGGTCAGAGTGAAAAGGCTGGCCTTCAGAAAATATAAGGAACACAACGGGATGAAGATAGGGAGGCATACCAAACTGCCCTAAGGGAAGCAGGGAAGACAGTAAGGCAGACAAAGTCCCAAACTGAGGAAATACTATCATGAACAGTAAAAGAAGGTGACAAGACTTTCTATAGATACATTAGTGAAATCAGAAAGTCCAGAGGGGTATTGCTAAGCTCAAAGGAGAAAAGGGCATGTGAGGAGAAGGAGGTCCTGTAAAGCATCTATCCTAAATAGATACTTTTGCTCAGTATTTACTGAAGAGAAGGTAGGCAGGGCCCACAGCTCAGCACCATGGACACAGGGGTGAGGGAGGTGATCACTACTCTTCACAAAAGAAAGGGTCCTACAAGAGCTCACTAAGCTCAGGGTGGACAAGGCAATGGGACCTGATGGCATACATCCCAGGGTACTTAAGGAGCTAAGGGTGGAATTAGCAGAGCCATTAGCAGAACTGCTTAGTGAGTTTCTGAGCACAGGAGAGGTCCCAGAAGACTGGAGAAGGGCTCATGCAATCCCGCTCCACAAGAGTGATAGCAGGGAGGAGGCAGGAACTACAGACCAGTCAGTCTTACCTCAGTAGTGGGCAAGATTATGGAGGCACTCCTTAAGGAAAGGATACTGCAACACCTGGAATCCATAGGGCACAGGATCCAAGACAGCATAAGTTTACAAAGGAAGATCCTGTCAAACTAATCTCATAGATTTCTTTGACTGGGTAACCAGAGTGGCGGACCAAGGGGAGCAGTTGATGTTGCCTACCTTGACTTCAGTAAAGCTTTCACACTGTTCCACATAGAAGATTGATAAATAAGCTGAGTAGGCTCGGGTGGGTCAGAAGTTGGTCAACTGGGTGGCAAACTGGTTGATGGACAGAAAACAGAGAGTGCTGGTAAATGGTATACAGTCAGAAGAGATGCAAGTCACAAGTGGGGTACCTCAGGGATCAGTCCTGGGGCCAGTCCTCCTCAATATCTTCATTAGTGACATTGCAGATGGACTAGAGGGTAAGGCTTGTCTGTTTGCAGATGACACCAAGATCTGCAACAGAGTAGATGATCCAGATGGGGTGGGCAGAATGAGAAGAGATCTGGACAAACTAGCAAAATGGTCAGAAGAGTGGCAACTGGGATTTAATGCAAAGAAGTGCAAGATCATGCACATAGGGAAGAGAAACCCTGAAGCCACCTATAGTCTTGGGGGGTTGCTGGCAGTCACAAAGGGAGAAAGAGATTTGGGCATCATCATCACCGATGACCTGAAATCATCCAAGCATACCTCTAAAGCAGTAGGTAAGGCTAGGGGATGTTAGGTGTATTAGTAGGGGTATCACAAGTCGTAAGAGGGAGGTAATAATCCCTCTTTACATGACACTGGTTAGGCCCCATCTGGAGTACTGCGTGCAGTATTGGAGGCCACACCTTCACAAGGACATTAACCAAATTGAGGCAGTCCAGAGAAGGGCAACCAAAATGGTGCAGGGACTGCATCAGAAGACATATGAGGACAGATTAATGGAGCTCAATATGTATACCCTTGAGCAAAGGAGGGAGAGAGGTGATATGATCGAAACATTCAAACACCTTAAGGGCATTAACAATGTGAAAGAGTCTAACATGTTTAAATATAAGAAAATAGCAGGACAAGAGGACACAGCATGAGAATAGAGGAGGCCGATTAAGGGGAATGTGAGGAAATTCTTTTCACAGAAAGAGTGGTGGATGCATGGAACAGCCTACCTCAGGAAGTGGTGGCTATGACTACAGTGCAGGGCTTCAAACAGGCATGGGATAGGCATAAGGAGCAATACAGATGAATATGGATAGATAGGTCATTGACAGTGTAAAGTGTGTGGCACATTCATAAGGTAGAAAAAATGGGCAGACCGGATGGGCCTTGCAGTCTTTATCGTGTCAATCTCCATGTTTCTATAGAAACTTTAGGTACCTCAAGGAATCAACAAAGTCCAAGAGGGTAGCATCTTTCAGAAAAAGAGATATGCAAGAACAAAGGGACAAAATTTGAGGATAATGGGGGACGGCTCAGGGGCAATGTGAGGAAGGGTTTTTTTCACAGAGGGGTGGTGGATGCATGGAATGGCCTTTCTGAGGAGGTCATGGGTCCAAAAACAGTAGGGGAATTCAAGAATGCATGGGACAGACATAAAGCAATTCTGGTGGGGGTAGGAAGAAGTAAGCTGTTGGTTAACTAGGATCTGCAGCTTATACAATAGGTAGGGAAATGGGCAGATTAGGTGGGCCAAGCGGTCCTTCTCCTTATCAAAGTCTATGTTTCTATGTTTCTATGTAATCCTGTGATAACCCATGGCTGAGGGCATTATAAAAAGGAATCAAAATATAATTAAACACATTTTTAAATTTATTTTAAAAGGGATCCACTCCGTAATCTCAATAAGGCACTTCAGCATGTAGATAATTGGGGTTGCCAAGTTCCCATGTGGTTAACTCATATTACTATGACACATTATACAGGTGAACCACCTGAGGTGTGGGTTAATCCCCAATAAGCCTTGCCCTGTCATGCCTTATGGCTTAAACCTACCACCAGAGACAACACACAGACACAAAAATACTGGTTTCAATTACATATTGAACACTAACAAAGCAGTGGTAGCACTTTGATTAAGTTTACTCATGTAAAAGTCATGTTGTAACATTCTGTGCACTAGCAGACATTGTGTTAACTATTAATGACAAAGTGACAGTGTAAAAAAAAGAAAACTGACATCCTGTTTTCAGACAAACAGAAGAGAAATACTAAATGAACTGTAAGCTGAATTGATCTAAATATTATAATTTCCTGATTTTTCTTGCAGTATTAGTAGCTTTTAACACACACACTGTAGTCTCACATTTTATTTCTTAACTATTTCAGGAAATTCAACCTTGCTATTAGCTGGTACCCATGTGATAACCTTATGTTTGCACATTGAAATACATAGAAACGTAGAATTTATCAACAGAAAAGGATCGCTGGCCCACTCAGTCTGCCCAGATGTTCAAAATAGAGACTTGCGGTTGAATGAGACCCATGTGACTATCTCCTGGTGCACATTGCAGTCCAGATTTGTGACTGGCTTGGACACATGTGACTACCCCACAGGTGCACAGGAGTTGCAAGTAAGATTTGTTTTAGATTTATACCTAAACATAACATCAAAATGCCTTACTTCATTATAATAGTTGTATGGCAACTCTGGGGTGGGTTACCACTGATAACCTCACCTCCATGTTGAAACCTACAGGCCAAACATCACACTCTGGGTTGGATTATCGTTTCATAGCCAGCCCTCCCCTCAGCACTCATAACTGATTAATTATAAAATGGGTAAAAGAAACAAGGTCTCTGATTGACCAGATGCGATCGCATGACCATGTGTTGTTCCAGCAAAAGGTAAAAATATTTAACTTTTGAACCTCATTACTCAGTTTTTAAAACACAAATCAGAGGTATCATTTATAATCGCAATAAGGCATCCCAGGGTATTTGTGGGATAATTGCACTACTTCCACTTCCCTGTTCCATGCTACCTTACTACGATTCCTTCCGCTATATATTTTCTTTTCATAACTATCCTATTTTGATAGTAATGATGTCAATCAGTTCATAGTTGTAATTATTCCTCCTCATATCAAAATGTGCCCTAATTTCTGCAATATATTTATTTTACTACTTTGTTGCATGTGTTGTTTACCTGCTTGTATGTACAAATTGCTTTTGACAAATCTCTAATGTAATGTTACTGCTTCTGATGTTTGTTTCTGTACCTCCTGGGTCGTGCCTGAAAATAGTCATTTTTATGGCTAGAGCACCTACCTGGTAAACAAAAACTAAATAAATAAAAAACAATACTTCTCAGATGTGTAAGGCACTCTGCATTGCCTCATGCCTCATGCCTCAGTTCCCAAAGCATGCCATTATCCCACAGTAGCACACACCCTGCAATGCCTTTTTGCTTAATTAGGACCCAGATCTCACTGCCTTAATGGAGTCTACAAAAACACAAGGGACTCTCCTGTCATAAATGAAATGCTCACCCTCAGGCAATATAAAAAAAAAAAGGACAAAGGAAACAGAAATGTTCTGTCTGCTGTTCTCAGCCTTTACTGATTGTATTGTGAGGCCTTCTGGCACCATGCAATTTTGCCTAAAGTTCAGCCAGTCCAAATTAATTCATGGGCATTTGCATATGCCTGCCATGATGCTTTGCATTATTGGGGTATGTGCAATTTGTTTTCTTTAAAATGTGGCTGTATGGCCAATATCCTCTGGATAATCCATGCCCCATTGCATTTGCTCTGGGGTTCTTTTACAGAAATGTATGAAGTAAAACAATGACACAGAGCACTTATGTGGGCTAAAATTTTAAGTGACAGAGCATTAACTTGGTCTAATGTGTAACAACAACAAAAAGCCTAAGAGTACATACCCTCCTTGTGGTGCCACCCAATCTCAAATGACGACCACAAAAGTACTAAAAAAGGCACATGTACCCTCCAGGTGGCACTATCCCAAGGGCTACTACCCTGCATGACTGACTACTGACAGGTTGAGGGCCTAGGTCCAATGGTGGGTGCCTCCACCCAGAGGTCGGGGTTAGAACAGTCAAATATGACCTGATCACAACCCTCTGGTTCCTGCAACCCCTTTCTTCCACTAGTGGCTCACCATGATTCGCACACTATCGTAATGACTTACACTTACCCGAGGTTAGGATGGCCAACTTGGTACTGACGACCCCTGTAAAATAAGATGCAGTTATACAATAACCCATGCACAAAAGGGTAGCACAAACACGCAGTTCAAGCGGTATACCTTGCAACAACAAATCTGATTTATTAAGGGAAGTAACAAGGACGGGAGATCAGGTTGATTAGCTTAACACTCATATATATATATATATATATATATATATATATATATATATATATATATATATATATATATATATATATATGGCACTGTGCACAGGCCAAACCTATAAGTCACTGTCTGTGGGTACCCAGGCAATAGAAGCTAGCCTATTCAGTACGGCTGGTTGGGGCCTGATGCAGAAAACAAGCATTTGATACCTAAATGGATTAAGCAGAGCCAGCAGGCTCAGTTTGTACAACCAGTGGAGCAGCCAGACAAATCTTGCCCTCACAATGAACATCTGACAGGAGCTACCCTGATTTAGTACTCACGACTCCTGCAGAAAGATCGCTCTCACACCACTTGCAGGACCAAGCCTGAGATCCAAACACTTTGAGCAGAGGGTACCATACCAGGCAGCTGCTTTATACTCCTGATCACTTTCACTGCAATAACTGGGCCAAACAACGCAGCTTCACATGTCCTGACAGACCAAGAGCGATTGAAGCAGATTCTCCAGTCCTCTACAGGGTGAGCCTAGTAGGTAGCTGTAGACGACAGCCTCCTCTGCCTGCACTCTCCATGGATCTTGTCTGCTCCTTCTGGCGATGCTATCACCGGACTTCTTGGCCTGCCACAGGCGCTTCCTGCAAAGACTTCCACAGTGCAGGAGCCAGAGCTCCTTCTACCTTCACGATCACAACAACTCTGCCCTTCCAGGACAGTTGCAGGGCAGTTTCCTCTCACTCCACAGGACTCTGGTTGGCTGCTTTGTTTTGTCAGTCACTCCATCGCCCTCTGTTGGTGCAAAAAGGCACCAGGGTCCAAACTACACTTCCCAGGAGCACCTGCCATATATTCCCCTTCAGGCAGGCTCCCAGTGGGAGTCCAATTTCTGATTGACTCCAGAGGCCTCCTTTTAAGGCCCCTTTCCCCAATTGGCCCATCTCATCAGTTCGGGTCCAAAATGGAGGGCAGAACACACAGAGTCCCAGCTGCAAACAAGGCAGGTTAAACAAACTACATTTTTGCGATGGCACTACATATTTTCCAGCAAACAGTTACATCTTTTAACCAAGCTCCCTCTGCTCTCTCAGCAACTGCAGAAACGGAGCGATTCAAACAACAACTTCAGTGGGATTCGAGCAGTAAACCCACAGTCCCCTACAAACCAATAAAGCCTGCAAGCAGGCAGCTATTAAAGAGACAGTACCAGAGGCTCTAAAAGCACTCACAGCGCCCACATTTAAGCAGCCTTACACCGAACGCCAGTGAGGCAGGGAGCACTTAGGCAAGCTCTGGGAAGGCTTTTAGGACCCCATTTGTAGGGGTTACACCTTCCTGGCCTGGAAAGAACTTGGCATCCGTGTCAAGTAGTTAACCCCTAAATCACTTTAAGGCAAAATAGTTTTAAACTGACAGCACATCAGACCTTTTGTTACATACATTGGCACTGTATTACACAGTTTACGATTGGTTATACATTATTACATATACAGACAACCTTTTTCTTTTAGCATCAGGTCATTACTTCCTGCCCATGAAACCTGGATAGAGGGGCCCTTCCTATCAGCTACCTACGGGCTAACTGGGGCAGGGGTACCATACTCAGAGGGCAATACTAGCAGTTTGGAGTCATCCCCAGGGCAAGTTTGGGCAAGGAGCTCGGGGACACGTACACCCCTTTATGTACCACATTCAAAGGCAGATCCACAGGCTGGCCCAAGGACTCATAACTCAATCTCATTACAGGCCGATTTCTCAGCCAGTCCATCTAGGATTCTCCGGGAAAGTTTCTGAAGGCTCAGAGTCCATTCCAGCCCTACTTGGGATGGCCAGAAAACTTCTACAGGAGCAGGGGACCCAGAGTCCATGGTACCTTGGTGACAGAGCCCTATCTCTGAACTCACCTCACCCAGCTCAGCTGGGAACATTTCTGGTACTGGCGGGAAACTATCAGGGCACTCAAAGTATTCTTCTTGCTCTGGCGTATCACCAGTTGCTACCCTCACTTCCTTCTTCTGAGAAATCAGACAGTTCAGCCAGTCCCAATGAGCTTATATCTTCGGGTTTAATACCACTCACTTCTCCCTCCGGGAGCATTGGCTCAGAGACAAAGCTAGGGGCTCAGACAGTCCAGGAAACCCAGCTTCATCCCCAGAGTTGATTAGGGGTTGCCCCTAAACAACTGGCTCAGTTCATAAGAGGGTAGTAGTCAGGATTATTTTCACTGTCCTCGGATACAGACTGGCAATCAATTTTAACAGAGGAGGGCGGAGAAGGCCTCTTTAGTTTAATTTCTGGGAATCAAACGGTCTTAGTTTTTCTTGGCAGCGCTCTAGTCACAGGCCCGGGTGGGGGGCATTGGGAGGTTCAGCCTTTATCAAAATCTGTCCAATTGGCAGCAGATGATTTCTGTGTATAGTTTTCACATCTTGTGAGTTGTTCTCAGGCCACACTTTGTATACAGGTAAATCTTTCAGCTTTCCTACAACAATATGAGGGAGGTGATGCCATCTGTCAGTGATCTTATGCTTGCCATGCAGTCCCAGATTCCTCAATAACACTCTATCCCTTCTCTCAGCTCCATTGCTTTCACTTTCTTATCATATTGTTCCTTATTGGCCAGGTTTCGTTTAGCAGCCATGGTCTGGGCTAGTTGATAGGCATGATTTAGTTGGGCCTTCAACTTCTGCACATGCTGTAGATGATTAGCTGCTTGTACTCCATCAGGAGAGACCCGAAACATACATCCACTGACAGTCTAGCTTCTCTCCCAAACATCAGTCTATATGCAAAATCCAGTGGCATCATTTTTGGTGCAGTTATAAGCATGTACCATGTGCTAATCTGCTGGCTCCATCTAGGCCTATCATTAGGCTGCAGGGTGTCCAACATGTCAAGCAACGTGCAGTTAAACCTTTCAGGCTGAGAATCTCCTGGGGATGATAAGAAGTAGTTCTTGACTTACGTACTCCCACAAGGATAGCATTTCTTAATCAAGTGGCTCTCAAATCTCTCCCTGATCGGAATGGATTCTTTGAGGGGCCCCAAAGTGGACAAAGAAATTCTCAACAAGTACTTTAGCCCCTGTGGTTGCTTTCTGGTCTTTAGTGGGAAAGCTTGTGCATACCGGGCGTGATCAGTAACTACCAATATATTGCTGATGTTTCTCTGATCTGGTTCTAGACTCAGAAAATCAATGCAGACCAACTCCATGGGGGCATTAGTAGTGATGTTAACCAGGGGCAGCCCTCTGGAGCAGGGTCTTTCTTTGTAAACATCAGCTACAAGTCCTGATATGCCGTTCCATATCAGCACCCATTTTGGACCAATAAAACCGGA
This sequence comes from Neoceratodus forsteri, assembly GCA_016271365.2. Classification (NCBI taxonomy): domain Eukaryota; kingdom Metazoa; phylum Chordata; order Ceratodontiformes; family Ceratodontidae; genus Neoceratodus; species Neoceratodus forsteri. The sequence goes on from CM028132.1 coordinate 698,878,730, forward strand.
CCTTACCAAGTCAAGGGTTCTGTCTGTGCCGAGGTGTCCCACATCATTGTGTAGGGACCTAAACACCAGTTCTCTAAAGGCAGCGGGCAGCACCAGTTGTTGTTTGTCTACTCCGCCCTCTTTATCTACTATCTCTCTGTATAATAGTCTATTAATCAGTTTCAACTTGGGACCTTCTTTGTATAACAGGGCAGTTCTCAAGTCAGTGGAACGCAGTTTGACACATCTCTCCCACGTAAAGAGCCTCCAGTGCAGTTTTTATCATGGGGTCTCAGGACTGAGCTAGCCAGAGACTATCATTATTGAACTGAGGTAATGCACTAGTGGCTAATGCAGAGAAATGACAGTAAGCAGCAGGTATACAGTTCTTAGATGGCCCCAAACAATTCACCATGCAATCCACAGCATCAGGAGATACCTGTTCCTCCTTGTCAAATTTCTGGCAAAGTGCTCTAATGTCAGGTTCTGACAACCTGACCCAGTTGTCTTGGGACACAGGCCTCTGGGAGAGAGCATCAGCATCTATGTGGCTCAGGCCTGCTCTGTATTCAACAGCATAGTCGTGAGTAGACAATGCAGAAAGCCACCTATGGCCAGTGGCATACAAACTTAGCTGAGTCTGCACATAGGTTAGGGATTGTTATCAGTCTTCACCAATATTTTAGCACCGTACAAGTAGTCATGAAATTGATCAACAATGGTCCACTTCAAGGCCAGGAACAACTGTAGCTTATGCACTGGATAGTTCTTTTCTGAAGGAGTTAGGCTCCTTCTGGCTAATGCTACTGGGTCTTAGACCATTTGTGTGCTCTTGATATAATACGCCCCAATCCTTGTAGACTGGCACCAGTATGAAGAATGTACAGCCTGGCAGAGTCAGCATAGGCCAGCACTGGGGCATGAGTAGTTGATATATAATATCATGGAAAGCTATCTCACAATCAGCAGTCCAGCGGTTCCAAACACATCATTTGGACGGAAATATTTTCTCTCAGTCTCAGAGGGCACAGCTTTCTTAAACTTTTGTGGGTTGGAGGGTACCCTTGAGAAATGTTGAGTAGGGGTGGATCACTCGAGAATAGTCTTTGATAAATCATCTATAATAACCACAAAACCCCAGAAACCTTTGCAGCTCTTTCAAATTCTTTGGCTGAGGCTAGGTAGTCAAAGCTTCCACTTTACTGGGGTCAGTCTCTATGCCTTCAGTGGATACTATGTGCCCACATATTTCACAGATGTCTGAAAGAATTGACACTTGTCTATAGACAATTTGAGACCAAAATCTTCCAGTCGAGCCAGGACTTTGAATAACCTGCTGTCATGTTCCTCCAAGGAGCTGTCAAACACTATGACATCATCCAAGTAGACTAAATACTCGAGTGAGTTCATGTCTCCCACAGCATGCTCGTCAAGTGCTGGAAAGTAGCAGGGGTGCCTGAAATCCCTTGGGGCATCCGCATAAACTCGTAAAAGCCTAGTGGGCAAATGAAAGCAGTCTTCTCTGATCCTCCAGAGCCATCGGGATCTGGTAGTACCCACTGCAAAGGTCTAACACAGAGAACCATTTACTACCATTTAGACAGTCCAAGGCATCCTGAATGCGTGGCATGGTATACTGATCTGGTATGGTTCACGGTTTAAAGTGAGGTAGTCCACACACATCTGAACAGTTCCATTCTTTTCCTCACTACTACAATAGGTGAAGCATAGGGCTTCTAGACTCTTGTATCACCCCAGCCACGAGCATCTCCTGCAGGTGTCATCTCATGTCATCTATGTCAGCAGGGAGATCGCTCATGGAAAGGTCGCTCATCCTGTAGCTGAATGGTGCTCAGCTCCTGCACACATCCTACATCTCACTCCTTCAAGGAAAACACCTGCTCCTCTGGCGAGTCTTTCACTGATCCTTTTCTTCCATTCTGCTGGCAGTGGGAGTCACCAAATCAAACAGATCAGGGGTCACTGTCACTCCTCCTGGAAGTCTTGTTGCTGGGCAGAACATCAGTATCCGTGACAGTGCACTGTGGCCAGAGTGCAACTCGCTCACTCGGATCTCTCGATCAGACACATTGTGCCCTTGAACTATTACCTTCTGGCAAAAGCATGGGCTCTAGCAGGCAAATGCTGGGTTTAACCAGCAACCCTCTGGCAATTTTCCATCACCTGGTGCATCCAGCATCAATATTTTATTCTTAGAATCCTTTTAATCTGGACCTCTCCTTGTAGAACACACAGGCGTTTGGGGCTAGCAGCAAGGATTCTGGATCCTTCTTCCAGACAACACCCACCGGGCCTCGGCTCAGCCTGGCTGGCCTTTCTCTGGTTTTGTAGGCCTTCTGAATCAAGGCAGGTATTCTGAGAGCTCACCCAGTCCTGGACCTCTGTTTTCAAAGCACAGCTGTGCTAAGTGACCAAACATGTGAGCATTTGTTCATTAACAGGGTACCCCATCATACAGTCCAGTGGGGACACACCAATGCCAAGGTTTCCACTTGTTCAGCCACCCCAGCCACAGAAGTAGGAAAGACAACCAGATCTGGATATACGCAGAATAAGGGTAGGCCTTATCACTTAGTCCATAACATGTAGTCCATCCAAAGGCTGCAGAGGCACTTCAGAAAGTGCTTCCGATACCAGTCCTGAAACATAATTGTCACTTGGGAACCACTGTCCAACACAGCCTGGGTGGGTACTCCATTCACTCTCACAGTGGTCTCCAATGAGGGACCCACCACATCAGACCATTCGGGGGCATGGTTTTGGAGGTTGCTTGGGCATTGGCCAGGGTAACAAAACTCTTCCAGAGGCCCTCCCTGAGGTCTGGTATAGGCTTTGCGATGCCAGGCTACTAGCCTGCTATTGACCCTCCTTAAGTTCTCAGGTAACCAGCACTCAGTCTGAAAGTGTCCATCCTCCCCACAGTGGTAGCAGAACTTAGTATCTCAGGGGTCTTTGTTGGGGAGATATCTCGCCTGCCAGGAGGCATTAGGGTTCTGGAGGGCTCCTCTGCACTAAGTCATTTGTTTCTGGATAACTCAGGTCCCTCAAATTTGGAGGGTTGGCAGCAGTTTGTTTCAATCTCTCACCATTTCCCGTAAATCTCTAATCTCGGCTTCAAATCACTCTCCACCCGGGGTCAGAGGAAACAGCATGCACCCCACTCCACCCTGGGCCTCTGGGGGCACAGGAAAGGCATCAGGTCCCTTGTTCAATCCCCTCAAGGGTGGGTCTCATCTGGTTCACTGGTCTCAGGGGTCTGGCATAGATTCACGTCCCCACATAGGGTTCCCACCCTCTTCATCAGTCTCAACTTCTGAATCTCTCATCAAATGGCAATATTCAGGGAGGGCAGCCGTCGGTCATGTAGTTTGATCTTCAGCAATAACACACTGGAAAACCTGGCAGACTTCAAGATACAATCTAGGCAAAACTGATTTAGGGCAGGGCAGTTACCCCCTTTCAATAAACTTTTGCAGTGCCCTTTCCATTCTGGTAACAAAGGCTCACAGTTTCTCATTCCTCCACAGTTTAGCTGACTTGAACTTCCACAAGTCTTCCCAGTTTCTGTACTCCCAAACACCCCTCTAAGGCAGAAAGGTACTCACTGCAGTGGCTTCAGGGCTAGTAGCCTGCAAGAAATGAATGGCTTCCAAAGCTGGGCCCTCAGGCTCTCCATCAGTCTCTTTCATTTCTCCCTGAGAGCACTGACACCCTTGGACTAAAGGGGTAGCATAGTCTATCCAAGTCTCCAAATCATCTTCTCCTGAGGGCACAGGCACAGTACCAGAAAAAGTTTCAGTCTCCAATAGGAGTCTAGCTGTATGGGGGAACAACTATAGGTGGTGAAGCCAGGATGGAACTTTTGAGGACCCAGGAAATGTACCTGGGGACGGTTGGGAGGTGGGATCACTGGAAAGGTCTAACACCTGTAGCAATTCCTGAGTAGTCCTCCTTCTGCAGCTAACAGTTTAAGCAATTTATCTTTGAAGCTATTAGTCTTGGGGACCCCCTGGGGTGACTAAACCACTCGGACGTGAATGACCCTCCACCCTTTGGAGCACCTTCCGGTAAATCAATGGGGCACCTCTCCAGGTCTATAATTATACTGCATGAAAGCAGCACCTGCAAGGTCTGGTCGAGTAGATCGGCCATTCGCCTTCACCTCTACCTTGCCTAAATATTTAACATGCTCAACTGCAGAAACAAGGTCAGCGTTTTTATCGCCAGAGGTACATCCAGTAGCAACACAATTTTCTGGGAATCCAACTCTTCAGCTTCACCCCACCCCATCAGTTTATGCACCATCATCTTAACAGGGTCCAACTTAATTTTAGTCGTGATATCCCCTCCAGTTTTTCCTTTAGTTTGCCCATTTGGGTATTTCGTCTCACTCGGTCACTAGAGGATGCTAATCCCAGCCGTTCCTCCAAGATGTAACCCCAGGTGGCACTATCCCAAGGGTTACTACCCCGTCTGACTGACTACTGACAGGTTGAGGGGCCTAGGTCCAATGACGGGTGCCTCTACCCAGTGGCCGGTTAGAACAGTCAGATATGACCTGGTCACAGCCTTCTGGGTCACTGCAACTCCCTTTCTTCCCACTTGTGGCTCACCAGCAATTCACACACTATCGTAATGACTTACACTTACCCCAAGGTCGGGATGGCCAACTTGATACTGACAATCTCTGTAAAATAAGGCGAGTTATACAATAACCCATGCACAAAAGGGTAGCACAAACACGTAGTTCAAACAGTATACCTTGCAACAACAAATCTGATTTATTAAGGGGAAGTAACAAGGACGGGCGATTAGGTTGATTAGCTTAACACTCTAATATATATATATTATACATAGGGCACTGTGCACAGGTCAAACCTATAAGTCACTGTCTCTGGGTACCCAAGCAATAGAAGGCTAGCCTATTCAGTGTGTCTGGTTGGGGCCTGATGCAGAAAACAAGCATTTGATACCTAAATGGATTAAGCAGAGCCAGCAGGCTCAGTTCATGACAGCCAGTGGAGCAGCCAGACAAATTTTGCCCTCACAATGAACATCTGACAGGGAGCTACCCTGATATAGTATTCACAACTCCTGCAGAAAGATCACTCTCACACCACTGCAGGACCGATCCTGAGATCCAAACACTTTCCATACATTTATATGAAGAGCAGAGGGTACCTTACCAGGCAGCTGCTTTATATTATACTCCTGATCACTTTCACTGCAATAACTGGCCAAACAATGCAGCTTCACATGTCCTGACAGACCGAGCGCCGATTGAAGCAGATTCTCCACTCCTGTACAGGGTGAGCCTGGTAGGTAGCTGTAAACATACAGCCTCTCTGCCTGCACTCCTCCATGGATCTTGTCCGCTCCTTCTGGCGATGCTATCGTTCGACTTCTTGGCCTGCCACACGTGCTTCCTGCACAAAGACTCTACCTTCACGATTACCACACTCTGCCCCTCCAGGACAGTTGCAGGGTAGTTTCCTCCTCACCCACAGGGCTCTGGTTGGCTGCTTTGTTTTGTCAGTCACCCATACTCCTCTATTGGTGCAAAAAGGCGCAGGGTCCAAACTACACTTCCCAGGAGCACCTTCCATATAGTCTCCTTCAGGCAGGCTCCCAGTGGGAGTCCAAATTCTAATTGGTCTCCATTTTAAGGCCCCTTCCCAATTGGCCCATCTCATCAGTTCGGGTCCAAAATGGAGGTCTGAACACACAGAGTCCCAGCTGCAAATAATGCAGGTTAAACAAACTACATTTTTACGATGGCACTACTTTATTTTCCAGCAAACAGTTACATCTTTAACCAAGCCTCTTTACTCTCTCAGCGACTGCAGAAACGGAGCTTATTCAAACAACAACTCGAGTGGAATTCGAGCAGTAAACCCACAGTCCCCCACACAACCAATAAAGCCTGCAAGCAGGCAGCTCTTAAAGAGACAGTACCAGAGGCTCTAAAAGCACTCACAGAGCCCACATTTAAGCAGCCTTACGCTCAACGCCAGTGAGGCAGGGAGCACTTAGGCAAGCTCAGGAAGGCTTTTAGGAACCCCCATTTGTAGGGTTTACACACAAATGTGAGTAGTTGCAAAAGTAAATATTTAATACAAAGAGATTCACATTGCCATGTCAAATACACAACAGCCATCTGTCTGACATGGCAATGACAATGTTTTCATATTAAATATTTACATTTTGCAGTTACACACTGGGGTGCACCCATTTTTCTCATGCTTTTGTTAGTCTAACATGACTACATACTGCTGCAATGTTGCTTCCAAGTCCTGCAAAATCTGCAGCTGTTGGAACATTGGTTAGAATGGTACATCTGATGGGCAAGAAATGCCAAGTGTCTCAGATGTATGAAAATGGAGCCTACATATACGTATTATAGCTAGAGTTCTAAACCTGGACTTTGAATATACCCATAGTTAGTGCTGTGACTGTGAACCACGTTAGCATCATCTAGTTTTTGTGCTAAAATGTATTTAATGATTTAATATAGAAACAGTATAGGCTCTGTTTATTAACCCAGAGCATTATAAGTTTTGTTTTTATATCTGGGCACTATTATCAGATTTTTACATGAGCAGCATTGGTAAAACCAAAGATTTGTTGGGACATGAAGCTGCAAAGCCTGATACACATTGGAACTTTGTATTGAAGAAAGACAAGGAGGAGGAGTCACTCGATCCCTGGTTTGGAGGAGGTAGACCATACTGAACGACTGATTTCTGTGAATACCCCAGCTTTCAGAAGATGCAAGTTGCATACACACACACACACACACACACACACACACACACACACACACACACAGCTCCCTGTCTTGGGTATTCTCCACAGCTACATGAAATGCACATTCCTGTTGGCAGACATTGCCCATAATTGATGTTACTGTAAATACAGTCTTTCCCACAAAATGCCCGATGGCATCCAAGTTTAGCAATGGGAATTTCTGCTGTCATGATCACAGTGAGATGTTATCCCTGGCTGGGATTCCACTTTCAGCACTGCTGCTGTAAGTTGCCTATAGTAGCTATGGGCAATGTGGATACAGAGTTGGCAATGCCTGCTGGCCAACCAAAGACATTCTACTGACTGCAGAATTCAGCTGAATTGAATTTACTCGGTTAAACTTGGAAGACCTTAGGTTATTTGTGAAGATAAATCCTATTTACAAGAGTAACCCTCCTTCTAGTGACAGGTTTGTGGTTCAATCAAACCACTCCCCCAGACCTCCTGGTGTGAAGCAGGGGATCAGTTAGAAAGATATTTGTTGGAACTGTAGTTACTGGGACAAATGGGGTGGTCTCAACTGGGGCTGACATTTTGTGACCCTCTTGACTTTGGGGAAGGCCAATTAATAGAACTCAGTACAAAAATCCAGCTCACAAAGCCACAACACTGCACAACACTCCAGATTACAGTGCATATAATAGGTTTTGTTCACAAATAAATGGTCAAAAAGTATATTTACATGCCCAACAGCGCATAAAAGACTGACTCAATGTTTTGCACTGGCTAGCATTTGTCAAAAGTCTTGACAAAAGGACGCCGATGGCCTAGAGGTAGTGAATCGTGCTGCCGTGCAGGGATCAGAGTTCAAGAGCAAGCTCAAGTTGCCATGTCGGAGACAGGCCAGGGCAAGACTGCTGTATGCAGCAGCATACCTCAGCCAGGGAGGGTCAGTGGTGTTGGCGCACCACTGCAATCTCTACGGCTGAGCCAGGGAGCTTGCTTCTGCTGCAGGGCTAGCTGTGAGCATGTGAGGCCATAGGCTGCGCTCACATCAGTGGAGGAAGGAGGGTAACTAGGGACACAAATCCCACTGACATCTGAATGAAGGTCTGAGTCTAGGTACTCCCTGGCCCCTATTGCCTGCTGGAACTGCATCCTGATCTACACAAGTGTGTGGACTGCCACAGAGCTAAGGACAGCACCCCCAGCCCCTGCCATGAAGTTCAAGTGGTGGGGTGATTTAGTGGGTTACTGGGTCCAGGGAAGCTAAGGAGGCTCTCAAACTGGGATCAGGGTATGTCTCTAGAAGGAAATTGTGGCAGGAGAAAATCTGCTACAGAAAAAGAATCTGGACAAAGCACTAGCCAGTGCAAAAATGTTGAGTCAGTCTTTTTTACTCTGCTGGGCATGTATATATTTTTGACTCTTTGTTCATAAATAAAATGTGTTCTATGCACCGAAATCTGGAGTGTTGTGCAGTGCTGTGTCCGTGTGAGTCAAACTGTTTTGTACTGATCTTTAATTATGTCCAAGCCCCAATGACTTGTTTCAGAGACTTGTTTCAGAGTGGCTTGGTTGGTTGGTTGGTTGGGTTGGTTCAATTAATAGAATTCTAGCCAGGTACTGCCACCGGTACCTGGGAAAAGGTGGGGCATTGTATTGGTACTTTTAGCAACCCTATTAGATGTTGTGAAACTGACAGTGGTAAGTGACAAGACCAATTGAAACATTCTATTGATACTTGAATATAACATGGATGGGCAAGGAGGAGTTATATCTGTGTGGAATCCCACGGTTAGCAGACAGTGTAGGCGATCACAAGTAAAGTGCATGACACCAGGCCCTGCTGCCTGGAGTGTACAACAAGTTTGAGCAGCATTTGTATGCCGGACTGTACAAGGAACAATAGCTGAAGATCAACACGTGGCCCTGAGGAGAGCAGGTGGACCTTGAAGGCAGGAGAGAACTGTGGTTGGACACAAATCCTGAAGGCGGAGAGTCAAAGATGTCAAACCATCAAGGTGAAGTAAACAAGGCTGCAGCCCCATGGAGCCATTGTTGGGAACCGTGAGTGTAACCTCGGATTACACAATCAAACAACCCTGTGTGTGAGTTCAGAGTTGATTTTACAGTTGACAACCAGGCCAGATTATAATTACCTCATTTGCAGAGGTGGGAAGTCATTTTAGCAATTGAATGTTCTTTAGGAGAATTGTTATGAGCTTGTTACTCTATTTATTCCATTCAACTCTGAGTACTGAGGAAATGCCATATAGAGCTTTATGGGGAGGGAACCCGATGGGAGATACAGAGCTGTAAAATATGTAATGAAATGAACACCCAGCACTGAATGTATAGCAGAGAAAACATTAATGGTGCATTGCTATTTGCACAGACTATTTAATAAACACTTATTTGCAGAAAAAATAGGGCCTCACCTCTGTGGGTACATGGGAGACTATCCAGCGACTGATGCTCTATAGGGAGACTGTGTTAACTGCTCTTTCCTTTGCAGGTGCCAGTGTGTTAATTAACCTGTGTTGCAACTTAAACTGTTATCCGTATTGTCTGATCACCTACTGCCCATGCCACTGTTGGAGTGGTCATTGTGTTAGTAAAAGTGGACTGGTTGGAGGCTTTAACTACAATAGAGAGGTGGGAGGTATGGCATCCCAGAGGGGTTTATACCATATTATCAGCTAGCCTGCTACAAACTATCTCTGGGTGAAGGCATCACACAACAAAATTTCTGTGGATATGAACCCCTCACAGGTAGTTAAGCAAAGAATCCAGGAGCCAACACTATCATCTTCAGCATCCCGGGCAGTGTATGGGGGACCCTGTTCCCATAAAAAACTTACACAATAACATGTATTCATTGGTTCACTGGGTGACTTGTGTAGGTAATATAATCGGAATGATTAATAGGGTGAAGGTTTATAATGAGGGTACTGAGTGAGATTGTAGTAAGGTAGCTAAGGAAAGAATACATAACTGAATGATTGTGCAGTGTAGGTTTGGAATACACTCTCTTTCCTTGCTACAGGGACTACTACCACCTGTTAAGGTGCCATGAAGAACACAAGAACCCTCCTGAGGTAAGTTCCACCACTAGAGGTGCTGAAGGGATATAAATAACCTTATTCAGAATGTTACTAGAGAGACAGAGAAGAGACTATGTTTAGTTTTGTCACAACCTTTTCATCACATGCACCTTTTAGAAAATATATCAAAAAGCATTGGTATATTTTGGGAGTGACAGGGTCTTGTAGAAATCATAGATAGATAATCTAGAATGGCCTGTCTAAAAGCCCCAGCTATCAAGAATACACTAGTCCAAAGACACCACATACAGAAATGTACTGTAACATGGTTAGAATGTAAACTGCAGGGCTCTAACTGTGCAAGCGATGCACCTACTGTAAATACACATATTACAACTGGGAGCACTCTAAAAATTCCCACACAAATAAGATCTATATATCAGTTTATGACCTGTAACATTACTGGTCCTATTTCTTTGGTTGAATGCACCTGCAGGACATTCTGTATGGGGAAAACTATTAGGAGCTTCAAGACCAGAGTAGGAGAGCATTGCAGGGCAATTGGGGGGTCTGACTTATGCAACCGCACTACATACTGTATACATCAGGCAGTTAACAGCTCTGATCATACCTTCTATTTCAGCACAATAGACAAGTCTGCTCAAACCCCAGAGGGGTGATTTTAATAACTTAGTTTTCAGAAGAAAGATTTTGGATCTACAGTTGGCAAGCCATCAAGGCACTGGGTCTAAATATGGATTTTGATTTAATACCGTTTATGAAATAAGATATGATCTTACTTCAAGAAGGTTCCTGCAGTAGGTCTTCACATATAGGGATGTGCCCCTGGTGTCAGGTTCCAATGGCAAACTTGTAGCTGTAATCATCAGCGGGGACCCGCCCCAAGCGTCAGGTGGCGTGGCAGTCTGACTCCATAAAGAAGCCGGTCCCGTGCCTGCCCTCCAGTTCTTTCCCGCCATTGCCTCAGTTTATTCAGCAGACGTTTAAAACAGCGATCAGTCACCCACTTTATATTCAACAGTTTTATCAACCACTTTTTCGCAATTTTGAGCGAGTGTCCAAAAAGAAGTGCACCAAGTGCGGCGCTCAAATCCCGTACAGGGAAGACCACTCCCATTGCCTCCTTTGCCTGGGGCCTAAGCACAACTCAGCTGAGTGTGCCATCTGCCAGGGATTCAACCAGGCTACCCGGACCCAACGCAAGCGGACCCTCGAGGCTCACCTTCTCACCCATCGGCTAGCTTTATGGAAAGAGCCCAGGAACTTAGGGACGCCGCCATCGCCAGCCCCAAGAAAGAAGAAGAAAGACAAGGAGAAGCACTGGGTAGGAGCCTGTCACCACAAGGAAGGCCTTCCACCTCTAAGACCATGAGTACTATTCTTCTGGGCCCTCCATCCACTTCTGTGGGCCAGATCCCTTCTCCCTCCTACCGAGGTGAGCAGGCAGATGGGGTAGCCTTTCTTGAGGTCTCTGTTTCCACTCCTTTGCATAGCACTACCATTATGTTGCCCTCTGGCCCTGCGCTGGGCACCGGCCCAGACTGATCAGCCTGTCCACAGTTTCTCTGCCAGACAGCCCGGCCATGACTGATAAGTCAGATGACAGACTACCCGTCGATGGCAAAGTCATTCCTACTCACCCATTGGGCTCCTTGAGGCCCCTAATGACAGCACAAGTGTGCTCGCTGGAGATTCTTCATCCCTGCTGATTTCTTCACCCAGGGATTTGCCACCCAGTCCCAACTTGTCTCTGCCTTGGATCGTTACCCAACCTGTTGGAGTCTCTCCCAGAACTCCCCTTTACAGGTTTCACTCTTGACCCTGGACCTTCCTCCTCCATGAGGTCCATTGCCAGACTGGGATCTGTTAGGCATGAAGCCCTCCTTCAGGACCCTCAGGCACCACTCCCGATCCCCTACCACTTCCCAGTGGACCTGTGACACCCCACCGCCGGTCCTCGTTGACCTTCAGGGCGGTTTTCCAGGCCTGAGCCCCCATATTCTGCTGCCAGGTAGCCCTCAATGGATCCTTCATATCCATTGCCATAAAATGTGCCGCTGACCAGGACTACCCAGCGTAGCTAATCCAATGCCAGGATATCTGATGCCAGGATACCCGGCGCCAGGTTACCCTCACCGGGTACCCAACACCTGGATATCTGACACCGGTGTATCTCTACACCGGATAGCCACCTTTAGGCTATCCGCCAGGCTGCCCTGGTATCAGTACCCTATTGGCACCACCCAACTTACCAGGGTATTCAGGGTATCAGCCTCCTCCACCTCCTCCTCCTCCACCGCAGCCGCTGCCTGATCGAGAGTCAGTTCCAGCATGGTGGCAGGATAGAAACATAGAAACATAGAATTTGACAGCAGATAAGAACCGCTTGGCCCACCTAGTCTGCCCATTTTCCTACCTAACAGATAAGCTGCAGATCCTAGTTAACCAACAGCTCATACCAGGACCCAGCTCATTACTGAAATCAGACACTCCCAACCATTGGGGGCTATTCCTCTACCCAGAGACTCCCTCTCCAGTCCCTCTGGGCCGAGCTGAGGTTCACTCCTGTGGGAGGCATTGGGCAGGACCCTTCTCTTCCCAGTGGCTCTAAGCCCTCTGATTCAGACATAGATTTGGACATCAACCATTCTGACCTCGCTCCCGTCAAAGTTCCTCAAAGAATCTCCCAAATCCTCCAGAGGACCATTCATTTGGGAATTTGTTGAGAACTATCCAGGCAGCGGGACACTGGCCTTGTAAGGAAATAGATCCTCAGTGCAAAAGATTGGCTGAGCACCTTGATCTAGCGACTACAGATCCTCTACCCATCCCCCTTGGATGGGCCCTCACGAGGACCTGGTCACTACCGTTTGGCAACAGCCCTCCTCCATCCTGGCTGTTTCCAGAAAAGCTGATAGAACCTATTTCCCCAGAAGGGATTTCTTATTTGACATCGCACCTGAAAGCCGCCTCCATGGTCATCACGGCCACGCATGACTGGTCAGCTCAACCCAAGCACCTGAGTTTGTCTCCACTAGACAAGGACTTATGGCAACTGGACCAATTTGGTAGAAAGATCTACTCATCCACTTCTTGTGCCATACAGTCACTAAATTATGTGTCCCATATGGTGGCTTTCCAGAAGGCATCTCTTGCTAAGCTAGAGGGGACCTCAGGCTATCCCTGATGAAAACCTCAGGGCCACATTGTTGGGCAGCAAAGTCCGTATGAACAAGTCCTCTTGCCATCATGCTCTCCGAGCCACGTATGATTCCGTGGACTCAGTAGCTCGGCTGCGCCACAGGGATCTACCTCATCAGCTGTCATGGCGCTGTATTGCAGATCTGGCACAGGATGTCTAGTCATCCCTTTTGATGCACCCTTCAGGGGTTCCATCCTTTTGGTGGTGATGCAAAGGATATTATAACAGGGCTGCAAGAGTGCGGACGATCTCTTAGAGACGTACACTCAATGTATTGGACGGGTCAAAAGAAACAGTCATTTCATTGCCAGAGATGATGGAATAAGACCAGAACAAGCATCAAGGCCAAAATGCACCACTGGCTCTGGGGCTCAAACCCCTCAGGCAAAGTTTGCCAAACTAGCCTCAGGGGCCAAAGCCCTCCCTCTGCATCCTGACTCCCCTCCTTCCACTATCTCCATTCACTCGGAGGAACGGTAGGAGGGAGGTTCAGTTCCACCTGGAAAGGTGGGAGTCCATCACCACAGATATATGGGTTCTTCAGCTCATACAATGTGGTCACTCTATCGAGTTCCTGGAGATTCCACCTCCACACCATCCAGGAAGGTCCTTTACCTGCCAGGTCAGATCCTCATCATCCACCAGGAAATACAGGCCCTGCTGCAAAAGTGGCCTTAGAATTGGGGTGGTACTGGACACAGTCCAGAGCAAGGCCTTTGCCATTGGATCGGGCCAAGACCTTAGCTTCCAAGCCACTCTGGAGGCCAAAGCTCGATGGACCCCAGCACACTTGGTACCCTGTCTCTTGGGGCCCATGACAGCGGCCATTCCTACTGTTCCCATGGCCAGACTGCACATGAGGGTCACCCAGTGGTCTTTCGAGTCCAGTGGGACCAACGTTGGACGACATGAACCAACTGGTCATGATCTCCAACAGCCTGCAGAAGGATCTTCTTTGGTGGCAGGATCTCACCAACCTGTTAGTGTGAGCTCCTTTCCACCTCAGACCTCTACCCAAACCCTCACATGGACACCTCGATATTGGTTGGGAGCCCACCTGGGGCCACAAAACCCAAGGATCATGGATCCCAGGAGCAGCAGCTCCATATCAATGTCCTGGAGACCAGAGCAGTACTCTATGCTCTCCAGGCCTTCCAGTCATTACTCCTCCCTGGAACACTTCTGATCCAGATAGACAACATGGTGACTGTCTGGTATCTCAACAAACAGGAGGCACCCGGTCGTACCCTCTGTGCAGGAAGCAATGGCGTATGGTACTGGGCAATTCAGCACGCGGTCAGTTTCTGACAGCAGTCCACGTCCCAGGCGTGCACAGCGTTCTGGCGGACAGTCTCAGCTGATCAGTAGCCAGGGCTCATGAGTGGGAATTAAAGCAGGATGTGTCAAGACCTGTTTCTTCAATGGGGCCAGCCAGACCTATCTGTTCATCTCCCTATTCAATGCAAAACTACCCAGCTTTTGCTTGCTCGTTCCTGGGCATGGTGCTTTTTGGTGAGATGCACTGTCTCTCTCGACAGGGAGGTTTCTATATGCATTTCCTACCTTTCCTCTTATTCAGAAGGTTCTGTTGAAACTTCAGGCAGAAGGGCCATTTAATCCTGATCGCCCTCTGTGGCCTTGGCAGATTTGGTTCCTGCTGTTACAACAGCTGCCTCTAGAACCACTGGTCCTTCTGTCAATATCTCATGACCTTCTGTCTCAGAAGCAGGGCACCCTGGCACATCTGAGTCTTCAGTCTCTTCACCTCCATACATGGCACCTGTGGACATAGTGGTTTCCGCTATGGAGTTTCTTCCCAGGTTGCTCTGGTCCTGGTAGAAGCCAGAAAACCTTCTATCAGATCTACCTATGCATGAAGTGGAAGAGGTTTTCTATCTGGGCCACAGCTAAACTCTTGGATCCCTTTTCTTGCTCAGCCTCCCAGGTGTTAGAGTACCTCATACATCTTTCTGAGTTGGGCCTCAGTTACTCCTTCATTAAAGTCCATCTTTCATGGGTGTCAGCCTCCCACCTCCCGTGGAGGGCAAAACCATAAGCGCAGCTAGAGGTTTCAAAAACTTTCTTGAAGGGTATCCTTCACATTAAACCTCAGTCTGGAACCCCTGTCCTCCCTGGGATCTCAATTTTATGTTGAAGAAACTTACTTTACCCCTTTTGAACTGGCAGCAAGTTGCAAGATGCACTTCTTGTCATGGAAGACTTTATTTTTAGTTGCGGTTACTTCAGCTTGAAAAGTTTCAGAGCTTCAGTCTTTTGTTTGCAGACAACCTTACAGTATTTGATTTTTCACAAGGACTGGGTGGTCCTAATCCTTCCTTTCATCCGAAAGTGGTTTCGGAGACAACTCTCAACCAGAGTGTCAACTCCCGGTCTATTATCCTCAGCATTCCAACAGGGAAATATCTGTTACACACCTTGGATGTACCGGATCCTGAGTTACTATACCTCCCGGACTAAGGAGGTTCGTAAGCAAACCAACTTTTTGTGGCCTTGCCCCAGTGCCAGGGCAAGCCATCTCAAAGCAGACTATCTCTAGGTGGCTGGCTAACTGCATTCACTACTCTTACCAGAAACATGGAGAGACCCTTCCGGGGCAATTAAAGGCCACTCCACCAGAAACATGGCAACTTCTACCATTTTTTTCAGGAATGTGTTGACTGCAGAGATCTTTGCAGTGGCCACTTGGTCTTCTGTCCACACCTTCATTAAACACTGCAGTCTGGACATTGCCTCTAGGCGGAGCTGCCTTCAGCCTTGCTGTTTTGCAAAGTCTTCTATCCTAAGGCAAAATCTCAGTTGGCAGACGTTTTCCTCCTCCCAGAACCTTGTTTTCAACTCCTTCTCTTTAAACTGCTTGGTATTCAGTCCTATATGTGAAGACCTACTGCAGGAACCCTCTCGAAGATATAGCAGTTACGTAAGAACTTACCATAACAGAAGATCTTCAAAAGAGGTTCCTGCAGTAGGTCTAGTTTCAACCCACCTTCCCCAGCTCCTGGAAATTTTTCCTTTCCTTACTGCCTAGCCCATAGGTCTAGATAGGGCACAAGGTCCTAGGAGTTGTTACTCCTTCCTTTCTACTTACCTTTCTTTAGGTCTCCGGTGGAAAAGAACTGGAGGGCTAGCAGCACGCCCCTTTCATAGTCGGGCTGACGCTGGCGTCACCTGACGTTAGGGTCGGTCCCACCGATGATTGCTAGCTACAAGTTTGCCGATGGAACCTGGACGCTAGGGGCACAGTCCTATATGAAGGCCTACTTCAGGAACCTCTTTGAAGACCTACTGTTACATTAAGTTCTTACATAACTGCTATTTAACTGTCCTCATGCATTTTCAGTACTATTATGTTTTTCTGTGTTTCTCTTATATTGTATCAGAAGGCTTTGGATTAGATACAATCCAGGATGATTAGGAGGGCCTGGAAGCTGCATCTTTTAAATAGTTTTAGTTCTTCATCTATAAACTCCTGGAACTTAAGAGCAGCTGATGCCTTCAGGAGGCTTTACCAAAACATAATATTTAGACACAGTCCAGCTTGTATTTCACATTAGTTCTGTATGCCACCTCCCATTATTTATTACTGAGGTCATCTGCATGAAAACAGGATCTTTGCTCCTGAAGAGTTCATCTGTTCCATTGCTGTCTCCTACCTGAGGTCATAATGCACTGGTTGTGACATCACAGTTACTCCCATAGCAACAGATTGTGATGTCACAAAGAGGATTATGACTTGAAGTAGGAGTCAGCTATAGAGCAGAAGAACCCTGAGGATAAAGATCATGTATTCATGCAAATGTTCTTAGTAATAAATACTGAGAGTAGGAATCTTTAGAATATATATGGAATGGAAGCTGAACTGTACCTAATTATGTTTTTCAAAGTTTTTTACAGCCAGCAGCTCTTAAGTATTAACTTGTATTAGATGAAGAACTGCAGTTTATAACTTCTGGTACCCATATGATACAAGATATTTTAAATAAAATGTAGGAAGAGAGAAGTTATATGGGTTTAAACTAAACATTTTATAACAACTGTATGGGTATTGTACTTATCAATTGCATGTTTTGTACCTTTTCACAGACTGCACATATCACTGTACTGTTTTTCATGGGTGTTATTATATTTATTAGTGAGTGTCAATGTTTGTAATAGCAGTACACACTCAAACATCTGATCATTATTGACATCATACTTGATGTCATTGGTCGATGGACATATTTAAGTGCACTGATTCTGTGTTAATGTCACCTTTGAAAAAGGATCAGAGGATCGAAACATGTCAGGTGAGGTTCAGGTACCTGTTGTCCAGCCATGTATTTTTGCATACAATAAAATAGCACTATCTTCACTTTAAAAGCACGTGGAGTCTATTGTGTTATTCCTGAAAAAGGAGACAGTCAGTGCCCAATTTTTCTGAGTTTATAATTGACTGTTATTAGAGCACCACCCTCCCAGTGCATACCTTTGTCTGTTTGTATGTTTAAGTGTTGCAAGGATGAAGTCCCTTTGACCAAAGGTCCTTACAGAAGAGGACTCACAGATCCCTTAAGGAGAGAGAGAGAGAGAGAGAGATGCCAACGAAGGCTAAGAGGGAGATGGTCGAGCGATGAAACAAGTGTCCAAGGGAGGCTGAGCCTGTGCAGTTCAAGTATTGCTCGGTGCCACCCACTGCCTCACTAAACTGTAGGCTACACTTTTAATTCACTGGTCCATTGGGTGACTTCTGTTGGAGTGCTTAGGCAATGTAATTGGAATGATTGGCAGGATGAAGGACTGTAATGAAGTAGGTAAGGGAGTGAATACATGTTTGAATGCTTGTGCAGCGTAGATTTGGCATACATTGTCTCTATCCCTGTTACAGGGACTACAACCATTTTGGGATGCCATGAAGGCACAGGAACCCTTTTAAGAGGGGTACCATCCATAGTGGTGCCAGCAGTATGAAGTCCCCTCAGACCAAAGGTACCTTACAGAAGAAGGCTAAAACTGATGAATGAAATATACACATTAATTATTTCTGATAAGGATAAAAGAATCACAGCCCCAATGTATGCCAATAATGAAATAATGATGAACGTGAAGTTCCACAGAATGTTTATTCATTTGATATACAGTATTATAACCTTCAGCATGAAAGAAAGGAACAACACCCTTATGGAAGACACCTCTGGGGACCAAAGGTATAGGTTGCCAATCCTCTTAACTTAGGAATGTTTTAATAGCACTGGAGCATGGGCCTTAGATGCACAGCTTCAAACAAAGGATAATGTGGTCTACTCCTCTATCTCAAATGAGTGTTCGAACCTCCTAAAAAGTGTTGTAGGGCTGGCCATACAGCCAAAGGACACCTCCGAGGAAGGACTCCACTCATGGAAGTGCTTGGAGGCCAGAGCATGGTGCCAAAAGAATTATGGAGCAGCTGAAACAGCCAGATGGAGAATGGAGACACATACAGCTGCTTCAGGCCTGGCTTCCTAATACTCTTTCTCTGAGAGCATGATCCATGAGGCAACATTAAAACCAAGGCATTGAGGGTAACACCTGAGGAGACAGAACCCTTGAAGGGCACAAAGAGAGTATTTAAGAGGCAGAAGAGCAATCGGGTGAATACATGATTGTGGTGAAGTATACCTAGATACATAGAAAATGACAGCAGATAAGGGACCTCTTGACCCACCCAGTCTGCCCTATTTATCCATGCCTAGTATGAGGTCTGATGAACAAGCTGAATGCCAGAGCACCAAGTATGTTGACAAAGCAGTGAAACCCTGTATGATATAATGGAATGATGATGAGAAGCAATGTCCTGTAAGCATACTGGTGTAACCCTCTTAAAATTGCTGGGTTTACATAGCTCCTCAAACACCCTGACTTCCCAGCCAGATATGGCCATCACCACTGTGCTTCCACTGGTCCCCAACTGAACTCCTGCAGTATAGGGACAAAACTAGGAAAGGGAGGTGGAGCCAGAAAATCTTCAGCACCTTTTGACCACAAAACCACAGCTCCCACTGCCCTTTAAAGGTCAAGTGCATCAACATTCCTGATGGTGTGGTATTTCCCCACCAAATCCCTGAATGGATCAGACCGCAAGCACAACCATGCAGGAAATACTGAGGCACCAGATACTTGTTTAAGGGCAGGAGTCTTCTAAATGAAGGCTTTTGGGGACCATGCCCAACTGACAGACAGGGCACAGCCATGATTGTGCACCTAATCCAATTATAGCATCAAAAGGGTCAGGGGTTGCATTATAGGCCTATCAGCTGCAGAACCTGTGAGGGGAGCTGCTAGAGCTCCTGAACACAGAAGAACTGCCTTATATCCTGATGCCAAATCTTGGCCAAAGATCTACTGAGTGACATCTCCAACCTTCCTAGAGTGATTGACATTTGCCATGGATCAATCAGGAGCTGACATTCCCCAGTAAACAGCAGAGGCTGTTCCAAAGTTAATTCAGTCTGTGTGTGCCTGCAGTGAGAAGCAGGGTGGTAAAGCTGCTGCAGAGCCAGACAGTGCCTCTTCCTGACGAGATGAGGGAACATAGAAGCAGGACACCTGCAGTGAGAAATAAGGGAGGTAATCACATGCTAGCCCAGCACCAAACCAAAACCTGAAGGCTGCAGCACATTCAAGAGACTATTGCTGTGCTGCAACTGGAGTGTCGTGAAATTCTAGCAGGTGCCACAGCTAGGTACTGATTAATGGTACCCCCTGGACTGGATGCCAGGACACACTGGATGGGGCAGATACAACTAGTTTCACAGGAAAAATCTGCCCTGTGCATGAGACATTTGTTCTGCTGAATGCTGAAGTCATGAGAAGCCTGGCGTGGACTGGAAAACAGCTGGCATATCAACTGTCAACAGAAACTGTCACAGACAGGTGATAGAGAAAGACAGAGAGAGAGAGAGAGAGAGAGAGAGAGAGAGAGAGAGAGAGAGCAGCCAGCAAGAGAGGAACAAGGCTTTCCTGCAACCACAACAATTGTGTATCACAGTTTAAGTTAGTTAATGGACTAGGCCATTGGGATGGGATTTACAGATACCTTTCTTGGGTTTAGAAGCCTTTAGGTTTGGGGTTTTAAACTGTAATTAAGCGTTGCTTTAATCTTTTAGTGCACCCACCACATGCCAACCACATGCAATGTCATCAGACCTGCACTGTTTCCATGGCTTGGTACCAGTGAAATCCAATGAGCTACCTCATAGATTTAAGGTCAAAACTGATACCAATGAGGAAGAGAGTAGCACCCTTGAATACAGGTGGGCAGGAAAAGCATATCTGCAACACATGGAATTGAACATCTACATGGCACAGGAACCATACGAGAGCAGCAAACAGTGAAAGCTGCATGGAAGAAGGAGAATGCCAGATCAGAGGGGAACAGACCAGAGAAGCTGGTGAGTGAAGCATATGAGATACCTACAGCAGAAAGGAGGATAGAAAAGTCAGGCAGGAGCCATCAACCCCATGGCTACTGCAATGAAATGAGCATTGAAGGGCGCTTGAGGCTGCTTGGTTTACGTACCACTCAGTGGTGGGGGTATGGTGTGCAGTGCTTGTTGCCCCACTGGGCTGCTTTTAATTATCAGGAGGAGTGCATAAATCCAACTGCAGTCGTTCCATACTATATTGGGCTATAAATGGAGACAGCTCCATAATTTTGTAAACCAGGAGGTGCCTACTGTATGAGGATAAGCAACTCTTAGATGTGCAGGATCAGGAGTGTGCACAACACAAGTACTGGAACACAGAGCTTAGCAGTATTCCCACAGTATGCCCTGTCCACAGTAGGTAAGGCATGACTAAAGCTGAATAAAATAATTTAATGTTTTATTACCATTAACACAGTAAATTCTACTTTTGCAAATGTTGGTACCATGCACGGTCTAATATTTTGTATTATTATACTGCAATGGTCACTTTCTGCCATTGTAAATCCTTGCAACTTTGTCAATTTTTATCATGTGCATCTGATATTCTGTATTTTGCATTATACTTGTTACTCTAGTTCATATCGTACCTTGTATTTATCACATTTTGTTTATTCTGTTTCTTGCCACCTTGGAACACCACTCCTCCACCCGCCCCACCAACACCACCGAGTGTCATACCTGGAAATGAGCTATGATTCAGTGTGTCCCTCCTGTCAACACATTTTAAAACATAAATTAATAAATAAAAGTAGATGGCAAAGTCAACCTGAACAGTGCATACTGGTTTTACAAGTAGATTTTACAAAAGGGTAAAGACCTAAAATGTGATAACATGTACTATGCCTTTAAAACTCCTTGCTGCTAATGCATCAGAGGTGATCGCCACTGCTGATGAAGTCAGCACTGCTCTGTTAGGGCAGGACTGAGAATCATCCGATCTGTGTGCTGACTGAACCATATCTGAGTTTGCACCCATTCAGGACTGGTTTGGGTTGGGATCCTGTGCTTAAACTGGGAACGTTCTAAAACAAGCATTTGTCAATGCTGGAGTTTGACGTTGGGATTGCTGTTGGTACATACTGATTTGCAGGACTGCAGTTCCCAGCACAAAGAACAAGTTATGCCACCAAGTCCACATACACAGTCATTTTTGGAATTTGTTCACCAAATTTTCAACATAGGCTTTTTGGGAGCCCACCCCTTACAATGAACAGTGGCACTGTCATTTCTTTAATTGGTCCTGAAAGATGATTCTCTGCAGTGACTGCAAAATCACCTTTTGGGACCGAGTAACTCAGATGACAGTGACCGAATTCATGAGGCGGGTCCCATGAACCCCATGTTGAAAATTTGGTGGAAATTCACAAAATGGCCAAGATATGCACCAAAGTTAAAAAAAAAAAACATTTATGCTATTATATAGCTTACTGGCATTTCTTCAGTTCACTGTCGGCTTTGAAGAGTGCAGACATGTTCCTGGTCCACCGAAGATCATTGTGCGGGGGCTCTGGAGGTAAGCATGGGGTGAGGGGTGTGAGGAGGTGGGGTGCGCAGAGAGTGGGCACGGGTTGGGGAGGGCCACCAGACTCAACGAGGACCGTTTTCTAGTTTTGCAGGTTTAAAAAATAAAAACATTGTGGGAAGGTTTTCTTTCTTACAGGGACTTTTGGTACACTGGGGTGGGCTCCAGCTGCCACCTGAGTGTTTGTTGGGGGCTGTAGCCAGCAGGGATTGGACATCCCGTCAGCATATACTGAGTGTTGGAGGAACAAGATCCGAGGGGATTGAGCACCCCTTGGCACATAACAAATTGGGGGTATTATGCTGATGGGGTGGGCTCCCCATTAGCAAATTAACTGGAGGGGGCATGCTGACAGGGGGATTGGGCACCCCGTCGGTTTATTTTTAACTGTGATGGGGCATGCGGACAGCCTGGGCTTGTGCTTTCACACTGCTATAGGCTATAGCAGTGTGAATGTGCAACCAGGAATGCAACTTCAAAGGACTGAGTCATGCCACTATTGGTGTGGCTCTATCCTTTGAAAAGTAGTCCAACTCCACCCCAACAGCTGAAAAACAGTCATTGTCAGCCTGCCGACTGATTCGCCTGCCGCTGACCTGCCCAGAAATGGAGCTCTCCATTAGGCACACCCTGTAGAGCACCTCTTATACCAATGAGTTTGTCTGCATCTGCGCCATGACGAACTCAAAAATTACTCTTGTGGAAATTGCATTTTGAACTACAAATTGACAGCCATGTTTGCACACCTTTAGCTCACCCTGCCATGATTACAGGATCAGAGGTTGAATTTCTACCCAGTGAGGGATTTTTTTCCTACCTGGAGGGCCACAAGGGCTCATGGACTATGGATGGACCTAATTAATTCAGAGACCTTACCAGCCACCAATCACCTGTCGAGTAACAGGCTTCCAGGACTGCTTGTCAAGAAAGATCTGTATGAAATCTCAATCGAGTATAGGACTGCCAAGTGCTTCAGAAATTGTGCTGCAATAGACTGAGCTGTAAGAATGAATAAAAAGTAAAAAACAGATCCCTTGCTGGGGAATGAGAGCATTCACGTGCTGAGCCTCCCATGACTGTGAAGTCCCTGCAGCTGCAGCTGCATCGCGGAGAGACTGTGAGTGAATTGTCACTGAGACTGCTGGGTCATCTGCGCAGCATGTACCATAGCCATATACAGGCCATCATCACCCTGCAAAACTGGATGCCTCGACATGAAGAGTGGCACAGATTCTGATCAATCAGAGAATAGCTGAAGCTTTGAACTGCATCAACAACCCTGACACAAAGTGAGAGGTAGAGACTGAAAGCAAATGAATGACTACTTAGAGGATCAGAGATCTGTGACAGTAACCTCATCCTACAGCGGAGATCCTCTGGTAATCAGAACCATGAAGAGAGCCAGAGATTGCCCTTGCAACTGGGACATTGTGAAATAGTTGAGAAGACATTTTCTGGAACTGGCTAGCTGGCCAAGGGGTTTACAAATACCTCTGCTGGACTTTTCTGCAGGTACCTCTGTTAGAGGTTTTCTTTCTTTGCATTTGCATGGCTTTTTGGGATGTGGGGTTTACTAAGTATTGCTAACGTTTTATTTTAAAGTGCACCACAACCAGCCAATAATGTATAATGTTAACAAGTCTACACCACTTCCATAGCTTTAATGTGTTTTAGTTATATTCACTACTACATATTTCAGCCTGTATAGCCTTCATTGTTAATGCTTCTTCTACTCTCTCAGGTTGAGACAGACATGCTTGGCGTGTTAAAAAAATATAAGCTTTGTAATCTTGTGAACAATTAAGAAAGTAAAATAGAAATTGATACCGGCCGGTGGCACTGAGGGTTGAGGTGCTAGATGCCACACTGCACCACGCCGGGCGCCTGGGTTTGAAATGGACCTGAGTAGCCGGGGCTGGCAAGGGAGGGAGGAGGGAGGATCGAGCTTCCTCTGGATGGTCTCCTCCCGACTGGGTGGGATACCTGGGATGCACCAGCGTCCGACACTCCCATAGAGAGTCGGTGGAAGCACCGGTCCTTGAAGGGATGGGCGGCTCCGATACTAGGGGTCGGGAGGGGGACACCGTACAGCACATGAGAGGCTAGATGTGCATCAGAACGTCACCTCTGAACTGAGTCCCAAGCACCAATGTCCCCAGGGGATGGGACAGGGTGACAAAACAGAAACAAGGAAAAATCACCTCGTGCTCCTGGATGATGACCTCTCCACTCGCCTCAGACCACCAACACCAAGACAGACCCCACTGTGCAGAGAAGGGATGAGGCACTCTAAGGACAGATCATGGGTCCGGGATCTGGCAGCTACGATTGAGAGGCCTGAAGGAGAGGATCAAGAGGGTAGGAAAAACCAAGAGGAAAAAGAAAAAGTATAAAAAATAAGAATAGAAGTTGATGGTTAGCTAAATTACAGCAATATTTAAATATTGAACACACTAAAGAATGATACCATTCTGCTTTCAGATTATGTGAGAGGCCCAGCCTCTCAAGGAAGCCTTAAAGGCAAAATGTTGGTTAAAGTGCCTGAGCAAGAAATTAATAAAGAACACTACACTGAAAAGTTTTCTGAGTGCGGCTAGTGAACATCTTTGTTTCTTGCATTCTGAACCACATAGCAGCCCTACCTACTTTATTGCTATATTCAAAACTATCTGTGAAGTTTCCATCAGTGTTGGGTTCTGGACATGGATTTTAGGAGGCAGTATAGCTCAGAGGTTTAGGGTTCTGAGCTGCAAACCTGGAGACCTAGGTTTGAATCCCTCAGCCCCACTTGCATACTGTGTGACCCTGAGCAAGTCACTTAACTTCCTTGTGCTCCCAGATCACACCTGGAAACAAGCTTCAACTTAGTGTGCCTTTCCTGGTTAAACAATGTCCCTTTTCTTTCTTGGACGTGTTTCTATTTCCCACACAGGAAGCGGACAATGGCCTTCATCACGGTGTATATACAGTGGTGATTACAGTCAGTAGCAGTTTTAGGGGACCCCTTGCTTAGCCCAGTGTACAGAAACAATCTCTGATCCTGGCCCCCACCTCATGAGATGAGGCTCATAAGTAACTAGCACTCAGGGGACCAGCTACAATAACAATTAAGAGTTCAACAGCTGCAGGCACCTGAGAAATCCTAATTTAGCCAGCCTAGTAGTGCAGTGTTAGTGCTTTTTGCTCACTACAGCAGTGATCTGGGTTTGGAATAGATTCAGATCGGTTGGGGGCAGGATTTAGCATTCCTAGGGACAGTGCTCTTCCCTTGAGGAGGGAAGCTGCATCCCATTTTATTCCTGCCACCTAGCAGAGCACAAGCTGAAAGACACACACTTGGGAGGGCCTGCCTGTAGTAACCGATAATGTGAGTGTCGTCTGCATGCACAATGCACGTGTCATTGGACACTGATGGCCTCACAAGAGAAAACAAGAGGAAAAACCCCAGCTGGCAGGCTAAAGTGAGCACTCACACAGGCTGCGCACCACCAGCGGCAGCTCTCACCCACCAGAGGGTTTCTGAGTGGTGAAGATAAGTCCTGGAGAAGGGGTGCTGAGGCTACAGGGTAGTAGTTATATAAAATGTTGTTTTAATTGCTGGATATTGTATATTTATGTTCAATAGTATGTTGTTAATGTATGTATTATGATTTGCAGTATGAAATTTTAATATGTTTGGCACCCAGAGCCTCCAGGATGGGCATTTCTTAAATAAAATTTGCCTTGCCTTGCCTTACCAGAAGAAAGTTGGGACAACCTGGAGGGTACATATGAACATACGAACATATGAAATTTGCCAGCAGATAAAGGCCTAGAGGTCTATCAAGTCTGCTCGAATGTGCAGCTAGCACCCTTATTCTGCAGCTGCCCTCCCTTCCACCCTTCCCTTCATTAACCCTCCCCTTGTCCTGTCCCATCCTCGTTTGAAGCAGTCCACTGTTCTACTGCATACCACTTCAGCAGGTAACGCATTCCACCCAGCCACCACCCTCTCCGTAAAAAGTGTCTCCTCATCTCTCTCCTGAACCTTCCTCGCTCCAGTCTCATATCATGGTCCCTGGTGGCCCTCCCTCCCTTACTTTGAATAGCCCCTCTGTACCCGTCTTGTTTATTCCTTTCATATATTTAAAGGTTTCAATCATGTCACCCTGTCTCTCCTCTCCTCCAGTGAGTACATGTTCAACTCCTTCAACCTCCTCTCATATGATAAGTCCCCAGCCCCTTGATCATCTATACCTTTACATACCTGGTTACATACCTGAATAAAAAACTGATTTAAAATTGACAGCAATAGTTATATAGTGTATGGTGGAATGCTATTGAACATGGAAATCCATGCTCTGAACAGCGTTGTTCTGCTGTCTTGGATATGTCATGGATGTTTTTAATCTGCACTGAGTACATCACCAGTGCAGCCTAACAACATCAAACGAAGTCGCATGTGCGTATAAAAGGGCTGTTGGTGAGAGAAGGAACAGAAGTTACGGCACCAGAGCAACACGCCACAGTAAGGATGTTAAACATTATTTTGGCGACAGTGTTTGCTAGGAATGAGTGCCAAACACTATAAAGATTGTATGAACACGCATACACCGACAAGGTTATTTTCTGATCTCGTGATTTCCGTGGTAATGGGACCTCTCGGGAGTTGCACTCGAGGTCTCTTGTCACCACGGAAACCACTCGATCAGAAAAATAACCTTGTTGTGTATGAGTGCTCATACACAGTCCCTCTGTATAGTCTATGGTGGAATGCTGTTGAGCATGGAAATCCATGTTCAGAACATAGAGGATAATGTATGGTCCTCTATCGTTGACGGTCAGTTAACAGTCGGAGAGGTTGCCAGAGGCGACCATGTAAACCTCGAGAACGAAGCTCGAGAGGTTTGATGCCGCCATGGCAACCTCGAGACGGTTAAAATTGGACCGCTGTCATAGAGGGACTATACATTATTTTTATATGTAATGGTCCCACTATCAAAATTAAATGGCTTACATTTTTAAAAGTCACCGCTATGCCCTTCAGTCCTTCCCGTGGGTTTCCTTCAGTCGGTTCCCGTTGGAAAAAGCCCATGACGCTAGACCATCTCATTAGCACCTATCGATGTGACGAGGATCGATCAGGTTAACAACATATCTACGTCACATCGATAGTTAACAACCTTAGGAAATGATGATTTCTCTAAGGTTAACAGCGCTCTAACATACATTATAGTGTTTTTATGTATGGTAGCTCCATTACCATTGAAATCAAGCAGATTACAACCTTGTAATCCTGCTGTTGTGATACGTCAGACCCTTGTAAACCTATCTCGTGCTTCATGTCATAGCAGTGGGTTTACAAATGGAATGCCAGTGTTATTCAGTATTCTATACACCAAGAATGTGATTGTTAGTCTCTGTACAGTATTCAGATCACATTCCAGTTGTCTCAGTTTACTGTTACTGAGTCTAGTAATCTCTATGTCTGATAGAGATTTCAATTCTGGTGCTATTTTGGCCCACTGACATTTAGTCCGTGTATCCTAATAAATTGTTTTCCTACACAATCATGTGGCTGTAGTGCAGATTCATTAACAAAGCAAGGCTAAATTACTTGTGTTCGGGCGGGGATAACTTCATGTCAAGTCCCAAACACTATAAATGACAATGCCTGATGTACAGGTGATAACCATGGTGTAACATAGAAACATAGAATTTGACGGCAGATAAGGACCGCTTTGGCCCACCTAGTCTGCCCATTTCCCTACCTGATGGATAAGCTGCAGATCCTAGTTAACCAGCAGCCTACTTCTTCCTACCCCCCACCCCTACAATTGCCTTATGACTGTCCCATGCATGCTTGAATTCCACCACTGTTTTGACTCCACAACCTCCTCTGGAAGGCTGTTCCATGCGCCCACAACCCTCTCTGTGAAAAAATACTCTAAATTACCTCTAGTCATTTCATGGTTGCTAGGGCAATTGTAAACCTCTCGAAGCTGCACTCTTGAGGTTTACTGATGCCCTAGCAACCACTCGAGGTGATTACAACATGGTTATCACCTGTACATCAGGCATTATCCTCTATGTTGTGTTGTCTTGGCTATATCACAGATGTTGTTATGCACTCTACACTGCAGTGGGTACCAGCAATAATTGCCTGTAACTGATAGCTGTACTGCAAAAGAATCCATGCAATTTCAAGAGTGGTTTTAGTGTCACACTTTGACCATGGCAGCAGGCTGAGACATTTACAGGGCTCAACTTAAAGGCCCTTTCATGCCATTATCCCTCACGAGGTTCATTCCCGGTAACTGGAGCCTTTTCCTGATGAGGTAGAAAGGCCGCCTGCCAGATGTGTGTTTCTGTATTATGCTGAAATCTAGGTCTCTGAAGAGAGTGCCCATAAAAGAAATTCCCTTATATGTAAATGGTGCCTCTCAGTCTAGGGAAAATTAACAAGCCCATAAATTACTCTCGACATTAAGACTCTCAGTTTTCTGCTGAAAGTATGTATGCAACATCTAGATAATATTCAGGCAATACCTTTGAGTATACTTGTCTTGTACTTTCACTCAAACTAAATCTTGTTTGTATTGCCATGAAGAAATCATTGACTCAAGCGATTGCCAGATTCTTTCTCATTTGTGCATATCTTACATATTGTATTGACAGAAAACAATTGAGAAATAGCTGTTTACTGTGCAAAATCATTCCTGTTCTTCCGGTACAGACATGTTATGAATAATGCTATACCTGCACAGATAAGTGAATATTCTGTTGGGAGGGAGCTATGATTTTGTTACAGGAGAACTACCCTGAACTTGTAAGTATTTTTTCCCTGTAGAACCTGATTTTTAATTAATTAATTAATTAATTAATTAATTTGAAAACTTGGGACCAGGAAAGGAACACTGAGTCAAGGCTTATTTCCAGGTGTGACTCGGAGGAGGGAGCAACAGATAAAATAACAATACAAAGTATTAACAAATTCAATGTTACAAAAGTGCAGTCAGCGGATAAAGACCATAGAAAGTGTATAATGAACAAGCAAGTAATATGTAGGCTATTGAACATTACAGCAAGTATATAAGGTTGGGAAGGAACAGGAGCAAGGGAGGTGAGGAATCTCTGCCGATATCTCAGGGAGGCAGGGGAGGAAGAGGCGCAGAGGAAGAGGGAGCTGGTTCCAAAGTGAGGGAGATGATAGGTGAAAGATGATTTGCCAGCCAAGGTGAGGGATATAGCAAAGCAAAGGTGTGGTGGTCCTTTGAGCAGAGAGAACAGGAAGCAGAGGGAACAATTAAGAAGAGTAATGAGAAGTAAGAGGAAAGGACCCAAACCAGAATTTAGATACAAAGGAGGTAAACTGCATCTGGTAACACGAATGGCAGATGGAGAATGGATTGTGATGTGTACAGGGTTGATTCTAGTTCTGTTATTGTTCCATTTTTACTGGCACTGTAGTTATTTCAGTGGTTATTTCTGATTTTCAGACTGATACAGATTATGTCCTTGTTAAGTTCTTACATAGCTGTCACAATGCATCAGTGCTCTACTATTGAACTCTGTGACTAAAAGAAACATAAAGTACATTACAGAGTTCTAAGATAGCACTCACCAGTACTGTATGTAAATAAAAAATACATACTGAATTTAACAAAAGACCAAAAAGATGGTGCAATAACAGAGTGAATGAGTGTTGAAAAACTGCTTCTACAGGAAATACATGTGAGCAGTTCAATGCAATTCCTTCTTAAGGGGTAATATTTGGCCCAGAAAATATGACTTGGTCTTTGTAAAACTATTGCAGAATAAGGTTCAAACTATTGTTTGTTTGGGTTAGTGGGCAGTAATAGAGTCTACAGTTGGATCTGTTGATGTAAAATAAATCAGCTGTACCCACAATCAGACTCTGGCCTTTTCAAACTATAAGTGGAGCTTTGCAGTAAGTTAAACAGAGAACTGAATTCTGGGTTTAGGATATCAAAACAAGGATTTGTTTAAAAAAATCACAAGGTGCAATTCTGATATGTTCACACTGAAACTGCAGCCCCTGTACAGCTTTATTAAGCTTGGGTGCACTGTAGCACTTCTGCACTTAAAAAAATCATTACAAAAAAACCTGTGTCATTCAGAAGTCTTAAACACAGCAATCAATTCTTTATATAAGACAATGTCAATACTCACTTTTAATTAAAAAGTCAAAATTGGCAGGGGAAAGAGTCAAACAATGCCCTTTGAGACCTGCTTGTGCTCAAGCTGCCATTTTCTGGCCAACGATATAGTTTACAAATTAATTCTACCCAGCTAAATAATATCCCTAGTTGTGTACATAATCTGAGCTTCAGCTTTATAATACTCCTTGTGTTTTTCTCATCACCGGACTGGTCTTGGTTTGGCACTGTGGCTTATTTATTATGTTTCATAACTGGGTCTCAGTAACTGAAAACAGTTCAGGAATATGGTCCAGACTGTAAGCTTGTGAGATGTAAGGATATGTGTGATGGTGATAATGAAACATTTTAAGATGAACATTTACAGAGACATTCTGAGTGATATGATCAGTCAAAAATGTAGTTTAGACAATATTTTGCCAAAGGGAAAAAACAGCTAATACAAAGAGGAAAATACAGTAAATGAAAGGGATTTTCCAGTTTTCTGAAAACAACATTACAGTTGGCTTTGCAAGACTCATGTCATTACACTGAAAACATGTGAATTTCAGGACTTTCCATTCTTTATTATTTATTTATTATTTATTTATTTATGTATTTATTAAATTCTCGGATTACAAATACCTTTGAGCAGAAACTGCTCCTTTACAAAGGTTCCACGTCAAAGGATGAGGGTCAACATACATACAGAGGTAGTAAAAGAATGCACAATAAACAACCAAAACAACTAAAAGAAAAATAAAGATACTCAGTTATAACATACTTTGAGATAATATTCATATAACGAGCAGCTTGAGTAGGCAGCTGGCTGTGGTAACAATAAGAGACAGAGGGCACCATAGGCAGTTAGTACTGCAGGCGTGCGACCGGGAGAGGAAGTTGGCAGGCTAATGGGCCACTGTCCGATGGTGGGGAAAACATACCTCTCAACTGTACCACATTACGAGGAACGTTCCTCATTTTACTTCACAAAAGCTCCCTGTTCCACATTGTGAGGACTTGTCCCTCATTAAGTTTTAACATTTTAAAGCAAAATCTATAGTAAATGATGCAAAAATATATTATTCAATTAATAACAGACTTTCTGAACATAAATACAAACATTTGAACAGTGTTCTGAGCTTCTAAGGTAAAGATTTGATTAAGTGTTCCACATTTTGCTCCTTTGTTCCACATTTTGAGAGGCAATGTTCCACATTTGGGGACAAAAGGTTGAGAGGTATGGGGGAAAATGTTGTCTTGTACCAGTGGGGATGCGAAGCAGGAAAGGAATCACAAGAAAGGAATATTATTTATTTGATAGACCACTAAGGCCTTTTCTGCTAGCAATTCTAGTATGCTCGTATCTTCATATTACAAAATCTATGTGCATGACAACAGACTATTTACCCCTTCAGTTTCATCAATTTCTGCCTCTTTTCTGGCCCTGATGTCATAACCATCTGCCTGTGACATCAGAAATATTTCCATGGCAAAACATTGTGAGGCACAAAGATAGTATTATGATGTCACAGCAGGTATAAATAGCAGACAAAGTACACGGCAAAGGATCCTTTTAATCAAATATCATCACTAATAAAAATAAGCATTTGTCAATGCCGAAAGTTCGCTGTTGGTAAGGCATTGATTTTGTATTGTTTCTTCAGATTTCTACCCAATAGTTTCAATATAATGTGTTTATCAGCACTGCTTCGGAGCATGATAGGTGTCATTTATAAAACAATGGCTGAAACATCATTGTACGCCACAAGTATTGAAGCACTTTTTGGGTAGGATTTGAGAAATAACAGCTGTCACATTCATGAGGTGATGTCAAAAAATGTCTATGTTGAAAAGTTGGGGTCAAAATATTGAAAATTACCACAGTTATGAGTGTGTGTCAAAAAATTGCAATGTAGACTCATAACTTTTGTAATGCACTAGTAGGTATGACCGCACCTGGGAACAGCTATACTGTGTGACACAAACTGTCTGCCTTTAAGCAGGTGGCAGTGTTTCTCTTTGTGGGTTTGAATTTGTGGTGGGTACTTAGCCAGAGGGTCGAGTGGGAGTGAATGTTACAGGGGCACCAACGACAGACATTGGTGGACCATTGTCTTGCAGGTTTTAAAAAGGGCGTTACCTTTATTTCAGTGGACACTGGGGGTGTGGCACCCCAGTGTCAGTGTTATAAATGGCAGGGGAGTTGTAGTTACAGTGGAACCTGCAACAGACAGCAGTGGACTATTTTCTTTTTACAGGCAATTAAAAAAATATGAGGGACATTCTTTATTTCAGTAGAAACTGGGGTACTGGGCGCCACCAGTGCCAGTGTCATAGTTGGCATTATCAGAGGTGGGCTGTCCAGTGCTGCATAACTAAAACGTGTGGGGAATGGTAGTTATGGTGGTGGTGGAAACAGATGTTGATTTAAAGTTTTCTGTTTTGCAGTGTTTTAAACACAAACAGTGGGGATAGTGGGGAGAGGGCATGCTCTGACAGAGAAAGGAAAGAGTGAGAAGAGAAGGCACAGCCGAAAGCTACGTAGCTGTTTGCTGACACAGCTTCATGGAAATTTTCTTTTTTATTTAGTTTTTGGTGACAAAGAAAGGAGGACTAGATCATTTTGCCTGTTTTCAGACTCATCCTGGGGAGGGGAATACAGATGGATGCCAACTGACACTGAACCAGATTAAGCTGTTGGTAGAATTTTTAGTCACTCAAACCCATCTGCCAGTGTCGAACAGACCCTCTTGTCTTACCCCACCCCTCTGAGCAGTCTAGCAGAGAGTCCATGGTGCAATTTAGATCACCCCAAGGATCAATCCCAGGAACTGTTTTCGCACCAATAGGTCCGATATTTGCTCAAGGAAGAGGGGTCAAACGCTGTCTGTGCATAGATGCAACCATAAGTTACTTTTTCCCATATAGCTCCCCAGAGATGAAAAAATCTACCCTCAATAGGATCCATCACTGTTTTAGTGACCCTTAGGGTAAGTTTTATGTATTAGAATAGTGACCCCATGTTTATGTGAATTAAAGATGCACCATAACATGCCCTTACCACCCTGACCATTTTAGCATGTTCTTATGGTATTAAGTGCACTTCTTGTAGTGGGGCTACTAATGCCTCCTGCCTTTTAAGTGCATTAAGTAGACTGGTGTGCTTGATGAGGGAAGATATGCCTCTCACATTCCAGGAGATAATAGTGACCTCTTTATTATTAGCCATAGTGGTCTTTGTCCCATTCCCTTGCCACCCTCCCAACCCCCTGATCATTGTTACAAGACTCACCCTTGATTCCCCTAAAATAAGTTCAATGTGGGTGGATAATGGAAATAACATCTAGACACATGCCAAACATAGTAGTAATAATAAGTGAAACACTGTCATTATCTGAACAAGAACCAAACAACATTTCCCACATCACCACTTCCCCTCCCTATTACCAGCAGTGAGTTATAGATAGTTCAATTAGTGCAGCAGTAAAAATGCACAGAATACCCAACCATAATAATCACCTTCCCCCATCCCCAAGTGCCAGAATGACACAAGACATCCTGATATACTTCCTTCATTAATCAAACCCTTTATTCAGCCATGAGGAGGACAAGAACCTCAGGAGGAGAATAAGTTCCACATCCCTAGCACCACACTAAGTTCAGGGACACGAGCCATCGACCCTCCACCTCCCAAGGAAGGGTCTCCCCACTTCCTCCTCTGCTCCCCCACCATATTCACTGAACTCTGTTTCAACCTTATACACAATAACACTACATAAAACTAACTCCTTTTAACTTATCCTGTTTGACAGCTTTGGATCATATCAATCCCTTGGTGCCACTCTGGGTGACCCCTTCCTCCCACTGGAGCAGTATCCCATGTATACAGCACTTAGAACGTAGCCAATTGCCATAAACCCCTCATCCATAAACAGTTCCCTGCTCTTCAACAATACCTCCAGCATATTTGCCCCCGCCACCCTTCTCACAGTCCCTTCAATGTCCCTTGCTCACAGATTCCTGGAAACATCCACAGTATGAAGTCCCATGCTTGTGACCAGCCATAAAGTTCCCCAAGACCCACAACACTGCTCAAAACAAGTTCTCTGATCCTGCCACCTACATAAAGTCCCGTGATTATTCTGGTGGCGGGGAAATAAGCAGCGTGAACCCTAATAACAAACACTGCATCCAGTCCCGCCCCCACTCCCCAGCACATCTTCTTGTTTTGGAGATCCTCCATAGTGGGTATATCATCCACAGGCAGGCATTCATGTCCAAGTAACAGATTTTCCACATAACAGTTCCAATACGACCACTGCAGGTCAGTGCCAGAAAACAGCTCAGCGCCAGGGCCTAACAGTGAGAGCTACCATCCTTGCGAGGGGCTAATGGAGGATCAACAAGGCCACGGAGCACTGTAGAGCAATTGCTTACACAGGAGTCACAGCAAACTGAAAGAAAAAGCACAGTAAAATCCAAGACTTTTCTCCATCTGACACAGCCGGGGTTCTAAGTCTGCCAACACTCTTTCTGTTACCTCTCAGCCCAACACCCCAGTCTCCGCTGCTGAGAGAGAGATATCGGGCCTACTGGTTCTCCTGACATGCCCAAAGGCTGTCTCTTCAAATTTTGGTAGATACCTGAATTGTTTGAGCCCGCTGGCATCAGATACTCATCCATGATGAAACTGCTAGGTGGAGTCCGTTTCAGGTATTAACTATTCAGGATGTCTGTGATTTTAATAGATTTTACACTTGGAGAATGGAGTGGGTAGAGAGTGTGTCTTCAGTCAGCCATGTTCATTAGCACCCCTCCCCATCGGCTAATTTAAAGCAAATCTGGGGTGACATCAACCCGGGCTGATCAGCTGTTTGCTGGCTGGTGTCCTGCAGATGAGCGGAAAAGTTGCAGTATGATTGGTGCGATTTTTCTTTTCAAGTGCAGACCTCTTCAGGCAAACCAGCATCACATTCAGCCTGGCTGATGGTTGGTGTGATACTGTCGAACCC
This sequence comes from Neoceratodus forsteri, assembly GCA_016271365.2. Classification (NCBI taxonomy): domain Eukaryota; kingdom Metazoa; phylum Chordata; order Ceratodontiformes; family Ceratodontidae; genus Neoceratodus; species Neoceratodus forsteri. Next base: position 698,913,882 of record CM028132.1, read on the forward strand.
TTGCAGAGCACTCTGCATTGGACATACAGTGTCACACCCTCAAAAAGTCACTCATAGCAAGAAGTTCACCGCATGCGCAAACTTAAAATGAAGGTCCCTGATATTCAAAATGTTAGGGTATTTTGTATAACTGGATGCTGTTGATAACTGTCTGAACTGTGACTTCTTTACTGGAAACTGAAATCTGTTTAAACAAGTAAATAAAAAGTGCTGTCATGTGTCTGACTGTTTGATGCCTTGCAGTTGTGATGTGGCTGTACCTTGTTATTCTGAACTCCTACTGGAGTAGATGTACAAATCTGTTTAAAGGCAATGTATATTCTGATGAAGCCTGTCAGCCTGACTTGCACAAGGTTTTACATACCCATGATGCATTGCACTGGGAATTAAACTTTAGAGTGTATGTGGTTTGGAGAGATGCCCAGAAACCAAACAAGATGAAATAGTGCTTTGATGTCTGCTAATAATGGAGACAATTTGATGCCTGGTGCAAGGAAAGCAAACCAGCCAATCTCAACACTGTTTTGTTTCCAAGGCCCAAACTTTGATAAACATTAGTTCTGTCACACATCTCCAGATTTAGGAGACCAGCCTACTGGTGTAGCAGTAGCATTGCCACTCATGCTGCCAATGAACCAGCTTCATTCCCTAAGCTTGGGTTTGCTGGACGGCTGGCAGAAGGAGTACTGAGCATCTTACATGGAACTCTTCTTCTTCTCCTCCTCCCTCTGGATAGGGAGGTTAAATCACCACTGCTCTACCACCACCTTGATGAACACAGGTGGAAATGCAGCAAAGACACGAGGGCACATTCAGGAGGAGAGCATATGGATGCTAGTGTGTCAGGGTGCTGGCAAACAGTAGTATCCAGAGGCATGCTCTCAGGGCAGAAAGCACACAGTTGGGGAAAAAACATCCACTGTTGAATGGATTAAGTAAGACCCACCCCTGACCCCCATCCATGGCCTCATTGAGCCTTGCTCTCCACCAAACAGAGTAAGGCACAAAACCAAGTCAAAGTTTTGTGCAGCTGTGTAGGTAGTATTTATTGTCACATACCAAGGTAAATTCCAGAAACAAAGTCAGTAAGCTTGGAGAAGCAAGATGCCCAGCTGCTTCAATAATAACATTCCTCTTCATTAGGGGCTCACTTTGTGTCTGCAAATTAATTTTGTTAAGTGCCGATAAGTAATATCTTTGCACCTGCAAAGCAGCTTGACTTAGTTTTGAGTTTTTCTAATCTGTGTGTGCTGGCCATTGGTTTTGTGGATGGCACTTACCTTTTCAGCAGCACCAGAAGCCTTGGCAACAGAGCCAACTGCCTCAGCAGCACAAAGCATCTCAGCAGCAGTTGCAAAGCAGTGAGAAGCAGGTACTGCAGAGACATGTTGTCCTATAAAAGTCTAAAACAAGTAAATGCTGTATAAAGCTAGTCCTACCAATAGGGTGGCAGCACTGTAATGAGATATGCTGGATACAGAAGGTCACCCCATTTACTCAAACAAAACTAATGTAAAGGGATACAATGCCAGTCCCTTTCTTGACCCGTGTCAGAAACAAGAAGAAATGAAAATGTACTGATTAAGATTAACAGGAGCAAAGAATCATACTTTCCACATTACTGTTCTACTTGTCATACAGATGTCTCCTCTGAGGAACTGGACATCCTGTGACACCCACTTCAGTGTGTAAACCCATGCAGAAATTAGAGCAATAAGGAGTCCACAAAGTTCGAAGGAAATATAGAACTAACTGGTTGGCAGACAGACAACAGAATGGTGGAGGATGGTCACTATCGGACTGGAAGGATGCTTTGTGGGGAAACACCAAGGTGTTACTGCATATTGATTAATGACATGGAGGAGGAAGTCAGCAATAAATTGGCAAGAGTGAGTATGGCAAAAGGAGAAGCGTTACTGGGAATCTTTACACATTAAGGCAGGGTATGGGCCAAGAAATGGAGGTTTCAATTTAACACAGGGTAGTGCAAGATACTGTACCTAGGAACAAGAAATGGGGTCACACATAAGCGCTGCATGGTGCAATCATGGACAGGGAAACATTAGAAAGCATTGATTCAAATGAGGGTGATTAACAAAAAATGCTTACCGGTAAGGTTGTACAAGCTAGAACTGGTTAGGCTCTGAAAGCAGGACTAGACAGATTCCTCATGAGTAGGCGCAGCATTCCAACTGATAAGTTTGGATATGTGTCAATACTCAGATTGAAATCTACACTGTCATACAGCAGGAGGGACAGACAAAATGGACCCCAAGTCCCTTCTTTCATCACTTTATAATATTACTAGCTTAGAAAACACCACTAACGAACAGTACTTTTTTTTTGTTATACTATTTATCTCCTCTGCTGGTATGTCATCAGGAGGGCCCCAGCCCTGTCCCCAGCATCCACCACCTGGCACTGACCTGAGCTCCCAGGGCTTACCCCGGTGGGGTCAGCAGGGTTCCCCAACCCCACTGAGGAACAGATCCAGTGGGCCAGCACCATGGCTAGCTGGGAGTGGAGTCGGTGAGGCCCCTCCACCATAGTGCTGGGGCATACTTTTCTCCTCCTTGTTTTACGCCCCCAGCAGTTGCGGTGTGCAATGAGGCCCATGGAGGAGTGCACGCATCCACACGTGCTCCCTCCTGGCATCTGCCCCAATTCCTCCCTTTCTACAGCATGGCATTCTGCTCCCCAGCCTTTGCTAGGGAGCAGGCAGGTCTCAACAACTGAGCCCCCCCTCCCGGAGAAGGTGAGCAGTCCATTGGACCTCAATCCTTCTCCTCCTGCCGACCCCTGCGACCGTACTCGTTCCCAAACATGGGTCACCAGCATAGTGCGATGTAAGGTGACCAGCGCCTCAGCCCTCAGCACCACCAGGCCAGCTAACTTACAATACTTTCTTATCTGGCCCAATTTTGAGTCAGCAATACCGCCGGGTTCTCAGTGATACACCACCTGAGGTTGGATTGTAGTGGCTGAGGTGTGGCCATTGGTTTTAGATCGAATTAAGCCTTGTGGATGTGCCAGTCGGGGAGACTCAATCCTTCAAATGTATGTAGGTACAGGTGAGGGGTGCAGGATTCTTCTCGTCTATCGTCCACCCAGGGGTGAGAAGCAATTCCTGCAGGAAGTCGCGGACTTCATTATCGAGATGGTGTTGGAGTCCCCAGATGGATGGTTCTGGGGACTTCAATGCCTGTGTCGATGATGAACTCTTGCAGTTTGGTCAAGACTTCCTCCAGCTGATGAATTCACTGGGCTTCTCACAGGTGATTACCTCTGTGACCCATAATCGCGGTCATTCCTTGGACCTAGTCTTCCTTCTGGGCATAGAGACCTCTGATTTGGTGGTGGAGCCAGTCAGTTGGTCAGACCATCACACCAAAGGTTCAATTTCCAGGCCCCACATGTAGGCCTACTTCTACGGAGATGGTCCGGTACCACCCTTTAAGGGGTTTGTTCCCTGATAGCTTATTGTGGTACTGGACCTGTCGGGCTGCCGAGGAGTAGCAGTGATCCAGATGCCTTAGTCCGGGTTATAATGACACTGTAACTGGGACTCTGGATTGTCACTCCTGTCTATGTTCACCCTTAGCCAGCACCCTCGGTCTCCTTGGTTTGTTGGGACCTTGAGGGAACTGAGGAGAGTGGGACTGAGGCTGGAGTGTCTCTGGTGAAAATCGGGCCTGGATGATGACAGACTTAGATCGTTAGCCCATTACAAGGACTATCAATCAGCTATCTACCATAAGAAGGAAGAGTTCTGTCCAGGGAGATTGCTGCGGCACAAAATTGACTGGCTCAGCTCTTCCGAACTGTAGACAGACTGTGCAATCCAGCCTGTCTGCAGTCTCAGAGAGCATTGTCACAAAAGAAATGTGACAAATTCAGCTCACTTTTTGCTGATAAGGTTTTACCGACATCAGGTCTGAGATCCATGCAGTGCGCTACAATGGAGATGGCGGTGACTGGTGGGAGGTAGCAGACCTCGGTCTGTCTGGTCTAACATCGGCCGGTTGGCGACCAGGGATGTCGTGAAGATTATCCAGTCTTTGTGGCCAACCTGCTGTAGTTTGGACCCAGGCCCAATGCGCCTCCTTGTAGGGTGCATTGAGACCATTGGCCTGGTCCTTGACGAGATAGTCTGGTGTTCGTTAGATTCCAGGGTGTTTCTGGACACGCTGAAGGAGGCTGTAGTGATACCCTTCTTAAGAAACCATCTCTCGACCCAGACTGTCTTGCCAACCAGACATATCTCTAATCTTCCCTTTGTGGGTAAGGTTATTGAGAAGGTGGTCACGCTGCAGCTGGAGGATCTTCTGACCATCCATGACTTAGAAACATGGAAACATAGGCGTTGGACGGCAGATAAGGACTGCAAGGCCCATCCAGTCTGCCCATTTCTTTTCTACCTTATGAATACGCCATAGGCCTTTGCTCTGTCAATGACCTATCTATTCATACTCATCTGTATTGCTCCCTTAGGCCTATCCCATGCCTGTTTGAAGCCCTGCACTGTATCCATATCCACCACTTCCTGAGGTGGGCTGTTCCATGCATCCATCACCCTTTTTGTGAAAAGAACTTCCTCACATTACCCTTAATTGGCCTCCCTCTAATCTCATGTTGTGTCCTCTTTTCCTGCTATTTTCTTATATTGAAACATGTTAGACTCTTTCACCTTGTTAATGCCCTTAAGGAGTTTGAATGTTTAATCAATCATCTCTCTCTCCCTCCTTTGCTCAAGGATATACATATTGAGATCAGTTAATCTGTCCTCATGTTTTTGATGCAGTCCCTGCACCATTTTGGTTGCCCTTCTCTGGACTGCCTCAATTTGGTTAATGTCCTTGTGAAGGTGTGACCTCCAGTACTGCACGCAGTACTCCAGATGGGGCTTCACCAGTGTCTTGTAAAGAGGATTATTACCTCCCTCTTCCGACTTGTGATATCCCTACTAACACACCTCAACATCCCTCTAGCCTTACCTACTGCTTTGAGGTCTGCTTGGATGATTTCAGGTCATCGTGATGATGACATCCAAGTCTCTTTCTTCCCTTGTGACTGCCAGCAACTCTCCTCCCAGCCTATAGGTGGCTTCAGGGTTTTCTCTTCCTATTTGCATGATCTTGCACTTCTTTGTGTTAAACCCCAGTTGCCACTCTTCCAACCATTTTGCTAGTTTATCCAGATCTTTTCTCATTCTGCCCTCCCCATTTGGATCATCTACTCTGTTGCAGATCTTGTTGTCATCTTCAAACAGACAAACCTTATCCTTCAGTCTATCTGCAATGTCACTAATGAAGATATTGAAGAGGACAGGCCCAGGACTGATCCCTGAGGTACCCCACTTGTTACTTGCATCTCTTCTGACTGTATACCATTTACCACCACTCTCTGTTTTCTGCCTGTCAACCAATTTGCCACCCAGTTGACCAACGCCTGACCCACCCGAGCCTACCCAGCTTATTAATCAATCTTCTATGTGGAACAGTATCAAAAGCTTTGCTGAAGTCAAGGTAGGCAACATCAACTGCTCCCCTTGGTCCACCAATCTGGTTACCCAGTCAAATAAATCTATGAGATTAGTGTGACAGGACCTTCCTTTTATAAACCCATGCTGTCTTGGATCCTGTGCTCCTATGGATTCCAGGTGTTGCACTGTCCTTTCCTTAGTGTTTCCATAATCTTGCCCACTACTGAGGTAAGACTGACTGGTCTGTAGTTCCTACCTCCTCCCTGCCACTCTTGTGGAGCAGGATCACATGAGCCCTTCTCCAGTCTTCTGAGACCTCTCCTGTGCTCAGAGACTCACTAAACAGTTCTGATAATGGCTCTGCAAGTTCCACCCTTAGCTCCTTTAGTACCCTGGGATGTATGCCATCATGTCCCATTGCCTTGTCCACCCTGAGCTTATCAAGCTCTTGTAGGACCCTTTCTTTTGTGAAGGGACTAGTGCACACCTCCTCCACCCTGTGTCCATGGTGCAGGCTGTGGGCCCTGCCCTGCCTTCTCTTCAGTAAATACTGAGCAGAAGTATCTATTTAGGATAGATGTTTTTACATGGCCCTCCTCCTCACATGCCCCTTATCCCTTTGATCTTAGCAATACCCCTCTGGACTTTCTCCTTTCACGAATGTATCTATAGAAAGTCTTGTCACCTTCTTTTACTGTTAGTGCTAGTGTTTCCTTGGTTTGGGCCTTTGCCTGCCTTACTGCCTTCCCTGCTTCCTTAGGGAAGTTTGGTATGCTCCCTATCTTCATCCTGCTGCGTCCCCTTATATTTCCTGAAGGCCAGCCTTTGGCTCTGACCTTTCTGCTACTGTGTTTGAGAACCAAAGTGGTTTTCTTCTCCTTTGCACTTCCTTTTCTCACTAACACAATGGGATGTTGCTTCAAGTATTGCATCTTTAATGCTTGCCCACTTTGCCTGTACCTCCTCACCTGTATTTCTTTTGCCTGGGCTAGCTTAACTCTGTTGGCCATCTTATCAAAGTCAGCTCTTCTGAAGTCCCATATTTTTGCCTTGGAATGGGATGATTTTGTTCTAGTGGCCAAATTGAACAATACCATGTGATGGTCACTGGCCCCCAGGTGACATGATATCTATGATCCTCTCCAGTCTGGATTTCGGAAATGGCATATTACTGAGATGGCCTTGTTCAGGTCCTCAATGAGCTCCTAACAGCAAGAGATCGGAGGAGCATTCCATCCTGGTTCTTCTTGATCTCTCGGTGTTATTTGACACTGTGGACCCTGAGTGCTAGTCGGTGCTTGCGGCTAATCTATGGAGTGTCTGGTACAGTCCTCAGATGGTTCCACTCTTTCCTCACTGGGAGGTCTCAGAGGTGTTGCGGGGTTTACTCCTCTGACAAGGTCTACCCATATGGGGTCCCAGGGGTTCTGTGCTATCTCCATGTTGTTCACAGTGTACATGCTGCCGTTGAGAGACATTGTAAGGTGGTATGGACTGAGTTTTTACTGTTATGCAGATGATACTCAGGTCTACCTGTCTTTGTGCCCAATCAGGTGGGAGCTGTCTCGAACTTTAACAACTGCCTTTCCAAGATCAAAGACTGGATGAGTGCCAGCTGGCTGAGGTTGAATCCAGATAAGACTGAGGTTTTGGTGGTGGACCCAGGTTGTTGGATAGAGGGGCTGTCAGATGGGTGAGCTTCAAGACTTTGGCTCAGTGGTCACCAGCTGGCGACCTCTGAATGGGTTCGAGATCTGGGTGTAATTCTTGATGAGGATTGATGCTTAAATATCAGGTGTCGTCTGTTGTCAAGACTGCCTTTTACCATCTAAGGAATGTAGCCCAGCTCAAGCACCTAGTTCCGCCTGATGACCTGCCAGTTTTGGTTCACGCTTTGTAACCTTGCACCTGATTACTGTAATGCCTTTGCCTAGGGCTTCCAGGGGTTGATATCCGCCACTTACAGCTGGTGCAGAAACATAGAATTTGATCTCTATCCAGCCTCCCAGTCACCACCTATGCCTTTCATTGGGCATTCCACTGGTGCCCCCAACCCCAACCACCACCCCCACTGTTGCATCAGTGGAGATCCATGGGAGAGGTGCGAGGGCTCAGGTCACTGTCATGTATGGCAATGGGGTACATTTTTTTTCCTGATTTTCTTGTTCCCCATTACCAGGCCATCACACCTGATATGGGCAGCCACTGTTAAGAGGCTGCACATATTTAGTGCCTGTGTCTGGCCAACAAGGAGGCTGTCACTGCTGTGGCATCCAGCCTCCTCTAGATAGCAACCATACAGTGACTTGCATTGTCCCCCTCCAAGGTCTCTGGACACTCAGTACTCCTTCCTCAGCTGGCCCCAGAGTGACCCTGGTCTGTTCCCAAACTCAGGTCACCAGTGTGGTGGCAAGTGAGGCACCAGGCTTTAGCCCTCCATGCCACTGGACCGGCCTATCTCTATAACTTTTAAAGTGCATTAGATAAGAATCTGGGCTTACGCTTTCTAACCTCTAACTTCCTCATAGCTTATTACTTGTAACTGAGCTATGATTGGTATTATTGCAGTGTATTAACAAATGCTAAACACTTACACCATAATGCTACATTAGGGGCGCTGCACTGAGGAGGTAACCATCAGATGTGATGCCACTATGAGGTCTGTTCTGCACATCTCTTGTGGTTGTCCACACAGAACTTAAATAAACCCTGGCACTTTTTAAAGAATAATGGAGTTACATTTGGTGTCCTGGCCAGCAGTCCCTCTCTCCATAACACAGGTTTGACCGCAAACTTGGCGTGGTATTATCTTAATGCCTGCTGTGTGCATCGATATATAGTCCCTGCTCTACCAGTACCTACTAGTACTAGGCATTACTTTGCAAAGTGCTTTGGAACACAGTGGGACAGATTTTCAAATGTGCCCAAATGTTGCAAGCCTAAGCATATGGTGCAGGGTTGTGGCATTCTCCCAGACAGCAATCAGGATTTTCTATTTTGTGTGCCTATTGCCACAAGTTAGACCAACTTTTGGCTTTTGGCAGTCCCAGGTACCCTTTTTATGGGGCTTGCACCAAATATTTAGTGCAAGCTGCCATAAATCGGGTAAAGATGTCGCAACTGTGTCCTGACCTACTAAAGTTGGATGGAGATGCAGCAGTGGTGTTTGCCTAGCTGTGCGAAAAATGGGTTTGACACATGAATTGATGCAAGCCCTGCATTACTTTTTGAAAATCTGGCCCAGTGTATGAGCGGTGCCATATAAAACCAAATTCTGATATTCTGTTCTGTTGTATTCCGATGTTGTGGCTATGTGTATAACTTGTTGCTGTTTCCTAGTACCCACATGGAAACAAGATTCCACTTCTTATGAGACTATCCTAAGGAGCAGAATTTCAAATCAATTATGTAAAAGATAATTTGTTAGTACTGACTGAATACTTTAAATAGGCATAGAAATACTGCAGAATTCTCAATTCATATTTAAAGTACTTACACCCGTTCTCTGTCAAATGTATCTCTCTTTGCTAGTTTTCTGCCTCCCTCATCTTTAAAACAAACTCTGTATGTAGCCCTATTGAATCATTATACATGCTCAAACCAGTGACAGCACAGGAACGAACCAGTCATTGGTTTCTGACACTGATACTACTACTAGTACATGCTGCTACCTTATTGAGAATGGAGAACAGTCAATGCAAGCAGCAGTATCAGCATAGGAGCACAGACTAATTCTAACCAATGATGTCATTGGTTAGAGGAGCCTTTATAATGGCACAATGCAGTGGCTTTATACAGAGATGATTTTAAAGATAAGCAAGGAGTGAGTTAGTGAGTGTGTGTGTGTGTGTGTGTGTGTGTGTGTGTGTGTATGATGGTGAATAAATGAGTGAGTGAGTAAGTGAGTGAGTGAGTGGTGAGTGTGTGTCAGTCAGTCAGTCAGTCAGTCAGTCAGTAGGTGGTGAAAGCGAGTGTGTGATAGTGAATGAGTGAGTGAGTGAGCGAGTGAGTGAGTGTGTGTGTGATAGCGAATGAGTGAGTGATTGAGTGTGTGCTGTGTGATAGCAAATGAGTGAGTGGTGTGTGTGTGTGTGTGTGACAGCGGTGAAAGTGAGTGAGTGAGTGAGTGGTGAGTGAGTGAGTGGCAAGTGAGTAAGTAAGTGGCGAGTGGTGAGTGACTGACTGACCGACTGTAAATGGCCTTGGTGAGATCTGAACCCCAATCTCCTTGGTTCACAGCATGTGCTCTAGCCAGTAGACCTCACTGCCACATTATTAGTCATATACCTGTCAGACTGCTACCATCAGTATTTAACCTGTATGGCCAAGAGTCTGGCACTATCATCATCATTTAGGTATGTGGTAATCTAGAACCAGAATCATTAGCCACTGGACAACAGCAGGATGGGGTTGAATGTTGGATTGTTTTATACAGACAGACAGACAGCTTTATGTAACAAAGAACATTATTCCATCATGTCCTCCCTCCTCCCCACCAGCTTAGTTGGTATTAGTCTATCACCCCATTTCTAAAAGAATTTGTTGAGTCTGAGCTTGAAGGTTATTACGGTACTGTATTAGCTGATATATCTGCTCTGGAAGTCTATTCCATGCATCCACCACCTGTTCTGTGAAACAGTTCTTCTTGGCATTTCCTTGACTCTACCTCATTTAAATTACACTCGTGTCCCCTTGCCCTTTCATCTGCATGCACCCTGAAGACCTGAACTTGGTTAAAGAGTGCTATCCATTTCAGCTAATTGAAGATCGTGGCCATGTCCCTTCTAAAGTCTCGTTTCTGTCAACCTATCTTCAAAGCTCATGTTTTCATATATTCCGTGTATGTTCTATGGTCACTCTCCTCAGTAATTTCTCATCAAAGTCAGGACCACCTCAGGTGAAAGATCGTTTGCCACTTCTAGTCCAGTATTGTAGAATGTCCTTCCTAGCAGCCTACAAGAATGTTCTTCATTTGGTGGCTTTATGAAAGGCCTGAAGACCCACCTACTGGAGTGTAGCCTTTGCAACTGCTATCACTGATGGACTCCTTACATATGCTGGTCTGTCTCACCAGCCTGTTACCTCTCAAAACCTCCTTTGACTAGGTTTTAATGTTCAGCCTAGCCATCCTTTCTGTACACAAGTCTGCTCTTGCTATGGACTTTATGCCTGAACCTTTCTGTGCCATATGAAGTTGTGGCATGTCACTATATCAACCATCACTGTATAAATTGATTCGCATATGTCACTGTATCTACTGCAACCTATAAATTGTTATTGTATGTACTTTGTCCTGCTATGTTCTCTATAATTTATTCTGGGTACGCCTTGAAAAAGGCACTCCTGCAGTCTCAGTGGGCCTACCCAGTCAACAAAATTCAATAAATAAATAATCTTTCCTCAACAATGGTTAGCAAAACCGTGCTGTCAGTCACATCCCCTCTGCCTAAGAGATTCTCCTCCTCAAACTTTTGTTCCTTTCACAGTCCCCATTTTCATTGCTGGAGTATATTGTTGCCTGGCATATTTCCTTCCTTAATCACTGAATCCCTCACCACAATATCACCTCAAACCTCTTCAGGTGAGGTTTTCATCCTAGTGACTTCAGTCTCAACTAGCTCTCCTGTCACATCCAGAATTTTCCAAAATGTAAAGTCCTCCAGCTCTCCCAACTGATCTCTGAACCCACACGGATCAGTCACAAGCTTTTCAACTATTCCTTCCTGAACTGGGCCTCTCCTCTCACCTCCACTATATTGTGGATGCAGCTATGAGCATCATATATTCTACTGCATGTGAGGTTACATTACCTTCATCTCTCTTCAAATACATTTCAGATCCAGTCTTTCCAATCTCAGACCTGTCTTCCTTTCATGCTGACCTGAAGTCTACTGATGGGTCCCCACTTCAGCTGCTAGCAATAGCAACAAAGCCCTTCAGTTCTTTAACTCCAAGTTTTTGGCTGTCTGGGATCACCATACCCGCTTGAGGAAAATTAAGGTCTGAGGCGCTCACCTACCCTGGATCTTTGCAGAGCTGCTGGCTCGTCACTGAGTGCATGACCTTACCAGGTAGACTTACAAGTCCACGGCTATCCTACTGATCTTACTAGTTACAAAGCCCTCCATGCCTGTACCAGAGCCACTAAGCTTGCAAAAGCCAGTTACTTTCATCCATACTCCAGAACAACCTTACCCACCCTCTAAGTTCTGAAAGTCATTCATGCCCTCTTCTTCCCTCCACCAGTCCTAAAGAAGGGTGATACCCCTGTCTCAAACCCTGCTGCAGTTGCCCCATCTTTTAATTCCTTTTGTACCTCCTGTGCCTACTCCCTAATTTATTTCGCCACCTCTACCCCCTTTTGCCTCAACCTCCCTCCCATCCCCATCCCTTCTTATTTTCACCCACCACCCCTGCTGCTTCCCTCAAAGCCCTTCTGGCTCTAAACCCACACAAAGTGGGAGCACTGATTTTGATCCCTGACTCCTGTCACTCTCTACTCCTGCCATTATTCTCCCTATCACACACCTCCTAAACCTTTCCTTTTCTCTAGCCTCTGTCCCTGACACATGGAAACAGGCTGCAGTCATCCACCTTCCGTGGGGTGACTTTCTCCTCCTGTTAACTACCACCCTATCTCCCTCTTCCATACTCTGGCTAAGCTTCAGAAATGCCTGGTTCTCCCAACTCTCCCTTTTCTTGACTTCTCTGCCTACTTCCTCCCTACCAATTTAGTTTAGGAAGTCTCACTCCACCTCCACCTTCTTCCTGCAGCTCAGTGACTCCATCCTATCGACATGGATCGTGGTCTGGTAATTAGGGCTGGGAGAACTTGGTGAAGTTCTGACATTCTGACAAGCAGTAGTAATAGTAGTGAGGACAAAAGGTGACAAGTAGTACACACGTGACGAAAGGACAAAAAGTGACCAGTGGTAATAGCAGACAGCAGTACCCTACCTTTCAGATCAGAGTGATATACCTAGTACCACCAAGTAAGTGTGACATGAAATGCATTTGCTTGCTGTATTTGGACTCTGACCCACTGGTGGTATTATTTTCATGTTTCTGTGCTCATTGTGATCATTAAAATAATTCTGGCCTGGTCTAGTAGTCCATCCTCCTGAGTCCTGACCTGACTTGTTGCAATTAATTGCGGTCTCATGTAGTAGACCATATTCACAAAGATTTTCACCACAGGAACAAAATAAATTCTGGAAAGCGTTTTGTGGATAGGTCGTCTCACTCAGACTTCAGACAGTTTCATTCAGGTATCATATTTGAAATTAAAGTGAGGAATGTTGACTTTTAGAAATGTCAGGCACTCAGCATTTTCTGGTGTCAAACAGGATCGTGTGTGAGTAATGATATTACCAGCTGAGTTAAACAGTCATTCTGAACACACGCTAATCAGAGGGCAATTCATGTACTTCATTGCAATGTTTACAAAGCAGGCCACATACTTTGTTTGGATTCCAGTATTTCAAAGGATCAGCATTCCAGCTGATATTGGGCTCTGCAAGGTACATTTCAACAATGGTCTGTGCTGAGGCTGTTTTACAAGAGGCAGATGAAGAAGATGTTACAATTACATCTTCTAAGTGACTCCAGAGACATGAAGCTGAACCAAGTGACTGTGGAACAGTGCTATGTTTGGATGTTGGTGAAGAAGAAGATTCAGCTGCAGTGGCTGAGGAGGAAGAGGGAGAAAATGCTGCAACAGTAGAGGATGGGCCATGTGATGCTTTGCTATATCGTGAAGAAGATTCTGAAAGTGGTGCTGCTGTCGTACTCTGTTCCATGACAGCATGCACCTCATCAATTATTTTTGTTTATCTTGAAAGAGTGTAATCATCATCATCATCATCACTCAGTCACCTCCTGACTGTCACATCATGTTGTCCCTCCATGCACTGCAGTTTCTGCTTCTCTTACTGTCATCCTCTTTCTGCTTTCTTCCTCCTGGTGCTTGCTTCACCTCTCCCCCAGCATCCTACTTGGCACTGCCTATCATCACCAGGTACTCTCCTCCTTCATGAGCTTGCACCCCCTCGAGCTCCACTCTGCAAATGGATGGTAGTCCCCACCTACCACTGTACACAGGCCCTGGACACTCTCATCACTCTCTCATGTGCCATCACTCTGGGATCATTGCCACCAACCTAATGTAAGTTCCTGCAAAAACGGGCATATAGACTCATGCTCAGCAACTTATGCTGGTGCACCCTGAAGCTTTTCCTTTGTCCTGCTGCTGTCATTAAACATCCATCCTAACCCTGGCCCAATCACCTCCAGCTCTATCAGGAAAAACCCTCAGGAGCACTCTCCATAGCATCTCTCAACATCTGTAGTCTACTCCCAAGCTGGATGCCCTACAAATCTTTACCAATCAGCACAGCCCAGATATCCTGGCAGTTGTAGAAACCTGGCTTACACCCAAAATTCCCAACCTGGCTATCGCTCTTCCAGGCTACAATATTTTCAGGTTGGCCTGGAAGTCCAAAAGAGGTGGTGGATGTGCAATTTACCTTAAAGATTTGCTACTGGGACACCCCGCTCACTATCCCTCCCCAGCCCCTGCTGCATAGATTCTCCCTATCAGAATCTTATTAGGTGCCCATAACGAATCCCTCACAGTTGCCTCAGTGTATATCCCCCAAAAGAACAAGGGAATGGCCTTACGCTGTCTTGAATTCACCAGGTCCCAATCTCCTGACTCTGAAATGATTCTGCTTGGAGACTTTCATATAAACTGGCTCGTGTCTGATGCAGGGGTCCATAAGGATGCCATCTCATCAGCCATTCTCACTCAGATGGTCGTATTTCTGACCAGGAAAAACTACAAATCCGGTACCAGCACCCTCCTGGATTGGATTCTTACCAGCCACCCAACTCGTATCACAAATACCTCGGTCCTCCCTGACTCACTTAGCGACCATTCCCCTGTCATCTGTGAATGGTCAAACAAATTCCACAAGCCCCTTCCTAATATCATCACTAGTAGGGTCCCACCATGTAGGCAGTTGTCACACCTCAAAGCGTACCTCAACCTCTTAGACTGGTCCCCTATCTACAAAGCAACAGATGTAAATACTGTGCTGGATTACTTCATCAACACTTTCAGTGCAGCCTGTGACTCCTACACTCCTTTTAAAAGAACAAAGTCAAAGCCCTTTGTAATCTCTGGCTCTCGGCTGATCTCTTACATCAACTAAAATATAGAGATCACCTCTGGGATCTAGCCAGGACCAGTGGTAAAAAACTGACATCAAAACTATAAGCGTGCACAGAATGACTGTACCAAATCTATCCGGCAAAAGAAATTTACCTCGTCAAGAATGCTCTCACGGATACCTGAGATAGCGGGAGGCATTTTGGAACAATATTAAAGAGGTCACTGAACGCAGCCAAAACCTCCCCTATTTTGCTCAACATAAATGGATCTACTACGCTTGACCCTAAAATCATAGCAATACCTTCAACACTGCATTCACTGATCTCACCAGTGTTCTTCCTTCTGTCTTTTAAAGGACTATGACTCTCCTCCTCCCCCAATGCCTCCTCCTCTAGCCACCCACCTTTTATTTCAAAGCAGTCAAGATGCATGATGCCCGCAAATACATTACCAAAGCCATCACCAAATCCAGATCCAGCAGTACTACACTTGACCTTAAACTGCTGTCCCTCGCCTTGATGAGGTGTTACAGCCACTGACATATATTTTCAACCTCTCACTTAGGCTCAGCCAGTTCCTGACAAATGGAAATCCTCCACTGTTACCCTGTCCATAAAAGTGGTGACAGGGCTACTCATGGAAACTACCATCCAATCTCTATATTGCCACCCCGCCCAAGGTCCTTGAACATATTGCAGCAGATCAGCTCAGAGGTTTCCTGGACAAATACAATATCCTGTGCTCACAATAACATGGCATTAGGAAAGGACATAGCATCTCATCTGCCCTACTGGAATTCTCTGGCATTCTTCACAGCTCACTGGTCAGTTAATTGGGTCTGTCTTTATCGATCTGACTAAGGCGTCGACACTGTCCATCACCGCCTACTGCTTGTGCAAGTTCTGAAAGCTGGGCTCTCTCCTGACTCCACTGCCTGGTTCAAAGCTACTTAGAGAACCGGTCTCTAAGAGTAAAATTGCAGATGTCCTCTCTGATAAAAGGCCTGTTTGCTCAGGTGTCCCTCAGGATCCATTCTGGGCCCCTACTATTCAGCTTGTTCCTGAACTCCATCCCAAATTCTTGCTCGAAACAATTATCCTCTATGCAGATGATGCTGCAATTCTTGCCTCCCACAAGGATCCTAAGCCTCTACAAGATAACCTTCAGCTTGGCTTCATATCTGTTGAAAATTGGTTCTCAAATCACAATCTGGGCCTCAATAATAAGAAAACAAAGTCTATGATGTTCAGCAGCTCTCATAAGCATAAGCTGCACCCTATCCATCAAAACCAGTCATGGAGTCACCTGGAACAGGTTCAAGCCTTTAAGTACTTAGGATCACTCTAGACCCTCATCTAACTTACACTGCCCACATTGACTTTGTAGCCAAAGCAGCAAATACTTGCCTTGGCCTTCTCTTCTGGCATAGGCAACATCTTACCCCAGAAGCCCTGACTGTTACCGTTCAGAGCTCTGTTGTCTCCATTCTTGACTATGGGCTTATTATCTATGGCTCTGCCCCACTACACTCTTAGGACATATCTGATTTAAAATCAGTGTCAGTGGCTCAGTAGGTAGCACACTCGCCTGTGAGTCTGGGAGATCAGAGGGCTGTAGGTTCAGTTCCCACATCTGGCACTTGGGTTAATATCCCAGTACTGACACTGTAATGCAGCATGAGAGGGATGCTGCACTTCTGAGGTGCCGTCTTTCAGATGAGACATTAAACCGAGATCCCATCTGCCTGGATTGGTGGTAGTTCAGGTGGATGTTAAAGATCCCATGGCACTTCTGAAGAGTAGGGAATTTCCCAGTGTCCTGGCCAAATTTCCTCATTCACTAAAAATATCACCAACAGCTTAATCTGGTTCAAGGTCAGTTGGCATTCATCTGTATCCCCCTCCCCAGGTCATGCCTGAAAATAGGCAGGATTTGTCTAGTGCACTTACCCGGTCAACAAAAACTAAATAAATAAAAAAAAAAATCCACCTCCTCAATAAGGCCTGCTGACTTCTCACTGGATCCCATCACACACACATGCAAGCGACCTCTATGCCAAACTAGATGGCTGCAACTCCTAGTCGGATAAAGTACCTATCCTGCACCATGGTGAAGAAAATAACTATGGGCCTTGCACCCTCTGGAGTGTGTGCATTCCTGCACCTAGCAATAACCCCACTCAACCATAGGGTCTAAATCACAGCTCCTGCAGGTTCCACATTGTCATACCTCACAAGGTCAAAGATTTATTTCCTACAGGGCACCCAGCTGACTAAATGGTCTAAACAGTTACATCTTCTCCTCATACCCTTGGTGCATTTAAATCAAGGCTCCCTCTCTCTCTCTCTCTCTCTCCCCTGCCTCTAGCTCCTGTGACTGCCTCAATAGCTGACCCCATGAATTCTTCCCTAACCTTATGCAGTTCTCTCCTATTAGCACTTGGTTACCCCTTAGCACGCATTCCCCATGTTATGTCTATGACAGTGCCTCTGGCTGCGCTCCTCCTCTATAGCACTCTGCCCCTCTACTCTTCCTCTCTCTTGTCCCTCTATCCACTCTGCACTTCATCTGCTATCTCCTTGTAACCTAACCTCAAAGCTTGTTTTATTTGTCAGATGCTTTGTAACTCTGTTTAGGTTACACTTTGTAATCATGTCCTATGTATTGAATTTGTAATCTGATTTATATGTCTTATGTTTTGAATTATAATCTGACCTGGAACCTTTGTAAAAAAGCCCTGGCTCAAAGGTATTGTAATCCTAGACCAAATAAATAAATAAATAAAATAAAAACAGTTGCTTTGGTTTGTATCAGTGTCCAAGATTGTGTAGTACTCAAATGAAGCATTTTGCATAGTTTGTCATCTTCTGCAACTTTTTAATCATACGCTTTGTTAGATCTTGTTGTATTCTGGAGGACAACCTGTATGTGTCAACAGCACCACTGGCAACCTGTGTGATCATGGAACTGTCTTGGTTCTCTAACTTTTCCCTAATCTGATTCAGCCTGAATTTTTTTCAAATTGAATAAACTTTATTAGAAACCCACAGAAGGTAAACAGAACAGAGTCATAACAATTCCTGAAGATACAATCTAGGAATAAATATAGTAACCAGGTCTAGGGAACATTACAATTTACAATGAAAGCACTATCCCACAAATACAACCCCAAACTCCTCTGTCCCCCAGCCCCACACACACCATTGGAGATTAACAAAATAGCACATTAAAAGAACACAGATCAAAACACCCAGCTTTACAGACCCAGCCAGTTAAGAATGTAGCACTAGGAACACACCGAATGTACACTCATACTGTTAAAAAACATATAGTAGTTCCCAGATACATTGGTATCTGTGCAGTTTACCAGACATACTAGCTATAAGGCACTAGACTGCAAAGCAAACAATATCTCCTACAGCATTCAAGAAATGAAGACAAGCACTGGTCAAGCCAGTCCCGAAGAATGACCTTTTCGCACATGTTGAAATTAAGGCCATATGAGACCTCTGGTTGCTAATCAGGGTATCATTATATTAGCCTAGAATACAAATCTCAGGAAGGAAAGCATCAGATAACCCCAGCAAGGGTCCAGGTGCAATCAAATTGAATTCTAAAAGCGGATGCTTTCTCACAAGATCACAAGAGATGAAGCAAGGTATCAGGTTCTTTATCACATCTGGAACAAAGATCAGTGGGTAGTCTACCCATTTTGTGCAGTTTGACTGGGGTATAATAAAGGTTGTGGATAATCTGAAATCGCATGAATCAGTACCTCTCCCACTTTATATACTCATATAGGTGTTTCCAGATGACAGGCCAGTTTCTTGTGGAATTGGGGATCGAAGAACTTGATCCCAAAAGTAGATCCTGAGACCCTCATTGGCACCAGACACTCCACAAAGGTCCAGTAATAGTATGAGATATGGTGAGAGGTATGGGGCCTTATGAAAAGGGGAAAAACAAATCACCTAGCTGGCTAGACTATGGACCATTACCAAAAAGTGTAGAAGCATAAGAGACAGCTGAAAGTAGCAAAACAGGAAGATGGGGACCAACGATGTAGAGTACTGGCCTCCTGAAAGGATAATAGCTTCTGGTTATGAGTAAGATCCCCAGCTGTGTCCACACCCATACCAGGACAAACATTCTAGAGAGTATCTGTCCCTATACTTAAAATTAGGATTCCCAAACAAGGGTTGAGATGTATCTTTGTATGGCAAGATTTTTACTAGCATGCATAACTGGGAGTGGACACAGAGGGAAGGTTCAAGGAGTGACCCATAGCGATCAAGGGAGTTTCTTCCTAGAGAGGTAAGGAGTGACCAGATATCTAAGCCAGTATGCAAACACAGGAATGTTCTACGTCCAACCAGTAAGGAACATATGGTTCCAAGAGGTCTCCCCAGAAGACCTCAACCAGTGAGAAAATAGTAAAATGCACAGCCAAACAATATAAAAGAAACTGGGAGTTTGTAGGCCTCATCTAGTTTAGCATGCATTAATTTGGAGTAGGCCTGAAGGGCCATCTTTCCTTGCCACAAAAAGGAAGTAAGAATTCTATGCACTTGAATAAACCATGACTGGCATAGGGCAAAATTATACATCTGTAAGGGCTACAATAACTAAGGTAAAACATTCATTTTATGATATTCAAGTGACCCCACAAGGAGATGGGTAGCAAAGACCAACAGTCTAAGTCTGCTTTGATACGGGTCACTGTAGAATCAAGATTAAATTGTTTCATCCTAAGAGGTGAGATGCTGAGGAAAATCCTCAGATATTTCAACTTGTCTCTTTCCGTATAAGGCCAAGGTGCTCTACATCTGCCCTTAAGGTGTTACAAAACAACCTTGGTTTTAGCAAGATTTAATTTATAATTGGAAATGGTGCCAAACTGAGAGATAACCTGTAGGGCAGCAGGCAGGGAGGTGGCAAGAAGAGACATGCAAGAAAATATCATTGGCGTACTTTACAGTGATAATTTATAAGTCGCAAGATCAATTGAAATACCACAGACCTGCAGGGAAGAATTTAGTTTATGGATAAGGGGTTCCAGCAAGAGATTGAAAAGGTAGGAAGAGAGGGGAACCCTGCCTGGTGCCCTGATAAAGAGTAAATGGTGAAGATAAAACACCATTTCAAAGAATCCAGGCTGTTGGAGAGAAGTAGAGCACCTTGCTCCATCATATAAAATTCTGGGGAATACGGAACCTAAGTAACAAGGCAAACAAGTAGCCCCATGAGACCTTGTCAAGGATTTTCTGCATCCAGGATACCAAAGAAATGGAATAGAGGAATTCTGGATGCAGAAAAATATAGGATAACTTCCTGAGGTGGTCCACCGAAAGTTAACCTTTCACAAAGCCAACCTGCTCCTATTTATAATTAAAATCCCAAGCTAGTCCCACTCTACAGGCCAAAATTTTGCAAGTATTTTAAAATCCACATTGACAAGAGATACTGGCCTGTAATTGAAAACAAGCAGAGAATCAAAACTTGGTTTAGGAGGACCACTATAGTGGCCGCAATGAGAAGAAATCAGAGAGACCTCTTTAAACTGTAATTGAAAGTATCCAGAAGAATAGGAGCCAATTGAGCTTTAAATGCCTTATAAAAATTAGTTGTGTACCCATCCAGACCAGGGACTTATCCAAGGTTAGGAATCAATTGCATGTGAGACTTCAGCTAATGTCAAGGGAGCCTATAAAATAGCAACATGGGGATCAGCCAATTGGGGAAGGGTCATGTCTTTAAAAAAGTTTGCAGACTGGTCAATGCTAAAGGGAGAGGAGGATCGGACATACAGCTGTTGATAAAAGATTTTATCAGCACAGATTCAACTCTGAATTTTAACATTTTATTAGGGTATCACCTAGTTCATAGTTGCTGTGTTTGCACTAACCTCTCTGGTGAGTTTTTCAAATGACTGGAGCAGGAAAATGTATTTATTTATTTTTATTTGGAAAATGTTTCACCAGGAACAACAACACGAGTTGTAAAACAGCTAATTTCCAGAAGTGTCGGGGGGATTACAGGAGTTGGGAGAAACAGTAACACATAGCCATAAATTGAGCAATACAAAATACAGTTATAAACAAGCATTTGTCAATGCCGAACATTGTCTTGCTGGCATTGGCATTGGTAGTGCAGGAGTTAAGAGACATGCATAATAGGAATGGCAGTGAAGTATTGTTGATTTCCCACAGTGACCACACCATTGTGTGCCACATGTGCAAAACACATTTCGGCAGGATGTGAAAAATGACAGCTGTACTGTACATAAGAATGTGTGAAAATGGCAATGTTGAAAATCTGGAGTGAAAATATTAAAATTGTTGAAGTTATGAGCATATGTACAAACTGTGCAATGCACACTCATAATGCAGTCATTTTGGGAATTTTTATCAAATTTGCAACATGGGCTTTTGGGATCCCACCTCTTGAACAGTGGTATTGTCATTTTGTTAATCAGTCCTGAAAGGTGATTCCATGCAGTGACCTCGAAATCACTTTTGGGACTGAGTAATGAGATGACAGTGCATGTTTCATGAGGTGGGGTCCCAAGAGCCCCATGTTGAAAAATTTGAGCCAAGATTTGAAAAATGGCTGAGATAGCAACCTAAGTTCAAACCCCCATTGATGCCATTATAAAGCTTACCGTGATCTTCTTAATTTTGCAGCCGGCTTTTGAAGAGTTTATATGTGTTCCTGGTTCTACAGAAGATCGCAGCACCGGACCTCCAAGTAAGTATGGGGTGAGGGTGGTGCAGGAGGAGTGCACAGAGGGTGGGTGCAGGTTGTGGGGAGGGGGTGCCAGGGACGATGAGGGATCATTTTCTTTGTTACAGGGACATTACATTGTCTCTATCTCTCGCTCTCTCTCTCTCTCAGCAGACATTGGGGATGGTTTTCTTTATTCTGGGTAAAAATTAAAAATGTTGGGCACACTGGGGTGGACTCCCAGTGTGCCCATGAGTTTGGGGACTGATGCCAATGGGGATTGGGCCCCTGCTGGCAAAGAAAGTGTGTATGTGGGAGGAAAATGATGCCAATGGGGACTGGGCCCCTGTTGGCAAAGAGACTGTGGGGGGACATGCTGACACAGGGACTGCCCACCCCAATGCTGGCTTTGTGGGATTGTGGGGCGGACGGCAGGAGCCGCCATATTTACTGAAATGCTTCACCAGGAAAGGCACGTAATGGAGCTCTTGTCATCTGACGCCCAATAAGGTAACTGCACCTCATTGGAGCGGCAGATTTCTTTCAAGATTTGGCACTCTTTGAAGTTTCATCAGTGCTAGCATGCTCGCTAATTGGGGTTGAGGACGCACCCACTAAAGTGTTCCATGCATTGGCCAACATTGACACACCTCTAAAATGTGCTGTTATTTCAATATGTTGCTTGCACCTGTGCAAGACAACATAATAATGAAACACAGGTATGGTACATGTATGTATATACAAATACAATACAAAACACAGTTAGTAAAATTTTAAAACACAAGTGAGGTATATTTATGCAGCAGAAAACCCAGGCCTACCAGTTAGGGTGGACAAAATCAAATATGAAACAAAGCATACTTTGGAACAATACTCAAGAGAAGTGCTAGAGATTGTAGTTCAGGTACAATCCTCTAGTGCTAAAGTAAACCCTGGGAGGGATGATTTAAATACAAAATAAGGAACCCAGGAAGGTCTATATACTAACGGTATGCTGGGACCTCTGTCTGGGAGAAGCAGGACAAGGCATAAAGAGAGGAGAGAGAAAGGGACAAGGAGGAGAAAGGGGGATACCTGGGGAGGAAGGTGGCACAGTAGTAGGGTGGAGGGAGGCAAGGAAGAGAGAATTTGGTGGAAGGGTGGAGGAGAAGAGGAAGTAACCAAACAAGACCCCTCAGGAAGAAGCAAACCCTGCAAAGGAGATGGATTAGCAAGTGGAAGGAAGGGAAGGGAAGGGAAGGGAAGAGGGAAGAAAGGTAGAGAAGAGAGAGCCAGGAGCATTGAGCAATACCCCTCAGGATACAGAGAACCCTGCAGTGGAACTGGGCCTGACAGAAAGGAGGGGGCGAGAGAGAGAGCAGGATCAGTGCCCCAGGATGCAGAGAACCCTGCAGGGGACTGGGACTGACAGAAAGTGAGGAGAGACTAGCCCTGAGCAACACCCCCAGGATGTAGAGAAACCTGCAGGAGGACTAGGCCAAACATTAAGGAGAGGAGGGAGTTGGGGTAGGACAGGAAGAGAGGAACATGAGGGTGGTAGGAGGTGAGGAAAGGAGGTGGGAGAGCCAGTATTAAGTGGTGAGATAGCCTAGAAAGTATTGGATGGTGATAGTTTCATAAAATGACACAGTAGGATTTTAGTAGGGTGGAGTTGGGGGAGGAGTATACATAGGTGGAGTGAATGTAAGAATAGGTAGCATAAGATTATGATGAGAGTCAGTGATGGGGAGAAGAGGATAGAATCGCAAGAGTGGAGGGTTATGGGGCTGGGAAAATAGGAGAGTTAGGAGCTTGAAGTGAAGCAGAGTTAAAGAAAATTACGCACATGGGAGGGAGGGACTTAGGGGCTAAAACAAGTACAATTAGGGGAGAAGAAGTTGTGTAGGCTAAGGAGGTAAAAGAAGTGATGAGGAGAGCCTGATAGAGGAGGTAGCTGAGTTCCAAAGTTTTGGGAGCGGTAGGAGAAAACTTCCTGGCCTATGGAGGTAGAGCGACATGGACTCTCCAGAATGTATGCATCAGAGGATCTGAGAGAGTGGGAGGAAGGAGGTGGAACAGCTAGAGAGGAGCAGAGGTAGAGGGAGAGAGAACCAAACCAGAATTTGGATGTGAACTTGGCACGGTGAAAGAGGCACCTGCACTCAAGGGAAGAGAAAGCTAGAGAGAGGTATGAGATGCAATGATGTGTTCGGGAGGGAATCAAGAGTGAAGTGGCAGAAAGCATTGAAAAGAGTATCCAGCCTGGAAAGGGAAGACTTAGGAGCAGCACTGTAGATTATGTCACAGTAGTCTAAAATAGGGAGTATCATTTTCTGAACAAGATCACCCTAACCGGTAGTGGTAAGGAACTACGGTTCCTGTAAAGAGCGCTGAGCTTGGGGCAATTTTTTCAGGATGGCGCCAACATGTACGGAAAAGTTAAGATGTTGGTCAAGCCAGACACCCAGGTATCTAGTGTTGTTCTGTCAAGGGTTACTTGGTTGATGGACAAAAGAAGGTCAAGCCATCGAGAATGTCCTCCACACATTGTGGATCATTGTTAAGTTATGTTCTTTTATTTATTTATTTATTTATAATGCAATCAGTTTATAACCTTGAGCCAGGGCTCATTTCCAAAGGTACCTCGTCAACAATGGTAGATAATACAGATAATACAGAAAGCAAGCCATTTATCAAGCTTAACATAAAAGGTGTTTATATTCTGACAGTCAATGATATCCTGAGGCAAGGAATTCCAAATTCTAGGGGTCTAACAGTAAAAATTGTTGCCTTTATTTGTTCTTGCTCTATCAACTCCAATTTGTTTGTTGTGAATCCTGGCTATAATTTTTCTAGATGTAAAAGATAGTCCACATAAATTCATTAGTGTGGCTGAATGAGAGATCCTGAATAACTGGAGGAGATCACCCTTAATCTTTTAAGTTTAAGTGAATAAATCCCTGTTTTATGTAGCCTAGATTCATAATCCAGTAGTGAGAGATGCGGTATGATTTTTGTGGCCTTTCTCTGAACTTTTTCAATTCTGGCTATGTCCGCAACCAGGTGGGGACTCCAGAAAGGTGAACCGTAATCCAAATGAGGTCTAATATGAGTTTTGTAGAGGGCCATAATACACCCTCAGTTTAAGGACAAATGTATTATTAATTCTACGTAAAAGAGCATTGGCATGGTTAGCAACCTTATTACAATGGTCAGTGGATGACAGCTTGTTGTTTACCAGTATACCCAAATTTTTTCCATGGAGATTCCCTCACCATAATATTGTTAAGGTAATATATTTGTTTGTGATTATTACTACCCATATGTAATACTGAACATTTTGACACATTAAATGACATTTTATTGGTTATTGCCCATGATTCAATTTTTTAAGATCATTTTTAGGATATTCCTATTAATATCGCTGTCAACTCGAGGTGTGGAAGGAGGGAAGGGAGGGCAGCCTAGAGAGTCTCTGCCCATTGCCTAAGGTCATGGAGACAGCCTTCTGGCATTGAGGAATACTTTATGCTAACTTAGCCAGCATTGAACATTATTGAATTCAAGTTGTAGTCTGGAAGTCACATCAGAGGAGTTTGGCCAGAGGTGTACAAGACCGTGTCATCAGCATACATATGGGTAGCAGAAGAGGAGCATACTGACAGTAGGTCATTTAAAAAGAATGAGAATAAGAGTGAGCCTAGGACTGAGCCTTGAGGCACACCAGTAGAGATGGGTAATGGTGGGGATAGAGTCAGCTATTTTAACAGACTGAGTTCTGCCTACTAGGTAGGCACAGTACCAATTGCAGGCTGACAGAGACAAGCCAGCTGATGAGAGGGTGTCAAAGAGGATTGGGTGGAGACTGTGTCAAAAGCCTTGGCCAGGTCAACAAAGATGGCAGACGTTGTGTGACCTCTATCCATGGCTGAATGGATAGAGTCAGTTACTCTAAGTAGGGAAGTGGTAGTAGACTGGTTCTTCCGAAATCCAGATTGGAATGGAGGAAGAAGGAGGAGTCATCAAGAAAGGAGGAGAGTTGGGCGAGAACAAGGTGATCCTGGAGTTTAGCCATTATGAGTAAAAGCGAGATGGGGACGGTGTTTCCAGGGATGAGAGATCACCTCCCTTTGGTGGGAGGAGAACTGTAGCATGTTTCCAAGCTTCAGGGATAGGCACAGTATGGAAGGATAGATTTAGGAGGTCAGCGAGAGGAGGGAAATGGCAGGAGCAGAGAAGTACAGCATCTTAGGGTCAAGGGCATCGGTGAGCCTCCCTTTGTTAGGTTAATTGAGAGCAGTGCTATTAGGGTGTCATCTTGAGAAATGGGCAGAAGGCAAAGTTTGCCATGAAATGTTGATGCTGAGAGGTATTTTGAGGCAGTATATCAACTCCAACAGTGACACCAACACAGCGACATACCTTGCTGTTGGCAAAATCGACAGTTTGCCGACAGGTCACTGTGTTGGTGCACCGAGAAAGGGCACACTGTCTCCCAGTCCTGCATCCTCCCTGAATGAACTCCAACTGATTGATAATCCAAAGTATGGGGGGTGCAGGGCGAGCCCTCGCGTATGGGGATTTCAGATGGCGAAGCCCCCGATGAAAAACAGGACCAGGAGACGATACAGGATTTATGCTTACTACAACTTGCGGTCAACATAACCCATTGTTGAGATGTTGGTTCGACAAAAGTGTTGTCGAACTGGCATCTTAGAACCTTTGGAGGCAAGGAGGAGGGAGTGGGGTGAGAACGGAAGGAGGCTAGGAGGGTGCAGGTGCAGGAAGTAAAGTAGAAATTGAATTCCTCAGCTACTGTAGGGTGGTCAGCAGTGAGATGATTGTTTATAATGAGCAGAAGGGGTGGGGTTTAGATTGGGGAGAGAAGAGTGAGTGTACTACTTTCCAAAACTTGGATGGGTTATTTATATTGTTAAAGGTGAACCGAAATAATCCACTTTGGCCAGCTGAATGGCTTTGGTACAGACATTACAGAGAGTGTCTGGTAGACAGCGTAGTCACAAGGGAGCTTGGATGTTTTTGGGCTTTCACGCTTTATCACACTCATTTTGACAGGCCTGAAGTTCAGGGTTGCTTATGGAGGTGTCTACCATGCACTCTAACTGTTTCAGGGAGCATGTTTGTTCCTGACACTTATGAAATTATCTTTGAAGTAGACCAATGCCTGATCTATAGTACTGGCAGTGGATATGGGGCAAGTTGACTATTTTTAAGTCAAGGTGCAGAGAGGCGAGATCTAAAGTTTTGTACGCACAGATTGTTGTAGTTTCTGGGGAGTTTTAGGTCTATAGACTTTCCTCACTAGGTAGATCATATGATGATCACTAAAAGCAGCTGGTAGAAGGCCAGACTGGGTTACCCTGTGAGGATGGGAGTTAAGGGCCCAGTCAATGGGAGTATGGTTGTGGGATTTGTGGTTTAGACGTGACAGGTTCTGTGATTAATTGGGCCAGGTTAAGGGTAGCAATGTCAGAGTGAGTCTTTTCTAGGACAGGAGGCAGCCAGTTCAGGTTTAGATTCCCTAGCAGATATAGTTCACCCGAGGCAGTAAGTGACCCGGTAGTGGTGATTAGGTCAGTGGCTACAGAGTAGTGTAGACCCTGGTGGCAATAGGCACATGCAATAGAAATAGAAATGGAGAAGGGAAGGGATAGTCATGTTATTAGGGCTTCATAGCTTTTGGGGTCAGTGCACGACAAGACAGTAGTGGTTTGGAGTGAGGAGGAGGATAGCAACACTCCCACCTCCTACCAGTGCAATCCTGGTGGGTTACAGCATAACCAGGAATTGCAATAGCTGAGTCAGAGATTTTATTAGTTAACCAGGACTCTGAGACAATGAGGCTATCTGGACTTAGGGATCCTATAAGTGGAAGTAGCAGGTCAAGTTTAGGAGGAGACTGCGAATTTTAAGGTACAGGATTTTAGGCCACGGGAAGTGAAACTGGGGTTGGAGCATAGACCGGGAGAGGAGAGGATTGGACAGGGGTTTTACTAAGTGTGGGACCAGGGCTGGGACCAATGTCACCTGCAGAGTGGAGCAATAGGAAATAATGATGAAATGCAGCTTAGTACTCTTGAATCAAGGTATGTTGGGTGGCACATGGGAACAAGAGCCACTGAATGTGGACAGCTGAAATTTAAGGAGGCATACTAGGGTGTAGGAGTAAGGTGTAGAAATAAGAGGTGGAAGGCTGTGTGGAGAATTTGTCCAGGTATAAAAAAGGGCATAGGAGCTGACACTTGGTTGTGATAAGAAGTTTGTAGGATAGGTATGGCAGCAACGGGAGTGTAGTGAGGAGTAGGAGTATTTAACAAAAGAAGGGGCTGAAGAGAGAGCAAGGTGAGAAGTGTGAGGAATAGGCAGAGGGATAGGATGAAGGAGATCATGATATATATATATATATATTTTTTTAAACACAGTAATATGGGGAAAGAGGGAAAGGGAGAGGGAGAATAGGAACTCAAACTAATAGGCTGGCAGACAGTTAGAAGTGGCCAACAGAGAAGGGGTTGGAAGTAGGTGAAGCTTTGGTGTATTTAATAGAGGTCGGACCAGGGAAAGTGGGTGGGACAAATGAATAGATATAGCAAAAGTAAAGTAGCAGTTATTTGGCCAGAGTGAGCCAAAAACCAGCAGATTCAGCTGAAAGAGAAGGCTGGAGGGTTCGTCAATCGAATTTAAAAGCCGAAGGTGGCTACCAATGGCAGGCCAGGAGTGAAAGGCAAGCCCCAAATAGCGGCTGCCTGGTGGTTCTGAGCTATCAGCATACTGTACCTGGACAGGAAGTTTCACCGCTGGCAGGAGAGGTGGCTTGGTCAGCTGGCTGTTCAACCACAGTCACAGGGAGTGGTGGAGCAACTGATCAGAGGCGTGACCTGCACCTAACGGACAATTGAGAGGGAGGCAAAGGTGAAGGAGGCAGACACAATGAGAGCAATTAGTTGAAATCAGGGAGCGTGGAGGCAAGAGAGAAATAAATGGTGAGGGCAAGGGAAAGGAAGACAGATTGCTGAAGGGTAGTTTAGCCTGGAACCAGTGACTATGGCCCAGACAAAGGAATAACAAGGAGAGCAGAGAGTGGGTGGGGGTGCTGAGGATTAGCTGAGAGGAAGACAAGGAATGAAAGAGAGAAGTAGTATAGGGAGGTTAAACAGGGAGCACAGAGGGGGATCTTAGCAAATAATCAACAGTGTACAACAGCATATCAAAAACAAAGCTAACTTGAAAACACATTTTTCTTCCACTCTAAGTCCTTTACCTCCAGCATAAAGTTAAGCAGAATGTTATGAGTCCCCATTAGCTACAAGACCTCCCATACCCCAGGCAAATTAAAATACACAATTACAAGATTTAAGGCAAATAAGTATAATAAATGAGTAGATATAGCAAAAGTAAAGTAGCAGTTATTTGGCCTGAGCAAGCTGAAAACCTGCAGAGTTGGCTTGAAAAGAGATGGTTGGAGGTTTCGGTCCAATCAGATTTAAAGCTGTAAAAGTGGCAACCAATGGCGGTCCATGAGTAAGAGGCAAGGCCCAATCAGTGGCTGCCTGGAGGTCCCGAGCTATCAGTAGACTCTACCTGGGCAGGGAGCTTTGCCATTGGGCGAAGAGGTGGCACAGTTGGCTGGCTGTTCAGCCACAGCTGCAGGGAACAGTGGAGGACCCAGTTAGAGGTGTGACCTGCACCTGAGCATGGAAGTTTTGCCATCAGGCAGGAGAAGCGACGTGGTCAGCTGGCTGTTCAGTTACAGCTGCAGGGAGCAGTGAGCGCCTGGTCAGAGGCGTGATCTGCACCTGGGCAAGGAGCTTTACCATTGGGCAGGAGAGCTAACAAGAGCCTTAATATCCCTGTCGTCAGAGAAAACTGAACTATTACATTTAAGCAATGCGCAAAGCAGTGGATGTGAAAAAGCCCCTCCTCCAAGACCTTCCTTATGTTGGACCCATTATCTGCAATTACAAAGCCAACTGACAGACCCTGTGAGATGAGCCATTGCTGTACTGGTTTCTGGAGCTCTTCACTGATATTGTATGAGGTATGTTCAGATGGAAGATAAAACATGCTTAGAATAGCAAACTGCAATGCTTCACTGTCCCCAAGTGAATTATCAAACATGCCCAATGTACCATGACAGACATGAAGGGTTCATGCTGACAGCTTGTCCAGATATCTGTTGTGAGATGCACTACCCTCCCAACAGCACTGCACAAGATGCATCTTAATTTTACATACAACATCATAAAGATCTGGAATCCCTTTGTTGCTAGAAATATTTCCGTGATGGTATACTATATCGAGGTTCGAGTATTCAAGCAACCACTTCAACCCTACATGTTCAACCATGCTATATGGTAGCAAATCAACAGCCATCATTTCTGAAATTCTTTTTGTTATTGTAACAGCAACAGGGTGAGTCGAGGCATATTTGACTTTATGCTCATATGTTTCTGAGATGGTAAGCTGTCTCCTTTAAACAGGGGCTTTTGAACTCACAGTCACTTTCAGTAACAGTAGTAATCCTTCAAATGGAAGGAAGAGGTGGTGGAGGTGTTTCCGTAGTGCTGCAGGGGCTGCCAGTGCTTTTAGTGTAGCGAGCTATCACTGTCCCTTTCTCTTCAAGACTCACAACAACTGGAGTTCTCAGTAATGTTATGACATCGGTCCAGGTGCCTTTTTAGTGCTGATGTTCCCAATGCTCCTTTCTTTTGCCCTGCTGATTGGCCGTTTACAAATGGCACATGTTGCCACCAACTCATTAGAAGCATTAATGGAGAAGTATGACCAAACAAGATGTTTCTTTTAGCTTTTTCCCAGGAAGGCACTGTACCTTGGCCCCCTTTTCAGGTTTTTGCCCCCAGATTTTCTTGGGCCTGTTCCTCTTGTGGTTTATTCCACTGTCCTCGTCCCTCATACAAAACATTTCTGTCTGTTTCTTCCTTACCTGCAATTTCCATCCCCACCTGTTGTAAACCTTCTGCTGCCTGATCATTCTCTGCATCTTTATTAGTACCCTCGTCGGGTGTGACCTCAGAAGAATCAGATGTCATCTGTGAGGGACTGGCAGTAGCATAGTATGCAATTGTTCCATATCTTGGTGCCTGTGTGTGGTACCCACCAGCCCTTGGTCTTAACTACACCACTTTTTTTTTTACTTCGGATTGATCTAACAGATTCACCTTTTTGGGTTCAAGCATTCATCTGGAAGGAGAACTGCAGACCTGAACAAATCACTTTTGGTGTTTCATTTTGTTTTTCCTTTGTAGGCTGACTGCTGTCTTTTGCAGTGGCACTGGCTGTATTGCCTTCCTGAGAAAAATGCGCCTCATCAACACTTTGATCCATTTTTTTATTTCTTATTCTAAGTGTAAAAAGAAGATCCCTCTACCTAATGTCCTCTAATGACTCCCACCCATACCCACTGGCCAGGAACAGCTTTACAGTCATGAGTCATAAATGTGAATCATTTGTGATTGTAGTAGTACACAGCACCACGCAATCCACCACCACTTCCTTACAAACTTAGCTGACTGACTCCTACTACAGTTACTGTTCAGTGACCTACTCAATAGTGTGCCTCAGAATTTAAATTGTGATGCAGACATCTTGTGCATGGCCACACATACAGTCCCACATGGCTTGCTTAATGCTTATGTGTAATGATAAACTAAGAAGGATAAGGAGGAGGAATAATGGATGAAATGAGTGATGGTTGATGATGATGACACGTGTGTGTGTGTAATTTATTACCTGTGTTGTAGTGTACACAGACTGGTACAGGTCACAAATTCAGAATATCCCTGGGCCGCCCACAGCCAGCAGCACAGGCATACTAACTTGTCTATTTTTTTTTTTTTTGTAGTATATGAAATCATGAATGAACAATAACAAGTGCTCATAATTGGTGGCCCAAGTCAAAGATTTATTTTGTCAGCCTGCCTTACCCTATACACACAGTCACATTGAGGCCAGGAAAAGAAAAAAAAAACATTTATTTGGGATTTCTGGGACTGTACATTTCTTGTGCCCCTCCGCTCTCTCTCTCCTCTGGATCTGGAATGGATAGTAGAAGTCAAAGATTTATTTTGTCAGACTGCCCTACAAACACTCACACAGCCACATTGAGGACAGGAAGAAAAAAAAATCTTTTATTTGAGATGTATGGGACTGAAAATTTATCGTGCCCCCGCTCTCTCTCTCTGAATCTGGATGGCACAAGTCAGATTTATTTTTGCCAGCCTGCCCTTGCCTCTGTGCACACTGCCATACTGAGGCCAAGAAAAGAAGAAAAACTTTTATTTGGGATTTCTGGGACTGTAAAATGTCTTCTTGTGTCCACCCCCAGTCTCTCTCTCTCTCTCTCTCTCTCTCTGTCTCTCTCTCCCCTCTGGATCTGGGATGGCACAAGTCAAAGATTTATATTGTCAGCCTACCCTTGCCATATGCACTCACACACAGCCATTGAGGCCAAGAAAAGAAAAAAAAAAATCTTTTATTTGGGATTTCTGGGACTGTACAATTTCTCATGCCCCCTCTCCCTCCCCGTATTCCCTGTCTCTCCTCTGGATCTGGAATGGCACAAGTCAAAGATTTATTTTGCTAGCCTGCCTTTGCCCTGTACCACACAGAGCCACATTGAGGCCAAGAAAAGAAAAAAACTTTATGGATTTCCGGGGCATAAAATTTCTTTTGGGCCCCCAGTAGTCTCTCCTCTCTCCTCTGGATCCAGAATGTTATGAGTCAAAGACTTTTACCAGCCTGCCCTTGCTCAATTTACACACAGCCACACCGTCTGAGGCCAAGAAAGAAAAAAACTTATTTAGGATTTTCTGGCACTGTAAAATTCTCTAGTGCCTCCATTAGTCTCTCTCTCTCTCTCTCTCTCTCTCTCTCTCTCTCTGTCATCTGGAGGATCTTCTGGATTCTATTTCTGGATGGCACAAGTCAAGATTTCTTTTGCCAGCCTACCTTGCCCTGTAGTACACTGCCTGCCACACTGCATTTTTGCCTTGCTTGTCTCCCCGGCAGCCACCCATCTCTCTCTCTCTCTCTCTCTCTCTGTCTCCTCCTTGGATTCCTCTTCTCCCTCCTGACAATGATTTGTCTCCCCTGCACCAGTAAATCTCTTCTCTCTCTCTCTCTCTCCTCGCCTCTCTTTCTTTCCTCCCTCTGCTTTCACTTAACAAATAGATTTTTTAAATGTATATTTAGTTTCTCTCTGCAGTGCACAACTGTAGGCTCTGCTCTGCAGCAGCAAGCTCCTCTGATCATCCACCAAATTGTCTGGGCCTGCATTGCGCACTCACCACTGTTATATACCTTGAGTGCATCACATGACTGACTATCCTGCTCAGTTGCCAGATTGGATGCCACCAGCTGCCTGTACATGGGGTGAGCGTGCCAATGGCATCCTCCTGGCAACAGTACACTGAATGGCACTCCATGGACTCAGAACCAGACTTCTGCAGCAAAGTCCATATTATCTGGGTCCATGGATTACCAGATTGATCCGGTGTTTGGATCTTGGGTGAACAGTCTGCCCAGCCCAACTGGTAGCCTCAGTCATTTTTGTTGACATGGGCAAAGCCTTTGACACTGTTGCCCATCCTATCCTTCTGGGCAAGCTTAAGACATCCCAATTAGCCCATCAGGCTAGCATCACAATCCATGGTCACCTTCTGAAGCTGAACTGCCTTCCTCCATGGCATGAACAGCCAGTTGCCACTGTCGTGGGGTATAGAAATGACTTTTACCAGAAACAGCAAATTGGGTACAATATACCTTACAGGTATGATTTTTATTTAAAAAAAAAATAAACAAATCAAGAAAATACAAACAAATGACTTTTGTTCAAACAGAGTAAATAAATCAAAAGAAAATCATAAAACACAGCTTGGCTAGAAAATAGAGAGCTATCTTGCCAACATCTGTCTGTGCCTGACCTCTCACAGAGCTCTCCCAGGGAGAACCACACAGGGCCTCTCCCACGAACATCTACCACAGTGTTTCAGCTTGAGTCTATTATAGGTCTCAAACCCTCCCACAGGCTGAAACCCTCCCAATAATTATCTCTTATACATGTCTTTTATCCTTAGATTCAGGTCTTTCTAAATACTTCACAGCATTCTTTATTCAGTTGTACAAATAAAGTATGGCAT
This sequence comes from Neoceratodus forsteri, assembly GCA_016271365.2. Lineage (NCBI taxonomy): Eukaryota > Metazoa > Chordata > Ceratodontiformes > Ceratodontidae > Neoceratodus > Neoceratodus forsteri. Next base: position 698,947,417 of record CM028132.1, read on the forward strand.
AACATTCCTTTTGTATCTTGATGCATAACAACAATATCCCTTAATTTCAGGAATATGGGCTGCATTAGGCTAAACTCCACCTATTTTGTAGTAGGAGGAGGTTTGCTAACAGTATAAAGCTAGCTCACATCATGCTACTCATTCCCTAAAGGAACCACACCTACTAAGCTTAGCGTGTCTGTATTAGCCTGCAAACAAGCAAAGCTTTGTTGTTTGGAAGCAAGTTCCAGAGAGATAAGGTAATTGCTTCTAAATCTATACATTCAGGGATTCTGTCCCATATTTTGTTTATATACTTATCTTTAACAAAAGAGGATACATAATCAGCTTCTTAAGACTATGTAAGACCAAATTTAACATTAAAGCAGGGAATGTAAACTATTGTCTATTTTACTTGAAAACCCCAATGAAAGTGAGGCATCAGGGTTGTAATAACCCAAGCAGGCATGTCTTACAGATGGGGGCTATTCAGATGAATCCTTCTGCCAGTATTGCTTGTATTTTAGGCATATCAGTTTTAGCCTTAGCATACCAAGTTTCTAGAGGTAGCAGAAGCAGGAAACCAGGGACAGCTAAGAGTTCCCGTTATAACAAGTGGCCAACAAGTCACAACGTGAACTAAACAGAGAAAATAGAAAAATGCTGTTGCGCAACAGTCTTAGAAGAAATTAGAAAAAATTTGACAAGGAGGAACAGGTGTCTCCTGATGCTGTGGACTGTATAGTGGATTGCTTGGGGCCATCCGAGAACTGCATACCTGCTGCCTACTGTCATTTTTCTGCACTGGACACAGTTCACTGCCCCAGTTTGACAACACTAGCCTCCAACGGGCTCAATCCCAAGACTCTATGATAAGACCGGCTGTGGAAGCTTTTGCAGGTCAAGGGACGGTCCAAGTTGTGCTCCACCGACTTGAGAACTGCCTTGTTATACAAAGAAGGGCCCAAATTAAGGCTGATTAACCAACTACTATACAGAGTGACTGTGAATAAGGAGGACCGGTGTCAAACAACAGCTGGTGCTGCCTCAGAATTTAGGAACTGGTCTTGAGGTCCTTGCATAATCATATGGGGCATCTTGGCATAGACCAACTCTTGATCTGGTATGGACCCGATTTTATTGGCCAAAAATGAGTACGGATGTAGAGCATTATGTCAAGACCTGTAGCTGCTGTTTGCAAAGAAAAGCCCTACCTCAGAGAGCTGCCCCCATGGTCAATAGTACCACTAGTGCCCCTATGGAACTGGTCTGCATTGATTTTTGAGTCTAGAACCAGATCTAAAAATATCAGTAATATATTGGTGGTCACTGATCATTTTACCTGGTATGCACAGGCCTTCCCTACTAAAGATCAGAAAGCAACCACGGTGGCTAAAATACTTGTTGAAAACTTTTTGTCCACTATGGGGCCCCCAGCAGATCCATTCCGACCAGGAGGGACTTTGAGACCACCTGATTAAAGAGATGCTGTTTTTGTGGGAGTAATGAAATCAAGAACCACCCCATACCACCCTCAGGAGATCCCAGCCTGAAAGGTTTAACCGCACATTGCTTGCTGTGTTGGGCACACTGCAACCCAAGGACAAGCCTAGATGGAGCCAGCAGATTAGTACCCTAGTTCATGCTTATAACTGCACCAAAGTGATACCACTGGATTTTCCCTTACAGACTGATGTTTGGGAGAGAAGCTAAACTGCCCATGGATGTGTGTTTTGGAGTTTCCCTGATGGGGTACAAGCAGACAATCATCTACAATACGTACAGAAGCTGAAGGCCAGTTGAATTATGCCTATCAGCTGGCCAAGACCATGGCTGCTAAATGAAACTTGGCCAACAATGAGAGGTATGATAAGAAAGTGAAAACAATGGAGCTGAGAGAAGGGGATAGAGTGTTACTGAGAAATCTGGGACTGCATGGCAAACAAAATTGCTGACAGATGGCATCACCCTCTCACACTGTTGTGGGAAAACTGACAGATTTGTCTGTATATAAGTGCGGCCGGAAAACAATTCCAAGATGTGAAAACTATACACAGAAATCATCTGCTGCCAATCAGGCAAATCCTGATTGAAGCTGAACCTCCAAATGCCCCCCCCGCCCTATGACTAGATCTGCTGCCAGGAAAAGAACCAGACCAATTGACTCTTCAGCCAGTTAACTAAAGGGCCTTGCCCAAATCCTTCTGTGAAGATGATCACCAATCTGTGTCTGAAGACAATGAAAATGATATTGAATACTATCCCTCTTACTAACTGAGCCAACTGTTTGGGCAATCCCCTTGTTGACTCTGGAGACAGAATTGGGCCTCATGGACTGTTCGAGCCCTCACTTTGTCTCCGGACCCAGTGCTTCCAGAGGATGAGCTGGTAGCAGTAAAGCCAAGGGTGGGGTCTTGAGCCTGGCTGACCTGTCTGGCCTGGCTGAATTATCTGATTTTTCGGAAGAAGAAAGTGATATGGGGAACCAGCCAGTAATATGCGGAACCAAAGAATATTTTGAATGCCCCGATGGTTCCCTACTAGTGCCCGAACAATTCTCAGCTGAGTCAAGTAGTGTGGGTCCTAATATAGATGGTCATGTCCTAAGAAGTACTATGAGCACTGGGTCTCCTTCCCATGTGGAGGTTTCCTCTACTAATCTCAATGAGGCTGACATGGAGTCTGGGCCTGTAGCAGGGTTTCCAAGACCCTAGGCGCTCCAGCCGAGAAGTACGACCGGTGGTAAAATTGAGCTATGAGTCTCTGGGTCAGCCTGTGGACTTGCCTCTACATGTGGTCCACAAAGGGGTGTATGTGTCCCCGAGCTCCTTGCCTAAGCTAGCCTTGGGGATAAATCTAGACTGTTAGTATTGCCCTTCGAGTGTAGTGCCCTGCTTTAGGTAACCCCAAGTAGCTGATAAGGAGGAGTCCCCTCTGCCCAGGTGTCATGGGCAGGAACTAATGGCCTGATTTAAAAAGGGAACAAGAGCTATGTGTGTATGATGTTGTATGAACCGTAGTGAACTGTCAATATAGTATTCATGTAGGTAATGCAAAGTGTGATATAATGTTAATTGAGCTGTGTGCCTTGAAGTGATTTAGGGTAACTACTTGACGTGGACGCCAAGTTCTTCCAGGCCAGGAAGGGTGTAACCCCCTACAAATGGGGTTCCTAAAAGCTTTCCCAGAGCTTGTTTAAATGCTCCATTCCTGGCTGGTGTTCAGCGTAAAGCCCTTAAATATTGTTGCCAGTGGTCAGAAAAGCCTCCTCCTGTGTACTCTCTTCAAGGGCTGCCTGTTGCAGTCATAATTAGTTGGACTGGGTGGGGGCTGTGGTTTTATGCTCAAGTCCCACCCGGGCTGAGTAAGCGCTCCATTCTGCCAATCGCTAGTTGTGCAGAGGAGCTCTCTGGAAAGACGTGACTGGTTATTGATAGTAATTTAGAATAATAATGATAATGTTGTTGTTCTAACCTGCCTTCTTTGCAGCAAAGACTGTTCCGATTAACTCCTCCATTTTGGTCCAGAACTGCTGAATGGGCCAATCAGTACCTCGGGACTCTGTAGAGCCGTCTGACCAATAAAGACCCTGCTTGTAACTTGAGAAAAGCATTATGGGCAGGCGCTTTTAGCACCACACTGAGAGCAGGAGTAAATGACTGGTAGGTGTTGCCCACCAATGGAATCGGGTGTGCTCGAATGGAGAGGAGTGCCCCAGCCTGTAAAGGATCAGACGCTGCTAAATCAAGAAAGGGGAAGGAGTTCTGAGCTTCTGCGGCATTGAGTGCTCGCTGAAGTGCGTGAAAGGCCTGAGGTGGCCGCTTGAATTGCTCAGCGCTATTCGGAGTAAATCCGCCAGCAGGCGGTCAGAGGTGGCTGTGTTCAGCATAGCTACCCACCAGGCTCAACCTGTTGGAGGACTGGAGAATCTGAAGAATCGCTACCGTCCATAGAAAAGTTGAAGCTGCTGCCAGCACCTTAGACTGCTGTGAGTTCAGATGGGTTTTGGAAGCAGCTGCCTGGTGTGGTACCCTCTGTTAGTTGCCATATAAATGTGTAAGGAGGTTTTGAAGCTCAGGCTCAGCCCTGCAAACGGTGAAGGAGTGGTTATCTGCTGGAGGTGCGAGTACTGGGTCAGAGTGATCCCCTGTTAATCTCTCAGACAAGTGAGGTGGCAAGACAAACCCAATCAGTTCATTATACTGCTGCCTGCACTCAGCGAGCCTTCTGCTCATTTTGATCTGTTTGGGACAGTAAAGTGCATCCGTGTCAAGGCCCCAATCAGCTGCCACGAGGGACTAGCCACTAGGGCTTGGGTACCCAGGGACAGTAATTACTACGCTTAGGCCTGTGCACAGAGCCCTAGGTAGATAAGTATAGTGATAAGCCAATCACCTTGATTTCCCCTGGCCTTGTTGTTTCTCTCCTCAAATAAATCAGATTGTTCCGCACTTATACCCTGGCTGGATTGTGTTTTACTGAGGATATACTGTACAGTGAAAGTGTAATAATGGTACTTTACTTTCCAGGGGTTCCCTGAGTGAGCAGAGAGATACGAGCTGGGGGTAAGTGGACCAAGAACAAGTATTGTCAGTACTTGAGTGAGCCACTAGAGAGACAAAGGGGGTTGCAGCAACCAGAGGGCTGCGACTCGAAGTCAATCTTGACTGTTCTGACCCCGACCTCTGGGTGGAGGCACCCGTCAACGGATCTGGGCCCCTCACCCTGTCACAGTTGAGGCAGGCAGGGTAGTAGCCCTAAGGGGTAGTGCCTTTGGGGTTACCTCGCAACTGTGGCCATGTATGTATAGGCATACGCCTTGCTTCCCTAATGCCCGCACCCACCCAACGCCAGGTCACAACTGGAAACAAGCTCAGGGCTCTGCTTGTCTACCTGGTAAAATATGTTCTGCATAAACAATAAATATGGTAAAATAGAACAGGAACTATGTACAGCAGTAGCATTATATGTACAGGGATGCAGACTAACTGGCAACAAGAATAATTAAATGAAGGGGTACAGGAGTGCACTGCAAATTGTGAGAAAGGTGCAATCAACATATACAGCAGAGTTGACTGTGTATTTATCTCACATGGTATCTAATGATGTCATTGCAGGTTGAACACAAAAAAAAAACAGCAACCCCATTGTGAACTAGTGTAAGCAAACAATATCAACAACTATGCAGAATGTAAGTTGAGAAACAGCTGTAGAAAACAATATTTTGGTAACTTATTACAATTTAGAATTGCTCACAGGATTTCATATTTCTTTAAAGAAGACTGTATAATAAAGCGTTTTATAGACACACACACAGAAACACAGCAACAGAGCTATGCATTCAAAAGTACCAACTATTTTCAAAAATGTACTGTAGTAAATATTTAAGCAAAAAAGTTATGAATAGGTTATACCAACAATGTTGGATTGCATTTGTTGTTTAAAAAAGTTTCAAAGCGTACTCTTCTGCAAGATGCAGTGACTATTAAAAAGGCAGTCATCGCTGGAGGCTGTAGACACACACATAGGTGAGTGGGTGGATGAGGGGTGGAATAATTTCCTGGGATCTTTTAGTAGTGGTTTCAATGCAAACAGTATTAAGTAAGACAGTTCCCTAAAATCTGAAAGGCTTATATAACATCACAGCAAATCTTACTTCAGCTAGTTATTTTACAAAGCTGGTAACCTAAGGCTGGGGTTGTGGTAGTAGAGGTGATGTGCATAGCAGAACCTTCTCTGACTGTAACATGGACTCTGTCAACCCTCTCATTACCTATACATCTCCTTATGGAGTAAATTAAATAACTGCAGAGATGTCAGCAGTACTTAAGATGATACTTTCGAGAAAACGTTATCAAATATAATATCTAGACATTTAGTGTTTGTTTTACAAATAATCTACATTAATCTTCTGAGTTCCTCATTACTAGGCTCATATGCATACAAACAGGATTCTTATCTACTTGCATTCACTTGCCTCCGCTGCTTGATGCTTTGCTGCATTCGTAATCCTTGCTTGTGATGTTACTTTTTGTTGCTGTAGAAATGACTGTGATGTCACAGGGTATTATGACATCAGCAAAGGATGAAACAGGAGGAACACATCAACTCTAGTGCACGAAGATCCTGTTCCCATGTAAATGAACCTATGAATGAAGAAAAAAGTAACAGAATTACAAAAATCTATAAAACAGAAGGTGAATTGTGTCTAAATTCTGTATTATGTCTCTAACAGTTTTCTTAAATGTGACACTGTTACTTTAGCAAAGAGAACCCTGAAGTTTCCACAGGTCTCGCATCAGACAACTCACGTAAAGACCAGAATGGAAACTGGACAAAGGGAAATTATGCCTGTTGTCTGTTGTTGTGTAATTTTATTTGTTCCATTTTTTCCCAAATACTACAGGTGACAAATAGTATAATTGAAAGATCACTCTGAATAATACATACGCCTATGCCACCTTGTTTTCAGAAGGGTAAAATTTATCAAAATAGAAATTGAACAGATTGTTCTATTGTAATTAATTTATATCAGAGTTATTTATGTTTTTATTTGTAAGTTTTGGCCAGGAAAGGTGCACTAAGCTCAAGCTGTGATAGCTTGTTTCCAGGAGCATCCTGGGGTGGGTTACATGGATTTGTTTTATCTATGGTGGAATGTTGGCCTTGACACCAGGTAAATTCCCATTTTCTTCTTGGATTAGTGCCAAGGATCTTTATGTTACACCAGAACAGTGACTAGAGATGGGCTGATGGGACATCAGTTTAAAGTCTCATCTAAAGGACAGAGTATGTGCAGTAATAATGAACTGAAGACTTTACAATGGGAATTTCTTTAAGAGGGGCCTGCATTGTCCCAGAGGCTCTGCAGCAGTACACTGTGCAGTCACTTAGGAGACCTGGTTTCAGTAGAGACCTTGGCATATGTTCCTAACTGTGCTGGTAAGAGTGTGGCCAAATTAACACGGAGGTGATGTGCTCACTCACTAGACAGGAAGACCTACAGCACAATGCTCTTGAGTGCCCCTTGTGGTTGAGCAGTTAACTGACTTAATCAGAGTTGGAGGAGACCACCTTGCAGCAAAGGCTGGGTGTTGCAATGCGCTTGCAGAGGGCTGGGGTAGGGGGCCAGAGGATCTGGGGATAGTACTGGATGCAATATCAAAATTCCATTTCAGTTTTGCACATTTTTCATGAATTGGCACACTTTTGAGCATTTTTATGCTGTGAACACTTCTTTCTAAGTGCACAATTTTACTAATAGTGTCTTTTTATGAAAATTGAACACATTTATTTTGTGTTTACATGCCCTAAACTACATGTAATCCCCATGGTCATTCAGGGTTATGGGCCCATCCTTTGCGTTGCTTGCCATTCACTCCTTAGGTAATACAAAGTGTAGAGCCAGTTCTGACAGTTGAGTTCTATTTTTAGAGCACAACTATTTGTCAGAGGAAGATACCTTGGAAAACGACACATGGACTCCATTCTTGTGGGTGGTCAACTGGCAATTAATTTACTTAAATTATTCACATCAAATATCATTTCTTTACCACACCAATCATTTAAGTTTCTACATCTTTACATGTATTCACATTCTCCATCGTATTCCCATTCACATTATGCAGTTCTTAAATTCATTCCATTTTGTAAATCCAATACATGAATTTGTTTCTGATCTCTTCCTTTGAACAACTCTGTGAATCTGTCTTCTCAGGGTCTGGATGCATGAAACCTGACACCTTTTGTTTCCTCAATCCAATTCCTGCTATTATGTCCTGAGTTTGGGTGCTAAACCAAACCTGACCCCTAGCTTGGTTCCACTCTTCTTCCCTACCTTTCTTCTGCTGCAGTAACTGCCGGGTGTCTGACCCCAGCCTGTATCTGATCCCCCACCGTCCCCCATCTTTAGCCTCCCTCCTTTCCCTTCCGCTACCCCATCTCCAGCTTATGTGATAGATGATGGGCTTCCTCCCCTATCTTTCCTCTCCCTTTCCCATTCCTCAATGGTATCACTTATTTGTAACACAAATGATGGCATCCCCACTGTCAAAGATGGACCCCTGCCTGGTCAGTATAAACCTGGGCTATTAAATGAAATGTCATTATATGCAATGTAAAACTTCCTCCACTTAACTATCCAGGCTGCCACCCACCTGTTTACCCACTTCCTAGCCCTTTCCACTGCCCTGAATTCCCTTGCATGTCTCCAAACTATCCTGGGTATCTCCGACCACCCCACCTGACCTCTGGCCACCACTGCCTTATGACCCCTAAATTTCTCTCTATGCCTTGCACTAACACCCCCCACAGCTTTTCCCCCAAGTTGTTTCCCTCCCAAGTATAATTAATAGATCCAGTCTTAGCCATTTCAACTTTTGCTCCTCTAAATTCGATTTCCATCTCCCCCTCCTTCACCTCCTCCTAGGACCCTCCTTGCGCCGCTTAATCCTATGCCACGCCTATTCTAAATGAGTGTAATGAAAACATTTTGGTGTCTTCTCCCATAAATGCCATGCCTTTTTTTAAATCCCTGTTACTTAATAGCATGTGACTGGCTTCCCATCTTTGTGCACAAAAACACACTGCCCCACCCCCTTTAGCCTAATCTCCCAGTATTCCTCGAGGGCCACTCACGGGACATCCCCTCTCCTCGTCCGTTTCTCTATTACAACTTCTGTAACCACCCATCTGATCCATCTTTGACCATCTCAGCCAAATTACTATCTTTCCTCGTCCCATTGTATTTCCTCCCAGAGCAGCCCCGGCTCTGTCATTCTCTAATCTTAGCCACCACTTCGCCTACTTTAAAAGACCCTTTTGACATGACCCGAAAATGGCTTTAAACAGGTGGGCCTCATATTCTGATGTACATACCTGCCCCAGGCCTTCAATTAACTTTTTGGTGTCCTCCCCAACACCGACCTTCTATCATTGCCGTCTGTCCTTGTATCTTCTGCCATCCCATTACCATCTGACTCACCACCTTAAACTTGTTTGGTTCCACCAATCCCCTAATACTACATGCCACCCAATCCCACTAACTGTGCCCCCACTGTCATGCTTGCCATCCTGCTTCCATTTATACCACTATAAACTTCGCCATCTGATCCTGTGTGACTGGGCTCACTTTACCTCAAACCCTTCCCCTCTCGAAACTCCTGAATGCATTCCATGCCTCTCGTGTGCTTTTAGCATGTTTGCAGACCAAGAGCTCCTATACAGCAGCCAGGCTCCTCAGCCAATTTCCCACACTTGTGCTGTGCTCTGTTCTTTTGTACGGCGGCTTGTGCACCGGACCTGAACTCTAGCTCCAACTGAAGACAGGAAAGGCTATCAGCTATATCATTATTAATCCCTCAATATGCATTGCTTTAAATGACAGGTTTAACTGCAAACCCACTAGCACCAACTGATGCAACACCTGTTCACCGACTCTGTGTACTGCCCTTGCCTGTTGATCACTTCTACCACTGCTTTATTGTCGCATCAGAAAATTATTTTCCTGTTCCTTAATTGCTTTTCCAGGTGAGACAACACACCTAAATCGGTATATTTCTAAAACATAATGTCCCTCAATATCCCACCCTCCTTTCATCCTCCAGCCAAGCTTCTGATATCCATGCTTCCCTAAAGTATGCCCCCATACTTATTGCCCTTTGCCACATCTGAATACAACTCCAGATCATTATTAACCAAGCCATTCATCCTGCCAAAATGTGACTCCATTGTACCCTCCACAAAATGTTCCCACACTTCCAAGTCTTGTCATATCCTTTCATTATGTCTACCCAGTGATGAGTGCAGCTTCGCTTTCCCCATTGCCCTGCCAGCCTCCTGGTAAATTCCCTGCCTGAGCTACTGCTCTGCATGCAAAATTCAAATGCCCCAGTAGCTGCTGCACAATTCCCAATGGCACTCTTCCTGCTTTTCACTTGCAACAATAACTCTTTAATCATGCTATTTTATCCCGTAGTAATCTAAACAACTGCTTCTCTGCATCCACCTCTATGCCCAAGAACTCCAACTTCTTGTTGGCCCTCCATTTTCCTTGAGCTAGTGTCACTCCCATAATCCCACACGTGTCTTTGAATTCCCAGCATCGCTCTTCCCTTCGTTGCTTTTGGTCTATTAAAAGGAAATCATCCAGGTAATGCACGACTGCCTATAACCATATCTTTTCCCAAATACCCATTGCATCCATGTACTAAATGCTTTGAACTTGGTACAGGTGGTGAACAAGCCCATCGGCATTGCTTTATCAAAATAATATTTCCCCATGAAACAAAACCCAGCAAATCCCAGTCTTCCAGCCTGACTGGTAACTACCAAAAAGCCGACTCTGTCAGTTTCACCAACCAAGACCCCTCTACAGCCTTGATTAGTTCTACCTCCTGGTCCAATGTTGTGTAGGGCACTGTACAACATTAGTCTAGGAATGTGATCATTCACTGAAGCCCCATCTCGGTATGATATGTGATGGATTAACCAAAATTCACTAGACTGCTTCTTTGGCACTATCCCAAGTGGTGATACCCTGAAATTATCCATTGGCGTCCATGTAAATGGTCCCTGTATTCTACCTGTTAACGCCTTTCTGATTTTCCTATCCTCTATGTCCTCTTTCCCTTTATGGAACCCAAAATGTTTGCTCTCATACCTTCCCGATTCCCTAGTATCCTAGACAGAAACCTTCTCGAAACCCTCCCTCAACATCCTCCCGATTCCAAGTCTGGGTACCCTTGGTCCATTCCCTCACAACCAGAACTTAGTTGGCATCTTGGCCAACTGGAAACCCTGCTCCCTCTACCCTTCTGCTCACTAATTCTGCTATAACCTGCACCAAAATCCCTCCCCGGAACCCCTCCCCCACTGCCCTGGTAAGAGCCCCCGTCAAACCCCCATAACTCCTGCAAAGTCTGCTCATTAACATTTTGTCCCCTACCCTGTCATGCGTCGCTCTGCAGCAGGACACTGGATGGTGCCCAGAACACTTTGAACATACGTGCCTGAACTTGCAATTTGTCCAGGTGCACAAAGCTTTATTGTATCCCCAACACGCCTTACCAACTGGCCACCTCCCGCTTGCTTATTGCCCTTCCCACTACCACCCTCTTGTCTGATAGGGTCCTTACCCACAATTTGAAGTGCATAAATCCCCTGCAGATGCCCCTTGCCACCATCCTCTGCCTGAATGCCTCGTCACACTTCAGCCACCCGTAGCCTTGCTTTGCCTTGTATGCATCCTTTGTAATGGCTGAATAAGTCAGCAAGGGAATGGCTAATTCTGGCTTCTTTTCCAGTAGGATGGCACTAAATATCATGAAGCCTGCTTGCCATGTATCAATATTTTTCCTTTGTATGGTATCATTGAACTTCTTGCCCACTATAGCTAAAGCCTCCACCATTTCTGATTTTCTCACTGTTTCCTTCTGCTTGTATCTCTTCGCTGTCTCCTTGTCGACTACCAAAAATTATTGACATACTCCCTTTCCATATCTTTTCTTTTGATGGTCCCCAAGGTCATACCTGGTACACCTTCATTCCCTACTCTTGTTCCACTGCAACCTCCTTGTCCCTCATCCCCTCCTTTGATGCCCCTTTTTTCTCCTCAAATGCTCTTTCCATCTTCTCCAGTCCTTTTCTCCCATGTCACCTATAATCCCTGCCAGGTACTTGGTCAAATCACCTTCCTGGGGCTGATCAATCCCCTCCTTACCATTCCTGCCATTGAGGTCCTCCGATTCTGCAGCAACTGCTCCTGATCTGGCACCTCCCTGTACTGGTCTCCGCAGGGGCTCTTCCTGGCTCCACCTGAAGGCATCTTCCTCTTGCCAGGCCTCCTCATCTTCCCTTCCCTTCTCTTTGCTACCACCTCCTGAAGTTCATTCATTTTCTCCATCAGACCTCTTTCTGGCACCTTCTTTGCCCTTGGTCTTACCACCTCCTCTTCTGCCTCCTTTTCTTTGCAAGCTCCAGCATCTTGCTCACCTTCAACATCAGTTCTGGCCTTGTTCCATCATCTGTGTACTTGTCATTTCTTGGTGGCTGTCATCCTACTACTTACTTATATAAAGGGGAACACAAACATATATGTATTTTTTAAGACATCACAAGCCCCTATCCTCCACCTTACCCTCTTAGCATTGCACCGCATAACCTTTATCCACACTGTCTACCGTGTCTATATCTGCTGGTAGTCGGCCTCTCTCCTCTTTTGCCTTTCATGTATCATGCTCTCCACTCCCACCCAAGGAAAGGGCTTGATACCATTTTGTGCATGATACTGTGCCCCCTCCTCCCTGCAATAGTGTGTGATGATAACCCGGGCTAAATCCTCCCCACCTCCCCATAAGGTGCAGGGCTATGCAGCAGCAGCAAAACTGATCAACCAATTTTGCCCTTTTGTGATAAACTGTATATTTAAATTAAGCAGTTTGTGTTGTAAGCCACCCTCACCCTTAGTGCCTGCTATCACCAAAACCAGCCATCGTAGGCCCTGGATTTCTCCTGCCAAAAACTTCCATCTACAGGATTCAAACCACATTACTACTTATTTTAAACAAGCACTTGTATGACCATCAAGTGCCACTGCTCTAAAGGAAGATTATTACTGTACCAAAATATTTGAAAATACTTGCTTTGTTCTTACTTCATTGAAAATGTCAAGATTAAGTTTAAAATGAAAAATGGACCTTTTATGTTACATACTGAAAACTTTCGGGGACAGTAGCCCTGTACCTCACCTTCAGCCAGGCTTTCCTTCTGATCTAGTCTCTTTGAAAACATAAGCCTGGTGCAATGCAGGGCTTCCCTGCTCCCTCGATTCATTTATGTTTAAATCCACCTTAATTCACATTGCATCCCTTTAATTCACCAGCTGTAATATTTTTGACCTCCCGATCTTTTCTGTGCATGTGCAGCGATACTCACAAAGAACTACAAACATGGTGTCTCCCATCGAGAGCCTATACACAGAGAGCTTCTTCTCCAACCCTACACCCGTTCCACGCCATCCTGGACCGCGATAGTGGCGCTGTTCCTGGGCATTCACCCGCGGTCTTGTGTCCCCTGCCCTTCTCCCCTACTTTCATGCCCTCAGTATTTATTTTATTTATTTCCTTTTGATTTTTTTTCATATACCCTTGTCACAAGTAACCCCCCCAAGCTCCTGGTGCTGGGAGGCGTTTCACTTCCTGCCCCAGCCACCCCTTAGTGTCCAGCTCAGCCGTCCCACGAACTACAGCTCCCACCTGCCTCTAAAGCCATCCTCTCCCACCCAGAGCACAGTCTGTAGCAGCACCCTTTGTACTCAATGACCAGTGCCCGTCATCCGATGACCTGCCCTGCGTCAACTCAGCTGACCTGAATCATTGGAAGGCCCCCCCGGCAACCTCCTAATGCCACTGCCATCCCTCCGGTACTTTTTGGCCTACTAAAACTCAGCAGCTTTTGGCCCAGTGCTCATCCCGATAACCAGATACCAATTTTGGAACCATCCACTATCTCTGAAGATCAGCTGGACCGTAAATGCCCTCCAGGCCTTCAGCGCTCTTCCCACCACCACTGCTGACTGACTGGCTGGATACCAGGTAAGAAATTTACTGTTGTCCACCAGCGCTGCATCTATTCATTATACTTTACCCTAGTACCTCTGTACCAAACAAAAAAGTCTTTTATTGCCAGCCCAGGCTTACCCACCATGTGAAGTACCCACCTTAGCCTTCCAAATTTCCAGTAGTCTTTCCTTTAGCCATAGCACAGCCTACCCTTTCACCTTTGTTCTCCTCCATGCCCTCTTTATTACCTTCACAAGAAAATGAATTCCAAACTCTCAGATCCCTTCTGTAGTGAAATAAAGTACAATATATACATGTAATATATGGATACACCTCAATAATACTATAGTAAGTTATACAAAAATTTGCCAGTAATACATCACTACTCTCAAAATGCTATTCTGAAAAGCGATAATATTATCATTTTGCTGATAATACTACAGTTCAAAGTAATCTCCAACTGTAGTATTATTAATGGATCAAATATTACAATAAATAACAGAAAGATAAGTGTTTTACAAGGCAGTAAGACCATCTCGAGTATTTTGGGACTTTAGGACCTCTCGAAAGCTCGCTTCTCGGTGTCCCATGTCCCCAAAACCTCTTGATGGTATTACTGCCTTGTATTACAATCATCTATCTATTATTCTATTTATAATGTATGGGAGAGGATTGTCACAGATGGAATTTGATGAATTGCCATCCTTGTTATGGTATTGTTGTGATGTCAAGACAATGTTATACCCTCTTGAGTATGTCGCAAATGATACGTAACAATGTGAGCGGCTCATCAAGCGCCATTACTCGCCGCGAGTGAACTACTGACTTACAAAACGGCTGGCGGTAGTGAAAGCTGCCACTGAAGGAGAGCTGCATGATGGAAGAAAAAGTAAGGACAAATTTCTTAACTGGTGCCCATACACTGTAAAAGACAATGGAAGGGGCACGAGTTATATAACATCTTAAGAGTTCCATCTAGAGTTGCCATGCCAACTATAAATCTTCTAGCTTCACTCTCGAGGTTTACTATGTTGTCATGACAATATCTCGATGGGAAGAAGAAGAATCAAGCATTTATATAGCTTTTCATACATCAAAGCGCTTACAAGCAATGCTAGACTGGTAGTGAAGTGACTGAATGTGTGGTGGCGCCATATTGCACATCATCACCCACACACAGCCTGGATAATTGCATGAACCAGTTTATGGGAAGGGAATGTTGGCCAGGACACCGGAATATTCCCTACTCTTTGTGAAAGTGCCCTGGGTTCTTTACTTCCACATGGACACCTCCAGGACAACACCAGGATGGGCAGAAGGGACCTCGGTTTAACATCTCATCTGAAGGACAGCACACCCCAGCAGTATAGCACCCCCCAATACTGCACTCAGATGCCAGCAATTTTAGGTGTAAGTCCAATCCCGGTGTGGGACGAGAACCCACGACCTTCTGGTCCAGAGGCAGATGTGCTACTAACTGAGCCACGCTGACAGCGCTGTTATTAACTGGTTCCCATCCATTATCCTCTATAAGGTGCAGTCCTTTAGCGGAGAATTCCATCACACACACCAAGGGCCTGAAGTTCTGTAAGTAGAACTTTCTGAAAACAATCAAGTCCAGGAATGAAATGATGTTAAGCTTCTATTCTGAAGGACCACCAGTGAGAATATTTGTTTTGCCACCACCTAGAGTGAGAATATCATGATATTCGCACTCTTGGTGCTTAAAACTAAAACAACTTGATATATAAGGGATACATAATGGGATCTGTGGGATTACATTATTTATTTTACAAGAGCTGTTTGACATTGGTAATCCTCATGAGTGGCGAAGCTACTTAGTGATGTGCCCAAGGTCAAACAGCTTGAGTGAAAATAAATCATGTATTCCTAAGGTCCCTTTTTTGTACTCCATTTATGCAATAGAGATCCTTTAGGATGGTGTAGGGAGTTTTTTTTTGTTTAATTTTTATTGTAAACTTACATGGACTTTTAGTGGTTTTCCAGTGTAGCTCCGCTTAGCATAGTGGTTGTTAAGCTGTTGCAATGGACACTCAACTTTATATTATGGCCAGTATATAATGAAAAGTTTAATGCACAGTTCTTTTGTTTTGCTTTTTTTTGGGGGACATTTGTTTGTCAAAAGTGAATACAATTTTAATTTCCTGCCATTTTTGATGATTATAAAAATCTAAAAGGCATGTATAAATGAAACACCTCTCATTTTTAGATATTTTTGTGCTGAACAATCTTTGTGCTCAAAGTACCATGCTATCATTTTTCGTTTAAAGTTATTTGCATTTGTTTGTCAAAAAGTGCAAAAATGAATTTTTGGTGTTTTTAATTATAAAAATAAGGTACATATAAATGAAACACTACTCATTTTGTAGATATTTTTGTGCTGAACAAATTTTGTGCTCACAGTGCCATGCTATTTTCATTATAAAGTTATTTACGTTTGTCCAAAAGTAAAAAATATATTTTTCTGCTGTATTTGCTAAGTATCAAAAAACTAAAAGGTATCTATAAATAAAATGCCATGCATTTTGTAGATATTTTGTGCTGAACAACTTTCATGCTCACAGTACCATGCTATCATTTTGGGTTTTAAGTTATTCATATTTGTTTGTCAAAAGTAAACAAAATCTAATTTTCTGTTGTTTTGCTGATTATAAAAAACTAAAAGGTATATATAAATGAAACAGCACTCATTTTGTAGATATGTTTGTGCTGGACAAATTTCTATGCTCACAGTATCATGGTATCATTTTTCGTTTTAAAGTTATTCTCATTTATTTATCAAAAAGTGAGCCAAAGGTTTTGATTGACAGGTAGCTTTTATTCAACATATGTTGAATAAATCTAGGATTCTAAAATTTATTCAACATATGTGAAAATAAATGGATGTATTCAACGGCTTCTAAGTCCACACCTATTGCATAAATATATGACTTTATTTGCACTGCCATTGCATAAATACAACTATATACACAAACCTAAGCGAGACAAGTCCTAAATACATTTGCTGCTTGCCACTTACTCACTGACTAGACCAATCAAATGTGTTCATTAGATTGAAACATAGAAACATAGAGTTTGATGGCAGATAAGGACCACTTGGCCCACCTAGTCTGCCCATTTCCTACCTAGAGGATAAGCTGCAGATCCTATTTAACCAAGAGCCTATTTCTTCCTACCCCCACAAAATTGCCTTATGTTTGTCCCATGCATTCTTGAATTCTCCCACAGTTTTAGACCCACAACCTCCTCAGGAAGGCTGTTCCATGCATCCACCACCATCTCTGTGAAAATATACTTCCTCACATTGCCCCTGAGCCGTCCTCCTCTATCTTCAAATTGTGTCCCTTGTTCTTGCACATCTATTTTCTAAAAGATGCTACCCTCTTGGACTTTGTTGATTCCACTGAGGTACTTAAACATTTCTATCATGTCCCCCTCTCCTCCTTTCCTCAACGGTATACATATTAATCCTTTAGCCTCTCCTCGTATGGCTTCTCTTGCAGACCCTGCACCATTTTAGTTGCCCTGCTCTGAACTGCCTCCATCCTGTCTCTGTCCTTGCAGAGATGGGGTCTTCAGAACTGGATGCAGTACTCAGATGGGGTCTCACTAACTGTCTGTACTGGGGATAACAACTTCCTGTTTTCTGCTGGTGATGCCTCTCCTATACATCTCAGTATCCCCCAGCCCTTCCTACCGCCTTTCGACATTGCTTGCCAACCTTAAGGTCATCTGATATGATTACCCCAGGTCCCTTTCCATTTTGTTGGTGTTACTACCCCCCATTGTGTAATCTTCCCCTGGGTCTTTATTTCCCAGGTGCATTACTTTGCACTTCTTTGCACTGAATCAAGCTACCATACTTCTGACCATTCCTCCAACCTTGCCAAGTACCTTCTCATCCTTTCACGCTTCCTTGTGTATCAACCCTATTGCAGATCTTTGTGTCATCTGCAAAGAGGCATACTTTTCCTTCCAGTCCCTCTGCAATGTCACTCATAAAGACATTAAAAGGACTGGACCAGTACTGAACCCTCATGGTACCCACTAGTAACACCTCTTTCTTCAGAGTGGATCCATTTACAATTACCTTCTGTGTCCTGTTGTTCAGCCAGTGTTTTACCTAGGCTACCACCCTGGGACCCACTCCAAGGCTGGTTAATTTGACTATTAATCTTTTGTGTGGGACTGTGTCAAATGCCTTGCTTAAAGTCTAGGTAGGCCATGTCCACTGCCCCTCCCTGGTCTACTACTTTGGTCACCCAGTCACAGAAATCAATTAGATTTGTCTGACATGACCTTTCTGCTGTGAACCCATGCTGCCTTGGATCCCAGCCCCACTGGCCTCTAGGTACTCAACAATTCTTTCCTTCAGAAGTGATTCCATCACTTTCCCTACTACAGAGGTCAAAACTGACAGGTCTGTAGTTTCCTTGCCTCTGTCTTGCTCCCACTTTTGTGAAGGGGAATCACATCAGCCTTCTTCCAGTCCTCAGGTACCACACCATCCCCCATGATTTGTTATGAAGGGTAGTCAGTGATGTCACTAGTTCTCTGCTTAATTCTTTTTAGAATTCTGGGGTGAATTCCATCTGGCCCCATTGCTGTCCACCTTCAGTTTTGGGAGTTCTTTCAGAACCTTTCTTCTGTGAAAGGACTGGGATCGACCCTCTCCAGAGTGCTTCTGTTAATTGGATTAGGCACCTCTCCACTTCCTCTTTTGTGAATACTGAACAGAAGTATTCATTCAGTATCCCTGCTTTTCACTGTTACTCTCTGCCCACCCACCATCCATTCTATTCAGCCTCATTATCCCTCCTTTGTCTTTCTCAGCTCCTGATATACCTATAAAGGTTTTATCCCTCTTCTTAACGAGTTGGCTATCTTTTCCTCAGTTTGGGCCTTTGCTATTCTGACTACCCTCCTGCTTCCTTCTGCCTTAACTGGTACAGTTCTCTGTCCTGCTCCTTCTGTGTTTCCTTATACTTCCTAAATGCTATCTTTTCTCCTAACCTTTACATCACTTCTTTTGAGAACCATAGTGACTTTTCTTTCATTTGATTTGTTTATTTGCTTCACACAAAGGCTTGTTGCCTCTGTGATGGCAGTTTGATATTTCCCCATTGTTGCTCCACCCTCCTTTAGCCTGTTTGCTAGTCCTTTTCTAAGGCACCCTCCCATCTTGCCAAAGTCAGCCCTTCAGTTCAGAACCCTCACTTTTGTATGGCTTGACTCTGTAGCTGAGTTTATCATGAACCACACTGTTTGGTGGTCACTTGTTCCCAAAATGGCTACCACTTCTAGATCTGAGATCCTCTCACTGTCCCCATTTGAGAGTACAAGGTCTAAGATTGCTCCCCTCATGAGTAGGTTCCAATACTAGCTGTCTGAGGCATGCCACCTGAATGGCATCAAGAATGGTGCTGCTTTTGGATGTGGCTGCAGCAAATGTGCTCTAGTAAACATCTGGCATATTAAGGTCCCCATCAACAGTATCTCCCCTTCCTCTGCCATCCTAAGTATGCCTTCTATGATATCCTTGTCCATTCTCCCCTGACATGGGGGTCTATATACAACCCTGTGCAGATTGTGGTATTTCCAGTCTCTAAGGTGACCACAGTGGCTCCTCTCCTCCCTGTTTACTCTTTTGTTCAGTTGTTTTATCCCTTTCCTTACATAGAGGCTACTCCCCCTTCTACCCTCCCTGTCTCCTGTAGGCTGTGTACCCTGTATGTTAACATCCCAGTCATGGTTCTCTGTGCACCATGTTTCTGTGACTGCTACGATATCCAGGCATCCTCTTCCATCAAGGCCACCAGTTCAGAGCTTGTTGCCCAGACTACAGGCATTGGAACCTATTACCTCCATTTCTTGATGGCCTTACCCTTTTGCCCCATCCCTGTCCTTATTGCATTTGTCACTTTCTCCATTTACCTCTGCGCCTCCCCTATTGACATCTCTATGTTAGTGTCTACCTCACTTTGTAGCCATAAGATTTTTTGGGAGGGCTAGTATTTCCTGCTCCTTTCCAGTGCCTCCCCTTGGCTAGTTTAAATGCTTGCCAATGAAGTATTTAAATCCATCACCTAGGATCCTGGTTCCCTCCTGTACAGACGCAGACCATCATGCCAGTATAGGCCTTCATCCCTCCCTCCCGAGTGGACCCCGTCCCCAATGAAGCCAAATCCTGAGCTCTGCACCAGTTTTCAACCACTGATTGAATCCCATGGTGTGAAGCACCCTAGCCTCATCCATGCCATAGACAGGCAGCACCTCCAAGAAGGTTACCATGTGTGCTATTTGTCTAAGGCCTCCCATCTCCACAAACGCTTCTTGTGCTGCTCTGATCCCTTTCTTAGCCAGGTCATTTGTCCGTGGGTGGACAATGCAGCATCCAGCTCCCCTTCTCTGGCACAGCAGCTCCTGTGATCCTGAGGATTTGCTCCCTGTCCCTCAAGCCATGGCACCAGGCGGCACCTTACCTCCTCTCGCCTTCCTCCCCCAGTTCTATCTTCTCCAACAATGGAGTCCCCACCAGGAGTTGCTCTTCCCTGTGGGGTCCCATGCCACCCTCCTTTGGTCTCCTTTGTGGAGTTTCCCAGCATCCTCCTTGGTCTCCACTGTGGGTGCCTCCATAGAGAAACCACACTTTTCCAGAACAGCATAGAAATTGTGGAGAGGTACAACTGAGGATGCACCTTGTTCCACCACCCTCACCCTCCCTGAGCCTCCACTGTGGTCCAACCGCCCTCTTCTTGGCAACCTCTGAGGCAACAGCAGTGACCCTGGTGTCCCTGGGTGGGACAGGAGGTCCCACAAATCTGGGCCAACTCAGCCTGGAGATGAGCAACCTCCTCCCTCAGCCCAGAGAGTGCCTGCAGATGGGACAACACTGCATCCTCCAGAACGCCTCCCGAAGACTGCTGCTCCACAGCCACTGCACTGCACCACTCCCACATCATGTCTTTTTCTGGCCCCTAACTGTTGTTTTGAATACTACTCTTTCCTCTGTTTGTTTATTTTCTTTGTTTTTCTTTTTTTCTTCCCTACTTACTTACTGCCTCTGTGTCCTTTAAGCTCCTGATCTTCCTGTTCTAAGACAAGAAGTTCCCTATATTTCTCAGCAGTCTCCTTACTTGCTCAGGTCAGACCTCCAGCAGCTGGGGGGGGACGGAGGCTACTCTTGCCCTTCTAGGATGGTGAGTCTTTGGCGGCTCTGTGATCACCACTTCCCAGTCTAGTCTGTTTCTGTTTTATCATACCCAACAGTTTCTATGCCACTTGTGTACCCCCTAAAGTAACCAGTTGTTTCTACACATTGATCATGTTGTCTAGTATCTGTGTACCTTCAGTTTTTTCCGGATATTCCAAGAAGGAACCATTCCACTTCATGTATCCTTATATTTTTGAAGTCTCAAAACAGACGTGATGGACCCTATTTGTCTAATGTTACTGCAGATATGTAGTTCTGTTAGTCGCTTCAAGTATGGATTCTATTGGTTAACCTCTTAACTGTGATAGTTTTACTACTGCTTCAATAACGTTGTTATTAAGGGGTTTTTTTCGTTTCTAGAGTGTACTTCTTTCAGATGACCCCTAGTGGTATATGAGCCCTTGAAGAAGAACTGAGATCCCTAGCATTTCTCCCATCCCTTTAAACACCTGTTCCTAGTGTGGTACTAGAGACTTGTGGGGCTACAAGATGTGCATGGGATCTCCTTTTCACCACATCCTCCCAGACATCTATTATCATACCTCATGGAGTAGTGACAGGTGATGAAGGAGTCCTGATGTAGTTACTAATGGTCTTCTACTGGACTCCATTGAATCATTAGAGGCGCATTCAGTGCGCATGTAACTAAATCTATTTCCATTCTTCAGGTGTGATGCTGCTTTCCTCACGCTCTCACCCATTTCAAGACAGAGCAGGCTCAGACTCATCTTTGAAGAACTCCCAGTGTTGTGTAACATGGAAATGTGCTACTTATATTAATATTGTCCATGGCCAACACAAAACCTTGGTATAGTAGTAGTAGTAGTAGTAGTAGTAGTAGTAGTAGTAGGTTATCTGTTCCACCTGCTTCTGCAGCTCTCCTCTATTGTCTAGCTTCCTCATAATGGAACTGATTTGGAGGAATTTGTGAAAGTCTGTTATTGGTAAGCCAAATTCTGTTTAATAGAATCAAATGTTCTGGCTCTGATGCTCAGGCTCATATAGTCACCCAGGTATTTTAACCCTGCACGAGTGTGCTTTTGTATGAACATATGTTCAGTTTGAGCAAACCCTGCACATTCCATTATTTGTTTATTTGAAGCTGGTAACTGGGAGAGTACACTGAGCCAAGGCCTGCTTCCAGGTGTGACCTGGGGAAAGGAAAATAGGAGGTTTACATTACATAATTTGAAAACAGTTTTACAGAGTACATACTGGGGTAAAATGAGCAAGGTAATACAATGAATAGGTAAACAATAAATGGGTAATAGCAGACAGTACAGGTAATGAGGCTAGCAAAAGAATAAAAACATCATTAATAGAAAATAGAAACATAGAATTGCACTGCAGATAAGGACCGCTTGGCCCACCCAGTCTGCCCATTTCCTCACCTACTGGATAAGCTGCAGATCCTAGTTAACCAGCAGCCTACTTCTTCTTACCCCCACCCCCAGAATTGCCTTATGACTGTCCCATGCATGCTTGAATTCCACCACTGATTTTGACTCCACAACCTTCCTCCGGAAGGCTGTTCCATGCATCCACAACCCTCTCTGTGAAAAAATACTTCCTTAAATTACCTCTGAGCCACCCTCCTCTATCTTCAAATTGTGCCTTTTGTTCTTGCACACCTCTTTTGAAAGATGCTACCTCTTGGACTTTGTTAATTCCCTTGAGGTACTTGAAAGTTTCTATCATGTCCCCTCCCTCTCCTTTCCTCGAGGCTATACATATTAAGCTCCTTAAGTCTCTCTTCATATGTCTTCTGGTGCAGACCCTGCACCATTTTAGTTGCCCTCCTCTGGACAGCTTCCATCCTGTCTATGTCTTTGCAGAGATTGGGTCTCCAGAACTGCACACAGTACTCAGATGGGGTCTCACTAGCTGTCTGTACAGAGGGATAATAACTTCCTGTTTTCTACTGGTGATGCCTTTCCTATGCATCCCAGTAACCCCCAGCCCTCCTTGCTGCCCTCTCACATTGCTTACCCACCTTAGGTCATATCTGATATGACTACCCCAGGTCCCTTTCCATTTTGTTGTTGTTAGTATCTCACCCCCATTGTGTACTCTTCCCTGGGTTTTGTTTCCCAGGTGCATTACCTTGCACTTCTTAGCATTGAATCTAAGCTGCCATACATTTGACCATTCCTCTAACTCTGCCAAGTCCCTTCTCATCCTTTCCACCCCACCCTGTGCATCAACTCTGTTGCAGATCTTAGTGTCATCTGCAAAGAGACATCCACTTTTCCTTCCAGTCCTTCTGCAATGTAAACATAAAGACATTGAAGAGGACCGGTCCTAATACTGAACCCTGTGGTACCCCACTAGTAACCCTCCTTTCTTCTGAGTGGACTCCATTTACTATTACTCTCTGTGTCCTATTCTCCAGCCAATTCTTTACCCAGGCTGTCATCTTGGGACCCACTCCCAGGCTGGCTAACTTGTATATTAACCTTTGTGTGGGACTGTGTCAAATGCCTTGCTAAAGTCTAGGTAGACCATGGTCCACAGCCCCTCCTGATCTACTACTTTGGTCACCCAGTCAAAGAAATCTATCAGATTTGTTTGGCATGACCTTCCTGCTGTGAATCCATGCTGCCTAAGGTCCTGTGACCCTCTGGCCTCTAGATACTCGACAATTCTTTCCTTCAGAAGGATTCCATCATTTTCCCTATCACTGAGGTTAAACTAACAGGTCTGTGGTTTTCTGCTTCTGCCTTGCTCCCATTTTTGTGAAGGGAATCCATCTGCCCTCCTCCAGTCCTCGGGTACCACCCCATCCTCCCATGATTTGTTAAAAGGGTAGTCAGTGGCGTCACTAGTTCTACCCTTACTTTTTTAGAATTCTGGGATGAATCAATCAGGCCCCATTGCTTTGTCCACCTTCAGTTTTAAGAGTTCTTTCAGAACCCTTTCTGTAAATGGGCTGGTATCAACTTCTGAATCCAGAGTGTTACTACTATTTGTTTTATGTATACTGAGCAAAAATATTTGTTTAGTATCTCTGCCTTTCACAGTCTCCTCTGCCCACCCTCCCTCCCCTTTATTAAGCCTCACTATCCCTCCCTTGGTCTTCCTTTGCTCCCTGATGTAGCTATAAAGGTTTTATCCCCCTTCTTAACTGAGTTGGCTATCTTTTCCTCGGTTTGGGCTTCAGGCAACGGTTTCCTCGGTTAATCAACAAAGGTTTTCTGGGGAGGGAGGAGGAGGAGGGAAGAGGGGAGAAGGTGTGCTACAAGGAATATAGAGAGATGAACAAGGTGAGAATAACATTTAAGAGGGGCCTATAAAAGCTGGGTAAGAGGTAAGTTCAGGGGAGTGACAAGGGCGAGAGGGAGTCAGCTTTTTTCAAATTGTTTAGCCAGGGTAGCACACTAAGCTGAAAGCATGTTTACAGGTGCAACCTGGGAGCACAGGAAGTTAAATGTTCTAGTGGGTCGCACAGTATGCAAGTGGGGGTTGTGGGATTCAAACCCAGGACTTCAGATCTGCAGCTCAGAGCCTTAAACCACTGCTCTATACTGCCCATTTGCTTTAACAGGGGCAGGAGTCCAGGACTACTGTGTATATACACTGGTACCCAGTGGACACCCAAATACCTTCACTACTAAGTACTGGATTAACATGGTGAGTTTATCCACCTGTTCATGATTGTTTTGATTGTTTCAGATTGAAAACCAATCAAACACATGGCCTTTAGATAAAATAGTAGCAGTACCTGTAGCCTCCATATTAAACCACACTGAACTGATTTCTGCTCTGGCATAGGTGACCAGAGCTTGAACCTGAAACCGTTGTATAGTGCAGTCTGGACTCCAGGACCCTGAGTTCTATTTTCCTTTTACCTAAACATACGGTCGCTAAGCCATTCTAATTTTTTATTACCAAAAAAAATTTGCCAAGAGATGAATTAATGGACTTCCATATACTACTTGGGATTTTTATAGGTAGCACATGAAATAAGAAATCAGGGCATCATGTTTATATGGATGGTATCTATTCTCCCAAAGAAGGATACGGTAAAAGCACACTCCTCCTCCTCTAGTAGCTCTTCAAGATTAGCTTTACACAACCTGTGCAACTACGGTGGATTTTAACCCCCAAGTATCGGATATCTTTTGTGGCCCATCTTAGTGAGATAAAATTTACACAAGCCTTGGACCTCCCTCCCCATAACCATGACCTTTGATTTATCTAAGTTTGTTTCAAATCCTGAAACATTTCCACATGAAGTGATATGGTTCATTAATGTAGAGAATACATTATGTGGTCATTAACATACTATAAACAGGGTATCCTCTACATAGAGGAAGATTTTGACTTTCTCCCCAGATTCATTTTCCATTAATCTCCCTGTTAACCCATATCCCCTTGACCAATGGCTCACACCCAAGACAAATAATACTGGTGACCATGGGCACTCCAGTCTAGTACCCTGCAATTCTTATTGTCTCAGACATAGCACCATTCACCATTATACATACCTGTGATATATGGTATAACACATTAATCTTGTTCATAAACATATTTCCAATTCAGATTTGAGAGGGTGGCAAGCAAAGAGGCAGCTCTGCCAGTCTAATCAAAAGCCTTTTCCATGTCCACCACCACAACCCCACCCCCACCCCCATACTGCTCCTCATGGACATAATATTGAGAAGTCTCCTAATGTTATTTTTCACGTTCTGCCTGGGGGAGAGAGGTAACATTTAAAACCACTGGATAGTATCTTTGGGAATATTTTAAAGTCTAATAAAGAAATAGAATGATAGCTGCTACACTCTTGCCTACTTTTGCCTGGTTTGAGCAGCATAGTGACTATGGCTGAAACTCATGAAAGGAGTGCAGAGCCTGATCCAGACCATGCAGTAAACATTTATGTTAAGGGTCCTGGAGTTGAGGATAAATTTTTTAATTCTCCTGTGAAGCCATTCAGGAATGGTGCTTTCTTGGGTTTCAGAATCTTGATATCCCTATGTATTTTATATGTCGATATCGGTTTGTAATATATGGGGCTCTATTTTATCCATAGGGAATCACTGGAACAAAAATCCTGTAAGCAATCACTGTAGTGTCACCTTTCTCTTAATACCATTATTGTGATGTCACAACAATGGTTTTAAAGGATCAAATGTTCAAAACCTTGTGCTTAGCCCCAGTTTGGTTCACATTGAACTAAAACAACAATGGTAACTCTGCATGGCTTCACCTTTCTGCACCACAAGTCAATAGAGAGCACAGAAAGAATGTAATATCTGTGAGAGATATATATTTTTTAAAGTTATGTTCATAACTTTCTTGAGCACTGCAACTTAAAGCAAGCAGCAGTTGCAGAGGGATAATGTCAACAGAACCATGAGAAACAAATTCAGATCTATATATTACAAAAATAAGTAGGTAATACTCAGCTAAAATACCCTTTTCGAGGTTCTAGTGACATGTTGGAACCCCTTTCAAGTTTGCTCTCAAGATACTCGTCACCAGAACCACTCAATGGTATTACAGACTTGTAATACAAAGTTATTTATTATTTATTTATTTATTTCAAAAAGCTTTACCAGGAAAGACATACTGAGCTGATAACAGCTTGTTTCAGATGCATCCTGGGGAAAGGGGATGTGGAAGGTCATTAACAAACCAATAAAACAGAAGCAAAATCAGCAGTAAAAAGATATGCATATTAGGTATAAAATTGAATCTACTGTAGGTGGCAAAGAATAACATTTTAATTAAGAAACATACTAATAGAACATGGTAAACCAATGTGGGGAACAATGTGTGATTTTTAAGTTCTGTATATTTATTCTATTTAACTAATTCTACTATATATTCAGGTGTGAGTTTGGCATATGTATTTTGGAAAAATATTGCAAGATATTTGCCACTCCTTGAAGCGAGGTGTCATTTTGTAAAGCTCTTGATAAAATAACAGAACTGTTCCACAATTTCTTTCAGCATAGAGACAGTAGCCAATGGACCCCTCTCCTTAATTCTTTGAATTATTCTGCTAGCTATTAGTTTGTTTAATCAAGTTCAGTCTGCCTTATCTGTTGTCTTGTGCATAGCATGCTTGTTTAAGGAATCTTGAGTTTCCCTTCTGCATTTGGAGTGATGAGTTGTTGAAGCCATCTTTTCCTAGCACTAAGGGTCTGGGGCCCTCTCCTTCCCTCACTATGAAGTCACTTCCTATTCATGCATGTAAGTACAACATACTTCTTCGTAATTTAGTACGTGGGCTTGAGGCTTGGAGTCCACACACACCCACACCCTACACCCATATCAGCTTGTCCAATGAGGCATCATAAAATTGGAATA
This sequence comes from Neoceratodus forsteri, assembly GCA_016271365.2. Classification (NCBI taxonomy): domain Eukaryota; kingdom Metazoa; phylum Chordata; order Ceratodontiformes; family Ceratodontidae; genus Neoceratodus; species Neoceratodus forsteri. Next base: position 698,974,507 of record CM028132.1, read on the forward strand.
CAACATCACCTGGGTCTTTAATTGTTTTTCTTATTATGGTCCCCATTGGACCAGACACACCAAGAGCCATCAATGCCAGGTTTATCCTCTGACTCAGCTGGTGGGATACATTTACAAAGCATCACTTCATATGGAGGGGGCTGCAGGGCAGAGGGAATGATGCAGCTCAGCTCCTGGTGGCTATTACCATTCAGTATAGTCTTGCATACCAGCTTCCAAGGTCAGCTTAGGTACTTCTGTCCCAGCTCACCCTCTCCTAGCCCTTACAAGAGCACAGACTAACCACCTGGTCTGCTTTTTATTCCGGTCTGCTATGCCAAATATATTTCCTTCTCACTCCATACCCTAATACTCTTCATGCTATCAGTAGCCATGCAGGTTTATAGGTCTTGTACCACCTGTCTCCCATGGTGCCTGTTTTCACTCTGATACACAGTTTCAAATGAAGGCCACCTTTAAATGACCAACATTAACTGTGGCAAAGCTAGGAAGGGAAGTAAGCCACAGCTGTGAGAAACATCATACACCTCAGCACATTTGCTAAAGAACAGGTGGACTTGTATTTACCCTGAAATGCTGAGGAAACTTGTGGACCAACATGTACCAAGGATAATACTGAGGGTGTCATCAAGGATGGCACTGGGGATGATACCAATGTTGGCACCTAAGACTGCTACCAACAATAGTACTGATGTTTGCAGTGACAACAGCACTGAAGCTGGATACAGGAGTGGTGCCGATGGCAGCAGTACAAGCATGGTGCACAGGAGTCATTGTTCAATGAGGACTTCCACCTGCCAAACTGTTCATCTGTTATCTCGCCACCTGGAAGTCAGAGACATGTCAGACAAGATGTTGGGGCCACACCATCTGTGTTGTAGAGGTCTATGGAGGTAGTGTTAAAGGAGACAATGGTACTTTAACCACAACATCAATGCCCAGGGTCCTAGACATAGAGTGGCAGCAACTAGAATGGGACATTCTTTTCTTTTCTTATGTGAAGACAAAGAGTATGAAGGGTCCCTTCAAGAGGCCAATGGCAAGCATAAGTGGGAGTAAGACAGCTTCTTTTTCATGTGCTTTTACTCAGATGACCTCATATTAGTGAGTCTATCCTTACAGGTCTGTCCAGACATAACTTGGCAGCTACAGCAATGTCAGACATCGTGCTCAGCACCAAGACACTCCAGACAAGGGAGTGAGAGTTCTGAGCAGAAATCTTCTTGCTGCAGCAACAACATCTGAATGGAGCCTTACCTGATATGCAGTAGCTGTCCTCCAATCAATGAGGACAAGGCAAGCATGGCACCAAGACCAAAGACAACACTGCCAAAATATTTGACATAGAAACAACACTGAATTAATGCTTTACTGATAATAAAGCAAGAAAATAACAAATTGGTGGAAAACTGGCCAAGGGACAGAAGCCAGAGGGTGGTAGTAAATGGGGTGTAGTATAGTAAAGAGAGGGTGATGAGCTGGGTGCCCCAGGGCGATGCTGGGGCCCTTGCTGTTCAATATATTTATTGCAGACATAGCTGAGGAATTGAGGGGAAGGTGTGCTTGTTTGTGACGTATAGTAAGATTTGCAAACAGGGAGGACAAATACATGGGGGTGGAGGCAATGAGAGGAGACCTGAAGAAGTTAGAGGAGTGGTCAGAAGTATGGCAGCTGAGTTTTAATGCCAAGAAGTGTTCTAGTGATGCACATGGGGCATAAAAACCTGTAGGCCAAGTACATGGTAGGGGAGAGGAATAAATGAGTCAAGGAAGGAGAGGGACCTGGGGATTATAATTTCAGATGACTCAAGGTGGGGAACCAGTGCAGGAAAACAGTGGGCAGGGTAAATGGAATGCTGGCATGGCATAGAGGGGTATAATGAGCAGAAAGAGTGAAGTACTTATGCCCTCTACAAGTCCATGGTGAGGCAGCATTTGAATTATGGAGTCCAGTTCTGGAGGCCACACCTGCATAAGGACATTGATGGATGGAGGGGGTTCAGAGGAGGGCAACAAAATGGTATGGGCATGCATTGGCTAACCTATGAGGAGAGGTTGAGGGAGCTGGACCTGTACTCACTGGGGACCAGAAGGGACAGGGAGACATGATTGAAACATTCAATTACGAAAAGTTTAAACAGGACAGAGGAAAGGAGCTTATTCAAGAGGAAATGCACAGTTAGAACTAGGGGACACAGTCTGAGGTTAGGAGGGAAGAGTCAGGGGTAGTTTAAAGGCACATTACTTCACCAAAAGGGTGGTGGATTCCTGGAACAGACTGCCAGAGGAGGTGGTGGGAGCTGAAACAGTGGGGGATTCAAGTGGACTTGGGACAGGTTTAAGGGATTAGCCGAGGAAAAGAGGGGATGGTTGGGAATGAAAATAAGGGGGAGGGCAACTCGATGGACCACTGGTGTCCTTTTCTGCCGACAGCATTCTATGATTCTATGAAACAGTAAAGTAATATATGACAACCTATATAGAACATCTATTTGAAGAACCAGAAATCCTGGCTCCAGATGAGGTAGGCAGTGGGATTGCTCAGAATTCACCAAATGACTGGCGACCCAGGTTGAACAAGTCTGGGTCGTCAGGAGCCGGACGGGAAGGGAGCGGGGGGAGGCAGGGGTGGGGGGTGAGGGAGGGAGCAGCATCAAGCAGTCGAAGGCAGCTCTCCTCTCACAGGAGGAACCCTGTCACCCACCATAGTTCCACTGCCAGTGGAGGTCCGAGGACAATGCAGGCGGGCAGGCAGCAAGAAGAGTGGGCACCTGAACTGTGGCGGCGATGCCTCCACATATGCACGCATGGCCAAGACATAGGGCTGGGGAAAATAGTGTGAATCAGGGATAAAATGTAAATTGAAAATAAATAAATAAATAAAACAGAATTCACCAAACAGAATTGGATTCATGAGATTACTAACATTTTTCTGAGTTCTGAATATTAGTACTGAAAGCCGGAAGTCCAAATTCTGAAAACCAAACAGAATCAGAATCTGATTCTGATTCCACCTCCTTATGAAATCTTCCACTCGATACTAGTAGTACTAGTACTACTTGTTTTTATATGGTACTACACTTAAAAAAATTATTTCTCATACTTGTGACTCCCAGCCCCTTCAGTCCCTCCCCTCCCCCACACACACACACAACTACTTTCCCTCATTTGGTTCCTCACCGGTTATCTGGTCTGCTGAAGTCTGCTCAGTGATAATGGTTTAACTTTAATGGTACTTCAGGCTGTTGAATCCTCCACAGCCACAGCCCAGCTCTGATGTCAGCTGCAGGGCATTCTGGGATCCTTGTTACAGCAAATATCAAGGTAGAGTCAGCAGGGCCAGACAGATGCAATATAATATATACTGCAATAAACAGTAAGTAAAAAAAAAAATTGTACACACAGTGCACATTGGGACCATCCATACACTTGGGTGTGGGGGTCCTTAGTGCTGACTGTTCCGCTTTAAATCATACAGCAACCACATTGATCAGTGGCCTCTTGTCTGGGAAAACATGTAAACATGTTGGTTGACCAAATGAGCTTTGCACTTAGGATGCACAGAAAGGATTGATAGCATTGATCGATTTTCCAACTAACTGGGCCAGTCAGCTTGTTGACTTCTCAAAGGGCAATGGCCCACAAACCGGATGCTGCCACTAGGATTCAAGGGTGCCTCCTCAAATGTCATTTTGCAATGATGATGCAGCTCAGTCTTTTTTTTTCTAATTATTCAATTTTAAAGAGATTTCTTTTTTCTATGTATGAATTTAGTGCTTCTGAAAGGTGCTGGACTGACAGCACTGGAGCTTGAAATCCTCTGCTTATCCACCTGACAGCTACAGCATGCGATCACAGCACAAGCTTCTCCACACTGCCCCTCCCCCACCATGTGCCTCAAACCTGCCAGGGATGAACCAGCATGTAGGTGAGAGGGTAGTTCAGACTCCATGCCCATTCAATTCTTGGCCTTTCAAGTGGACTGCCATCAAGGGTGCAGATTACGAACATACGAAAATGGCAGCAGATACAGGCCTCACAATCTATCGAGTCTGCTCGATTGTGCAGCTAGCCCTCACCTTGCAGCTACCTCACCCCTCCTCCCTCTTCATAATTACCCCCATCCCATCCCCTCTTAAAGCCATCCATCATGTTACCGCTACTACCTCCTCAGGTAGAGTATTCCACTTGTCCACCACCCTCTCTGTGAAATACTGTCTTCTGACTTCCCTCCAGTCTCAGCTGTGCCCCTCATGACCCCCTTCTAATCTGGAAAATCCCTTCTGTACTAGTCTTGTTTATCCCCTTTAGGTATTTAAAGGTTTGATCATGTCCCCCTATCCCTCCCTCCACCAGGGAATACACATGCAGCTCTCCCAGCCTCTCCTCATAGAAATATCTCTCTAATCCCTGGATCATCTTTGTCGCCTCACGCTGTACACCTCTCCAACAGTTTGACATCCTTCTTCAGGAATGGATGCCAAAACTGCATGCAGATTCCAGGTGCGGCCTGACCAGTGACCTGTAGAGGGGCAGGATCACCTCCTATTTCTAGAGGAGATTCCTCTATGCACCCCAGCATCCTGTTGACTTTACTGCGCCTTCCTGCACTAAGTTTAGTTGTTACTGCTCTCGTTATGAGCACCCCTAGTTCCTTCACCTCCTCCTCGGTGCATTCAAGCTGTACCCCTAGCTTATAGCTCATGCCTTGGTTCTTACCCCCAAAGTGCAATACCTGCACTTTTGGTGTTAAACCCCAACTGCCATGCCTCCAACCACTTCTGTAGTTTGGTCAGGTCCTCCTGCAGCCCTCCACCCTTTGATGTCATCTACCACCGTTCCCATCTTTGTGTCATCCGCAAAAGACTGATCTTACTCTGGACCCCTTGGGAGATATCAGCAATGAAAATCCCAAACACCAGTTCCAACACTGATCCCTGTGGCACCCTACTCGTCACATCCTTCGGAGATGAGAGTTCTCCCACCACCACACCCACCCACCCTTTGCTGTCTACTTCAGCCAATTGGTGATCCAGTTCAGCATCTTCGTTCCCCACCCTATATTTTCCAGCTTCCCCAGCCTCCCATGTGTCATGGAATCAACTGCCTTGCTGAAATCCAAATACAGGACATCCACTGCATTGACTTTATCCAGTTCCCTTGTCACCCAGTTGTAGTATTCAATTAGGTTTGTCTGGCAGGATCTTCTCGAGACAAACCTGTACTGTAACCATCCTGGAGACAATTTTTTCTCAAAGTCACCAGCCTCTCTTTTTAGGATCATCTCCATCAATTTTCCCATTGATCGAGGCTCATAGACATAGAAACATAGACTTTGGCGGCAGATAAGGACCTTGGCCCACCTAGTCTGCCCATTTCCCTACCTACAGGATGGGCGCAGATCCTAGTTTACCAACAGCCTATTTCTTCCTACTCCTCACAAGAATTGCCTTATGTCTGTCCCATGAATTCTTGAATTCTCCCAGTTTTAGACCCCACAACCTCCTCAGGAAGGCTGTTCCATGCATCCTACCTCTCTGTAAAAATACTTTCTCACATTGCCCTGGAACCGCCTCTCTATCTTTAAATTGTGCCTTGTTCTTGCACGTCTCTTTTTCTGAAAGATGCTACCCTCTTGACTTTGTTGATTCCACTGAGGTACTTAAAAGTTTCTATCATGTCCCCCCCTTCTTTCCTCAAGGGTATACATATTAAGCTCCTTTAGTCTCCTCAGACGGCTTCTCTTGCAGACCCTGCACCATTTTAGTTGCCCTCCTCTGGACTGCCTCTATCCTGTCTATGTCCTTGCGGAGATGGGTCTCCAGAACTGGACGCAGTACTCAGATGGGATCTCACCAACTGTCTGTGAGAGGATAACAACTTCCTGTTTTCTGCTGGTGATGCCTCTCCCTATGCATCCCAGTATACCCCAGCCCTCCCTACTGCCTTCTCACATTGCTTGCTAACCTTAAGGTCATCTGATATGATTACCCCAGGTCCTTTCCTTTTTGTTGTTGTTACTACCTCCCCCCCATTGTGTAAACTTCCCCTGGGTTCTTGTTTCTGAGGTGCATTATTTTACACTTCTTTGCATTGAATCCTAGCTGCCATACTTCTGACCATTCCTCCAACCTTGCCAGTCCCTTCTCATCCTTTCCATGCCTCCTTGTGTATCAACTCTGTTGCAGATATTTGTGTCATCTGCAAAGAGGCATACTTTTCCTTCAGTCCCTCTGCAATGTCACTTATAAAGACATTAAAAAGGACTGATCCAGTACTGAACCCTGCGTGTCCCACCAGCAACCTCTTTCTTCGGAGTGGACTCCATTTACAATTACCTTCTGTGTTCTGTTGTCCAGCCAATGTTTTGCCCAGGCTACCACCCTGGGACCCACTACCAGGCTGGTTAATTTGACTATTAATCTTTTGTGTGGGACTGTGTCAAATGCCTTGCTAAAGTCTAGGTAGGCCATGTCCGCAGCCTCTCCCTGGTTCTACTTACTTCGGTCACCCAGTCAAAGAAATCTATTAGATTCATCTGACATGACCTTCCCGCTTTGAACCCATGCTGCCTTGGTGCTGTGCCCCACTGGCCTCTAGGTACTCAACTATTCTTTCCTTCAGAGTGACTCCATCACTTTCCCTACCACAGAGGTCAAACTGACAGGTCTGTAGTTTCCTGCCTCTGTCTTGGTCCCTCTTTGTGAAGAGGAATCACATCTGCCTTCCTCCAGTCCTCGGGTACCACATCATCCTCCCATGATTTATTAAAAAGAGTAGTCAGTGGTTTCACTAGTTCCCCTTAGTTCTTTTAGAATTCTGGGGTGAATTCCATCAGCCCCATTGCTTTGTCCACCTTCAGTTTTAGGAGTTCTTGCAGAACCTTTTCTTCTGTGAAAGGGCTGGGATCGACCCCCCTGTCAAGAGTGCTTCTGTTAATTGGATTAGGCACTTCCCTCCTCTTTTGAATACTGAGCAGAAATATTCGTTCAGTATCCCTGCTTTTCACTGTCCCCTCTGCCCACCCACCATTCATTCTATTCAGCCTCACTAACCCTCCCTTTGTCTTTCTACGCCTCTGATGTACCTATAAAAGGTTTTATCCCTTCTTAACCGAGTTGGCTATCTTTTCCTCAGTTTGGGCCTTTGCTATTCTGACTTTCCTCCCTGCTTCCTTCTGCCTTAACTGGTACAGCTCTCTATCCTGCTCCTTCTGTGTTTCCTTATACTTTCTGAATGCTATCTTTTCTCCTGACTTTCCCAGCCACCTCTTTTGAGAACCATAGTGGCTTTTTCTTCATTTTGATTTGTTTATTTGCTTCACACAAAGGCTTGTTGCCTCTGTGATGGCAGTTTTGATGATTCCCCATTGTTGCTCCACCCCTCCTTCTAGCTTGTTTGCTAGTGCTTTCTGAGGCACTCTCCATCTTGCCAAAGTCAGCCTCCTAAAGTCCAGGACCTCACTTTTTGTATGGCTTGACTCTGTAGCTGAGTTTAACGTGAACTACACTGTTCGATGGTCACTTGTTCCCAGATGGCAACCCACTTCTAGATCTGAGATCCTCTCACTGCCCCCGTTTGAGAGTATGAGGTCTAAGATTGCTCCCTCACGAGTGGGTTCCAAAACTAGCTGTCTGAGGCTCACACCTGTAGGGCATCAAGAATGGCCCTGTTCTTGGATGTGGCTGCAGCAATGTGCTCCAGTTAACATGTGGCATATTCGGGTCTCCATCAACAGTATCTCCTTTCTCTGCCATCCTAAGAATGCCTTCTATCATATCCTTGTCCATTCTCCCGTGACATGAGGGTCTGTACACAACCCCTGTGCGGACTGTGGTGCCCTTTCCAGTCTCCAAGGTGACCCACAGTGCCTCCTCTCCTCCCTGTTTACTATTTTGTTCAGTTGCTTTTATCCCTTCTTTACATAGAGAGCTACTCCTCCCCTCTCTCCCTGCCTGTTTCTCCTGTAGGTTATGTACCCGGTATGTTAACATCCCAGTCATAGTTCTGTGTGTACATGTTTCTGTGACTGCTCGATATCCAGGCATCCCTCTTCCATCAAGGCCACCAGCTCAGGAGCTTGTTGCCCAGACCACGGGCACTGGTACTCATTACCTCCATTTACTGATGGCCTTACTCCTTTTGCCCCATCCCTATCCTTCTTGCCTTTGTCACTTTCCCATTTACCCCTGCCCTTCTCCCTATCGCCACCTCTATGTTGGTGTTTACGCACTTACTACCATGATTTTTTTGGGGCTAGGATTTCCCTGCTCGTTTCCAGTGCCTCCCCTTGGCTAGTTTAAATGCTTCGCCAATGAAGCATTTAAACCTATCACCTAGGATCCTGGTTCCTCCCTGGACAGATGCAGCCCATCATGCCAGTATAGGCTAGCATCACTCCAGGGGACCCCCAGTCCCCAATGAAGCTAAACTCCTGAGCTCTGCACCAGTTTTTCAACCACTTATTGAATCCCATGGTGCAGAACACCCTAGCCTCTTCTATGTCATAGATGGGCAGCACCTCCGAAGGTTACCATGCATGCTACTTGTCTAAGGCCCTCCCCAATTCCACAAACTCTTTCTGCACTGCTCTAATCCCTTTCTAGCCAGGTCATTTGTCCCTAGGTGGACAATGACATCCAGCTCCCTCCCTGTGCAGCTGCTCTGGCAATCCTGAAGATTTGCTCCTGTCCCTCCAAGCCATGGCACCAGGCAGGCACCCTACCTCCTCTCCCTTCCTCCCCAGTTCTACTTTCCCAACAATGGAGTCCCCAACCAGGAGTTGTTTCCCTTCCCTGTGGGGTCCCATGCCACCCTCCTGTGGGTCTCCTTTGGGAGGCTCCAGCATCCTCCTTGGTCTCCACTGCAGGTGCCTCTACAGTGGAGACCAAGGAGGATGCTGGAGACTCCAAAGGAGGTCACTAGTTGCCTGTTTCTGCTCTTGGGTCCACTTTTGTGAATGGCACCACATGGACCATCCTCCAATCCAGTAATATGCATCCTGGTGTCCAAGGAGGTATTGAACAGGTCAGCCAATGGTCCTGCCAGGATCTCAGCTATTCTCTTAAGTACCCTAGGGTGAATGCCATCTGGACCCAGTGCCTTATACCTCCTCAGTGCTCTTACTCCTTTCAGCAATTTTGTGATTCCTGTATTGTCACCTCCTCCTTCCCCTGCCCACCCTCCTCTCCCAGGTGGTGCCTGCCCACCTTTTCTCCTTTGTGAAGACAGAGCAGAATTAATCATTTAGTATCTCTGCCTGGTCCTCCTCTTCTCCACCCAGCCCCGTCCTTCTTCATCGTCACTATCTGATCTTTATTTTCCTACTTTCACTGAAGTATCTGAAGAAGTCCTTCTCACCGTTCTTAATGCCCTCGCCGAATCTCAGCTCCTGGAAGCCTTGGCCACTCAGACCAGCCTGGTAACCTCCCTGAACTTCTTCTTATATATCTCCTTGCTGTTCTCCCTCCCAATTTCTTGAGTCTCCAAAATGCCTTTTCTTGGCTTCCCTCCATGACCTCCTCGTCAGCTAGCTGTTTTTGCCCTCCTTCTTACTCCTTGTTCTTGTATATTTCCCAGTAGCCCCCACCAGCCCTTTTCTTAATAATATCCCATTTCTGGCTAGCATCCATGCATGGCTGAATACCCACCAGATGCCTGCCCACAATATCCCCCATCCTTTAAAGTCCACCTCTTAAATTCAATCACCCTGGTACTTGTAGCTTCTGATTCCCTGTCCATATTGAATGTGAACCATATCGATGGGGCCAGAGGGTCCTCCACCTCCAGATCCCTTACAGCCTCACCATTTGACAGGACTAGGTCTAGAATCCTATCCAATCTGGTTGACCTCGGACTAACTGCACCAGGAAGCTGCCCTGAATGCCTCTAATATGACCTGCTCCTTCGCACTTGTGGTAATTTGGGTGCGCCACTGACCACAACGGTAGGTTGAAGTCCCCACCACCACAGTGTTCCCTTTCCTACAGACCCTTCAGATTTGCTCAGCTAACTCCCTATCCAGGTCATCCCCTTAGGCTGTCAGCCTGTACACCACCCCCATCCTCAATGTCCTACTTTTTAAGTCTTGAACTGCATCCATAGGGCCTCTGTTCTGCTTTCCTTCCCCTCCTCCTTTACACCTTATCCCTCCTATACATATATTGCCATGCCACCCCTTTTCCTTAGCCCTGTCCTTCCTCAATATCCTATAACTTGGGACCATCAAATCCAATCCTGGTACTGGGTGGTCACGTTTCCATGGTGGCCACAATGTCCACCCTCCATATTGCCAAGAGAACCTGTAATTCTGCTGATTTATTACCAAGGCTTCTTGCATTCAGTGAGACCACCTCCAACCTGCCCCTGCCCTTCCCCTCTAGAATACCCCTCCTAATTCCTCCCTCCCGTGCCACTGCTCCAAGTACCTCCCTGCTAGCCTGGGGGGTAAGCTCATTGGCTACCCTCTTGGGAATCCATGCCTACCATCTGTCTACTCGCCACCTCCCACCTAGTTTAAATCCACCTTTGTAGCTATGTATTCCCCTACCTCTGCTTTAATACCTCCTTCCCTCTCTGCTCAAATGTTGCTATCCCCTGCATAACGTTCATTGTTGTCCCAGAGTCTGTTCCAGACCCCTACCAACCCATGTCCCTGGAAAACACCATTCCTCAGCCAGGTGCTGAACTCCCCAATCCTTATCTTCCTTGCCGTGCTAGTGCAGGGTACTGGGAGCACCTCTGAGAAGTCCACCTATTCCCCAGTTCTCCACACAGCCTGCCCAGATCCTCAAACCTCTCCCTTACTACTTACACCATTTCCCTGCCAGGTCATTCATACCCAAGTGCACCATGAGATGCGATTTCCTCCTACCCTCCTAGCACACTTAAGAATTTACTTCCACACCCTGCTTGCAGTTAAGCAAGGTGTGGACTCCACCAGATGCGATTATGTCATTCCCCTGCTGCCCCATCTTATCCCTTTCAGTATTGAATCTCCCAGCACTAATACCCTCCCTCCAAACCTCATCCCCCTCCACCCTTTTACCTTGGTGACTACTGCTAGATTCCACCTCAGCTGAAACCCTTCCTTCCCTCCTACAGATCCCCTCCATCCCAGACCCATCTTTGTTCCCCTCAATGCTTCCTCACATTCCTCCCCTCCTTCCCTTCCACCCTGTGTGCCCCTCCCCAGATCCCTCCTATTCACCTCTCTAGCCTTGCTCCTCTCCATTTACCCCTGCTCTTCTTCCATCCTTCCAGCTATGAGCCTCCCTTACCACTACCACCATCATTCACCAAACTCCTGTCCCCGTGCCATCCTCTCTTCCCTTACCTATCCTCCTGGAATCCCTCATCTGCCCTTCTCCTCCAATGTTGCCAGCACCACAGACCTATTACTTGCCCTCTCTGCTGTTCTGGGATAAGGGCCCTTCCTCCAGCCCCTACCCCCTCGTGCTTTGCCACCCATTTGTTTTGCTCCCACCCCTCTTCCCCATCCCATCCCCAAACCACTGTTCCACCCACGTGGTGTCTTCCTGTTGCTCTCTGCCCCGCAACCCTCCCCCAACCTCCTCAACTCTACCAAGCCACTGCACTTTTATCCTCGAGTCTCCTCAGCCTGTCACAGATCAGACACCCTCCTAGCTTCCACAATACATTCATCCAGACTGCCACCCCACATCCATTGCAGCACCCTATTCTACCCCCATAGGCCCTCTAGCATCCTGCATCCCCTGTACTCCTTTCCTTTGCTGTCCCCATCCTCCCACTTATGCCACCCCATCCCCTAGTTTGTCTTTCCCTACCTCCTCCATTTTCTCACCTGTATCTCCTTAATTCCTGAAGTACCTCCCAGAATGTAATCCTCTTATCTAGTGTGTCCTTAATAAACCCCTGCCATGCTTCCTGCCAAGATCACAGACCTTAGTACCCCTCAATCATGCACCTACAATTGAATACCCCCTAGAACAACAGTTACAAACTCCACAAATTGTCATACATCAATCACTTTAAGTCTCTTAGAATACAAAACCCAAACAGCTTCCACACTCCCCAAGTGTCAAATCCAGTCACAGTGCCCCTGTTCTGAAGCAACTCCTCCAGAAATGGACAGTCACAGTACCTTAATCCAGACACAGACCCAGTGCCCCTAACCTTATAACAGAACCACCAAAAATTGAAAAAGTCACAGCACCTTAGTCCAGTAACAGTGCCCTTCCAGATGGATGTATCCCTACCTTCCAGGTCACCCTGGGACCCTCCTTCCTATGAGCTCCTCCTCCAGCCCCTTCTGGTAGGTTCTCTTCACCACTGGGAGTGGCTTACTCATCCTCCACAGTCCGAACTCCACTGGAATTGATCATCCGTTTCTTGACTCTGTTTTCCAGCTCTGTTCTCAATCCATCCTCTAGAGGGTGGTACCTCCTTCAGTCTTCCCCACTTGACTAGTGACTCCCCAGGAGATGGTTCCACCTCTTGCCTTGGGCACTTAATAGCGGTCTGGGCTGGAGGGTGGGTGGGAGAAAAAACGCTCAGTCTCTGCTGCCCCAGCTGCTTCTTCCCCAATCCTTCTTCCACGGTCCTCCTCCTCCACTCCAGTGGATGCTTCTCTGATCCTCCATTCTATTTGGTTGTGCCCTGACCAGTGGCCTTTTAAATATGGCCGCTGTGGCACCTTCAACCAGATTGGCTCCTCAGTGAGCCAACATAAGTCCACTTCTGCCTCCGTTTGAAGCAGCCCTGCTTCTGGATTGACTCGACCGTAATCAGCTTTTTGCTGCGGCTTCCCCACTGCTGTGGTCAGGCGTGAAAAAACACTCAGTCTCTGTGGCCCCAGCTCCTTCTTCCTGATCCTCCTTCCACAGCCTTCCCCTCCTCCTCCACTCCAGTGGATGCTTCCCTGATCCTCCTTCCTATTATTCAATTAGTGCCACTTGTGTTGATGGTTTTGTGATGTGGACACCTGCCCACTGGGAACTGGACTAAAACTACTGTACCACGACTCATTTCACATAGGCCACTGAACAGTCCTTGACGATAATGGCTTTCAGCCACTACTGATCTTTGCTAGAATTTTCTTATTCTTTGATAACTGGATAAGACTCACTAGGCACAAGTCCCTGATTTCAGGGGCTCACCAGGGAGTACTGGGGAGGTTAAGTGACTTGCTTAGAGTCACACAGAATGCAAGTGGAGGTTGTGTAATCAAACCCCATTACTCTATAATCTAGACTATACTCCAGCTTACTGAGTCATCCAGTTCCCCTTATTCAATTATTCTTTATCCTTCTATTCCAGACTGCTGCCCTTTTGGCTAGTTCCCAGCCCTGTCACCCGCATTCTCCTTACTACTTACTCCTTACCCTCTTAATGCCCCCAATGCATTATCCCATCCCCATGGTAGCACCATCAGGGTGAACCAGTACCTACTGGAGACTTTATCTAACAGCCGAGGAGGGTGGTTTGGGTGGTGGTTTCAGGGCCTGTGGGGACTTGCGTCATCTTGCAACAGTCTGGCATCTTCTCTTGTTCTTCCTTCTTCTATACAGTGCAGAAATGTGCTCCACAGATGCATGCAACAGGCAGGTGCAGGAGAGTGCCACGCTCCTCCTGCCCGCTGCTGAATCCACTATGCTGTGCCTCATGTGAGACCACAGATGGTGCTAGTGCAGCAGGCTTGGCCACCATGCACTTCAGGAGACAAGCATCACCTGGGATGCTCAAATCTCCTCCCGGTCAGCCACTGAAAACCCTGACTCATTCCCAAACCTGGGCCGTGGATGTCATGAGCGACAATCCTGCCACTGTGCCAGTGGGTCAGCCTTAGGTGCAGCTCAATCACAACTGCCTGGTCAGGGGCTGGGGTTGCAAACTGAGACACACTTTGGTTTTCCAAAAGGATGCCAAAGTAAAATTCCATAGCACCAGTCAACACTCTGGCCCTTCCTTGACTTACCTTGCTTGGCAATGGCTCAAAGAGCTGGCACTTGTAGTGTACTAAAGACCAAGACAGCATGGTCTGGCACATTGGGCACAATCTTGTAAAGCATCTGGCCTGACAGTCAGGCAGATGCCATGTGGATCGGTTCTGACAACATCTTGTTGCAACAATGACACAGTTTGAAGTCAGAAGTCCAGGTTTCCATCCCCTGCCATCTGGATCCATGCTGAACAGAGCTTGTAACATTTTCTTAGGAATGAGTGGCATAATTAGAAAGGAAGGAAAACTCTGAGTGCTGTAGTCAAGAGAAACAAGAAATGAAAATAGCTTAAAAATCGACAGAAAGGAACTGAATGGCCAAACAGGTAGGCGCCACAAAAATGTGACCTCACATTACAATGCAAAAAGATATGAGGCACAAAGGAACAAGGGCACCAGATACCAGAGCCATGTGTGCCAATGCAAGGAGTCTGGGAAATAAACTCCAGACCTGGAGGCCATCATGGCGGAAGCTAGCCTGGATTTTGTGGCCATAACGGGGTCATGGTGCACTGATAGCCCCAAGTGGGATGTAGCCATACCATGCTGCTCTCATTCAGGAGAGATCTAGGAAAGGAGATGGGAGGGGTTGTACTATACTGTATGCCTGGGAGGGAATCAAGGCTACAGAAGTGCAGGGGCACCGGAGGAGAAGAAAGGGCTGGAGGTGCTCTGGGTCATCCTGGAGACAGGCGCTGGGGTCGCTATACATACAGGGTGGTATTCCAACCTCCAGGCAGGAAGAGGAGTTGGATAAGACACTTAGGGAAGCCATTGTTAGGATGGCAAATAAGGGAGGTGCTGCTAATTGGTGACTTCTTCCTTTTTATCTTTTTATACTTATAAGCAAATGAACAATTTGCCTATTTGCACTTGCAGTAAGTATCGAAACAAAACAACACAATTTATATTAAAATACATAAATGCTTTACAACCATACTTTACAAAAGTACAAAACACATTGTTCAATAACATTTACAAACATTCTTTAGTACAAGCCTTTTTTTAAAACATGCTTTAAAGATGCCTAATCAGGAGCAGTTAATAATGTCAGTTGGCATAGAATTATATAATATGGGGTCCTCAAAAGTAAGAATCTTTGCCCATTGGACTTTTGAAAAATATTTTTTAAAGACCTTTCAGTTGGCTCCATAGCACTGAGTGCTGGTTGTTTGCTTGGCATGCTGGTGACCCAGGTTCGTGCCCGAGCCCAGCGTCAGCAGGGGAGTCCAGCTGGGAGGGAGTTTACATCATCCATTGGACGCTTCCCTTCTGGGGGAGGTGAGTCTCTGACCACTGTTTGATGGCTCCTGGTGGCAGCTAGTGGCTAGTGCTCTTGGCAGCATGTGGCCTCGATGTGCCACTGAATGCCTCTGCCCCAGGGACGCTGTCATGGCCGGACCACTTCATGGGAGGTGTAGGGGCTGGGGATAAAATGAGAAAACTACCTGCTTGACTGATCCGATGACAGCAGCCAATCCCGCTCACCAGGAAGCCCAGAAATGTCCGTGCCAACCCCTGCCACCCCTGGGATATGTTGGAATGCCCGTGAAGCGCACTCTTCCCAACGGCGATATGTTAGGTTACCCTGGCTGCAGCAATGACAGGGTGGTGGATGGCAAAGGACATGGCAGCAAGATGGGGGCCTAGGCGACCTGAAGGAGTAGCTTGCCAAGGGTTTGAGAGAAGCAAAAAGCCTTTCTATTTCTGGGTGGTGCAGATTGGTGTGGCTTGACCCACAGTACAAAGCTTGCTGGAAAAGGTTAGAAACTAGTGCACTGCAATTCTGCAATTCTCCTTAGTCAAATATTATTTGCCTGCCCATTGACTGCTCCCCCAAGAAGTCTTTGCAGAATGTTTTCACTAGAAATGTACTACATGTATGGGGCACTTTGTGGAAAGACAAATGAATCAGTAAAAGTCTTCTTCCTTTAAATGCTACACTGTATGACAGTGGCTTTCCCTAAACCAGGTAGATCCCAGGTTCACTTACTGGGAGAGTCAGGGTCTGGTGAATTTATATCAACTATTTGAGGGAGGGATCCCACACACTTGCATACCTCCAGCAACACTATGTACTGACAATGGTAGAGCACTTTAGATTTCTACAAGTTAGGCATTACCTCATCAGTAGGGCAAGACACCTGACAGAGTATAAGGAACTCCACCTGTTACTTAACTTATTTACTGCCTCATAATCTCAGGGTATGCCCTATCATTTTATTTCATAGTTATATAAGGCACTGAGTACTTCAAAAGAGCTAACTTTAATAATGGTGGAAAACAAATGGGAGCCTGAAGTAAATACAGTAGACAAATCTCAGCTGTAGCCTGGGCAAATATTTACAAAGACAACACAAAACATCCTCCTCCAATACTTGGAAGGAGTTTGTTTGGAAAATGGTAGTTCAGTACTTCAGAACTCCCCAAATCACAGCCAAGTTTAGTCTGGAAATAGGAGCAGATTGCTGTAGGAAATACAGGAAGAGATTAGCTCACCATCGGGCAATTCATGAAAAGTCGTGCATGAGACCACGATCAGGGTGTGCAGCTCCGCATCCATGGGATTTCCATGCAGGGCCTCATTCATGAATACCTTTCCTGCCCGGCTCCTGTACATGGCCCCACCCCAACACCACTTAGGCCCATGGGGGGCAGGTGGGTGCAGAGTGAGCGGATCCAGTGGGCAGCCAATCGGCTGCCCAGGCAGGAACCCACAGTGGATCCTTTGCACCCAACAGGCACCATGTTGTCAGCCAGTGCGCAGAGCACCAACTGTGCCGATTTGGGGGTGTACCCCATCCACCCAACTCCTGTCCTCCCAGTATGCCCCAATGGCAGGGGCACATTCTTGGGGCTGTTGCCCCCACCATGTCCACCACATCCAGAGGCACCTTAACTGGGGGCGTAACCGCCGCCTAATGGTTTACAGCTGCCTTCTAGAAGCAGAGCCGGCACCCCCAAGCACAGCACTCGCAGTGTTGTGAATGTGCAGAGTGCTGGCTCACCCCCTGCACCACCCCCAGGGCAGCCCCTGTGCAAAGCTCCCTGATCGGCCGGGGGATCAGGAGTGTGCGGATGTATCCTTGCCCTGCATAGGGAGGAGGGCACAGTGAGCACAGGCAGATACAGTGTGGCTACTGGCTGAGTTATTGTGGCATGTAGCCACCAAATTCATTTATGAATAGAGCCCTATGTGCATATCTTTGGTTTGGCCCATCTCCATCAGTTTGGGCAGATGTGGCTTCAGATCTCCAGGATCTCTTTCTAAGATTGTCAGTGCTGAACCAGAGAACAACATTATTTTTAGATTATCCAACTAAAATTTTAATAAACATGAGAGCTATTTGTTACATATAGCATTAACCACAGCTAAAAGATGATAACCAAGAAGTGGCTGCAGCCACATCTCTGTTAAGGAGCAGTGGAGACATTTAATAATCACAGTGTACAAAATGGGAAAACAACACACAAGATTCAGAACCAAATGGATTTATTTAAAGATAGATGGCAGGGTTGGCTGCTACATAGGATGGATAAACACGAGCACTTTGTCCCGTGATTTAGTTAAGTCATCATTTGAAACAGCTAGTAAAACTAAGAGCTCTGAAGATCTACAGAGGAGAAAACCTCAAGATCTGGAGGAAGTGACATTATTAATAAAATCCTTTGTGACATGCAGACTTCCCCTTGCCTACCCACTCACTCACTCACCTGCCTTAGCAAACACACACCGCCACTCACCAGAAGAAATAGCACTTCTCACTCCTTCCAGATCCTCACAGCTGGTGATAGTGCTTGCTGTCTTAACTAACTAACTCCCAGTCTCAGAACAAACAGCGAGGGCTGGGAAACAATACTGAAGAATGGCCAGAAGCTGCAACAAGGGATACCATAAACATTTTTTGAAAGGGTCAACTGCACACACAGTCACTCCAGTCATCGGAGCAGACAGCAAGGTTCAGGAATCAACAACAAAAAATGACCAGAAACCACAACAAGGGACAAACCACTGTACTTAAAAAAAGAGAGAGAGGATGTGAAAGAAAACCAGTAAAGTATTTCACTCACTCTCAGTCCTGAGAGCAGGCAGCAAGAGCTGGGAAGCAGTACAAGTATATCACAGCTCCCCTACTGACTCATGGAGAAACTATTTTACTTATAACAGCATTTTGTTTTATTTCCTTGTTTTTCCTTTAATTTTTGTTATTTTTATTATTTTTCTAATAAAACTACTTATTGCTCATTTTATAAGCACAGTAAGACACTCCAGGGTGGGTATTATGCTGAGATAACCTCCCTTCCAGGGTGGTAAGGCCCTCCGACTGTAGCTTCGGGCCTCACTACATCTCTGTGCAGGCAGTTATTTCAGCATAATGCCCACCTCATCATGTCTTATTGCTTGCATATAGTCCTGCACCAAGTCAGGGGTAACATATTGAAAATCATGTCTGGGATGTTTTTCCAGCAGGTCTAAATCCTGAGCAACTGAGATGGAATGGGACTACTATCTCTAAATTTTCCAAATCCCCAGAATAGTTCAAGTTCAACTTTATTAAGCAGGAAACTCCATTGAGCAAGCTCATTTACAAGGAGGTCCTGAGAGCGAGACTGAAGGTACATACAGCAATAGGTATACATTGGTACAATGGTGCAACAATAAACAGGATGAACAATACAGTGCAAAGATGGATACGATCTGTAAACAATCAAAAGAGGCATAGATGGTGCATATAATACAGTGGTTGAGGGGCAACAGGGCAAAAGGTACATTAAGGTCAAAAAACTTTGCAGCATTTGTACGATATATATATCAAGTACACAATATTTGCAAAATAAATTGCCTACTTAAGTGTAGTGGAAGAAAATCATTAAATGTCCTTGCAACTTTGGTCATCTATCAATCCATACTCATCCTTTACAGTGATCATTCCAGGGTAGTATTTCTTGCTTAAAATAGTTCAGAGTCTGCCAGATCCTCCTAGGGCCTTCAAGTTCACTAACCTGTTTAGGTTAAAAACTTAAATTTAGCCAAGCTTACTGCTGTTTTTCTACTTGTTTCTCATGTGGTTATTTGTGTATACTCTAGAAATCCCTGTGGTCCCTGGTACCTTTTCTATAATTTATCCCTAACTTTCATTTGTTTCAATAACTTAGGAGTAACCTGTCCCTTTTGGGCCCTAATCTTCTTTGTTTTGTTTTATTTTGTTTTTCAAACAAGTTTATCACAAATGCAAAAAAAAAAAAAAATTAAACCTGCTTAAAGCCTCATCAGCGTAAAATAGATACCAGAAAGGACCAGTTAGCAAAATTGATGGCAGTCTTGAAAGCTTCTGGAGCTAATGACTTCAAATTCATGGAACAAATGTATACTGGCAGGATTTTCATCCCATTAACTGACCATTCACAGAAGATTGGATAGTGGTCACGCAACAAATCTGACAAAATTCCAGAGGACACAAATCCATTGGGGTGAATAACCACTATCCAATCAATCATGGACCCACTACCAGCCTTAAGGTTATACCTGACAATACTATTGATTAACTGATAAACCTCAAGATTGATTAAAAATGCCTAGGCCTTCATCACCTGATCATTTTCCCAGTGCATATGGAAGTCCCTTAACAGAATCCATTCCCTGCTAGGGACATCTCCCTTTAATTTTAGTTATCACTGTGACACTTGGCAAGCTGGTTCTGATCACTCTATGATTTATGTAGTATAAAATGTGTTATTGAGTGTCTCTCATGAGACATCCTGTGCTCCTGGATGACCCCCAGGTTTCAGTTCTAAATGACAGGATATGTTAAACAGCAGATCTCTGTAATGTGATTAACTTCCAAGTCACATTTTATAGCCGATGTTTATGATCTGTGTTGCCTTGAAGCCAGGAACTAAAATATCCATTTTATGACATTTAGAGGAAGAAAACATGTTCTATCACTATGGTGCTAAGTCATAAAATCCTTTGACGTGTCCTCGAAGAGAAACCACTCAAGATAAAAGAGGAGATGTGATTTAAAGAGTGTCATAATTTGGGGAATGAGTTTGCTGAAGTCACAGTATTTAATTTACCTCCTGAGTGATAAGACATCCTGGCTGTATAATTTTTAATATTTTAAAAGGAGGAGCTAGGTAGCATCATAGAAGGAGTAGAAACACAGGGTTTAAACTGTATTCTGTACTTTCACTTACTGACACATTCCTGTTTGGACTCTCTTGCAACAACAGCTGACTAAAGCACTGTAAGAAGGTATACATTAGATAGAAAAGTCTAACTGTATGTTGGTAGGAAATTGCACTTTAAACCTTGTTCTTTTAAGTGAATATATGCTTCGTGATATATTGTTCTGTGTTTGCATTTTACATATTTTATTCATTTTAAGTAATCCTCTTGTTTTAAAGAGACTGTCTGTGTCTTCCAAGTACATCCTTTTGCCTGTGATGCATGGATGGTTAAGATTTTGGCAACACTGTTTATAAGCTTAATGGCATTCCAAACTGGGAAAAGGTAAGAATTTATCTAAGGTCTTTCATAGAGTTTTAAGAGGTCATTTTGTATACCTGGTTAGGTGCTTGTAGGTAAGGATATCTGGCATTCCCCAAAGAGCAGATTATCTGAGCCTGTACATTTGGGTATGCTAGCAAAAGGTTCACAGTTTGAATCCCTACAGAACTTGAGACCAAAGGTGATTCGGACCCACAAAACAGGCAGGAGAGTTACCTATTCTGTTACCCTGTTCACAATACTGCGCGCGAGGTTGGCACTGTAGAAGCAGAGGGCCTGACCTGCTGAGTGGGGTTGTGACAGATTGGCTGGCAGCGGTGTGCATAATTTTGGTATACAAGCTTTTATTGTTCAGTGTGTCAGCTAATCACTGTCAGCTCACTTTCAAAACAAGGCAGTGATTTATTTTTTTAAAAACAAAAGGAAACAGAACTATATCGCTTGGCATACAGTCAAGTTCCTACCTGTTTTATTTTTTCTAAAGTGCAAGTTAGAGTAGCTGTAAATAAGGAAGAATATGGTTCTAACTCACAGTGGGCACACTGTAGACTACTAAAACAGTTGTGCAGGGAGAGAGGAGTCCTGTATGAGGAAAGCCACCAAGCAGAACCTCATGGATGCCCTGATGGTAGCAGATACCCAGAGCATCAAGTCACAGTCAGTGACTATAAGGGAATGAATCTTGAGTGTGGAAGGGCTAGTGGCCAGTGCAGTCTCCAGATCCAAGGATGAGGCAGCAGAGCCAGTGCCAGCAAAGGACCACAGCAGCAGGGAAGGTCACCAGCATTCTGGAGCCAGAAGTACTCAGGATGCAGATTGAGTTGCGCTGAATGGAGCTGGAGTTCCAGGAGAAGAGAGAGGGAGCAGCAGGAGGCTGACCATGAGGAACGTGAGCGCCAGAGGAAACACATGAACTGGAGATGCTTACGACTCCGACCACCAGCACCAGAGCAGGTAAGTGGCTTGGGTTTAACTGGAACTACAGGACTGGGTTACAAATTGAATTCCAAATTGATAGCTGAATTTAAAGAGGGGAGGATATGGATGCCTTTTAAATTCCTTTAAAAACTTTGTATTCAGGCTAAAATTCCTAGAGAGTCCTGAGCTTTCAACTATCCCGCTGCTTACCAGGAAAGCTCAGGATACATTGGGTCAAATGGACAATGAGGACAGTAATGATTGCAGCAAACTTAAAGCTTCACTTTTAAAAAGTTTGACCTAACTGCTGAAGCATACAGTGCTAAATTCTGTAAGCTATGGAGGAGCCCTGATATGAGCTACAAGGAGCTAGCCATGAAACAATGTCAGTTTTAAAATGTTGGTGGGAGAATTGAAGCAAACTCTGTAGACAAAATTGAAAATGTAGTTTTGTTAGAACAGTTTTTGGGCATGCCCAGCAGAGCTGAAAACCTGGCTGGAGGACCGAGATCCCAAAACAGTGTAAGAGGCTGCTGAACTCTCAGACCTCTATGCCAAGAGCAGACCTGCTCTGAAAGTGAATGGGTTGGGCGTGGCAGTGCAGAAAGGAAAAGCACATCTTCAGGCCAGCTAAAACCCTCACTGCCTCCACCAAAAAAGTTAGCCCAGGTTTCAAAGAAAAGATTTCTCTGAGAAAATAAATTAATTTTGGTTGTGTAAAGAAACTGGGCATATTGCCAGATAGTGTCCCAAAGGGTGAGCAATACACAACTGGAGGCTAGGAAAGAAGTGGGTTGTTTGTGTGTCCCTGGAAGCATGCCTGTGAACATGAGGAACACATGCACCCAGTCATGGTGAATGGTGTACAGACGCAAGGGTTAAGGGGCATAGGGCATCCCTGACATTGGTAAAGGGGACCTGGTACAGCCTGGTCAGCTTATACCCAATAAATATGTCACTGTACAAGACTTTACTGGTGAGGAGAAAACATTGCCCCTCGCTGGTGTTCTTCTAGACTGGGTGAAACAGGGGAACTGTGCAACATGTGTCTGTAGCCAAAATGCTAGCAGTGGACGTCATCCTTGGCAACAATCTCCAACAGGATGGTGTTTGCAGTTACCCATAGCCAAGCAACAAGGGAAAATTGTAGTTCCCTGAACCCCACAGAAGCCATTGTGGAAACCACTGGGAGGCTGGTTCCCAGCCTGTGTCTCCTGATATGGAGACTAATGAAAGGGGTAGAAATTTCCCCGTAGCCATTAACCACACAGCTACAGAGGGTTACTCCAAGAGAGATGGGTGGCCCATTGTCAGAGGGTTAGGGATGACAGTGATCCTGAGTGCCCTGATGCTAATGCTAGGGACCCTAGTTTAGAGACTGAAGGGACCTGTCCCATGCCTTTGGAATATGTGGAGGAGTTTTCAGCTGCTCAGAGAAGTGACACTAGACTAGAGAAGCTGAGGGCTTGGGCCAACTCTGACAGAGCACAAGGAGGTGACAGTAAACATAAGGTTTATTGGGAAATTGAACTGATGTACACTCAGGCAATGCAGACAGAGGGAGGGTGCTAGGCAGGCAGCTTATCGTTCCCAGAGG
Source organism: Neoceratodus forsteri (assembly GCA_016271365.2). NCBI lineage: Eukaryota > Metazoa > Chordata > Ceratodontiformes > Ceratodontidae > Neoceratodus > Neoceratodus forsteri. The sequence continues at coordinate 698,997,514 of CM028132.1, forward strand.
TATCATGAGAAGCTCAAGATTGCACATGAGATTCCCTTGCCTGGTCATCTGGGAATCATGCGTGCCATGCAGTGGTTGGCCCGAATTTCTATTGGCCCAACTTCACCTAGCAGGTGAAGGAGATTGCAGGTCTTGTCACCAGTGCCAAGAAATAGGGAAGGTGAGCAAGAAAACCCAAGCCACCCTGATTCCATTGCTCATAGTGGAGGAGCCATTCCAGAGGGTGGGAATGGATATTGTAGGGCCTTTAAATACTCCCAGCTCCTCAGGGAAGAGATTCATCCTGACTGTGGTGGATTACGCCACCCAGTACCCAAAGGCAGTCACCCTTTCCTCACTGAGGACAGACAAAGTGGCAGATGCCTTACTTGGGATTTTCTCCCATTTGGGTTTCTACAGGAGGTTATCATGGATAGAGAGGTTCCTTCATGTCAGACCTGATGAAATGTTTGTGGGAGAAGTGTGGGGTGGTGCAGAGATTCACTCACGCATATCACCTACAAGCCAATGGGCTTGTGGAAAGATTTAATGGTACCCTGAAGTCAATGCTCTGGGCGTTTGCTGAACAGTATGGGAGGGACTGGAGAAATACCTTCCCCACCTGTTTTTTGCATACAGGAGGTGCCCCAAGAGTTGACAGGATTTTCACCCTTTGAACTCTCATATGAATGCCGGGTACATGCACCCTAGACTTGATCCAGGAGGACTGGAAGGCAAGCATGCCACCCAGGGAACTCCCATAGTGGATTACATCCTTAGGTTTAGGGAAAGGCTGAAGGAGCTTATGGGGACAGCCCAGAGCAACCTGGCAGCTGCCCAACAGAAACAAAAGTGTGGTACGACCACAGAGCCAGAGCTCGCTCATACATGGTGGGTCAGGAGTCATGGTCCTTATTCCAGTCCAGAAAGACAAGCTGCAGGCTGAGTGGGCAGGACCATACAAAGTAGTAAGGAAGGTAAATGATGTGAACTATATTATAGAGTTACCTGATGGAAGACAGACAGAAAGGATGTACCATGTCAACAAGATGAAGCCATATGCTAATAGGGCTGACACGGTGTTTGCAGTGTGTAGTCCTGAGGAGAGGATGAATGAAGGACCCCTTCTGGACTTGCTGGAAGAAAGTAGGGGAGTCCTCTGTGGAGGCAGTAAAATAGTCTTCCCAGCTGGCCCCGGACAAGATCCAGGAAGTAAGGGAGGTTTTAGCAGACTTTGCCCCTGTTTAGCACCAAGCCTGGACTAACCCTCTTAGCGATGCACATGTGGAGACAGGGACACAGACACCCATACGCGGACAGCATATAGGGTGTCAGAGGCTGTCCAAAAAGGACATTAGGAGGGAAGTGGAGGAGATGCTGGATTTAGGGGTAATCCAGAGATCCCAGAGCCCTGGGCCTCACCCATAGGCCTTGTGCCCAAGCCAGATGGCTCAACTCATTTCTGTGTGGACTATTGTGACTGAATGCAGTCACATAAGTCAGATGCCCACCAATGCCCCAGACGGATGAACTCCTAGACAAGTTGGGAGGGCAACCTATCTTACAACTATTGACCTGACCAAGGGGTATTGGCAGGTAGAGTTAACAGACAGAGCTAGAGAGGTTGGCCTTCATCACTCCGATAGGCTTATTTGAATTTAAAGTGATGCCTTTCAGAATGAAGAACGCCCTGGCCACTTTCCAAAGGTTGGTGAACCAGGTGTTAAATGGTGCTGAGGAGTACACCATGGCATACCTGGATGATATTGCCATCTTTAGTGCCAGCTGGGAGGAACACCTGTCCCACCTTTAGGAAGTGCTGGGCAGGATACAGAGGTCCGGGCTCACTGTAAAGCTGAGAAGTGCCAGGTGGCCATGGGAGAAGTAGCATACCTTGGGCATGTGGTAGGCCGTGGACAGCTCTGTCCTAACCAAATAAAAATAACGGTGATCCAGGTATGGCACAGACCAGAAATGCAGAAGCAGGTCAGAGTTTTCTAGGGACAGCAGGGTACTATAGGAAATTTGTACCCAATTACAGTGCTATGGCTGCCCCCTATCTGACCTGGTAAAGAAAAGGATGCCAAAGAAAGTTACCTGGGGACCAGCCTGTGAGGAAGCCTTTACCAGACTGAAGGAGGAACTGTGCAGTGCTCCAGTATTGACTGGTCTTGATCTATAGCAAACCCTTTATAGTTCAGACTGAAGCCTCAGACATGGGTATTAGGAAGTACTGAGTCAAACATCCAGCCAAGGAAAGATCACCCAGTATTGCACCTGAGTAAAAAGTTACTTCCCAGGGAGCAGGCATATTCTACTGTGGAAAAGAATGTCTTGCCATAGTGTGGGCCCTAAAGAAGCTAGAGCCATATTTATATGGGCAGTATTTTGTGGTACAAACTGACCACAACCCCTGGTTTGGCTGACTCAAATGGGAAAGACAAATGGTAGATTGTTAAGATGGAGTCTTGCTTTGTAAGGTTATGACATGACAATCTTACATAGGGCTGGAGTGAAAACCTGAACTCAGATGGCTTGCCTCACATCTATGAGGAGTGAACTGATTTGGGAAGCTCATCCCATGGAGGGATAGAGCCCCAAATTCAGTCTTGGTAGGGAGGATTTTGACGCTTGGCAAGCTGGCTCTGATCACTCTATGATTTTTGTAATATAAAAATGTGTTATTGAGTGTCTCTCATGAGACATCCTGTGCTCCTGGATGACCCCCAGATTTCAGTTCTAAATGACAGGATATGTTAAACAGCAGATCTCTGTAATGTGATTAACTTCAAGTCACATTTTATAGCCAATGTTTATGATCTGTGTTGCCTTGAAGCCAGGAACTAAAATATCCATTTTATGACATTTAAAGGAAGAAAACATGTTCTATCACTATGGTGCTAAGTCATAAAATCCTTTGACGTGTCCTCAGAAGAGAAACCACTCAAGATAAAGAGGAGATGTGATTTAAAGAGTGTCATAATTTGGGGAATGAGTTTGCTGAAGTCACAGTATTTAATTTACCTCTGAGTGATAAGACGTCCTGGTTTTATCATTTTTAATATTTTAAAAGGAGGAGCTAGGTGGCATCATAGAAGGGTAGAGACACAGGGTTTAAACTGTATTCTGTACTTCCACTTGCTGATGCATTCCTGTTTGGACTCTCTTGAAAAATAGCTGACTAAAGCACTGTAACAAGGTATACATTAGATAGAAAAGTCTAACTGTATGTTGGTAGGAAATTGCACTTTAAACCTTGTTCTTTTAAGTGGCTGTATGCTTTGTGATATATTGTTCTGTGTTTGCATTTTACATATTTTATTTATTTTATAAACCTCTTATTTTAAAGAGCCTGTATGTGTCTTCCAAGTACTTCCTTTTGCCTGTGATGCATGGATGGTTAAGATTTTGACAACACTATTCATAAGCAATGGTATTCTAAACTGGGAAAAGGTAAGAATTTATCTAAGGTCTTTCATAGAGTTTTTAAGGGGTCATTTTGTATACCTGGTTAGGTGCCCATAGGCGAAAGATATCTGGCATTTCCCAAGAGCAGATTATCTGAGCCTGTACATTTGGGTACACTAGCAAGAGGTTCACAGTTTGAATCCCTACAGAACTTGAGACCAACAGTGATTCGGACCCACAAAACAGACAGGAGGGTTACCCTGTTCTGTTACCCTGTTCACAATACTGCGCTTGGAGGTTGGCACTGTGGCAGCAGCAGAGGCCTCACATGCTGAATGGGGTTGTGACAGATTGGTTGGCAGCAGTGTGCATAACTTTGGTAATACAAGCTTTTATTGTTCACTGTGTCAGCTTAATACTGTCAGTCACTTGCAAAACAAGGCAGTGATTTATTTTCTTAAAAGGAAACAGAACTATATCACTTGGCTTACAGTCAAGTTCCTACCTGTTTTATTTTTTTTTAAATGCAAGTTAGAGTAGCCCTAGTTAGGAAAGAAGATGGCTTCCAACTACAGTGGGCACACTGTAGACTACATAAAGCAGTTGTGCAGAGACAGAGGAATTCTGTGCAGGGTGAAAGCCACCAAGCAGAACCTCGTGGATGCCCTGATGGTAGCAGATACTCAGAGCATCGAGTCACAGACAGTGACTGTGAGTGACCAAACCTTCAGTGTGGAAGGGCTAGCGGCCAGTGCAGTGTCCAGATCCGAGGAGGAGGGGCAGCAGGGCTGGTGCCAGTGAAGGGCCACAGCAGCAGGGGAAGGTCACCAGCATTCTGGAGCCAGAAGTACTCAGGCTGCAGATTGAGTTGCACCGAATGGAGCTGGAGTTCCAGGAGAAGAGAGAGTGGGAGCAGCAGGAGGCTGATCATGATGAGATGAGCACCAGTTAGTTGCAGAGGAAGAGGACCATGAACAACAGAGGCAGACTATGAGGAGTGTGGCGCCAGAAGCAAACATGAACTGGAGATGCTATGACTCTGACCACCAGCACCAGATCAGGTAAGTGGCTTGGGTTTAACTGGAACTACAGGACTAGGTTACAAATTGAATTCCAAATTTACGGCTGAATTTAAAGAGGAGGAGGATATGAATGCCTTTTTAAATTCCTTTGAAAAAGTTTGTATTCAGGCTAAAATTCCTAGAGAGTCCTGGAGCTTCCAGCTATCCCTTCTTACCAGGAAAGCTCAGGATGCAATAGGTCAAATGGACAATGAGGACAGTAATGATTACAGTAAGCTTAAAGCTTTACTTTTAAAAAGTTTGATCTAACTGCTGAAGCATACAAAGTTAAATTCCATAAGTTCAGGAGAAGCCCTGATGATGCTCACGAGGAGCTAGCCATGAAACAACCTCAGTTTTTAAAATGTTGGTGGGGGAATTGAAGCAAACTCTGTAGATAAAATTGAAAATGCAGTTTTGTTAGAATAGAAAACATAGCTGGAGGACCAAGATCCTAAAACAGTGCAAGAGGCTGCTGAACTCTGGACCACTATGCCAAGAGCAGACCTGCTTTGAAAGAAATGGGGTGGTGTGGCAGCACAGAAACCAGTTAGCCCCAGGTTTCAGAAAAAAAGATTTCTCTGAGCAGAGAAATGAATGTTAGTTCTGTAAAGCTGGGCATATTGCCAAACAGTGTCCTAAAAGGGTGAGCAATTCGACAACGGGGCTAGGAAAGAAGTGGGTAGTTTGTGTGTCCCTGGAAGCATGCCTGTGAACATGAGGGAACACATGCACCCAGCCATGGTGAATGGGTGTACAGACGAAAGGATTAAGGGACACAGGGGCATCCTGACATTGGTAAAGGGGATCTAGTACAGCCTGGTCAGCTTATACCCAATAAATATGTCACTGTACAAGACTTTACTGGTGGGAGAAAACATTGCCCTCGCTAGTGTTCTTCTAGACTGGGGTGAAACAGGGGAACTGTGCAACAGGTGGCTGTAGCAAAAACGTTAGCAGTGGATGTCATCCTTGGCAACAATCTCCAACAGGGGATGGTATGTGCAGTTACCCATAGCCAAGTGGCAAGGTAAAATTGTAGTTCCCTGAACCCCACAGAAGCCAATGTGGAAACCACTGGGAGGCTGGTTCCCAGCCTGTGTCTCCCTGATATGGAGACTAATGAAAAGGGTAAAACTTCCCAGTAGCAGTTAACCTCACAGCTACAGAAGTTACTGCAAAGAGGAGAGGTGACCATTGTCAGGCCAGTTAGGGATGACAGTGATCCTGATACCCTGACGCTAGTACTAGGGACCCTAGTTTAGAGACTGAAGGGGACCTGTCCCATGCCTGGAATGTTTGAGGAGTTTGCAGCTGCTCAGGAAGTGACACTAGTCTAGAGAAGCACTGGGCAGTTAAGTGAATGCTCAGAGTCACAAAGTCTGCAAGTGGAGGCTGCAGAATCAAATTCAGGTCTGGTCTGCTGGATGTATCAAACTCGCTCACCTCCTTCCTCTAACCTCTAGGCTATACTGCTAGCCCATTACACTCTGTATATTTAAGTGAGTTATTCTCAGAATACTTTGTTGGGAAGGGTTAGAAAAACATGATTGGAAAAATTAGACACATTTACTGAGGTACTGATGAGGCCTGAATGAAGAGAAGAACCAGAGATCAACAGAAGTGAAATCAGTAACTTTGTGAGTCTAATCCTGTTGCAAATACCCTTTCCTAAGAAACACTTACTTTAAAGAGAAATGACCCTAATCACTGAATTACATGTACAACAGGTAGTGAATCCAATGTGGTTAAACAATAACCAAGCTAGGATACAATCATGCATTTTATGCAGCATTATAACGGGCCAGGGTTACTGCGTGCTAAATTCATTGGTCAACTATAATTATTTATTCTAAATCTGAAAACAATCCCCAGTTCACTACTATTGCCACCATCCCTCCTACCAAGTCTCACTCTGGCCTGTGCACTGAAGCAGTGCTAACAGGACAAACAGCAGATGAAATAGAACAATAACATTTTAATAAAGACAGCCTCCCCACAGCCTAGTGCCACAGACTTCCGCCACTCCAGTGGGAACCATTCATGTGGAGATCTGTCTCTGGAGAGCTGCTGGGTGGCTGTACTTTTCATCTTGCTGAGCCTTGCTCCAGTGATGTTATTCACCCACTGACACACTTGAACTGACCACTGCCACTAGGTCAGTCCAGGACACTGCTGTATGCTGAGCCAGGTGGGGTGAGTAATTTCCAGCTACTGGAGGGTGGATGGAGGGCAGAAAGGTTCAAAGAGTCAGTGCAGGTAGCAAACATTCTGATCAGAGCTGCTGGAGTAGCTCTCCTTTATAACTGACTGAGCCCACCTCCAGTGATGTCACTCACCCACTGACGCACCTGTAACTGACCACTGCCACCAGGTCTATCCGGAACAGTGCTGGATGCTAAGCCAGGTGGGGTGAGTAATCTGATGGCACTGGAGGGTGGAGGTGGGCAGAAAGGTACAAAGAGTCTCTACTGGTAGCAAAAGTTCAGGGCAGAGTTGCTGGATTAGCACTCCTTTATAACTGGCTGAGCCTACCTCCAGTGATGTCACTCATCCACCGACGCAATCAGAACATGACCACTGCCACCAGGTCTGTCCGGGACAGTGCTGGATACTGGGCCAGGTGGGGTGAGTAATCTGCTGACACTGTAAGGTGGAGGTGGGGCAGAAAGGTGAAAAGAGTCTGTGCAGGTAGCAAAAGTTTTGGTCGGAGCTGCAGCAGTGACTCTATTTTCCAACCAGCTGAGCCACCTCCAGTGACCTCACTCGCCGACATATCCGGAACTGACAGCTGCCATCAACCTGGTCCAGGACAGTGCTGGATGCTAAGCCAGGTGGGGTGAGTAATCTGCTGATACTGCAAGGTGAAGGCAGGGCAGAAAGGTGCAAAGAGTCAGTGCAGGTAGCAAGCGTTCTGGTCGAAGCTGCTGAGTGGCTCTCCTTGTAACTGGCCGGGCCCACCTCTGGCAAAATCATTCCCTGTTGACACACCGGAACTCACCACTGCCACCAGGTTGGTCCTAGAATGTGCTGGGTGCTGAGTCAGGTGGGGTGAATAATCTACTGGTACTGGAGAGTGGAGGGAGGCCAGAAAGGTGAAAAGAATCAAGAGCAGATAGCAAAAGTTCTGATCATAGCTGCTGGAGTGATTCTCTTTTTAATTGGCTGAGCCTGCCTCCAGTAACATCCCCACTTGTGAGCACACCTGTAACTGGCCACTGCCACCAGGTTGGTCAGGACAGTGTTGGATGCTGGGGCAGGTGGGTGCATAACCTGCAGATACTGCAGGGTGGAAGGATGACAAAAGGGCAAAGAGTCAGTGCAGGTAGCAAACGTTCTGGTCAGAGCTGCAGGAGTGGCTATTGTTTTCAACTAGGTGAGCTCACTTCCAGTGATGTCACTCACTCATCAATGCACCGGACCCAACCACTGCCACCAGGATAGTAAGGATGGTGCTGGATGCTCAGTCAGGTGGGATGAGTAATCTGTTGGTATTGAAAGGTGGAGGGAGGGCAGAAATGTGAAACAGTCATTGCGGGTACTTCAGTCTGCCAGATGTAAACTGGAGCCTTACAACTGTAGCTTCAGCAAGGTGGGGCCATCCTTGACTCCTGCAAGGGTCTTTTCTCAGACAGCCAGCCAAAGAATCCACTAGAGGTGGAGCTGTGCAGGACTTGGTGCTTATAAACAGTGTTACAGTGGGCAGGCCCTAGGTACCATTGATCACTGTATGGTGCGGTTTAACATTAAGACTGAAAGGCAAACCACATGAGGATGAGAGTCCTGGACTTTAGGACAGTGGATTTTAAAGAAATGAAAGACTGCCTCAGAAACTACCTCATGAGGAGCAGGCACCAGGGAGGGATAAAGGTGCAGAGGGTAAATGAGGAAGAACATAATTAAAGCAACCAGCCTTTGTGTGAAGGAAGTGAGTAAAGGCAGAATGAACAAGCATTTGTCAATGCTGAATGTTTCCTTGTGTGGTTTATGTGGCAGGCGTGTATTGTGTTAGTTAAATGTCTGATGGCAGGAAAAGCCTGCCTGAGCTATGTTTTGACAAGCTGTCATAGTTTGGACAGCAGTTGAATACAGAAGCTTGGGTAGTAAGAAGGTTATGTTGAAAATATGGGTGCATGGCCGGCCGGTGGTGCTGAGGGTTGAGGCACTGGAAGCCACACCTCGCATCATGCTGGTGACCAGTGTTCGTTAGCGAGCACAGGCTGTTGGGGTCGGCAGGGGAAGAAGGATCAAACATCCTGGGGACAGCTCTCATTTTCCAGGGAGAGGAGGTCAGTTGTCAGTGCATGCCTGGTCCCTAGCGGTGGCAGGGGCTGACACACTGATGCTGCAGACATTGGGTCAGAGGTGAGGCAGATGCCTAACAGGGTGCACATATGGGAGCATGAACGGCACCATTGCCAGCTTCCCTGTACACTCCACCCTGAAGGGGAGAAACCAGGAAGAAAAAGCTCACTGCAGATGATGGAGGGGCTTGCAGGTCCCACCCGAATAGTCACGGTGCCGACCACTGTACTGGATCCGGTCTAGTGTGGGTGGGTCCAGTCTGGTGGGGCCCACCACTGACCCTGCTGGGGGGTAAGCCCTGGGGTAGCTGGACAGCATCAGCTGGTGGACAGCGGAGGGCAGAGGTTGGGGCTTCCTCCAGATAGAGGGCCTGGAGCAGGAGTACAAATAATTTAAAAAAAATGTGGGGTGCAAATATTTAAGATTTCCACAGTTACTAGCATGCATACCAAACTGCAGCAAGTGGCATAACTTTGTCATTTTTCATATTTTGACCCTAAATATTGAATGTAGTCTTCTTATCACCCCACCTCATGAAACCAGTAGGTGAAAGTTTTCAAATCTTGGGAAAACCTAAGTTGAAAACCCCATTGACTGCCATTATCAGGCACTTACCTTTGATTCTTCAGTTTGCCGGTCAGCTTTGAAGAGTGCAGACATGTCCCGCCCTCAGAAGATGACAGCACTGACCTCCGGAGTAAGTATGGGTAAGGGGGTGCAGTAAGGTGGATGCTCAGTGGAAGGGTGGGGATGGGGACGGGGTCAGGGAGACAACGAGGGACAGTTTTCTTTTACAGCTTAAAAATAAAAAGAGGTTGGGACAGTTTTCTTTATTTTCAGGTACTAAAATTGGGCACACTGGGTGGGCTCCCAGTGTGCCACATGAGTTGGGGTACATGATGCCGACATGGGGATTGGGCACCCTGATGTCGAACGGGAACGGATGGTGCAGAGCGGGCAGCACACAGTGGGAGGGATGGGAGGGTTTCATACAATCATAGAATCATAGAACTTGATGGCAGAAAAGGAACCTGTGGTCTATCCAGTCTGCCCTTTAGACTAGATGCCCGGGCTGGGACAGGAGCAGGGAGGACAGCAGCAGTAGGAGGCAGTGGGAGGGTTTAATGAAAATGCTGGGCGGTGGGGAGCGGAGGTGGATGGTGGACTGCAGCATGCAAATGGGAGGAATGAGCGTACTCTCTCATTGGTGCAGTTCATTTCTCTCCGTGCCAACGGCTCCCGGCTGTAGAGGTCTGACGCCCATCACACTTTGCTTCAGTGGTCAATGGTGTATCAGGGTCATGCCCACTGTACAGTGCTCTGCATTGGACTTGCTCCTGATACACCTCTCAAAAGTGGTACTGTCCCAAGGTGTTTCTTGTGTAAGTGCAAGGAAACACAAAAGAGGCCATTATGGTTCTCCAGGGAAGTGACCAAGATGATGAAGGAAAAAGTGTGCCATTCAGCTGGTATAAGTAAACACAGAAGGAGGAAGACAGGGAAGTGTACCAAGTGAAAAGAGGGAAGCAGGAAAGGCAGTGAGAGAGCAAAGGAGCATAAAGAGGAAAGAAAAGCCAAGGGCAGCTAAAGGAGATAAGATTTTCTTCAGGTACTAAGTGAGAAGAGAAGGGCAAGGTAAGGAATAGTGAGGATAAGGGGCAGTGGGGGTGAACCATGCAGAACAGGATTAAAAAAGCAGACATCCTGAACAGGTACTTCTACTCAGTCTTCACAGTGATGGTGGGTGGGTGGGAGGGTGACCACCAGGGAGCAGCAGGAACAAGGTGGGGAGGTGGACACAAGCCCATTTTCAGAGGAAAGAGTCCTGAAGAAGCCTGCAGCTCTGGAAGTGGACAAGGCTATGGAACTGGGCAGGTTACACCCCAAGCGTACTAAACAAACTTAGGGAGGTGCTAGCTGCCTACTGACCACCTTATTCAACAGATCTCTGACACAGGTGTAGTTCCAGAGGACTGGAGAAGAACAGACATGGTCCCTCTAAGGTTCTACATAACAGCAACAGCAGGAAGGTCAGTCTCACCTCAGTAGAGGGAAATTAATGGAAACCCTGTAAAAGGAAAGGTTGGTAGAGTATCTTGAATCCAAAGGGCTGCAAGACCACAAGTAGCACAGATTCATGGAGGTGGGGAGGAGGTCATGCCAGATGAATCTGATTGAGTTCTTGGACTAGGTGACCAGGAAAATAGATCAGAGGATGGCAGTGGATGTGGCCTATCTGGCCACAAGGCCTTCAACATTGTACTGCACAGGAGACTGATAAAGAAACTGAACAGCCTAGGGTGGGATCCAAAGTGGTGAATTGGGTTAGAAACTGGTTAATGGATAGGCAACAGAGGATGGTGATTAACAGCACTCTCTCTAGTGTTGGGAGAGTGACCAACAGGATGCCTCAGGGCTGAGTACTGGGACCAGTCCCTCCAATGTCTTCATAAGCATTGTTGCAGAAGAACTGAAAGGAAGGTATGCTTTGCAGATAACTCCAAAATCTATAATAGGCTGGACACTCGGAAGGGATGGAAAAATGTGTAGGGATCTTGGGAAACTCTAGGAGTGGTCAAGAGCATGGCAGTTGGGGTTCAATGTCAAAAGTGCAAAATCATGCATCTAATGCATAGAAACCTAGGAGATGAGTATGGAGGGGGACTGACTATCAATAAACAGAAAAGGGACCTTGGGGTTATTATATCTGATGACCCCAAAGTGGCAGGATAGTGTGACAAAGCAGTGGGTGGAGCCTGTGAGATGCTGGGATGCACAGGGAGAGGTAGCTCCAGCAGGAGGAGGGACGTGATGTTGTCTCTTGATCACTCTCTGATAAGACTCACCAGGAGTATTGTATCCGGTTCTGGAGGTCACACCTCAGAAAGAACATAGACAGGGTGGAGGCAGTCCAGAGGAGGCAACTAAAATGGTGCAGGGGGCTGCCCGGTGGCGCAGAGGGCTGAGGCGCTGAACGCCACACCTGCCCCACGCCGCGACCCCGGTTCAGGAGCGGACTCGCGTAGTCGGTGGGTCGGCCGGGGGAGTTTGGCTTGAGCGTCCGACGACAGCCTTCGCCGACCCGGGTGGGATTCAGCCAGAGTCCAGCTCTTGCACCACCCCGAGCGGAGGCTCGAGGAAATGCAAGCCCTGCAGGATTGGCTGGTCAGCCTTTGAGCAGTGCGGACGCCGGGCGACAAGCGCCATGATGTCAGGGGGTGATCGCAATCTGCTCGGGGAGAAAACAGGAAAAAGAGCCTGCCTCGTCCGGGAGGAAGAGGACCCGAACATGCCAGCGATTTGCCGTGCCCACTCGGCAGTCCACGGGCTGATGAAATATGAAGCATGGGGGCTGTCCCCTCACCTGCCCCTACTCAAAGCTGCTGCTCCATGGGGGCTTGTGGTCTGTGCAGTAGGGTTTCGGGCAGCGGGATGTTCACGGGTCATCACCAAGGGTCGGAGGAGGCAGGCTGAGTAAGGAGGATGAAAAGCATTTCAAAAAAAAAATGGTGCAGGGGTTGTACCAAAAGCACTACAAGGAGTGATTGAGGGATTTCAAACGAATACACCCTGCAGGAGAGAGAAGAACAAAAGGGAAATGCTAGAAACTGACAAGCACCTCACAGGGCTAAACAGGGTACAGGAAGGGAGTCTCTTCAAATGAGGAAGAACAGCAGGACCACAGGCATGCGATGAAGCTGGGGGGGAAGAGGTGAGGAAGTATTGCTTCGCTGAAAGAGTTATAGATGCCTGGAACAGACTGCCAGCAGAAGTGGTGGAAGTGAAAACAGCAGAGGGCTTCAAGTAAGCGAGGATGGACTCTGGGGAATATCAGTAAATAGGCAGGGAGAAGGGAGGCTCACTGGAGACCAGTTAGGGTCTGCGTGGACAGACTAGGCAGGGACCATCTGGGCAGACTGGTAGGCTAAGTGTCCTTTTCTGCCAACAAATTCTGTTTCCATGTTTCTATAAAAGGAAGCAGCTGATGCTCCAGCCTATGGGTTTTAGAATGACTTGTGTACACTCTGTTACTGCACAAGTGTTTCTACTTAGAAGGAATCCAGATTGGTCTCTGTGGTTCTTTCTAAGCCATGCACATACATCCAAAGGCCTCAAACCTAGTGCAAGGCATAATGGGTGTGCTAATCATTGCATACAGCAGGCTGATAACGCTCTACTGGAACAGATATTACTTATAAACAGGCTTGTATATCTCATTCAGTGTTAGCTGACAATGACAAACTAAAAGGAAACAATCTGTCTGCAAGAAAAGGCCCATTAGCCCATCTTGTCTGCCCATTCCTACCTAATGTTGAATGAGAGAGCCCACGTGCCACACTCTCCCTTCCCTTCCCTATCTGCTGTGGTCATTAGTAATGCCTTGCATATATATATCCCACCCTCATTTGAATCCTACCACTAATTTTACAGACCACCTCCTTCAGCTTCCTATTCCACCCATCCGCACCCTCTCTGTGAAAAAGTACTTCCTTGTAGCTCTCTTTAAACTTGTCCTCCACAACCTTCACAGAGTTGTCCCTAGTGTTTGTGTTCCGCTCAGTCTGAATAGGTTCCCACTATCCATGTTATTTATACTGTGGAAGTGTTTGTATGTTTCAATTATGTCCCCACTCTTCCATCTCGCATCAAGCCTGTGCGTGTTCCGTGCTGTCAACCTCTCCTCATCCATCCTTTGCTGCTGTCCTTGGAGCATCTTGGTTCCTCCTCTGTAATGCCGCTTACTCTTTATTTATTCATTGCAAAAGTTTTACAGGAACAATATACTGTGCTGGCAATAGCTTGTTTTCAGATCGTTTGAGGGGTAGGGCAATGAGAAACACTGAGAACAATAAAAACAATAATACAATAATAGGCGAATAAGCATTATAAATAACAAATGTACAAAACAAGGACTGTGAGCAGTAAAATGTATAACATATAGAATAAAGTATAGGTCAGGTGTGTAGATTTTACACATAACAAGTTGTGGATGCTACATAAACCCCGAGGGCGAAGCCCGAGGGGTTTGTGAAAAGCATCCCACAACGAGGGTGTGTGTAAAACCCAGTTTGACATCCTCAATTATTTTTATTTTATACACTGCCGGGTCTGCCTTTTTGCCTCAGCAACTATATAAAATACAGGATGTTCCCCGGACGCTCTGGTGCTGCCACGCCTGTCCGCTTTTTTGTCAGTAGCCTGGCAGATTTTTTGTTTTGTTTTCTGCTGTTCTGGTGTCCCTCTGTATTTGGAAAATACGACTTTTAAAAGAACTAACTTCCTGCGAAATTCCTATGGTGTGGAGGCTGAGTTTAGCCAAAGATGAAAGTGGCGAGAGGCAAGTGGCGTGAGGGACAAACTAGCGGGCATGCATGAAACCAAGGGGAGCCGTGGTGCATGTTTGTCGTTATAAACGCCCCTTTATAACGGCAATTACGCCACCATTTCCCTATGGGAAAAGGCAGAGCCGTAATTATTATACAATAAAGAGCTGGATACCCACATTTGCAGGTACAATAAAATGAAGTGCTGGATTATAACAACATTTGCAGATCTACAAAGGCAATGCTGAGTTAAGGAGGAGGAGCAAACGTTGTTGACTAGAAAGGGTGAAGTGGGGACTACAATAGTGTAGATGCAGAATAAAGGAGAAACAGAGATAGGAGGGTGGTGGGTAGCAACCCGAGGGACCAATATCAGGGGCAATTGCAGGAGTAGTGAAGTCACAAAGGGAGGAATGTGAGTGGTGGGAAGAGGCAGAGTGGCTGGTAAGGGTAGAGCACCTCATAGTTTGTGGAAACAAAAGGAGAAGGCAGCTTGACCAGCATTGGATTTCCTTGGGGAAGGCAAGAACTTTATAGTAAGAGTTGTGAAGGGATAAGAAGTGGTTGGGGAAAAGAGAGGAGGGTTGCAAGGTGGGGGAAAAGGAAGCCAAGCCAGTATTTAAAGATGAATGAAGCACAATGGGTGAGGCATCTTGGCCTCAAGGGAGCAGAAGGAGAGGGAGGAGCATGGAGGAGTTGTGTGTGGGGAGAAGCAGCCCAGAGCAAAGAAGCTAAAGGAGTAAAAGAGGGTATCCAGTCTGGCCAGAGTGGACTTGGAAGCAACACTATATTCTGTGTCACCAAAGTCAAAGATGAGTGTATCATCTTCAAAACAATCTCTCCACATGTGGAAAGTGGGATATACCATTCATTCCTGTAAAGCGTATTATGTTTGGGGTGCAGTTTCTTGTGCATGGTATCCACATGCACTGAGAAATCAAGTAGCCAGTCCAGCCACATCTTCAGGTACTTGAATGAGGGTACATCCTCAACTGCTGGAGCAGAAAGTGGTGAGTCTGGTGAGCCTCTGCCTAGTGCCAAAGGTCATAGAGACCATTTTCTTGGCAATAAGGGACAACTGATTTGCCAGGAACCAGTAGTGGATGTTAGTAAAGTCAGTTAAATCCTGACCGTGAAGTCAGAACCAGAGAAGCTGAAGGCAAAGAGCACCATGCAATCTACGTACTGTACATATGGATGGATGCAGAGAATTAGGCAAGGAGCAGGTCATTCAGAATGATGGAGAAGAGTAATGGGCAAAGAATGGACCCTTTAGGGACTCCTGACTTGATAGGGAGTGGGGGCATAGATTCTCTAATATGAACATCTTGAGACCTGCATTTAAGGTAGGAGCACAACAAACCAACTGAGGAGTCAGAGAGCCCTGCAGTCTTGATCTTGTCCAGGAGGAGGGTGGGCAACAGTGTTGAAGACTTTGGCTAAATCTACAAAATGGTGGAGGTGACCAAGCCCAGATCCATTCCAGACTGAATGGAGTCAACACCCCAGAGGCAGGAGGTGAAGGTGGAGTGGGAGTTCCAGAAGTCAGACTGGAAAGGGGTGAAGGAGGAGGGTGAATCAAGGAAGTGGAAGAACAGACTGTCACTGTCCTTAGATATGGAACTTCAAACTGTACAAATTACTCCAGGTGAGGATGAACTAATGACCTATACAACTATGGAAATACTCCCTTTCTTCTGGCAGTAATCGCCTCCCTGTGCACCATAACATCCTATTTGCCCTGCCCACTGCCCAGCTGCATTGTGTTAATGCCTTCAGACTGTCTAAAATTATTATTTTAAGTCATTTTCATCTGTAGTGCTTTCTCTTACTGCTACCTCCCCCTTTTATATTCAGTGTTAGGATTTTTTACATTAAGCACATCACCTTGCACTTCTTAGTGTTGACTTTTAACTGTCATCTGTTCGACCACCTTTCCAACCTCACTAGGTGCTCTTTCATAATTTTGAGACCACCTTCACTATCCACCTGGCCACAGATCTTAGTATCATCTGTGAAAGGCATAGCTTTCCCTGAATCCCTACCTCTATGTTGCAGATAAAGATGCTGAAGAGGATCTGTGGCACCCTGCCAGTGAACCCCCACCCCATTTATTACCCCTCTGGGTCCTGTCACTTAAGCAATTTCACATTCACCTAATAATTTTGTTCCCTGAGATCCTGTATCTTCTTAACCAACTGTGCATAAAAGATGGGATTGAAGGCTTCACTGAAGTCAAAGCATGCTATGTCCACTGCCTTTGTCACCCAATTAAAGCTATTCATCAGATTTGTCTGACACGAACCCCCTCACCATCCGAGTAAAACCATGTTGTCTTTTGTCCTACAGTCTATTTGCCTGCAGGAAACATGCTATTTTTCCCTTGTAAGCCCTCTCTCATTTGAGAGAAACATACAACTAGTGACCCTTCATATTCCTTGCCCCAGAGATTAGGGATATGTTAGTATTCTGGGCGCAATTTCTGTCTTCCGTCATGTGGTGGCAGCAGACAGCAGGGTTAGTAAGGGTATAAATAGGCAGGAACAGGAAGTTTCTAGTTCTTCTTTCTTTTGGAGGCGAAAGCAGAGAGCAGGAGATTGACAGGCACTGCAGAGCAGTGCAGGGTGGGGGACCCCCATCCCCACTTTAAGCAGGCCAGCTTCTACAGCAGCAATGCATCAGGTACCCTGGGTGAGCATCCGAGGGAGGACATGGAGACAGGTAGCTGCAACTGTCATCAATGGAGTCCCGTCTCTGAAGTGGTATGTGGAAAAGGGAGATCTGGGATAGGTTGGCCCCAGGGTTTGGGTGGCCCAGTAGGCGTGTAGTGGGCCTGGGTCTTGGAGTTGCAGTAGGCTGTGGCAGGGCCTCTGCATCCAGTGTGGCAAGGCGGCCTAGGGTCCCACTGGAGAGGGCCAAGGGGACCATCTAACCCCGCTAGGGCCTGTTTGAATGGACAGGTCTGGGGGCTGACGGTCTTTAGCAGAGTGGGCCGTTGAGTGCCCTGGAGGTATCCCCTGGAGCTGGACTTATTGGGCAGCAGGAAGATGGTGAAGAGAAGACAGTTGGGCAGCAGTTCCATCTTGTTTCAGTCCTTTAAAACAGCAGCATGCTGGATGGAGAGGTGTTTGGGCTGTTTGGCTTCAAAATTTCTGCACATGATTGTTTCTTTTCTTGGTATGTTTTAGGAATTCTGCAATGCTTCATGGTGTGTTTGTATTTCATTTTGGGGTTTTAACTTTCATTTTGCAGGGGTTTGGGTGTCACCATACTGAATTTTTAAATGAAGAATTTCATATGGGGTAATAATTTGAATTTTGCATGATTTCCATGTTGTGTTGCATCGTGTGAAGTACTGTACTGTCTTAAATGACTTGTCGGGCTCTTGGCAGTTTGGGACATATTTTGTTGACATAAATGCTAATTTTGTTGCGTTGCATCTACTTTTGGGGAGTTCACAATGGGTTACTATAACGGTATGTCTGGAATTGGAACATAGAGATGAGAACTTTAGTGCAGTCTAGTTAATTTTGCTGGAAGTAATATCTTGCTTTGGGCATATTTTAAAAGCATCACTGTCCTCTTGGCAGTGTCAGCCTTCCTTTCTGAAACTCACATGTTTATTTCAGTTGGTATTTTATATATATATATGTATATATATATATATATATATATATATATATATATTTTACCCTCTTTTGTCCTCCTCGCCTTTCATCTATTTTGGTTGGTCTTAATAGAGGTGGCGTATTTTAAAATTATATAAAATAATTTGTGTTGTACAGTGTTTATTTGGTAAAATACTTTGTAAAAATAGTAAAATATTAATTTTTAAAGTACTGGAATGCTTCTTCTTCGATTTGTGTGCTGTGATGTGTAAAAGGCTGTTTTACTGTGCAAATTATAACGGTCCTTTTGAAAAAATTAAGCTTTTTATTTGGAACTTTTGTCATATTTAGTGTTCTTTATTGGTCTTAACTACACAAGTTGCAACAGTACATGTTGGTTGGGCATTGTCCTCCATTTATTTCCTCATGCTTTACAGAGAATTCTGTGGCACATGTTAGGGCACATGTTTTTTAGCAGAGAAACTTCACTCACTGAGGAAATACGTAGTGTAACCTCAACTGTTATAAAGTAATGTATATTTGTGAAAATGGTTCTTTTGGTATGCTTGCTACTGTGTGGTATACTAGCAAAATGTTTCTTCCTTTGGGGAGTTGTCCTGCTGGAAATCCCCATTTTGTTCTGTGAAAATGTAATTATCCTGTAATTGAGAAATGGAGCTGTGGTGGCAAAATGTTTTTCACGTAGCTGCAAATTATGGTAATTTCGAAGTTAATGTAAATTAGTTTATAGTGCCACTGTGGTTTTTGCACCATTTATTTTTTAATAAGTAACGTGCCCTTTTTACAATGTATATTTGCTGAGTGCTTTGTCCTGGCAGGATTTAGTACGGCCTGCTGGAAAATGACATTTCATTGACCTGTATCAACAAGATTTAAACTGTTTTTATAGAAACTCTTTGAAATACCAATAACTGTGTTTTTCTGGCGACACTGCTTGCCATGGCACAGTAGTTCAGTTCTTGTATACAGTCTCCATTATACAGTAATTGTGCTACAGTTTTTTTTTTTAAATCTTTTATGTCCCAACTTTTCCCGCTCCTCCTCGGACGCTGTATGCATGCGTGTGAAGGCAAACACACATTGCATTCCATAGCACCCTATCAGTACTTGCTACACACTCCCACCCACACTGCCATTGCACTTCCACCAGGTGGCAGCAGAACCAAGGGTGGGCAATGAACTCCTAGGACAGGACAGCTGCTGTTAGGCTGTTCAATTCTGCTCCTCCTTCCTGCTGGCTCACCGATGACCCCAGGTTGTTCCTGAACCTGTGTTGCCAGCATGGTGCGAGGTAAGTCATAGCATCTCATCCCTCTTGCCACTGGGCTGGCCATTGTTCCACAATGTAAAGAAATTCTGTTTCACTGTTGCTGTTTCTTAGTGCTATTACTACAGTATTTTGTTAACCTTACTTTCCAATATTATAGAGCGAATTAGTACTTTTAGAGGTCTTTGAAATTTACCAGGTAAGTTAACATTCAGTGCTGTGTGCTACATGGGTCTGCTTCTAGTAATTTTGCTTGTAAGTGGAATGTGTTTACTCCTGTAATCTTCTGATTCAAATTGTCTTTTGCAAGGTATATCTTCTGTTACTGCTTTATTTTTCTCTGGAGCAAAGTGTTTCTTACAGGGTATATCTTCTCTGAAATTACTGTATTACAGGTGGAGCTTACATTTTTGTGACTTTTTTATCATTGGGCTAAGCAAAATTACTGTTTGACACTGTGTTTTATTTTATTCTTGTTTGTTGAAAAGGTTTGTTGTCTCAGAGGTGTTTCAGTCTCCTTCTCACATTGAAGGAGCTAATTGCTTCCTCCACAGCTCTTCCAAAGGATTAGGTGTGTATGTGGAGGTGGAGCTGGCAAACTGTCAGTAATTTCCAACAGAAAGAAGGGTTAAAAAGTCAGGTTAGTTGATATCTTGGAGGTAGAAGACTTGGTTTGTCTGGCCAAGGCACCTAGCTTCACCTGAGCTCTTTCCTTCTAAGACTGCTTGAAAGGCAGAGTAGAGAAACTTACCAGAGCAAGGGAACAGGATTAAGACTTAGTTTGGCTAAGCAGATTTACTGTGTGGTGGTGTTTTTATTTTTACTCACAGGGATTGCTACTGTTTGTTGCTAACATTTCATTGCTTTATTTTTCTCTGATTCAAATTGTTGTTGCTGGTATACCTTCTTCTGCATTATTACAAGGTGTGCCTACAGGGTGTGCTAACAGATTACTCCTGTAATCTTCTGATTCAAATTGTCTTTGCAAGGTATATCTTCTGTTACTGCTTTATTTTTCTCTGGAGCAAAGTGTTTCTTACAGTATATCTTCTCTGAAATTATTACAGGTGGTGCTTTACAGGTTTTACAGTTTTATCTAACATTAGGATAAGCTTTCAGGGTTACTGCATTTGTTGTTGACTGATTGTTTCTGCTCTTACCTCCTTGTTCTTTCGCCTGTGGTTCTTCTTAGGCAGGGAAGGGCCCAGCCACCCACCCCCATCCCCAACCACCCCACGCTACACTCCTTTTATAGGGTACCACAGTTGTGACATTTCCTGTGGCAGAGCAGGAAGAGGCGGATCAGTGGGGCCTCCACAAAATGATCTAATTTATAGGGGCACTAGTAATTTAACTTGTTATAACAAGTTAAACAAAGCACAATTAAACCATTACTTACATTTTTTTTCCTTTTTTCTCCTTCTAATTACTCTGACTAGGTTACAAACCCAGGAACTTATTTGGAATGGATTTCATTAACTGCAGGTACTGTGGAACAATTTTCAGAAGGACAGTCTTACAGATTTAGGACACTGTCCTACATGCTGGGCCTTTGGAGATCTTAGGGCTCAGCTCCGGGCAGCATGGGCAGAGATTGCCGCCTCAAATTTCATATTGAAGAGGAAATACATTATAAGAACCACCCGCCATTTCCCAGCATCCAACAGAAAACCTCGAGCCGCAGAGGGTAGTTGGTCCAGGAGGTTGGCAGATGGTTAGGAGGAGCAAATCAGGTGCCCCATCACTCTCTGCTCTCCAACACATTACCTCCAAAAACCATATAAACACTACAAACAGGTATCTGCCTCTATCTCTGAAATCAAATAAAGAGGCAGAAGACACTGCAGAGCAGGACACTGTGGCACAGGAGCTAGCACAACAAAACTCACCCAAATCAGGAACCAAAACAAAACAAGCACAAAGGAAATCCAAAAACTTCTGATCATAGGAGACTCCATGATTCGGGAGTTGATACCCATCTCCAGCCAGGGTGATGGTCATATGTCTCCCAGGTACATCAGCATGGAGAGACACTGACCGCATTGCTAAAATTGTTCACAAAGCAGGAGAAAACATTGATGTCCTAGTACACATAGGGACTAATGATCTCGCCAGCCAGTCAGTTGTGGAGACCAAGGAACACCTGACTAGGCTGGGTGACAAACTATCATCTATTTCAGTCCGGCATCTCCTTCTCTGAGATCCTACCAGTCTGGACGAGGGAGCAGATGGACAGAAGGTCAGAGAAGGGGAGATAGGGAGCTAAACACGTGGCTCAAGGGCTGGTGCCAGGAAAAGGACACAGATTTGTAGGAACTGGCAACAGTTCTGGGAGCGAAAGTTCTTTAAATTTGATGGACTGCATCTGACTAAAGAGGGAGTCAGTGCATTGGGGCAGAAGTTTGTCGTCTTTGCAGAATATTTAAACTAGCAAATGGGGAGAGGGTGCAGCACCCCATACGTCGAATGGGAAGAACACCCTCCCTCTCAGCTAGTGGTCAAACAGGAATTCAGCATGTTTGCCGCTCATTTGCATCACCAGGTAAGAAAAAGGTTTGTCTCCCCATACGACGCACAGGGTAATGCCAAACTTCACCCAACAACTAACACACCAAAATCTGGCCAATGGAAAATCATGTACACAAATGCTCACAGCCTGGGAAATAAGATCCCAGACCTGCAGGCAATAATGTCAGAGGCTAAACTGGACATAGTAGCAATTAGTGAGACGTGGTTTACCAGTAACCACACTTGGAGACTTCAGTACCTGGCTATGTATTGTTCAGAAGAGACCGAGGTGCAAAAAGGGGAGGTGGCCCTGTATGTTAATGAAAATATCAAAGCTACAGAAATTCAGAATACACATAAGGAGCCAGAAGAACTGTGGGTCACCCTGAAACAGGAAATGGGACAGCCATAAGAACTGGGGTTGTCTACAGGCCCCAGACCAGAGGGAGGACATAGACACATTACTGTTAGAAGATATACAAAACATGACAGCTAAAGGGAGGTTCTGATAATGCGAGACTTCAACATGCCGGATACAGATTGGTCAATACCAGCAGGAACATCTGCCAGAACTAGACTCATAGTGGATTCCTGCAGGGAGGGCCTCAAACAACTGGTACAGCAACCCACAAGAGACAGGGCTATCCTAGATCTAGTACTAACAAAGAAGGGATCACAGATCTCCAGGTAGAAGGTCACCTGGGGCTAGTGACCATCACATGGTATGGTTCAATTTGGCTACTACATCTAAATCATCCCATTCCAAGGCAAAAATATGGGACTTCAGAGGAGCTGACTTTGATAAGATGGCCAACAGAGTTAAGCTAGCCCTGGCAAAAAAGAAACACAGGTGAGGGGGTACAGGCAAAGTGGGCAAGCATTAAGGATGCAATACTTGAAGCAACATCCATTGTGTTAGACAGAAAAGGAATGCAAAAGAAGAAGGAAACCACTTTGGTTCTCAAATACAGTAGCAGAAAAGGTCAGAGCCAAAAGGCTGGCCTTCAGGAAATATAAGGGAACACAGCGGATGAAGATAGGGAGGCATACCAAACTGCCCTAAGGGAAGCAGGTAAGGCAGTAAGGCAGACAAAGTCCCAAACTGAGGAAACACTAGCACGAACAGTAAAAGAAGGTGACAAGACTTTCTATAGATACATTAGTGAAAGGAGAAAGTCCAGAGGGGTATTGCTAAGCTTAATGGAGAAAAGGGAGCATGTGAGGAGGAGGACCCTGTAAAGGCATCTATCCTAAATAGATACTTTGCTCAGTATTTACTGAAGAGAAGGTAGGGCAGGGCCCACAGCTCAGCATCATGGACACAGGGGAGGGAGGTGAGCACTACTCCCTTCACAAAGAAAGGGTCCTACAAGAGCTTGCTAAGCTCAAGGTGGATAAGGCAATGGGACCTGATGGCATACATCCCAGTGTACTTAAGGAGCTAAAGGAGGAACTAGCAGAGCCATTAGCAGAATTGTTTAGTGAGTCTCTGAGCACAGGAGAGGTCCCAGAAGACTGGAGAAGGGCTCATGTGATCCCGCTCCACAAGAGTGGTAGCAGGGAGGAGGCGGGAACTACAGACCGGTCAGTCTTACCTCAGTAGTGGGCAAGATTATGGAGGCACTCCTTAATGAAAGGATAGTGCAACACCTGGAATCCATAGGGCACAGGATCCAAGACAGCATGGGTTTACAAAGGAAGGTCCTGTCAAACTAATCTCATAGATTTCTTTGACTGGGTAACCAGAGTGGTGGACCAAGGGGAGCAGTTGATGTCGCCTACCTTGACTTCAGCAAAGCTTTTGACACTGTTCCACATAGAAGATTGATAAATAAGCTGGGTCAGAAGTTGGTCAACTGGGTGGCAAACTGGTTGACGGGCAGAAAACAGAGAGTGGTGGTAAATGGTATACAGTCAGAAGAGATGCAAGTCACAAGTGGGGTACCTCAGGGATCAGTCCTGGGGCCAGTCCTCTTCAACATCTTCATTAGTGACCTTGCAGATGGACTAGAGGGTAAAGCTTGTCTGTTTGCAGATGACACCAAGATCTGCAACAGAGAGTAGATGATCCAGATGGGTGGGCAGAATGAGAAGAGATCTGGATAAACTAGCAGAATGGTCAGAAGAGTGGCAACTAGGATTTAATGCAAAGAAGTGCAAAATCATGCACATAGGGAAGAGAAACCCTGAAGCCACCTATAGGCTGGGAGGGAGTTGCTAGCAGTCACAAAGGAAGAAAGAGACTTGGGCATCATCATCACTGATGACCTAAAATCATCCAAGCAGACCTCTAAAGCAGTAGGTAAGGCTAGGGGTGTTAGGGTGTATTAGTAGGGAGTATCACAAGTCGTAGGGGGAGGTAATAATCCCTCTGTACAAGACACTGGTTAGGCTCCCATCTGGAGTACTGCATGCAGTATTGGAGGCCACACCTTCACAAGGACATTAACCAAATTGAGGCAGTCCAGAGAAGGGCAACCAAAATGGTGCAGGGACTGCATCAGAAGACATATGAGGACAGATTAACGGAGCTCAATATGTATACCCTTGAGCAAGGAGGGAGAGGGTGATATGATAGAGGCATTCAAACACCTTAAGGGCATAAACAAGGTGAAAAGAGTCTAACATGTTTAAATATAAGAAAAATAGCAGGACAAGAGGACACAGCATGAGATTAGAGGGAGGCAAATTAAGGGGGAATGTGAGGAAATTCTTTTCACAGAAAGGATGGTGGATGCATGGAATGGCTTACCACAAGAAGTGGTGGCTGTGAATACAGTGCAGGGCTTCAAACAGGCATGGGATAGGCATAAGGGAGCAATACAAATGACTATGAATAGATAGGCCACTGACAGAGCAAAGCCGATGGCACATTTATAAGGTAGAAAAAGAAATGGGCAGACTGGATGGGCCTTGCGGTCCTTATCTGCCATCAACTTCTATGTTTCTATGTTTCTATGTGTTTGTCTCTTGCATATGCTTTCCTTCTAGGGAGATGCTGTCATGTGTTTTATTGTCCTGTTGTTACCTTTATGTTTTCTGTGTTTCCTGTGTAGCAAGACATTTTTATGTTTGTGTGCATGCACAGCAGACAAGAAACATACGGAGATAGTAGAGCACTACAGAGGTCTGGCAGTGTTGTGGCCAATGCAGCAGATGCCTTAATGGACGCATCCTCGCCACCAATCACGTTGAAGCTGTTTGAGACAGCAGTGCGAGAACCGCACTTGAAAGAAATCGCCACTGCAATCAGGGGCAGTTTCTGCCACTGCAGCATCAGCTCCACCTCTCTCCCAAACAGGCACACAGCTGGACAACAAA
Organism: Neoceratodus forsteri; assembly: GCA_016271365.2. Taxonomy (NCBI): domain Eukaryota; kingdom Metazoa; phylum Chordata; order Ceratodontiformes; family Ceratodontidae; genus Neoceratodus; species Neoceratodus forsteri. The sequence goes on from CM028132.1 coordinate 699,022,316, forward strand.
TTTAAATGTAAGCTCCCTCCTACTGCTGCTGCCTACCCCGCATCCTCCGCCCCTGTCGCATTCAGCATATAATGAAATCATCCCACCCCTCCCACTGTTGTTGCCCGCCTGCGAGCCTTCATGCTGCATACTGGCATAAACCCTCCCACTCCCTCCTACTGCTGCTACCCACCCTGCACCCTCCATTCTCCATCGCAATGGCATAAAACCCTCCCACTCCCTCCCACTGCTGCTTCCCGCCCGCACCCTCCGCCACACTGGCATAAACCCCTCCCACTGCTGCTGCCCACCCCACCTTCCATTCTCCATCGCACCAGAATAAACCTTCCCACTTCCTCCTCACTGCTGCTGCCCACCAGCACCCTCCATTCTTCATCCCCTGCCAACATTGGGTGCTCAATCCCCATGTCAGCATGTATTCCCCTCTTCCCATTAATGTGGCACACTGCAGTGTGCCAAAAATACTTCTCTGATGTTTTCAACACCGGGATGCCCACTGGGTTGGATGCGCCACCTCCCAAGCCCCCTATGTTCTCAGCCAACATCAGGGTGCCCAATTCCCAGGTTGGCATTGATCCCCTTCCAGTACTTTGTCACACTGGGAGCCTACCACGTGGTGCCAAAATCTGTTTTGTTCATATTTCACCTGTAAAAGAAAAAAGTCCCCAACGTTTTTAAGCTACAAAACAAAAGAAAATGGTCCTCGTCATTCCCACAGCACCCTCCCCAACCAGCACCCTCCCTCTGCACACTCCACCTCCCTACACCATCCACACACTACCTCCAGAGGTCAGGAACAGTGATCTTCTGTGGACTGGGAACACGCTGCACTCTTCAAAGACCAATCAGAAACTGAAGAAATGACGATAAGCCCTATAATGGCAGTCAGTGGGATTTTCAACTTAGGCTGATATCTCAGCCAATTTTGGAGTTTTGATTCCAGATTTTCAACATGGGGTTCTTGGGACCCTACCTCATGAACACTGCCACTGTCATTTCGTTTCTCAGTTCCAAAGGTGATTTCCACGGTCGCTGCACAGAATTACCTTTAAGGACCAATTAATGAAATGACAGTGCCACTGTTCATGAGGTGGGGTCCCAAAAACCCTTGCTGCAAATTTGGTCAAAAATCCAAAAATGGCTGCGTTATGAGCATCCATTCGCAGTTTCAACACATACCATAATTTCATAAATTTTAATATTTTCACCCAAATTTCAACATTGCTATTTTTCACACCCCTTATGAACAGTACAGCTGTCATTTTTTGCATCCTTCACGAAATGTGTTTTACCTGTGGCACAAGAATGGCATGGTGGCTGTGCAAAATCAACTTTTGGGACACATTAACGAAATCACAGTGCTACTGTTCAGGAGGGAGGTCCCAAAAAGCCATGTTGAAAATCTGATGAAAAAAGTCCAAAAATGGCTGAGTTACGATTGTCCATTGTACAATTTCTACTCACGCTCGTAACTACATCATCTTTTAATATTTTCACTCCAAATTTCCAACATTGCATTTTTCATACCCCCTTATGAACAGTACAGCTGTCGTTTTCGCATCCTTCCCTAAATGTGTTTTTGCACCTGTGGCACAGAATGGCGTCGTCACTGTGAGAAATCAACGTTTGGGACAGATTAACACAATCACAATGCCACTGTTCATGAGGGATGTCCTGAAAAGGCCATGTTGAAAATTTGGTGAAAACATTCCAAAAATGATCGTTATGAGTGTGCATTGCACAGTTTCTACGCACATTTGTAACTCGCCAATTTTTATATTTTTTACTCCAGCTTTTCAACATTGCCATTTTTACACCTCCTCATGAACAGTACAGCTGTCATTTTTCACATCCTGCTCCAAATGTGCTTTTGCACCTGTGGCACCAAATGGCACACATCACTGTGCGAAATCCCTTTGGGATTAACAATAAATGATACTGCCAGTGTGCATGAGGGGGGTCCCAAAAGCCCATGTTGAAAATTTGGAGTGAAAAGTCAACAAATGCCCATGGCATTAGGGTTTCCGACCATACCACTCACCCTGTACAGACTGCTGGGCATCGGGATGTTTGACTTGGTCATCGGCCATAATGCTCATGCCATTCCACCCCACCCCACCCTGCAGCCACTGACAGGCATTGAGGTGTGCCTTGGGGTCTTTGACTCAACATTCACCCCAATCTCCGATACTGCACCCATCTCAGCTTATTTCCTTGTGGAATGGGGTGAGCGTTAGGGCCAAAGACCTCAAGGCACACTCACGACACCTGTCAGTGTCTGCAGGGTGAGGTGAGGTGGAATGGCATGCATGTTATGGCTGATGACCCAAAGGCACACTCCCAATGCCTGTCAGTCTCTGCAGTGTGGGGTGGGGGTTGGCGTTACATCAGTACTTCACTGCCATTCCTATTATGCATCTCTCTAACTCCTGCACTACCAATGCCAATACCAGCAAGCAAGCATTTGGCATTGACAAATGCTTGTTTTGTTTCCTTAGGTGTGCAGTATCTGTTTATGGATGTTATACTGAATGTGTGTCATTCTGCTATGCTGTGACAATGACGTAATGAATTCTTACTTTATTTCCCATAGGTACACAGAAAGTGCAAATTGTTTGTGTATGTTCTGCTCTATCTTCACCATTAAGGTAGGTGTCTGTGTGTTGTGTATTGTCCTCATTTTTGGTGCCTTACCCGTTTGTCTTTGCCAGTGACCTACTTGTGAGCCTTGCTTGTTTATTCTTTATTTTGTACTGTACTGATGTGGATTGTGTCTGTCTTTCATGTGTGTTCACAGCAAGGATGGTAAAGGTGCTACAAAAGCATCATGTCACCTTTACCATCCTTTTGTTTTACTTGTCATATTTCTTCTCATGGAGATTGTGTTAAATGTACTTTCAACAATCGTGTACCTTTTGTGCCCAACTCTCAACTCTCCTGGGAGTGCGCAAGGGGTTGTACCACAAAAGTTGCATAAGTGCCCCTTGCGCCTAAAGATGTGCCATGAATGATTCTCAACAGTAGCCTGTGAACCACAGGCTGCTTGCCTGTAATGGGGCTTGTGCCACCACCACGCCCAGAAATGGGTTGCAACAAGTTCCTAGGGGGCATGTGGCAAATGCAAGTTGCCACAGCCCTATGAATGCAATTCTCAGAAATATCCTTGAGGGAGAAATTCAAAGTACCACTAGACCAGCCAGGGTTGGTTAAAGGGTACTTAGAAAAATCTCCTCTGGAAGAAATGCCTGTTTGTATCAATGTGCTGTGGGAGGCAGACCCCCTCCCAATCTGTGATGTAACCCATACAACAGCTATGCCCCCATACCTGGTTGTTCTGCATCCCCCTACCCTATCTCCAATGTGCCCCTATCTTAACAATTGTACAGGTCCCTCACTGGCAGTCTAGTGCCCTCCATCCCTATCCCTCATGTGTCCCAATCCTTAACATTGTAAATACCCTTGTTGGCAGTATTGTGCCCCCAATCTCTGATGTTGCCCCATTGACAATTATGTATTTTGACATCTGTCTCAGGTTGTGGCGTGCCCCATCCCAGATCTCTGATCCCCAATGTTGCCTGGTTTTAAAATAATAATTGTCACCCTGTCTGGCATGCCAGTGCAGTAGCAAGGTGTCCGCTTGTGATGCCAACATTCTGTGTTCAGGAATGGATTTGGGAGTCTGAGGTCTTGCCATGGAGAAGTACTGAGCATCCTGGGACTGCATTCCTTCTCTGGGGTAGGGTAGAAGAGTGTTTGCTGGTTTACAGATCCCTGGCAGAGGCTGTGGTTATCAACGTGGCTGTCGCCATTCACGATGAGTTCAAGTGAAGCGGGCTGTTGCATGTCATTGCATGCCCCACTCTGGGCAATCTATTGTGGTCAAAAAATACAGTGGACATTTCACTCTATGATGCCCCCACACCTGGCGGACCCTGGCCCTGCTTGGTGGGAAATAGACTAGTTTCCACCAGCTCATCCAGATCCCTTGTCCCTGCTCTGGGGGTAAGCCAGGGGTTCCACCTGTCGGGATGTCCACGGAATTCCCGAGTTGAGGTCTTCAGGTCCTGGCCTGGCTGATGGACCCTCCAGCTGGGATCAAACCTGGGACCAGCTAGTCACTACAGGTAAGTTGTGGGACTGGTTGGGTACTAGAGGCAGAGCCTATGAAACTATGGCTGGTGGTAAAGCATACTAAATATCCAAAAATAATTGTAGTCCTCAACCCAGGTGGCTGATTGCCCCCTCCCCATGCATGTAGCACTTTCCAGCCTGGCTCTACCTCCCCAATCCTGATGCAGATCCGGTGCACAGCGGTGCTGACTGAACTGTCAATGAGTGAGTATTGTATAATATTATTTGTTTTGTGGTATTTCATATAGTCTGTGTCTCTAGACAATATTAGATATGTAATAGAAATCAAGGGCAACAATTACCAGACAGCAGTAATAAAAGTAATAAACTGAAACAGTTCCTTCTGAATTTCTAAACTTCCAGGCAGTCCAAACATCTGGGAAGTGATTAATAGTTCATGTTAAAGTATTACAACTGTGCTAAGCCATGTCTGATTTTGCACAGTAAGATGTGTCCAGTAAGTGCACAGTATCCTTTGAGTTGTTAGCTGTGACTTTTACAAGTGGTGAATGTTCTCGGCAGCTGTTAGGTGAACTATTGCATGTTGAGCAGTACCAATACTACTTTTATGACCATGTAAGTCACTGCAGCATGATACATTAGGGGCTTTACTGTCTTGACATCTGTGTTGCTGGCATTACATGTAAATAGATACTTGTGTGCTGTGCCATGGAGCTTATTGTCATATTTCATAACTTCATAACTTACTTTGTCTGTGTAATAGACTTCATTGATTACCTCTTTGTTGTGACTGTTTATGTCTCCACACAATGATGGAAAACCTTGATTAATGTATACATTGATGTCCTTCATTGAAGCTGTATGATTATTTGCAGACTGTTGAAGTCATTATCCAATGATGCCTCGTGGTTCAAGGACTGCCTCCAGAAAGAAAATGGGTAAGTATCTCTTTCTATTGCTTATATATAATTCCTGGTTATCTGTCCAGTTCTTCATTGATGTACGACTGCTTACCTGGCTACTTGTAAGTGGTTGGTCATATTGCATAGCAGTAATTCACTATGTCACCACTATAAGTACTATAGTTGTCTATAAAGATGAATTGTTAAGAAGTGGTTAGTCCAACCCTTGTGATGGCAACCAGTTTATAGTGGGTACTAGCTTGTGTTTGTTATGTCCCCTTTTTTTATCATACTCTGTTAATCTCAAGTATGTGAATTAATGTTCATGTCACAGTAGGTTATCAGCACTTTTCCTGTAAAGACATGTATGTGGTGTTGTGGGATTCACATCTTGTTAATCTACACATGATTTTCCATTTTCAAAATTGTTTCTGTACCTGTGTTCATGATTCTCGGGTCGTGCTTGAAAATAGGCAGGTCTTTTACTTGCACTTACCTGGTTACCAAGAGCTAATAAATAAATAATTATATGGATGTTTTGCATGTAGTGATTAGGTTTGTAGGTGATATGGACCACAAAACAGCAAATTACCTTTCCAACCATAATATGGAATAGTTATTGTGCAGCTTTCTGTGACTAATAAGTTCTGTGTTCCACAGCAAAAGCAAAAAGGCAACGATGTTAAATGTGCCACCACAGTCACTGATTCCACTGCTCAGGTAGTATGTCATGTTATTTTATTGATAATGTATTATAAAAATAGTGCACTGCCATTGACAGTGGATTGTGTCTCTTACCAGTGCTACTCCACTTTTGTTCTGATGTACCATGTTACTATTTTGTGTTAACAGGCTTAATGCTGCTGAACAATAGTCTGTGACTACTAAGTTTATGTTGGTGCATTCCAGACTGGGCATTCTGGGAGGTAGGGGTGATGAGCGGGTACCTCAGGGGTCAGTGCTGGGGAGCTGGGGCCCATCCTGTTTAACATCAACATCAGCAACATAAGCGTAGGGGCTGCAGGTGAAGGTCTGCCTTTTGCAGATGATGAAGATCTTCAATAGAGTGGACAACCCAGTGAGCATGGAGGCTATGATGGAACATCTAAGGTTGTTGGAGGGTGGTTGGAAGTATGCCAGCTATGATTCAGCTAAAAATGCACTGTGATGAACATGGGCAGGAATAACCCCACAAGCAAATTACACACTGGGACGAATTAAAGGCAACTGGGCAGAACAAAGATCTAGGGGTCATAATCACAGACAACCTTAAAGTAGAGACCCAATGCAGCAAGGTGGTGGGAAAAGTGAATAGAATGGTGGCATGCATTGGGAGAGGTATAACTAGCAGAAGGTGGGAGGTGCTGATGCCATTGTACAAGTCCATGGTGATGCCAGATCTGGACTACGGGTTCAGTTCTGGAGACCTCACCTACATAAGGACATAGATGGCATGGAGAAAGAAGGACACAAATGGGTGCATGGGTTAAGTGGTAAGCAATACATAGAGGTTGAGGGTGTTCAATTTGTACCCACTGGGACCCAAATGGAGAGCTGGGACATGACAGAAACATTCAAGTACATGAAGTGGATTAATAAAGTTGGGGAGCTTATTCACAGGGAAAGTAGGTCCTAAAACTATAGGGAATGGACTGAGGGTGGAGGGGTAGATTTAAGGGAAATGTGAGGGCAGTACTTTATGGAGAGGGTGGTGGAGCCCTGGAACAATCATCCAGAGGAAGTAGTGTGGGCCAGAACAGTGGTGGGATTTAAGACAGCATGGAACAAACACAAGGGGTTGTGTAGGGTGCAGAGTAATGGATCTCTGGGGGGTCAAGTAAAGAGGAGGAATGGGCATACTTGATGGGCCAAGATGTTTCTTTCCTGCTGACAATTATCTATGAAGTTATGAATCTATGTTCCAATTTTGTTTTACATCTCCTACTGTGGGTAGTCTTATGGAGGTGTCCATCAATTATACTTTTTCATTTATTTGTTTCAGTTATTTGTTGCTAGGTTCCACTTCCATTTCATTGTTTTCTTCAAAACGCAGTTCACGGAATGAGTTTGTTGTTCTCCCAGTGTTGATTCAGTGGACTACCACTGTGTATCTATTACTTTCTCAGTTTGTCAAAATTATACCAGCTTCTCTGTGTTTCATGATGTTACTTTGATGAAGGTTCAAGAAGCAGGCTGATACTGGTACAGTATGACTAAGCTGCCTGGTGAGATGACCACCTGGAAATATTTCATGTACTACTGTGTCACGGGAAGTGCCATCTGCAATATCAGCTGCTAACAGCTGCCTATCCTATAATGGGAGGTGGTCAGTATGACCTATGTCAGAGCTCTCACCGGATATCTCTGCATGTTGCACCTTAGTGCATGTTTCAGCCACAGTTGGACACTATTGCTTGTGGTTGATGTGCTATTTTCTTTCCTTTCTATAGTGTCTATCATTGAATTATTGTTGTTACACCTGTTGACTCTATTTATTCATCACCACCCTTATCTTCTGATCATTACAAAAGTTGGCTTATGTTACACAGATTCCTGTAACACATGGCCAATGTGTGTCTATCATCTAGCTATGCACCCACCACAATATTACACTTTGACAGAGAAAGTGTTCTAATGGGTTCCAGACAGGCCTGATGTAATAGCCTGTCAACAACCTGAAAGAGCTGAGCTGGTCAGTTCTTTCTAGCTGCAGTCATCCTAGACAAGAAATCTGCCTTTTCCTGGATGATTGCATTCTGATACTCATAGTAATGAATAATCACAGACAGCCTTTCCTCCCAGACCCGGTCTTCCTTCAATGCCTCTCAGCATCCACCTCCTGGATTTCACCATTCTCAGCTCCCACTGAACCATGGTGAACCTAACCAAAAACCAGGGGCATACGGATTGGTGCCAAGCGGTCCAGAGACTCAACAACAGCCCTGTTATAGGGTGTCACAGCAGTCTCCGGTCTATCGGTGCAAGCATCTAGCAGCAATGAAATGTCCAGCTCCACCATAAGCCCTCTGGTTGAAAACCTTTCAAGGGCAGAACTCAACCATTTCCACAGGGAAGGGACATTTGGGAGTCTCTTAAGTGGAACCTGACAGTGTAATGATCTGGGCAGGCGACTGGATCAACATCTATGGTGATATCGAGCCCTAAGGAGAACACCAGGTCAGATAAGTAGCCAGACGGCGGGTCCAGCCGTGGTCATCAGGAAAGGCCCAGAGCCTCCATATTTGATAGGAAGTCTCTGGCCCCAGATGACACCTCATTGTCCACCCTGGTGTTCAAGTCAGGGAGGATAATCTCATCAGTGACTGCAAACCACCTCATTGACAAAGGCCGACATATCCTGCAGGAAACTCCGATCACACCCAGGTGGTCGGTAGACCAGGAGGTTCCTGAGCTCCACTCTGGGACCCCCTACATTGCCACGCACTCAAAGGTACCAGTGTCCCCTGGGGTTTCATTGCCAAGCACAGCTCCAGACCTCAAACAAATAGCCCCCCAGCCCTGTGGTCCTTCCTCAGGCAGTGGGCCACAGTAAACCAGAGCTTGGATGGATACCTGTAGCACAGGGCCCTATGAATCCCCAGACAGGTCTCCATAATGCATGCCAGGTAGACCAAAGCAACAAGCTCCACACATTATAGAAGTCTTGTTCACCATCGACCTGGTGCTGCACAACACGCCGAAGGAGGAAAGGCTGAGCCTGGTCCCTCAGCTACCTGCCTTTTCAGTCTGGAGGGTTCCCTAGGCAGACAGACAATTAAGCAACATCTTGCACTTTGGCTGTTGTTTCCACCCATGACTGATTCCACAAATATGGTGATACTGTGTCATGTCGTTGCCTGTTTTCTACATCTCTTTCCCCAAGAAGGTGAACAGCCTTATTCATGGCAGTGCTGTTAAACCTTTTTGTGTTGTTACCCTAAAGCTGATTCAGTGGTCAGAAACATGGTGCATGACTGCAGCCAATGTTAAAGCAAGTCATTGCCCTTACCCTGGACATGGATGCTAGGTCTTTGCACCAGCAGTCTACTTTATTATTTGTGTCCTACACATCGCTAACTGGGTCCTCAGTTTTTCTCCTGCATGTCATGCTTTCAATTTTTGTTAGTTTGTCTGACCGCTGTTGGCCTTTCTCATGAGCTGTCATTGAAGCAACACTGACTTGTTATGTAACAACTTACAATCTCAGTATATCTTCACAGTGCAGTCTTGCAGAAGGCTTTGATTCCTGGCTTTCTTCCCTCTGTTGTTTCTTGATTTTTGGCAGTTATTCTGCTTTTTCTTCCTTGTGTCGTGAAAACTCCTCAGTTCTCCATGTATGCATGCTTTGTCTTTGTGGCGGACAACTGAGGTAGGTGTTGCTGACTGCCTTCCTTCATAGGATAAGTTCACTTTACCATTGACATTGTCAGTGGTTGGTGTGGGGTTCTCTGTGATATAGTGCTTCCTACAAGATGCTCTGTGTGCTCCTTCTGTCTGCTAACTTACTCCTACTGGCGTTGGCCTGCTGTTACCTGTAATATCGAACTTGTATTGTTATGCAAAGTTCTTGGATAAATGTACTTCACTATTGTCATACACCTCAATCACTGTGTGTAAACTCTGAATACATAGCCATGTTTTCTTCTCAGTGTTAATGATTGCTGCATCAACAAATGTGTTACTGTGATATTAACTATCACACATCCTTAGTGCTGTACCTATACAAGGGTCTGTAATGTGATATATTAACATGTCCATGCTGCTGAACTCTGCTTCCATATTCTGTTGGCACAAAATGTCTGTGATGTCACAAAGGTTTATGCAAGGAAGTTAAGTGAGTGTGAGTTAGATGGGCCCTGTCATGCTTGCTCTTTCTTTTTGGTTTGGGACTCAACAGATTTGACACCACTGAAAGATCGCTTATCCATATCTGACCAGCAGTCTGATTCACATGAAGGTCCATCAACTATGTTTTTTCAATACACGATAAGTGGCTCCATGACTGTATTGCCAGTGAAGGGTCTTTCTAGGCCAAAACCGCAAATGGCAAGTTGCAATGCTGAGGGTGGCAGAGATGTACATGTTTCCACAGTACAGGGAGCAGTTACTCACTTTGAGAACACACCACACAGTGATTGGCAGTTGCAGTCCTATTGTCAGGGACACCCTGCCACTGATTTAGTGCACCCATGCAGTTGATGCTGATGTGGGTTCTGAAGCAGATACCCTGCTATTTGAGCAGCATGATCATCCAGAACATCATGAGGCAGACAGTGATACATTCCGTGAACCATCATCTCTTTCAAGCAGTGCTGTAACTACACCACACAAGATGTGACAGTCTGGGTGTGATGCTGTTCATGTCAACTGTGAACTGCAAGATGAAACAGAGTGTGATGGAGGACAAGAACTCATGGCTATATTTACCATGGTTGTTAATTCACCATGCAAGAGGTGTGCTGTGTGTTACGATGACTGTGAAGTCTCCCTGCAGAGAAAGCGGAGCAGTGTGTGAACCACCTGCCGCTATAACCAAACCTGTGACTAGACTAAGGAAAAAAGTACTAAGCACATGTGCAGCTACTAATGCTAACCAGGAAGTCCTGCGTCCAGGTCACTGTGATCGAGTGCATGAGGCAGTGCCTCTTTCAAGTGAGTCTGAAGCACACCACAAAATGTAGTAGAAACCAGATGTGCTGTGGGTGAGGCTGGCTTTGAGTTAGATCGTGAAAATACTTCATGCAGAACTTTGTGAAACATCCCTTCCTCAAGTACACCTGCAATTAGAAGTGGAAAGACAGTAGAAAGTAGGCGTGCTGAGGTGAAGATGAATGTGAGAGATGGTATGAAAGAGACCGTGGCCGAGTGGAGGAACCGTGCCTGATTCTAGGCCACTGGAAATGAAGCATACAACATACAGAAAACCAGATGTCCTGCAGATGTCAGTGACTGTGCAACACAATATGACATGCAGCCCGATCCAGTCCAGCAATCTCCATGTCTTCCCAGTTCACGTGCAAGTACACCATGCCATACAGTAGAGAGTAAGTGTGGTGATGGTGGCACTGACAGTGATGCCGATGATGCTATATGCCATGCTCATCTCTATGCACTACTGTCTGCTATAACAAAACTGTAAATGCATCACCATGAAACATGCTGTGGCTGACAATGATGGTGAAGCACAGCTTGAAAAGAGTCCAGCTTCCATGAGGATGATCCATGGCTTACTCCACTTACATCTCAAAGTATTCCACCAAACACAACATGGGACAGATGTACCAGTCATCATTCTGACCATGAAGGAGAGTGTGACTGTGATAATGACTTTTCGCATACTTCAACAAAGGTGCCCTCCGAGTCCCTAAACTCCTGGTGCGCAGCTGCGATGGGACTACTGTATCCAACACTTTATCCTTCAAGTATCTAAGGGTTACGCTGGACCCAGTACTTGACTACCAGTGCATGTTAGTGAGGTGTGTCTGACGGTAAATTCCTAAATCGGGTGGCTCACAGTGCATACCTCTCACCCAGCTGCCAGGATCTTGTTATGAGAGGGGTTTATCCCACAACTGCTTTATGCCCTTCCAATGCTTTCCCATGTAAACATCGGTGTCCTTCACAAATGGGACACATCTTACAACAATATTTGTAGAGTTGCCTTATCTGCTGCCCGCCTAACACATCACTGTCATCTCTATGATGCTTTAAAATGGCTGTCTCCTGATGCCCTTCATTCTTACTCCCTAGGATGTTTTGTTGATTCCTTAACCGAGCTCTCATTCCGCCTCTCTGGGAACATGTTTACCTGGCCTCTCCTCTCAATCCCTCAGGTCCTCTACCTCCCATTACTATCTATTCAGGCTTGCTCCATGAAAATGGGAGAGCAAGCCTTCTCCTACTTGCTCCTAGGTTTTGGAACGCTCTTCTGGCCATGTCAAGAACTCCTCATCTCACCTAACATTTAAGCATGCCCTATTTCCCACCTCATTGCTCTTGAAACCTGTAATTGCACTTAACTTCTGTTCTATCTCTCTTCTTATCACTCCTCTGACGTTGACCATCAACTCATGACCTGCCCACCCTTCTGAATTGTGCCTTTTGTCTTAGTGTTTCTAATCTGTCTGCAGCTCCCTTCCCTAGTCCTGATGAACTTGTCTATCCTGTATTTTATAGCTACGGCTAGCTGGGCCTACGGACTGCTCACCTTCAGCTAAGCCTCCACACTTGGTCTATACTGCTCTGTGTAAAATGGTTTGCTGCAATAACTTCTTTACTGTTTTGCTGTTATCCAGGTGTTGTACTATCTTCTATGGCCATCCTCTGCCAATGTATTTTATAGTCAGTTCCACTTCTCCTGATTGTTGTCACTGCTGTATTGTTTTTTGTACTCTGCTGTATTGACATATTGTACTCTCCGGATCGTGCCAGAAAAGAGGCAAGTTATGTTTTATTATTTATTTCTTTAGCTTTTGTTTACCAGGTAAGCACGCAGACTGTCAAGTGCCTATTTTCAGGCAATGCGACTGGGGAGAATTACAAAGATACAGGCAATAACAATTCAGAGGTAGGATAACAGCAATTTAACAAGGTATTGCCTAGTGCACTTACCCGGTTACCAAAAGCAAATAAATAAATAAATACTCCTGTGAGTACACCACGGAACACAGGACAAGATGCGTATGCTTCTTCTGAGGCTGATCGGTATGCAGACTGTGACCCTGATCATGACCCATCACCCACACCAAGCAGCCCTGGAAGCACACCAAGGTGGAGATCCACAAACATACATGGTGCTCCTGAAGCTCGGTGAGAAGATTGTCAGAGCTGACTGCGATACACATTTTGAGGCATCAGCTTCTGGAAGATCATCTGCAAGTACAGGATGGAACACACCACAACACACTTGTGAAGCAGATTTGTCCACACAAAGCAGCATGTTGACTTCACAAGCAAGCAAGAAATGCACTTGTGCACACTGTGAGAAATGTTCTGGTACAAAGTCATTCTGATAACTTTAGAAATGTTGACATCCATTTTGTATGATGATGGAGTGTACATTATTGAACATATGGTATGTTTGCTGCACAGTCATTGAGAATTTGTGGTACCGACAATTAACTGCACATATTTTTTCATCAGTTAGTGGAGTAAGTAAGGATGCTCATCAATCTTATTATATTGGTCCTGCGGAATTGCAGCACAGTTCTGTGATGGCATGAAAGCAGTAACAGTACACTGTTTGTGATAGTGATTTCAATATGACATTTTTTGTCTTTCAGTGTAGGATTGTTTCATTTGTTTCCTTTTGGTTTACTTTCTCTCCTTTTTCATTAAGTTCTGTGCCTGTGATCATCTGCACTGTAGAATTAGCAACATGTTTTATAAGTGTGGTCAGGCTATCGCCTATACTATACGCAATGCTGACTACTATCACAAAACTGATATCTGACTTCAAATGACAACAGCACTGACAGCTGTCACGTACGTGTACCTGTAACCCCAATTATTACATTGATGGATTTCTCTATTCTGTAAGTCTTGTTCCTCAAGTGAACACCTGTACATGCCAGTAATCTTAATGTTGCTTTCATGGAGATGTTACAGGGCCTACTGTTTTCTGTAAGAAGCAATGGGGTGGAAAGGATGAGAAGGGACTTGGCAAGGTTAGAGGAATGGTCAAATGTATGGCAGCTTAGATTCAGTGCTAAGAAGTGCAAGGTAATGCACCTGGGAAACAAAAACCCAGGGAAGAGTACACAATGGGGGTGAGATACTACCAACAACAAAAATGGAAAGGGACCTGGGGTAGTCATATCAGATGACCTAAAGGTGGGCAAGCAATGTGAGAGGGCAGCAAGGAGGGCTGGGGTTACTGGGATGCATAGGAGAGGCATCACCAGTAGAAAACAAGAAGTTGTTATCCCTCTGTACAGACAGCTGGTGAGACCCCATATGGAGTACTGTGTGCAGTTCTGGAGACCCAATCTCCATAAGAGCATAGACAGGATGGAAGCTGTCCAGAGGAGGGCAACTAAAATGGTGCAGGGTCTGCACCAGAAGACATATGAAGAGAGACTTAAGGAGCTTAATATGTATAGCCTCGAGGAAAGGAGGGAGAGGGGGGACATGATAGAAACTTCAAGTACCTCAAGGGAATCAACAAAGTCCAAGAGGGTAGCATCTTTCAAAAAGAGTGCAAGAACAAAGGCAGCACAATTTGAAGATAGAGGCGGCTCAGAGGTAATTTAAGGAAGTATTTTTCACAGGAGGGTTGTGGATGCATGGAGCGGCCTTCCGGAGGAAGGTTGTGGAGTCAAAATCAGTGGTGGAATTCAAGCATGCATGGGACAGTCATAAGGCAATTCTTGAGGGTGAGGGTAAGAAGAAGTAGGCTGCTGGTTAACTAGGATCTGCAGCTTACAGTAGGTAGGGAAATGGGCAGACTGGTGGGCCAAGCGGTCCTTATCTGCCATCAAATTCTATGTTTCTATGTTTCTATCTGTGGACTTTAGCTGAAATGCTGTGCTATATGTGTTCACGTGGTCCTATAGATGGATGAAGCCACAACACAGCATTGCTCTGTGCTGATGATGAGTAATGCTTTTCATAACTGTAACTGTTGCTGTTTCTGTGCTTGTAGATATTGTGTGTTAACCCACTTTGTGATAGGATGTGCAAGGGTGACGCTGTGGGCATGGCTAGGAGGAAGGACTCCTGACCACATAATTGAGTTTAACAGCAACATAGAGGATAATGTATGGTCCTCTATCGTTAACCGGTCAGTTAACAGTTGAGAGGTTGCTATGGCGACCATGTAAACCTCGAGAGCGAAGCTCGAGAGGTTTACGTCGCCATGGCAACCTGAGAGCAAGTTAAAATTGACCGTTTAAATAGAGAGGACCATACATTATTTTTATAGTGTATGGTCCCATTATCAAAAATTAAATGGCTTAATGCTTTTAAAAGTCACCACGCGGCCCTTCAGTCCTTCCCTGTGGGTTTCCTTCAGTCGGTTCCCGTTGAAAAGCGCACATCGCCAGACCACTCGCTGTTGTTAACCTATCGATGTGATGTAGGATCGATAGGTTAACAAATATATCTATGCCACATCAACAGGTTAACAACCTTAGGAAATGATGATTTCCTAAGGTTAACAGCGTTCTAACATACATTATATTGTGATTGTCAGTAAACTGAAACCTGCTTACATTTCCTGTATTGATTTTCTCTTATAGTGTTCTGCGAAGTGAAAAGCTTGCTGGATCTGGCTAATAAGCCACATCAGTATCCAGTGTCATATGCTGAAATAAAGGGCATTCTGGAAGTACAGAGAGAATGGGCTAACCCTGCTGATGACACATGCCTGTCAGGATAAAACTAAGGTGTCACCATTTAGTCACCACCTGCTGGACTTTGTGATCAAGCTTCATGGCTCACAGGAGAAGAAAAGTCATCTGATTCGCCTTTGTGAAGGTATCATCCACTGTCAATGTAAATCAATGTGACTTGTTAAGAGCATCAGCTTTGTCATGTGAAGTCCCCATGAGTCCTGATCTGACACTAAAAGTTGATAGGACTTATGTTGATGTCAGTGATCACACATTCCCTTTATTTTTCTTTGGTGCTCCTGTGCTTCAAGCCATCGTTCATCCTCAAAGGGTCTTCCATTCCATCCTGTGTGTGATATAGGTAGTGTCAGTTTCTCTGGGTGTTGCAATGTCCAGGACACAGTTGCAGGTGTGGGTCACTGATTACTACATTGTACTGAGTTATGACTAGCCAACCCTGGTTGTAGGTTTGTTGTACCTGTATGCATACCTCTGCTGGCAGTTGAGTCATGTAGTCTGTTAACGTGGATGCTGACAACTATTCACTTAGGTAGGGTGACTTCCTGAGCACTGGTTAAACAAATGTTGTGGGTGCCCTCTCAGTGGGTCTCAGATCTGGGGCCAGTGGAAGTGCTGCATACAGCTGTGTGTTGTACTGTCTGTTGGTTTATGAGCACTGTGGTGCCACGATATTGGTCATCCATGTAACCCCAGTTGGCGTTATCCCAATGGCAAATACTTCTGCCTGCATAACCAGATGTAGGTTGATGGGCCTGGGTACTGAAAACAGGTGCCTCCACCTAGAGAACAGGGTTGGTGGTAGCGTAGCTGACCTGGGTACAGCCCTCCAGGACACTGTTACCCCTCTGTACCGTCTAGTGACCTAAACAATGTTCTGAACACACAATTACCACAACTCCCAAACAGCAGGTGTACCACCAAACTTGTTGCACTTACTACCAGGGCCGGTTCCACCAGCTTGGCCCTGGAGACCCCTGTAAAATAAGGTTAGACACAGCAAACAATAGAAACCAGTGCTATTAGTACAGAGATGCACCACAAACAGTTTAAGTGCAAAAGATTCAGATCTGATTTATTCAGGGGAATGAACAAGGAAGGGTGTAATCAGGTTGAGTGGTTTACATACTGATTCAATCACGCTACAAGGCAAGCACTTTAGAGTCACTCAGCACAGTCACACGCACTCTGGGTACCTAGTTGGTGAAGTAGGCTGGCCTGATGCGGTGCCCAGGGTAGGCTGGCATTGCAGCTGGTCGGGTCCCTATAGGTGGAAAGAAATAGCCATGCACAGTAACCCACAATTTGTAATCTGGAGCCAGATGGCTCAGTTCGTGATAATTAAGCAAAACAATTAAATCAGATGACACACTTTCATTGAGCTATTGTTGCAGGGAGTTATCCTGGTGTTCACTCACGCTACCCAGTACAGGACACAAGATGAACCAAATGGAGACTGCAGGATGATGTGCTGGATTGCCAGGAGAAGCAGGGCCCACGCGATTCACCATGGTGTTGTTCCTGATCATGATGTTGAGCAGAGGCCTGATCCCCAGGCAGGTCTTTTGTCGATGTTCACTGTGGCATGAACAGCTGGCTGGGCCAAGGTGGCAGGGCCCAGGCCAGGTGAACAATTCGGACATCAGTCAGGAAGGCTGGATTTAGCTTCCAGCAAGTGTGGCACAATTAAATAGTGGGGAACCAAATCGCAGCCCACTAGCAGCTTACAGCACATTTATAATAAAGCAATCACCATACCACAAAGCGGATAGCAGTCCAGCAGCAATATCAGTGTCTCTGAGCAAACCGGAGTTCTGTGGTGAATGAATGTCCTAACAGGCTGATCGCATAACGCCTATATCTTCGGTATTCTTCAGGTTCAAGTCTGGTCACAATTCAGTGACTTTATCACACTCAATTTCAGATATAATTCAGTTTCTTCAAAAGCTCCCTCTTGAAGGACAGCAGGCAGACAGGCCAAACTCAGCCTTTCCACCAGTCTCCCACACAAACTACGCAGGAGCCGCTGCTCAAATAACTTGAGCTGTTTACTCTCCAAACTCTACCTCCAGACTGACTTCTGCAGCAGGCAGCACCAGGACTTCTTACTAATTCAAAAGGTTTGGTTGGCTGATTCATCTGTCTGTCACAGCTAGAGCTCCCTCCAGGTTCATTTAGGTGCCAAAGTGCAAAACTACAATTCCTACAGAAGTTCACTCCCACAAGACGCCTGGGGACTGACATTATTTTAGGGTCCCCAAAGGTACTGATTGGTCCCAATAGGCAGTCCAGAACCAAAATGGTGGAGCAATACAAAAGTCCATGCTGAAAAGGAAGGCAGGTTAGACAAACTACAATATTATGATTATTAAAACAGATAAACAGTAAACAGTCACAGTTCCTAGCAGGGCTCCCTCTGTAAATAGCGATGGCAGAATGGAGCGATAACACTGCAGCCCTGGTGGACGCAAGCATGAAACTACTCGCCCTACCCAGATTCACGCTATACCACAAAATAGGCAGCTCTTAAAGAGACAGGCATGGAGGCCAACAGGGCACCACATGCAAACACTTTTAAATCGCTAGGGCACAGAACATCAGCCTGGCAGTGGCATTTAGGCAAGCCCAAGGAAGACACTTGGGAACCCCATTTGTAGGGGATTACACATGTAGCTGGCTACACAGCATGATAGGGTACTTCAATGAAAATCCACACTACAGGGTGAAATTTGTTTTGAATACAATGCTTAGCAGTATGCTGTGAATATAACTTTGGAAGGTTCTATGTGATATGGACACACTGGGAAGGCGACAGGAATGTGGGCCCAGGAACAACTACTGCATGGCAAAAGCAGCACAGAGAAGGAACACCAAGCTGCAACTGGGCGCACTACATAAATGTGTGCAAGTCAGAACATAGCGAGCAGCAGGATAGTGCAACACAGAATGGTGCACAGTAGCCGAGGACGGCTGTCAAATGAGCGAAAGGTGGTCATAAAGAAAATGCAACCACCACCACCATAAGAATGAAAAATCCCAGATGCAAACGGGTCACCAGGTGGGTGAGGGAGAGGCACACCAGGAGTGCAGACAGAAAGCCTATAGGTGCACAGGTCCCATGCAGGATGTGACAGGATGAGCAGGGGTGCGAACAAAGGGAAGAGCAGTGCAGTTTTGAGGATGAGATCAGCACAGTGCAGCCACACACAGGCAGTGGGAGGGTTGCTGACAGATATGGTGAGCAGTGCACATGGAGGCAGGAGACTGCACAGGTCATGTTGGATGCAGGACATCAATGATGGTGTGAATGGTGATGGTGCACAAGGTGATGCAGGTGGTGGAAGGCGCAGCAGCGGTAAGCTGCACATGGCACAAGAGGCAGCAGAGGTACATGTCGGTGGACATCCAGGTTTGGTGTGTCACAGAGAGCAGCAAGGGCACACAGTACAACAGAGGTAGCTAGCTGTTGGTGAACACTGCAGAGCAGGGACCTGCATGGTGCAAACTGGAGCAGGCATTGTGGGCACAGGACACGGCAGACAGTCAGGAACAGATGTTGTGGGCATTAGCTGTGCAGCACCTGACAACAGCCAGCTACACCTGGAGTAGGAAATTATATGCCAGGCCCCTCAGGTAGTCTGCCATGGTGTGCAGGCTTTATTCCCCACAATGCCCTCAATCCACTGTGTCAGGTCCCTGTACTTCTCCACTTGCCTGTGGTGCCACGCCCAAAGACGAGCTGCTCCATGCACTATCTCACTTAACCGCTGCTGTTTTCATGGAGGCAGTCAATGAAGTGCCAGATCCCTGGTGAGTGACACCAGATGAGTATTAAAGCCCTGTGCCAGCTCTCAACTAATTGTTTGTACATGCCAGCCCTGCATGAGTGTATTCAGTTCAATATTTATGTTCAGCAACCAAATCTTCACCCTGAATACACCAACACAAATTTAAAAGAATGGGATGAGGGTTGGGGTTGGGATAGACTGAGTCTCTGGTGTCAGTGTGCTGCGCTCTGTCAGGCAAGCCTCAGAACTGTCAACTTCAGCCTTCAGGCAAATGATACTCCAGTTCATTACGGCTTCAATTCAGGGCAATATTGCAGTCCACAGTTGCGATGGGAGGGGGTTAATCTGGCCCAAGTAATATAATGAACTGTGTTACAGTAACTGTTTTACTTGAAAGAAAATGTAATCTTGTAATACGTTATAGATTACATTTTCTTTCAAGTAATATGTTATCGTATACAATTACTTGCAAATGTAATTAGTTTACAGCAACACGCTAATACCAACACCGTGTACAGACTGCCACCATGCTCACACGCCTTATAATGTGTATTAATTGATGTTTTTGTTGTGTCCATAGGGTGAAGTCAAAGACCTGGTACAATCGATAAAAGAAGATGCTGTCAAGTTTTCCCCTCTGAAGAACATGGTGGAATGCCTATCAAACTCCACTGGTGAGAAGCAGGAGGAACTGCTCAGAATGAAGACTACTCAGTAAGTTCAAACATGCGTGTACTGCTGCATACTCTCTGTTGCGGTACTTTTGCCACATCACACCAATGACCTATTCTTACAAATACATGTTTGGTAAAATTGAACTTTTGCTACCAGGCATGCAGTTGAATTCCACATGGACCACTGATGTCTCCTCTAGGAAATACAATGCTCACTTGCACATACACCAATTTCAAAGTTTGGTATATGCTTTATGTAGTTTTCATTGATTACTGTATTGCTTTACTTACTTCCTTTTTGGAAAATGGGTAGGTGCACCATACATGAACCTTCCTTTTTCACTTCGACACCTGACGTGGCATACTATTGGATAGCAAACAGTTGTGAATACAACAATACGCACTGTCATTTCTCTTAACATTACACAGGTAACAACAGATGCAGCGGTTAGTGAAGCATGGCAGTCTTATAAAACTGAATCTTACACTCCATGGTCAATAGATTTGCAGAGGCAGTCTCCTGCATGGGCTTGCCATTAATAATATTATGGAGACAGTGCATGAGCACAAGGGAGGATTGATTTATGTATAGTTTGGTGGAGCAGGACACAGATGCCAATCAGGTGCTATGGCAGCTGCTCGGAGGGTCAGGCGAGTGACTTAATTTCAGCACACAGTTCAGAATATGCATGAACATCATAGATTTTCTGCTTCACACTCTGGTGGATTTAGAAACACAGAAATTGTCAGTAGGTAAAGACCACCAGGCCCATCTAGTCTGTCCTAACCCCACGCTAGTTTCTGGCCTTTAACTAACTGGTAGCAGCTACTCTCCCTTCTTCCTGCTAATGTTTCCCCTATGCCTGTCCCAGGCATGTTTGAACCCCTCTACTGTGCTTGCTCCCACAACCTTGGGTTTGGTACTTCCTGTAAGTCAGCGGGAGGTGGTTCCTTACTTTAGAGCATTACCTGAGAATGTTTTTGCCTCTTTTGGTGTAGACTTGGGTACGTCAAGGTAGAACTATGCATCTTATTACAAGGGGTATTCAAAGTGATCAGTTCTTAACAATGCAGTTACCTTGACTGCATTTGTGGAACCTGATGATGTTTTGGACAAAGCAATTTAAAGCTTACTTCCAGCAAGCAGGATGGGCTAGGCAGCCAAGGATGGAGCACAGTGAACAGCAAGGAGTGTCCACTGGTAGTGACAGACCAAAAGCCACATGTTATTTTAGTCAAAGTCCATTGCCAGCATACTTTCTGTCAGGAGCTCAGCAAGGTTCATCTCTCTACTGAATAATGTTCCTGTGGTATCTGCAAAATGTGTTACTCATCTGACCCTTCAAGTGCCTAATGAGTACCATTACCTTTCTGTGCCCTGCTCCTTCCACAGTTGTGTCACTAACTTCTTTTGTACTTGTGCCCCCATGGTTGTTTCAAAAGTGACCCATGCTCAAAACTAGGAGGAAGTAGTAAAACAAAGCCTTTGCATTCATTACTGTGACACCATGGGAATCTGAAGTATAGAAACCATATAATCGCAAGGATGCTGCCTAGTGGTGTGGTACAACATTGCACAAGAAAGATTTCAGGAGACATTTTAAAACACTTTTGTACTGTGTATGTTTACCTGTGTCATACTGCTGTGCAACACTTACAAATGTAAGTGCCTTCATGTGCTATGACAGGACATGTCATTCTGCACAAGCAGTGAATGCGAGGAGCAGCAATGGCCTAGTGCTGCAAGGCCTTTGCATCATAATAGCCTCTACTTTATGCATTGCTTGTCAAGAGTCCTATGCGCTGCTGTTTTATGGGGTTACATGAGTGGTTTAATGATTCAAACATTATATGTACTCACTGAAATTGGAGAAGTACACACACAGGTACTGAACATGTTTAGTGATGAGCATATCACTGGTGGTAACAATACTGATATGTCTCCTTTGTGATGTTTGCCCACCACCTCTTAGAAAGGTAATATGTTGTTTATGGTAATGTGCACCAGTCCGTGATGTCATTGACCCTGTAACAATTACAACTTTTGTTGTTTCACTTCTGTACATTATAAACTACAGCCTGTCACTGCTATTCAGTGTCTCACATCATGAGGCAATGTACCAAACAATCTTCTCATGGTCCTTCTTTGTGTTTCATAGAGCTGTCACTGAATCTCTCCTGAAGATATCGCAGTAGTCCCTTCCTTTGATCGGTATGATCTGTTCACCCGTGGGCTAGGAAAACCATTCTTTGAGTATCATCCTACAATGATTCTTGGGATACTGAGAGAGTGCTCTGCAGTCATCACATATTCTGTGTCAGTGTCAGAACTTTGTGGAGCTTTTAAGTGTCATGACCCTGAAGAGACTGTTGATTCACGATGCGTCATGCTCACTATCTGTACTGTGTCTCGTTTTCAATGTACTAGACAATCAATGCATTTCCATTGGACAGGATCATATGTTGTACAGAACTTGCGAGCAAAACATGTACAGTTAAGCACTAGTGACTTTCACCACAAGACACTGTGGTACTATAACTTTCCAGTTATTATACAGACAAATCTTTTATGATTTCAAGTTAACTATGGTTGTGTACTATAATGTGCCATCAGCTTAAAAGTTCCTCCAGTCTGAACTGTGGACATATAGGCTGGGTTTGGTAGGGTGGGAGGGGTCAGTTTTCTTTATGTGGTTTACTGCTTGTCTCCAAAGTGAAGCATAACATTTTGTCTATTGCAATAATATGTCTGACTTCAAGATATACCTCTCAGGTGGTAGGGTGGGGGCTGTTTCTTTGTGTGGTTTACTGCTTGTCTCCAAAGTGGAGCATATAATTTTGTCTACCTCAATAATGTGTCTGACTTTAAGGCGTACCTCTTGGGTGGCGGATGCCACAAAATCACTTCACTGGTTATGCAAATAATAGTATTTGTGTGCAGAAAGGCGGACACACTGCTTTCTGTTTTGATCATGTACATAAGCTCCTACCCAGTACCAAACAAGCTCAGTACTCTTAAAATGTCATTAGGTTAAACATAGACTTGGTTGTGCATCACATCATGCTTCCCTGCTACTGCACTGTGTGTCTTCCAAATGTTAGTGTTACCAGTGTGTGTCAAGATGTGCATGGGAAGCACACACTGGACAAGCTGCCAGACAGCTCAGCACTACCAAGTTCACGGTTCACTGACTTTGTCCATATGCTACAATGCTTCCTGAATTCCTACAGGACATAGCACGAAGTATAGTAATTATGGCATCCCATTGGTTGACCGAGGAAAACAGAGACATACTGCTGTAATGTGAGTTTGTCATCTGTTAACTGAAATGCTTAAGTATTAGGCCCACAGTGGTGTGGCAGAACGTTTACTTGATATTAAACTTAACACCTGCATACGGTTGTTCTTCTCAGCACCCACATGTGACTTGTTGGTGGGACAGCACACACACTTCTGAGCAGCTCATTACACAGTGCTGTGCTGCGGGACCATATTCAGCATTCCTGCAACTTGGGATGTGTGAGCTGCATGACAGCTCATGCTGTGTGTACATCAGCTCCTGATGTGACACACACCACTGATATTGTCATCATGACATAACTGTGTACTGACCGTCAGTAAAGCAGGCAATAAATAACTATAGGCAAATCATATGTTTTCCAAAACTTCACCCTGGCATGTTGTTTATGATTTCATTCAGGCAACTGCTTTGGAATGGGTTGCAGTCAGCAACTCAAGGTGTGAATGTTAATTTATAATCATGTCATAGCCACCTGCAACTGTGATTTACAAGAACATAGACCATAATGATGACAGTTATGTTGCAGTTGCACTTGCATTAATAATGTAATTTGATGTAGGATGATAAAATATTTATGGGTGCCAGGCAGCAAACAGTGTCCCAGTATGACTTCTCCCTTGTCTGGCGCAGTGGCTATGCTTAACACCCATTTGTTGCGTGAAGTAACATTCCAATAGTGATGCTTGTCAACCAACCCTAGATGTCCTTTGTCTCTGTATGTGAAGATGGTAATGCACACTGTAGGACCGCAGAATTACAGAGTTACACTGGCACATGAAGGATGACTACATTTAGTGACTGATAAGTAATATATGCAGGCGCATGTTACATGCTTTGAAGTTCAATAATCTGAAATGGTCACACACAGTGACTGACTTTCCTGGGGATAGCCTGCCACTGGTACCAGGTACCCGTAATGTGCCATTTACCATCAACAGGATCAGCCATTGCACATCATAAGGTGTGAGCCAGTTAGGGGTCACCATTAAAGTAGCATGATGATCAGTGCCACTTTGTGAGAAAATGGCAATTATGGATGCTGAATGAAGGTTGTATATATAGGTTCCTGTTTATAAGACCAATTGTTGAATACTTTGAAGTTGGTTTTGAAAGACAGCATACATAGCTAACTGTGTTTATCCAACAGTCAGCATTACATGCATGAAGGAGAAGAAAAGACTGCACTACTTCCTTGAACACATGACATGACTGCAGGGTATAATGATGCCTGGTGGTTGGGGAGACACCTGCCTGGGCTTTGTAATAATAAAACTGGACTTTCCAATTTAACTCTGGCTTCTGCTATTCTGTCTCTTTGCACCACTGAATCCAACAGGAACAATGTACTAACCATAGGAATGCATGTGCAGTTACTCAGCACATCTGCATAACACAGCATACTGCGGACATGATTGTTACCATGACATAAGTCATTCTACCTGTGGTTTGGTAATGCATCAGCAGCACCCCAGCCACGGTAACAACAATTGGCAGTACACTGCTGCATACTCTGCATTATTGCATCACAGGCATATGGTGTAAGACACCACTTGCCAGAATGCATGATACACTGCGATACACCACAAGACAGTAGGTGACAGCATGTCATACAACTTACTACTGAGTACTTCATGCTTATCATTGCCTGCATATTATTACAGCATGTCAAGGTTGTCATTCTGACATGAGCACCTCCATGTGGTGATTGTGGTTAAATGACCCCACCTTAAGGACACTCTGCAGTGGTAGATATGACAGCTGGCCTCTTCACCCTTCTGCATTGTTGAATCTTGATGCATACGTGCATACATGTATCCAAAGAAGGTAATGGTTTGATGAAACAGTGTTTATGATACTCTGTCTGGGTTTCAAAATGTGGTGCGGGATAAACATTTACGACTTGTACCTTACATGAACTGAAAACCTATGTCAACACAGCAGCACTCCTGAGTCCTTCATTCTGCTTACTAGAATGGTAATTGTCCTTCCAAGGATACCGATGTACCAGACAGAACATCATTTGTCCTGTCAGTGTAGACCTTGAAGGAGATTTTCCTGTCAGGATACATATCCATCTGCAGGGACAATGTCCTGTAAGGACAAATGATACCCTGAAAGGATTTTGTCCTGGCAGGACAGTATATGGCCCTGCAGAGACATTATCCACCCAACCCCCTTCACTTGTCAAGACAATGTCCTGGCAGATTAACGATTAAACCTGTCAGGATAGTGTCCTTGCAGGACATGGTAGCTCCATGCAGGAACATTGTCCTGTCTGATACCTTAATTCCCTAGCAAGACAGTTTCCTGTAAAGGGTGCCATCTTATCCTAGAAGGATGAAAATTGCCCCTGCAGGACATTGTTCTTGCCTGTCTAAGTATTCCCTGTTGGGACGTGCTAACTAGCCAGAGCACCATGCATTGAAAACAGAACAGTGGACTGTGATGGTTATCACTTGACCCATTCAGTAATGACTGCTGTCAGTTGTTCTGTCCATGGTGGGCTTTTGCCTCCACAAGTATAGGTAATGGTAATGTCTCTGTCATGTGCAAAAGGGAATGGTTCAGTGACACTCATGTCATTTCTATGGTGTATCCACAGGGGAAGACAGGTAGGTAGCTTTCTGCATTGGTTCAGGTAACTGCAAGGCCGTATCACACTAATTCCTCATGTACTTATATAAAGATCCTGGCGTGGCCCTTACTAGTGAAACACCCAAAGCGGTTCACAGACTCACAAGTGTACATGCAGAACTCAGGGGTGTCGATGGAAGAGGTGGTCAACCTTAGGGC
The DNA here is from genome assembly GCA_016271365.2 of Neoceratodus forsteri. Taxonomy (NCBI): domain Eukaryota; kingdom Metazoa; phylum Chordata; order Ceratodontiformes; family Ceratodontidae; genus Neoceratodus; species Neoceratodus forsteri. The sequence goes on from CM028132.1 coordinate 699,048,216, forward strand.
AGATGTACAGTAAAATGGCCTTTGTGTGGTGCTTGTAAGTAGTTATGGTTTTCAATTGCTATGTATACAACTTCAAAATTCAGAAATGCCACTATCTCTAACCATCTGCCACTTACATAGTCAGAGGGAATGGTCACACAAGACAAATAAACATCCACAAGCACACACGCATCAGTACTGGCAACATAAAGTTTGTATTGATATGGCATATACAGCAGTTGTACAAGACAGTAGGAAAAAGTACAAGACATTCCCTTGACAGTTAACCTATTGTCACCCAACATGAACTCACAGGTGATGGTTTTCAAGCATGTGTAACAGTGCAAAATATCCATCAGAGACAGGCACTGGTGGATTGGTAACACATATACACTGAGATATATAAACTGTGCTCACATAACAGCATATTGCATGTCATTAGGGATCAATCCCTGTTTACAAGACATTTCCATTGTGAAATATTTGAAAAACACGCATAAGATACAAAGACATTAGATTTCCTAAATTCATAACAAATGTTCTATACAATCTTGTTTTTTGGTACAGCTGCACAACTGAGAATAAATATTCCTGTATTGGTATCAGTAATATGAGCACAACATAGACACACTACTGAAAATGAGCAACTATGACTGCACAACCAAAGTTGGATATCATCACAGTTATGAAGTATGACACTATGATTATTTTACATGCGTACCACACTACAAGATTTGTAAATTGATTTTAACACAGATAACAGCAGCCACCACACTACTGATATGTGCATGTAAAGGGTATCCAATACTACAGCTACATTCCCAGTTTGCACCCCTCACGTGAACACATCTGACTCTAATTCAATGTCCACATCCAAAATGTCACATATCTTTCAGTATGATGGTGGTTCTATATTGTATGAGTCTTCGTGATGGCTGGATAATAGCACCATCTGAAACCAGAGGATATCTTCAACGAATCAGTCGTGAGGTTGCTGCCTGGAAGTGCACCCCTTTGAGGAACATAATTCAATAATCATCAAAGCAGCACATGACAATAGAAAGCAGCACATGAACATTGCATCTCTCCCACACCCTATAGGTAGTCCATGCGACTTAATGACTAATTACATGCATCCATTACTGTGCATATGAGTGCCATGAAGTACATTTGACATATGTTGCCATATGAAAACAATAACCTAGGATTACTCCGGAGCTTATTCAGTCTGGTCCTTAGGATCATACATAAACACAAGTTTCACAATTGCCATGATAAGTTTGCAATGTTGGCAGTCACATTTCTCAGTCCATCAACATTTGCTGCCCACTCAAGTGGAGCAGGGAGCAGCCAGTGGTATCTGCTTCAGTCAATATATGTTGGTCTAAGTGTCCAATAATACCTAGGATGTGCAATGCATCATTTCGACACCACTTTCAGGGGTCTAGTCTCTTGACAGCAGCATTAAGAGTATAATGTCACATTACAGAACTTACTCCATACCCTATGGTGTATTCAGTCACTGCAGCACACAGAAGCTGGGTGGGATCAGCATTCTTCCTTTAAATGATCCTCTCAGAGCACTCCTCCAGCTTGCAAGGGTCACATCCACTGAAAGGTAGCGTTGGCACCCTGTCCCACCACTGTGACCTGGAACACCTACGGCCACCCTCACAGTGCACTATCATACCTTCTGTGACTTTAGCATCCATCTCGAGAAGGTTTTTGAGTGGGCGCCTCATGAGATCAGTTGTTCATCACCCTTAATGGGTGGAGGCACATGACCATGGCTAAGTAGTTGTGCAATATGATTGAAAACAAACATTGTCGGGTGTTCCCCAGAAAATCTTATGTTGAGTCCTGTAACCCAAACACACAGCCCACCAAACTATCATTTGGGAGGAAATTCATAGTATTCTGCAAAAAGTGACACTGTCCATGTGGTTCACTAGGGATGTGTGTTGAAGTCACAGTTCTTCGAGCTTCACTACAATATGTAGGATGTTAACTCCATCCTACATCTGAGTCATGTGAACATTTACTCACACTTTTAATACTTCAGAACGGTCATTCTTCAGGGTTGTTGCCCTTCCTGCACCGTGGTGATCATGTGTCCTCTCTGGACAGGCATGAGTTTGACAAACACCTTCAGCAAGCATCACACTGTGGACACTGACTGCCTGTGGCTATAAGGTCATTTCTGCACAAAGGTTCTTGGGGACGTGTGGAGTGAGCTGTGGGCTACTACCTTCCTCCTGCCAATGCGGTTTAGCAGGTCATAGCACAGGATTGCTGTAAACTCAGTCTGACTGTTGATAGTCAACTGCAAGAGATTTCCTCTCGTATTAAGATAGTAGTGTCATGTACGAGTTAGTGTAACACTAATGTTTCTAAGAAGCTCTTTCAGCACTCACTAACTTTCCTTCTATCTTCAGCCCTGGTCCATACTTTGTTCTCTTTTTCAATGCTATGACCAGTTCAGCTTTCACTTTTGCTTTCAAAAGGTGCTCAATAGTATGATTGCTTTGAGTTCTGTGCCTCCTGTGGGAGACCACAGTAATGCATGGGTGAGTGTATGCCATGATAAGAAAGGCCTGCATTGCAGGGGTGGCGTAAGTGATGGGCGGGCCACTCAGTAGAATGGCAGTTTGCACTTTGCCTTGTGCTTCTGGCCCAATGCAGAAAAGAAGTACCACTGTTGGCATAGTAAAAGAGTTTGACTCAGATATATACTGGGAAACTAAGATGGGACATAACAGTACTGTATTTATCCCCCCAAACTCTCACTAATTACTTACCCTTATGATAACAGTGTGGTATTGGAACACCACTAAATTTCTGTAACTCAGCCCGGCCTGGTGGCGCAGAATGTTGAGCACTGGACGTCACACCTCGCCCACCCGCCAGCGACCGGGTTCAGGAGCGAGCCTGGGTTGTCAGGGGTTGGTAGGGAGGAGAGGATCAGTATCTGGAGGACAGCTCTTCTCTCCTGGAGTTCCTGCCGATTGGCTACTAGCCTCTGGCAGCCAGAGACATAGAAAGTGCACCAGAGCATAGAAATAGGGGTCAGGAGTGGCAGGCGTCGGTGGCAATGCCTTGACATCAGGGTGCTAGCCACTCCCTAGTACAATGAGAAAAAGCCCTTCCAGCTCTGGCGGGAACAGATCACCCGGAGCTTGCCCTTGATTTGCGGCCACCCTCCTGGCACCTTCCCGACTGACAAGACAAAGAGGTTCGGGGTGTTGGAGCCCACTCATCCCACCCAGGGGTAAAACCATGGCTACATGGGTGAAGGAGGATCGATCAGGTGAGGCAAACCACAGAGGGATGACTCTAGGTGATCCCAAGGAGACCACAGCTGGGGGGAGAGGAGGAGAATAAATAGAAGTTAAAAAAAAATTTCTGTAACCCTTGTAATTACTTGCACAGTTGTAAGCTATGCTACACAAAATTGTCTGACAATCAGCGTAAGTGCAACTCATGCAGTCCATGATGCAAGACTGATACAGCAGGAGGTAGAATTCACCTTTAAGTACATATGAGAGTATTCATTCATCTGTGGCACTCTGCACCTCAACCGCTCTATCAAGATAGGAAAAGGGTACAGCCTTACAAAGCAGACACTGGAATGAAGAATGATGACAAGACACTGAGTGCCCCTCTTTTTGGACATAAAGTAGTTATAATACAAGCATACCAAACAATAACTCAACAAAGCAAGTGTTCCTGGTAAAGGAGAATGCTTGCACAACAATGACAAGCATAACTTGTAAGATAGTAAGGACTCATTCCAGATAGAGCAACACCATAGAATTATCGCTATACCCATACGGACTTGATGTTTCAGCACATAGTCTTGATTTCAAATAATGCATGGAACAAAGTGATATAATTCTTGTTTCTATGGAAGTGCACATCTCCAAAGGGCCTGCAAATGTGGGAACGTGTGTAACTACAGCAGTTGAACTTGTTCAGAAGATGATACTGCCCATTTTCAACTACTGTAGCGTTGTCTATGGTGCTTCCCTTAAGTCCTCCTGGCCAGACTGAACACCCTCTTCAATTCCTTCTGCCACTTTGCCCTGGATGTCCCCTCTAGCATCCACCACTGTAATCTTTTATTGTGCCCTATCCTTCCCTCTCTTACAAATAGGTGACTCTCCCACTGTAGCTAAATTCACCTCCAAGCACTGGTTGGGTTCCCCACATCCTGAAGGGATCTCTTTGGGACACTGCCTATCCCCTTCTCTCTGGTTCCCCAGTCCTTGCAGGATTCCTCCCATCCATTCAGGAAACGACTCTTCCCCTCCCCCACCCTTTCCTCTCCTTTTCCCCTTTTCTTTTATGTAAGCACTTCTTTACTTATTAATCAGCACTTATTATTGTCCACTCTTTCTACATATTATAAGCAACACTGTTTGTAACACCTCCTTACAACTGTGTTAATATTAATCTTGTAACTTGAATGCAACATGAAACACGACTCTTCCCTCCCCAACCGCACCCTTTCCTCTCTCCTTTCCTTCTTTTCTTCACGTAAGCACTTGTTTACTTTATTAACCCAGCACTATTATTGTCCACTCTTTCTACCTATTATGCTCAACACTGTTGTATCGCTGCTTGTAACACCTGTTAATCTTGTAACTTGAATGTTTAATGTCTCACTCCTATTGTACCCCTTCCCCAGGTACTTTGCAGAGTGACGACATGCTCAGTGTGCCTTTCTAGTGAAACATTTCAATAAATAAATTGCTTCTCAGGGTGAGAGTGTATACTGTATACGGTGTATTGAACTTTATTTCCTATGGAATAACCTGTCACTTGTGTAAATCACTTTTCCTTCCTTTGGTGAAAGAATGCCTACTGTGTTAGGTGTAGTCATACATCTACCTGTTGAGCCGAGGTTTTTCTTGCTTGGGAAAATAACCTTTAGACAGGATAGAAGGTACTGTCTCTGTCTTGACTGTTTGCATGCTGCGATATATATGCGCAAAATATAATCATGCTCTGGAGGAGACATAAGAGTGACACATGCCCTCTTGATTGATTTACGATAGGGATGTAGAGGCACTATCTTCTTCCTCCTATGCTTGGGTGTGTATGTCCCAAATGCAATTCTGTGTGCCTGTTGAAAAGAATACATGCCTTACTACCTCTGAATTCAGCCGATTGACTGTCCTGATACAGTGTCTCAATAAGGGAATGGCACTCTAACGCTGTGTCATTTTTCTGAGGTGGTTGTTTAGGACTGCAGGGGCTTCCAGTTCTGATAGTGGTGGAGTCCAGGGGTACCAAGTTGGCAACAGGCTTAGCTGAGTCCTTGATCCATATGCATCAAATGAATACAGGCACAAGTGACCCCAAAACTGCTGGCAATAAATGTGCATCTCTGAAGAGACATCCACAACACTGGTAAATCCATTGAAATGACTTGTCACTCTCAACTGTATGACTTCCAGTGCATAGCTGTTAGTATCATACAGATAATGGGCCACCTTTTGGACAGGGTGCTGCATGCCTGTTCTCCAGGTTCTCCACTTTGTAATATCAATTCCAACAATGTCAAATGTTTACATGGCTGGCCAATCCACCAACAACACAAACACATATGTATTCATGGAATATGACAGCAAACTTTACATTTGACACTGAATGACTTGGCGCCTCAGCAACCAAGTCTGACAAACATTAAGCTTTTGGACCCAATTCTCCTTGATCATTTCCTCAGCAGTGTTCTTCACTTCTGCATTTTTCTTAAAGTGATCATTTTCACATGGCCAGACTGCTGAGCATGTCCAAGTATGTAACGAGATCAAGATTTTATTAGACAAGTGATACAGGTCATCCAGATGACAGTTGCTGTTGCCATTCATAAACAGATACTTCAAAGTACAGAAAAACCTGCAGAGTTGAAAGAAGAAACAGTGTCACAACAAGCAAATGAGGCAACAGAATACAAAAATTATGCAGTTTATAATGGAATCATGAACTTAAATAGGTGTCAGCCTGTGCTTCTTAACAGGTAATATCAGGGTATAAGCCATGAAAGAGAGGATCGTTAGCTACATTGCCAGTGGTGCATTACATCAAGCATGGCAGTATATTTTTTATGGCGGAAGATTGCTGAGAAGCAAGCATAGCAACCTTGTTGCAATACATATGCATGTTAGCAAACAAGGAAAGGCTGTAGTTGATGCATACCAGTAACGCAACAATGCCTTCAACAACATTGCAAAACACGGAAGTGGTAGACAAAGAAGACAGTGTGGCACTAGATCAGGACATTGTAAGTGTGTGACAAAGGGGTCAGGCAACACCACTGACTGGGTGGTGTACTTGAGCTTTACCACTGAGATGGTCAAGGTGAGGAGCACGATCTCCACAGCTGAGTATTGGGCCCATCCAATTCAATGTCTGTGTTAGCGATATTGATGAAGAGCAAGAAAGACCGATGTAACTTTTTGCAATAGCAGAAACAGTATCCCATACAGTTAACACAACTGAAATAGACTTTGTGGTGGAGGAGTAACATAAGAGAGTATGCAGAAGCCTGGTCAAAGGTGATGTGTTTTACATGTGTTCTTCACTGAACAACATACATTTAAAAAGTAAAGCATTTTGTTTAAGACAGTTGTGTCATGGCTATGTGAACACTGTGAGTAAGGTGAGAAACCGCACCAAAGAGACACACACAATTGTTGTAATGGTGTCTCATGAAGGTAACTAAGCCAGACAGAGTGCTGGGACATTAGTGAAGGCATGCATGCTGTTACAGTGCTTACAGAAGAATATACAGAAGAGAAAGGCGTGCCATTGCTGAAGAATGGCACACACCGGCAGTATACTGTCTGCAACTATGGAGGTACCAGCTACACATTCACATGGAGACAGCAGGTGGTACCTTAGAGATGGTACATGGCTACCTGAAATGGGCAAAGTTTACAGGATGAAGACATGAATGCAACAATATCCACAACAGAGGAAAGTCTGGGGCACATGTGGAAGCTTCAGCAAAACTGAGAGGTGCACATCATCAGGATGAAGGAAGCATATCCATAGAAATGCATATTAATTGCAAGAGTTTCACAGTAAAACGTGTGACAAGGGAAGGAGCACAAGAAATATGGGGACAAAGTTCTTCATAGAGCATGGTGTACAGGCATAACACAGTGTGACAGCAGTAATGGAGAACACCTAGGCAGAGGTGCACTGCAAGCAATGGGAAAAAGAGAAGAGTTACATAATAGCATGCATCGATAATGTTGTACAATGGGACACTACTTACAAAAACTGGATGGAGTTCATGAATAGATACTTACAGTAAGTGACAACAATTTCTACATAAGCAGATCTTAGTATTTGTATGATGCACAACATCTTAATATGCATTACTGAATTAGCATCAGTACACGCCTTGTATAATGACAATTACTCATGACAGATCCCTTTCAGAAACACTTTTGGTTTCTGAATCCTCATGATAAAATCTGCCAAAGTTGAACCACATTTTATCACAGGGCACCCAGTTCTTCTGAAGATAGCTCAAAACCAGTGGAGGAAAGGATTTTGTGGCATCACCATGACCTCATTTTCAAATTCTTCTTCCTAGCAAAGTGTCAAATAGCAGAATAGCATGCTGAGCAAACACAGTACCTATGACAACTTCTCATAAATAAAACAGTACAGCAACATTTCATGACAAGCAGTCCCATCACATATCAGTGACAAAACCAGACAGTGGAAGGAACCGTGATGGGTGGACAGTCATTATTGAGGTATACAGGCCCATGAAAGCCATGAGAACCATTTTTCATACTGCAGACTAATGCAAGTCACACTATGGATAACAAAAGAAAATTATCCTTCATACAGTGTAATTGGATGGCACAAAATCCATGGTTAGAATCATATGAAGATGAAACATGGCACAAGTACAGGAGTAATAAAGGGACACACCTAATAAGAAAACAGTAAACTGTTATGGCGTTAGCAGTATACCTTTCAATTACATGGCAATACTCACAAATAGCACTTCATCAGTAAGACATGTGCCAAGTGACAGAGGGACACATACTGAGTCAATGACATTAAATGATGTTGAACAGCAGTGCAAAATTACTGTAAATTCTCTTTTACTAGTGGTAGTCAAAATTCAGGAGTCTTCCGTAACTAAGGCACTATGTGTACAGTAAGATACACTGAAAAGTACTTTAACCCCAAGAGGTTACCACCAAAACCATCATTATTGGTATTAGTCCTTACTTCCTCCTGGGGCTCTGGTCATGATTTGTGGAAAAACATTAGAGAACTTAGCGGAAAAACATCTCTCACCTCCAACTCAACTATCCACTGATGGGACTAGCACCCAAGACCCCCTGATGATAGCTAACATCCTAAACATACTTTCTCTGATCTCCGTGAAGTCCTGCCCACCCAACTTCTTTGACCCTCCCCAGCTCACTACTGCCAAATATACCCACTTGTCAACTCCGTGCCTTGTCACCCAATCAAGCCATGAAATACTTAACCAAATCCGGTGTAGTAATGACTCCCTGGACTTAAAACTCCTCACGTCTTACTCTTGATGAAGTCCTCCTCCTCCTAACTAAAATCTTAATAATCTCTCTGCCTCAGCCAATTTCCAACACCATGGAAGCAGCTGTCATAACCCCTATCTTAAGGGTGGTGACAAAACATCCCCAATAACTATAGACCCATATCCATACTACCCCTCTCAAAGGCATTAGAGAAGTTGTGGCTGACCAGCTCATGCAATACCTATCTGATCATGATCTCCTCTGCCCAGAACAACATGGCTTCCAAAGGGGCCATAGTATGACCACTGCCCTTGTAGAATACACATCCTACATCCATCAAGCCCTTGACCGTGAACTTATAGTTGGCTCTCATTATATAGACCTCACTAAGGCCTTTGATACGGTCAATCATGCCTTGCTCCTTCACTATCTACCTGCCCTTGGACTCTCATAGGAAACCATATCCTGGTTCACAAACTACTCGCTAGTAGGACTCAATGTGTCAAAACTGGCTCCACTGTCTCTGACTGCCATCCTGTCCTATCTGGTGTCCCACAATGCTCCATTCTGGGCCATCTCCTCTTTAGCATATTTCTGAATGCACTACCTAAGGCCTGCTCAGGCAGACTTCTCTTATATGCTAATGATGCTGTCATTTCAGCACTCCCAGCACCCCTCTCCTCAAAACTCACTCCAAAATTATTTCTGGAAGCCAAACCTGGTTTCGGGACCATAGGCTTATACTTAACTACAAAAAAACAAAATCAATGATTTTCACCCACCACCAGAGTTCTCACTCTAGATCAATCCTTTCCATTGTCAGTTCACTGGGTAATATGCCAGAACAGGTAAACACCTTTAAATACCTGGGCATAACTTTAGACACATCACTCTACTTTCACAAACATATCCAGCTCATATCTACTTCTCTAAACACTTGGCTTGGTCAGGGTGCCAACTTTTGAAAAATTTTGTGGGTGCTCAGGTGAATCATAAGGCCTGGGGTATGGAGGCCGCCTAGGCCTATATGATTTTATGTTTTGTGGTGCATTTTGGGGGTATTTTGACACATTTTAAAATGTGTATGCACTACCACCACTATTCCACTGCAGACCAGTGCCAACCAGATGGATGTGCCTGACCTGCCCCACCAACAAAAATACACGCAACTTGTCAGGTGCAAAAAAAAAAATACAGTGAGTGAAAGGTGACAGTGCAGGCCTATACAGTGGTCAGAAAGAACAGGTTACTCACTTGTAACAGTAGTTCTAGGAGTGGTATATGTTGTTCATCCACACTGTCTGGCATTGTCCCTTTCCCTTTAAATCTTGCGGAAGTCTTCAAGCTGGCTCCTCCCACCCACCGGTGGTAAATACCTCGATTATGCCCATGGCGCCAGATCTAGCCCGCTGGAAGCCAGGTTGTGTGCCTAAAGCCGGGAGGTCGGTGGAGGGCGTGTGGATGAACACATATACCACTCCTAGAACTACTGTTACAGGTGAGTAACCTGTTCTTCTAGGAGCGTGGATATGTTGTTCATCCACACTGTCTGGCAGACTCCAAGCAGTTCTCCGGAGGAGGAGGCAAGCACACCCCTACTTAGGGAATAGAGATTGAGAACCGAGGCCCCAAAACCAGCATCCCGACGTGACTCTAGGTCAATGTGGTAATGGGTAATAAAGGTGCTTGCTGACTTCCAGGCAGCGGTCCGACAGATTTCCTGGATAGGGATGTCCCTGGAAGCAGCCACGAAGCAGCAGTATGACAGGTAGAATGAGCCCTTAGCCCTTTGGAGGCTCCTTACCCGCCAATTCATAGCACAGACCTATGCATGATGTGATCCATCTTGCAATAGTCCGCTTGGCTGCAGGTCTGCCAGAAGCAGCTTCAGCGTAGGTGACGAACAGCTGGCTGAACCTCTCCTCGACTTCCACCGTCCTCTCCTTATAATAGGAGAGAGCACGCCTGAGGTCCAGAGTATGGAGCCTATACTCGGCGTCGAGGTGTAATTAGGGTAATATACTGGCAGGGTCAACACCTGGTTAAGGTGAAACTCTGACACCACCTTCGGAAGGAATTTCGGGTGGGGGCGCAGGACAACTTTGTCCCTGTGAGACCAGATGGGAGTCCACTGAAAACGCCTGGAGCCCTCCGTCCTTCTGGCTGACATGATAGCCACCAAGAGGCCGTCTTCCATGACAAGTGCGAAAGTGCAGACTTGTGCATGGGTTCAGATAGCTTGCCCATGAGCTTTGCCAAAACCAGCAAAAGATCCCACGAGGTGGAGGTTCACGCACGCGAGGGATATGTGGTCCAGGCCTTTGAAAAGAACCCGACCACCTTTCCTGAGCCAATGTCGGGCTGACCGACCCGCCGCCCGGTAAGCCGATATGGCTGCTAGGTGCACCCTAAGGGTCGATGACCGAAGACACCCTTTGGAGAGGGACCAAGGTAGTCTAGAATGTTAGCCACTGAGCAGGATAAGGGTCCAGACCTTTTCCCTGACACCAAATGGAAAATCTCTTCCATTTGAAGGCATAACATTTCCTGGTCAATTTTTTTTGAGATGCCTCCACCACGGTGTAGCATCCTCAGAAAGACCCAAAGCCTGGAACTCTAGCCGCTCAGGAACCAGGCTGTGAGGTGCAGGGATTGAAGGTCCGGATGAAGGACCTTCCCTGGTTCAGAAAAATCAGGTCCAGGCATGTACTGAGCCGCTCCGGGGTCCTGCAGCTGAGGCTGAGGAGATCTGGATACCAGAACTGGCGCCGCCAATCTGGGGCTACCAGGATCACCTTTGCCTTGTCCTGCCTCACCTTGAGTAACACCTTGTGGATCAAGGGAAATGGAGGAAAGGCGTAAAGAGGCCTGGGGTCCACGGCCTCGAGAAGGCATCCCCTGCAGCGAGCCCTGCTGAGGGGCTGGCATGGAACAAGCCTCAGCTTGGTGTTCTCCCTGGAGGCAAACAGGTCACCAACGGTTTGCCCCAACGAGAGAACAGGTAGTAGGCTACCTCTGGATGGAGAGACCACTGTGGGATGTCTGGCCTCAGCGGCTGAGAGCATCCGCCAGTTGGTTCGCGACTCTGCCACATGGATGGCTAGGAGATCCGCCCAGCCGGCTGGACGAAGGTCCAGATCCGAGCGCCTCCTTGCATAGCAGATGGGAGGCGCTGCCCTGTTTGTTGAGGTAGTACATGGTCGTGGTATTGTCCATCTGGACTTGAACCACTTGACCCCAGAGCTGAGGAGCGAAGCTGACAGAGCCAGTCTGACTGCCCTGAGCTCCAACAGGTTGATGTGGCATCAGGACTCCTCTTGGTTCAGAGAGCCCATGAGCTCTGTGGTCCCCATGTGGGCTCCCAGCCCATGAGAGAGGCATCGGTTGTGGGGACGACCGCTGCTCGGGCGGACAAACGGATCCCTTCCTGCAGATGACTCGGGACGGTCCACCATTGGAGAGCATCCCACATCCTCTGGGTGACCATGACCAGCTGGTTGAAAAGACTCTGACGCTGAGACCACTGGGCGCGAGCTCCCACTGGAGGGCGCATGTGCAGTCTGGCCCAGCGGACCACCGGCGTGCACGCCGCCATGTAGCCCAGGAGGTGCAGGAAGTCCCGGCAGGCGTGAGTGCCCAACCAAAAATGATTGGGCAAAGGAGGAGAGAACCTCCGCCTTGTCCGCCGAGCCGAGCTCTGGCTTGACGAGAGTCGAGCCTGCCCCGATGAAGCCCATCACCTGAGAAGGTACGAATCTGATTTGGCCTCGCTGATCAGAAGGCCCAAGTGTGAGCAGGTTCGAGGGTCAGGTCCTGGACCTCTCCACCTCCTGAAGGGAGGATCCTGCCAGGAGCCAATCGTCCAGGTAGGGGGTAAATCGAACCCCTGACGCCGAAGATGGGCTGCCACCACTGCAATGCATTTGGTGAAGACCCTTGGGGCGATGACAGGCCGAACGGCATGGCTCTGAACTCGACAGGGTCCCTTCGACCTTGAAGCGGAGGAACCGCTGATGAGACAGACGGATAGGGACGTGGAAAAAGCGTCCTGAAGATCCAGTGTGCAAAACCACATGTTTCGCTCCAGGGATGGTATGATCTGATTTAGAGTTACCATCCGAAAGTGCGGGACCTGAGATACCGATTCAGGTCATGCAGATCTAGAATGGGCGAACCCCCGTCCGCTTGGGCACCAGGAAATACCTGGAGACGAAGCCTGGGTCTGAAGGAGGATCCATCACTGGCCACCACCTCTTTGAGGAGGAGTAAGCGCAATGTCGTCCTCGAAGGACAGATTGGGCGACTGAGATCCACTCCTCTCGTGGGGCACGGGCTCGGCTGGAGGGTACTGCTCGAATTCTAAGGGCAGACCCTGCCCACCACTTTAGGACACATCTGTCCGTGGTGATACCGGACCAGGCGGAAATGAAGTGGTGGAGCCGGCCCCATGGAGGACCCCTAGCTGAAGTGACGGGTATGGGGAGGACACCCCGGCCCGCCACTGGGCAGGCTTAGAGGAGGAGGGGCACCTGGACCAGCGCCTCGGCCTCCTTTGCGAGGCTGCTGGGGACCGTCTTGGGCCTAGGGTGCCAAGCCTGAGCCTGTTGCTGTTGTTGACCCCCTGGAAGGGTGGTTGTCTGACCGCAGGGGAAGAATGACGAAAAGGCTTCTTTCTGCGCTTCTGCTGGTTCTTACTTGAAGAACCCTTAGTGGATGTAGCATCTAAGGTGGCATTAGATTGCTCGATACACTGCAGGTGACCTGACACTCCTGGCCCGAACAGGTCGGTGCCAAGGAAGGGCACATCAGCTAGCTTGTGCTGAGTATCCATAGGAAAGGAGGATAACCTCAGCCAAGCCCTGCGGCAGTGGATACCGCTGCAGCTAGTGAATGGGCACAGGAATCACCCACGTCCAGAGCAGTCTGGAGTTGTTGTTTAGCAACAGCTCTGCCCTGGTCCCTGACCTGCTTGACCGTGGTCTGCATGTCAGCTGGGAGGTGGGGAGAACTTTGTCCAGCAACCCCAAGAGGGCATGAGAGAAGTGTGCCATAATCACTGCTGAGCTTGCCTGACGAAGGCCCAAAGATGATGCAGCATAGACCTTCCGGGCCGAGTGGTCCATAAGTTTGGACTCTTTGTCTGAGGGCGGTCAGTATCGGCTGAGCTGCCCATCTGCCTGAATACTGAGGCAGTCACAAGGCTTTCCGCGAGGGGTGCTCAGTAAACCCACCAAAGACCCTGTGGGCACCCGCGCATTGTGTGCCATGCGGGCAGAAGGAGCTGGGCAGGAGGCTGGATGCTGCCAGAGTTCCAAGGCCGACCAATAATGGCTTCAGCGACTGGAAATGCCTCCGTAGGGGTATCCCTCTTAAGAATATCCGTAAGGGATATTACGCCTTTTTCTGGATAGGCTGTAGGGCCATCCTGTCGATTCAGAAATGAGCTGGAGGATGCCCTGGAAGGAGGAAGGCCCTTCTTCAAGCCTGGCGCCGAAAGCTCATCGAGAGAGTGAAGGCCAGTGTTATCGGAATCGGAGGAGTCCCGATATAAAGGCTGCCACCTAAGTCCCCCTCAATACGCCTAGGGCGATCAGGGGTGACCGTAATTGACAGTCTGTGGGAGACCCGAAGACTGTTGTGCCTCCTGGAGGGAACCCCGAGGGGCAGCTTAGGTGGAGGTTCCACCAAAATTGGTGGGGAACCTGAAACCGTTGCGGGAAGATGCACCGAGCCCCTCAAGAGACCAGCACTGGAGCAATCGGTGTCTGAGGCGGCCAAGAGGCTGAGGCCAAGAGATAGCCGGGACCACCGAGGGAGCCGGCTCTGACCTGCTAGCAGGAATTGCTGCCACATGAGATCCTCGCAGTCAGCCGACTAATTTTTCGTCAAGCCTCCTCGTCCGGAGGAGGAAGGGAACAGTGGCGGCGCCTTCTGCAGGAGTGCTTGTGTCCTTTTTAGGTCGATCGATCAAGAGGACTTGCTCCTTGATCAAGACTGACAGTGTCGGCTTTGTAGATCGGGAGAGACTGGGCTCGGTGAAACCGAGGCTCCGTTCTTTTCCCTCGATCGAGGCCCGCGGTGGGTCTCTCGCCGGGAAGGAGAGAATCGGCGTTTTCCAAAGAATCATCGACAGGAGTCGGTGATAACGGCTCGATCAGGTCGAGAATAATCTTCAGCCGATCAGCCTCCTCGCTTCTACGCCCGGTACAGACGGAAGGTCTGAAAACCCAGCGTCCGAGGAGGCAATTTCAACCGAGTCGAGACCTCGGACCGCTCCTGATCCCAGGAGCGCCTTCTTCGACTGAAGAAGATTTAGGATCCTTTTTCTTCCGAACGGGAAGAGTGAGTCGAGGGCTCACCCTTGGTAGGGAGAGACTGGCACAAATCCCAAAAGGATCCTGAGAAGGAAGAGCCAGGTTGAGCGGGCACGAAGAAACCTTGTAGCCGAGGCTTGGGCGGCTTCTTCCTCTAAAGCTGCCATGCGCCGACTGCTCGGCGGATCCCGCATCGCTGAGACCGCACCACCTGGCCTCCTTGGATTTTACCGTGGGTTGCGGAGCTCCAGTCTACCCAGCTTCAGGTGCGCCTTGACGATCTTCCAGGACGTTGGGGTGGAAGGAAGCGCAAATGGAGCACTGCGAGGCATTGTGAATAGAACCGAGGCAGTAAACGCACGAGAGGGGATCGTGCGCAACATTTTCTCGTCCCAAGGACACCGGTGAAACCGGGGATGACTTGTCATCCATGTCCAATCAGAGTCGTAAACTCTAACAAGTTTCAGAGCGAGAAGATGTGGTGAAAACCGTCGAAACGAATCCAGGGCCTCAACACTGCAGAAAGCACAGGAACCTGAATCTTCCAGCGGAAGGAAGATCTGGTGTCATGGGCGGAGCTAGGTATTTACCACCGGGTGGGTGGGAGGAGCCAGCTTGAAGACTTCCGGAAAGATTTAAAGGAAAGGGACAATGCCAGACAGTGTGGATGAACAACATATCCACGCCTCCTAGAAATGGTGTGTGTGTGTGTCTTTTGGCAAAGGTAGAACTGTGGGCACTGAGGCAGCACACGTTTTTCCTACTTTGTCTGCAAGACAATCCATCCTTAGTTATTTTAACAATTAGATCAACATACATTGAATTGTTTTCACAGGCCTCATGAACAAGAAAGATGGAGGCACAGAAGTTATTGCCTTTGGCCCCTTGGCCAGTATAATGAGTGACTTTACACAGATGATCTTTGTATTATGAGCCCAGTAGAAAGGAACCAATGCTTGTTTCAAACAGTATGTTAGCAATGGCATGCATAGGATCCTGTGGCTTTAGCCCAAGAGAAGTGTCTGCACTCATATTGACAAATATACTTAG
This sequence comes from Neoceratodus forsteri, assembly GCA_016271365.2. Lineage (NCBI taxonomy): Eukaryota > Metazoa > Chordata > Ceratodontiformes > Ceratodontidae > Neoceratodus > Neoceratodus forsteri. Next base: position 699,064,096 of record CM028132.1, read on the forward strand.
CAATTTCACCTCCACTCACCAGAGGTACAGTTCTTGAATTCAATTCAAAGTCCCAACAAAATACCACACTCTCTGCATTTTACTAAAGGCTTTATTAGAATAAAAGTGCTGCCAATTAATGTACATCCAGGCAGAAGTATGCAGAGCTGGGACACTCAAACATTTTGTGCCAAGCACATGGTTTGTACACAAATGAACACATGTCTGTGCCCTCAAAAAGCAATTTAGTATTAGTAATATTTACAGGTACCTTGATGTCACTTAAGTAAGCTGAGATACATATCAGCCCCTTGTCTCTAAGCACTTGGTTTCAGCTGCGCTTTATAATCTCAGTTTACAACACTTAGTTAATTTTAAAAGTTAAACCTTCACAAAACTTTTGGGCTTTGCCGTTCATATTAAGAACAATATCATATAAATCTCCCCACCCCTCAACACTCAAAACCAGATCCTCATGCACATTCCCTTCACAGTTTATCCCTCACAAAACAGGCTCTGGTATTAAAATAATATTATATGAATTCCCATTTGTTCAAGTTGCTCTCATTTTATCTCTCTCACTTGAAGGAGGTGTTTCTTCACTAAGAAAAATCCTCATTATGAGGATTGACCCCATTACTGCATAGGCAAGCAGTGTTTACATTTTTTAAATAAAGCCTCTAGTATTGTGAACCTGCACAAACACTAGGCCATGATCACCAGTAACTGAAATTTCCGCCTATCTGCCTCAATATTGACGGACTGGGCACTACAAAAACCCGCGAACCACAACCGGACCACCCGATCACGATGCTACTTCTCACGGACCTTGAATGGGTCACTTGGTGAATTGGCTTTCTCCTCAGTGGCACAAAATGGTCAGCTGAATCAATGGTGGTACTCGGTGCAAGGTAACCCACTCACGTTACTCAGCCGCCATGCGCACAACGCCATGGGTTGGTCCATCCCCTATGGTGCCACACACGCCCCAGCTACTTCCTAGATCTAAATGCCCTCCTGCTCTTAAAGTCACACCACTGTCTTCAAAAAAAAAAAAGATGGAACAAAACGGAACTCGTGATGCACCCCAACCTCCCCAGTGTATGGGCCTGAACTTAAGTGTCAGTCTGGACTGTCTAGTTATACAATGAAATAAATTAAAACTGGGCATTCATATTCTACAAGAATATAAACTGTCTGTTTTTGCGGGTGCCCAGTTTAACTTTGTGGGTGCTTGAGCACCTGAGCACCCGTGCTGTCGGCGCCCTGGCTTGGTCTCTTCTACTGCCTCAAGCATTATCTCCCCTGAAGCCATCCATGTGGCTGTGTCTCCTTAGTAATCTCCTCTCTGTACTCTGACATTGTAATATATGGCTCCAGCTGATCAGACAGCCCTAAGCCACCTCAAAATCACCTTAATAAAGTTTGTCATCTTATCACAGGCTGTGACAGATTTTACCCATACCTGTGACCTATATAGACAGTCCCAGTGGTTAAACTTGTCTCTCGTGACTTAAATATCACACCTTTCTCCTAGCCAGGAAAATCCTTCTCAACCTTGCTCCCCTGGGGCTTATCCTCTACTCCAACCTGCCCCCTTAAACAGGCCTACCAGAAGTGCTGCCAAGTCTCTCATAACTATCCAACACTGTAGGACCTCCCTTGGCCAAAGGGCATTTCTGTGTCCAGACCCTAAATGGCTCAATGAGCTCCCACACCCATCACTCATGAAACAAAACTAGGCTCACCCACCTCAACAACCTGCTCCTTTCTTGTCAAACTGTGACTGTCCCTAGTCCCCCACCCTCATCCCTACACTAGCCCTTCACACCTAGTCCATAGTGTCCCTCCTCTATTTTCACTAACTGGACTTACTTGCACTTATCTAATGCTTGGGCCAGTAAATGCCTCGGAGTTTTATCTGCTTATCTAACATTTTGACGATGGGCCTATGCTGCCCTATGATCTTATTTTTACTGCTTGTATGACTATCTCCTATGTACTTATGTTTTCCTCTGTAGATACCTATGTACAGTATCTATGACATGGAACCTTTACAAAGGAGTCTATGGCTCAAAGGTGTATTTCTGATTATTGTAATAAATAAATAAATAGTGTGCTTGTGTTACTATTACCAACAAAAGAAAACACATGCTCGCTGTACTTCAACACCTGTCTAGTGATGAATGACTTACCAGCAACATACGCATTAAAACAGACCAATCAGTAACAGATAATAACCATGACAATGAATAATAAAGATAAGCAATATGATGAGGCAATCACACAACAATTATGGAATTATTCACATGCGGAAAGCATACAGAGCTAACGCAGTGTTAAGTAACCAACAGTCAACTCCAGTGACATTCAGGAAGGCACACACTTAGATACATAGATACATAGACAGTGTCGGCAGATAAGGGCCTATGGCCCACCCAGTCTGCCCATTTCAGTTTGTAAGTTCAGTTTGTTTTCCTAGAAGTCTGTTGCCCTTACCCTGACCTCCAGAATCTCTTTATGTCTATCCCATGCATTCTTAAATCCCGTGATTGTTTCAGCCCCACCACTTCCTCTGGCAGGGTGTTCCACTTGTCCACCACCCATTCTGTGAAGAAATTCTTTCTCATGTTTCCTCTGAATCGTCCCTCCCTCCAACTTCATCCCATGCCCTCTAGTCCTGGAACATCTTTTCACTTAAAATAGTGTTTTCCTGCACCCTGTTCCTCCCTGTAAGATACTTGTATGTCTCTATCATATCCCTCTCCTCCTCCTCCTCCAGGGAGTACATGTTCAGTTCCTTCAACCTGTCCTCATAGGGACTTGTGATGCAATCCATGCACCATCTTTGTTGCCCTCCTCTGAACCTTCTCTACCCTGTCTATGTCCTTACGTAGGTATGGTCTCCAGAACTGTACACTGTACTCCAGGTGGGGCATCACTAGTGTCTTGTATAGCGGAATTATGACCTCCTTTTCCTGCTGGTGATGCCCCTGCCTATACATCCCAGCATCCTATTTGCTTTACTTGCTGCCTTGTCACACTGTTTCTCTACCTTGAGGTCATCAGAGATGACAACCCCAAGATCCCTTTCCTGCTTGGTGCATGCTATATCCTCACCCCCAACTGATATATTGTGCCAGGGTTTTTGTGCCCCATATGCATTATCTTGCACTTCTTTGCATTGAATTTCAACTGCCAAACCCCTGACCATTCTTCAAGTTTCTGCAGGTCGCTTCATTCTGTCTACACCCTCTGGTGTGTCTACTCTGTTACAGAGCTTTGTGTCATCAGCTAACAGTGAAATTCTGCCTTCTAGGTCCAGCGCAATGTCACTGATGAAGATGTTGAATAGGACCGGTCCCAGCACTGATCCCTGTGGTACCCACTGGTCACTCTTCCCTCTGTGGAGTGACAGCCATTTACCACCACCCTCTGTGTCCTGCCACCCAACCAGTTACCTACCCACCACACTACTGTCCTGCCCACACCCATATTCCCCAGTTTGTAATAGTCTTCTATGTGGCACAGCATCAAAGGCCTTGCTGAAGTCCAGATAGGCCATGTCCACTGCCCTCCCTGATCCACCTCCCTAGTCACCCAGTCAAAAATTCAACGAGGTTGGTCTGACATGACCTCCCCTGGTGAAACCATGCTGGCTTGGGTCCTGTAGTCCATTGACAACCAGATGTTCCACCAATCTCTCCTTCAGTAGTGCTTCCATGATCTTCCCACTACCGAGGTGAGGCTGACTGGTCTGTAGTTCCCTGCTTCCTCTTTGTTCCCACTTTTGTATAAGGGGACTACATCTGCTGTCCTCCAGTCTTTGGGTACCCCTGTTTCCGATGATTACACTTACAGTACGACAATTCTTCAAGATGTACATTTCCTTCATGACTTCATTACGCAAGGCTGTATTTGAAGGCCCAGACACTGTGGACTCTTTCTTCTTCAGCCACCTCTGTACTGTCTAACAATATTGAAAACATGACATTGGTGACGCGTACTCTGAAACCATGATTACATGTAATACTAAACTTCAAGTAACATGACTTACAAAAAAGAGAACTATTTACCTGTAAAACATGGAACCAGCACAGCAGAATATTAGAACAAGGAAACACTGCTTGTAGTGTCCGATTAAATGCCAGTCCTATCAACCATAAAACTTCTAAAGGAGAAACATTAAGACATTGTAAGAAAAGAAGAAAGATATTTATGGAACAAGCAATGTGTAGCATAAAAGTAACTGTGCAGAGAAAAAATAGTCACTATAGTCACACTTGTGCTGTTACAGAATGACAGATTAAGTGAATAAATGGCATTGCTAACAATTTCATAACTAAATTAACAAAAGAAATACAGGTAACATTTCAAAACAACCAACAAGTAAACATTTCCAGTTACAGGGCAGAAGGGTACTACCACAATAAGTATGTAAGAAAATAGCCATATATTTAGAATACATCAGGTAGAAATTGGTACTTTTTAATGTAACGACTGGATGGCCTTCTGTAATTGCTCCTGCTTTTAGAGCTTGTGACAAAGAATGCTACAGGAACACCATGGCCATGTTCATTACGTATCAGCATGGTGCATAATGCATAGCCATAAATAGTTATGTCGCCATATGTGTCATCGACAAAAACTAGATTTTGACCATACTGTTCCAACTGTCTCTTCTGCCAGGAAGACTGCAGGCTAACAGAAGGAGATCTCCATTAACCTTTGACAAGACCTGATAAAAGACAACATCCTCCTTAAGTGCAGAATGGACACATTTATGCACACTTCCTGCATCGTTAGGGTCAAATCTTTTAGACATATTCCATCTCTGATGCATTCCAGTAATATCATCAGGAGTTAGGTAATAGTGTCAGTCGTGCACATCATGATGACCGCTCATTTCAGACCACTGTGCAGCATGTAAAAGGATTTCGCTATTACTCATGTTTAAGGCCAGCCAAACTTCAACAAGATTCAAGAGAGATTTGTCAACAGTGTTAGCTTGTCTTTCTTGAACGTTGCAAATGTCATGGCCAGTATGACTCCATTTTACCCTAATAATCATGACCATACTTCCTCTCTTTAACACTTGAAGGAGACATCAGCAACACAGGCATTTGCCCTCGTGCATCTTGGGTCATCACTTGATGATCCATGAGGCTTCTATAATGTTCACACATAAAATATGTGATGTCACATCTCTTAGCACATCTGGAAAACATCCTTTACCTTCCTGCATTAAATTATGCAGCTTGTCTTTAATTATTTTTTCAGTGTTATCAGATGACTGAATGACAACAGTGGTTTATGCTACCCATCCTTACTAACACGTAGACTCTTCTAGAATGAAGACTGGATGAGAACATCCAAGTCAAACACAGAAAACCTACAGTAAAACAGACACAAGAAGAATCATAATGAGATGCACATGATGACATCACAGAGCAATTACTTCCTCTGAAACAGATAAAAGTATTATGCACATATGAAATTACCAGTAGATACAGGTCTAATGGTCTATCTCATGCTGCTCAAATGTGCAGCACTTTACTCTTTACACTACAGCTGCCCATCCTCCCTTACTCACCCACCCATTGATGTTAACCATTTTCCTTCACTCACACCCTCTGCAACCTTACATTTTGAACCCTCCCTGTGATCCTGTCCCAACCCATTTTAAACTGCCCACTGTCCACAGCGATATCACCTCATCTGGCAGTGTGTTTCAGTGTGCCACCACCCTTTGAGAGAAACAGTGCCTCCTCACTTCCCTCCTAAATCTGCCTCCTTACAACTTTGGACTGTGCCGCCGGTTTCCATTCCACATTTTAATTAGAACATACATCTTGTACTTTCTCTGTTCATACCCCTCATGTACTTAAAGATGTAAATCATATCCTCTCTCCCATCTCTTTTCGTAATATACATAGCTCTCTCAGTGTTTCCACACAATGTTTATGTCCTAATCACAGGATAATTTTTGTTGCTCATTGCTGAACCCTATCCAATAGCTTGATGTCATTTTTCAAGTAATGGCACCAGTACTACACTCAGTGCTGCAAGTGTGGCCTCACAAGGACCTATATAGGGGCATGATGACTTCCCCTCCTAGGGGTAATTCACCTTGTGATGCACACCAGCATTCTGATGACCTTTACCACTGTCTTCCTGCACTGGGCTGATGGGTTCATTTCCATTATCACCAGTACACCCACATTCTTGTCCTACTTAGAGTTGGATAATTGCACTCCCCAACCAGTAACTGTTTCCAGACTTCATGGCTGCCAAGTACATGACTTATGACTTCTTGACATTGAACCCACGCTGTCGTGGTATTAGACTATTCATCCATTTTTCCAAAATCCTCCAGGAGTACTGTACCTCCTTCCAATCCATTAAGCTCAATGCAGATCTTGGTATCATCAACGAGGACACTGATCTAACTCTTTATACCTTCTGCAATATCAGCTATGAAAACATTAAACAGCACTGGTTCCAGCACTGAGCCCTGTGGGGTCCCACTTGTTACAGGCCTGAGCTCAGATACCTCAACCCCACTACTACCTTCTACTGTACATAGCTTCTGACCCATTTATCCAGTTTCCTCCCAGCTACCAGGTTGCTCAATTTGCTCCTCAGTCTACCATACAGCACAGAATCAAAGGCCTTGCTGAAGTCCAGATATAGGACATCCACCACATAACCCTTGTCCACTGACCACGTAGCACAATGAAAAGTCCACCAGGTTTGTCTTGCAGGATCTGCAAGAGACAAACACGTGCTGTCTGCCATCCTGGAGATCATTATCCTCCAGAAATGTTCCAGTCTTTCCTTGAGGATAGTCTGCATTAGCTTTAACACAATTGAGGTTAGGTCAACTGGTGAATACTTCCAAGTTTCGCTCTTAGGCCCACTGTTATAGAGGAGCACCACATGAACCACCCTCCAATCCCTGAATATGCATCCTGTTTCCAGAGAGATGTTGAATATGTCCACCAATGGCCCCACAAGGACAACTGCCAACTCTCTCAGTACTCTTGGCTGATCAAAGTCCAGCCCAGGTGCCTTGTCAACCCTCAGAGACTTAACACCCTCCATCACACTTCCCTTGGTGACTTCCACATCTGTGATCTCCTCCACCCTTACTACAACACCACCCTTCCCTTAGATACAGGCCCATCCCTCTCTTTGGTGACTACCGACAGAAGTATTCATTGAGTCTGCTCTGCTCTGCCCCTTTTCCACCACCCAGTCATTGCCATTCTGGATCCTATCAATGTGCTCCTTACTCTTTCTTATCTCCTTTATGTACATAAATACTTTTCACCTTCTTTGATCCCTGGACCAGCCTCAGTTCCCATGACACGTTGGCTACCCTTACTGTTAAACTCAGTTCCTTGGATTTCCTGACATATTCCTCCATGTCCTCTTCCCTGTTGGATGTTTAGTAGGTTCTAAATGCAGCTGCCTTTTACCTCATCCTCTCCCATACCCAGAGGTAGTAAAAATAGAACAGGTGTGAATACTAAAACACCTGGAAGAATAAGATCAATGTGACATTCATACACATGCCACACAACAGCACATCATCCACATACTCCCAATGCACATGAAGACATATGCACACACTATTGAGAAACAACAATGGACATCAGATGAAGACAGACACAAGTTTGACTTCAGACAGTCAAAGAACATCATACAGGCATTGTCCTTAGAACACATGCCACAATACTATTAACACAGCAGAAATATGTGCAAAATAAGAAGTCAGTTAAACGCGAACAATAAACAGCAGGTACATGACACCACAGGGCATCACCTTCATGCTTAAAAACAATGATATAGCTGACAGAATAATCCTGTCAGAAAACAAAGGTAAACATTCAAGAACACAAATCACTGAAGTGAATCTCCAAGATATGTTACAATAAGAAACGTGTAAAATGGCTTAAAACTGTAGGATGAAATAGGAGAAGCTGAGAGTGTCACACAGTAAGAGACATTACAGTAGTAAGTAATAGTAAAATATACATTTTATACAGGAAAAGGTCAAAGTTACACATCATTGGATCTAAATAACCCATTTTCAGGATGGCCCTCCTTATGTCATGTTATCTTAAATATAAGGACTCAATACATTTATGTACAAAAACATTATAAAACAGATAATGTCTTTACATGATAACCCTAATCCAATACTGGTAATTACTTTTTCGCTTTTTAACAAAATGCTCTTCAGGTGGGATTACAAGGGTCTATATTTGACAAAAATACACAAAAGAATAAAATGAGATTAAGGTGGTTTGGACAATTATTTCTGATAGAGATACAGTTTACACAAAACATCTAAACTAGCTTCATTGGAACTGGTACCGAGATATTATTTCAGTTGTTCATACTAACATCTACAACTAAGATCCAGAGTCTGTTTCAATGATTTTATAAACAATTTAGTACTTTGGAGCTGTTTTGTTTGTGATCTATAACGAACATATGAAATTTGCCAGCAGATAAAGGCCTAGAGGTCTATCAAGCCTGCTCAAATGTGCAGCTAGCACCCCTTATCTGCAGCTGCCCTCCCTTCCACCCTTCCCTTCATTAACCCTCCCCTTGTCCTGTCCCATCCTCATTTGAAGCAGTCCACTGTTCTACTGCATACCACTTCAGGAGGTAACGCATTCCACCCAGCCACCACCCTCTGTAAAAAGTGTCTCCTCATCTCCTCCTGAACCTTCCTCGCTCCAGTCTCATAACATGGCCCCTGGTGTCCCTCCCTCCCTTACTTTGAACAGCCCTCTGTACTTGTCTTGTTTATTCCTTTCATGTATTTAAAGGTTTCAATCATGTCACCCTGTCTCTCCTCTCCTCCAGTGAGTACAAGTTCAACTCCTTCAACCTCCTCTCGTATGATAAGTCCCCAGCCCCTTGATCATCTTTTTGCTTCTGCACTGCACCCTCCAGTAACTTAATGTCCCTCTTCAGATACGGATGTCAGTACTGCACGCAGTACTCCAGGTGTGGTCTAACTAATGACCTATACAGTGGCAGAATCACCTCCTCCTCCTCGAGGATATACCCTTGCAATACAACCCAGCATTTTGTTGGCCTTTGCAGCTGCCTTCCTACATTGTGCCGAGTTGTTCATTGACCCTGTAATGAGCACACCCAGATCCTTCTCCTCCTCTGTCTGGGCTAGTTGCACTCCCCCTAGCTGGTAACTCCTCCTTGGGTTCTTCATCCCAAAATGCAGCACCTTGCACTTTTGGCATTAAAGCCCAGTTGCCAGGTGTCTGACCAGGTTTCAAGCTTTGCCAGATCATCCTGCAACCCCTGCCATCCCCCTAGGTCATCCACCACCACGCCTACCTTGGTATCATCAGCAAACAGACTGATCTTGCTCTTGATGTCCCATGATATGTCTGCAATGAATATCCCAAACAACACTGGTCCCAACACCGAGCCCTGTGGAACACCACTGTCACTGCCCTTGGGTGTGAGCTTCCAATCCACCACCACCCTCTGTTGCCTTCCCTGCAGCCAGTTTCCTACCCATCTCACCAGCTTTGCACCCGCCCTGTGCCTACTAACTTCCTTCCCAGCCTTCCATGTGGCACTGAGTCGAATGCCTTAATGAAGTCCAGATACAGGACATCCACTGCATGGCCCCTGTCCAGTTGCCTGCTACCCAGTCATAGAACTCGACCAGGTTGGTTTGGCAAGATCTGCCATGTATGAAGCCATGCTGTCTGTTGTCCTGTAGTCCTTGGCCTCTAGGAGGCCTTCAGGATGGTCTCCATTAGCTTACCCACGATGGATGTGATGCTCACTGGTCTGTAGTTTCCAGGTTCATCCTTGGGGCCACTCTTGTTGAGGGGCACCACATGAGCCATCCTCCAGTCTTGAGGTACACACCCCAAATGTAGTGAGGCATTAAATAGGTCTGCCAAAGGTCCTACAAGGACCTCTGCCAGCTCCTTCAGTACCCTGGGGTGGATGCCATCTGGGCCTGGTGCCTTGTCCACCCTCAGTGCCTTCAAACAGTCTTATCGCACCCTGCTTCCACCAACCCCTCTCCTTCCTAATCCTTACTATATGGTCCTTACAGCTCCTTTTCTCCCTGATGTACTTAAATAAGTCCTTCTCCCTTCTTAATGCCTTGTGCCAGCCTGAGTACCGAGATGCTTTGGCTCCCTTACTGCCCTTGTCACCTCCTTCGATTCTGTCAAGTACTCCTCCTGTCCTCCCCTCCCTGTTTTCTTGTACTTCCTAAAGGCAGCTCTTTTCCTCCTTACCTTTTCCATGACCTCCTTGCTCAACCAGATCAGTTTCTTAGCCTAGCCTTCTTGCTCTGGGCTTTGCAGCAGGTTTTGGTTGCCTCTACTATCCCCAGCTTTATGAGCTCCCACCTCTGGTTAGTGTCCATACTAGATTGAATTCTGGCCAGGTACCCTTTACCACTTCCCATCCTCCCAAAGTCGGCCCTCCTGAAGTTATAGGTTCCCATAGTTATTTAACTTTTGCAACAAAGGTCATATTACCATACCTGCTATTTATTATTTTGTTTGACATATTTACTATTTAACCCTCTCAAGGTATAATTTTATTCTTTTATTTTAAATTTAACTAATAGGTATTGAGGCTTTCCACTCTGTATCACTGAGTGGATCTGTCCCAACCACTTCAAATTCCTCTTCTGGTCTAACATTAACCGATTTAAGGAGTTCGACATTTCACAATGGTGTTTCTAATAATCACATTTCAAGATGAATCTGGCAAGGTTATTATAAACAGTATCCAGTTTTTAAAATTTGTTTTAGTTGTCATACCATAAATATGGTTCCTGTAATCCAAACACGGATAATTAATTGGTTTACTAAACTTAATCTTATTTTTGGTCTAAACAAAAACCTGATCTTCAAAAGCACCACTTTTTGTTTATTTTCCTTGCCAGTTTGTCAGTATGGAAGTCAAATTTAAGTCCTTCATCTAGCCATGCTCCTAAGTATTTATAACAGGTTTCTTGGCCCAGTAGTTCTCCTTTAAAGTTCTTATTTGTACTGTAGTTGGTGTACATTCTTTCTTCTCCCTATCAGTTTTAAAAATCATTGTTTTGTTTTCTTACTATTTAGTACTAAGAGTTTTGTAACCACTTTTCCATATTTGTAAAATCTCTTTGTAATCGATATTTCATTTCTTGTAGTGTATTCCCTGAGCTATTAATACCATATCATTGGCATATAGCCTTACTTTGGTATATACTGCTGTTTCAACTAGATTATTTATGTATATCAAAAAAGTACTGGCCCTAATATTGTTCCTTTGGGACTCCTCTTTGTACCAGAGCAGAATTTGATAGATGTTTTCCTAATTGTACCTATTGGGTCCTATGAGTTAAATAGGACTGAAACCATGGGAGTGTTTCTTCACAAGACCAGTACTTTTTAATCTATTTAATTGTATATTGTGGTCAAGACCAGTACTTTTAATCTATTGAATTGTATATTGTGGTATATAATCTTAGGCCTGGTACTCTCAAATGGGGATGGAGAAAGAATCTCAGATTTAGAAGTGGGTAGCCATCAGGAAACAAGCGACCAACAAACAGTGTGCTTCACGATAAACACAGCCTACAATCAAGCCATACAAAAGCAAGAGTACTGGACTTTAGGAAGGCTGACTTTGGGAAAATGAGAGAGTGCCTCAGACAAGCACTAGCAAACAGGCAAGAAGGAGGGTGGAGGAACAATGGGAGTGATCAAAACAGCCATCACAGAGGCAACAAGCCTTTGTGTAAAGCAAATCAACAAAACACAACAAAGGAAAAATGCTATGGTTCTCAAAAGAGGTGGCAGGGAAGGTTAAGGAGAAAAGGACAGCATTCAGGAAATATAAAGAAACACAGAAGGAGCAGGACAAAGAACTTTATCAGTTAAAGCAGAAAGAGGCTGGGAAGGCAATCAGAATATCAAAGGCCCAAACTGAGGAAAGGATAGCCAATTCTGTTAAGAAGGGGATATGACCTTTATAGGTACACTGGGGAGCGTAAGAAAGACCAAAGGAGGGATACTGAAGCTTAATAAAGGGAGGGAATGTGGGTAGAGGGTGACAGTGAAAAGCAGGGATACTGAATGAATATTTCTGCTCAGTATTCACAAAGGAAGAGGAGGGGAGGTACCTAAACCAAACAAGAGAAACACTCTGAAGACGGTGGTTAATACCAGTCCATTACAGAAGAAAGGGTTCTGAAAGAACTAATAAACTTGAAGGTGGACAATGCAATGAGGCCTGATGGGATTCACCCAAGAATTCTAAAAGAACTAAGGGTAGAACTAGTGACACCGCTGACTACTCTCTTTAACAAATCATGGGAGGATGGGGTGGTACCCAAGGACTGGAGGAGGGCAGATGTGATTCCTCCTCACAAAAGTGGGAGCAGGACAGAGGCAGGAAACTACAGACCAGTTAGTTTGACCTCAGTGGTAGGAAAATGATGGAATCACTTCTGAAGGAAAGAACTGTTGAGTATCTAGAGGCCAGTGGGCACAGGACCCAAGGCAGCATGGATTCACGATGGGAAGGTCATGTCAGATGAATCTAATAGATTTCTTTGACTGGGTGACCAAAGTAGTAGACCAGGGAGGGCTGTGACATGGCCTACCTAGATTTTAGCAAGGCATTTGATACAGTCCCACACAAAAGATTAATGCACAAGATAGCCAGCCTTGGAGTGGGTCCCAAGGTGGTAGCCTGGATAAAAATTGGCTAGACAACAGGACGTAGGGTAGTAGTAAATGGAGTACACAGTGAAGAAAGGAGGGTTACTAGTGGGGTACCGCAGGGTTCAGTACTGGGACCAGTCCTTTTAATGTCTTTATAAGTGACATTGCAGAGAAACTGGAAGGAAAAGTATGTCTCTTTGCAGATGACACAAAGATCTGCAACAGGGTTGATACACAAGATGGAGTGGAAAGGATGAGAAGGGACTTGGCAAGGTTGGAGGAATGGTCAAATGTATGGCAGCTCAGATTCAATGCAAAAAGTGCAAGGTAATGCACATGGGAAACAAAACCAGGGGAAGCGTACACAATGGGGGTTGAGATACTGACAACAGTAAAAATAGAAAGGGACCTGGGGGTAATTATATCAGATGACCTAAAGGTGGGCAAGCAATGTGAGAAGGCAGTAAGGAAGGCTGGGGCTACTGGGATGCATAGGAAGAGGCATCAATAGTAGAAAACAGGAAGTTGTTATCCCTCTGTACAGACAGTTGGTGAGACCCCATCTGGAGTACTGTGTGTGCAGTTCTAGAGACCCCATCTCTGCAAAGACATAGATAGAGTGGAGGCCGTCCAGAGGGCTGTAAAAAATGGTGCAGGTCTGCACCAGAAGACATACGAAGAAAGACTAAAGGAGCTTAATATGTATACCCTTGAGGAAAGAAGGAGAGGGGACATGATAGAAACTTTCAAGTACATCAAGGGAATTAACAAAGTCCAAGAGGGTAGCATCTTCCAGAAAAGAGATGTGCAAGAACAAGGGGCACAATTTGAAGATAGAGGGGGACGGCTCAGAGGTAATGTGAGGAAGTATTTTTCACTGAGAGGGTTGTGGATGCATGGAACAGCCTCCTGAGGAGGTCGTGGAGTCAAGAACAGTGGGGGACTTCAAGAATGCATGGGACAGGCATAAGGCAGTCCTAGTGGAGGGGGTAGGAGGAAGTAAGCTGTTGGCTAGGATCTGCAGCTTATCAGTTAGGTAGGAAAATGGGCAGACTAGGTGGGCCAGCGGTCCTTATCTGCCATCAAATTCTATGTTTCTATGTGGTCCACGGTGTCAAAGGCTTGGAGAAGTCCAGAAACACCGCACCACCAAACCACCATCATTCGTTAGCTATATTATCTACCAGGTCGGGTGAGCGCCAAGGTCCGTGGAGTGGCCCTTACAGAAACCAGACTGGTAGCAGGTCAGCAGCAAGCCCTTTCTAGAAACTCACTTAACTGCCCCTGCACCAGCCTCTCTATCACCTTTGACACCATGGACAACAAAGCAATTGGTCTATAATTTGCAAGTTCTGACATTATACCCCTTTGTAAACTGGAATAATCTTGGCCTTTTTCCAGGATGTAGGGATGGTTTTATCAATAAAACTCCAATTAAATATTCTTGTTAGAACTGGTGCAATTACACCTGCTGAATCTTTCAAAAATTCTATTTTCTATCTTGTCTAAACCATGCGCTTTATGAATTTTCAATCTTCTTAATTTCTTTTTGACCTCCTTGCAGGAAATATACTTAAATCTAAATTTCATTTACTTTTATTTTCCTTTTGGATTGATTTATTCCTCCTTGACTGTCTTTTGGAAATTCAATATCCGGAAGAGAAGTAAAGTATTAATTTAATCTATCAGCTGATTCTTTTAATGACAGGAGTATCCCATTGTCTCCTATCTAAGTGAGGACTTTATAATCCACTGGTTTCTCCAATGATTTTAACAATGACCAATATTTCTGTGGATCTTTGCTCTCCTCCACTTTTTTAGTATACCATGATTTTTTGGTTTCCTAATCTTAGCCTTTAGTTTATTTCAAGCCTTTTCCTACATTTCCCAATCTTTTGTGTCTAAAGTTTCGCTTGCTTTTTCCAGATCTGATTTGTTATTCTAATATCCTTTTTAATTTTTCAGTTATCCATGGGAGATGTTTTTCTTGAGAGCAGAGATGTTTAAAGGAGCTACTTCATCACATGCTTTCAGAAAACCTTCCGTAAATTCATTTACTGCTAGGTCCAGATCAGGAATCAAAAAAGTCTTTCCCATTTTATGTTTTTAAATATATTAATGAATTTCTCTTTACTATAATTTTTAAACATCTTCTTTCAATTTGTTGTGATCCTTCTAGTACATCTCCTGCTTCATTTGGATTTAATTCAAGAGTACATGAGATAGAACAATGGTCCCCAATGATGGTTTTTAACTTGTACAGAAGTAGCTTTAATTCTATCAGTTATGAATAGAAGATCTAAGATATTTCCACCACTGCAGATGTTTGTTTTCCTTGTTGAAGTTATAGTTATTTGTTTCAGTCCCAAAGGGCTCAAATGTCTCTGTAATGCCACTCCTGGATTTAGTCCAAGCAGAATTTAAATCTCCCAATAGTATTAAATCAGTCCCCACAGTGTACTGCTGTAGTATTTGTGTTAAACCATCAAAATAATGAGTCTTTACTTTAGGAGGTGAATAGACTAGTCCTACAATTACGTGTAACTTTATTAGTTTCACCAATATACACTGGATAGCCCCAATTGTGCCTGAAAAAGAGTATCTGTCTGGCCCAGGTTCCATTTCATATACAGAATTAAACCCCTCCCAGCTTACCCTTTCTATCTTCCCTGTGTAAGTAGAAGTCCTGGGTTCAATTACATTTGAGTGGACCCTGGGATTAGCCATGTCTCAGTTAATACCACTACATCTGGGGTCTCTTTCTACCCATGTTTTCATTAAATCAATTTTATTTTTCAGACTTCTAGCCTTATCTGAGATAATTTTAGTTAACTGGGTTGATTTTGCCTGGGTTCAATTCTATATCCCCCAATAGCAAAGACAAAGCCCAATAAGTGCTATTCTTTTGTAGATCCAATTGGGGTTTTAGCATTAATATTTTTCTTATTTACCATCTCTCTAACAAGTGCAAACAAGTTTCTTCTTATCTGTGGTTTTATAGTTTGACCATTCTTGTCTAAATTCTGTGACAAGTTTAACGAAACAAGAGTATCTTCCAAGTGTGTTTTAGAGGATTTAAGAACCAGTATTAGGTTCAACATAGCAATAACTAGATAAAAATAAAAGCTCAGTCTCATTAAAAAATACTTAAAGTTTTTCCAGACTCTCTTAATAAACAACTATTTGCTAAACCAAAATTGTTCTGCTGTTTGCTCCAGAAGCAGCAATGCACTGGTGTCCAAAGCGACAACTCCTTGGTCTACACAATTCAATATTTTAGGAATGAAACCTTACCCACCAGTGCAGGCAGTCCATGGAACAGGTGCAGAAGAATCTTCAACAATTTCTAAGTCTTAAGTGGTGCTTGCGCCACTCACGCTTATCACCGCTCATGCTAGTGTGAGCTGCATGGTCTTTAAATACCTTGCTCCTCCCCTGCTGTACGCGATTGGCTGTCAGCTCACTTGAGCCCTCGCACACCAACCTGGCGGCTATATGGTGTACAAAGCAGGGAACAAGTTCAAGAGACACAGGAGATCTGGAGAAGTTCAAAGTTCATCCAGAGATGTTCTTCCTGGGAGTTTAAAAGTCCTGCTCTTGCAGCTTGCAGTGGGTGTTACAGCTGGCGTTTGTTCAGTGCTGCTAGTGTGAGGTGCGGTCTTTAAATACCCTGGCTCCTCCCCTGCTGTACATGATTGGCTGTCGGCTCACTCGAGCCCCACACACCAACCTGGCTGCTATACGGTGTATAAAGTAGGAACAAGTTCAAGAGACAGAGGAGATCTGAAGAAGTTCAGTCTATCCAGAGATGTTCTTCCTGGGAGTTTAAAAGTCCAGCTCTTGTAGCTTGCAGTGGGTGTTACCACTGAAGTCATCACACATTTCAACACATGCAGTTCATTGCAAGGTCATGTGCTGAAAAGGGCATTGTTTGACCAGGTAACATCCAAGAAATAAAACATAACTTATACCATGAACGTACAATGAAACACAGTTCACACCACACACACCACACACATTGCTGAACCTGCCAGAACAATGCATCATCTTCCACATTAAAGCATGGAGCTATGGAAGTACTCCAGATAGGATCATGTTTTTGGGATAGATATACTCCTGACAGCATACCACTATCAGGATACAAAACTCACATTACAAAACAGGACAACTGAGCAAGATATCAGGTATTCCATAAGCATACTACAGACATTGCAATTACGTGAGCTCATGGAGGCCAGTAGTCGCTCCCACCCATAGCCAGTAGCAGCAATGAACCACAAGAAAGACAACGATGACAACATTAAATAAATAACTTAAAAATCTGCACAACATAACAGTTACCATATCTCCAGGAACAGTGCATCACCTAGCAATACTGCAGAATACACATACTCCTGACAGGATACTCCTGTCAGAATACACACTTGACTTCACAGGACAATACTGGTCAACACATTGCTTATTCCAGTAACATGACACAGTCCTCCCACATAAACATACTACAGTCATCCCAGTTAACAAGCAACATTGGCCATTAGCAAGAAGACATCCACTACACCAAAAAAACACTGCTTGTGTCACAGAAACCAACCTGGCAGAAGCAGAACATGCACGAGTAATAGTTTACCAAATGCATCAAAAAATTGACAACAGAAACTAAGCAAGATTGCTTACAGCACTGAAGCAGAATAGAGATTTGAAATCATTGCCCCACTGATGATCTGCAGACAAGATGGACACTAACAAAACCTGTTCTTCACAAGCACAAGCTGAAATATAAAAATGACAAATGAGTAGCATGTTATTACAGTGCTGTAATGTTAAGACCAGTGGCGGAGCTAGAGGGGAGCTGGGGCGGTCACCCCTCCTGGCTGCCCCAGTGTGAGTAGCCTTGCCCCACCACCATCTTTATTCACTGTGAAGTGCATGTTGTGGAGCCCATGACTGACTGAATGCCCCCGGCCCGAAATGTTCCTAAATCTGGCTCCGCCACTGGTTAAGACATTCAGATGACGAGCAGAACAGATGATCTGTGCCTCACTGAACAAAACGATCTCTGAGGGACACAAGCCAAAAGAAAAATATAAAAGATCACATAATATTCAGTAAGTTGACATATAAATGATAAAAAACAGGAATATTCAACTTAATTTCACTCACCCAGGCAAGGCACATAAGTATTCCAACTGGAAATGGAAAACGTCAGCAACTTAGCCACAGAAAATTACACCAGTTTCACTAGGAGGAGAAAAATAGCATGACAGGCTCCAATCTAGTACTCTGCACACTTCACAATTTGCTCCAGAAGCATGAGTCCACAACTATCCTATCAGAACAAAGCATTGTCTGACCAATCATGGTAGAATACCAAATCAGCCAATAGCTGAACAGCAGAACCAAACAGCATCCAGCAAAGACACAGCCAATAGCATTAGGGGACAATGTTTGATTGACAAACCACCTAGCAAATAGCAATCTTGTTCTGCCAGGACAATTTGCTAACAGGAAAAGTTGTGGCACTTTTACTGTCCTTACATTGTAACATGGGAAGAGAAAGGGTTTCGAGGATTGGATGAATGGCATCAGGGTGATCATTGATTAATTCTGAAGTAATCCAGCTGCTGTTTGAGAATTAATCAACGGTACAGTACCCATCACCTTCTTCCCCATGTCAGTTTCTTGTCCATTATGTGGGTAATGGTTGCAGTACTGTGAGTGGCCAGAGTCTACACTGACGCTTGTTCACAATTACTGTATCTCCATTTTGGCTGTCTCACTGTGGCACTAACTATATATTGCTGCCACACATACAGTTCAGTGTGTTCTCCACAAGACTCTGGGTACTACTGCTTAGCTTGTCTTGTGTCACGCAGTGGTGCTGGGTACCAAAATTTCCTAGGAGTGCTGCTGCAGTCATGGACTTCGGGACAGTGCTGTCGGAACACATGCACAAGCGCTAGTACAGAGAAACAAATAAAAGCTGCATCTTTGGCGAACTCTCCTTTGCCACTCCAAATCATTTGTGGTGCCTTAACTGTAGATGTAGATCAATTATAAAATGTACAATGCTGTCAGACCGCAACATGCGGTGACATATTTATGTCATGCCATGCCCCCATTTCCTCCATGTACGACTGGTAGGCACGCCTCTATAGCAACCTATACTCAGCAAAACAATGTAAATATGTTCAGAGCTGAAATAGCTAAATGCTTGTAACAAGTAGCATGACTTGATGAGGTCTGACAAATACTGTGCTGGAAAACCAATATGGTACAGTAACAACAATTTTGTACTTTTTCTCTTTGCGATCACATCTGGGATGGACACTTATTCCTGGCAACTCTGTCGGACCTCATATAGACAAAAGTCCAACCGGCACAATTTCCCAGAAACTCCATTCTCCCACTACAGTCCCACTTACACTTCTCGTGACATGGAACAGATCCAATTTAGAGCTTATAATATGGGAAGCACTAAAAGGGACAAGGGAGCTGAACCTTTCACTTCACCATGTGACAAGTGAATTAACCCACTCAGAGCATGGATCTCACTTGGGAATTAATCCACAACTGGGTGGTTGGAATCACCGGCATGCGGCCTCGTGGGTCCAACCCCTCCCCAGTCATGAATTCATTCCAAGTAGACCCACCTCTGTCATCAGTTAATCCTTACATGTAACATGATCCAGTTCAATGTATAGCACTCCACAGACAGTGCTGCTGCCAAGTGGAGTTAAGACTGGGATAGTGCCCTGAGACACAGGGTGCATTTAGCAACTAACAGGGATATACTGCAGGCAGGAAGGAAGATGGAAGAAAAGGGAAGAAGAGAGCTACCTCCTTCTTTCTCTTCTTTTGGTTGGTATAAGGGCCCTGAAAGGAACCATCGGCACAGTTTTACATTTTTCTGTGGGAGTGGGAACCCAGCAATGTGCCTCAAACTTTTTTTAACCAACTACTCCATAATGAGTACAACTGGGGACACACTATAGCACTGTGTGTTGCCATCTAGCACTATCAAAGAGAGCTGGCAGAAGCCCTGGCTCTGCCAGAGTGGGCTGGTGGGAAGTTGTGGTTATCACTGGGAAGATATTCTGAAAGATCAACAGCTACAGTAAGTAGGCATCTTCTATACCGTCACAGTTGATTCCCACTTATGGGTTAGAGTACCAAGCTTCTCTCTTCCTGAGGGAGGAGTTGGCTCACACTGAGGAAAAAAGACCCTTCAGCTCTCTGTGTAAGGGAAAACACCTGAGGGCAGGGGTTTCTCAAATGTCTGATGAGACCTGAGACTGGTCAGGGCCAGGTAGGGCTCCTGTTGAACAGGAGCAGGAGTGCTCCCTGGCAGTTCTCAACTGACCCTAGGGAAGAAAAAATGAGCCCCTGGAAGTGTGAGTTAAGCACCTTATGCTGAGCCAAAGGTACCAGTTGGAAGAGGTGAAGCCATGACATCTGTCAGATGCAACTGCCAACCTGGAGACCACCTCGCTGGAATTGAAAGATGCCCTCGACTGGTGCCGAACTGCCTCCAGGCCTCAGGCAGCAAGGTCAATGGCCTGCCTGTCTCACTCTGTGGCAGTGTAGCTAAGAGTTTGCTTAGCTGCATGTAAACACCCTCTGGGAGCTTACTAGTTAATTTTGGTTGCTAGGTGTAGCTGGGCAGAGAGAGAGAGAGAGAGAGAGAGAAACTATGGTGCTGGTAAGTCTGGGAGTTGGGCCTGCTTGCTGTGCAGGGGCCTCATCTCCTGGGGGTATAAATAGCAGAGTTTGGCACCAAATGGGAGAGCCCAGGAGAGAAGAGTAGAGAAATCAGGAGGTCAGCTCACAAGTTTGGCCGAAGGGTTGTGGCAGGGCCAGGGAGGACCGCTTGCCACCCCAGCCCTCTGCCCTTGAATACCCACATCTGGAAAAGCAGCAGTTCAGGGCCAGTAAAGAATGAACTCAGAAGGGAGTACTAGAGCACAAGTCTTCAGTGCCTGCTGGTTCATTTAGGAGCTGGAGCCCGAGGAGCAAGCAAAAGGAGTCCTGCTAAGTGATCTCTGGTGCCTTGGTAGGGTGCACTGACCGGGGCCCGTGTTTCGAGTAGTCTTACCCGTGGGCAAGTGCAGCCTCTGGGTCAGCGTGTGTCCTGTGGAGTGAGCCTGCTCTAGCAGTTTGGACCTGGGTGCAGTTCAGAGGTGGCAGCCTGACTGTTGAGAGCATAGTGGTGGCAGCACTATCCCTTTCCCTGGCCAGTGACCGCCACAGTGTTGGGACCTCCAGACTGTGGAGGCAAGGAAAGGTCCATGTGAGGAATGGTTGGTTGGGACCCTGATAGGGTGGCAGACTGTCTGGGTGCTCCATGCAGCAAGCACAAGCAGCAGTCCCTGGGTGAAGGTAGTCCAGAAATTGGAATCGCTGCATGAGCGAATGTACCTCTGGGTTTCTGTAGGTCCAGGAGTGATCAGCACTCTACAGGGGAGAACAGAAGGTATGAGGCATCAGTGATTGGACATCCAGAAGGTCTTTGGTGGTTCAGTTCTTGCTATGAACACCAATTTAACTGTGTAAGACCTTGAAGTAAAGAAAATGCTCCATGTTATGTAACACCTCCAGTGGAAAAGGTTTAAAGAAAGGCCAAGTTGAAAATGGATTAGGACAGTAGAAACATCTCGTGCTGTCATAGTCCCCAGTAAATGCCCAGTTTTGAGAATCAGAGAATGAAAAAGTAAGCAAGTGCCTGAGCAAAGTTCAGAGTGACATGAATGGATATGAAATGGAAGTGCTATTAAGTACAAACTACTTCTAAGTGTGGCCTGGTTCGTCCACTGTGTTGCTGCTGCTGTCAGAATGCAGCCTTTTCAGCTTGAAGGATGTCTGCGCAATAAATCAGTCTGTTGGAAAGAAGATTGTTGCAGAAGGAATGTCGGGTTTCAGCCTGTGAAGTGTCCCCGCCATATATGTACCCCGTGCTCCATGGAGTGGTTTGTTAACAGTCTTGTTCATTAAATCTGTTTTTCATCTTTGATTCTGGAGTGGACATTGAACTTAATCAATTTGAACTGTTCAGTTATGGGGCTACCAACCACCATTACCCCTGCAGCTGACCTTTGGAATTAAGAAGCTGCCTATTCCTTAACTAGCGAAGTCATCTCGCTGTCATCAGAAGAACCAGGTAATGAGCATTTTCTATTTTCTTGGACTGTGTTTTCTGGCTTGTACAGTGCCCCCTCCCATCTTTACCATCTGGATACCCCTAGACAGCTGGGGGACTTACAGCAATCATAGGCAACGGTTATAGGTGATCATACAGTACATGCCTGGGTGGAGAGATGCATATTAGGGCGATGCCGAGGAAAAACATCCTTGCAAGAGCATTCATTTACACAGGATCTGCCTCTGAAGATTGGTCACGCATGAGGCATTGTGGTCCTGCCAGGTCTGTAATACTTCAAGCCCCAAGAAGGATAGGTACATCGCACCAGCAGATCCTGTGGGCATGCAATACTGCAGGAGTAGGTCCCTGGGATGGCTTGGTTGAAGAAGGGATGCCTCACATTGCCCTGGATACCTCCTCAAAGGCCCTAGACTAGTGTCAAGATTAGAAACCCAGAGAAGTCCCAATGGCAGGGCTGCCAGATCCCAGATTTTAAAACATACATGTCCAATGCCTGAGTATCTCCAGCAAGAACTGCTGGTAAAGAGTGGTGAGGCACCACATACACACCTTACCTTTTCCCATGCCGTGACCCGAGTTCAGGTTGCCGGAGTCAGCTGGTGGAGAGCATTCAGCATCTGACAGACTGCTCTCCTCCTGGGAGGGAAGGCATTTCAGCCCGCTTACAACAGCCACCAGGTGGAGGCCTGCTGGTAGTGCAGTAAGGGGAGCATGATGGTATGGAGCTGAGGAATGTTCTGCATGAGTGCCTCTGCGCACACGCTGAATGTCCTATGGCGGATGGGGCAAAAGTGAAAAGATGTTGGGACTTAAGCCTGCCCAATCTGCCTGGGTATATGTCACCCGACTGAGCCTTGGGTCCACTTCTGTATATGTGTATCAGGAGAGGACAGCACTCCTTCCTCCAGCCCCACCATGAAGGGATATTCATGGGAGAAACTGACTGAGAGGAATGGGGACAGGGCTGACCAGCCAGCTGTGGACTGGAAGCATAAAGAGCCATTATAGCAAAAACTAAACAAAAAGAATCGCTGGTACAGGGCTTGTTCAGCAACAGCAGGAAGGTGGACAGATGATTCATTGTCCTCTAAGCAGGATGTTGAAGGAGATTAGCTGCCACCTCAAGTATTGTCGGTGCTAGGAGAAGGTCCTGTACTGGGCTCTATCAACCTCCTGATGCCAGTTCTCTAAGGCACCAATGAATGGCTGGTGTTGCTCTCACGTTTTTATTTATTTAGTTTTATTGACCAGAAAAGACGGACTAGGCAATTCTACCTATTTTCAGCTTCATCCTGGAGAGGGAAAGATACAGATGTTGACTGACATACAGAACCAAGTTAAGCTGTTGATGTAATTTAGTGAATGGGGAAAATTTTGACCAGGACACTGGGAAATTCCCTACTCTTTTCGAGACTTGCCTTGGGATCTTTAAAGTCTACCTGAACAACCACCAGAACAGGCAGACAGGACATCGGTTTAAAGTCTCATCTGCACACGGCACCTCAGAAGTGCAGCACCCCTGCTGATGCACTACAGTGTCAGTATTGGGAATCCAAGTTCCCCGTGTGGGGCTAGAATCCACAGCCTTCTGATCTTCTGGCCTTAGAGATGAGCAGCTACCTGCTGAGCCACTGACACTGCTTTAACGCTGGTGGCTCTTCATGGCTCAGAATAAGGACATCCTCTGAGGATGCAGCGGCCTTTCTAGTGAAGGTTAAGGGTTCTGGTCTCGATATTTTCAGCACAGACCGTGTAACTGTGTAGGAGGCCTTGCCTGACAGGAGGGCCTAACAGATTTGCCCAAAAAGTGTCCTAAATCCAATAAGTGACCTGATCAGTGCCCAGAAGGAACCCCCAGGTGAGGAGAACAGAGCCATTCAGGATCTGCAAGGTGACCCTGGTTCTCACCTGTGATGGTGATGTCCAATGACTCTGGGGAAAGCTCGAGCTCAAGGCTATTGTCTGATCCTGAGTCGGTGCCATCTCCAGCACTGGACTCCAGATCAGTGATGTCCTCAGAGACAGGGTTCTCCCTGTCACTGTGGTCAACACCATCCTAGACCCTTTGCATTGTGTCGACTTCAACATCATGCTCGATGTCATCATCCTCCTCAGTGTTGCGGGTGACACCAGAGTTGGGGACAACCTCCAAGACATTGTCAACATCTCACTCTGAGATGGGCCCAGGACTGATACCTCATTGTCATCCCTGATTCCGCTACCATTTCCAGAGACATCACCACCCTCTGTGTCACTAGTGACACTGTGGATTGTGACAACACCAGAACTGAAAAGAACAGTTAACCGCCTCAGTGCAGTCCATCTCCTGACACTACAAACAGTGTCAGTAGGGGGCCCGCTGAAGTCCTCAGTGTCACACAACGTGTCATCACTGCGAATGGTGACAACAGCAAGGGTGACACAAGCAGATGACATTGAGGTGTTCACCAGTGTAGACCGAATATATAGCTGCAACCTCACTGTCACAAACACACTCAGCAGGTCAGGGCCTCTGCTCCCACAGTGCAAACCTTAGAGTGCAACAGTGTGAACAGGTGACAGACAGGGTAATCCTCCTGTCTGTTTTGGGTCCGAATCACCTTTAGTCTCAAGTTCTGGGGATTCAAATGTGAACCTTATGCTAGCGAAGCAAGGTACAAGCTCAGATATGTACCTCTTCGGGATTGCAGTACAATCTTTGCCAGGTGCACCAAGCCATGCTTCCAAAATAAATCCTTAAACTCTATAAGAGACCTTAGGTATAGTCTTACCTTTTCCCAGTTTAGTAACACCATCAAGCCTTTGAGCAGTTGTCAGACTTAAAAAACAGGCACACCATATGCAAAATGATGGAGGAGACCCAGGCAGAATCTTAAAGAATATGTTTACTAAATATGGATAAAAACAGTAAGATAAACTACAGAACAAATATCAAAGAGCATCACAATCACATAAAAGAAAAACAAGGAAAACTACAGGACAAACTCCTACCAAAATACATTTAGATCTTTTCTATCTAATGTATTATTACCTCTGTGGGCCCAATTCTAAAAAGGTGGTGCAAGTAGCTCAAATGTGACTTGTGCCAATCGCCACTCACAACATTGACCCTCGCGCTATTCTAGAATGGGCAGGTCTCCGCATCTAAGTCCTGCGACTTCAAACAGTGGCCAGATCACGCCGAACAGAGGATGTACCTTATAGGCATGTCACAAAGATGCACCGCGAGGTTGCAAGTGCTCTCCCCTTTACCACACACGCTGGTGCCCTGTAGATTAGAGCCCCTCACCCACTGTTCTGGGTCCCCAAATCGCACCATTTCCTGTGCACTGTACAGTATGTACAGTACAGGCTTACATCTGTCCTAATATGTACACCTGGTGATCTAGTGGTTCATCTTCACTTCCAGTTGTGTGCAACCCAGCACCCCTCATTCATCTCAGCCGGTGACTGGCACAGCTTCACCTCTCATTTTCCATGGTTAGTGAGCCGACTGAGTTCAGTTGGAGCACTATTGTAAAGACGTGTTCAGAAATTAATCTCTGAGCCCATCTTTACAGTTGCTCTCCTACTGAACTCAGTCGGTGGCTGGCTGTGGAGGTGAGAGATAGGCTGTGCCAGTCACCAGCTGGGGACAGGTGGGGGTGCTGGGTGGACTGGCACAGCTGGGTGGGGGACCACCAGACTACCAGAGCTGGACTGGATAAATGCCACATTTGGTGGTGACTCAGGGTCGGGGCACGTATGGGAGGGTTGACTGTGGCACCCTGTGGGGCATATCACAATGGGAGATTTGGGGGCAGGGGTTGTGGGCAGCCCTGAAGGACAGATAATGTACACTTAGGGGAGGAGGTGGGAGCCCTGAGGGGCAGATATGTACTGGAGGGGCGTCCTGAGGGCAACAATGTACACTTCAGAGCAGGTGAGTCCCTGAGGGAGATAATGTACACTTTGAGGGGTAGGGGTGCCCAGACACCTGCCCCTGAAGTGTACATTATCTCACCCTTCAGGGCTGCCCACACCCCTGCCCCAGAAGTGTACATTATTCTGCACCTCAGCCCTGAGATACATTATCTGCACCTCAGGGCTGCCC
This sequence comes from Neoceratodus forsteri, assembly GCA_016271365.2. Classification (NCBI taxonomy): domain Eukaryota; kingdom Metazoa; phylum Chordata; order Ceratodontiformes; family Ceratodontidae; genus Neoceratodus; species Neoceratodus forsteri. The sequence continues at coordinate 699,090,053 of CM028132.1, forward strand.
ACACCCCTGCCCCCAAGTTTACATTATCTGCCCTCAGGGCTGCCCACACCCCTACCCCCAAAACATACATTATCTGCCCCTCAGGGCTGCTCACACCTCCTCCCCTGAATCCCCCATTGTGACATGCCCCACAGAGCGGCGAGTCAACCCTCCCCACCGTGCCTAACTCCGAGTCGCCACTGCAATGTGGCATTTACCCAGTCTGAGCCCTCAGAACAGGAGCCTCACTCAGCCGCAGCAGTTCACTCAGCACCTTCACTCGCCCCCAGCTGTGCGACTGCACAGCCTACCTTATTTTCCATGGCCAGTTGTTAACTGAGTTCAGTAGGAGTGCTACTGTAAAAATGCGCTAAGAAATTAATTTCTGAGCACGCCTTACAGTAGTGCTCCAACCGAACTCCAGTCCAGGCTGGCCATGGAGGTGAGAGGTGAGCTGTGCCAGTCGCTGGCTGGGGATGGGTGAGGGGTGCTGGATGGATCGGCACAGCTGGTGGGGTCACAGACCACCAAGTGTACATAATGGACAGATGTATGGCTATACTGTACAAATTTAAAAGTATGCAGGCAATGGTGCATTTGGGACCCACATCAGTGGGTAGGGGCCCTCAGCCTTGTGGGTGTTGGCAGTGTGTGGCAATGGGGGAGCACTTATGACTCATGAAATTAGATTCATGACATGCCTACCAGGTACGCCCTCTGTTCAGCGACTTGGCCGCATGTCGCAAGTCACAGGACTTAGATGCGGAGACCCTGCCCCTTCTAGAATAGGGCACAAGGTCAATGTTGTAGTTGGCATTGGTGCAAGTCATGTTTGGTGGTGACTTGTGCTACCCTTCTAGAATCGGGCCCTATGAGTCTTTCATCAACTGGTTCCTTTGAGGTTTACAACCCTGCAGTCCATCACCTTGGTGCAATATACCCAACAGGAATCAGCTAAATGACGATCTGTCCTGTAATAAAATGTATATTTAGTTTCAACTTCCAAAGCATGAGGTCATAAAAGGCCATAAAATGCAATTTCTCAAGGAAGTTAATTATATTAAAGAGATCTCCTGGTCTAGTTTATATATCCTGTAGCTTCACTGAAACCTGGGGGCACCTATGGAAGCACAGGCTGTCTTATGTGAGACAATCACATACTATATTTTTATTTTACAAATATCATACAACAATCATAACCAGCTGGCTAAGCATCACAATCCTCCCACGTAGACTGAATTTGGGGGCTCTATCTCTGCATGGGATGAGCTCCTGTGTCAGTTCACTCTCATATAGACGCTGATAAGCCATCTGTGTTCTGATTGGCGCTCCAGCCCTATGTAAGATTGTCATGTTATATCTCTTGCAAGGCAAGAATCCATTCTAATAGTCTACCATTAGTTTTCCCCATTTGTGTCAAACCAGGGGTTGTGGTCAGTTTGTACCTCAAAATGCTGCCCATGTAAGTATGGCTGTAACTTTTAGGGCCCACACTATGGCAAGACACTCTTTTCCACAGTAGAGTAAGCCTGCTCCTGGAAAGTAACTTTCTACTCAGGTACCCTATGGGGTGATCTTTCCTTGGTTGGATGTCTGACTCAGTGCTGCCTCTAATACCACGTTTGAGGTATTAGCCTGGACTATAAGCCTGCTATAGTCAGGACTTGTCAATACAGGAGCACTGCACAGTGCCTCCTTCAGTCTGGTAAAGGCTTTTTACAGGCTTTCCCAGGTAATTTTCTTAGGCATCTTTTCTTTCCCAGGTCAGATAGGGGCTGCCAGGGCAATGTATTTGGGTACAAATTTCCTATAGTACCCTGCTGTCCTTAGAAACTCCTGACCTGCTTCTGCATTTCTGGTCTGGGCCATGCCTGGATCACCTCTATTTTTACTTGGTTAGATGGAGCTGTCCCGCCACAACACATACCCGAGGTATGCCACTCAGCCATGGCCACCTGGCACTTCTCAGCTTGACAGTGAGCCCAGCCCTCTGTATCCCGCCCAGCATTTTCCTAAGGTGGGACAGGTGTTCTTCCCAGCTGGCACTAAAAATGGCAAAGTCATCCAGGTATGCCACGGCGACACCTCAGCACCATTTAACACCTGGTTCACCAACCTTTGAAAGTGGCCAGGGCTTTGTTCATTCCGAAGGCATAACTTTAAATTCAAATAAGCCTATCGGAGTGATGAAGGCCAACCTCCCTAGCTCTATCAGTTAACTCTATCTGGCAATACCCTTTGTCAGGTCAGTAGTTGTAAGCTAGGTCACCCCTCCCAACTTGTCCAGGAGTTCATCCATCCAGGGCATCAAGTGGGCATCTGACTTCGTGACTGCATTCAGTCCATGATAGTCCACACAGAAATGAGTAGAGCCATCTGGCTGGGGCACAAGGACTACGGGGTGAGGCCCAGGGCTGTGGGACCTCTGGATTACCCCTAAATACAGCATTTCCTCCACCTCCTCCTAAAGTCCTTTTGGCAGCCTCTGACACCGATGTGCTGTCCACTGTTTGGGCGCCTGTGTTCCTGTCTCCACATTATGCGTTACTATGGGGGTTAGTCCAGGCTTGGTGCTAAACAGTGGGCAAAGTCTGCTAAACCTCCTTACTTCCTGGATCTTTCTGGGGCTAGCTGGGGTGACAATTTAACTGCCTCCACAGAGGACTCCTGCTTGCTTTCTTCCAGCAAGTCCAGAAGGGGTCTCCTTGTCCGTCCCTCCCCAGGACTACATACTGCAAACACCATGTCAGCCCTATTAGCATATGGCTTCATCATGTTGACATGGTACATTCTTTCTGTATGTCTTCTGTCAGGTAACTCTATGATATAGTTCATGTCATTTAACTTTCTGACTACTTGTATGGTCCTGCCCACTCAGCCTGCAGCTTGTCTTTCAGGACCAGAATAAGGACCATGACTTCCTGACCCATCGTGGTATGAGTGAGCTCTGGCTCTGCAGTTGTACCACACTTTTGTTTCTGTTGGGCAGCTGCCAGGTTGCTCTGGGCTGTCCCATAAACTCCTTCAGCCTTTCCCTAAACCTAAGTACGTAATCCACTATAGGAGTGCCCGGTGGCATGCTTGCCTTCCCAGTCCTCCCGGATCAAGTCTAGAGGCCCACATACCCATCGTCCATATAAGAGCTTGAAGGGGAAATCCTGTCAACTCTTGGGGCACCTTCCTGTTTGCAAACAACAGGTGGGGAAGGTATTCTCCAGTCCCTTTCATGCTGTTCAGCAAATGCTTGGACCATGGACTTCAGGGTACCATTAAATCTTTCCACAAACCCATTGGCTTGTGGGTGATAAGGTGTCGTGTGCCTCTGCACCACCCCACACTTCTCCACAAACATTTCATCAGGTCCGACATGAAGAAACCCCTAGATCAGTGATAACCTCCTCACGGAAACCCAACACAGGAGAAAATCCCAAGTAAAGCATCTGCCACTTTGTCTGTCCTCAGTGAGGATAGGGCGACTGCCTCTGGATACCAGTGGCATAATCCACCACAGTCAGGAAGAACCTCTCACCGGAGGAGTTGGGGTATTTAGAGGCCCACAGTATCCATTCCCACCCTCTGGAAGGGCTTCTCACTATGGGCAATGGAATTAGGGTGGCTTGGTTTTCTTACCTGCTTTCCTATTTCTTGGCACATTGACAAGACCTGCAATACTTCTTCACCTGCTGGGTGAGAGTTGGACAATAGAAATTCTGGGCCAACTGCCAGTAGTGCATGCAATTCCCAGATGACCAGACAAGGGAATACCATATGCAATATTGAGCAACTGCTCACGGTACCCTGGGAACTTTATGTTTTCCATCACCTCCTGTTCTGGCCAGAGTCTGCCCACGCCTCAGCTTCTCTAGACTAGGGTCACTTTTCTGAGCAGCTGCAAACTCCTTACACATTCCCAAGGCATGGGACAGGTCCCCTTTAGTCTCTAAACTAGAGTCCCTAGCACTAGCATCAATGGGTCACCCCTCCTTCTTCAGAGTAGCCCTTCTGTAGCTGTGTGGTTAACTGCTACTGAGGTAGTTTTACCCTTTTTCATTAGTCTCCATATCAGAGACACAGGCTGTGAACCAGCCTCCCAGTGGTTTCCACAGTGGCTTCTATGGGGTCCAGGGAACTACAATTTCCTTCCCACTTGCCTACGGGTAACTGCACACACCATCCCTGTTTGAGATTGTTGCCAGGATGACGTCAACTGCTAAAGTTTTGGTTACAGCCACCTGTTGCACAGTTCCCTCATTTCACCCCAGTCTAGGAGAACACTAGCGGTGGCAATGTTTTCTCCTCCCAGTGAAGTCTTGTACAGTATAAATGTATTGGGTATAAGCTGACCAGGCTCTACCAGATCCCCTTTTACAATGTTAGGATGCCCCTGTGTCTCTTAACCCTTATGTTTGTACTCCATTCACAGTGACTGGGTGCATGTGTTCCTCATGTTCACAGGCATGCTTCCAGGGACACACAAACAACCCACTTCTTTCCTAGCCCCATTTTATGATTGCTCATCCTTTTGGGACACTGTCTGGCAATATGCCCAGTTTCTTTGCAAACCCAACATTCATTTCTTTTTCAGAAAAATCTTTTCTTTGAAACCTGGGGCTAACTGGTTTCAATGGAGCAGTGAGGGTTTTAGCTGCCCTGAAGACACACTTTTCCTTTCTGTGCTGCCACGCCCACCCCATTCACTCTCAGAGCAGGTCTGCTTTTGGCATAGCAGTCCCAGAGTTCAGCAGCCTCTTGCACTGTTTTGGGATCTCGGTCCTCCAGCAGGTTTTCAGCTCTGCTGGGCATGCCCAAAAAACTGTTCTAACAATATAGCATTTTCAATTTTATCTATAGAGTTTGCTTTATTTCCTTCCCACCAACATTTTAAAACTGACATTGTTTCATGGCTAGCTCTCGTAGCTCATGTCAGGGCTTCTCCTGAGCTTATGGAATTTAGCTCTGTATGCTTCTGCAGTTAAATTAAATTTTTTAAAAGTGCAGCTTTAAGTTTGCTGTAATCATTACTGTCCTCATTGTCCATTTGACCCAATGCATCCTGAGCTTTCCCGGTAAGTAAGGTGATAGCTGGAAGCACTAGGACCCTAAAGGAATTTTTGCCTGAATGCAAACTTTTTCAAAGGAATTTAAAAGGCATCCATATCCTCCCCTCTTTAAATTCAGCTTATCAATTTGGAATTTAATTTGTAACCCAGTCCTGTAGTTCCAGTTAAACCCAAGCCACTTATCTGCTCCGGTGCTGGTGGTTGGAGTCGTAGCTTCTTCAGCTCATGTCGCCTCTGGCACTCACACTCTCACGGTCCAGCTCTGCTGCTCGTGTTCAGCTGCTTGCTGTTCTTGCTCCTCTTCTCCTCTGTGGCTAGTTTTTCTCACTCTGTGTCTTGCCGTTGTCGCTCACTCTTCTCCTCTGCAGCTCATTTCCTCACTTCACTTCTCGATGTTCTTGCTCAGTTTCCTCTGAACTCCAGCTCCATTCTATGCAACTCAATCTGCAGCCTGATTGCTTCTGGCTCCAGAATGCTGGTGACCTTCCCTGCTGCTGTGGCCCTTGACTTGCATTGGCCCTGCTGTCTTCCTCACTGGATCTGGACACTGCACTGACTGCTGGGCTCTCCATGTCTAAGGTTTTGTCCTTTTAGTCTCAGTCTGTGACTCGATGCTCTGGGCATCTGTTGCCATCAAGGCATCCACATGGTTCTGCTTGGTGACTCTCCCTGCAGCACTCCTCTCTCCTTGCACAACTGTTTCAGGTAGTCTGAGTGTGCTAACTGTAGTTGGAAGCCATCTTCTTCCCTAACTACAGCTACTCTAACTTGCACTTTAAAAAATAAATAAAATAGGTAGGAACTTTGTAAGCAAAATATATTGTTGTGTTTTCTCTTTAAAAATAAATCACTGTCTTATTTTGCAAGTGAGCTGTACAGTTAAGCTGACACACTGAACAGTTAAAGCTTGTGTTACCAAATTTTCGTGACTACTGCCAAAACAAATCTGTCACAAATGCACTCAGCAGGTCAGGCCCTCTGCTCCCACAGTGCCAACCCCAGAGCGCAATAGTGTGAACAGGTAACAGATATAGTAACCCTCTGTCTGCTTTTGGGTCGAATCACCTTTAGTCTCAAGTCCTGGGGGAATCAAACTGCAGAACCTTAGGCTAGCTGCACCAAGGTACAGGCTCAGATACGTACTCTCTTCATGGATTGCGGTACAATCTTTTGCCAGGTGCACCAAGCCAGGCTTCCAAAATGAATCCTTAAAACTCTATAAGAGACCTTAGGTTTATTCTTACCTTTCCCAGTTTAGTAACACCATCAAGCCTTTGAACAGTTGTTGGACTTAAAATACAGGCACTCCACATGCAACAATGACAGAAGAGACCCAGGCAGAATCTTAAAGAATATGTTTACTAAAGTGGATAAAACGTAAGATAAAGTACAGAACAAATATCAAAGAGCATCACAATCACATAAAAGAAAAACAAGGAAAACTACAGGACAAACTCCTACAAAATACATTTAGATCTTTTCTAGCTAATGTATTACCTCTGAGAGCTCTGTCTCTACAGTCCCAAAATGATATACCTCATTTCAGACACAAGTATCAGTTTAAACTGTGTCTCCACATCCCTTCTGTGAGTTAATTAGCTCCTCCTTTTAGAATAAAAAATACAAACATGATGTCCTATCAGGAGGTATATTAAATAAGATGACATCAGCAAAACTCATTTCCCAAATTATGAGTCTTTCATCAACCTGTTCCTTTTATGTTTATAACCCTGCTGTCTGTCACCTAGGTGTGATATAGCCAACAGGAATCAGTTAAAAAATTATATTTAGTTTCCAACTTCCAAAGAATGAGGGCATAAAAAGCCATAAATGCAATTTCTCAAGGAAGTTAATTATATTACAAATATCTCCTGGTCAGTTTACATATCCTGTAGCTTCACTGAAATCTGGGGAGGGGCATCCATGGAAGCACAGGCTATCTTTTCTGAGACAGTTACATACTATATTTTTATTTTACAATATCATACAACAATCCAACCAGCTGGCCAAGCATCACAATCATCACTGGGGACATCCACTGCACAGGGCAGGCAGACTGTGGAGGTTCACAGTCAACCACCCAGAAAGAGCCAACTGTCCATGGATGTGCCTATTGTTACTGTTACTTGTAGCCCTGGATTGGAGAAAGGAAATCAACAAGGTTGTCCTTCAGGGACCACAAAAGCAGGGATGGAACCAGAGGGTTGATACCTGTACTGGATGATCTAAGGATTGTGATGCCTGTGACCATTGTGTACAGTTCCATGTCAGAAGGGCAACTGGGGAACAGTGAACCATCACAATGGCACCAAATCCAAAGCAGGAACACTTTTGGTAAAGTGTTTTCTTTGTGGGGGGCTTTGTCCCTCGCACCCCAATTTAGATTCCAACTCCAGGGGGCACAAGTTGGGGATGGGGCAGAACCATTGTCACACAAAAGTGTCAGCACTGTGGTTCCGCTGTTGTGATGGATTGTCGCTATTCATTCGCCTCTTCACATGCTACCATTGTGTACTGAGCATCCACTGGAAGCTCCCATATGCATCTTTGCATGGGGTACTGTAAAACTGTGACATCCATCAAACCTGTACTCTCTGTATAGAGTGCACAGTCACCTGTCCTTGTTCCCCAAAATAGCAGACCATACACAACTGATTCTGCTTCACCTCTGCCAGAAAAGACTGCTTGAATAAAATTAGGAACTGCTCCTATGTTTTGAAGTCTCTAAAAGGGAGTTAGCTAGGACTTTGGCAAGTTAATCAGGACTCCCAATAATGTCATAAAATGGCAAGCCTTATATTATTTACCTGTTGGTCTGTTTCTGCTGGCACATTCGTATGTTCACCTCCTCACTCTAGCTATACTGGTATAACGTAGGATTTTTTTTTTTAATTTTCTGTTTTGGACACCCCTTCCATGGACTTTCTGACTCTCCAGTCCCCTGTGGCATTCCTGTTGGCTCCTTACTTGGTGTGAGATGTCCTCCTCCATGCTGCCTCAGTAACCTCTGGGTGGGATGGGGTGGGTATTTACCTCTGAGCTCACTGGGCTTGTCAGGCAGGGCCCTTAACCAGTTGGAGCCCACCCTAGATTTACTGAGGACAAGGAAAATGTGTTCATGTTGAGAGTGGGAACGTTGTGGCATCAGCAGAGTTCCACCCACTCTCAGCCCTTCTAGCTACACCACCATCTGTGGTGGTAATGTGCATAGGACAGGAAACCCATCCTCCTTGAAAAGAAAGTGTCCTGTCAGGACATGCAATTCTTCTCCCCTGGCTGACCCCAGTGATCCAGGTTTGTTTTGAACCGTTGCTTACGCCGGCAGCGTGTAGCTCTACCACTGTGCCGACAGGCCAGCCCCAACATGTGTAAACGCTGTAGTCATGTTGTCATCCCTAGCAAGATTGTTTAGATTTTGTACAACTCATCTATTGGACACAGCTGGTTGTCAACTGTTGCATGTCTGACGTGAGACATACTGTATAATACTGTCTTATTTTTAAAGCAATAAAATACATGTTAAAAGAAAAAGGAAACAGAAAATGGCAGGCGGACATGCTGCAACACCTGTCTGATGTCTGGACAGGCTTTTCATGAGCCAGTTATATAGGTAACAAAACACTTGTATCAGTAACTTTCTGAAGTGTGCCGCAAGCACTGTAGAGCACTCTGAACTGATAATGAATGAGTCCCAGTGAAGCACTCACCTTTGTGCAAGACTGTGCAGATAGCCCACAATGACCTTCTTGGAACCTTTGTAATGTCATACAGGGTGAAGCTGTACCGATGGAAACTACAATGCCATCAGACTGTTTCACCCTGCAGCAAAGTTTGGAGAATGGTGACAATGCTGTATCTGTAAGCCCCCTCCCTGGTGGGCATATTAGCCTATGCTTCGACCCGCCCATGGTGCATTTTAGTCTGAAATTCCCCGGCCTTAGAATCCATGCTGCCATCAGGAGGCAGCAGGGATGGTATTTAAGGCCCTGGTTTTGCCTGGTAGAGAGGGAGATAGCAGGAGTCAGCTGTCGGTGTAGGGACAGTGTCTCAAAGGGCCCACCCTTTGGCCTAGTAGGCCAGCAAGCAGTAGCATCGGTGCGATGTGGGGATTGGTGCTCCACAGGGAGGGTGTGTACAAGGTGGAGTAGTTGAGTGGGTCCAGAAGGATTTTCCTGTTTTGAGGCTGGACATCTGCTGTGGAGGGCAAGAAATGCAGGAGGTAGAAATCACAAGAACTAAGTGACAGCAGCAGTCTTTCAGAGGAGTAGGAGTCCAGGTACCCCATTCAAGGTAAGCGGTACCAAGCAGTGGGTCTGCTGCAGTAGTGGCAGGACTGTAGCAAGGCTCCTGGAGGTGGCAGCTCTGGGGCGCTTACCCATGTGGCACATTGTCTGGGGGAGAAGTACAGATGGCTGGGAGAGCTTTGATCTGAAATTCGCCATAGGGCCAGCCGTGCCGTGTCTGGGGCAGGCCATGGGACCTATCATGCCCGTGTCTGAGGTAGGTCCATCAGACCCATTAAGGGCCAGTGTTTTCCATGGAAACGGCAGTTTGAGGAAGGAAGGGTGCCTCCATCCGCTACATTTTCAGCCCAGTGCTGCTGTGGAGCAGCCCTAATGTAAAGTGCACTGTTTGACTCAGGAAGATGGTTTTGAGAGGTCCATGTGGGAGCAGCCACAGAGGCATAGGCTGCTTGTCTGCCCCAAGGCCTTTATGGCTCAGCTGGTGGTGGAGGAGTAAGGCACTCCCCATCAGGAAGTCTAAGGGATATGGAAATATAAACAAAGACTGCAATGTGAGAAAGAGTTTCTGTGGAAGAAGCTGTCAGAATTTAATGAGCCAGTTTTGCTCTAAATGTTCTTAGACCTGTGTGAACAAAATCTTGCTGCATGCTGGTTGAAAAGAAAAATATAATACCTGAACCTTCCGCTTGTACTGCCTGTGCTGTCCCAGCCCCATGGAGTTGCTCCACTTAAGTACGCTTGATTGAAATGGTCTGGGTCTAATCATGTTCAGGCCCAGAATAAAGTTCTTGGTTTCCAGAAACTGTGGTGCTTGTGTTTCTTCTCTATCTAGTGAAGTGAATGTTAATGAATTCTGTTTTAAATTACTTCATTTGTCACTTTTCTCCTGAGATAAGAACAGTCCTGCCCCGGCTTGGGGACCCGTAGCAGTTGGTGCTATCAAAATTTGGTGATGTTCCTGTTGCCTTGCCACTGGACCTGGAAGAGTCAGCTGCGGAAGAGGCAGTTTGAAGTCATCATAAGATGGGCCACCTCTTTTGTATGTTTCAGCAGCAAGGAGTGTCATGGAGTGTTTCGGTCTGTAGCTCCTTCCCTCCCACAACATCTGGTACTCCTAGACCTAGAGAGAAACAGGGGTTACAGATTGTGGGGCTCATCCAGGATCTATTTCTTTCGACCCCAGTGCCTGGTGGCACTGCTACTGAGGGGATTCGCAGGTGACTGGGCTGGCCTAGGGCTGTGTCTGTGTGGGCGCAGTTATGGCAGGCTGTAGGCCTGTTGTGAGCTCCTCATAGGGTCTCTCTCTCTCTCTCTCTTGCTCTCTCATTGGCACCTTTGTGGCTGGGACTGGTCATGTGATGAGAGAAGAAGCCGGATTGGCCAGCTTGGGGAAAGGTGTCAAAATAGAGCTGTGCCTGAGGCGATTTTCTGTTTGATACCGAGTGACTGGAGGGATAGAGAGAGAGAGAGAGAGAGAGAGAGAATTCAAGGTGTCAGCAGCAGTGCAGAAAGTTTAAGGACTGTTTGAGGCAATTTATCCATAGAAGGCCATGGCGGAAGGTCATACGCCTAAAGAGGAACTCCACACAACCATTTCCACCTCCTTGCTTTCTTTGGTACTGGGACTTAGCAGGAGGGACCAGCCGAGGAAAGGTGTGTATAGTGGATACAGAGGTGAAGGGTTTGTCAAGTTGCCTTTTGCATGCTCTGCCTCGTGCTGCACCCAGAGGAATTTTGAGGGACGCCCATGGGGATCCCTGGTGTTATCCAGCCAGTATTTCAGTGGGCACATCATTCTGTTGTCATGTGCAAGCCTAGATTTGGGAGCAGAAGCTGTTGAAGTGCAAGAGAGTGGTGACTTGGTGGTCGAGGTGAAAAGGGGGCTCGGACGGAAGATCAAAGCCATGGTAGAGATTCTTGAGGACTAAGAGGGGAGCACAGCCACCTGCCCAGCTCCACCCTGCTGGCTTTCGACTACCCTTGTTGCAGAAGGAGGGCAAGGGCCTGAATTTGGCATCAGGGGACCACCCCAGGGCTCTCCTGTGGGATCCCTGCCCGGTGACAGCACATCCAGTCCAACAGTAGGAGGTGAGGCCCTCCTTCTTATAGTGTCCACCTATAATAAAGGTGGGGCTCACCAAATGGAGGTAGTACACCAGGAAGTCTGGGATGAGGTAGCTTCAGTGGTTACTGGACCCCCCAAGTGTTGTCAATTTTCTGACCACAAGATATGAGTGATCCCTAAGCCTTTCCACAGACCTGCCATAACTTTACCAGCTACCACCCCATACCTGACAGCCCAGAGCAAAGCACTTAGAGCTTGGATGGATGGCCTCTAAGGTGCGACCTGGCTAATACTGTGTATAGGAATGGTGTGTGTCTGGAGCCGGGGCTGCTCAATGAACCAGTGCCAGGGAGTTGCCTGAGTTGTCCCAGGCTGAGCAGTGGATCAGAAGAAGAATCCACCTTGAATACCCTGCCGCTGAGTACCCATATATTTCCAAATGCCTCTGGATGTGGTTGAGGAAAAGAGGTTGGTCTGGGTTTCCGAGAGTGTCTCACCAAGTTGCAGTCAAGGCCTGGAGGACTGAGCACTCTTCTCAGCAACTCATTCAAAATGCTAGGTCCATATATTTCTCTGGTTCCTGGGCCAGCCTTACATTGTTTAAACATTTTGCCCTGGTGCAAGACCGAGTAGGGTGCAGAGTCAAGTATTACATTATTGCCAAGGATTCCTTCGAGCTGAAACAACCAAGCCTGACCTGGACTATTATTTTCCCGGGCAGTGGGCCCCTATTTAAGGCAAAGCAGATGATTGGAGCCAGAATCCAGCCAGGACTGTCTCACTGATTGACTTATGCAGAAAAAACAAATTACATTTTCTTAACAAGTTGTACGCCTAGGTCCTTGGCATTTCTTCCAGGAAAACAAGGTGTATTGTGCCTAGGGACAGCTTCTGTTCCCACTTAAAGGAACTGGAACTTAACTGCTTGCTATTTCTCCCTGAGACTGTGAAGAGAATTATGATCTGTTCAAGTCTTAGAAAAAAAATCAGTTTGCTAATGTTTGTTCCTCTGGTACGCTTGGGAGAGGTTCATACTCATCTGCCTCAATCTAAGTAGAGAGACAGTGGAGAGTGCCTGACGAGAGTAGAGAATAAGTGAAAAAGCAAAACTATTATTATATTTTTATTCATTTTAGGAAAATAAGAATTGTCTGACTGCTAGTTTCCAGTTTAACATGCTTAAAGAGACAGCCCGCAACTAACATTCAGTTTTAAAAGTGTTTTACTGTGCAATTTATCTTAAATTTTATTTTGTTCCATCCTTGCTGTTCAAGAGGTTAGGAGGGGGCTTTAGGTTTGGGGAGTTGGCATTCCTGTTGGCCTCAGGGACTATGTAGGAGTGCACATACCCACTTGGTTTCTTGGAGCGCTGGTGGCCTCTAGTGCCCCATTTCCAGGAGGAAATGGTTTTAGGGGTAAAGAATGTAAGCCCCCAGGATGGGCTTACTAGCCTGTGTTTCTGACCCTCCCTCCCTGGGGTGCCGCTTAGTCTGGGAGTGCCCCCACCTTGTAATCCATGCCACCACCAGGGACAGCAGCAAGGAAGGTATTTAAGTCCCTAGTTTAGCCCGGAGAGAGAGAGAGAGAGAGCAGGAGCAGCGGTGAGTGTAGGGACAGTGTCCTGAAGAGGGCCTAGTAGGTCAGCAGGCAGCAGTGGTGGTGACGTGGTATGGTGCTCCATAGGAGGATGTATAAAAGGTAGCAGTGGTCAAGTGGGTCTGGGAGGGAGCTTCCCTGTTTTGAGGCTGGACATCTGCTGCAAAGGGCAAGAAGCACAGGAGGCAGTATCCCCAAGAACTAAGTGACAGCAGCAATCTTCAGAGGAGTAGGGGTACCAGTACCCCAGTCAAGGTAAGGGGACCCAGGTAGTGGGCTGCTGCAGTAGTGGCAGTGCTGTAGCAGGGCTCCTGGAGGTGGCAGCTCTGGGGTGCTTACCCATGTGGCACGTTGCCTGGGGAGAAGTACAAAGGGCTGGGAGAGTTTTGGTCTGGTATTCGCCATAGGGCCTGTCATGCCCATGTCTGGGCAGGGCCTGAGACCCACATGCCTGTGTCTGGGGTAGGTCCGTCACACCTGTTAAGGGCCAGGGTTTCCTGTGTGGAACAGCAGTTTGAGGAAGGAAGGGTGCCACCGTTCATTACATTGTCAGCCCAGTGCTGGTGTGGAACAGCTCTAATTTAAAGTGCACCTTTGGCTCAGGGAGATGATTTTGAGAGGTCCATTTGGTAGCAGCCATGGAGGCACAAGCTGCTAGTCTGCCCCAAGGCCTTTATGGTTCTGCTGGTGGGGAGAGGGGTACTCCATCAGGAGGTCTAAGGATTGCAAATGTAAACAAAGATTGCAATATGAAAAAGGGTTTCTGTCGAAGAAGCTGTCAAAATTTAAGGAGCCGGTTTTGATAAAATTTTCTTGGACCTTGTGAATAATATCTTGCTGCACGCTGACTGAAAAAGAAACAATCTAATACCTGAACCTGCCATTTTTACCATCTGTGCTCTCAGCCCTCTGGAGCTGCTCCAGTTAAATTATGCTTGATTGAAATGGTCTGGGTCTAATAATTTTCAGGCCCAGAATAAAGTTCTTGGTTTGCAGAAATTGTGGTGCTGGTGCTTCTTCTCGAACTAGTAAAGTGGATGTCATGAATTCTGTTTTAAATTGCTTAATCTGACACTTTGTCGCTCGAGAAAAGAACAGTCCTGACCCCTCCCCAGCTTGGGGGACCATAGCAGTTGGCGCTATCCAAATTTGGCGATGTTCCTGTTCCTTGCCACTGGGCCTGGAAGATTCAGCTGGGGAAAAGGTAGGCTGTGTCCAGTCTGAAGTCATCATAAGTAGGCCACCTCTTTTTGTATGTTTCAGCAGCGAGAAGTGTCATGGAGTGTTCTGGGGCTGTGGCCCCTTCCCCGCCCACAACATCCAGTACCCCTAGCCTTAGACGGAAGGGGGTTACATATCAATAAAGGACAGACTTAGCCTCAGATATCTCTGTACTGCTACCGGCTACATATAAGCCCTATACCTCATTAAAAACAGAGATTTTAATGGCCTTTCGAATTCCGATCTGCATGGCTTATAAATGTTCCCTTTATCCACACTTTCAACTTTTTTGGGGAGGGGCTTTTATTTCTGTGCCAACATCTGAAAACAGCTGTGATGTAGAGAAAGAAAATTATGACCTCACTGCTTTTAGATGGTGTTTGAATCTGGCCACTGTCAGAGGCTTGTCAAACCAGTAAACTGTGATGAACTACTGTGCTGCTTTTAGCCTATTGACAGTGATTTTATGCAGAATATAGAAAACTGGTCAACAATAATGCCTTGAATTAAGACTACAGAGAACAGCAATGCCTTGGGTAGCTGATCATCATTACTGCTATTAATCAACAAAGCTTGTGTAAGATGCATTTGAAGGACTATGGCCCCCATATTCAAAGTTGTTGCATGGGCGAATTGGGATGTGCAGTGCATACCTAGAAATATGCCAGCTTGGGGCATGCCCATATGCAGAAGACACAGATGTGTGACACACCCTCAACAGCACCAACATGCACAATATTGTGTTGTACCTATGCAAATGAGGAGTTCCCCATGCATCTGCAGTGCCGCATAATACTGAAATGATTTAGAAGCACAAATTGGCCCCAGCAGCAGTGCAGATTTACTTTTCAAATCCTGCCCCTAACTAGTGCACATACCCGCTGCCCACTGTCTAGGGCAAGGAACCCTGGTGGTACAGTGGTCCCTCCCCAGCCCTGATCACTGTGCTATTATTAAACAGCCCTCCCGATCTCCATATCTCCAGTAGTCTAGTGGTTCCCCATGCCAGCCTCGATCCATAGTAAAATAAAATAACATCCCTAATCCCAGTATCCCTGGTAGTCTAGTGGTGCTCCCCACCAGCCCCGATGCATGGTAAAATAAAATAATATCCTCATATCCTGGTAGTCTCAGTGGGTCCCTTCCCAGCCCCTATATGCATATTGCTAAATATTTCCCAATCCTGGTGTCTAGTGGGACCCCCACTCCTCAGCTCAATCGATGTATTACTAAATAATTCCATGATACCTGGTAGTCAATGGCCCCCCACTCATTAGGCAGCGATCCACTACCCCGCTCCTTCCTCAACCTGACCAGAGGATTGACACAGCCCACCTTACACATATGATTGATAGACTGGACTGAGGAGCTGCACAGTATTCAGTGCACGCCTATTGGTTGACCGGTCAATCAATGGGCAGGTACTGAATACTGTACGACTCCTGTACAGTTCAGTCAGTGGCTGGCCAGTGTGTGTGAGGTGGCTGTGCCAGATGCCAGCTCCAGTCAGGTTGGGGGCAGCGGGTGATGGGTCACTGCCTAATGGGGTGGGTAGCCACTTGACTACCAGGGATCGGGAATTATTTAGTATTATACAGATCGGGGCTGAGGAGCGGAGACCCACTAGAGTACCAGGGATCAGGGAATGTTTTAATAATATGCAGATTGGGGCTGGGGGTCCCACTGGACTACCAGGATCAGGAATTATTTAGCAATATACGGATCGGACTGGAGAGGGGTCCCACTGACTACTAGGGATTAAGGAATTGTTTAGTAATGTATGGATCAGGGCTGGGAGGGGTATCCACTATACTACCAGGGTTTGGGGAATTATTTAGTAATATATAGAATGGGGCTGGGGTCGGGGAGACACTAGACTACCAGGGATTGGGAATGTTTTAATAATATATGGATCGGGGCTGGGGTAGGGAACCACTAGACTACCAGGAATATAGGGATTGGGGATATCATTTTATGTTACCATGGATCAGGGCTGGAGTGGGGTTAACCACTAGACTACCAGGGATATGGGGATCGGGATATTGTTTTATTTTACCATGGATCAGGGCTAGAGTGGGGGAGACCACTAGACTACCAGGGATATGGGGATCAGGGTTATTCCTTTATTTTAACATTGATTAGGCTGCAGGGGACTGGCCTGCTGCACTCGTGCAGCACACACATGCAGATGAGCCATAATGGACATGCAATGTCCCCATTGCACCATGCATGCCCATGGGCTCATCCATTATTCAGGCTGAACATCGCCCATGGGGCCGCAGGCAGTACCCCTACAGGCGGTCCACAGCCTCAAGACCCTGGTTGCGCTTGCATGGAACATGGTGATCCCCTGCTGTGTGCCACACATCCTGTGTTCGATATTCAAACAGATTATGTGGTCTGTTTGGATCGCATAATCTGTTTAAATATGGCGCCAGAGCCTGTCCTTTTTTTGTGCGGTGCACCATTTGCACTCACAACTGGCCAGCTCTGAATATGGGGCTCTATGTATGTATGTGGTTTCAGAAAGAACACAGGCAGTTCAAGGCCTGGTTCAGATGGAGCTTTGAAACCACCTGCAGAAATTTTGCATGTGGGCTTAAGACAACCATGTCCTTGTGGAAATATGGAGATTTCACAGCTAGTGCCTGGAGTTCACTCACCCATGTGGCTAAGGTGATAGCAAGCATAAACTTGGTCTTCCACAACAATGTGACAGATGACACTTATCAAGTGGTTCAAACTGCTTACCCATGAGCCATGGGCAACCACTTTCTCCTGTATCACTGTCAGCGCACTAGCCATAGTTTTGTGAGATATGGTAGCCAGGTGCACCATGAGGGATGTTGCTCATAGCCCTGATTGAAAAAGGGATTAGAAGTAATGAAGGATGTGATTCATGGAGCAGGGGAATGGAAGCAATCCATGTTCTATGGACCAACTTTGAGACTTTTTCCACCTGCAGTGGTATGTGGTATGTTTCGTGAGGCAATTTCTTCCAAGTTCAAGTTCAAGTTTATTGCAGGAAAGACTGTGAGCAAGCTCATTCACAAGGAGGTCCTGAGGCACATGCACATACAGAATTTGGAGAATGTCTTCAGAAAGCCCAAGAGCCACAGACTTTAACCTCCTGTAACTGGGCTGTCAGGTGCAGGGAATGTAGGTCTGGGTGCCAGTCTGCCCCTCGGACCTCGTCAGTAAGTCTAAAAGGTGGAGCAGCTGCTGTGGCTTGCTGCTAGGAGTGGGGAGATCCTGGTACCAGAAATAAAAATTATGTACTCACCATAATTGTTGATCTTCCAGAATATCTCTCCCATTCATTCACACTTATGGATCTAAGCCAGAGGCACTAGGACCCTACAGGAGCAAAGTCTTTAGCAGGTAGGAGGGGACCGATGTTGCCAGTGGTGCCGCCATGCAGCTCACATACTGACTTTGTCACATAAACTAGCCAGTAACTGATGCCAACTTCTCCCTTCCTCAGTTCTGTTTGCCAGTAGAAGAAACAAGTAGAAAGAAAAAGAGAGGGCTATAGCTTCTAGCCCAAAGGATAGGAAAAGGATATAGGATATAATCATAATAAAAAAATCAGACTACTGACTTAGAGGAGAACTAAGGATTGGGCCTACTAGGTGGCCCAAGGGTAGTAGGTATAAAGAACCAGAGCCTACTTGATAGCTATCTGGACAGGAAGGTAGAGATAAAGAAATGGGCAGCAGTCTTGGCATATATCTCTGTGTATATACAGGGATCTTTAAAAGACCACTGTGTAATTAAAATGGCAAAATGCCAGCTTGTATAAAACACACCTTTGTACTCAAGAAGGACAATCTCAATTTAGCAGGGTAAAAAAAACTCCCTTCAAAGGAGCAAGACAACCAGTGTAACTTGACAGAGTTCAGGGAGCAAAATGCTATCTTCTTGACACTCTAAAAGGAGCAATGAAAAGAAGATAAATGTGAAAGACATGAAATATGAAAACGTGAACTCCAACAAACTGAGGCTTATAGCACAGAAAATCCTATTACACATGCCTGTCCCTGTAATACAGGAAAACTAAGTACAGAGCTGCACCTTGTCCTCAAGTGCTAAGCATTTTCCACATGGCACAAGTTTACAAAGATGTACCAGTGAAGCCAATGTTGCTAGCAGCAACAACACAGCTATTTTTATTTATTTATTTAAAACATATTTTACCAGGTAAGCACACAGAGCCCAGGCCAGTTTCCAGTTATGACACAGAACATAGATACTGACGGCAGATAAGGACTGTTTGGCCCACCTACTCTGCCCATTTTCCTACCTACTGTAACACCGCAGACCTTACTTGATCTCTGGCTGTACCCGCCTCCCCTTTCCCTACATCTGAGGTTCCCTTATGCCAATCCCAGGTATTCTTGAAGCCTGCTGCATTTCTGCACCCACCACCTCTGCTTGGTGGTTGTTCCAGGCATCCACCACTCTTTCTGTGAAGAAGTACTTCCTCACATCTGTCCTGAGCCCCCAGCTTCATAGCATGTCCCTTGTTCTTAAGCATCTTTTCCTCTGAAAAATGCTTCTCTCTTGAACTTTATGTATACCAGTGAGGTACTTGAAAGTTTCTATCATATCCCACCCTCCTTCCTTTCTTCCAGTGTGTACATACTGAGGTCCTTCAGTCCCTCCTCATAGGACTTGTGATGCAGACCCTGAACCATTTTGGTTACCTTCCTCTGGGCCGCCTCTACCCTTTCTATGTCCTTCCAGAGAGGTGGTCTCCAGAGCTGGACACAGTACTCTAGTTGAGTTCTCACAAGTGATCTATACAGTGATAACACCACCTCTCTCTTCTGCTGGTGACACCCCCTCCCTATGCAGCCTAGCATCCCACTAGCTGTCCCCGCTGCTTTGTCACACCATCTGGCCACCTTTAGATCATCAGATATGATTACCCCTGGTCCCTTCCTGTTTGGTGATGGTTAATACCACTCCCCATTTTGTGCTCCACCCCTGATTTTCTATGCCCTAAGTGCATTATTTTCCCTCGTCACATTGAATTTTAGCTACACCCTTGACCACTTCTAGCTTTCTTAGATCACTATTCATTTTCCACATACCCCAGGGTGTCTACCTAGTTGCATATTTTAGTGTCATCTGTAAAGAGGCATACCTTTCCTTCTAGCCCCTCTGCAGTGTCACTAATATAGACATTAAAGAGGACCGTCCCAATACTGATCCCTGTGGCACCCCACTGGTCATCCTCCCTTCCTCGGAGTGAACTTGCTTTACCACCACCCTCTGTCTCCTATCCCACAACCAATTTCTGCCATGATGTCCTCTAGGTCTGGAATTTTGCTTCCAGACATCGAGCATTTGCACACATGGCCTTCCAGAATCTGCTACTACCTGTTTGTTAACATCCTCTGTTCCTTTTGCCTACTCTTCATACCCTCTGCTCTTGTTCCCATCTCTGTTCACTTCTCCCATATTGTTTCTTTTGTTGCCAGGTACCCTTGGAGATTTCTCTCCTTAGGATTCTCCCTACTTCTTTGAGGGGAGACAATTTGTGTCTCCCCATTTTCTTCTGCCCCCAGCTAATTTAAATGCTCGGCAAAGTAACATTTAAATTGTTCATTGAGGACTGTGGTTCCTCCTGGTTGGATGAAAGCCATCTCCTGTATAGGCCCCTATCCCTCCAGGTGGGACTCTAGTCCCCAATGTAGCCGAACCCCTTCTCTCTCTCTCTAACATTCCTTCAACCATGTGTTGAAGCTCCTGGTGTGGAGTACCCTTTCATTCCCTTGTTATAGACAGATAGCACCTCAGAAAAGGCCACTGAGCATGCTCCCTGCCTAAGACCCCTGCCCAACTCCCTGAACTTGTCCTGCACTATCCTAGCCTCACCCTAGCCAGGTCATTGGTCCCTAGGTGGACAATGACATCCAGCTCTCCCTCCTCTCCTGCCACCCTAGCGATCCTCAGGATCCACTTCACATCCCTTTGAGCAGTGGTGCCAGTAGGCATCTAACCTCCTCTTCCACTCCTTCCTGTCCCTAATCTATCCCCCTTGACAACTGAGTCCCCCACCAGGAGTTGCTTCCTCCTCTGGGGTCCACTTCCACCCTCCTTGGGGTCTCCACCACGGAGGATCCTACATCCTCCTGGTCCCTACTGTGGGTGCCTCCATGGATAGTCCTGCCCTGCCAGAATGGCAAGAAGGAAGGGGATATGTGAATGTGAGGATACAGTTACAACTCAACAAACATACAATGTCAAGCAATTTCTATTTCAGAAAACAAATGATAATGTTCCAAGTAACAACTCATCAGAAGTGTCAAAGGTACAATTACAATGACTGCACATTTTCAAGGTGCAAAGAGTTTCCATGCCAGAAACTAGTATGACCCCTGATTCTGTGGAGGCGAGGACTCCTGAACTACAGCTGGGTTGAGCCCAGGGATGGTAGAGGGGGCAACCTGGCATCGAGAGCAGGTTGATGGGGATTTGAAGAAGGCCTTGACAATGGACTTGCTGGGTTTGAGGGAGGGTCAGTGACTTAGAGGGCAAGGTATTTCCTATGTAGGGATCCTATAGCTAATGGAGGCTTGGCTTAGATTGCACTTATAGAAGGAGACGTGGAAATGGCAACTTGCCTCAGATCTGATCAATTAGGCTGGGTTCACAGAGGAAAGAATAGCACAAATAGGTATTCGGGTGGTTTGCTCCTCATGAGGGCAGTGTGCATCGCCTGTCTTGCATGGGAGAAGGGTCCATCCCAAATCATTGTACATAGTACAGTGATGCATATGAGGGGGACAGCCCAGTGCAAATCTGCACACAGTATTGAACAAAGTGGTGCTTCTGCTGAGGAAGGGGCATTAGCACCTGAGTAAATTATGTCTCCGTAGTCCAAGAAGGGAAGGCTTGATTGTTCCATTACCTAATTCATTGCTTGTAATCAGAGACAGTTCTTTACTCGAGAGAGAGTACCAAGCTTAGAAAAGGACTTGGCTATGACCTGGGAAATATGCTTGGAATAATCAAGGTGTTGATCCAAGTGAGGCCCAGGCACTTGTAGGTGAAGACTGGGTCCAGACAGGTCCCATCCAGGGTGTGTAAGATCAGAGAGGGTGAGGTGGAGTTTATCCACTGTTTGGAGCTGCAATATGGACACCATCTTCTTTAGTTCATGACAAGGTGGTTGTCTGTGAACCATTTTTGTTTGCTGTGAAGTCCTGTTGAAGGGGCACCTCTATTGCAGAGGAAGATGGACCAGATGCATAAACAATGGTATCATCTTCATAAATACATATGCAGATGGCTGAGATAGACAGGGGATGATCATTGATGAATATGGTGAAGAGCTGGGGCCAGAAGACCGAGCCTTCAGAGACCCCGAGGGAAGCACATCAGGTGGGGAGGCATTTGGGCCTAACTTGACAGACTGAGTGAGGTTGTCCAGGTAGGAATGAAACCAAGACAAGGCTGCTTGTGAGACACCAAAGTCTGCTAATTTTAGAGGATCCATGGGTGGTCCACGGTGTTGAAGGCCTTAGCAAGGTCTATAAATATGGTCCCTGTGCCCAGACCCTTATCAGACCCAGAGAGTATATGGTTTATGACCATATGTAGGGAGGTGGAGGTTCAGTGGTTTCAGCAGAAGCTAGATTGGAACAGTGTTAGGAAGTAGGATTCCACATGGTAGCTGGATAACTGCCTACTGAAAACCTCCTTAAGAGTTCTGAGAGGATGGGTAGAAGTGAAATGGGTGGTAGTTGGAGGGTGAGTCATCTGGACCACCTTTATGGAGTGGTACCACCAGTGTATGTTTCCAGCTACATGAGAAAGGTCTGGTGCAGAGGGACCAATTGAAAATGTGGGCAACAGGAATAACTATTGCTGAAGCACCAAGTTTGAGAAATCTGGTGGGATGCCATCTGATCCACAGATGGATGTAGTATTTTTTTAACTCTGTTTATCTCCTGGATATGGACAGGGATGTACCCCCTCCTCAGTGCCTGTACCTCACACCTGGCATCCCCCAAGGCTGCTAAGACTGGGAAGCCCACAGCTTGCCCCTGCAGTGGGGCTCCCAAGGGAGAGACCAAGATCAACTAGAGGCCCCAGCCAAGGCTTATGCCTAGGGTGTCATTTGGGTGGAGGTTGAAGGGGCTTCACGGAGCAGATGGCACACGGGTTTTCTTCAAAAGTTTCTCCCAGGAGGCATGGACATGCAATGATGTCAGTGCAGGTCTGGCGCCTCCCACACCTGAGCTGCAGATGTTCACCATCACCTCTGCCCACTGAACAGTGGTCTGGCTGTTGCACACCCAGTCTCCACTGGGTGTCACTGCATGCCAAGAAATGACAACCCCCTGCAAGAGGAGGAGTGCTGTCCGTGGGACGCTCATCCCTATACCCCCGCTGACCCACTGATGCATCATGCTCATTTCCAAATGCAGGTCGTTAGCACTGCAAGCAGTAGCATTACCACAGTGGCAGGCCAGCCTTGAGTTGCAGTATTTGGACCAAAAGTTCTTTGCAGACTGCATCAGCCAAGATTACCTACAGGCAGAAGTTGCCACCAGTGGATGTATGGGGTAGTATGAAGAGAAGCTGGTTGGTAATGAAAGCCCTGGGCTTTTCAGTGAAATAGTCATTGAGGTCATCGGTGGTTAGGAGGAGCTGGAAATGGATTGCTCACTGCCTGGACAGTTAGTTAAGGTATTGATCATCTTCCAGAATTTAGAGGGTCAAGGGCATAGTAGTTTGCCTCTGCTAGTCTTATACTCCTGGTGCATTGATTTAAGAGAGAGGTAAAGGCTTGCCTGTCCTAGCATAGCTCACTGAATTTGTTTGGCCCAGGCTAAGTATCTTTGCTGGAAGAGTTCAATTAGACCAGATGTTGTCCAGGACAGTGGTAACCCTGGATTCTTGACTGCTTGAGTGGTGCACGCTACCGCAACTGGCTAACAAGGCTGAGGAAAGTGAGACAAGGCCACTTCAAGTTAGAGGCTGAGAGGATTGGAGCTCAGCTGGTTGAAAGTAAGTCCTGGAGAAATCTTTATTTGTTTATTTGAATTTTGGTGACTGGGTAGCCCATATAGACATTGAGTCCCTTTTTAGGGTGACCCTGAATTAGTTACATATGTAGTGTATAGTATGTTACATCAGATGCAGAGTGCATTTCCAGAGAAAAGCAATGGCATTAGTTACAAACATTAGGTGAAGTTACATAGGTATTCACTGAGGACTTGTTCAAGGCTTGGAAAGAAGTACATCATATACAATGCAAGACACATTAAGGACATTCCAAATAGATAGCTAAAGACAATGTTACACAGGGATCCACAGAGTAGTGACCCAATGATTTCAATAAGGTAGGCTGAAACAGTAGTTAAAATACAGTAAATGATTAGCTTGGTGGCACTGAGGGCTGAGGTGCTTGACGCCACACCGTGACCCAGGTTTGGGAACAGATTCAGTTTTCTGGGCTGGCAGGGGTGAGGAAAGATTGAGCATCGGTAGACAGCTCCTTCCTCGGGAGGGGGACAGGCGCTGGTTTGACTGGCACCCAGCGGCAGCTGGGTGTCAGTGCATGCACACCACCAGAACAGGGAGGGCCTCATCCAGGGCGTAAAGCTGCCTCATGGAGGCAGAGCCCAGCCACTCCACCCATTGCACATTATGGAGCCCGGAAGAAAATGTGAAAATGGAGCTGGCAGGCTCATAATGGCCCAGGAGCCCGGGACTAGAGAACAAGCCCTCACAGAAGGGCTAGAGCCACCTACCAGCTCCGTGTTGATGGAAAAAATATGAATTAAAAAAATGCAGTAAATAGGATCTTATAATGAACTTGTTCAACATTTACAGTGGCACGTGTGGTGGGCTCAGGAGAGGGCTTTGAGCCCTTCTAAATCAGGTGATGTTGAGGGCTGCACCAAGCTCTGGATGTAGGAGTTCCACAGAAAGAGAGAGCTGAGAAGAAGAATCTACTACCAACAGCAGTCCAAACCTTAGGGATGTTCAACAAGGGTCTGTTAGCTGATCTCAGAGGCCTTGCGGTTGTTTGGGCTGAATTAGGGAAACAAGGCTGAGGGGCATTAGGTTCAACAGTTTAAAGGTCATACAGTGCAGGAGGTAGCATAGCCTAACTTCAAATGGGGGCAGGCCAGGTGAACACATCACAGTGGTGGTCCCTGGTTAAGACCAGCAGCAAAACATGCAATTCTATTATGTAGAACTTTAGTTTTGATAAGACAGATTCACAGGCAGACTGTATAACAGGACATGATAAAATAGGACTGGCAACAGGGTGCAATTTGCTACTGCTGCACGAGCAGGGATGGAGATGTGGGGAGCAAACCTGCAAAGGAGGCCAAGCTTTGGCTTAGGGATTTGTTCAAGACCTCTGCCTGGGGTTCAAGGCAAATGTTGGTCTAAGACCACCCTAGGTATTTGAATGTTTCTACCACTTCAAGGCTTGCCGATTGATGGTAGATATGTTGAGTAGGTGGTGTCTTTCTGGGACAAGCTTCTACTACCAAATAGCATAACCTTGGTTTTCTTTGCATTGAGAACAAGTCTGTTGTCCAGAAACCAATTTTCTAGAATGTTGAAGTCTTTGCGTAGTTGAGTATTAATCCGATTTATATCGCAGTTGATCTATAAACACAATGGCATCATCTCGTATAACTGTACTGAGGTACCACCACAGTTAAGGGACATGTCATTTATAAATAAGGAGACTAGGAGACGGCCAAGTACTGAGCCTTGGAGTACTCCAGCAGAGATCTCCTTAAGTGCAGAGGTTGTGCCCTGCCATTTTACACACCGCTTCCTCGCTGATAGGTAATTCTTAAACCAGAGGCAGGAGAGGTCATCCAGACCAGTATGCCTCAGTTTAGTTAGGAGAAGGTCATGATTGACTAAGTCAAACATCTTTGTAAGATCAACAAAGGCTGCACACTAGCCAGCCATTCATCCATGGCATTGAGGATGTCACAGGTAACCCTTGCCTGGGCTGTGCCTGTTCCATGTATTTTTGGAAACCATGTTGGACGTTGTAAAAGGAATTGTTACGGTCAAGGAAGGCTTGTAATTAGTCGTATACCAGTTTCTCCTGAATTTTTGCTAATGTACTGAGCAAAGAGATTGGCCGATAGTTTTCAATTAACTCTTTATGCCCACCATTGTGGACCGCACAACAAGTGCCATGTTCCATTTCTTTGGGACTGCACCTAGTAGAAGAGATTTATATGAATTGCACCCTGTTGCCAGTCCTATTGAATTATATAAATCTGAAATATGAAAAGTAAAGTAAAATGTTTTATCAGAACAAGTGAAATCATTTGGAAATCCTAAGAAAATGTGTGAAGTTTTAAACAGTCTTCCGGCAGAGGAATAAAGGATACTAAAATCTCATTGATGGTCAAGGCCAACCTGTGAATGAACCATCTATACTGGCTGGAGACCTTCAATGATTTATTGGTGACCTAGATAGATATAGAACTAATAGTTTTCAGGTACCCCATGATAATAGGTTAAGCTAAACAGATTTAGGTATTCATCCAAAATTCTATTTTCAGACAGTTACACCATACCAAGTTAAAATATGTATTAAAATACAATCCCAGGTCTCTTATTGGCCAAGATGATATAGACTTTAGGTTAATTAAGATGGCATTGATACTTTGCTTATCCATTAGCCACTCTTTTTAATTTGTCTTTGTGCCATGGAGTGTTCCCAGAGCAGTGGAAAATAGCTATAATTAGACCAATTTTCAAAAGCGGTTGTTCTACCGGTTCTATAGGCCAATTTCACTATTATCCGCCTTTTCAAAAATCTTAGAAAGAATCATATTTGATCCGATATTTGATTTTTTGAAAAGTATTACTTGCTATCAAATGCACAGCATAGTTTTAAACCAAAGCACAACACTGAAATGGCCATGGTGGGGTTCAAAGCTGCATACAAGATGCCCTTGATAAGGGACGCTCTGTTGCAGCTTATATTTGTGACCTCACCAAGGCCTTTGATTTAGTTGACCACAATTTGTTGTTGGATTCCTTTCTTGTTCTGAATTTTTCAAAGGAGGTCACACAATGGTATTTCAATTACCTTAATAACAGCATCCATAGAACTAGAATTGAAGGTGTTTTATCACAGAGTTACACCACCAAGTGTGGGTACCCAAGGATCAATACTGGGTCACCTAATATTTTCTATTTACATGAACTCTGCTCCGGACACATGTCAGAATTCAACTACGACTTTGTACACAGACTTATACCATTATTTTTAGTATAGGTAACCAATCTATGGATGCAGTGCGATCAGTGCAAGGCGACTTTTTTCTATTTAAAAATGGTTACTGTCTAAACGAATGTTGTTGAATGTAAAATCTATGATTTTTTCTGGTCTTAGGAAGAAAACGGAATCAATCCAAATTGTAGACTTGAATGGGAAGATAGTTGAACAAGTAAATAGTTTTAAGTATTTCGAATAACCCTTGATTCAAAATTGACATTTGAACATCATATTAACAATACTATTAAGACTGTACACCAAAGATTAGGAGCTCTATATAGAGCAAAGTTCTTTGACCCCGGAATTAAGGAGGGTACTATGCAAATTTTCCTTCTTAGAGTGCTGGATTATGGTTTAGCCATCTATATATTAACCAGCAAAAGGTCCTGTCTAAGTTGAAGGTGACATATAACAGTGTCCTTAGGTTTATGACCAATGTTACCATTAGAACACGTCACTGCGAGTTGATTAAGAAATCCAGGTGTCTATCATTTGAAGATAGAATAAAAGTTAGAATGGGTGTTCTGCTGCATAAAGTTACTAATAACTTGATTCCAAATTCAGTTCAGTCTCTATTTTTATTAAGTACTAATGAACAAGGCACAAGATCTCAGAGTAAATTTATATTCCATCCACCTTTCTGTAAAAATCTTTGACAGAAATCATTACATTATAGAGCCTCTTTCTTCTATAACACTGTCCCAGATCATATAACCAAAAGTGGTACCATAACATCCGTTAAAAATAAACTAAAGTCATGGCTGACAACTGAAAATAATTGTTCTTGCAAATGAATCCCATAAATGTCCTGTTCTTTTATTTCTTTTTTTTAACTTTCTTTATACTCCCCAGCCATCGGCACTCCACTTCTTTGGGAGTCGCTTATGCCGTGTAAGTCACCGCCTCCTACCTGACCATTAAAAGCGTTCTCATCCCCCATGGAGCCTTGGTTTACCCCAGGCGGGGTCGAGGTGGGGCCTGGACACCCTGTCATCTACCTGTCTCATTGGGATGCTGGTTCAGCAGCAGGTAGGAGGCATTGGGGATCGGGGTTAGCGCTCCATCTACCAGAGATGCTCAGACCATTATCGCTGTTTTTCTGTGCCCTGTGGGTGTGCCCTGATGTCATGGCACCTAAGCCGATGTCCACCACATGGGCCCCTCTGTCTGGCTGGGCTTGCTGTACCTCAGGTCTCCACCCAGGATCAGTCAAGCACCAGACTGTGGTCCCCGCTCCCTCCCGGAGAAGGCAAGGTCCCTTAGGATGTTCGGGCCTTCTCCCCTGCCGGACCTCCAGCTACCTGGGCTTGTTCCCAACCCGGTCGCTTGCATCACAAATGGTAGTGCTACTGCTGTGCCAGTGGGATGGCCTGTTCTTTTCTTTC
Organism: Neoceratodus forsteri; assembly: GCA_016271365.2. Taxonomy (NCBI): domain Eukaryota; kingdom Metazoa; phylum Chordata; order Ceratodontiformes; family Ceratodontidae; genus Neoceratodus; species Neoceratodus forsteri. The sequence goes on from CM028132.1 coordinate 699,117,892, forward strand.
TATTATGCATTCATGTATATTGTGTGTTTGTCATGTACCATGTATGAATGTTAATGTTTTTTTGTAATACTTGTCGCTGAGAAAATGGGCAGTAATGCTCATCTTGCTTACAAGTATAAAAAATAAAAATGAAAATGAAATGGTAAGATGCATTATAGGGTGACAATGATGGGGCGGCTACTTTGAGGAATTTTTCCTAGGGAGTTGAAGCCAGGGGACAGATCCCTTTAAGAACGTCATTTCTAGTTACCAATTTAAAGTGGATTTCAGGTTGAGTTGGTGGGACAAATGCCTGGGGAGGAGATAGGAGCCACTGGAATTCATAGTTGAGGGGTCTGAAACCTATCAAGGTCTGTAAAGCAGTTGTTAAACATAGAGACAACAGCTATGGGATCAGAGAGGACTTATCTATTTGCAGATATTGCTTTGACAGAGACATTAGCATGACCTTTGAAAAACAATTTATTTGAGTCCAGAAACTCTTGGGGTTCGACAGGTTTTGACCTGTACTGTCTTAAGGTATGACCTTTTGGCACTTTTAAGATTATTTTTACAGGCATTTATCTGGGGTCCTGTAGTTGTGTCAGTCAGATAGTTGGCCAGTCTCCTTGTACAGTTCCCAGGCCCTGTCTCAAAGTCTCATATCTTTTCTGAGGTCACGGGAAAGCCATTTGCACATAATCCATTGGCCCTACATTTTTTATGGGGGCATGTTTGTTGACTACATTGTTAAAATTGTTGATAAGGTAGTCAAGGCATGGTCCATGTCCAGCAGATCATATTTTGGCCTCCAATTAATTGCTTTTAGGCTATTAATAAACTCAGATTCATCAAAGCAAGATAGGTTCCTGACTGTTATGATTTTAGGGGGGGTTGGGAAAGTTGTTTTCGAATGCAGTCTACTGATGAGTGGTCACGGAGGCAGTCCAGAAGGATCCCTGTTGACCTAACTCAGTCAGCTTGAGTGGTCAGTACCCATTCCAGAAGTGTGTGATTTCTAGTTTTAATGTTAAGTCTGGTGGGTTCAGCAATTAATTGAACGAGGTTGATATCAGCAAGGGAGCACTTGAGTTCTTTCTGGTTAGGACCAAGCCAATTTAGATTAAAATTCCATAGATTATTAGGTCCTGATGGGATAAGTTTGTCAGACAACTTGTGAGGGTGGTAAGAATTTGGGTAGCATTGTTAGGGGGTGCTAAACACAGCCAATGTACAGAGATTTAACCTTACTCAAGCTTATGGATACAAAATGGATTCTCCTGGGATCTGCTCAGAGTTGGCAAATACATTTCCATAGCAGACAGGGTAGAGTGAATACAGAGAAGAACCCCCCTTTTTATGAGACGATTCCTTCTGCAGGTTGTAAACCCAGGGATATTAATCTCATGCTTGGATATGAGGCTTTAGCCAGGTTTCACAGGTGCCAATAATGTCAGGAGTAAGTGCAGGGTCTAGGCTTCAAGCTCCATCCAGACATACAGCTTTGAAAGATCTAGTTAAGGTTATTTTTGGGTGGGTTTTTGTGGATTTCATTTTCCATACACAGTAGGTCATGTAGGGACCACTGAAGACATCAGGTTGGATGCCTGGTGCCATGATTCTCTGTAGATCAGTTGCCAACTCCTACTTGATCATACCATGATTGGAGGATACGGGTTGATTCGGTTGGCAATAAATCAGTTGGTGTAGGTTCAGTACTTTCTCTGTACATTGGCTGTGTTTAGCACCCAGTAGTCACAACTTTGTCCCAAGCAGAAACATTTCAAATTAACCAACTGTAAAAGCAGTAATAAAGCAACAAAATGGAGGGCAGTAGGGTGCAGTTACTGCAGCAGAAGATCAGGATCTCATTAACTTTAGCATAAGAAGTCCATCATCTTAGGAACTGGCAGGCAGTCAGTTTAGACAAGAAGAAATACAAGTAAACAAATAGAGCAGCTATGGGCCTAAATCAGCAGCTAGTAGTACAACTACAGCTTTCTGATTGTTCAAACAGTTTGCTGTCTTTTATTTTATTTATTCTTTGGTAATCAGATAAGCTATCTTAGCATGCATTAGAGAGTACTGTGTGGTTACATTACATTCAGCAGCTAGCAGTACAACCACATTAATTGTTGCTAAAATAAATAAAACAAACAAAAAAACAGTATGCTATTTCATCATGTGTCAGACAGTACTGTGAAGTTATATTACATACTAACAAGTGGCGAGAGAGAGAGAGAGACAGAGAGAGAGACAGAGAGTGGCACATTAATGGAGTACCTACCAGGTGCTTTGGCCTCACGAGCCGGGCAGCATGTCATGCCTTAACCCCTTCTGCCTCAGCTGACTCAGCAGGCTCACCACTCAGCTTGTGCCACTCAGTGCTAGGTCACTTGTGGGGGGCTGCTCACGAGGACTAGTTTCAAGGAGATGGAGGAGAGACAGAGCGCCTTCCACTCAGCATGACTGGAGCAAGGAAAGGCACCAGATTCAAACTGTCCCTTAGAGTCTTCTTTGTTGCTGGTTGGGGGAGGGCTCTGCTATCTTCACAGACCCGTAGAAATTGCCGCTTGGGTGGCCTGAGCACCAGGAAGGTTGCCAACAAGGTGAGCAGTCACCGCTGTTGTTCTTGGGGGCTGGAGAAAGCCATAATTAAAGGAGCAGGGCAATCCAGGTATTTATTTTGGCTGGAGTCCTTTTGATTTGCATCTTCCACTCAGCCTGATTGGATGGAGCAGGGAAAGCACCAGATTCAAACTGTCCCTTAGTTTTCTTGCTGCTGGGTTGGACGGAAGGGCCCCCACCCCATAGACCCTATAGAGCTGCTGGCGGTTGCACTGCTAGTGGTCTGTGCACTTTGGGGTGCCACCAAGGTGAGTGGTTACCACTGCGGTCCTGGCATGCTGGAAAAAGGCTGTAGTGAAAGGAGAATGGCAAACCAGGTATTTATTCTGGTTGAGTCCTTTGTTTTGTATCTTCCCTCTGCCTGATTGACTGGACCAAGGAAATGCACCAGATTAAAACTGTCCCTTAGTCTTCTTGTTGCTGGGTTGGGGGAGGGCTCCATCACCCTCCCACAGACCCCGTACAGCAACTGCCAGGTTTACCATCACTGAGCCCTGGCATGCTGGAGGAAGGCTGTAGTGAAAGAAGCAGGGCAAGCCAGGTATTTTTCTGGTTGAGTCATTTTGTTTTGCATCTTCCCTTCAGTCTGTTTGGCTAGAGAAGGTACCAAATTCAAACTGTCCCTTAGTCATCTTGTTGCTAGGTTGGGAAGGGATCTGCCACCCTCATGGACCCCAAGAGCTGCCACCGCTGGTGTTTTGTGCACTGGGAGTCACTGATGAGGTGAACAGTCATCGCACAGGTCCTGGTGTGTTAGAGAAAGGCCACAGTGAAAGCAGCAGGGCAAGCCAGGTATTTATTCTGGTTGGAATCATTTTATTTTGCATCTTCGCCTCAGTCTGATTTGCTGGAGAAGGGAAGGTGCAAATTCAAACTGTCCCTTAGTCTTCTTGTTGCTGGGTTGGGCTCCAACACCTCCTGGACCCTGTAGGGCCACCACCAGGTCATCACAGCTGGGGCCTGCACAGTGGGGGTGGGGGTCATCAACAATGAGGTGAGTGGTCACTGTCTTGGGTCCTGGCATTCTGCAGGAAGGCTGCACAGCCCTATGGGGTATTCCCTAGTAGAGACATGGAGGAACATTAAGGTAGTGGGAGAATGAGTTCGCCTCCCCATGGATTTTTATAGATACACTGTATATATATATTCTTTGCAAAACATTCTGTTAATGCACCATTTAGTGTTAAGACTACAGTGACAAGGAAATGAGATTTTAGGGTTTACAACATAAACCACCCCCCATGCCTAAAACAAATCAGGGTGCAGTCTTCCTGAGGGATATAACCTAAAGCTCATCCCATTCTATACATTCCAGAAACATGCAGACTTAACGGTTGAGCTTTAGGGTTGATAAGAAAATAAGAAACCATATGGGGATGGCAATCGTGGGTTGGGAGCACCACTAAATACCAGGGAGAATAAGAAATAATACAGGGATGGTGATCGGTGGGTGGGAGGTGCCACTAGACACCAGGGGAAAAAATAATAATTATGGAGATGGGATTGAAGGGGTGGTGTGCCACAAGACACCAAGGACATAAGAAACCATATGAGGATGGCAATCAGTGGGTGGGTGGGTGGGTGGGGGGGCACTAGACACCAGGGACAACATTTTGGATTTTTCCCCTCACAAAAAGGAGTGGCTCTTACATGAAAAAGGATTCCTTTAGTTTCTTACAGCTATACAGAACCAATTTTTCAAATTTAACTAACTTTGGATCAGATTAATATTGTTTCACTAGACAAGTAAAAGCCACTTCTGTGGGCCAGCCCTTTCTACCCTGAAAACATCAGACCAAAATTCCAAAACATCTGAGTGGTAGCTAAGTTCAAACAAACCCCAGCAAAACCAATGGGGAAACACACCACAAACTTCAGTTTTGCACTACCCAGAACTCGAATCCGCACATCCAACCGAAACAAACTTGGCACTTCCACAGACCTACCACTTGAGACTGTGCATGCAATATGTCACGCAAATCTGTTGATTGGTTGCAAAGTTATTAAAGGCAAATTTGAGGGTTAACATTAAACTGCTTACTCAGCCCTTAATATAGTGACGTTAGAGTTGCATCGGCAGTTCAATGTTAAACCCAATTTTTGCACCTTAATAACTTTCAGTCTTATGACAAAATTACTAAAAAATGTGGCATGTGGCCAGGCTGTCAGAGTCTCAAGATGTGAACAGTTTCCTGATGGCATCTTGTATGGTTTTCAAGATACGGAGTGTCAAAAAGTGAAACAATCTACCCTATACTTAACATTGGGTACTTTTTGCTCTCACCTACAGCCCAGATGGTATGGAAATGAAGTAATTATTTGTGTAACACCAGGTTTTGCATTGGAGACAGAGTAATGTGCACTCTGGGACGCCCAGGTTCCAGTTATCTTGGTGGTGCAGCTGGTTAGTGCAACCAGAACAGTATTCTGGTGGCCTGGGTTCAAGTCCCAGCCAAGGCACTTAGTTCTTTTCTCTCCTCTGTTTTTATGTGTTCCATAAATTTGCACACTGCACCCATGTGATTGAAAATGAATAATTATTTGTGCAACACCAGGTTGTGCATTGGAGAAAGAGTAATGTGTGTCTGGGATGGCCCAGGTTCCAGTTGCCTTGGTGGCGCAGTTGATTAGCATGACCAGTACAGTATTCCAGGTGGCCTGGATTCAGGTCCCAGCTGAGGCAACATTAAATCATTATGGGGATGGCCATCAGAGGGTAGCAACCAGTGCCTGTATCATGGAAGGTGTGACAGATGTTGTGCTTGTGTGCAGTACATCATTGCACATCACACCTCCGAAATGGGTGAAAACAGGAAAACTTGTCCGCCGATGGGGTGATGTCTGCCCCCCACATCCAGACCCATGTTGCAGACCACAACTCCTCACCCTCCAGTATGACTGTAGTTCCATCGGGGAGCTGGAGGTCCCACCCCAGGTTTAAGCCTGGGTGCTTGAAGACTCCTGCTCCCACTCCTCCCAAGTAAAGATTCAAAGTCCATCAGGAAGCGGTGACCCTGCCGGGGGTGTAAAACCAAGGGTGCTTAGGGGAAGGAGAAGGGATGGCAGAGGAGTGTCCCAGGAAATGGTGAGTGAAGCTGAGCCCAGGGCAACACGCAGACCCATGGGGGGTCAGTTGATTGGCAGGAGCCAAACAAAAAATCTGAACAAAGGTCTTAAAGAGCTAGTGTACTGCCTAAAACTAATATTAGTTTTAAAAGCAGTCAACCATTACCTTTGTATCTGAAGTACTTTTCTTTTCCCTTTGGTAAATTAGAAGATTTTTTACCTGCTGTTAGTAGGAGTGATGTGTGGAACAACATATCTAGCTCTATTCCTTGCACTACATCATTAGCACTGTGACTTCACTGACTGTGACATTACTCCTGCTTAGCAACAGCCACTCAGTGGCTGCTAGATCAGTCACCGATGTCACAGTCAGATCACAATGCTGATGGTGTGGTGGGGGAATAAAGATAGATATGTCAACTGCCAGGCTGAGAGCTATTCCACGCATCCAGCACAATATTATCACACAGAAAACTTTTTAATGAGCTAAAGGAAAAAGAAAACACTTCAGAAATAAAAGTTACAATTGGCTGCTTCTTAAGATCTGCATAATTTTCCTGTCTATCAGTTTTCATTCCACTAGCTATTTAATGAGTAGTACAAGAATAATATATAATCCCTAAATAAAATTATGGTTCACATAAAAAAACAAAAATGAAAAATGAAAATTCTCATAGGACAACATTGGAAATGTAATAAGCCATAACTCCCTCAATATTCGGACTTAAGGGACAATCTATATATCAAAACAAAACTCTTACTGAGCACTACAAGAATAACACATATTTGCCCATGAAACATTTGTAGGCAATATAAAAAATAAAAATGAAAATTCCCATAGAATAACATTGGAACTTCAACTAATCATAACTCCCTCAGTATTTGGACTTGAGGAATAATGCAAAACAAAGGTCTTAAGACATACTACAAGAATAACAGTTACCCTCCCAAAAAAAAAACATTTAGGGCAATGCAAAAAGAAAAAAATTCCCATAGGATAACATTGACACTTCAACAAGCTGTACCTCCCTCAATATTTGGCCTAAAGAGACAATCCATATATATCAAAACAAAGGTCTTAATGTGTACTACAAGAATAACACACACACCTCCCTCAAAACATATTTAGTGACAATACAAAAACAATTTAAAATGAAAATTCCCATAGGCTAACATTGGAATTCAACAAGCCATAACTTTCTCAATATTTGGACTTGAGAGGCAATATATATATATATATATATATATATATCAAAACAGAGGTCTTACTAGTAGTAAAGAATAACACATATTCCCTCTAAACATTTAGGGACAATATATGAAAAAATAAATAAAAATAAAAATTCCAAAGGATAACACTGGAACTTCAACAAGCCATAACTCACTCAACATTTATTTATTTAACCAGGTGTAGCACACTAAGCTGAAAGCTTTTACAGGAAACGACCTGGGAGCACAAGGAGGTTAAGTGACTTGCTCAGGGTCACACAGTATGCAAGTAGAAGCTGTGGGATTCAACCCCAGGTCTGGTCTGCTGGATGTCACCAGATTTGCAGCTCAGAGCCTTAGACCACTGCGCTATACTGCCCCTGCTCTTTAAGATTTGGACTTAAGGGACAATCTACTGTATATATCAAAGCAAAGGTCTTAATGAGTACTACAAGAATAACGATACCCCCAAAAAATTAGGTGCAATATAAAAACAACCAATAAAATATGCAAATTTCTGTAGGATAAAACTGGAACTTCAACAAGCCATAACTCATTTAACATTTGGACTTAAGGACAATCTATATATAAAATATCTTAATGAGTACTACAAAATAATACATATTCTTCCCCAAAAACATTTGGGGCAATATAAAAAGCATAAAGAACAAAAATGCAAATTCCCATTGGATAGCATTGGAACTTTAATGCAACAAAGGAAAGAAATTGCTGCTTGGCAGAAATGGAAGTGCAGGACCTGGAGGGCTCTGTGGTTTCACAGCAACATACTGTACATGTATGCATCTATGGAGGGCTGGAAGTGCAGGGCCCTTCCACAGACAAATAAGTTTACATTATACTATCTCAAAAAAGTAAGGAAATCCATTGCAAAAAAACATCGTTAACACACAAGTTAGGGATAAACCAACAAAAGTAGGAAATGTGGTGTTATGGTTGCCAACCCTAACACCCCACCCCACACTGCAAGCAGCAACAGGAAAACCATTATGGTTTGACCTCTCCTTTCTCCTGTGTCTTCATCATCAGCTGTGGTGTGTGCCTTGGGGTTGTCAACCATAACACTCACCCCATTCTTATATACTATGCACATCTCAGCTTATTTACTGTATTGATGGGAAATGTGAATTTAGAGTTTCCAACCTAACCCCTCCACACACCTGAAGCAAATCAGGAGGAAATTTTCTTGGGATGACAACCCTAAAGCTCACCCCATTGTACACACTTCGAAACATACACACCTGTGTCTGTCACATCTGAGCTTTCTTGCTACAGCAATGGGGTGAACTTTAGTGTTGACAACTGCAAGAAAGACTCCAGGCCTGATTTGCTTCCAGTGTATGGGGAGGTTAAGGTTGGAAACCTACTTTTGTCACTGTAGTCTTAACCCTAAATGGGGTATTAATGGAGCTTTTACAAAGAAATGTCCTTACTTTTGAGATAGTATAATTATATCCTTAGCCTCTGGCAGCAGGACCCTCCTGGCCCTAGCGCCCCATTCATCCATACTTTTCAGATAGTGTAATTGTATCCTTATTTGCCTGCAGGAGTGCAGGACCCTCTGGGCCCTGTGCTCCCATCCCTCCATAGCTGTATGTGTGTGTGTGTGTGTGTGTGTGTGTGTGTATATATATATATATATATATATATATATAGCTGTGAAGTGCGGCACTAAGTCAGATCAGTGCCTGCATGGACAGCACTGTCAAAACTGTGCTGTCCATACAGCGCTGATCAGAATATTGGCAGTACACAATGCAGAGTAAACACAGCACCACTGGTAGTGATCGCAGTGAGATATAGAAACATAGAAACATAGACTTTGACGGCAGATAAGGACCTTAGGCCCATCTAGTCTGCCCATTTCCTACCTACAGGATAGGCCGCAGATCCTAGTTAACCAACATCCTATATCTTCCTGCCCCCACAAGAATTGCCTTATGTCTGTCCCATGCATTCTTGAATTCTCCCACAGTTTTAGACCCCACACTTCCTCAGGAAGGCTGTTTCCATGCATCCACTACCCTCTCTGTGAAATAATACTTCCTCACATTGCCCCTGAACCGCTCTCTTTATCTTTAAATTGTGTCCCCTTGTTCTTGCAAGTCTCTTTTTCTGAAAGATGCTACCCTCTTGGACTTTGTTGATTCCTTGAGGTACTTGAAAGTTTCTATCATGTCCCCCTCTCTTCTTTCCTCAAGGGTACATATTAAGCTCCTTTAGTCTCTCCTCATCACGGCTTCTCTTGCAGACCCTGCACCATTTTAGTTGCCCTCCTCTGGACTGCCTCTATCCCATCTATGTCCTTGTGGAGATGGGGTCTCCAGAACCGAACAGTATTCCAGATGGGGTCTCACCAACTGTCTGTACAGAGGGATAACAACTTCCTGTTTTCTGCTGCTGATGCCTCTCCTATACATCCCAGTATACCCCCGCCCTCCCTACTGCCTTCTCACATTGCTTGCTAACCTTAAGGTCATCTGATATGATTACCCCAGGTCCCTTTCCTGTTTTGTTGTTGTTACTACCTCCCACCCATTGTGTATTCTTCCCTGGGTTCTGTTTCCCAGGTGCATTATTTTGCACTTTTTGCATTGAATCCTAGCTGCCATATCGCCTGACCATTCCTCCAACCTTGCCAAGTCCCTTTCATCCTTTCCACGCCTCCTTGTGTATCAACCCTGTTGCAGATCTTTGTGTCATCTGCAAAAGGCATACATTTCCTTCCAGTCCTCTGCAATGCCACTGATGAAGACATTAAAAGGACTGGACCCAATACTGAACCCTCTTGTTGCCCCACTAGTAACCCCTCTTTCTTCAGAGTGGACTCCATTTACAATACCTTCTGTGTCCTGTTGTCCAGCCAATGTTTTACCCAGGCTACCACCCTGGGACCCACTCCCAGGCTGGTTAATTTGACTAATAATATTTGTGTGGGACTGTGTCAAATGCCTTGCTAAAGTCTAGGTAGGCCATGTCCACAGCCCCTCCTGGTCTACTACTTTGGTCACCCAGTCAAAGAAATCTATTAGATCTGCTCTGACATGACCTTCCGCTAGAACCCATGCTGCCTTGGATCCTGTGCTCCACTGATCTCTGGTGCTCAACTATTCTTTCCTTCAGAAGTGACTCCATCACTTTCCCACCACAGAGGTCTGTAGTTTCCTGCCTCTGTCTTGGTCCCACTTTTGTGAAGATGAATCACATCTGCCTTCCTCCAGTCCTCGGGTACCACACCATCCTCCCATGATTTATTAAAAGAGTAGCCAGTGGTTTCACTAGTTCCTTCCTTAATTCTTTTAGAATTCTGGGGTGAATTCCATCAGGACCCATTGCTTTGTCCACCTTCAGTTTTAGAGTTCTTGCAGAACCCTTTCTTCTGTGAAAGGACTGGGATCGACCCCTATCAAGAGTGCTTCTGTTAATTGGATTAGGCACTTCCCTCCTCTTTTGTGAATACTGAGCAGAAATATTCGTTCAGTATTCCTGCTTTTCACTGTCCCTTCTGCCCACCCACCGCTCATTCTATTCAGCCTCACTATCCCTCCCTTTGTCTTTCTATGCTTGCTGATGTACCTATAAAAGGTTTTATCCCCTTCTTAACTGAGTTGGCTATCTTTTCCTCAGTTTGGGCCTTTGCTATTCTGACTTCTCTCCTGCTTCTTTCTGCCTTAACTGGTACAGCCTCTGTCCTGCTCCTTCTGTGTTTCCTTATACTTCTGAATGCTATCTTTTCTTCCTGACTTTTACAGCCACCTCTCCTGAGAACCACAGTGGCTTTTTCTTTCATTTTGATTTGTTTATTTGCTTCACACAAAGGCTTGTTGCCTCTGTGATGGCAGTTTTGATAATTCCCATTGTTGCTCCACACCTCCTTCTAGCCTGTTTGCTAGTGCTTTTCTGAGGCACTCTCCCATCTTGCCAAAGTCAGCCCTCCCAAAGTCCAGTACCCTCACTTTTGTATGGCTTGACTCTGTAGCTGAGTTTAACTGAACCACACTGTTTGATGGTCACTTGTCCCCAGATGGCAACCCACTTCTAGATCTGAGATCCTCTCACTGCCCCCGTTTGAGAGTACGAGGGTCTAAGATTGCTCCCTCACAGTGGGTTCTGAAACTAGCTGTCTAATGCCTGCCACCTGTAGGGCGTCAAGAATGGCCCTGTCTTGGATGTGGCTGCAGCAAATGTGCTCCAGTTAACATCTGGCATATTCAGGTCTCCCATCAACAGTATCTCCCCTTTCTCTGCCTCTCTGCCATTCTAAGAATGCCTTCCATCATATCCTTGTCCATTTCTTCCCCTGACATGGGAGTCTGTACACAACCCCTGTGCAGATTGTGGTGCCCTTTCCAGTCTTCAAGGTGACCCACAGTGCCTCCTGTCCTCCCTGTTTACTCTTTTGTTCAGTTGCTTTTATCCCTTCCTTTACATAGAGAGCTACTCCTCCCCTCTTCTCCCTGCCTGTCTCTCCTGTAGGTTATGTACCCTGGTATGTTAACATCCCAGTCATGGTTCTCTGTGTACCATGTTTCTGTGACTGCTACTATATCCAGGCATCCTCTTCCATTAAGGCCACCAGCTCAGGGAGCTTGTTGCCCAGACTACGGGCATTGGTACTCATTACCCTCCATTTCCTGATGGCCTTACCCCCTTTTGCCCCATTCCTGTCCTTCTTCTATGATGACTTACTATCGTTACAATGTATTTTTTGTGGGGAGGCAAAATACATTGCAACAATGGTACCTTGGATAAGGTTCTGTCCCCCACACCCCCGTTATTAAAATAATCAACTCCGAAGTTGGATTATGGGGAGTCAAATTTGGGAGACCAGGATTAGAACCCTGGTCTCCACCACCATCCCAGCAAAGCTGCTCAGGTACTAGCACTCCATGCCACGGCAGCAGCTCAGCCAGGCTTCTCACTTATTTTCCCTTCTCCTGCATCTAGTACTATGGACAGTGATCTGCACAGTGGTCAGTGCATAGTGTGCTTTTTCCTCTATCACTGTCCATGGTGGTGCAGGACAGACCATGCATTTCTTACTGGCACTATTCTTGTAGTGCTCTTCTGACCAGGTAGGGAAGTGCAGGGCCTCTTGGACCTGTGTTTCCATTTGTAGGGAAAGCAACCAAATTGTCAACATAGCCTTAATTATCCCACCTCATGTATGTGATTCTGTGCCACCACAGTGTCATTCCGCACCACAGCTGCAATAATACATTTTGCCAACATTTGAAAATGACAGCTGTCACATTCATGAGGTGGTGTAAAGAAATTACTATGTTGAAAATTTGAGGTCATAGTATTTAATATTAACAAAGTTACGGATGAGTGTTGTAAATTTCACAGATGCAGTAACTTTGCCATTTTTACATATTTTGACCTATTAATTTTCAACATAGCTTCTTATGAACCCACATAATTAAAAAGGGTTGTGAAAATTTTTCAAATCCTGCCTGAAAGGTGATTTCACCAAGTGGCCATGAAATCACCTTTCAGGCCTGATTAGGAATTTCACCTCCATTGTTCATGAGGTGGGGTTTCACAAAGGCCATGTTCCAGATCTGGTGTGAAAATATGCAAAATGGCAAAGTTATGCATTAAAGTTTAAAATCCCATTGAAATATATTGAATCACACTTAACTTACTTTCCCATATAGCAGTCAGCATTTCCAGCAGCAAGACATGTCTTCCATCAGAGTGGATCTTCACCTGGGACCTCTTTGGGTGTGTGGAGGTGTGGGAAGTGCTGAGTGGGTGCTGAATGAGGGCTGGGTTAGTGGGGTCGGATCTGCAGGAACCATTTCTTTTTATTGGTTTTGGGGCAAAAGACACTGAGGGACCATTTTTTTATTTCAGAAAGGATGGCAATCAGAGGGGTGGGAGGTTCCACTAGACACCAGGAAAATAAAAATCTGAATGGGGACTGTGATCGGGGTGCAACTAGATACCAGGGAAAAATTTAATAATTACAGGGCGAGGACTGGATGGTGGGGGGGCCACTAGATACCATTGAAATATTAAACATTATGGGGATGGTGATCAGAGGGGTGGGGGTTCCAATAGACACCAGGGAAAGATTTCATCATTACACAGACAGTGACTGGCGGGTGGGAGGGTGTCACTAGACACCAGGAAAAATTAAATAATTAAGGGGCAACTGGAAGGTGCCATTAGACACCAGGAAAAATTACATAAATACAGGAACAGTGATTAATATGAACATTTTCATATATTTATGTTCATGCCAAAATTTTCATATTATATTTTCATTCATACTGGAAGCAAGTCACAAAAAGATTCAAAATATATAAAAATGTCCAGCTCATTTCTCCAACAGTTATGTGCAGAATCCACCTAACAGAGTCCCAATGAGTAAGACAGATGTGTTGGTCTGTCAGCAGGATGTCATTTTGTGGGTTTGAAATTTTTAGCAACAAATGGAAACATGATGGCGGCATGTGAAAAAGGATTTTTCCTTCACGAAAAAAGAATTGGCCCTATACAAAATAGGATTATTTTTTTATTTCACGAGTTGTTTTGAAGTAGCTCACTGAGCATGCTTAGAACCCACAATTTTAACAAATGTTATAACTTTGGAACAGATTAATACTTTTTCACCAAACCATCAAAAGGCCCATCTGTGGGCAAATCACTTTCTACCCTAAAAGTTCAGACCAAAATTCCTAATCGCCTGGGTGCTAGGGTTTTGACAAAATAAAACAGCAAAAATCCTGAAAATTCACTTTTGTACTATTTGGATCTCAGAATCCACATACCCAACTGGAACAAAACTTGTCACATCCAGAGATCTACTCCACGAGACCACACATGCAGCATTTCATGCACATTAGTTGAACAGTTGCAAAGTTATTAAAGTGCAAAACTGGGGTTTAACATTAAACTGTCTACTTAACTCTAATTATAGTGGTGCAGTAGCACCACTATAGTTAGGGCTATGAAGGCTGTTTAATGTTAAACCCTAACTTTGCATTTAATAGCTTGTTGTCTGCTAAATGGATTTACATGAAATTTTGCATACTTGGTCTTAGAAGGTCTCTTGATGTGCCAAGTTTTGTTCCAGTTGAATGAGTAGATTCAAAGATCTGAATAGCAAAATAAGTGAAAAAATAGGTTTCTTGCTGTTTTGCTGTCATTGCCTAGTGCTCAGACTGTTGGAATTTTGGTCTGAAATTTCCAGAGTAGAAAGGCTTGACCTAGACTGGTGCCTTCATTAGCTTGGTGAAAATATATTAATCCATTCCAGAATTATACAGATTTGAAATTTCAGTTCTGCACATGCTCACTATGTTCTTTCGGATAGCGTTTCATATGAAAAAGAATTTGGCCACATGAAAAAATATTCTGTTTTGTATTGGGGAAGGGAGGGTAATCTTATTCCGTGAGAAACAAATCTTTTAACCTATGGCTTTCATCTTGTTTCCATTAAAAAATTTGACTTAGTTTTTCACATTCTTTTTCAGATGAAGGAACCATTTTTGTGAGAACAACACAGTCTCACAAGAAATGTTTCCTGCATACAAAAAAATAATTTGAACTGTTTTTCAAATGTTTTCATATGAGAGACTTTTTAATGACATTGTGTCATTCTCATGAATAGAAGAGTCCTTCATACAAAAAGAATTTGGATTTTTTCAGATTCTTCTTTCATGTGAAGGAATTTATTTTCATGAGAGCAACACATTCTTTTGAAAAGGATTCCTTCATGCAAAAAGAATTTGAACTTACTTTTTCTCATTTTTTTTTGTATGAAGGAATTCTGTTTTGTGAGAATGACACAATCTCACAAAAAGGATTCCTTTATACAAAAAAAGAATTTGGACTTAGTTTTATTTCCACATTTCAGCTTTAACAAGCCACAACTCCATCAATATTTGCAGTTAAGGGACAGTCTGTATATCAAAAGAAAGGTATTAATGAGCACTACAACACTAACATATCAAACTCTACAAAATAATTCAGGGGCACTATTAAAAAATAAAAATAAAAAATACAATTCCCATAGGATAACATTGCAACTTTAACAAGCTCTAAGTCTGTCTGTCTTTGGAATTAAGGGATAATCGATATCTGAAAAGAGAGTCTCAAAGAGCATTACAACGAGCATTACAACATAACAGATAATACCATACAAAAATGTAGGGCCATATAAAAATAAAGATTAAAAATGAAAATTCCCATAGGATAACACTGCAACTTCAACAAGCCATAACTCGTGTCACTCTGTAGAGTTAAGGAAGAATGTATGTATCCAAAAACTTCTCAATGGGTACTAAACCACTAACACATAACCCCCCAAGAAAAATAGGGACATATAAAAACATAAAAATTAAACAATGAAAACTGGTTGAAGGGAGCAGTCAGACGGTGGTGGTAAATGGGACACATTCCAGTGAACGGTGATGACTAGTGGGTGCCACAGGGGTCAGTGCTAGGACCAATACTTTTGACATCTATGTTAGTGACCTAGCAGAGGGTCTGGAGGGACAGATGTGCCTGTTCTGAGATGATACAAAGATCTGCAATACTGTGGATTCACCTAGTGGGGTGCAAGCCATGACGCAGGACCTGGAGTGGTGGTCTGACACCTGGAAATTGAAGTTTAATGCCCAAAGGCGCCTGATGCACCTGGGGAGGAGGAAGAGCAGGGAAACTTACTCCCTTGGGGGAGGTGATTATGAGAAGGAAACGCAAAGGGACCTGGGGATTATGGTATCACGTGACCTCAAGGTGGGCAGCCAGTGTAGCAGGGCGGTGAGAAAGGCAAATGGAATGTTGGCCTGCATTGTGAGGGGTTTTAATAGCAGGAAGAGGAGGTGCTAATGCCATTATAGAGAACCATGGTTAGGCTGCATCTGGAGTATGGGTGCAGTTCTGGAGGCCTCACCTATGAAGAGGTGTTGAGTTGATGGAAAGGGTACAGAGAAGGGCAACCAAAATGGCATGAGGGATGCAGGATGTACCCTATGAGAGAAGATTGAGAGGGCTGAATTTGTACCCTCTGAGAGACTAAGAGGAAGAGGGGGACATGATTGAGACCTTTAAGTATCTGAATTGGAATAAATAGGGTGCAGGGTGATAGCTTGCTCAAATTGAAGAAGGAGCAAACACAAGGGGACATAGCCTCAAACTGGAAGGTGGGCAATACAAAGATAATGTCAGGGGCAATTGTTCATGGAGAGGGTGGTGGAAGCCTGGAACAAGCTGCGGCAGAGGTAGTGGTAGCTGAAATGGTGGAGGGTTCAAGAGGGCTTGGGATAGATTTAAGGGGTTGGGAAAAGAAGGTGGAAGCATAACAGAAGGGGAGGTAGGTGTTGGGCAGACTAGATGGGCCATGGGGCCTTTCTCTGCCATCACATTTTGGTGTATCTTGTATTCCTACAGGAAAACATTGCAAATTTAATAAACCACAACTCCATCAATAATTGGAGTTAAAGGACAATGTATATATTAAAAAAGGTGTCAATGACTACTACAACACTAGTACATAATCCCCTAAACATTAATGGGGTATGCAGTGCAATCCAAATTTATCTGCAATCTTCACCATGGTGCTAAATGCACAATTAAAGTGTAATCAT
Source organism: Neoceratodus forsteri (assembly GCA_016271365.2). Taxonomy (NCBI): domain Eukaryota; kingdom Metazoa; phylum Chordata; order Ceratodontiformes; family Ceratodontidae; genus Neoceratodus; species Neoceratodus forsteri. Next base: position 699,134,394 of record CM028132.1, read on the forward strand.
CACAAATGCATCAAAGGTGTGTCTTGTCTTCCACTACAACCATAATAAATTTCATAGCAAATTGACAAAATTTACTGACTTATGGGTAACAAAGCAAAAACAAATTTCTGCCCATATACAGTGAAACAGTGGCAGTTAAGAGGACACTAATATATTTTTCTTTGAAGTAGGTCCCATAAAAAACAATTACAACTAAGCACATGCATTGCTTCCTGGATGTATGGAAGCATAAGGGCTGAGACCACACGGAAGACCCCACCCATGATTCACCAAGAGTCAGAACGCTGAAAACCATAACGCTTTTTTTCTTTTCCTACTTATGGGGTGGAGTTAGGAGTTAGGGTTGAAACCCTAGCACCACCTTTCCCTACTTTTGTTGGTTTAATCTGAACCCTAACTGATGCATTAATTCCGTTTTTGTTAGTATATATATATATATATATATATATATAGGGATGATGATTGGCAAGTGTGGAATATGGAAATATTTGCACGAGTGCAGAGTGATAATATCACAGTGCTGAAGGCACGAGTGATATTATTGCAGTTCACTCTGCACGAAAGTGCAAATGTTTGTCATATTCCCACAAGTCGCACATCATGTGCGATTTATACAACAGGGCTACTATCCATTGGGAACATTTTTGTCTGTGTTTTCTCCTGTTTACTCTGTTTTTTTATTTTGGTAACTGGGTAAGTTTTAGGGGGCCTGGGAGCACTGGGCAGTTAAGTGATTTGTTTAGAGCCACACAGTATTGAAATGGAAGTTGTGAGAATCAAACACTGGACTGGGCTGCTGGATGTAGGAAGTTTGTTCATTGATTGTTACTCTAAACTCTAGGCTATACTGACAGCACTGTTTGTGTGTGGTCTGAGTGTGTGTAAGTGTTTCTGAATGTGTTGAGACTGTTAGACACTATGACAAACAGGTGCATGTGATTTGCAATAGTAATTGTGTTACCTGCAGCTAGGAGTGAGAAACAGACTGTTTATTCAGTAAGTAGCTGGCTTCACTGAGACAGAGAAACTGTTGAAGTCAGCACTCAGAAAGAGAAACTGTTTATGAAGGAGGCTGGTTTGAAGATTAGAGCAGCACAGTAATGGGCTAGGATTGTCAGAATAACTATGAGACAGGTGTATTTTACAATGCTAATTGAGTTAGTTGCAGGATTCAGTGAGAAAGAGAAACTGTGAAGCTATTAAATGCAGGCTGCAGTGTAGATGGTCTCACCTGGTGACATCACCATTGTTGTATATTTGCTGGTGACGTAGACACTGTGGGTTTATCAGGAAATAAATCCACAGTGGTGATGTCATCACAGTGGTTATACAATGGCTGTGAAAATAACACCATTTACTTGATAGCATATCACTTCACCCCTATTGTATAAAGATAGATAGATAGATAGATAGATAGATAGATAGATAGATAGATAGATAGATAAGATAGATGTACATACATATCAATAAGGATATACCATGGCCTTAGTGGGAAAATCAATGATACTACCCCAGAGTGCAACTTGACCTTATGACATCATGAGTGGCAAAGCCACTGAGTGATGTCATAAGTCAAGCCCACAGGGGAAAATATCGATATTCCCACTAGGGTCATTCATTTTTGTTATACCTTAGATGTTTTCAAGTAGTGTGATGCCTTTTATTCATTTTCTGGTTTAATTTTATTTGTTGACAGTAGCAGTAATTTTCAGCATAACCGAGGAGTTCCAGGAGCTGACATCGATGATGCTGCGTCTGCATCAGCGTACAGTGTAGGAGTGAGAATTGGGAGTGAACTGATGCTTCAAGTGGTGAGAGTGAGCCAGTGGTTTGTTCTCATTTCTGGAGTGGCCGCTTAGAGAAGTGGACCCGCGGAAACTCATTGCTGGCATGTTGAGTTACCAGAGTGCTGGTTGGAGGAGACTGGTTGTCAGCACTGTGGATGGAGTACAGTATGTAAAAAGCTGGAGGGAGGTGTTTTTCAGGTCATGAGGGTAAAATGTTTTCTTTTGTTTTCAGGAAACTTTATTTTATGAAAGTGTTGTGATTTAGTTTTTAATTATAGGATCAGTTCCGGAGCATGGCAGTGACAGTTCGTGGAATGGTACTGAGTGCAGGAACCGTGCTGACTCTGAGTTTGAATCTGAAAGTGAATGTGTGCTGCTGCTGCCAGTTCCAGCCAAACACATTCTACTACAGGTATATTTGTATATTTGAACCTACTATAGGTATATTTGGAACTAGAGTGAGAATATTTTGATATTCTCACTCTAGGTCATTAAAACAGGAATAAATATTTGCCCTTTGATAAACTCACAGGTATGGCATAAATAAAGATACATATTATATACAGAATAAAGATGGGAAGTGTGTGATATGAGAACTTAATGCACACTTGAGGTGTGGGATGCCACATAAACCCGGAAGGGTTTATCTAAGCATCCACACCGGATGTGCATTAAATTCATTATGCACACTTCCTATCTTTTATTTTATACAATATACTGAATAGCAATTTTTTCAAGCCCTAGTGCTGTGACCCTGTGTGACTGACACACACACACACTTTTGTCTCTTGTTCCTCAGGATGATTTTTTTTCTTATTTCAGTTTAGTACTTGCCATCACGATTTCTATCCCAGTTAAGTAGCCCTGTCACTCAGTAACTATTCTTGCTCATCTCGCAATGTCACCAAATGCGACAAAAGGATCAACCAGATGAAAAAATTACTTACTACAGTAATCTTGTTTCTTCCAGGGTATTCTCCAATATTCAGAACTCTTGCAGTTATCCCTTTAAGCAGAACTGCCCGGAGATGGAATTATGCCAATGATGGAATCATCATTGGCTCATGCTAATTTTCAAATGCTGCCCTTATCAACTGCTAGTGTTCTACTGCTGCAGAGTTCATGGAGAGCCTGCAGGACAGGTCCCACCAATAATCATATCTATGTAATAATAGTAACAATACTAATGATATCAATAAATTAACCTAACCTAATCTCCCAACTGGGGAAAAGGCACACCCATAGTGTCAGAATCACCTGAAGAAGGGAAAACAGTGCCCCACAGGGCTCAAAAGCAGACATGTCAGTACGTGGCATCCTCACACATGGTTACTCAGCTTGGATTGCAGAGGCTATCAGTTCTAAAAGTAGAGGCAGGGTGGGCAAGTTCTGAATATTGGAGAATACCCTGGAATAAACAAGATTACTATGGTAAGTAATTTTTCTTCTCATGCCAGGAATTCTCCAATATTCATAACTCTATAGACTGCAACGAGTACCTTGGAGGTGGGCACATAACCTACTTTGGGAATAGACTCTGCAGGACTGCTGTACCAAACCTGGCATCACTTCTGGACTGTGTGTCTAGGCTGTAATGCTTTGTAAAGGCATGAACTGTTCTCCAAGTAGCTGCTTTACAGATCTCCACTAATGGGACATCCCTGGCAGCTGCTATGGTAGCAGCTGTGCCCTCGTGTAGAATGAGCCCTCAGCCCCACGAGTTTTTTTTTTCCAGCTTTGGAATAGCAAAACTGAATGCACTGAACTATCCAGTGAGAAATGGACCTTTCAAATGCTGAATTTCCTTTCTCACATCCCCATAAGTCGGGAACAGTTGTTTTTTGTCCTGTCTGTGGTCCTTAGTAACTGTCATGTGGTGGCTAGGTGCCCGTTTGACATCCAGACTATGGAGTCTCCACTCACCTGAACTAGAATGTTCAGTGAAAAGACTGGTAGAGTAATGGACTGGTTTAGGTGGAAATCAGAAACCACCTTGTGTAGAAATTTCCTGTTTATTTGTAGGACTACCTTGTCTCTGTGGAATGAAATGTATTCCTGATCAATGCACAGAGCTTGTAGTTCACTCGTCCTTCTTGCAGAAGTTATTGCCACCAGAAAACTATTTTCCATGTGACATATTTCAGATGAGCTGATGCCACAGGCTCAAATGGGGACACATAAGCTTGGCAATACAAACATTCAAGTCCCAAGCTGACACCAGTTCCCTATTAGGGGTGCAAATGGGCAAATCTTTTGAAAATCTCTTGAATATAGGATTTGATACTAAGGAGGCACACTTTCCTGCTGAAATGTAGGCAATCACTGAATCTAGCTGGACCTTTAGAGTATTGGGCTGCAGGTCCAAAGAATGTAACAACAAAGCAGTCTAACAGTGCTGATCCCTGCTTTACCTGGTACCACACTGTTGTTGGAACACCAAATAGAAAACCTTTTCCATTTTGAAGCATATTTTCTTAGCAGATGGCTTCCTGTAACCCCTTAAAACATCCAAAACCTTATCTGAGAGATGCATGCCTGCATACTCTAAGTCATCAAGAGCTATGTCTTAAGTCTGAGGGATCTGAGGTTCAGATACAGAATCCTCCCTTGATTTGAGGTTAAGAGGTTGTGCCTCCAAGAAAGGTGTATCAGTTTGGCTAAAGACATGGAGAGCAGAAGAGTGCCATGGCTGCCTGGGCCAATCTGGTACTATCAGGATCATTGATGCTGGTTGGGATCTGAGTTTGATCAAAACTCTGAACACCAAAGGAATGGAGGAAGAGGCATACAGGTGCATGCCTGACCAATCCAAGGTCAGAGCATGCAGGGAACTACGTCCATTGGGCTGGTGGTCTGCAACAGTACTTTGGCAGATGGTGGTTCTCGTGGGATATAAAGAGATATATCTCTGGAGTTCCCCACCTTCTGAAAATCACTTCCACCACTTGTCTGTTCTGGGCCCATTTGTGATGGGCCTGGTTGATCCAGTTCAGCATCTGCTAAGGTATTGTCCTTGCCTGAAAGATGAATGGCCTGAAGGAAACTCCTAGAGAGTAAGCCAGGCTCCATATCTTCATAGCTTCTGTGCAGAGAGGTTTGACCTTGTACCTCTCTGCTTATATATATAATACATTGCGCTGGTATTGTCTGTTCTGATCTGTACCACCTTTCCCTTTGGAAGTGGTGTAAAGGCCTGTATTACCAACAATACTGCTCTGAGCTCCAGAAGGTTGATGTGCTGAAGTGACTCTGCACTTGACCATATACCATGGGTGGTATGAGCTCCTAGATGAGCCCTCCCAAACTAGTAGTGATGCATCTGTTGTGAGAATCACTGATGGGGGCTCTTTCTGAAAGGAACCCCTTCCTTAGGTTGTCTTCCTCTTTCCACCAATGGAGGGCCTGGGTAATGTTTTGCTACTGGAATCAACTTTGTGAGAGGATCCTTCTTTGGCACCAGTGTGCCCTGAGATGGAACTGAATATCTGCATCTGGAATCTGGATCCTAAGACTGTGCCCATGGCTGCAGCCATGTGTCCCAGCAATTGAAGAAACTGCCTTGCAGTTTTCAGTCTGTTCAGACTGAAGGAACCTGCCAGCTGAACAATATTTCTTACCCTGTCCAAAGGCAGGTAAGCACTACCCTCCAGGGTATTCAACTCTGCTCCTACGAATTACAGAACGTGATGCAGGTAGAAGGACAGATTTTTGAGATTTATCAGTAAACCTAGGGACTCCAAGAGGTCCTGGGTGAGCTGAAGGTATTCCCTTACCTGTTGTGGTGAGTTTTCTACCACCAACCAGTTGTCTAGATATGGGAATACTGTGACATCCAACCTTCATGGGTGTACCACCACTACTGCCAAGCACTTTGTGAAACACTCCAGGGGCCGATGTGAGGCCAATGGCAATGTTAAGAACTGAAGGCAGTCTGAATCTGAGGTATTTTCTGTGAGACTCCCTTATGGGGATGTGGAAACAGGCATCTTTTAGGCCCAGGAATGCCAACCAATTTATTTTCTGGAGTGTTGGCAGAATCACTGCCTATGTTATCATTTTGAACTTTGGCTTTGTCTGATGTTTAACAGTCTGAGGTTTAGGATAGGCTGCCACTCCCCATTTTTCTTTGTGGTAAGAAAGTACCTTGAGTAAAAACCCTTTCCCATTTCTGTGGAGGAACAGGTTCCACTACTTTGACAGCAGCAAGTTTTGAACCTCCTTCTCCAATAGCTTCTTTTCTGCTATGGAAGCTGGCTTGAATACTCTGATCTTAGGTTTGGGAAGGATTTGAAGCTTAGGGACAAACCTGACTCACTACTTCCAGGACCCACTTGTCTGTGGTGATGTTTTCCAAGCCTGAAAGTAATGAGCCAGTCTGCCCCTACTGGTAGTGGGGAGGTAGCCTCGACAATGGAGTCATGGAATATGTTTTGCCAGGGGCTTAGTTTGGCCAGCCTGAAACCTCACCATCCCTTCTTCCCTGCCCCTGAAGTACCCTGTTTGTTGAGGATACTGCTGGCACTGTGGCACAGCCAGGGCCTGGTAAAAGGCCTGCTGTAGGAGATCTACCCCTGTCTCCCCTTCCATAAGGCCTGGTGGAAGGGAGATGGCCTTTCTTTAGCTGAATTGCTCTTATAGGCTTTGTATTGATCCAACTTTTTCATATAAGCCTCTGTTTCATCCCCAAAGAGCGAATTATTTTCTATTAGGAAATCATAGCTTTATTTTGTGTGTCTTGAGTGAGGTTTGTGGCCCTGAGCCATGCAAACCTCCTCAAGCATACACAATTGCCATTCATCTGGCAGCAGTGTCATTTGAGTCGGTTGCCATCTGAACTGGTATTTAGCAGCCTCAACCCACACCTGGCAGTCTCAGCCAAATCCTCTGAGAAACCAGGATGGGCTTTTAGACATATCCATAACAGATTGCCACAGTGATTTCTGGTACTGTGCTATATGCTTGATAGCTGGCCTGTATAATTGCTAGGGAGGCAGACATATATCCTTTTTAGCCATGCTATCCATTTTCAAGAGTCCTTTTCAGGAGGGTGGAGGCTAAGGGCACTTTTGCTCTGTCACAAGCTGCTATTTGTACCACTCCCTGATGATCAGGATGTGTGAATAAAAATTCAACACCATCTCTGTCAAGATATTTCTTCTCCAACCTCTTATCTACAGGGAGATAAAATGAGGAGTTTGCAAGATTTTAAAAGCATCTTTTTAAAAAGTTACAGATGGGGAGCAACAGCTTTCTTGTAGGTGTGAGCCCCATCATTTTGAGGTACTCAATCGCTTCATCATCTTCTACTGCCTCACTGCTAGTGAGGTCCAATGAATCTACCATTTTTCTGACAAAAAATGTGATGAAAAATCTTCTGTTGTTCTTGGAGGGGACCCAAACTCCTGTTCAGGGAGAATTCTTGTTCAATACCTTCTTCCTCCTCCTCATAGTCCTCAACCTCTAGGCATTCATGGGTTGATGGCTGTGAAGAAAGGGTAGCTTGTTTAGAAAGGGTTTGTCCCTGGATAGAGGGACAGAGACTGGTGCCAACCCCTGTAAGCCTGAATGGCCTTCAGGGCCTGAGCAATTTCTCAGTTGAAGGCATTACCACAGACTCAGTTGAAGTCCCCTTAGGCCGACTAGTAGGGGTTCAATATGCTTGGTCTTTTTTTATTTTTTAAAGGAACGGGGAGTTAGCGTGTTCTGCAGGTCTCTGCCTTGTGCAACCTTATCAGGGGTTGTATGAACAGTATCTGTGGTTTCACCTGCTTGTTTTATAGGGTGTTGGCTGGTCAGAGCCTGAGGAACCCTTCTGCAATTTTTCTGCAACCTTTCCAAATGCTTTTCCACTGTTTTAAGGCGAAAAGTTTTACAAGTATCACATTCTGAAGAAAATGATCCTGGCCAAGGCAGACACATAAGAGTGTTTGTCTACTTTAGCAAATACTTTCCCACACTGGCTAACTTTGAAACCAGGTTCACTAGTTCTTCTTTGGTTTATCTGACATAATGTAAATCATTAGAAAAAAGAAACTGCAAATATGATTTTAAATTTGAAGTGTTTTTGCAGTTTGCGTCAGTTCGGAACCGATAAAAGTTCCAATCAGAACTGAGAACTGGTACCTAGATAACTGAGGTTATCGGTTACTTTTTACAACTTAGCAGTAAATTTTAAAATAATGCATTAAAACTAAACTAGTTAACCGAGTTTTACTTTAAAAACTCCAGAACTGAAACTAAGCTTGGTCCCCCATGGTTATCCCAACCAGGAGAAATTGAGAAAACAATATAAAAAAATTATAAACTAACATGGCAGTTGACAAATTAACAAAAGATAAAGGCAACAAATGAAAAAATATGATAAACATACTTAAGTTCTTTGAATTCAGAATGACAGGAACGACTGATGAGGAGAACACTCGAGGTGTCTGTGCTTGCCATGCAGACAATGAAATCTGAAGCAGTAGAACACTTGCAGTTGATAAGGGCAGCATTTGAAAATAAGCATGAGCCAATGATGATTCCATCATTAGCATACATTCTATCTCCCAGCAGTTCTATTTAGAGGAATGACTGCAAGAATTATGAATACTGGAAAATTCCTGGGGTGAGAAGAAGCTTTTTGTCGTTATCTTGTTTAAAAAAAAAAAAATAAAAGGCAGGATCGACCAGATAGATTTGGCTGTAGCACAATGTGGCAGCTCCTCGCTAGCAGAGGTATGGAGCCACCATGATTTCATAATTGTTGAGCCCGCCCACACAGAGGAGTAGAGCCAATGGCAGAGCACTCTAGGCTGAGTGACAGAGCGCATGTTCACCATAATAACCCATGGGTGAATATCAACTGGCTGAACACATTGAAAAAATTGCTACACAGACACACACACACACACACTTGTAGTGCTGATAAGAGGAAGGCAATGTCTTCATCCTCTAAAGAATTCTCATCTCCCAAGAATAAAATCATTTGAGAAATACTTCAGGTCTGAAAACAGCACTGCTGGTGTTCAGAGAACCAGGGATGGATGATCCAGTCTTGGGTCAGTAACACCGACTGCTGACCCACATAAGCCTGCGGAGGGACCAAGTTCAGAAAGTTCACCCAGAAGTATTGTTGTCCCTACAGCCTCCAAGATCACTACTTCAGCTATTACTACACCAACAATTCATAAATCTCTTTCAAAACCAGGAGCATACTCAGCAGTTTTGTATACTAGAAATAAACTCTGGTCTCCAGGTTTCTGTCAGAGACTGCAGTATCTGGCTAATTTGTAGCACAATAAATCTGATTATTTTTTACTTGCAAAACTTGCCTTGTGCCATACTTGTTTGTTGGTGTGTGCATCCTGACTCTACTCAGCTTGTGTTCAGGTTGGCTACCTTGGTTTGCAACCCCCTGGCTCTGGTGGAAGTGCTGACTTCTTTACTTACAATTAAATATCTTTTTGGTTGCTGAGATAATTGCAGCGATGTCTGCACCTGTGCTCAGTCTTTTCACGGAAGCTATTAAATCTACTATTGAGTCAGAATCGAAATAAAATATAAAACAGTTTTCCAAGACACAGCTTCAGTTTCACCTCTGATTCTATCAATTATCATTGAAGAGCAACACACTGATTGAAACATAGCTGCAGGTGCAGCACATACAAACACAGGTTCTAAACATATAGTAGATACTCTAGTGAAACACTTGAAAACTTTGGATAGCGGACAAAGTCTTTCAATACAAAGTTCAGTGCCTTGTCTGAGAAAGGTGATTTTTCACAATAGGAAGGAAACAAAACTGAGACAACTGATACTGTATCACAAGGAGCTGAAACAAAACAGTGATTGAAAAGAATATCAGTAAGACTGTAGGTGTGGAAGCAATGAGTGCAAACCTTATTAGAGATAAATGTTGCTATGGTACAGAAAATAAAACTATTGGAGAATCAACAGAGTGTCAGTACAAAAATCTCTAGGTTGTAGGCTTACGATTACATTTCAGCAAGATTTTAAGTAGAATATGATATTTTTACCATTTTCAATTTACTAGAGGATAATCTACCTTTTATTATAAGAGTTTATCAAATCCCTTCTAAGACAACAACCCATGATTCATTTGGAATCCAACCTGCTACAGAGCGAATCCTCCCCACAAAAAATCTACGATGATGACTGCTTTGCTTTTGAAATAGACCATGAGCTGATAATGCATCTTTTAAGGATTAAAGCACCTCTCACCTACAAATCTTATACATTTTCAAAATTTCCAGACTATTGATTCCCCAATCAAGGAGGCATTGTTTCCTTGGTTACAGGCAGGAGTTGCTAGAGATGGAGGTAGAGTTTTAGTTGCTTGTCCCTGCTAAACTACATATCAAATTTACAGGAACACATCTTTTTACAGTGTCGACCAGGTTGTAGAGTTTATCAGGATCCAGCATGAGTATGCCTCAATAAATGCAATGTAATCACTGACTCCATTTGAGGAAGAAATTATTATTATGTCTGGAACATCAATGCATTTAAATAGATAAAGAAATATTTGATTTCAATTCCTGGTTTAAGTACTATTAGATATAGCATAATTCGATTTGAATTGCTTATTTTCATTTTTATTTTCTTAATGCTGTGCATCTAAACAAAGGCTGGAAGGGGTATCTATGTTTCTTAATTATAGGTATGATTTAGAAAGGTGAACTATTTTTGAACTTATATTAGCCCTAATCGAGTGTAATCAGTAGGCAAATGGTGTTAATTCAATTTGGAATAAAGTCTTAAAATCCTGACAACACATAATAGCTGCTATAAATACCATATGAACTTCTTTTAGGAGGTTTATATAAATCCCCCCACCCCACCCCACCCCAGAAATTCTTTGGCATAGACTTGCCTTATGCTAGAAACAACGATGATTTCATTTGTTTGAATGTTTTCTTTACGCTGTTTCAAACATCACTCTGCATTTCCCCAATTCCCTCACTGCTATCCACCCTTCCACAGAGTTTAGTGCTATCTGTGAAAAGACAGCCTGCCCTGGATACTCTCACCAATATCAGTAATGAACTTATTGAAGAGAACCAGTCGTAGAACAGATCCCTGTGGTACCCCACTCATGACCTCTTCTCTGCTGATTTGACCCCACTGACTACAACCATATGCTGCCTTCCCTTTAGCCAGTTACCTACCCAGTTTGCTAGGACTTTAGCCACATCCAGATCCTCCATTTTCTTTAGTATGCATCTGTGAAGCACTGAATTGAAAGCTTTGCTAAAGTTGAAGCAGAGCAAGTCTACAGCATGGCACTTATCCAATTCCCTTGTCACCCAGTCAAAGAAAACTGTTAAATTAATCTGACAAGACCTCCCTGCAATGAATCCATGTTGTTTACTATCCTGGAGCCCATTGCTCCCAAAGTAGTCCACGAGATCCTCTTTGACCAGTGACTCCATCATCTTCCCTACAATACAGGTAACACTGACAGGTCTGTAGTTCTCCACGCTCCTTGTTCTCCCCTTATCCAGTGGAACTATGTCCACCACCCTCCAGTCCTTCAGAACTATCTCCATCTTTAGAGAGCTGTTGAAGAGACCTACCAGGGGTTCAGTTAGTTCTGCTGCCAGCTCTCTGAGTAACCTTAGATGCAACCCATCTGGTCCCAGTGCCTTTTGTATTTTTCATGCTGCCAGCCCTTTTGGATCCTTTCGCTTGTAAATATTGGCTGTCTCATCTCTACAACCTCCTTAGTGGTGACTTTGATGCCATTCTCTGGCAAGGGTCCACCATTCTTCATAGTAAAAACTGAGCTAAAGTAATCATTAATGATGCCAGCCTTTTGCCCATCCTCCGTACTACCCACCTCTGCTACCCTTATGATTCCCCTTCCTTTCTTGCCTTTTTCCCCTAATATATCAGAACTGTTTTTCTTCACTCTTCATACCCTCTGGAATACGTAACTCTATGTCTGCTTTTGCCGCTCTAACTGCTGTCTTTGACTCTATTTTCAGTATGTATTCTCCTCATTTATCCTCCCCTGCTTTTCCTTATACTTGTAGAAGGCCTTTTCATTGCCCTTACTGCTTCCTGGACTCTAATGAGGAACTATAATAGTCTCTTGAACCTGATCTTCTTGGTTACCACTCTAATGCATAACACAGATGTCTCAAGAATGGCTCCCTTAATTGCTCATTTCTTTTCCACCCCATGTTGTTCACCCAATATTTTCCCTGACTGGTCCCTCAACCTGTTGAAGTCTGCCCTTCTGAAATCCAGGACTTGGCTCTTGATTGGGTTCTCTGGACCCAGGGCAAGTTCAAACCAACTGGAGTTATGGTCACAGTTCCCCAGTGGCTCCTTTATTCTCATAGCTGCAATAACTTCCACATTGGTGAGCACCACATCGAGAATTGCGGTCTGCTTGGTGGGTTCCTTAACTAGCAGTATGAGCAGACAGGCCTGACTTCTGGTGCTCTTGGCCACTGGAATACTCTAATTGATGCCTGGCAGGTTCAGATCACCCATCACCACTACCTCCCCTTTGGCACCCATCTTTCAAGTTCCTCCCTAAACTCTCTGTCTCTCTTCCCCTTGCCCCAGAGGTCTACAGATCACCCCAAGGGCAATATTTTGTTTGAGGCTGCAGTGAGTTATACCCACAGCAACTCCATTATTACTCCTGATGCACCCATCTTCTGTCATCTCAATATGCTCCTTGACAAAAGGGCTACTCTTCCCTTTACCTGTTCCTCTATCCCTACTAAACAATGAGTACCCAAGGATTATCAGGTCCCAGTCATTATTTAAGCCTTTGTTTCCGTGAGGCCATTAGGTCCACCTCTCTGTCCACCATCAGCACCTGGATCCCACTGATTTTGTTACCCAGGCTCCTAACATTAACGCATACCCTCTCATCTGACCTCTGATCCCCATTGCTACTACCCTTGTGCTTTCCTTGTCCTCTCATCTTTTTTTTGTGTTTGCACACTTTGCATTACCCTCTTTAATGTCTCCTCACCTAGTCCAGTTAGAACCACAACCTCCTTTGCACACTGTGTTGCTACAAGCCCCAAGATGTGAGGCAGTACCAGCTAGGATCCTTCCTCTCACCTGCCATGATGGTTTACCTAGTTCCAGTCTTCCCCACAGTCAGTTTAAATGTCTGATATAGACATCACACTTATGCCCTAGCTCGTAGGCTCCCTCTCTTGTCAGGTGAAGTCCGTCATCCTTGAAAAGTCTGCTATCCCAGAAGTCTCCCGATGCCACCCAAAATGGTGCACCTTCTCCTGAAATCATTCCTTAAGCCACCAGTTAAACTTCTATATTACATCTTTCCTGATCCTATCGTGCTTCTTGCACACCCCACACAGGAGGACTTCAGAATAGCCCAGGGAGGCTGGAGTGTGTCACCATAAAAACACAGAATTTGAAGATAGACAAGGAACACTTGGCCCATCCAGTCTGCCCATCTCTCTTTCCCAAAGATATTACCAATCTGTTCCTCATCTACGGAAGTTCTTCATCACCATCTGTAGTGAATGGTTCGCCAGATCATTGGTACCCCAGTGTACCACCACCCTCAGCTCTCCCTGCTCCTATCCAACATTCTCTCTATCCTATTTAAATCCCTGATTGCTGATGCACCAGGAAGGCACTAGACCATCCCCTCCCATCCAAGCCCCCTCCACCACCCTCATTACCCCTCTAATCATAGAGTTCCTGACCATCACAGTTCTTCTGATAGACTTGCTCCTCCTGGTATCTCCCAAGAATCAATCTTCTACTTTCATTTCCACGTATGGGTCAAGTATAAAGCTTTCCCAAATAAGGGAGGAGTTGGTTCCTTGAGGAACGATATCCCTCAGCCTTCTTCGTGGTGGAGAACCACCTGAAGGCAGGAGCTCCTCACAGATCCAGCGGGATCAGAGACTGGTCAGGGGCAGGCAGAGCTTCTTGTAGCCCAAGAGCAGGAGGGTGCCCCAAAACTCACACCTGACCCTGTGGAAGAAGAAGAAGAAATGAGTCCCCTGGAAGTGTGAATTAAGCAGCTTACACTGAGCTAGAGATGCTAACCTGGAGAAGTGAAGCCAAGCTGTCTGTCAAATGCAGACTGCTGTTCCTACCAGCCTGGATGCTATCTCATTGGCATTGTATGATGCCCTTGATTGGGTCTCATCAGCTACAGGCCCTGGGCAGAAAGGGGAATGGCTTGGTGGGGCAATTCATGGTCAGGCACTGCAGCCAGGGCCTGACCTAACTGTGACCATAGGCACTTCTTATAAGCTACCTGATGGGCCTGGGTGCAGCAATGCACATGAAGGTGCTTGTCAAAGTAAAACTCTCCTCCCCAGGCATCTACTTGTGCAAAGTCAGCCTTGATAGATTGGTCATGGACAGAGCATTTAGGCTCAGTGGGCTGCAGCACCTGAATACAAGGAGTGGGATCAGGTATGACTCCTGCAGATTCTGTGGGAACACAACATCTGCAATGGACCTTCTTTGTGCTGGATCATGGGGAAAGAAGACAGAGCCAGACAGTCATGGAGCCCTCCTCAAGGTCTGAGGCCAAGGAGGTATGACAAAGCTGTCATCACTGAAATCCCAATGAATCTCAATGGGCAGGACACAGGATTGCGATCTACAAAGTCTCCTATGATCAGCTCCCACAGCATCTCAGTGAGAAATTGCCGTACCCAGAGTACTCAGCATCCCTGGATAGGTGAAGAGAGGTCCTCATTCTCAGATAAGGAAGCCAGATTGATGAGCTGGACATAGGAAGATGTGATGCCAGGGTCACAGGCCTGAATTGTACCCAATCAAACTGTATATTGAATTGTTGTAGGGCACCAGCTGTCCTCCTGTACTGAGACCAGGTGAGAGGACAAAGAAGACCCAGGATACCTGGCAACTCAGGGAGGTTTGGCAGAAGCCCAGGAGGGATGAAGAAGCCAGAGGTCCCAAGCTCTCTGCCAGAACTGCAGGAATGCTTAGATGACCTCTTTGGAGAGGGACGGGACCTGGCAAACCAATCTGAGTGGAGTCGCCCAACACAACTGGTGCAGTTGGTGCCCTTTGGGGAAACCCCTAGCTGAGGAGAGTGGAGCTGTATAGATCCTAAAAGGCAGCTCTGTTCCTCACCAGTGATGATCTCTGCCACTAGTTCCAGGGAGAAACTGGATACTGGGCCACTACCAAAACCCCAGTCATTACTTCCTCCAGCACCAGTTGCAGGGTCAGCAGTGGGCTCAATGGTGGGTTCCAACCCTTCACCAAGGCTGGCACATCACCAGAATTGGTACCACCTCCAGAGCTGTCTCCATCCCGCCACTGCGAATGCCACTGAGAACCAACATGGCACTGGGACCCGAACTGGTGCTACATGCAGAAAAAAATGGGTCCCAGCACTGTTCCCAGCACCAAGCCAATGATGGCTTCATGGGCACACACTGTCACCAGCATCATGGTTGGAACAGGGCTCTGGGTTGATGCCATCATCGCCACCCCACTCCTATGCCCAAGAGTGCTGTCATCATCCTCCTCAAGGCCACATGGGCATTCAGGGGAGGAGATAATGACCACTTCGAACACTGGTACAGGGGCAGTTCTGGGAATGATCCCTCTTCAGGCACTGTGAAATGTACCAGAAAGGGATCTAACCACGTGACTGGCACCATTGGTGGTACTAGGAGCCGATGTGGCACCAGGCCACAAAAACAAGGTATCCGCTGGTGTAGACCAAGCATATAGCTTTGATCTCACAACTGGGGATGTCTGCTGTCCAGGGCAGATGAATTGGGGATTGCACAGCCAGCTGCGCAGAAGAAGCTGACTGTCCACCAGACAGGTCCTCTAACATTTTGGTGAGGTGAGCGTGGGAACAACTCTGAGCTTCCTTAGCACCAGAGGCAATGGAAGAGGCCAAAGAGATTGGCCTAACTCCTGCACTATGCATCACAGGTGCAATATCTGCCTCTGAAAGTGGGAGGTGAATGACCACACTTTAGTGCACAGATTTCGAGGATGCATTTATCCATGGAGAAACAGGCATCACACCAGTCCATGTTGTGGTCAGGGCTAAGGCTGAAGTGACATTTCTGATGCCAGTCTGTTGATGCCATTGAACTCCCAGAGGAGAATCAATGTACTGGGGAATGCAGCCTTTTTCTTAGTTTGGTTAGATGGACTCAGCATCATACTAAGGCACAAAATAAACAGAGAAACTCAATTTGACACCAAAACTGTAAAAACAGAGCTGAAAATGGAAATGAAGGTGATTCTGTGTTGAAAAACAGGATTCAGCATGAAAAAGAGCTAAAAAGTGTCAGTGAACTGAGGATACAAATGTTGACGAGTAGACTTCTGTTGCTCCCACAATGTGCCTTCTATGGTGGGAAAACGAAACTGAGGAAGGAGGGGCTGGTGTCAGTTACTGGCTTCCTGGCATGCATGCCGTCAGTTTGTTGGTCATTTGGGTGGCATCATGCATCCAATGTCATCCCTTGTAGCTGCAGAAGATTTTCTCCCACACAAGGTCCTAGTGTCATTGACCTAGGGCCCACAAGTGGGAAATGAATGGTGAAGATTGATTCTTGAAGGATCTGAAGAAGCCATTCTGGAGTAATTAGCATCACGGTTATTTGGTCATTCCATTTCTTAAGGACTAGGAGAAATGGGGAGAAGGCATACAGGAGACCCCTTGTCCAGGACCATGTGAATGTGTCCTTGCAAAGTACTTCTGAGGGAGATAGATACAAAGTGGTTTCAGCTTCCTGTTTTCTCTGAAGGCAAACAGGTCCACTGAATGAGTTCTGCAGATCAAGAACCCCCAAAGACACCACCTACAGATGCAGTGATCACATGGGATGTATTGCTCTCATGATGGAGTGTCCATGAGCTTGTTGTGCTCCCTAAAAACACAGACTGCCTTAAGGGCCGCCTTCACAGGAGCAAATCAAGATGATGTCTGCAATGTCTTCCTACAAGACAGAAAAGAAATGTATGATGCTGTGCTTGTTCCAGCAAAATATGGGGTTGTGGTGCTTGTGTTGACCCAGACAACAAGACCCTTGACTAGCAGAGAAGTGTGACAGTGCCAGGCGGACTGCATGGAGTTCCTGCAGGTTGATGTGCTGCTAAGATTTGCTCGGACACTACATACCATGCACTCTGTAGTCCAAAGATACACTCCCTAACTCATTAGATATTTCTGTTGTTAGGTGACTGCAGGTTCCAGCTGGACAAATGGAATTCCCTCCTAAAGGATTGGTGGTGGCAACCACCAGAGGGTTGTGTTCAATATAAGCAGGGTCACTCAAATCGGGAGATGCAGGGCTGAGTATGTCTGGACCCACTGTCACCCCAGTTCTCACTGTGAAGTTCTCATGTGATGAGGGCCCAGTAGACCACAGCAATGGTAAAGGCCATGAAGCCCAGGATTCTCTCAAAGATCTACTGTTATGGTAAGTATGTAAATGAAAATTATGTACCTATCATAATTCTTGATCTTCTTGGATGAAGTCTCCACCACTCATTCACACTAATGGGACTACGCCGGAGGTGCTAGGACCAAGCAGGAGACAAAATATTCAGGAGGTCTGCACTGAGGTAGGACTGTGCATGCACAGTGCTGCAAGACCAGCTTATGGCCATATAGGCTACCTTGGTGTCGACTCCTCCAACTGCCTCAGTACCTTTTTACTGAGGAGGTGCAACGTAAACTTAGTGAAACTAACCCTATGTTGGTCATAAGATAGTCTGAATGACCCATTTAAGAAGGGTCAACACAAAAGAGTCTTCACAGCCCAGACATTGAGGGAGTGAAGACCAAAACAAGATAAGTGAGCTCGGGGATGGAGGGAGGTAGGATGAGTGGTGGAGACTTCATCCAAGAAGATCAAGAATTACAGTAGGTATGTAATTTTCATACCTTCTCTGGACATAAAGCCTCCACCACTCATTCATACTAATGGGAGAGTACCAAGCTAAAATCATCCCCTGAGAAGGGCGGCAGGAGAGAGGAGCTCACTCAGGACAAAGTCCATTAAGGACTGTCCTGCCAAATGACGGATGCTGTCTGGCATGGACATCCAAGGTGTAGTGCTCACAAAGGTGTGCACAGAGCTCCAAGTAGCTGCACTGCAGATGTCTGCAATGGACATGTTCTGTATTTCTGCCAGGGATGCACGACTGCTCTGGTAGAATGGGCGAACCCTGCCTTTCAGCTTGACCTGCGCCATCGAGTAGCAATGGTGGAGACATGCTACCAGCCACGCCGAATACACCTGATGGCAACAGGTTGACCAGCTGGCCATGCTGAACAAGACAAAGAGTTGCTTGGACTTGAAGATCTCTTTCATTCTGTTGATGTAGAACCACAAAACTCTCTAAACATCCATAGAATGTAGGGTACATTGCCCTTCATTCTGGACATTCGCAAAGTAGGTCAGAAGGACTAAGGGCTGGTTCAGATGGAATTCCGAGACTACTTTTGGAAGAAATTTAGGGTGAGTCTTGGAACTACCTTGTCCTTGTGAAATACTGTATAAGGAGGGTCTGTGACCAGGGCATGTATTTCGACACTCTCAAGAGTGGAAGTAATGGCTAGCAAGGAAGGCAGCCTTTCAGGTCAGGAACTTCAACTTGCAGGTTGCTAGAGGCTCGAAGGTTTACGAGTGAGCATGTCTAGCACAAGGTTGATATCCCAAGCAGCTACCAATCTCCTGACTGGTGGCCTAGTGTGCAGGATACCCTTAAAGAACCTCTTAACCTATGGGTAGCTGAGCCATCGACATGTTGTGGATAGGCTCGTGATAGTTTCAAATTGCAGAGATGTACCTTCACCGTTGAGTAATGTAGCCCTGTATTTGATGACTCTAGCAGATACTCTAAGACTTTGTTTGGTGGGCAAGAAAAGGGTCCAGGGAGGACTTTCATACCAGATGGAGAATCGTTCCACTTCATTGTGTAAGTTTTCCTAGTGGATGGCTTACACGCTGCTAGGAGAATGTCTGAGACTCTACAGGAGATGTCAAATCTACCCACTTCTATCTCAAGAGCCAAGCGTGAAGATGAAGAGACTTTAGGTTGGAATGGACCACTGGGCCCTGGGTCAGAAGGTCCATTTGAAGTGGTAGTTGTCTCAGTGGAACTTGATAATCTGTTGATTAACAGAAACCAACTCTGACGAGGCCAGTATAGGGCATTGAGGATCATTCTGCCTCCCTGTGCCTCTAGCTTGAGCAGCACCTTCTGAATTAAAGGAAAAGGAGGACATTCATACAGAAAGCATCTTGTCCACTCAAGTCTGAATGCATCCTGATAGAAAACGCCAGGTTCTGGATTTCTGGAGCAGAATAGAGGCAGTTTTGCACTGAGTGGGGACGCAAAAGGTCCAGGTCTGGTGTGCCCCACTCTTCAAGAGCGATTGCATGACATTTGAATCAAGAGACTACTCATCTGGATCCACCTCCGTTCTGCTGAGATGATCCGCTAGATCATTCTGGACTCCAGGATTAGGGCTTTGTGTTCCAGGCACCATTCTCACACTCTCATGCTTCCCTGCACAGAGGGTAAAAGTGTGCTCCACCCTGCTTGTTGATGGAGTATATAACTGCTTTGTTGTCTGTTTGAAGGAGAATTACTTTGTGACAGAGGATGTCCTTCAGGGCTCGGACAGCGCATCTACAGCTCTCATTTCCAGGACATTTATGTGTAGTTGAGACTCGTCCTGATTCCACAGACCCTGGGTGCAGAGATCCTGACAGTGAGCTTCCCAGCCGATTAGAGATGCATCTGTGGTGATGGTGATCTGTGTCTCCTGTGGAGCAAAGGAAAAGCCTTGAAGAAGGTTGTCTTGAGTCCACCAGGTGAGCGACCCTTTAGAGGTTCCGGCACTTTGATGCAACGGATGTGTGGTTGGCGACCACTGAATACTGAGCATCCAATGAGTGGTTCTCATATGAAGATGAGCCAGAGGCATCGTGAACACTGATGATGTCATGAGACCCAGCATCCGTAGAATCGAGAGAGCTCGAACTGAGTTGTTCTCTTTGATGAAGTGAACCATCTGGAGGATATCATTTCTCCTGTCCTCCGGAAGGAAGGCCCTTGCCTTGGAGGTGTCCAGGAGGGCTCCAATGAGGAGGAGTTGTTGGGAGGGCTGCAGCTGTGATTTTTTGAGGTTCAACAGGACTCCATGGATGTGAGAAACTTGGAAGCCATGACAACTGCTTTCTGTGTCCCTTTTCTGGAGGAGCTTAGCAGCCAGTCATCCGGATATGGGAATACTTGAATTCTGAGTTTCCTAGATGCGCTCAAGTAGTACTGCAAAGCACTTTTTAAAACCTGAGGCGCCAAGGACAGCCCAAAGGTCAGGACTCTGAGTTTGTACTGCTGACCCAGGGCCACAAATCAGAGATACTTGTGACTTGGGTGCACAGGGACATGTTGGTAGGTGTCCTGCATGTCCATGAAGGCCAGCCAATCATTTTGTGACTCAGAGGTAGAAGCGCATTGAGTGATATCATCTGGAATTCCTCCTTGAAGAGGAATTTGTTTAACTTCCTTAGGTCTAGATTGGAGTGCATACCACCCGTTTTCTTTGAAACTAGGAAGTAATAGAGTAGAATCCTGTGTCCCATTCCTCCTGCAGAACTACTTCTACTGCCCTGATGTTCAGAAGGCCTTGAATCTCGGAAGCAAGGAGGTCTGACTGAGTGATAGACAGTCTGGGCTGTCATTTGGGTGGATGATCCAGAGAGGTATCGGAAAATTCAGAGAGTAACCCTCAAATTATCCTGAAGACCCATTTGTCTGATGTGACTGACTTCCACTGGTTGTAAAACTAAGTCAGATGCCACCCTACTGCTGAAGAGTCCCCCTTGGACAGCTGAGGTGGGACCTGGGCTGGACTTTGACAGGTAGCACTAGGCGCCTTCTGCTGTATTTTCTTTTGTGGCTGGGGAGCTTGGTTCTTGTTGAAGCCTCCTCTGCCTTTACCACAAAAGGACTGACAGTTATGAAACTGCCGATGGGTTCCACCCTGTTGGGCAGCAGGGGCTGGTCTGGCTGCCTTAATGGCAGTCCTAGTTTTCTGAGTGGCTTCCAATGCCTGCTCCTCCTGTAGGCCAAACAGATAAACTCCATCAAATGAAAAATTCATGACTCTCTGTTGATCATCATTTGTGAACCCAAGTCCGTAATCATGAGTGTCGGTGCATATCCCAGTTGCTGCTGCCCTAGAGGCAGTGTAAAAGGCATCCATAGCAGCCTTAAGTTGCTGATTATTGGACTCAATGCTCTAGTAATAGTATGGAGAAGCTCTGAACTAATGTTCGACTCCAGAAGAGCCTCCACAGAGGTTTTAGCGAATGCCAGAGGGTATATTCATATTGTGAGAAATAGCCCTGGTAGCTAGCAATACACATTCCTAGGGTAGCAGCGGTGAAGACTCGCTTCCCCAAGGTGTCAGTCTTCTGGGATTCTTTATTTATTGGACAAGCAGAGACTCCTGAGGAGAATGACTTTGTCATTTTCTGCCAAGACCACTATGGCATCTACAAAGGCTTGAGAGGCCAGGATTGGTCAATTCTTGGGGAGCATACTTCCTGTCTATGGACTTGGCCATGGAAGGAATATGATGCCAGACTGTCCCACACCATCTGTGAAAGAGTCTCAAAGAGGGCTGTACCAGAGGTGTCAATTCCACAGAGATTTCCAGGACATGCAGATATTGAAGGCACAATAACTTCCCAGGATCAACCTCTGAAGTCTGGAGAGAGATGGTGGAATTCATATTGTTCAGGAGAGATTTAAAGGATAGGTCCTTGATCAAAGGTTCTGCTGAAGTAGAGGGCTTATTTTCCACTCCAAAGGATGAATCTTCATCAAAGTTGTCTCCTAATCGCAGATCAGGATCAGGCTCAATATCATCTCCTACTAGCCCAGGAGGGATAGTATACAAAGGAAAGGGAGAGAGAGCAGGAGGAGGTGCTCCTCAAATCAAGTCAAAATCCTGGCACCCATGACGGCATTGAAAAGGGTGCTGGAGGCAATGCTGCCAAGACCGAGTTGATTGAGGCACTGTGCGAGTGCCTGGAGACCACAACTCAAACCCTGGGGCACCTGGCTGAAGATCTGAAAAAATGAGTAGGAGAAGGTAGTACCTGTGCTGGCCCCTGTGCCACAGCCATGTGAGGAGGAAAGGAGAAAAGCACAAGAGCACAGCGTTGACAGCATCAAAGGTGCCACGTGACTAGGCTGACCCAGCCACCCCACCCTTGGTCCAAAGTCCCCAGGCCCAAGGGCCCTCGGGTTGGCTCTGGAGGCACAGGAAGTTGGGACAACTGCTGAACCCACTGCTCCATAAGAATGGCCCAATGATGAAACTGCTCACTGGAGGACCTCCAGGGGCGGGAGGGCCACGAGTCGAATGCCGGCCATCATGAACCGAGGCCGCAGGAGTTGGGATCAGCCTCCTGTCCCCCACCGACGATCTTCATGCAGATGTATCAGAGGGTGACCTCAAGTGGTACTGTTTCTTCTTCAACTGATGGGACAAAGAAGTACTCGAGGCCAAGCGGTGCTGGGTCCCCGATGAAGATCGGGAATGGGTCTGCTTTCATTTGTGCTTTTGGGAGGACTGCCCTTCCTCCTGAGCACCGGACTACCCATAGTCAGACCCCCTCCATAGAGGGCAGTGGACTGGACCCAGCCCTGCTGCTGAAACAGCTTTCATGTGAAGCCTCCCTATAGTCGCTGGCCCAGTTCATGGTTGACCATGAAGGCGGGCTGAAGAAGACTTTCTGTTCTTTCGCTGACTAAAAGAAAAATTTTTTTAAAATAAATAAATAATGAATATACTAAAACTTAATCAAATACTGAACAACTATGCTGCTGTCATACTGTTGTGAATATTTGACTCTGGTGGGCAAGCAACATCATTACTGAAGCGCACTTTACAACGGCGAAAAAGGAACTGAGGTGGTTGGAGGGTCGATGCTGAGGTAGCCTATATGGCGCGAGTGGGTCTTGCAGTGACATATGCAATCCTACCTCAGCACCGCCCTCCTGCAGATTTTTGGCTCCTGCCCAGTCTTAGCACCTCTGGCATAGTCCCATTAGTGTGAATGAGTGGTGGAGACTTTTATGTCCAGGAAGATCTGTTCCATCTTCTTCGAGGATATCTCTTTCATCAGGCCATACCTATGGAATGAGTCCCAAGCAGTACTGACAGAGAGACAGTCTGGGTGGCTGGAGGCTACAGACCTAAGAAAGAAGACCTCAAAGCACAGCGAGGCTAAAGCCTGCCCTTCTTCTAGAGGCAATGTCCAGGCTGTAGTGTTTAGAGAAAGTGTGGACTGTACTCCTATAGTTGCAGCAGCACAAATTTCCACAGCTGATACATTCCTGAAACAGGCAACTGAAGTGGCCATGTCTCTGGCTGAATGGCCACAGACAACCCCAGGATGTTCCTTACTATACTTCCTATAACAAAAAGTGATACAATTGGCCAACCATCTAGACAGGCACTGTTCAGAACTGGGTATGCCCTCATTTCCAAGGAGACAACAAAAGCTGCAAGGACTTCTTGCAGTCCTTCATATGATGAACATGATACCTGAGTATTCTATGTACATCAAAGTATGGAGCAATGCTTCCCTGGATTGGCATGCTCAGAAAAATTAACTGATAGGTGGATAGTTTGATTCAAGTAAAGTCCATAAAGACACAGTGTCTTTTGGAAAATTGGAGACTCACACGTAAGAGCCTGAAGTTCTGAAACCCTTCAAGCAAAAGTAATATCAACTAAAATAATGCTTCCAAGAAAGGAAGTGTAAACTAAGTCACAGCTGGCTCAAAAAGAGCCAAGAGAGATTCTCTAGCACAAAATTAGGTCCCAAGCCAGGACTGGATTGCAGATGGAGAGGTTTCAAGGTCAAGATGCCTCTCAAGAACATATGGAGCACCACTAGCTTATCCACCAACGGCCATCAACAGGCACATGGAAAGTTGAAATGCAGCCAAGTGCACTTTGATAGAAGTATGCAGTCCTGCATCTGACAAGAACACCAATACTCTAGAATCTGATTCACTGGGCAACTGAAGGATCCAAGTGATGAGAAGCTGCCCACAAGAGAACTGCTTCATGGAATAGGTGGTCCTGGTGGAGGGCTTCCTGGCAGCCACCAGGACTTCAGCCATCTTTGGGACACTCCAAACCTCACAATGGCTATGTCAAGAGCCAGGCATGCAGATGGGGTGACCTAAGGTCCAGATGGACCATGGTTCTCTGTTTCATGCGATAACAATCCTTGCACAGGGGTAGGGGTACTGGGGGTTCAGTCAGAAAAGGCTGCACTCATGGACCAGGTGATGCTGTGAAAATACTTTGGTTTTCCATTCCACACTTAATGTGTCACGAAGCAACCCCGAGGAGGTCAGGTCCACTGAGCTCACAGTGCCTACCTTTAAGTGCAATCTGTGATGGGGGGACAGGGATACCCTCCTCATCCTTTTTGAATGCTCGCCGAGGTCATGACTGCACCTCTGCCATGAGGATCCAGGCTGCTCCTCTAGCTCTGGATAAGTGCACAATACCAGTCTTGAGTATTGTGGCCAAATATGAACTCTTTCCTGGCTATTACACAAAGGAGGAAGACCCAGGCATCACACTCTTTGGGGTAGCAGTGTAAGTCTGATTTGGCCTTCTCCCTACAGGAAATGCAACAGCTTGGTTCAAAATCCTGCAGACTTGTATGCAACTCTGGTATTCTCCCTATCCTTACAAATGTCACTTACAGACCCTCTTCTTGGTTTGGTTGCTTATGGTGGCCCCTATAAGCAAGTAACAGTTGTCACAGATTATTAATACTGTTTGCACAATCTACACACAGAGAAAGTCTCAGGCAGAATTTCTTTTGCAAAACAAACGTTTATATACTAATTTAGGTTACAGTACAAGAAACAGAATGGAAAATAATATACAGAAAATGCATTAAAACGTGTCAGATAAGTCTACCTTCGGTATGAAGATTTCAAAGTCCAGAGAGTCACTGGTTTGCAAAATAATAGTCTTTCTTTTAGTCCTTGGCAGCCACACTGGTCTCAGCAGTTTGGCTTATTGTGTTTATCAAGCAGTGTCCAGATGAATATGTGTGTTCAAATGCCCTGAGCTGGGGCTATTTATATACCTGTCTGCAGATGAAGGCTGGCCCTTCCATTTTAGGCCACCAGGTGTTACTCTTGCACTTCCCCAACACAAAGTTCTGCCTCAATAATTAACCAGTAACATGACTGTCAAAGTCAAAACGTTGATGTCTCAGTATAGCACCTTATATGCTAATTCACAGTGTCTTGTTAGAATTTCACACAGGTCTGCTAGAAGAATGTTTTCTTTCCTGTTACCTCATAAAATATGTTATACTGTAATAGTTTCCTAGGACAAAGCATTCGCCTTTGAAGTGTATGGTCCATGACAGGAAAATGGATTCTGGCATATTTCTGTTAAAAAATGGGGAATGAAATTGCAATCCCTGTCAAGCAGATGGCCTGCAGGTCATAGAAACATAGAAACTGTTAGCAGATAAGGACCACTAGGCCCATCCAGTCTGCCCGTAGAGGCCCTACATATTGTATGTGGCCACTGACCCTATGTGATCAATGGCTTTTCATCACCCCTCCCTCTCAAGCTTCCCCTGTGCCTGTCCCAGGCATGCTTAAACCCTCTACTGTACTTGCCCCCACTACCTCCTGTGGCAGACTATTCCAAGCGCCGACTACTCATTCTGTGTAGAAAAACTTCCTCACATAACCTCTTAATCTACCCCTTCCAATTTCATATTAGCCCTTGTTCTAGTACTTTTCTACATTGGTAAAGGTCCCCACCTGCACCTTGTTTATGCCCTTGAGGTACTTGAAAGTTTCAGTCATGTCCCCCGCTGTCTCCTCTCCACCAGTGAGTACATATTGAGGTCCCTTAGTCTCTCCTCATGTCTTGTGGTGCAAGCCTCCACCATCGTTGTTGCCCTTCTCTGGATAGTCTCCACCTTATCTATGTCCTTGCAGGGTGTGGCCTCCAGAACTGCTCGAGTACTCCAGGTGAGGCCTTACCAATGTTTCATACAATGGCATCACCATCTCCCACCTCCTGTTAGTGATACCACAGCCTATGCACCCCAGCATGCCACTGGCCCTCTCTCTGTTACCTTTGTGCACTGCTTTGATACCTTAAGGTCATCAGAGATGATAACCCCTAGGTCCCTTTCCTCTTTGGTGACAGTCAGCTCCTCCCCCAACCGTAGCTCTCTCCAGGGTTCCCTCAACCCAGGTGCATTATTTTGCACTTCTTTGCATTGAACCTCAGTTGCCACATCTCCGACCATCTTTGAAGCTTCTCCAGGTCCCTCTTAATTTTCTGCACCCTTCTGGAGTATCCACCCTGTTGCAAATCTTGGTGTCATTTGCAAACAGGCAGACCTTTCCTTCCAGCCCCTCTGCAATGTCACTAGTGAAACATTGAACAGGACTGGTACACACGGATCCCTGTGGTACCCCACTGGTCACCCTCCCAGATTGTATCCTATTTACCACCACCTCTGTCTCCTGTCTGTTAACCAATTCCTAACTCAGTTCACCACCTTGTCTTTCATGACCAGACTACCCATCTTGTTAATCAGCCTTCTATGTGGGATGGTGTTGAAGGCTTTGCTGAAATCTAAGTAGGTGACATCTACCGCCTCCCTGATTTATTTCTTAGTCACCCAATCAAAAAATCTATTAGATTAGTTTGACATGACCTTCCGCTGTAGAATCCATGTTACCTCAGATCCCGAGCACCGCTGGATTCCACAATTGCCACTATCCTTTCTTTTCAGTAGTGTCTCCATGATCTTTCCCATCACTGAGGTGAGGCTGACTGGCCTGTAGTTTCCTGCCTCCCACCTACTGCCACTTTTGCGCAGTGGGACTACATGTACCCTCCTCCAGTCCTCTGGAACAACACCTGTGTTGAGTGACTATGAACAGGGCCACCAGAGCTGCTACTAGTTCCCTTCACAGCTCCTTTAATATCCTTGGGTGGATACTGTCTGGCCCTATGGCCTTATCCATTCAGCTTTGTGAGTTCTTCCAGAACTCTCCACTGTGAATGGACTGGTGTCCACTTCTCCCCCATTGCCTCTGCAACCCAACTGTGGTCCTTGACCCTTCCCTCCTTAGTGAATATTGAGCAGAAGTATTTGTTCAGCATTCCTGCCTTGTCCCGATCCCCTTCTCCCTTTGAGCCTCACAATTCCGCTTTTTCTTCTTTCACTGATGTTCCTATGAAATGCCTTATCCCTATGTTTATAGACCATGCTGAGCTCTTTTCTGTCTGCACCTTCACCCTCCTAACAGCCTTCCTGCTTCCCTTAGACATTCAAGGTACACCTCCCAGTCCTCCTCCATTTGGCCCTTATATTTCCTGAAACTCAGTCTTTTAGCCTTGACTTTGTATCCCACCCTCTGGAGAACCATAGTGGTTTCCTTCTTTTCTTTGGCCACAATCCTAACGCATTGGTTTGTTATATCCACTATGGCTCCTTTCAGTTACTCCCATTGTTCTTCCACCCCCTCTATTACCTTTCCCTTCCCCAGGACTGCTTGTATAGATCTACTCATTTCGTGAAATCTATCCTCCTGAAATCTAATACTCTTGCCTTTGTGCGCTTAATTGAGTCCATGTCTCCATGTTGAACCACACCATGTGGTGATCACTGGAGCCCAGCTGCCCTTCCACCTGTATTTCTTCGACTCTGTTCTCACTGGTCCATACGAGGTCCAGAATGGATTCTGTCCTTGGTTGGTTCATGCACCAGCTGTCTGAGTCCAACCCCTGCAGGGATTCCAAGATTGCTTCTGGTCAGTTGTGCCACCTGGGTGTCCAATCCATACATCGCATATTGAAACTCAGTAGCAGGATTTCACCTTTAGCTGCCATGTTATGTGTGTTCTCCACTAGTTCCTTGTCTACTTCCTCCCTCTGTGCCAGAGGAATGTAGATCACCCTGTGCATATTGCTGTTCCATTCCCTGGCTCCAGGGTGACCCACATTATCTCAGCCTCCCATCTTCCCTGAACTTCTATAGCCATTATACCATCTCTGATGTACAGGACCACTCCCACCCTTTTACCCTTCCTGTCCCTCCTGAACAGTGTATAGCCTGGTACATTGACTTCCCAGCCATGACTAGCAGAGTACCACGCCTCTGTTATTGCTGCTATGTCAAGGTCTGCATCTGCCAACAAGGCCTCCAGGTCTGGAACCTTATTTCTAGGCTACAGGCATTCAGTAGCACTACCTTCTATGTTTTATGGTCTGCCCTCCCTCTGTTCTTATTCTCCTCTCCAGTGTCTTTCCCCACCCCAATTTCCTTTTCTATGTGATCTTCCCCCCCATGTATACATTCTTCACCTGCCTGTCCCTCCCTGCTTTAGCTGTTCCTGTAGTCAACTTATGTTCCTGCATGTTCCCATGGAGAGGTGTTTTAAGCCTCCTGACCCTCCTGGTTTCCCTTGGCCAGTTTAAATGCTCACAGCTGAAGCATTTAAACTTCTCACAAAGGACCGAGGTCCCTTCTTGAACAGATGCAGACCATCCTCCTTATATAAGCTTGCATCTGCCCAGGTCAGGCCCCAGTCCCTATGAATCCAAAATCCTCCCTTCCACACCAATCCTTCAACCAGGAGTTGAAGGTATGGATGATGGAGTGCCCTAGCTTTCCTGTGCCCTGGACAGGTAGCACCTCCAAAATGAGACAGAGCATGCTATCTGTTTCTAGGTTTCCCAGCTTCTTGAAATCCTCCTGGACCTCTGGCTAACTCCACCCTTCTCCTGGCCAGGACATTGGTCCCCAGGTGGACAATGACATCCAGCTGCTCCCTCCTAGCTATTGCTGTAGTGATCCCATGGATTGCTTCCCATCCCTCCACACAGTGCTTCCTGGGAGGCACTTGACCTCTCTCTCTTCCCCCTGCTAGGTGTCCTCAACTCCACTCCCTGGACAATAGAATCCCACTAGAGAAGCTTCCATCCTCTGGGGTCCCTTACCTCCCTTCCATGGGGCTCCATCCTGGAGGACCCTCCCAGCCTTGGGTTCCTGAGTGGGGCTTCCCATTCCTTCATAATAGTGTAGGAGTAATTAAGCAGGACCAGTTGGGAGATGTGCTTTGACCCTCCCTCACCCCTCCTGTGCACACTGTAGTCCAATCACCCTCTTCCCTGGCATTCTTTGAGGTACAGGTTGTGGACCTGGTGGTCTCTGGGTGGGGTGGATGCTACTTCAGCTTGGCCAACTCTGCTTGAGACCAGTAACTCCTCCCTCAGCCCAGATAGGTGCCTGCAGATGGGTCACCATCACAGCTTCCAGAATATCTCTGAAGACAGCTGCTCCACAATCAATGCACTGCACCACTCCCATCTTGTTGTTTTCTCCTCAATCAACTGCCTGCTTAAGACGGCTATTTGTCTCACAAATATTTTTCTTTTGTTTTTGTTATGCTTTCTCTTCACTTACTTCCTGTATGAATGCAGGATGCTGCAAGGTCTATGGGACCCACCCTATAAATGTAGAGCGAGCCCTGGGGTGGGTGGTTTGCAGGGTGGGAGGTGGGACTACACCACAGGCTGTGTCCAAAACAATCAGCTAAGGAATCCTCTGGTAGTGGTCCTCACTCCACTCACCGTAATCCAGACGCAGCCAATTACAAACACACAGTCACAAACTTCATAAGAAGGTCAAACTTTTTTTAATCTAGTTTTTTTCCTAGGTGCCTTTGTGCTGCCACTGGCATGTCTCAGTGGCCTATACATATAAATAGAGTTACAAAATTTTATATATATATATATATATACACACACACACACACACACAAAACAGAATTATATCTAAAAATAAGGGCTAGCAGTCGAGCAGCTTGCCACATCCCCTCCCTCCTAGATTGAATTGTGGGAATCCATCTCTAGGCAGTGTATGATTTTCACAAATTATGTTAACTGCTCTAACTGGCAAGATAGCCCATCTGCATTGGCAGTGGGTAATGGTCATATCATACCCTATAAGGCAATGCTCCACCTTAAGGGAAGACCATTCATCTTACCCATCTGTGTCAGCCACACCAGGAGTTATGATCGGTAACTAACATTCAAAGTGCCTCCTGTAGAGGGTGGCTCTAATGTCTTCAGGGCTCATACCAGTGCAAGGCATTCCTTTTCAACTGTGGAATAGGCCTGTTCTGGAAAAGTAACTTTTGCTAAGGTACACTATTGGGTAATCATTCCATTTTAGTTATAGGTCTGACCAAGGACTACTTCAATCCTACATCTGAGGCATCTGTCTGGACTACAAATGGCTTACTGTAATCTGGACTGGCCAACACGGGCACTGCCAGTACCTCCTTTAGCCATCTGAGCTCATTCACAGGCCACAGGCTGGCTCCCATTGGACCTTTTGGGTATTCTCTTCTTTAGCAGGACAGAAGGGAGCTGCCAGGGTACTGTAATTTGGTACAAACTGATAGTACCTAGCTGTCCCTAGGAAACTCCGAACCTGCTTCTGGGTTTCAGGCCTGGGCCATGCTTCTATCACCTCAAACTTGGCTCAATTGGGACAAAACTGTCCCCGCCATACTACATGTTCTAGGTATGCCACCTCTGCCATGGCCACCTGGCACTTTTCTGCCTTGGCAGTGAGCCCTGCCCTCTGTACCCTGCCCAACACTTTCTTTCAGGTGGGACAGGTGTTCCTTCCAACTGGCACTGAAGATGGCAATATCATCCATGTACACACTGTGTGACTCTTTAGTACCATGTAACACCTGGTTGACTAACCTTTGGAAGGTGGCAGGAGCATTCTTCATTCCAAAAGGCATTACCCCTGAACACAAATAATCCTACTGAGAGATGAAGGTCAACCTCTCTAGCTCTGGCAGTTAACTCCACCTGCCAATACCCTTTGTGAAGTCAATTGTGGTAGGTATGTCGCCTCTTCCCAATTTGCCCAGCAGTTCATCCATCCATGGCATTGGTGGGCGTCCAGACTTGGACTGTGTTGAGTCCACAACAGTCCACACAAAAGTGAGTAGAGCCATCCAGCTTGGGAACGAGGAATACAAGTGAGGCACAGGGCTCTGGGATTTCTAGATTACCCTATATCCAGCATTTCCTCCACCTCCCTCCTAATGTCCCTTAGGATGGTCTCAGACACCGTAGGCTGTCCACCGTATGGGTGCCTGCATCCCTGTGTCTACATCGTGTGTTGCTAAGGGTGTCAAGTCCAGGCTTGGCCACAAACAAAGGGGCAAAGTCTGCTAAACCTCCTCACTTCCTGGGCCTGTTCTGAGTCAATTGGGGTGACAGTGTGATTGCCTCCACAGAGGACTCCCACTTGCTTTCCTCCAGCAAGGCCAGTAGGGGTCTTCTTTGTCAGTCCCTCCCCAGGACTACACACTGCAATACCATGTCTGCCCTATTTGCATATGGCTTAGAGATCCTGGAACTCTTGTGGGGATGGAAAAGGAGTGGGGGATAGAGACAGTCAGAACCAGGAGATGCCCTGGGAAGAAATGGATACAGGAGTGAGGTTTACCTTGCCTTTGTGCTGCCACTGGCATGTCTTGTGGCCTATACATATACACAGAGTATATACACACAACAGAATTATATCTACAAATAAGGGCTAGCAGCCAGGCAGCTCACCACAATGTGTACCATTACCATACAAAGCACAATACTGCCAGAGAAAACTCAGCAAGTAGTGGGGTTCCCACTGCCAACTGCTGCAGTAAGGGAAACCAGATCTGAAGAGGGCAAAGAGAGCCATTAGAATTGTATCTCCTCCATTTGGAGTTTGATTAGCACCCTCTGAATCAGAGGAAGGGGGATAAGGAACCTCCCTTTCCAAGAGAGGGACAATGTGTCTCACCAGATAACTCCAGGACTTGGAATGAGCGAGCAGAAAAGTAGCAGTTTTGAGTTGAGTCGGATGCAGAAAGGTCAATCTCTGATGATCTCACTGGTCGAACAGCTCTTCACCACCGAGATCATCAGCTCCCACTTGTGAATTCTGGACTCGCACCTGTTAGCCTATCTGCCAGGATGTTTTGAGCACCTGGAACATGGACAACTGACAACACTAGACCGTATTTCTAGAGCCCAGTACTAAACTCATCACTTCCATGCATGCACATGGGGTAAAATGAGTCCCTTTGCTTGCTTATGTAGTGTACTGCACTGATCTTATCTGCTTGTGCCAGCAGATGCCTCTGGAACAGATGGTTTTGGAAGGCTTGCAGAGCATAAGAATGGCCGTCCATCTCTAGGATGTTTATGTGGAGGGAGTCTCCACCTAGTCCATGTTCCTTTTGTCTGATGAGGTCCCATATGTGCCCCCAGCCCAACACCAAAGCATATATGGTGAGAATCTGCTGGAAGGGAAGGAAAGGAATGAGGAAGGAACCCTTTCAGGAAACTGCTGGGTTCCATCCACCACTGGAGCACCTTTTGGACAGAAGTAGTTACTAGAACCTGTTGTTCTAGATCATCAGTGTGCTGATCCCACTGGATTCTTAATGTTCACTGAGGGATTACCATGTGCAGCCTGGTCAGGGGTACTGTGACAATGGCTGGTGACATCAGGTCCAACAGTGTCAGGAATGCCCTGGCTTGAAATGCCTGCTGTTATTAAGCAGCTGGGTCTGTGCCATGAGGTGCTCCGCCTGTCCTGGGGCAGGAAGGCTAAGCCCTGAGTAGTATCCAGTACTGTCCCTATAGACTCCAGATGCTGACAAAGGGCCAAGACTGACTTGGGCAGATTGACCCAGATCCCTAGGGTTTTGAACAGTTGTCTGGTATGTGCTAAGTTTTGAGACAGTTACTCTTGGACTGAGCTTTGAGCAACCAGTTGTCTAGACAGGGGAGACATATAGCCTCTTCTCCTGAGAGTTGCTGCCGCAACTGACAAGCATTTGCAAATACCCATGGCACAGACAATAAGCCAAAGGGTAATACCCTTAGACTGGTGGTGCTTTCCGGAACAGGAATCTGACGATTTCCTGTTGGGGGCAAATTGATATGCAGGTAAGCATCCTGCATGTCCACAAGAGCATACCTAGTCCCATTTTTGCAGGAGGGGCAGTAGGCCTTGCAGAGTGACCATCCAGAACTTCTTGTACTGAATACAGATGTTCAGATCCCTCAGATCCAGAATGTGCCATAAGTTCTCTGTGGATTTGGGACTAGGAAGACATTAGAATAGAACCCTTGCTTCTTTGTTCCCAGGGAACTAGTTTTGTGGCCCTCTTGTGCAGCAGTGTACATACTTCATCTAGTAGCACTGGTACATGGTCTGGAGGATACGCTGAGGGAATTGGTGGAAGGTCTGGAGGCAACTCCAGAAATTCTAGAGCGTGGCCCTGTTCTATTAACTGCAGGACCCAAGCATCTGTTGTAGCCTCTCTCCACTCTTCCAGGTGTGGAGGGCAACCCCCACCTCCAGATTTTGTACTGAAGAGTGGGGGTCTAATAAAGAGTCATGATGAAGTAGATCCGCAGCCACAGGTGCACCTCCATGGGCTTTGGAATGGGTACTGTGGAGGAGGCTGGAGCTGGCAAAGCTGCTCTGCTTTTGCTTTGTTGCTCAGCTCCTGACCTAGGTCTACTGGTAGTCCTCAGGAAAGGGCACCCTCTGCCTACTTGTGTGTGGTAGAGGGAATGAACTGATCTTAGGGTCCTTCCAGAAGCTTGCAGGTCAGAGAGGATATCCTGCACATCTGCCCCAAAGAGCTTGTATCCTCTGAAGGGGGATTCATAATGGATTGCTGGACATCACTAGCAAAGCCTGTCACCCTCAACCAAGAATGCCTTCTTAGGCAGATGCCAGTCACAGCTGCTCTGGCTGATGCATCTGAAATGCTGTGGGTAGACCTTAAGAGGTGTTTACCTCACGCCAGCCCCAGTCTGGAGAGCCTTGAGCATCTCCTGCTTCTGGGGACCCTGCCTTTTTCTAGAGAGTGTTCTGGTATTTAACCATGTGGGCCTGATAATTTGCTATTCTGAGGCCCAGTGTGGCAGAAGCAAAGGTTCTCTTTCACATGAGGTCCAGTTTTCTTGACTCTTTATTTGGGAGAGAGAACTGAGATATTTAGGCACCTTAGGCTTATCATGGGCTGTGTTTATCATACGAATCAACCTCAGGTTAGCTTGTGAAAAGGGCTTTCCTCTGGGGGCTGGTACAGCTTGTCTGACTTTCTGGGTGTGGCAGGGATCAAGCTTGGTCTGTGCCAGGCAGCAAGGGTGGCATCCTCTAGTGCAGCCAACAGAGGAAGAACGACAAGAGGTTGAGAATCGGGCAGCTCCAAAATTCTACCAAATTTCTCCTAGTGATGGTCTTGTTCTTCAGCATCAAACCCCATAGCAGTTTGGAGCTGCTTCATCATAGAGATGAAGGAGGGTCTTCATAGTATACATTGTAGAGTTCTCTCTCTCTCCTGGCAGAAATGGTGGAGCCAGACCTATCAGATGTGCTCTCATCCACATCTTCCTCCTCTTCTTCTCTTGTCAAAGGAGGTCAGGGTTGTATTCCTGATACTTATCAATGGATTCTGAAGGCGAAGGAAGGAAGTGAGGACGCCGATGCCTTGGAGTGTGTAGGTGCATCGACATAGCAGGTGTCAATGCAGGGGTTGGTCTGAGAGGCCTTATCATTGCCATGCCTGCTGTAGGAGGACAGCACTGTCTGCATGTCAACAGTGACTTGCATTGCAGGGCCACCTTGCGTATGTTGATGGGGGTGACTGGGCTCCAACATCAACAAGCTCATCACTGTTGTAGGTAGGTGGCTGAACTCACTGCCAGACGACTTTTGAGGGTTCTGAGGTCTGAGCTGCAGGGCTTGTGATGTTGAAGGGGTGTCAGCAGCCCTGACATCGATGGGCCTTCGCTGGCCGTGGGAGCTCCAGCAGAACTCACTGCCAGAGCTGAACTTGCAGGCTTTAAGGTCTGAGCAACAGGAGGTGTTGTCACTGAAGCGGTCAACGACACTGCAGTGGTTGGCGCCAGTGTAGGAGCGATTGGGAGCATACCGAGGATTTATCTATATTCCACTCTCTCTCACATTGTTTTTGCTTTCCTGAACACTTCTCTCAGGCTCTGAGGACCGGGAGCCCAAGGAATGGGCTGGCGACATGGTGGAGCTCTTGCCCTGGAGCTCTCTCCATTCTGGCTACCTGCTTCTCGAGGAGAAAAGTAAGTAGGGCTTTGACAGCGTTGCCAGGTAGACTGATTAAACTTCAGGCAGATCTCGTGAGGCCTTATCGTCATGGGCCTCTCCGAGATAACACACACAGATGTTGTGATCGCTACTTGAGTAGATTTTTCACCACACCACAGTATTGAAAGAGTTTAGTGGCATTTGTCGATGTACACGATGATGGCAATCACATTAATATAAAATTATGGCTTTTAGGGTGAAAAATAATAAAACTTAGAAAATCGAAAATTTTGCAGTCCATTGTAGTGGCGGTATCTCTGTGGAGTCCAGCTAGTATAGTCAATGACTGGAAAAGAACTGAGAAGGCTGCCCACATTTATATATAGAAGACATCGCCATAAGACATCTTACCTCCTACTCCTAGATTGTTCCCCTCCATATCTACACCTCCTTCTACCTATATTTCTTGTTACAGCTGATCATCTCCTCATTTCTCTCTCTATCCCTTTAACCTTATTTTCGGACCCAACCCTGTCTCTCCTCAGGTCTAATCCATGACTCCTGCACTTATTATTAAACTTTGATGCCATTATTTGTCTTATGTTTGCCAATATTTTGTAACTCCTACTTATTGTTGTCCTTGTATTATCGCTTACAGTATTCCCTCACTTGTTATTACCGTACCCATGTGTGCTGTCGTTCCACTGTTCTTTGTTGTACTCTCGGATCGTGCCTGCAAATAGTTATTTCATGGCTAGTGCACCTACCCGTAAACAAAAACTAAATAAATAAAAATCATGGGGGCCCCTAGTGGACTGCTAGCAAAAACGCTTCCATGTGGTCCTGGCACCTGATGCTATAGTTCCATAGGTGTGTGGCCTGATGAAAGAGATGTCCTCAGGAAGATCTGAGATGCTTAGGCACCTTAGACCTATTATGGACTGCATTTATCACAACTGAATCATTCTCAGGCTAGCCTGTGAAAAAGGCTTTCCTGAGGGGACTGGTACAGCTTTGTTCACCTTTCTGAGCATGGCAGGGATCAAGCTTGGTCCGTGCCAGGCAGTCAGGGTGGCATCCTCTAGTGCAGCCAATAGAAGAGAAATGATAAGAGGGAATCTGGCAACTCTAGAAACTCCACCCAATTTCCCCTGGTGATGTCTTGCTCCTCTGCATCAAACCACATTGCAGCCTGGAATTGCTTCATCATAGAGATGAAAGAGGGGTCTTTAGGAGGGACCTTGGAGTAAATAAGGTGGAGTCCCTCATTCCTGGTGGAAATGGTGGAGCCAGACCTCTCAGATGGGCTCCCCATATCTTCCTCATCTTTCTTTGTAAAAGGAGTTCAGGGTTGTATTCCTGATCCTCCTCGACAAGCCAGGAAGGCCGCAGGAAGGAAGCAAAGATGTTGATGCCAAGGAGTGCACTGGGTGCGCGACCTAGCAGGTGCCGATGCAGGGGCTGGTCAGAGAGGCCCTGTTGTCATCATGTCTGGGTATAGGGAGGAGGAGGAGGCATTATCTCTGCAAAGGAAGAGAGCACCATCTGAATGTCAGTGGTGGCTGCAGTGCAGGGGAGCCTTGCGACTTTGACAAGGTGACTGAAGCCTCAACATCAATGGGCCTTCGATGGCCTTAGTAGGTCTGGTGGAACCCACCGCCAGAGCCGACCTTGTGGGTTCTGAGGTCTGAGTGGCAGGAGGCGTCAATGCTGAAGCGGTTGATGGCACTGGAGTGGTTGGTGCTGAGTGAATCAGTGACTGGAAGAGCACTGAGGGATTTAACCTTACTCACTCCTCTCCTGGTGTTTGTGCTTTCTGAAGATTTCTCTTGGGCCTTGGAAGTCTGCAAGCCTGAGGAATGCCAGCGATGTGCTGGAGCTCTTCTCCTGGAGTCTCTCTCCATTCTGGCTACCTGCTGCTTGAGAAGAAAAACTGTGCAGGGTTGGGTTGGCGGCAGCAACAGGAAGCCTGATTAAACTTCACGCAGATCTGCAGGCCTTAATGCTATGGTCCCTCTCCAAACTAGCATATGCTATGCAGATGCTGTGATCGCCACCTGAGTCAATTTTTCCAACACATCACAGTAACAGAAGAGTTTAGCGTGTCTTTCATCGACATACATGATGACGGAAATCACTTTAAAATAAAGTGACAACTAATAGGGCGAGAACAATAATAAAACTTACTAAAATTTAAGGTTTAGCAGTCAACTGTAGCGGCAGCGCCTCCATAGAGTTCTGCAATGATGGTCGATGGTAGAATAGAACTAAGGAGGGAGCCACCCTTGTTTATATAGTGGATGTTGATGTAAGACATTGACGTGGCAGCCCCTAGTGGACTGCTTCCAAAAGTTTCCATGTGGTCCTAGCACCTGCGAGCTAAAGTTCCAAAGGTGTGGCCCAATGAAAGATATATTCAAGATCACATAATTAAGAATAAGTGTGGGTTTTCTGTTTGTAGTTCTCACTGTGTAAAACTGTTTATTTGTTAAATGTCCTAGTGTTCTTATATTTCCACTAGATTGTGATATATTTTACATTTGCAGTAAATATTTTCTACTTAATATAAATCTGTGACTGCTGTGTTTTAATAAGCATAGGTAATCCATTTTATTGGGAAAAGTCCATGATCTGCTTCTGGAGAGGACTCTATCAAACTTAAAGGTAAACCTACTCTGATACAGAGTAAGGGTGCTGTTACCTGGTGTGATTTGGAGGCTCCAAAGTCTAAAAGGCCTTGTAATGTGTAAGCAAGCATTCAGCCTTGTGCTGTGTGAGCAGGGACATGTGGAGGACCCGAAAGGAGCAGCCCTAAGACAGCTATAACCAGGTTGGTGACACGGTGATAAAGTGAACCACATCATCCTTTGTCATACCACTCAGGGCTTGTGGGAGGTGTACATGGTATGTGACAGTCTGTCAAATTATTAAAAACAGCATTCTGGACTTGACCCAAACACAGCACCACAGACTTGCAACTGGCATTAAACTCATAAATATATCCGAGCTTGAAAGATATATGGAAGGAACTCACAAAACTATAAATTCATGCAAAACACAAATTTGATCCAAAACTTTCTTTTATTTTCCATATTTTCAAATTTGATGTTATTTTGCCAAAGCTTGACTTGCTCTTACAGACACTTATGAAAAATAACAAAACAATTCTTCAGTAGTTGATCATTTAAGTCTACTAGTGATTTCAAAAACATATAGAAAGACATGTTTTATTAGGCTTAGTACATTACTCTTAATCCAACATCAATATCTGCTGCTGAAGTAGTGGATTCTATTTCTCACTAGTGTTGTGTTACTGCTACCAAGACCAGACTTTTTTTTTTTTTTAGAAAGCACGTTTATCTGACTAGAGGATTCTGAGACAATATTTAGTTCAATATACTGGATATATGGCTTTCTTTTGAATGTCTGGAAAT
The DNA here is from genome assembly GCA_016271365.2 of Neoceratodus forsteri. Taxonomy (NCBI): domain Eukaryota; kingdom Metazoa; phylum Chordata; order Ceratodontiformes; family Ceratodontidae; genus Neoceratodus; species Neoceratodus forsteri. Next base: position 699,172,839 of record CM028132.1, read on the forward strand.
GGCCATGTTAGCTGGCAAAAAACAGACAATAAAACCCTGCTAGAATCAGGTACAGGGGATATCTTATTGGGCTACTGGATAACTAAGTATATAAACCTTCTATGCCTCTCCGAGTCTCTTTATCAGGTATGTTCATACCTGAAGACATTATAAAGGTCTTCAAAACTTGTATGCTAACAAGAGCCCAATAAAAGTATCATATCTCCATAACAGATTCCAGCAATTTCTTTTGTTATGGATTCAAAAAGAAGGTAACAATAGAAATGCATGAAAAAATAAATTCAGTGTGCACATGTATTTCCTTAATTTTGGAGTCTGTCTACATTTTTTAAAACACATTTTCTTTGACCTCATTTCACTTTAGGTTAATGGCAAAATGAGCACATTACTACATTACCATATTAGGAACTGACAGTTTTTAATATTGTCTGGACAATATGCTCAGGAAGAACAAATTCCATCATATGTACCATAATTTCCTTTCCTGTTAGCTGCAACATTGTCAGTGGGGAAGTAGGTCATACATATGGGTAATGTGCTCCGCCACTGGTGTAGTGGTACAGCTCAAAAGCTGTGACTTCAGTACAGACCCCAGGAACATGGAACATTCCATCTACAATAGCTAGCACAATTAATTTCTGTCAATGCAGTGTACAAGATACAAACCATCATTGCCCACATTTTTAGTTGAATCTTTGTATAAACACATATCAGAAGAAAAAGGGGAAACAAATTCAGGCCTACCTTGTCTTGCTACATAAGGACCCACATTCGGGACATGAGACTGACTTTCATCCCACATTTGCCCTTAAGACCTCCAACATCAGACACTAGGCTCAAAAGCTTCAAGGAGAGGCCCCACTGACAATGTTGGAGCAAACAGAAAAGGAAATTATGGCAAGTGTGATGGAATTTCTCCATTTTGTATCGCTCCATACTGTCAATGGGGAAGATGTTAATACATATGGGTTCTAAAAAGCAGCACCCTTCTAGGTAGGGTGGGAGAGAATACTGTCCTATATAATTCCCTAACAAGTAGCTTCTTGACTTATCTGACAACCACTGCTGTCAAATGTAATACCAGATGGCTGTGATAGCAAGGTTTAGGGCAAAACTCTGTGGAGCCCTGAAAGCACAGGAATGGCAGACTGTAAAAATCAATTGCCGATTCTGCAAAAGATGTATCCTCTTAGTCTAGGATGCTAGGAGTACCCTGGAAGAGTAAAACTCTGCCCTGAGTGAACCATTCCTTGTCAGTGGCAATTGCTAAAGAGGCATTGTCCTTCTGCTAATATAACTCTAAGTGAGGTCTTTGTTTCACTTGTTGCTCAGGACTAGTACAACAATACAGGGCCACCGAAAACACCAAAGGTTGAATAAGGCACCATCCTATCTTAATGCCTTACATAATAAAATTCCCAGTGTGGAGAAAAAATAGGGTCTTTCATACTCTGTGTCAAACCACCATAGAACTATGCGGAAGTCATGATGATACCCACAGGCAAAAATAACATCCAAACCCGAGGCTTTGGCAATCCAAACACTGTGGTCTTCGAAGCCCATAGGCAAAGTTCCACACTCTTCAGCGATCACCATGTAGAATCGCTCTTATCAGGAACCCTGATCCTAGAGTCTGTATCTGTTCAGATGAAACAGGCTGCCAACTTCGCACATTGTTAGTGGTCCAAAACTGGAGACCACAGACTTCCAGTCCACTCTGAGCTTATCAGAGAAAACTTACTTCTGCCCGACTCTTACAGACACACAGCAACAGTGAGAAAAATGCTAAGCTGGTATATGTGAGGAAGTCCCACTGCCAGGGTGGACATCCACTGTCTCAACCTACAGTCACTGGAAAAAAACAAACAATGAAGTACCTCAACTCCTCAGAGATCTCCTATAAATGCATATGTTGACCTGCAGCTGGAAAAAGCTTGTATTCCACAGGACAAATACCTGCTGGTTAGGGGATCACTGCTGCCCTCCAGGTGTACATACTCACAACCTATACAAACAGTCTAGACATTCCATTCTCCTGCTAGTGGTTCAACTAACAGCTCAACCGAACTATAATCAATTCAACTATAGCAGATTTATTCTTCAGTGTTCTCAAGAAGCAAAAATAATTCTGAATCGGATAACCCGCCTGCACAGCTGTGTGTACACCCCAAGAATGCTGTCTTCAACTTAGCCATTCAGGCTGAATTTTCAATCCCCCAGTTGTGTAGGCTGTTATCATATGACAGCTTACTCACAGGAATAACCGAGTTGCTTTCAAACAGAAACCTGTAACTCCAAAACTCCTATTGCTTATGTCAACTGTGAACTAAAACTTGGGCAGGAAAGTGAAGAGCTCCTTTATCCCCAAGACCATTTAGACACTGGAGGCACTGGGACAAAAGACTTCAGTTTCCTAGCACCAGAATCTAATCAAGAAATGCTGTCCCCCTCCAAAGACTGGGCTCACTTCCATTGAAATGACTCTGACAGGAGTCAAGGAAGGCCATCTAACTGCACAAGGGGATGCAACAATGTTCCAGTATGGGGCACCTCAACTGCTGCTCGGACTGTGGGCAACTACAAGCCTAGATATGCAAACCATATAAATGCAGGGCTACAGCTGAAGATAGGATTTTATATCTTAACCAGTGTACCTGAATAACAAGCAAGGTCTTATGAATAGAACTAGTTGCCCGAAATGCAGACTACTGAGTTCTCCTGACTAGACACTACTCCCAAGGATTCTGATCTGCAGTGTCAAAGAACTCTCCTCACCACTGAGTAGCTAGCCTAGTAGCTCTGGGAGTACCAAGTCCTGACCAAAGACCTCTCTAAATTTTGCTAAGCCCTGAAGATGTGATAAACAGGGAAACCTGATTTACTGCTTGCTTTCAATACAACCAAACTCTTGCACAATCCTAGCCATCTCATTACCACAGTTAAACCCGTGTGCTGGCCTGAGTTGAGAAAAAGAAACTGGGTAAAGGAAAAGGGGAAATTGTTTAACCAGGAAAAGCACACTAAGCCGAGCTTGTTTCAGGTGTGACCTGGGAGCACAAGGATGCTTAGGGTCACACAGTATGCAAAAGTAGGAGCTAATGGGATTCAAACCCAGGCCTCCAGGTTTGCAGTTCAGTGCCTCTAACTACTGTGCTATACTGCCTCCTATGGTTCGACCCTGGACAGTAGCACTTAGCATACCTGGAGTGGCTTACAGACTGGAAAACGAGCCAAAAATCTTTTGAATCACCTTCTGGTGCTTAAATGAAGCACAAAGCAACATTATCCCTTGGTTGCTCCCTGCCCTCTGCCATTGCCTCCTGGCTCTTTATATTCCTCCTCCTGACCCTATCTTGCTGCTTAGGTTTCCTGGCACAGCTATTGTATATAGGTTTGTTGCTTCTTAATATGTATTCTATTTTCCTAAAGATATGTGCACTCTCCCATTGATTATGCTGTACCGTATGCCTATCTGGTGTAACACTGTATATATTTCTGCCTTGTACTCATATATGTGAATGCCCAGTCCCATCTTGTAAATGAGTTCTTCTCAATGATGTTCACCTTGTCAAATAAAGATTGCTTGATTATCCAGCCTGATCCTCTAGAATAACACTGGTAGCCCTTCTAGCCTGATATTGTTGACCAAGGTCAGGACTACTGATAGCACCTTTCCCTGAAGCAAAGGTTCTATGTAAAACCAGCAAACACATGAGAGTACAAAAAAAGGAGACTTACGGCAATTCCAACTGCCCCACATGGATGCGCTTTATGCCTATCATTCTGTAGAGTTTACAGGAAAACCTTACGTAACACAGCTGTACAAACAGTTATGGAGGAACCCAGATGTGCAGACAATGCACGGCTACATAAACAATTTTGTGCAGCAGATAATGAAACTGTGCAGTTCTGCTGCACTACATCAGATACAATATAGTATTTGTGAGCTGTTAAATAGAACTGTCTCTTCTGCCTGCACTTTCATCCAATTCAAACTAGCCTCAGGACAACTCCCCCAGCAGATCTGCTGTATATGTTGTTCTTGAAGTTGGTTCTGCAGCCGCATGCAATACCACCTACAGCATATGACTAGTACCGACAAACTAGCTAAGTGGGCCTGCACCTGCCAGCCATTTTACAGGAGGGATCTGAGAAAGAGCTGCAAGAATGTCTGTCCCCTTTAGAGTCCAGATGGCCAACCCTACCTAAAGGCAGGGGACCCAGAGATGGCACCGGGAATAGCAATGAGCTACAAAATGTCTGCCCCCTTCTGGTTGATAAGGGGTATGGCACTGGGAATATGAAACTGATATATATCATGCTCAAAGTGATTTTACTCAAGGTGCGGGCTTATGTGCACGCTGCATCCACAGAAGAGATAAGAGCTCCGTACTGGGCAGCCAGATCTTTCAGAAAACATGGCAATATACTCAGTCTAATGTGTCACCAGAATGCCTGACACGAGGATTGTCTCCTGATAAAAATGGACAGCTGACACCCAGTCTTGGACCTGGTGTAGCTATTGCTACCTGTTCTCCCTGTTCACCCCTGACCAGACCTGATCAGTGTAGAGCGGTTCGCCAAACACCGCATGATTTCCACTACAGAGTCTCACAGCTTGTGACAGTAGGGTCTGAGCTGAAGTCGGTCACTTGGACTCCAAGTGAGATCAGAAGCCAGTTCCTGGCTCTGTCCACTCCATTGATTTTTATCTTCGCTGGATCAGGATTCCCCGGACCTTCAAGTTTAGGGTTTGCCTGCCAATCTGAGTGAGCAGGGTCAACCTGCTTTGGTGCACTTGGATATTCCTGTAGGGGTGCCCTGAACTGAGGGGGCAGTTTCAGGTTTGGGTATCTTAGACAGATATGGCCTACAGATCAATAGCATGTAATATCTTGTGTCAAAACAGCATGATGGATTGTGTGACTCAGCTTTATCACTGCCAGACCACAGGTGCACAGCCCCCAAGCTTGAGGCCCGGTTGGGTGAGGCTGAAATAGACATGTCAGATTACGTTACACAGGAGTATGGCATGACCCCATAGGAGAAGGGGCTCACAGTCCTGTGGCAGGTCTTAAATCTCTTTAGAATGAGTTTATGATAAGCCATGGTGCCATGGGTATGTCCGACTACACAGACAGACACGGTTCTTTTCTATTATCTTATTGTCTTCCAAACCAGTTCATAAACCAGCTCCCTATTTAAAATACAAAGGCACAAGGAACTAAGTGTTGTAAACTCATTTGCAGCTACCTGATTAACTGCTGTCTCTTTAAGGAAGAGAAACACACTCTCACCAAGCAAAGAACTAACTCTCCTAACTGCTGCATATTTAAACCATGGCTATCTCTGTAGAACATATAGAGTAAGAAGAAACAGCCTCATCCAGCCCTGCATCCTAGCAATGAGGAACTACCCAGACATTGCCTTCTTAGGCTGAGCCACTCTGTTCCATGCCTACCGATTCAGGGGAGGTGAACTGACATATGCGCAGGGTCATACAGTATGCGAGTGGCAGCTGTGGGATCCAAACCCAGGATCACAGGTCTCCCAGTTCCCAGCCTGGTGCTCTCAGCTCAAGCTATACTGCCTCACTAAGGAGAGACATCCTCCTTCCACCCTGCTGTGTTCTGTGGTACACTACATAATCACTGCTCTCTCTGTTCTATGGTAGGGTGTGCTGGTCCCTTTCTCCACTTTGCAGAAGAAAGCTTGTGACTCATAGTGCAGACTCACATTGGGGGTGCACATTGCCAGGCCCATGCATTCTCATGTGAGCGAGCCTACAGCTTGGACATGTGCCCCCCGAGAGGAAAATCAGCCACCCATTATCAGCACATGAAGCACTGAGACAGTGGAAAATAATGAAAGTTGGCTGGAAGTCAGTGGGGGAGACTATGGCATATTCATGTGCTCGCCTTCTCCTTTCAGAAACAGAGACAGAGAGAGATGTTAGCAGCACGTGAAGTGCTGTGACAGGGAAGAGGACAGCTGACAAAAAAAGGAAAGGCTGAACTACTGAGCAGAGTGTTATGGTGGGAATATTGGCGCTTGCTGAGAGTCAGGAAAGTTGGAGAATGAAAGCAATGGCCATGCTGGTTCAACAACTTGAATCCATGGTCCTCTGATGCTGTGGCTGGCTCACCTACTAACAAATACACATGGACTGGATGGCAGTTCTTGGAGATCAGGGAGCTGCTAATTTAAATATCATGATGTTGTGACAGGCTCCCCCGCTATCGCCGATCAAGTGCCACAGATGAAAAGAAAAGATGCACTGAGAGGAGAAAAAACGGCTCCTTACAGCTCTAACTTGCTGAGAATCCCAGCCAAAAACAGGCTCCATCAAATTAACTAGCACATCTGTGATTTGAGAGGGACAGCCCTGCAGGAAAATGCTAGAAAGAAGGTGGGAAGGAAAACAAATAGTGAAACAAGCAATTACACCACCCCCACCTTACTACCTGGCCAGGTCCCCCTCCAAGATTAAGTAAAATACCCTTACTTACTTGAGGCACCATGCTTAAAAATCTTTTTTATGTAGACAAGCAGTCAGAAACACCAAAAACTCCCTACTAAAGGCTAGTAGTCTCCATTCAGGCACTGTAGGCAGTGAGTGGAAGTTAGCTAGCAGATTAGTAGTCAATTTAGAAGCCTGAACTTGGAAGCATGATTTCTAAATTCAGGCGTTTCCCTGTCACTAAGGAGCCCCAACCTGCCTAGGAGTCGCACAATCCTAAATAAAAATAACAAAAGCCATTAAATCAAACCAATCTTCCAGAGAGTTTAATCTATGCTGCTACCCATACAGTGGGGTACAGCCTCAAACTGGTTATCTATTGCTGATGGAATGTTCCATTGCTCCTGGGGCTCTAGGAGGTCACAGCTTTTGAGCTGTACCATTATCCCAGTAGGGGAGCACATTACCCATATGTATTACCTACTTCCCCACTGACAATGTGGAGCACTATGGAACTACAGATTCTGAACAACACACACTAACATAAGAAGATAGTGTATGGCAACAGTGAACAACAATAATGTTGTTCACTAGGTGTCATGACAACGGCTGAAACCTTGACAGCAAAGCTCGAGAGGTTTGAGGGTGTCATGCCACCCTGAAAGTGAATCCGCACTGTTGCCCATACACCGTCTTTTACAGTGTATGGGCACCAGCAAATCAACATCGACACTATTTACAGTTTCGTCCATAAGTCCATTTTTTGAGCGCTATTCTTTTGATCTTCCAAAAACTTTTCGGTACATGCTGTCGGGGATTAGTAGCGTTAGTGAAATGGGATGGTGGGTTTCAGTGTTGTGATGCCGTTCAGGGTTATTCTTTGCCTGCTACCCCTTGCACCTAATCAAACTGCTGTGCGGCAGTTTAAACATTGGCAGACAGTGGCTGGTGGCCACATGATCTAGTTCCAAGTTGTTGTACCATCGATGTGACATACTCACGATGGTACAACAACAATGTAACGTCACATCCATGGTACAACAAGAATAGGGAAAGTTAGATTTTGAGTGAATATAACATTCTAACATACACTATAAACTGTAACCACTGCACACAGTCAAAAAACACTGGATTTATAACTGTTCTATTGCTGATGGTATGCTCCATTGTTCCTGGGCTCTATGTCGCGGTCACAGCTTTTGACCTCTACCACTATCCAGTAGGGAGCACATTACCCATATGTATTGACTACTTTCCCACTGACAATGTGGAGCAATACAGAACTACAATTTCAGAACACTAATAAACTGTAACCACTGCGCACAGTTAAAGAAACACTGGATTTATAACCGTTTTGATAAACCCTAGCATCTTTGGTATGGTCAACCCCCAAAAAAAAAAAACTGCCTGGTTTTGCAGCTTCATACTTTGAACTGGGGCATCCCAGCTGGAGAGCAGGTTTACGGTCTAAAGCCTCAAGCCTGTGGAGGTTTACTATAACACGGAGAGGAAAATAATGTACTCATTGCTATGAGCCTGTGCCAAAGTCCCAAATCCTCGGTGTTTGGGTTACCCATGCTGGCTGAACAAAAAGCAATATTTATGTCCATCATTAACCTTTCCTTCTTGGAGGAAAAATTGTGCAGCCAAGCAGTTCAGAGGGACTGAGGAAACATGGGGTGGCGTGGAAGAGATTCAAGCAAATTTTTTCAATAGGTATTTCAGAAGTCTAAACATTCCATTACTTATCCTGAGACATAATGGTTGCTTCAAAGGGAATGAGTTAAAAATAAAGGAAAAGAGAAACTGCCAGAAAATGGTGCCATTTCTCTTTTATAACGGGGACAAGCAAGAGTTACTTAACAGATGTTTCAAGTGCAGTATTTAAATGGGTCCTATTGTAATAAACAGTACTGTCCCATTAGTCTTATACAACACTTAAGAGACAGTACTGTAACTGAAAATCCTGCCTAGAGGATTGGATTTATTTTAAACTGACCAACTAAGCTGATAGCAGGCTTGCTATTGATATGTCAACTACTGAGACGCAGTATTCTTAAGTACTGAAACAGATGAAAACCATGGAAGCATCATCTGGGGCATGAGGATTTACAGTAAAATGCTGCCATGGTTGCTTCAGGTCTATTGTTGGGCTGCCCGGGAACACATGCTCTCACCTATGTTGAACACATTTATTAAGTGCTCAACTAAATGATCTGCTCTTGGTATCAAGACTTCATGAAATACTTGTTCATCCCCTAAAGCTTTATTCCACACCATCAATATCTCTCTCTCTCACACACACACACACACACACACACACACACACACACACACACACACACACACACACAAATGAACTCAGGTTGTATTCTGAGTTATACTGCCATCCTGCAGTATATGTCCAAATAACTCAACTAACAGATCAACATTTGTTTTAATATTTCAACTGCTGATACCAGTGGAAAGCTGATGTCCATGTTTTCTTTTCCACATCTCAGGATGGAGTGGGAAGGGGTGGGAATAGACTGGGAATTTAAATAGCTCTATGTGCTGGGAGGGACCCGTGTTTTCTCTTGTTGTCATCTGAATGCTACATGTTGTTGCATTGGCAGCAACCCATTAGTTGATTACACTGGACAGAATTCACATTAAGAACCTTCTGAAACTGCAGACTGACTAATAATTGTGTATTCTAGTTAATGTCATTTCCTATTGGTTGATCTAGTTTCTAACTGTGATAACTGTACAGTGAGAGTGTGTGTGTGTGTGTGTGTGTGTGTTTTCTGTTCGCTTTCTGAATAAACTATTAGTATGATCTGACAGGGCATACCAGTGTGCTTTGTGATCCATGTCAGACAGTACAGAAGTATTAGATTTTGGGAAATCCACACTAAATAATTCACTTTCCAATTCTACATTATGCTTTGGGCAGACTTACAGAATTATAAACCTAAGAGGAATATGAAATATAGATGTGTGTGTTTGGCTTGTTTGTACTGGATGCTATTTTCTTCAAGAGCAAGACATACTTTGTTCTTTATAAGAGTAACACCATTAGTTCAGAAAAATAAATGAGAAACCCTGTTTTCTTTTTCACAGAATAACCGTTGTCATCACAATTTCCAGCTTTGTGAAGAAAAAAAAAGCCACTGTGGACATTCGAGTCAATCTGCCTTCAGAGCTACCTGCAGCTGAGCGACTGATAAGCTGCTCAAGTCAGACAAGCTACAATGCAGAAAGGATAAGGCTTTATGTTTACGTCACAAACGTCTCTCAACAAACAACTGTTACAATTTGTCAATGTTTCTGTACAAAATGTTAAATTATTAAACAAGCAATTGAGGTTTTCCAGATATTGCAGATGCAACCTGTAACTGCCAAACAAGCACCCCAAATGATACTATGCATAATAATTGCAAATTATGGGTTTGCTTTAATTTAAGATTCCAATAATTTATTTAAATAAGAGACCCTCATGCCGAGCGCATCTTATGTAATCGTTATCCAATGAAAAATACAGTAGATCGCCATTTCTTTTTCGCCACATAGATATTTTGCACAGTCCGTTGAATTATCTTAAGAACTGAGACAGTTTTGTATTTTATCTGCCTGACAAACTGCTATGGAGATATGTCTCTGCTGTTGCCCAGTAGTTGATCAATTTAAGTTGCAACATTTTGTTATAGCTATCTCCCCCAAAAGATATACTACCAAACAGCATACAAAGAATTGGTCAACAAGACTGGTCATGGCATTTCATTTAGGCAGTCTTATTTTTTTATGTTAGGTGTGCTTTTTAGTGCAGGGTTAATAAATTCACTGCAGTGGACTATGATAATATTCTGCATGCACCATCCGTCTCAGCCAATCAGCAGACAAGCAAGGTATTGGGTGCTTCAAAATCTACTAATAGCTTCATTAACATTTGGTTTTCTACTGAAGAGTTTTGCCCCCTTAAAACATATAACCAAAATAGCTTGCCTCTAGCATTAGGTTATTACAATTTTCCTGTTCCTCAGAGGCATGCCTACAGCTCACTGAAGGTTTGAAAAGGCAAATTGTATTCAGTTGCTTTTGGTAATGACAGCATTGCCATAACCTTCTGCTACTGGTGAGCTATCCAATACATTGCTACTGGGATAACCATATACGGTAGTATTCAAAAACACAACATTCCAATCTTTAATTTCTTCAGGTTTCAATGTCAGGGAAGAGTTGGCTAGCTTTATAAAAGGTTTCTGTTTCCGAAGATGTTGTTGGGGTCTATGTATTCTTTGACGGACGTCAGCATTCCAATTCCAGTATCTGAGATGCACTCCCTCAGCCAGCGCTTTCAACTTCCCCACTAGGAAGGAAAAAAAATGCTTGAGTGTATACCAGGATGCTGGGAGTCAATCAATCTTGTGACCATGAGTGAATAAACACTGTGTGATAAATGCTTTATTCAAAATGAGCAATGTTTTGCGTTACGTGATTTATTGAGCCCACCAGACTATCAAGCTCATTAAGCTCAATGCATTCCCAAAGGAAGGCTGTGTTCCACACTGTCTAGTTTCTCTGCAAATGCTGAAATGAAGAAGCAGCTTATGCAGAGATTACGTGTCATTTAATAAACAGTAAAATGGTAGCTACGTATATTTCAAAGAACTGAGCCTCCTCATTACTTTATTTAGCTTAAATGAATCTGGGAGGATGTGGTTTTGAACTGCAAGGCTCAAGACTGCATCCCAAAGGTACTGGCATGCTTCAGCAACCTGCTACAGCAAACATTTTAGCCTCTGTTGACTAAATAATCAAACACAATTTATTCCCATTTTAGAAAACGCATTGCATAATAAGGCATTTGTGTTCCACATAAAATAGCCTAACACTCTCAATGTTGCTTTCTTGATCATTGAGATTTGCTGCTTGTAAAAAGAAAACTTTTTTTTTAGTTTCACAATTGCACCCTTCCTTCTCCTGGCCCTTTCAGAGTACTCCGCACACTCAGTGGCACCCCTCCGTCTCCCAGAGCAAGTTCTCCCTGGTGTCTAGTGGCACCTCCTCAGAGCACCCCAACCTCCAGCCTGGTCCCGTGATGGCAACCGCATAACCTTTCATTGACCTTCACAGCCAACTGCCTTGTGATCTCAGATAATGCAATATGTATGGCTTGTGTTACTTGCTGTTAGATAGTGGAGAGCTAAGAGATCGGTGAAGGGTCTGGCTCGCTACCATCTGGCCAACGTGAGGAGCTGGAGTGCTTGGGGGTGAAACTTCACAACAAGGAAAAAGGGAAGCTACTTACCAGTATGTCTTGTTCTTTTGCACTATCACCATACAGCCACACTCTTTGGACTAAGCACCAGAGGTACTAGGACCTCATAGAAACCTAAAAATTCTGGATCAGCAGAGCCACCTATGGTTGAAGCACTGCCCCATGCATGGGGCATCATATAAATGGTTTGGCGACACCGTGCACTTCAGTATGTTTTTTTTTCTGAACAGAGCAGTTGGGCAAAAGAATGAGAAGAAATTGATATAAAAAACAATTAAAGAAATATGTGCCCTGACCCAAAGGGCAGAAGGAAAAAAGTGATGCGATCCAGAGTACAACATGATCTTGAATAGAGGAATAAAACCCAGAAAACCATGAAAGGTAACCCATTGCACACCCTGGGGCAGAAGAAAAGCAATGAAGTAAAACTAAGGGTTAACTGGCTTCCACTACAAAATGGTACCTCAGCCTCCAAACTAAGGATAGGTTGATAAGAGAAAGGGCACAAGCTAAAAAAAAAGTCAAGAATTTCTCTGCTGTTTTTATAACAGTGATATCAAAATATGTAGGTTTGTTATACATTTTAGCTTAGGATCAGTTATGATTAGCAATGAGATCACATCTGTCATGCCAAAGGCCAAATCATGTGTTTCTTGAAGATAAAGAGTAGGTACCCAGAAGCAAGCATAACAGAAAAAGTGAACGTTTTATAAATAAACCCTATGACATCAGTGAAAAGGCATGGAAATTGACAGAGGACCCCTCACATTCATCAAATAGCACAGATCCTGAATGAACTGAGCACCTGGTAAGCACAAGTCAGTGCTAGTAACAACTCACTGGGCATAAAGGGATGGCTGTGGGTGATCCTATGGTGGAGATTCACTCCAACAAGAGTTAGTGGTAAGTAGCTTCCCTTTTTCGAAGGACAATCTCTCCTCCTCCCTAGAGCCACACTTTTGGCCAAGTAGCAAGCAGTTAACAGGGGAAAACACTGGTCAGAAGGAAAAAAAAAATCAGGGATATGAGTTTCAGAGCATCTACACAATCATGGGATACACTACTTTGAGTTATAAGCTGGTAAGAGGTGACAGTGCTTAGCCTAAGTATTGCTCAAAGCAGTCCCAGGCACATGCAGAGGTGGCATACATCTTTCTAAAGAAGGTACAGTAGAGGCCTGGAAGATCCAGCAGAACCCTTATGGACATTACTTGAATACAGACAGTTCTTGATGACAAAAGGCCTGGCGTTTCCACAAGGCGAAAACAGTGCTGAGCTGGGTAAGAGTATGTTTAAGCTTTGGGGAGCATGAAGCAGTGTCCAACTTAGGGGAAAATAGTGTAGACAGTCATCAATCAAAGAGGCACTGAGAATTCTGATAAACATATTGGGGTAGGGGAGCTATGACGGAGTGTGAAGAGTAGAGCCCTTAGCCTTGCATGGCACTGCAGTAGTAGCAACTGAGGCCATCCAATGTACAGCCAACATGGAGGCATCATAGGCTGGCCTGAGTTGGTTATGATTAGTCTCCTACTCATGCATGGCCGTCTCCACAGATGTGGCCTTGAAAGGTGAGTCTGGAAAGCTGGAAGGAAGGAAAAAAATTACTGTCTCATTGAAACGTCAAAGTTGGACTTAGTGGCCTGATAATTGGCAATGGAGGTTACAGGTCACAGCAGAACAGAACTCTTTGCCAAACTTATGTTGTTTATGAGACTCCTCAATGGGAAGGGAACAGTGGAAGATCCCTCCACCATTCATAGGACTAACAGGCCAGACTCTGAGTTAGCAGACAGGCGTTGCAACCCTGGAGGAGAAAAGAGGGCAGAGGTTCACTGCAGGTGATTTCAGATGGCAGGGAAGCCGACTCAAGGGCTGGCTGCAATGGTGGCACCACTAGAAGTGGGTCCCAACAGGGTCAGAATGTTGCGGCCCTTTTAGCAACCTCTACAGTAAGTCATGGAGAAGGCAAAGCACCTTGCAGTTTAGCCATAAAGCTGAAAATGCAGGGTACCCCACAGAAGGAAGGAATACTCCAATGAACAGGAGCTGACGGAAAAGAAAGTGGACACCACCCTCCCATGACAGGTTAAAGGTACCCAGAAGAGCCACAGAGGGCTTAATGCCTTGTGGTTTTGCAGTCCAGGAGGGACATAACAGCTGCGCCAGAGTATTTCACAGGGTAGACAGCATGCATCCTCATGGACAATGGCTGTGCAGGGACAAGGATAACTCACTCCTTGGTCACTCTGCGAATTTGATCAACAGTCAGCTGCAGAGGCACAGGGGAATGCATACTGGGTTGAGGCAGGAACTGCCATGAAGAAGGACCAAGGAGGCCAGGTTCCAAGGCAGCATGGGTTCTCACGGGAAGGTCATGTCAGATGAATCTAATAGATTTCTTTGACTGGGTGACCAAATTAGTAGACCAGGGAGGGCTGTGGACATGGCCTACCTAGACTTTAGCAAGGCATTTGACACAGTCCCACACAAAAGATTAATAGTCAAATTAACCAGCCTGGGAGTGGGTCCCAGGGTGGTAGCCTGGATAAAACATTGGCTGGACAACAGGACACAGAAGGTAATTGTAAATGGAGTCCACTCTGAAGAAAGAGGAGTTACTAGTGGGGTACTGCAGGGGTCAGTATTGGGTCCAGTCCTTTTTAATTTCTTCATAAGTGACATTGCAGAGGGACTGGAAGGAAAACTATGCCTCTTTGCAGATGACACAAAGATCTGCAACAGGGTTGATACACAAGGAGGCGTGGAAAGGATGAGAAGGGACTTGGCAAGGTTGGAGGAATGGTCAGAAGTATGGCAGCTAGGATTCAATGCAAGAAGAAAATAATGCACCTGGGAAACAAGAACCCAGGGAAGAATACACAATGGGGAGGTAGTAACAACAAAAAGGAATGGGACCTGGGGTAATCATATCAGATGACCTTAAGGTTAGCAAGCAATGTGAGAAGGCAGTAGGGAGGGCTGGGGGTATACTGGGATGCACAGGGAGAGGCATCAGCAGCAGAAAACAGGACGTTGTTATCCCTCTGTACAGACAGTTGGTGAGACCCCATCTTGAGTACTGCACCCAGTTCAGGAGACCCCATCTCCGCAAGGACATAGACAGGACAGAGGCAGTCCAGAGGAGGGCAAGTAAAATGGTGCAGGGTCTGCAAGAGAAGTCATATGAGGAGAGACTAAAGGAGCTTAATATGTATACCCTTGAGGAAAAAGGAGAGGGGGACATGACAGAAACTTTTAAGTACCTCAGTGGAATCAACAAAGTCCAAGAGGGTAGCATCTTTCAGAAAAGAGATGTGCAAGAACAAGGGACACAATTTAAAGATGGGGGGGTTCAGGGCAATGTGAGGAAGTATTATTTCAG
This sequence comes from Neoceratodus forsteri, assembly GCA_016271365.2. NCBI lineage: Eukaryota > Metazoa > Chordata > Ceratodontiformes > Ceratodontidae > Neoceratodus > Neoceratodus forsteri. The sequence goes on from CM028132.1 coordinate 699,187,944, forward strand.
AGAAGGGTAGTGGACGATGGAACAGCCTTCTGAGGAGGTTGTGGGGTCTAAAACTGTGGGAGAATTCAAGAATGCATGGGACAGACATAAGGCAATTCTTGTGGGGGTAGGAAGAAATAGGCTGTTGGTTAACTAGGATCTACGGCCTATCCTGTAGGTAGGGAAATGGGCAGACTAGATGGGCCATGCGGTCCTTATCTGCCGTCAAGTCTATGTTTCTATGTTTCTAATCTGTCAGAATGGTGGCACCCATGGCAAGGAGTCCAAGGTAGCAGCCAGTGAGAAAATAGGGGACAGCAAAGAAGTCATGATTGCCTGGGCTACACCAACTGCCCTTAAACCAAGTTTTGATTACACAGGTTTCTGGGCTGACACAGTAAGGTAATTCATGAGAGTCATGGCAACTGAAAAGACAGTACTGAGAACAGAATCAAACTGTGTGGGTTTAGTGCGGAGGGAGTGCTGGATGGTGACACCAAGGTCAGTGCCAAGCTGGTAGTGTCAACACCATATATGAAGCTGAGGTACCCACCAATGGTACCATGGATAGTACAAAGATGGTGCCATGAGGGGCATTATGGTTAGTACAGATAGCGGTGCCAACAGAGCTCCTGGAGGCAACTGTGCTGGGCTCTGAAATAGGCTAAAAGTCATTCCAGTGTGAGGCAAAGAAATAAGGTTTAGTGGTGGCGGAATGGTTTCTGAACTTGCAGTCAACAATTATAATCTCTGAGCCTTCCTATAGGCTAGAAATTCTCTGTTTATGGCTCACAGGTGAATGAAGCAAGAAGCACTGGTGCTGTTTCACTGGCATGGGAGCAGGAGAAGATGACACAGAGTGCAGATAGCTTCTCTCAGTGGCTCAGGCGAGACCAATGCAGTGGTCTTACCAAGGATACCACTTGTGCCAAATAAGTTTGCTGCCTCACAACTTGACATGAAGGGCAAGGGTAAGTGTCATGAAGAGGCCCATGGCATAAAGAGGCGTATGTAATAAGTGAGGGCTGAGAACCTAACAAAAAAAAATAAATAAAAAGTAGAAAAAAAAAAGGAGGTGAAAATTACATCAGAGAAGTTAAAGAAGAAAACAAAACCTTATCCCCACAAGGTCCACTGTGCTCTCAACTGTGGGGAAAAAGAACTGAGATACAATATATAGGGCCTGGGAATGGGGATGCAGCTTATATGCTCAAGTACGCACAATGCCATATGTTGCCACTAATAGATGGCTCCCCAAACCAAAAGTTCTAGGTTCTGCAGGGTCCTAGTGCCTCTAGTGCTTCCATGTTAAGACCAAAGTATTTGATTCTATGGAGGATACTGACTAAAAGAATGCAGGAGAACAGGGAGACAGAGGGAAAGAGTGTGCCACCAACCACCAAGGAGTACTTGGAAAGCAATGGAGAGGTGAAAGGGATGCCACTAGACACCAGGGAGTGTCTGAATAGGGACAGGGGAGGTAGAGGTGCCACTGGACAACAGAAAAAAGAACTTACAAGGGTTGAGAAAAGGAGGGGTCACACTGGATACCCTGGATTGCTTGGGAAGGGACAGGAAAGGGGTCACACTTGACACCCTGGAGAGCTCTGGGCAAGGAAAATGCTCTGTTGAGGGAATTTTTTTTTTAATTATGCTTATTGCTCTGTGATATGAGCTTCAAAAAAGATCAGGATTTCTTTTGTGTGTGTGATTCTATGTATGATATGTTTTCTATTCACATTTCATTAACTCGGACAGTCCATCTGAGGTACAATATCTCACTTACACTGGAGTACTATTTCTATCCAATTTTCTGTTAGGAGGATTATGACATATGGAGGGCAACTCATTTGCTCTAGGTCACACAATATGCTAGTAGCAGCAGTAGTATTCAGATCTGCAACCTACCTTTTCACGATTATGGCTCTAAACACTAGGTTAACATGATTTCCTTGAAATTTGGTAGTGAAGATGCCACAGCTGTTGAGATTGAACCCACCAGTGCTTACAGGCACAGGTTACTATGTTTTGGAGTATCCAGAAACACATAATTTGTCAGCAGAAAAGGACTGCTTGGCCACTCAGTCTGCCCAGAATGTCCCTGCCTAGTCTGTCTCCACAGACTCTAAATGGTCTCCGGCGACCTACAGGTTGCAAAGTATGTTTTCTGAGGAAAAAAACTCACTACGAATGAAAGGATTTATTTTCATTTGCAGTTCAGCTCTTAAAGGCTTGTTTGCAGTATTTATTAACCAGCTTATGCTAAATATATACACAGTTAAATAATGCATACGTTATACGCTGAGGATTCTGTTGTTAGTGATGGCTAGTGGAATACCAGACCAATCTCCTCTAATCACAGAATGGGTACAAAAATATTGTGACACACGACGTGCAGGGTATGACATTTGCAAGTACAATATTAATATGAATACGAAGAAGGTTCAGTAACCTCTAACACAGACAGGAAAAGGCTGAGAACAGAAAACAGAGGCCGTACAGGCCTGTTGAGGGGTCAGTGGAAGATTGTGAGCTACAAACCTTACCAGTTAGCAACAAATGCACCTTATTTCTAGGAGATTCAAACTGTTGGGAGCTGAACATTGCTCTGTACCCACTGCACCAATAACTATAAAACATTTCAGTTTTATCCTTTCCCATGAGTCAGTGAATATTTGTTAGTCTGGACACTGGACCATGCCACGAATTTGAGAAAACTACTGTATATGAAAGGAAGTCCCAGATATCTCAGCCTGGCTGGCCGCAGCATACTGCAGTGAGAGGGTATCAAGCTGAAAGGATACACTCTGGCCAGCATGTGATATCAGGTCAGAGACAGCTTGCATTAACGGTAAAACAGCTGTGGATATTAGATGCTATAGGGATGGTTTGAGAATCCACAAGTTCACTACCAATGCACTGCTGTGAGGGCAGAGCGGTAAGCGGCCAAGGGTGGAGCAGTGATAAATATAAGGATTTTAGCCTGTAGACAATATTAATTCATAGCATACTCCAAAATATTACAAGTGGGCCCTATTCTCAGTTGCAAGGTGCTGTGCTAAGTGTTCATTATAACATAGATAATGACAGCAGAAAAGGCCCATAGGCCCATTCAGTCTGTCCACCCTACTTAACTACTATGCACCCACCTTAGTGGCCATCCCATCTTTTTCTGTCACCCCTTTTCTAACTAATCAAACCACTCAGTGCCACTGGAGACATCTCAAATCCATCAAGCTATGTGCTTTTATGTTTCTGTTTATGACCATGCCTCTCCAGCTGGTCCCTATCTTCCCGCTCATCCCAGACCCAGCACCCATCTTCTCTGGGACTTACCCTCACCTCCTCTTGCCACCATCGTCTACTCCTCAGGTACCTTCATCAGTGTAGGGCCCCCAATCAACTTTAATACAGCTATGAGAGAAGGGGTGCCGTCAACAGTGTGGTGCCTGCAGTGACAGCTACAAATCATCCTGCCACAGCTCGGGTGTTTCACCCAGTTCCATGGGATGTAACATGAGGAACTCAGGGAGATGCACATACCATGCATTAAATCACACAGATGTCGGTGATCTCTGTAATATCCTCCGACCCTCTGGTCACACTACCACCTGTGGTCACCCAGGTGGCAGTATCATGGCAGAGTATGGTACCTCCCTCCTGAAGAAAGTGCACCCAGGATGCTTGATTCTCCTCCCTGGCTTGCTCCTGAACTCAGGTTGCTGGTGTTGGAGCGATAACCCTACCGCTGCACTGACAGGCCAGCCCCATCAAGCTAAGTTCAATGTAGGTCCCAAACTCTCCCATAGTGGTCCCACACATCCTCATGGCCAACTGGTAAAGTAGGGCAGGGGCCACCAAGCAAATGGTATGTAGGTCTATGCAAACAGGCATGGCAGCCCTTATATGAGCAGCTGCAACCTCCAGTTCCTCCCTCTTTATTGCCTAAGAACAGCAGATGGTAATGGGGGCAAAGCCAGAAGGAGGACCAGGATTCAGGGGAAAGCATTAGACTGTTAAGAACACTGTGGGACGGGAGGCAGATGTTCAACAGCCAGAAATGATCATGTTTGAAGTGCGGATGGGGAGGCAATAGACCGCCAGTCAACTGGCCACTGGGGCAGATACTGGACCATCTGGACCCATAATGCAAATGAGAGGTTTGGGAGTGTCTGTACATGAACTGCTATGACTGTCTCACAGCTTGGTACTGCACCATGGGCCAGGCACAGTGCCATGCTACAACTAGGTGATAGGCGCAAACCTGACACAGTTGTAGCTCTAATTTGTGTTTTGCCTCTGTCATGGGGGGCTTCTTCTCTGGTGTCATTAGGGTGGGACAAATCAGTTTGTGAGCTGGTGGTCAGTTTGGCTACTAGCTTTAAAAATCTGATAGCCAAATCAATAGTTTTAGTGGCCATCCTTTTAAGGGCTCACAGACCACTTTGTGCACAGGTGGCCAGTAACTTTAAAAAGCTGGTAGCCAAACCAGTTTTGTAGTGGCCACTGGCCATTTGGCAACCAGTTTGTCCCATGCCACGTAGCATTCACCGGCTTTTGGAATAGCATTATCAGATGGAGGCACAGTGGGGCAACTGAAATTCACCTGTTTTGCTCTGCCCTCTAAAAAGACTGTGAATGGGGCACAGGGCCTAGTGCCTGTCTTTCTCTCCTGCACTCCTTTTCACTTTCTAATGCACTATAAACTAATTAAATATTTGGAACAGAAATCCCAGACTGTGTAATGGAAAACATAGAAAGTTCCAAAGCAGTTCTTTTGGACACAACTTTTCAAATTCCAGCTAAAAGTACAGGCAGAACAAAATGCAATGCAGAGTTCAGTGCAATTTTTCCCCACTTCAAATAGTGTAGACTGGAATAGTAAAATGTTAGTATACATATGCACTACAAGATGTGCCCAAAACGGAGACATTACCAGAACGTTCTAATGTTTAGACTAGAGCTTTCAGAATTGCACAGTAATATTAAGCAGTCATAGCAGTAAAACATACAAGTCTTCAAAAAGAAAACTCACTTGCAAACTAAGAGTGGGGGTGTTTACAGTTTGTTAAAAAATACATGTGCACAACATTGTTAAACAGCAGAACGTTGAAAAGGTCAAGTTATGTAAATATAAATATGCTCAATAATGTGAGAGACTAACACTGGCTTAATCTGTCAATCAAGCAGCAAGATCTTTTTAATAAGGACAATGCGGCATTAAGCTTGTCAATTGGAGGTGTGGGTTGCAACACATCTGGTCCATGAAAACCTCCAACTGTGGTCAAAGCAAAAGTCAAGCCATGTTTTTCACCCAGTTTTCCAGGCATGTCATCAATCTATCATTATAATAATGGCAGATAAGACTATTTTGCACACTTTTCCTCTGGCAGTACAAAGCACCCATGGAGTCAGACAATGTCTAGATTCCAACAATACCATTTTAAAGTGAAGAAAATTTAACCTGAATCTAGCTTGCATTTAACAAATGATTAATTTGATAGAAAATTCTCTCTGTCTCTCCATCTATCTATCTACAATACATATTTTTAAATGAAATAAATCCATGTGGTGTGTGGGGCAGGAGGTCCAAGGGTACCAAATGCTTTGCTCCTTCACTCAAACTGACATCAATGATGCCTGACAGTTCTTAGTAACTAAAAATGCTCTTACCGGTCTTAACAGGTAAATGTATTTTGTAAACCCAGGAAGACCCACAATAAGGTTTATACATGTGTCATGGATGGACTGGATTTGCACCTCTGAACAGGTCGTCCCTTGTCCTCATTTCTGCAAACTGTCCACACTGTGCATTTTAAAAGACAAGTGCAGGGTAACCTGTGCTTGGTGTTAACTAAGACGCATACGCTAATACGGTCATAGTAGAACGTGTCCTATGCTTACAGATGTAATTGTCCAGAAAAGACTGTAAACAACTGCTCCAACATGATGGAGCACATTAGAGTCACAGCAGGATGCCCAACTGCTAGCAAGCCTGTCGGTTTCTCCACCTCCAGCAGAACTGCAATTCCATGTGGAACTGAACTAACATCTGAGCAGCAACCAAATAAACAGCCATTGCATATTTAATGAAGTAGCTCACAAGCTGAAAAACAGAAGGTGCTTGGAGTGCATCATTAGCTCTGTCAGAGTGATAATTTACACATCTATCTTGTCAAATTTTCTATGTTTTTATTTTTACTGTAATAAATCTAATATACATTTGATTAGTGAACTGAAAAGTGAGGAAAACAATACATGTCTGCAATACTGTCAGTATATTTGACAATAAAAAAATGCAGAAAATTTCCACCCTTCGTTAATAACCAATTTAGAAGGTCAAATTTTAACAGGACTACCAGGGTTAAGAATTCTATATAGACTATAAATTAGCTCACACTAGTGGCATAGATATGGGTGATTTCCATGGTTTGTCTTTATATTTTCTGTATCAAAGACATGCATGCAAAACTGATAAGGACATTAGTGTGATTTCTAACTAGCTTTTGCCATTACTGACCTCCTTGCTTGTACAGCAGAGAAATGCACATCTCTTCCTTTCCTATCAAACCATGTTCAGCACTTCAGAAGTATTCAGGGCCACACAACCTGTTGTGTTACCAGTGATTGTTTCACTGCAACCAAGACCAAGGACGCTCAAAAACAATGTAGTGAGCGTGGCAGTATTTCTGAACAAAGCTCCACAATACAAAGCAAGTGCTAACAGGAACAGGAGGTGAAAGTTGCGTACTTAACATAACTGTTGTTCTTCTTGAATATCTTCTCCATAGATTACAAGTAATGGGTCTGTGGCAGATGTGATATGACCCATGTGAGCCAGAACTTTTCTGGAAGGCTGGCAGCTAAGTGAGCTCTGCACACACCCACTGGTATACTGCAGCGAGCCCCAACCGCCTCAGTACTTTTTTTTTTTTTTTTTTTACTGAGGAGGTGAGCAGCATGAACCTAACAAGTATCCTAAGCATTTAACTTAACATACAAGACAGCCCTCATGGCCTGAGAAAGGCCACCAAACCCAGTAACACAGTGCCTTTACAGTTATAACCAAAAACAAATGTGTGAAGACAATAACATAATACTACAGTGAGTCCAGGGGATGGTGGGTGTGGGTGGTACTCTATGGAGAAGACATTCAGGAATATCAACCGTTACAGTAAGTACGCAACTTTCATATCTTTCAAGAATCAATCTTAGCCATAGATTTCCACTAATGGATCAGAATACCAAGCTAAGAGAAAAGTCCACCAGACTATGGAGACTAGAGCTCAGGGCTCAACGAAAGCTAATCCATTCAAATTGTCCTGTCAAAGGTGGCATGCCTGGCATGGGCATCTAGGGCACAGTGCTTAGTAAAGTATGCACTGTGCTCCAAGTTGCAGCTCTGCAAATTTTCTCAGTAGGCACACAGTATATGTCAGCTAGAGAAGTGGCCAATGCTCTGGTGGGTGGACATGTACCTTGCACTCCAGTTTAACCTTAGCAATGGCATAACAGTGGCAATTTACAATCCAGCTGAAATGCATGCGACAGGACAAGCTGTCCTTTTCCGTTAGGGTTAAAAGGACAAAGAACTGTTTTGACTGTTTGTAGTCCTTAGTCCTGTCCAAGTATAATCTAAGGACCCTTTCTTAAACACCCAGTGAGTGGAAAGTCCTTTCTTCCATATTCTGGAAGTTTGCAAAGTATGTGGGCAGGATTACAGCCTGATTAAGATGAACTCTTGTCACCATCTTAGGTAGAAATTTGAGATGTGTACGGAGAAAGAACAGTTGCGTAGGAATTCATCATAATAGCAGATCTTGGAAAGAATCTCCTCTATTAGGCCATACCTTTGGAACTATAAGCCATCACCATCAGGACCACATAGAAACTTATTGTTAGCTGTGGGTTGCTATAAATGACATGCAATGTCTATGTGTATATAACATGGTGACCCCATCCCGCTCCTGCTGGAGATTAGCCTTGTAGGGCCTCCAATAATGAAGAACCAGGACAGTAGAACCAGCACCAGGCATACAAGGAGAGACATGGGGTTGGAGGAAGGATGCATAGAGTAAGGCTTTAGGCACGGCACCTGATATAACCCTCATCGGAAAAAACGGGGAAAGAGGGAGGGCACGGCATGGCCTAATGGATGAAACTGTCCTGAAGATCTACTGTTACAGTAAGTTCTTACATAATTATTCCATCTTTGAGGATACCGCCTCCATTAGGCCACACTTTGGAACTCCCAAGCAATACAAAGCAGTCTGGGAGGATGGCATCATCTACTATGAAGTTAGGACAGAAGGACTTGCAGTACAGCAAGCCCAAAGCCAGCCCATCTATGACTTTCACAGGCCACGATGTCCAGAGTGTAATGTTTAGTCAAAGTGAACAGTGCTCCACGTGGCCACAACACATATGTCAGCAGCAGGAGATTCTTGAAATAAGCAGCAGAAGTAGCCATACCCCTTGTGAGTGACCACAAACAACAGAAGTTCCTTACTGTACTTCCTGTAAAAAATAAATAAATAATACAATGTGCCAACCATCTGGACAGGCGTTGTTTAGCTACAGGAGCGCCCTCTTTCTAAGGGGTGAATAAATAAAAGCTGAGAGGACTTTCTGCAGTCCTTGGTGCTATTAGCATCTAAGGAATGGAGCAGCGCCTCACCCTGGTTGACATGCTTGGGATAACATAAAGGAAGGTGTACCAATTGATTCAGTGTAAATTCAGATACCGCCTTTGGTAGAAACTTAGGATTCATATGCAAAGAGACTCTGTCTTTGTGAAAATCAAATAAGGAGGCTCACATGTTAGAGCCTGAAGCTCAAAAACCTCTGAGCAGAGATCATCGCAACTAAGTCTCAAGGCAGGACTGGATTGTGAATAGGAGGTTTAATATGAAGAATGCCTCTCAGCAACGAGCACACCTCTAATTGGGCTTGGTTAACAGCTTTTCCTTCAGCAGGTCTGATGAGGACGATCGACGGGGAGAAAGAAGTGAGGCGTTATGGGGTCATCCACGTTATATACATGTCGATGCAGCACATCACTGTGGCCAGCACCCAGCTAGCAAAAGTTTCCGAGTGGTCCTGATGCTGATGGCTTATAGTTCCAAAAGTGGCCTGATGGAGGAGATATCCTTGATGAAGATCTACCTTATCTTTATGGAAAACAGTATATGGAGAATCTGTGACCAAGGCATGGATTTCAGATACTCTGCATGCAAACTTGACAGCAACCAGAAATGCAGCTTCAAGTTAGAAACCTCAAGTCACAAGAGGCTCAAGGGGCTTGTGAGTGAGCATATCCAGCACAAGGTTGACACCCTAGGGAGCCACCGCTTCATTATGGGAGGCCTTGTATGCATGATACCCCTGAAGAACTCAAACAGTGGCAGCTGTGCCAAACAGAGGGCAGCAACAGGTTTGTGGTATGCTGATACAGCACACAGGTGGATCTTAACTGTGAAATACTGCAGGCCAGCATCAGAAAGGTCCAGTAAGCACTCCAAAACCTTTTCAGGCAGACAACTGAAAGGGTTCTGTAGCACTAGATGGAAAATCTTTTCCACTTGGCTGTGCACATCTTCCTAGAGAAAGGTCATTTGGCTATGTAGATCTCCCTGTCTTACAGGCCCTCTGAGAAACCTTAAATCTATTCACTTCTATCTCTTCACAAGCCAGGCCTGAAGGTGAAGGGAGAGCAGGATGGGATGGACTAACTGACCCAGAGTCAATACGTCAATTTGGAGTGCCAGAACCCTCAGTCTGCTGACTGAAAGTCAATTCAACAAAGGAAGACATACTTGTCTAAGCCAGCAGTGGCCCACTTGGATCATCTTGCCCTGTGTGCCTCCAATTTGAACAACACTATCTGGATGAGAGGATTGGAGGAATGTATAAAGAAATAGATTTTACCATGGCAGTCTGAATTCATCCTGACAGAAAACACCATGTCCTGGATTTCTGGAGCAGAATCGAGGCAGTTTGGCACTGAGTGGGGATGCAGAAAGTCCACATCTGGGAACGCCACTCATCGAGAAGCAATCTACAAAGTCTGGTACTGGCCACCCCTCATGAAGATCTACCACTATTCGACTAATTGGCCTGCCAGAGTGTCATGACGCCTGGCAGATAGATTGCTTGGAACAAGGTCCCCATTCCAAGCACCATTCCCACATTCTCACTGCCTCCTGCAAAGAGGTAAGAGAGTTTACACCTCCTTGCTTGTTGATAAAGTACACAACAAACTTGTCCATCTTGAGAAGAACTGTCTTTGGGCTGACCAAGTCCACTAGGGCTTTCAGACCATATAGAATTGCACATATCTCTAGTACACTGATATGAAGATGTGTTTCGACGAGTTCAAGACATCTTGTATCTGGAGGCCCTGGCAGCAGGAAGGCATCCATGGTGAGAGTTACCTCTGGCTCCAGAGGGAGAAGGGAAGCCCTGGAGAGTATTGTCCTCCACTGACCACCAAGACCTCACCACATTTTCCCTGGGGTCGGGAGCTGACCTAGGCCTATTGTTCAGTTTAAGTAAGGGAGGACAGCCTCCACCCCTGGGCAGTGTGGTAGAGGGAGGGACAGACTTGAGAGCCTCTGCCAGAGGCTTGCAGATCATTAATAATGTCCTGGACATCAGGGCCAAACAGCTTGGTGCCATTAATGGGAGCATTAAGCACTTTTGCTGCACGTCAGCGAAAACCCTGATACCCTGAGCCAGGAATGCCTGCATAGGCATATGTCCATGGCAGCTGCCTTGACAGCGTGCAAGCCATGTCGACAGGGCTCTGAGGAGATGTTTACTAACATCTTCTGTGGCCTGAAGGCACTGAAGCAGTTCCTGCTTTTGGGTGCCCTCTGGAAGGGACTTGGGAGCAGCTTTGTACTTCTTCTAGCTAGCATGCTGGTATTTAACCATGTGCAACAGATAGTTTGCAATCCTCTAGCCTAGAGTGGAGTAGGCATGTACTTTTACCCCAGAGGTTGATTCTGCAAGACTCTCTGTCTGGGGGAAGGAAACTAAGGTGTTAAGGCACCTTAAACTTATCATGAGTTGCCTTAATGACCACTGAGTCTGTCTCTGGCTGGGCAGCATAGCAAGGGAGACTGGGTGGCATGATAGAGTTTGTCTGCCCTGTGAGGCATGGCTGGCACCATATCTGGTCTGTGCCAGCTGCCAAGGCTGCATTCCTCAATGCTGGTAAAATTGGAGGAATGATCTTTGGGAGATTCTGGAATCTCCAGGAAAATCACCAATTCTTTTCTGGTGGCATCCTGTTCCTCAGTGTGGTTGCCCATGGCTGAGAACAATTGCTTCATCACATTAATAGATATGGGGTCCTCAGGAGGAGACCTGGGGTATGTTTTAACTGAGTCTTCACTGACAGAAGAGGCTGTGGACTTGTTAGAGAGCTGGATCTCTTCCTCCTCACCATCAGGAAGAGTAAAGTCTGGTGGTGCTCCTCCTCGACGTTGACCTCTTCTAAATCTAGGTCTGACGTCGGATGCACCGACAACGGCTCAAGGAACCTTCCTAGGGTTAATGAGTAGGTGTTGACAATGAGGCTGTTGTCGCATCATGCCCAGCAAGGAAGCCTAAAGGCACCCAACTGCTGCACAAGCACATTAGTGAACTTGAGCAGAACTTTGTTCAGGTTGATGGTGGTCATTGACGGAGGGTGGTTCCACAGCCCAGGTGTCAGCGATCCACCTGCTGGATCCTGAGGACCTGAAGAGCCTGTAGCCCCAGAGGAAGAGGGGCAGGTCTGATGGGAGTCATTGACGAAAGACAGGCAGATGACCCGAGGTCGACGGGCAGGCTGCCCTGAGAATCGGGCGGAGATGCTGTCGGTATGGGTCTGGTGGGCACAGAGACCTGGACAGCAGATTTCTTCACTGGTGCAGCTGCAGCTGACGAAGATCCCTGAAGATGGACAGGACAATGAGTAGCGAGATCGACCACAATCTCAGTCTTTTGTGACTTTTCGAGGACTTGTCTCAGGCCATGGAGGCCTGGGAGCTCAAAAACTGGCAGGCGACTGAAAGGCTGGGACCTCAGAGGACCCCGCCTGGAACTGGCTACCTGTTGATCCATCAGGAAATTTCTGAGAGCCTTTCTGAATCGCCTGAGGGTTGTTTGGTTAAACCTCTGGCACAGACCACAGTCAGAAGCTGTGATCAGGCCCAAGACAGCAGACACAGAGGAGTCTGTGGAGACAATCTTCTTTCTGCAGTCATGGAAGAGAGAAGCTGAAGGATTAATTCTCAAGCATAAACAATGTGGAGGAATCTCTTTTAAAAAGGGAATTTGGAAAAAGTTAAATAATAAAGCCAAAGGCAAAAAGGTGCAATACTGTGATGCGAGTCAATGGTGGGAAAGAACTGAGGAGGGACGGGCTGCTCACACCTTTATAGGGTTGATGACGTCAGCAGTGGGTAGCCCCAGTTGTACTGCTGAAAATCTTCTGTGGATTCCCTTCACCAGCGGTGAAGGTTTCCTCTGGTGTTACCTGATGACAAATACCCAGAAGAAGATCTCTGTTAGTAAGTGTCAACGTCTGTAAAGATGTTGTTATATGTTGAAAGATATTTATCGTATTGTATTGTAATGTTTTGTGTCAGGTGTGACTGAAAAAGGACTGTGTCCAGACCAGTTCCTGGTAAAATAAAACAAAATCACAAGCCATGTTGCCATGGCAACACTACATGGGAGAATGCATGCACATTCCTACACACTTTGTAGAGACAGCCCTTGCCACAAAGCACTGCTGCAGTTGATCAAGATAGCTGTCTCGGAACCTATGAGCTGCACAGCCTGGTTATTCCTGGCACCACTTCTGAGCAGAAACACACACACACACACCTGCTTGGGTGATGTCACCAAAACCAAGACACATGAAGCCTTGTGGGTCACTAAGAAGGATTCCTTCACATCTGGTAGGACAATCAGTCAGTCACTAGGTTTACCAGGAGTTGCTATAACTTTTCTCAGCCTTGGAACTGCACCTCACTGGTTGCGATTCAACCCTACATTTCCCACCAGGGAGTTCAAGATGGTGAATGGCTTTGAGTGGGAGGGTTACCTTAGAAATGTAATTGTCTGTAAGAGTAATCAAAAGAGCCACTGACATCCAACCACTGGTTTAGATTCAGATTGTGCTCAATTACCAGACACCATGAACAGTAGTTGGTAAATGTATAACAGAAAATAGAGAAGTCATGCTATTAGCACATTCAATAAAACCAAGGGTAAACTATTTAAGTAAACATTTCAAATGTAAATGGAAAACATACAACAATGTACTTTTATAACAGTTTTATTTTTTTATACTAGCAATAGGTACTCTAGAGGTTATGCTAATGTTCTTATTAATCACCCCGAGGCATCATGTCCCCAGGGGGTGATTAACAGAACATTAACATAACCCCTGGTCATACCTTACTGCTTAAATAACTTTCCTATCTTGTAAAAGCCAATCTCCTCACAGACCAAAGCACTTTGGTTGAGTGGCAAGCAGTAAAGATCCTCCCAGATAAGAATGGTCACTAAGAGAACAGGACTCACGAGCGGAGCAAAAATTCAGTTCTGCCACCACCACGGTGACTAAAACAGAGTTTTCCATGAAAGGAAACACATTTCAGAGGGTCACAGCAGGCTCAAACAGAGCCAAGTCAATTTCTCAAAATAAAATTAAGGTCCCAAGATGGAACTGGTTTACGAACTGGGGACAAGCGTGTGCATGATACCCTTTAGTAATATATGGACACCTCTAGTTATACCACCATGACCCCAGTGGGAAAGAAGCTGAAAAGGCAGCCAAAGCACTTTAATGGACAATTACTGGAGACCAAGTCCAATAAAGACAGACAGTAATCCAGTCCAGTACTTACAGGACATGTAAATGGGTCTACTAGCATAAAAGCATACCATATGGAGAAGTGCTTCCATTTCAAGGAGTAGGTGCATCTAGCACAAGGCTTTCTAGCAGCAAGCAAGCAAGATTTCAGCCACCTTGGGTGAGACCCCAAAACAAGCAATGGCTACATCTTTAGGAGCCAGATGTGCAGATGCAGAGACTGCAGGTACAGATGGACCTGAGACACTAAAGCCTGTGACAGCAGACCCTGACAAAAGGTGTGTATGTGTGTGTGTGTCTGTGGGGGAGGAGGTCCTCCACAAAGAAGGGACTTGCCGATCTGAGCAGACAAGAGAGACTGTAAGGCCTTTATCTGCTACCATGTTCGTGATGTTTGTATAAGCCAAACAGGAGGCTCCACTGCCAGATGCTACAGATCAGTGAACCGAATCTGATGAGGCCACAAGTGCACCACTAGAATTAGGGTGGCATGTTCTGCCCACAGCTTGAGCAGAACCCTCTGAATGAGGGGATTGGGGAAAGGTGTAAAGAACCTCCCATTCCAGGGAGGGACAATGTGTCTCACCAAAAACTCCAGGGCCTGGAGCGAGTGAGTAGAAACACAACAGTTTCACATTGTGTGGGGACACAAAAGGTCCAGTTCTGGACAACCCCATTTTCAAAGAGGTCCTTACCATGAAGTCACCAGTTCCCATTCATGCATGAGGAACAGAGACCTGCATAACTTGTCTGCCAAGACATTTTGGACAACTGGAAGAGACACGGCTGACAGTTGAAGGCCATGAGACATTTCTTAGTACCACACTCATCACCTCTCTGCAAATGGGATTAGAGTGATGCTCCCTTACTAATTTATATAGCGCATGACACTGACATTATCTGTCCAAATTAGCAATAGACTGGGGTTGAGATGTTTCTGAAAAGCCTGAGACCAAGCAGAACAGCCCTTATCACCAGAACACTGATATGGAGATCAGACTCAAAATTGATCCAAGGCGCCAGGTTAGGCAGAACACGGATAGGTAACCCAGCCTGATCCCAAGGCATCTGTGTGAGGATCTTAACTGTAGATGGGGAAAGACTGTAATAGGTCACGGTGGTCCATGCACCATACTGGCGCACAGCAGAACAGGGAAGAGACAAGGACCATTTGTTCCAATTCACCTGTTAGCTGCTCCCACCGTACCAGAAGAGTTCAATGCAGCATGCATATATGTAGCTGGGCAAATGGAACCATAATGATGGCTGAAGCCATCATTCCCTAGAGCATAACATAGTCCAAGCTGACACATAGCCGCTTCAGTGTATCAGCTGTGCCTGGGGAATGAGGACCTCCACCCTGTCTGCAGGCAGGAAAGCATTGCCTATTGCGTGTCCAGTACCACCCTAATATATTACAGGTGCGGACAAAGAGCAGTATAGATTTTGGTAAGTTTACCATTACACACAGTTCCTTGGACAATTATCTTGTTCAGGACAATGAGTACAGAATCACTTACCTAGAAGGGGCCTTCTAGGGGCCAATCATCCAGATATGGGAAGACATGAAGCCCTTCCCTCTGAAGGGCTGCTGCCACAACTACTAAACATTTGGTAAACACCCATGACAAGGACAAGTCAAATGGCAAGACTCAGAACTCAGTATGAAGCAGAGGTATTGCCTGTGGCATCTGCAAATCGATATGAAGATATGTGTGTTTCATTGTCCAAGGCACATAGCCAATTCTCTTTTGCAGCAGGGGATGAAAGCCTGAAGGGGCACCATTCTAAACTTTCTGTATTTGATGAACAGGCTCAGGTCCCTCAGGTCAAGTATAGAAACATTGAAGTTGACGGCAGATGAAGACCACTAGGTCCATCTAGTTTGCCCATTTGTTTTCTATTTTGACACTCTAGTTGCCCTTTGTAGACAGGGCTCCCTTGTGTCTATCCCATGCATTCTTGAATCCCCCACAGTGTTGACCCCAAACCTCTTGGGGCAGGCTGTTCCAAGCGTCTACCACTTTCTGTGAAGAAAACTTCCTGGTGTTGGTGGAGAACCTCCCTCCTTGCAGCTTGAGGTCATGTCCCTGATTCTGGAGCTCTTCTTGAAGTGAAAAGTTCCTGTGCCTGTACCTGTACCTTGTTAATGCCTTTTATGTACCTGAATGTTTCAATCATGTCCCTCTCTCTTTCTTCTCTGCTCCAGGGGTACATTCAGTTCCCTAAGCCTTTCCTCGTAAGACATGTACCCAGACCCTGAATCATTTTTTTCACCTTTCTTTGTACTGCTTCCACCCAAGTCAATGTCCTTCCTGAGGCGAGGCTCCAGAATTGACTCCACACTCCAATTGAGGCCTGACCAGCGATCTATACAGTGGTAGTACCACCTCTCTCTTCCTGCTCATGATTCCTCCCAGTGCAGCCCAGCATTCTGTTGGCCTTCATTGCTACCTTCTCACACTGCTTACTAATCTTCAGGTCATCTGAGATTATGATTCTCAGATCTTGTTCTTGGTTTGAGGCTGCCAATCTTTCGCCTCCTAGGTAATACTCCTTTCTTGGATTTTCTTTCCTATGTGCATGACCTTGCACTTTTTACATTAAATCTCAGCTGCCACACTCTAGACCATTCTTCTAGTTTCTAGAGGTCAGCTTCCATCTTGCTCACTCCTTCTGGGGTGTCCACCGCTACATATCTTGGTGTCATCTGTGAATAGACACATCTTCCCTTCCAGTCCATCAGTGATGTCTGCTACAAAAACACAGAAGAGCACAGGCCCTAGCACTGAGCCCTGGGGCACCCACTGGTCACCCTGCCTTCCGCTGATTGCGCCCATTAACCTGTACCTCTGGGTTCTGCCTTGTAACTAGTTTTGTACCCATCTGACTATTTCTGGACCAACCCTTGTGTGGTCAAGCTTCTTACCAGCCTTCTGTGTGGAATCAAGTCAAGGCCTTACTAAAGTCTAGGTAGACCACATCTACTGCTCCACCATCGTCCACTATTTTTGTAGTGTAGTCAAAAACTCAAAGCAGATTTGTCTGGCATGACCTACCTGCTGTGAAACCCGTGCTGTTAGGGTCTTGTCGGCCACTAGTTTCAAGGAATGCTATGATTCTCTGTTTGAGTAGTGTATCCATTAGTTTCCCTACTATAGACATGAGGCTCACTGGTCTGTAATTACTAACCTCTTCGCAACTGCCTAATTTGTGAAGTGGAACCACTATTGCCTTTTTCCAGTCTTCGGGTACCACACTGCTCTTCAAGGATTTTGTGAATAGAAGTGTCAGAGAGGCTGTAATTCTGCCCCAGTTCCTTAAGTGACTTGGGTGCATCTTGTCTGGTCCCATGCTTTGTCTGCTTTTAGTTTATTTAGCCTCCCACTTTGGCTTTTTGTAAAGGACTCCGTGTTCACCCCTGGTCCTGGGGAGTTGTGTTTTCTTCAGGGCTGGGCCATCCCCTGGGTCCTCTTTGGTAAACACCGAGCAGAAGTATTTGTTGAGGATTTCAGCTTTCTCTGGGTCAGGTTCACTGCATTTCCCTTTTCAGTAGCAATCTTTACTATCCCCCACTTTTGTCTTCTCACGTTCCTAATATATCTAATGTAATACAGAGAAGACAGAGGTACTTGTTGTGGATCCAGTTCATTGGGGCAGAGGGTGGTGAGGGGTTACCCCTGGCCAAGTGTTGGGGTGCTCCTTACTCTGTCTAGACAGGTGAAGGATTTGGGTGTGATCCTGGATGATGGTGTGACGCTTTGGTGCTCAGGTGTCGGCCGTCATCAGGAGTGGATTTTATCATCATAGGAACATTGCATGAATCCGAGCCCTGATCCCCGCTGGGATCTGACCACACTGGTGCATGCATTTGTCATTTCCAGGCTAGACTATAGTAATGCCCTGTACCTAGAGTTATCTGGTGGCACCTCCAGGCTGCAGCTGGTGCAGAATGCGGCAGCAAGATTACTGACTGGGATGAGATGGAGTGACCATATCACCCCAGTCCTCCACGAACTGCACTGGCTGCCAGTCAGGTGGAGGACTGTCTTCAAGGCATTGCTCCTGACCTACAAGACCCTACATGAAGGGGATCTCTGTCTATCTACAAGATCTCCTTGCTCCCTACCGTCCACCCCGGCACTCAGTTCTGCCGGGAGGCTCTCTCGAGTTCCCAGAGTTAGCTGCGCATTCTGGGGACAGGGCATTCTCAGTGGCGGTACCTACTTTGTGGAACTCTTCCTGGTTATTTAAGGGAGGCCCCTCGGTATAAGCCTTTAAAGGGACTGAAAACATACCTGTTCAAGCAGGCTTTTAGTGATTGATACACTGGTTTTAATGGGATGGACAGAATTTTAAGTTTATGATGAATTGCTGCTTACATGTATTCTGTTGTTGATTTGTACTGTACAGCACCCAGAGTCTACAAAATTGGGCGCTTTATAAATAAAATATCTATCTATCTAAAAATGATTTGTCTCCTCTCTTTGCCCCTTCTGCTATCTTTTCCTCTGTCTGGGCTTTTGCCTTTCTAATTTGTTTGTTTGACTCTCTCATTTTTCCTTCTATGACTCGATTCTTTCTCAGTTTTGGTTTCCTGGTATATGCTGTACACCTTCTATTTCTCTTTGACTGTGGTAGCCACTTTGGAAACCACAGAGGATTTATTTTTCTTTTGCTTTGCTGACCCATCTGGCACACTGATCTGTGGCAGTCTTTATTGCTCTCTTGAGGCTCCCCAATGACCTCCACCTCCTTAACCACCATTTCCATTAACTGGCTACTTATGTTGTTCCTCATTTTTGGAAGTCAACCTTTCTGAAATCTAGCACCTTTATCTTTGAGTGGCTGGTGTCCTGTGTTATGTTTACTTTAAAGCTTACCATGTGATGGTCGCTGTTGCCCATATGACATCCCACTTTGAGGTCCGTGAATGGCATCTCCTCTCGTTGGGCTTTTAACTAGTTGGCACAGTCCTGCGCCTTGTATGACAATAGGAAGTCCCTACTTCTTGTTGTTGCTGCCATTAGTGTGCTCCAGTAATATCTGGTAGGTTGAAGCCCCCACCAGTATTACTTCACCTTTATCAGACATTTTGTGGATTTCCATTAGGTCTTTGTCTCCTTGATTTGGGGGCCTGTACACGATGCCGATTCTGAAAGGGGTTTCCTTGCCCCTGTCTACTGTTAGCCACAGTGACTTGAAGTCCCCAGGTTGCCTTTTACTTCTGTGGCTTTTGTTTCCTCCCGAATGTAAATTGCTACGCCCCTTTTTTTTGTCCTGCCTATCTTTCCTGAACAGACTATAACCGGAATGGCAGTATCCCATCCATGGTTTTCCGTAAACCACGCTTCTGTTACAGTCACCTAGTCCAACCTTTCTGTTTCAAGATGGCTGTTAGTTCGGAAGTTTGCTGGTTAGGCTCCTAGTATTTGCAACCACTGCCTTCCAGGAATGTACATCCTCTTTGGCTTAAGGTTGTACCCTCTTCCTGGACTGCTCCAGTTTGCTCTTTCCAGCCAAGAGATTATGGAGGTTGCTGGTTTGGGCGGATGTTGGCTCTGATTTGTTTTCTGAGGGACGTATGTGCATTTGGCATTTTGAGGAGTGATGACCAGCCCACCGACAGCAGGGGTGGGAGCTGCATCATACTCCCTTTATTTAGTTTAGAACACAGATCTCCGGTCCATTTGGGACCAGGAGGTACAGTATCTGGAACTGAACCCTTTGTTTCTGTTTGGGGAGGAACGGATTTGATAGCCTCCTTCAGCATAAGTGACTAAACCTCTGCTAGCAGAAGGACAAGTGGCACAGAGGATAATGACAAGGAGGCAGATGATGTACTGGAGGCTAGAAAGCAACTCCACTGCTGCTTTGGTACCTCCCCTCCTGTTTCTGCTCTTGGTACCTCCTATTGTTCTGCTCTGCTCTGTTCCCCTTGCACCTAATTACTGACTCTTGTAGGTGGCGCAACCCTCTCTTGCTATTTCTTCTTCTGCTGCATGCAGCTTTGCTCATGTTACTTCAAGTCCTGTGCATTCTAAAGGAAAGCGAATAGTGCAGTTGACAAGGTTCTGTGTGAGCCCCCTAGTCAGTAGTTGAAATCCACCGGGGTGGTCACGCTTGTACCTGTCAGAACCAATTAACCCATTTTTGCCCCGCTGTCCTAGCCTCCTTTGGCTCAGTTCACCCTGCCCTGGAATAACACTGAAGTCACCCCCAGCCCCTCCCCTTGAAAACTCCTCTAAACAACTACTGCACCCCTCCCCAACTCCTCGACAGTGGTAATCTCCCCACCACTGGGGCTGTGAGACTCAAACCTCCACTGCATCCCTCTCTTCACTGCAGCCAGGAGCCCTAACCACTTGGCCAACCCTGCCATTACCTGCTACTGGTGAGTAGCTGATACAGCACAGACAAATGACACTGTTCCTGCTCCCCTTCTGGCCCTATGGTAGGCCTGCTATTAGTGATCGATGTGTGCATCTGTGCTTGCCCTAGACCAACAACAGCTATCCTCCTTCATCCCAGACCAAGGCCTGTGGTGCCACCCCGAGGTCAGACATGAATCAACTCCTGGGCCAAGCACTCTTTTCCCTCCTTTCTAACTCTGAACGTCACCTTCTTGATCTTTTCCTGTATTTCCTCACCTTCTCACTCTCTTTTCCCTCCCCACTGCCCACTCCTGTCCCTTTTACTTCTAGCTGGTGACACTGAAAGAAACCTTGGCCCCCAAACACCCCATTGACCACTCCAATACTACCTGGGCCAGAACCACAGGGTTAAGAGTAGCACACTTAAATATTTGTAGCCTCCCTTCAAATTCCCTGACCTTGAAGCCTGGGTGTCCATTCAAATTCCCTGATCTTAAAGCCTGAGTGTCCTCTATAAGTCGCATGTGCTAGGACTTGCTGAAACCCACATCACTGATACCTCTTACCACCTGCCGGGTTACTTCCTGCTTCGCCTGGACAGACCAGGTAAAAAGAAGGTTGGTGGCATGGCCCTGTATGTAAAGGAACCCATTTCAGCCACCACTGTTAATTGCTCCGACCCCCAGACCCCAATCTCCCAGTGAATGGCTCTTTGCGAATTAACCCTGAGTAATTCTAGAAAATTCCATCTGGGTTGCTGCTATAACCCTCCCAAATGGGGAGTCCCTGGCATATCTAACTTCCTTGACAGCCTAGGTCAACTTGCTCCATCTAGGGACACTATACTACTCAGAGACTTTAATCTCAATTGGTTAAGTGCCTCAGAACTTCAAACTACGCCAGTCTCCTCCAAGCTACACAATCTGGTGCAAACCACCTCATCCCCACCTGACACAACGCCGCATGCTCAACCACTCCCTGTTGGACTGGGTGGCCACTAATCAGGAGGACATGGTTCTTCAGGCAAGAATTTTGTCAGATTCCATAGCGACCACTCCTACTTACATCAATTGGTCCACCAAGAACAAACACCCCCAAAATACCTGTTTTTCAGAACGTTAACTGCCAGGACACCGCCAGTCTCCTCAAGGATGTTAGAGTGGTAAACTGGCAGCCCTCTACTCCCTTTCAGAGTGTCAGCTGCTGTCAGCTTTCTCACAGATGCTCTCCTCCGAGTTCAGGACCTCCATTTCCCTCTCACTACCCGTAGAGAGGTGGGGGCTGCTCCGCTGGATCTCTAAAGAACTACCAGCTCTGATGAAAGAGACAGCAAATGGAAAGCCTACTAACGTCCCCTCCTCCCCAAATCTGAAATGATTACAGGCGATTACATAACACCTGTAGCAAATTGCCAATTCACTAAAACATTAATTCTACTTTAACTTACAAGACAACCTTAGGGAGCCCTGACGTTCTGGACCTCTATCGAGGCCGTGCCCAATCCCCAGACACATAGCCAAGTCACCCAACTCACCTCCTCTCTGGCCCACTGACTGATCCCTCAGAGGTTGCGTGCAGGCCTTCAACAAAATATTTTTGGACCTTTCTGCCTACCTCGGCAAACTTCCTCCCATTCTCCTCCTTGCCATGGTGGTCAGGAGAAGTGCTCCTCCCCACCGGCACCCTCTCCCACACCCTTTCTGCTTTAACCGTCTGCCTTAGTGATACCATCAAGCTCTTTAAGTTCCTCCCCACCAGGGGCAACCCTGGCAGTGATGGTCTTTGCCCTCTTTCTTAGGCTCATCTCTCCTGCTATCGCTGTACCCATTACCTTAATTTTCAATCTGGCCCTGACCTCAACTACTATGCCTGCCTCTTGGAAACATGCCAATGTAGTGCGAATACCGCTATTCAAAGCTGGGGACCCCTTCCCCTTTTCAAAACCCACTACAAGGCCTTGCTGATGTCAGAAGCCAAATGCTCTTGCTCCCCTAGTTAAGTGGGCATCCCTTCCCACCTACTTCCTGCCTTCTCCCCTTCCATATTGCCGGCCCTTACTAGAGACTCTGGCACCCTACCGTGCTCTGCACTCTCCCTTACCTTGCTTTGTACTCTCCTCCTCCTGACTACATCATCGCACTTACCGCCTGTTGACTGTAATATTGTAACTGTATTTACCATACTACTGAATTGTTTGCTGTACCTGGTACTATGCTGTAACCTCAATTTATATATTGTCTCTATGTACCATGCTTCTTGCACTTAACTATGTTGCCTGTTATACTGTGCTAGCTAGCCCGCATATATGCCTTTACTTGATGCTACGTTAGTGTCTGGGTTGAATCTGAAACGGTCCACTGGATCAGTGCACCTACCTGGTCATCAAAGACATAAATAAACAAAATGTCTTTTTCATTATTTCCAGGACCCAGTCATTTGTTATGATCTCCTCCATTTCTGAAGATGAAGGGAGATCTATCCCAATCTGAATGCCGTAGAAGCAGAAGTGGAGGGGAGGGGAGGAGGTGTGGAATCAGAAGATAATGGGGAGGCAGGGTGTTGAATGGACAAACACCTTTTGGTGCCTCTACATGGACACCAGGAGAGACGACTCATGTAGGGACCTCCACCACAGGCATGGGGCTGCTGACATGAGGCACGGCCACCGCACTTGCTATACAAGCCCCTGGCAGTACCCCAGTTGGCTAAAGGGTCAGAGACTAAAGTGACCATAAGGCCATCCTGGAAGTTTGATGCTAATGTAGAGCATTTTCAACATCACTGAAACAGTCTGGACTAAAGCCTCTAAAAGTGGCATTCAGCACAGCTTGTTGTACATCAGTGTCACATCTAGCCTCCTGATTCCAAGAATATCTCTGAAGGCATATGCCAGAGCATCAGAAGCACCATACACAGAGCACAACAGATGATTGCAGTATCACACCAGATGAGGTGGCTTTAAGCAAATCCACCTTGGCAGGGCTAGAGGGCACAGCTTGAATAGCAGACAGCAGATTTCCACTGGCTATTTTGATATTTAATCATATAAGCCTGTACAGTAGTTAGCAATTCTACAGCCTAAGAATGCAGAGGCATAAGTTATTTTGCCCATTACATTCAACCTGCTAGATTCTTTATTGGGAGGCAGGGGCTCACATGTCTAGGGGTCTTAGAATTATCATGAGCAGCCATAATAACCATGGAATCTGTTTCAGGCTGCTGCCAGCCCAGTGGTGTGGAGGGCTCAAAGTGCTGAGTGCCTTACCTCCTGCCACACTGGTAACCTGTGTTCTGGAACAAGCACAGACTACCAGGAGGTGACAGGGAGGGAGAGGGCTGGAAGAGGATTGAACAGCCACTTTGCAGCTCTCCTCTTGGATCGTGGTGGCTGGGCCATCTTGGCTCCTTGGCTGCCACCAGGTGGAGGCCTGGTGGAAGTGCATGGGAAGCTGAGTAACAGGCGAAAGTCACGGGGTGGGGAAGGAGTCTCAGTCTTAGGATGCACATGCACCTAAACACCCATGTGTTTGCCCATGTATGCCGTGGCAGGGGCTGGGAGAAAGACAGAAAATGGAAGGCATGGCAGGCACCAATGCCCACCCACCTGCCCCATTCAGCACATCACACAAGGTACCAGATTGGCAGCATTAGATTCAGGAGTCGGAGGGGGAGGTGGCCTCCCTCTATTACCCTACCATGGGTGGTTGTCCTAACTTTCATTACCCTACCATGGGGAGAAACCACTGGGGTACTAGCCATCAAAGGTAAGCCTGGGGAGATGATGGATGATGCTAGACAGTGGAGCAGGAGCATATAAAGATTACAGGAAAAAAAATCTTTCAGGCTGTGAGGCATAGTAAGGCTTAGCACATGGAGCAGGGTACTGGTTGTCAGCCTTTCTAGGCACTGTAGTCAAGTTATAAGTCCTATGTCAAGCAACAAATGTGGCATCCTCTACAGCTGGGTACACAGGAGGAATGGCAATAACAGGAGCCATAAGAACCTTCAAAACTCCATCAAATTTCTTTTTGAGTCCTCCTCCTCAGCTTCAAATCCTGTAACTTACTGGATTTGTCTGAGCAAAAGCTGAAAGGACATCTTCAGGAGACCTGAGGGTTCACACACCACAGAGTGCTCACTGCATGAGGAGAGGGTAAACTGGAAGGTAAAACCCTTCAGAGGATCATGTTCCTTTCTTCATCCTCTAAATTCTCCATTATATTAAGGTCAGGATTATATGGCTCCTCATCTGAAATGACAATGGGAGTAACAGTCGGAGTCGACAACGGAGGCAGCAGTTGCGATGAAGGAATAACAGGTGTTCTTTTTGATCCCGTCGACAACAGTGTTGATGAGATGAGGCCCAGTCAACAGGACAGCCACTGATGTTGGCGGAGTGATGGTAACAGTTGGTGTAGCAGTTCAGAGAATGACACCAGGACTGCCTGGGAGTCAAAAGCACACTGTAAACAGCCTGGGACTATCAAAATCAAAGGGCAGAACCAGACTATGTGGGCTGCATACCATCCGTGAGAAGGTACGCAGTGCCACCACCAGACCACAATATTGGTGTCTCATCAATGGATGGGGAGGGCTGTAGTTTTCATTGCAGTAGTGAACAAGGACTTACTGTGCTTCAATGGAGACCTCGATCTCACTGGAGAAGCATTAGCTTTGTCTATATGCTTGTGGAGATGGTTGGAAGAGGAGGACTTCAATGATTTTCTTTTGTCTTTCATCCTAGAGGCCTGTATCAGTGACAGTGTCACGAGCGCTAGGAAGTGTCATTCCTGGAGGTAGTCAAATGAGAAAGAAGCCAGCTTGGAGCTCACAAGCCTGGGTGGTAGCTTCCATAGCCTTGATGGTGATGAAGGTTTCAAGAGCCTTCTTTTGGCATCTCCTTGTGGCTTGGCAGAATCCCTGGAAGCTCTTGCAGGCCCAAACAGCAAACACAAACTGTGTGAGCACTGTCTTTGTAGATCTTGTAACCACAGGTACAGAACCTAAAAATAGGTTACTCACCTGTAACCATATTTTTACAGTGGTATACAGTTCACATCCATACAACCAACCATGCCTCCCCAGGCAGAGTAGCACACGGATCCCAGCTTCCAATGTGCAAAGATCTGACATCATGGGGCAGAGCTGGGGATATAATGCCTAGGTGGTGGGAGAGCTTGGTTTAAAGATGTCCAATGAATCTGCACTTCCAGTGAAACTGCCAGAGTGTCAATGTGAACTATATACCATGCCAGAAAGTACAGTCATAAAATCTTACCATAACATAGATCTTTGAGGACTGTCTCTTGCAGCAGGTAATACAGTACTCTTGGGTCATCACCAGAGGTCGCTGTGGTGCACGTGCAGCTCTTCTAGCAGTCTCTTCACCAGGGGCCACCAATGATGACATCATCATCCTGCTCCTATATAAGAGTGGGCGGTCCCTGCATCCTCAGTTCCCGTCAGATTCAATTTGCTAAGCGAGGACCGAGGGGATCTGAGGTAACATAGGTGTCTCTTCCCACATGCCAAGTGGAACAAAGTCATTCTCTTAGAAGGAGGGGATGGAGGGAGGAACATACTGCTGCAAGAGATGCTCCTCAAAGATCTACTGTTACAGTAAGATTTTACATTAACTGTACTATCTTCCATGGAGGTAATACACTTGGGATGACTCCCAAGCAGTGTACCCAAAAGTGGGTGGAATTAGGATAGTAGACCATTTAGGACTGTGCAGCCAAAGGCGCCCTATGGCGAAGAAGCAATATCCAGGTTGTAATGCTTTATGAAAGTATGTATTATGGACCATGTGGCTGCATTGCAGATATCAGTGATCAAAGCCCCTTGAAATAAGCCAGTACGTGGTGGCCATGGCTCTAGTAGACTGGGTATACTATTCTAATAGGGCTTGTATTTTTGTAACAAAACGTGATGCAATTTGCCAACCAACTGGAAATGGTTTTCTTGGTAATCGGAACCTTCCTCTTGGAGGTGAAGGTGACAAACACTTGAGAGTTTTTTCTGAGGATTTAGTATGGTTTACATAGTACCTCAGAATACGTGAACATCTAAGCTGTGTAAAAGATGTTCACCCGGATTGGAATGCTCGGGTAGTAGACAGGCAATACCATAGTCTGGTTTAAAGTATGCTCTGAAACCACTTTTGGCAGAAAGGAAGGGTTCATGGAGAACCACTCTATCCTTGTGGAAGATTAGGTGAGGCTCTCAACACATCAGAGCCTGAAGCTTGGAAATTTGTAGAGCCGAAGTGACGGCTACGAAACCCCTGCCTTCCAAGAGAGGAAGCAGACATCAGCTGTAGCTACTAGCTCAAAGGGCGAAGGGTGAGTTTCTAATATGAAGTTCAGATTGTGGGGGTAGGTGCTTTATGGGAGGTTTGATATGAAGCATGCCTCTTAAGAACACCTTGGCAAGATGATGTTGGTACAGTAATTTGCCTTCGTGAGGATTCATGAAAGGCCAAAATGGAGGCCAGATAAACTTTGATAGAAGAATAGCTAAGTCCCTTTTGGCAAGAGAAGCCAAGTAGTCCAAAACTTTGGATAAAGGACATGGAAATGGATTTAGAAAAGGAAGCAGTCCATATGGAAAAGCGTTTCCATTTAGTGTTATATGTTTCCTTTGTTGATGGTTTTCATGAGGCCAACATAATGTTGATCACAGGCGAGGAGACTTGAAGACATGTTATGAAAGCGTCCTCAGGAGCCAAGCGTGAAGGTGAAGAGACTTCAGGTTGGTGTGAAGGAGGATGCCCCACTCCTGTGTCAGGAGACCTGGTCTGATTGGCAACGGAATGGGATCCGCCATGGACAGTTGTTGAAATAGAGGAAATCACACCTGCCTGGGCCACAAAGGTGCTATGAGAATCATATTGGCAGGTTCGAGTTGTAGTTTAAGTAGAGTCCATTGCAGGAGCAGGATGGGGGAAGGCATATGAAGAGTCCTGTCCATGGTTGGGACAGGGCATCGTAGACAATCCCTTTTGTTTGGGATAATGGAAAAGTATCTGGGGAGTCGATGATTGTTGGGGAATGCGAACAGATCCAGCTGTGGGGTCCCCATAGTCGGAAAATTGTCTGAACTTCATGATGAAGAGTCCACTCATGCGTGGAGGACTGGCGACTGAGAATGTCTGCCAGGGTATTGTGGCATCCAGGTAGATGGACAGCAATCAGTGTTAGTTGTTGGAGAGTGGCTTCTTGCTAGACCCTCAGCACTTCCCTGCAAAGGCGCTAGATCTGGTGCCCCCTTGTTTGTTCAGATAGGAACACCACAGAGGTGTTGTCTGGTTGGAACAGTAAGGGTCCAGGATGAAGGTGGCAGCAAAATGCCGAAGGGCAAGGCAAACCGCTCCATTTCCAACAGATTTATGTGTGGCAAAATGGTGAATTGGGGCCATTTGTCCTGTGCCCCATAAGGACCAAGGTGGGCTCCCTAGCCATCCAGGGAAGCATCCGTGGTCAACGCCTGCTGAGGAGGGGGCCTGGAAGGGCATGCCCTGTGATAGGGGCTTTGTGTCCACCAGTCCAGGGCGGAATGCAGGAGGGGTGACCTTGATATTGTCAGTAAGTCACCTGATCATTGGCCATTGATTTTGCAGCACCTTGTACTAGTCTTATATGGAGATGGGCATACTGCCGCTGTGGGGATGGCAGCTGCCATATGCCCCAGAAAGATATAAGAAACTCCTGCTGTTATGAACTGTTGGGTTTGGGTGTGCGAGAAGCCAGAGAAGAGATTGTCCTGTCTGTTGACAGGCGTGCAAGTCATAATGTCACACCTTAATAGTGTCTGGCATTATGGGCGAAACCGGACTGTACACTCCCGAGTTGGACCACCCTGGGTTCAGACTCTTTTTGGGGGTCCAGGGCAGAGCACTTCACAGAATAAAGACATGATGCCTCCTGTGGCATTGTGGCGGCATGGCTGATAGTGCCATGCGGCATTGTTCTTGCATATAATGACCTCGTGCCATCAACAGAGAGAAGCTCTTGGAGAGCATGTCCAGGATTGCTCCAATATACTGAAGTAACTGGGAAGGCTTGGGTTGGACTTGGGCCAGTTGATGGTAATGTCCACATTTTGGAATAGGGTAACATTGGCCTGAGAGAGAGAGAGAAGCAAATCCTCTTCGGACTTGCTTTTCTCAGCCAATCGTCTAGGTATGGGAAGACAAAATGTCCGTCTCTTCTCAGAGCCTCCGCCACTACTGCAAGGCACTTGAAGAAGACTCTCGGAGTGGACAAGAGTCCAAAAGGAAGTGTTCAAAATTGGTAGTGGTGTCCTAGTAAGAGAAAGCACAGGAACCAGTGGTGGCAGGGTGGATGGGGATATGCAGGGCATGCATACTTCATGTCCAGAGCACATAACCAATCCCCTTTTTAACATCGTTAGTATGGATGTTAGCGTAACCATCTGGAACCTTTTGTACTGAATGTAAATTCAGTTGTATTAGGTCTAATATTAGTTTGTGGTCTCCCGTTTGCTTGGGGACCAGAAAGAAATGGAGTAGAATCCTGATGTAACTCCGTGGAAGGAACTGGATAAATGGCCTTTTGTGTAAGTGCCTGAAGTTCCTCTTGAAGACTTCAAATATGGCCAGATGGGTAATGGACTGAGCAGGGTGGGTGTGTGAGGTGGTGATGTAAGTTCCAAGGTGTGCCCCATATGTATAATTTGGAGTACCCACTGTCGCAAGTAATGGCTTTCCAGGCCTCCAGATGAAGGGCAATGTGACCCCCTACAGCTTCGAGGCCTGAACAAGGTAGCAGGGTCAAGTTCTAATGGGCCCACTAGGCCCGGGGTGGCCTGTCCCACCCTGAGGGTGGGAATGGGGCCCTTTGAGGAAGGGGTGGCGGTCCGGGAGGAGGTGTGGGAATGTCCGTGGAAGCCACCTTGATAGGTTCCTCTATTCTTGCCTCTCCGCTTAGCTTGAAAGGTCTGGGAACAGAACTGGTATGAGGGCTGTGGTGTGTGATACATACCATGCACCGTATGGAAGAGTGCAGTCTGACACTTGGAAACCATCCAAAAGCATTTGAGTGCCTAGGCCAAAAAGCTTAGAGCCGTTAAATGGGCCATTGACCAGTTTATGTTGTATATCTGGTTGTAGACCTGACACATGGAGCCAGGCATGATGCCAGAGGGTGACTCCAGTAGCTGCCGTCCAGGCTGAAGTATCCAACGATCATATCCCGAAGGAGGAGATGTCGAGAAATGAATTTCTGTGATATCGTGAGCTGTGTAATTGGTCTTTCTCTTGTGATGGAGGGAATTTATTGACTACATCAACAGTTGAAGACCAGAGGGTACGATGGTATTTCACCATATGTCCCACACAGTTTAAGATTCTGAGATCCAGTATTCCTGCCTGGAAGACTCTTTCCCTAAGTAGTCTGGGTGGCAGGATTCCTTGTCTGGAGGAGGGAGTTCATGTCAGGGATGTTTAGGAATGCGATTATGGCGGGCAATGACCACGAATCTACCGGGGTTGGAGAGAAGAAAGGTGATCAGGGGCAGCCTGATAAAGGTGAGTCACCTTCCATGAAGTGCCGAACAGCCAAAGGCTGGTCCCAGGCTGCCAGAACTGCATTTGGTAGGTTTGAATAAGTGGGTACCACAACTACCAGGTCCTCCAGCAGTTCAAGGTAGTCGCCATGTCTTTTCTCTGCTTGTCATGTTCAGTGGTAGAGAAACATATAATTTTTGAATCTGGACCATCATGTCGTGAATTGACAGGTCATCAGGGGAGGAGAGGCCACATGGCAGGAGGATTCTTCATGCAGATATAAACATATGGGAGAAGAAGGACGGGTGTCCCATTCTTGGAGATCAATGTCTTCCAGGTCATCTGGGATGCCTCTGGGAATTCTAGATCCTCGAATAATACTCTTCCTCATAGTCAGATAGGAAACCAGGTGGAGAATTGGACCCCTCACCAAAAAAACATTTTGGTGGAGGAGTCGGTGACAAGGATGGAGGACCCCATCATCAGGAGCCAGAGGTTGTGAATGTCTCATTATGTCCAGAACCTGCTGTACAACTATGGCCATGTCCATTGACATATAGTGGTGGGGGCTTCTGTGAAACCAAGTGAATGATAGTGGAGAGTGGACGTGAATCATGAATCATAAGTAGGTCTGAAACCCGTACAGATAAGGCAGAATAGGACCCTGTCCCAGTTGTTATGGAGAAAGTGTTTAAATGCAAGGATCTTTCCTTTCTGTCTCTTCTCTGTCTGGTTAGCAACCAAATTTTCCTGTGAGACTTCAGACTTGATCAACCTGACAGGCTCGCAGTTCCTTGCTTCTCACTGTCTCTCAGTCCTCTCTTGCTGTCTGTTTTTCTCCTTACATATCTAGATCTGATATAAAAATATGTGCAAATCACTGCATGGAAATGTAACTGATATTGGGATCCCTCGTGTTTGAAAAATATATAGCATTACTGTTGAAATGTATACAATTATAATTTGAGATGACTGCAAAAGCTGCTGGAAGCTAGAGGTTACCAGAGTTCAATTTTAAGCTTTTGCAAAAGTTGTGCAAAGGGGCCTCAACTCAAGAAGCACACTGTGTTCTAGCTGCTCCTGCCTGATATTTACAAGGACAGGATGTTTGTTTAGATTGGGGTGAAAGGACTTATAAAGGAGCTAAGCTGCAATTGCTGAAGAAGATTAGAAGAAAAGGACACAGAGACAACAGAAACTGTTTTCTCTTCTGTACATAGTTACTCTGAATAAGTTTTTTTTTTTTATGTTACTGACTGTAAATAAATATTTTTGGTGAATTCTACAACTGCTCCTGGTTTTCCCTATGTTTCCTGACCTGTGCCTCGACGACACCAGGATAATACAAACCGGGGTCCCGATTCCACTCAGGCTGTCCCCGATGTACAAAAGACCTTGAAGGAGGGCAGCAGAAAAATGTAATCCATGGTGTTCAATGCATCCTGGCCTGTCTGTCGTCGTGAGGCGAGAAGATGGAAGATTTCACTATTGTTTTTCGACCATCGCCGGCGACAAGAGACGCAGTCATCATCGACGGGCACCAATGGCAGTAGTATAGGATGTTGAAAATGCAGATAAAGTGGCAGAAAGTGCAGTCAACTAGAGAGAGAGGAAACCCGCTGAAGTGGAGGCAAGTTTCAAGGGCATCTCTGATAAGGAAAGACCTGAGGTGGTCATCGTCGATTTAATGCTTAGAACAGAATGCTGTAGCAGGACTGTGTGGGTCCCAAACATCGGGCACAGATTGTATGATTGTTTAAATGGTAGATTTTCCTACTGCAATGACAGGAACGAAATGAAGGTGATTTGCTTGAAGATCCTTTTGACATCCGTCGATGAAGGAGTGGAAACGGAAGAAACAATTACTCACCGAAGTAATATTACTTCTTCCAGGGTATTCTTTAGCACTATTAACAGATGCAGTATGCCAGCTGGGTTCAGCTGCCAGGAGAGGAGGAGTCAATGCAAATGAAGAAGTCATTGGCCAATCAGGACACAGTTAGAGTGCTCTGCAGTCAGCCTGAGGGACCTCAGAACGCATTTCGAGCTGAAAAGATCAAAACTGTGCCCGCTTAGGGGCAAAAAACAGGTTACTCACCTGTAACAGTAGTTCTAGGAGTGGTATATGTTTGTTCATCCACACGGTCTGGCATTGTCCCTTTCCCCTTTAAATCTTGCGGAAGTCTTCAAGCTGGCTCCTCCCACCCACCGGGTGGTAAATACGTCTGCTCCACCCCATGACGCCAGATCTAGCCCTGGCAGCTAGGTTTGCGCCTAAAGCCGGGAGGTCGTGAGGTGGTGGGATGACCAACATATACCACTCCTAGAACTACTGTTACAGGTGAGTAACCTGTTTTCTAGGAGCGTGGATATGTTGTTCATCCACACTGTCTGGCAGACTCTAGCAGTTCTCTGGGAGGAGGGAGGCACACACCTCCTACTTAGGGAATAGAGACTGGAGAACCGAGGCCCCAAAACCAGCATCCCGACGTGACTCTAGGTCAATGTGGTAATGGGTAATAAAGGTGCTCGCTGACTTCCAGGTAGCGGCCCGACAGATTTCTGGATAGGGATGTCCCTGGAAGCAGCCACTCGAAGCAGCCGTGATGACGGGTAGAATGAGCCCTTAGCCCTTGGGAGGCTCCTTTACCCGCCAACTCGTAGCACAGACCTATGCATGATGTGATCCTTCTTGCAATAGTCCGCTTGGCTGCAGGTCTGCCAGAAGCGGCTTCAGCGTGGGTGACAAACAGCTGGCAAACCTCTCCCCGAATTTCCGCCGTCCTCTCCTTATAATAGGAGAGAACACGCTCTGAGGTCCAGAGCATGGAGCCTATACTCGGCGTCCGAGGTGTAATTAGGTAATATACCGCAGGGTCAACACCTGGTTAAGGTGAAACTCTGACACCACCTTCGGAAGGAATTTCGGTGGGGCGCAGGACAACTTTGTCCCTGTGAAAGACCAGATAAGGGAATCCACCAAGCGCCTGGAGCTCCCTGTCCTTCTGGCTGATGTGATAGCCACCAGGAAGGCAGGCTTCCATGACAAGTGCTAGAGCTCACACTTGTGCATGGGTTCGAATGGCTTGCCCATGAGCTTTGCCAAAACTAGCAAAAGATCCCACGGAGGTGGAGGTTCACGACCGGAGGGATATGTGATCCAGGCCTTTGAAAGCGCCTGATCACAGTCTCCTGAGCCAACGCCGGCTGACTGGCCCGCTCGTGAGGCAGAAATGGCTGGCAAGTGCACCTTAAGGGTCGATGGATCAAGACCCCTTTGGAGAGAGACTAAGGTAGTCCAGAATGTTAGCCACCGAGCAGGATAAGGGTTCCAGACCTTTACTCCTGACACCAAATGGAAAATCTCTTCCATTTAAAAGGCATAACATTTCCTGGTCGATTCTTTTTCGAGATGCCTCCACCACGGTGTAGACATCCTCAGAAAGACCCAAAGCCTGGAACTCTAGCCGTTCAGGAACCAGGCTGTGAGGTGCAGGGATTGAAGGTCCGGATGAAGGACCTTCCCTGGTTCAGAAAAATCAGGTCCGGGCGTGTACTGAGCCGCTCGGTTCCTGCAGCTGAGGCTGAGGAGATCTGGATACCAGAACTGGCGTGGCCAATCTGGGGCTACTAGGATCACCTTTGCCTTGTCCTTCCTCACCTTGAGTAACACCTTGTGGATCAAGGGAAATGGAGGAAAGAGTAAAAGAGGCCTGGGGTCCACGGCCTCGAGAAGGCATCCCCTGCAGCGAGCCCTGCTGAGGGGGCGGCATGGAACAGCCTCAGCTTGGTGTTCTCCCTGGAGGCAAACAGGTCCACCAACGGTTTGCCCCAACGAGAGAACAGGTAGTAAGCTACCTCTGGATGGAGAGACCACTCGTGGGATGTCTGGCCTAAGCGGCTGAGAGCATCCGCCAGTTGGTTCAGCACTCCTGCCACGTGGATGGCTAGATCATCTGCCTCCAGTTGGCTGACAAGGGTCCAGATCCGAGCGCCCCTTGCATAGCAGACGGGAGTGCATGCCGCCTCGTTTGTTGAGGTAGTACATGGTCGTGGTATTGTCCGCCTGGACTTGAACCACTTGACCCCGGAGCTGAGGAGCGAAGCTGACAGAGCCAGTCTGACTGCCCTGAGCTCCAACAGGTTGATGTGGCATCGGGACTCCTCTGGGGTCCAGAGCCCATGAGCTCTGTGGTCCCCATGTGGGCTCCCCAGCCCATGAGAGAGGCATCGGGTCGTAAGGACGACTGGCCGGCTCAGGGCGGACAAAGGGATCCCTTCCTGCAGATGACTTGGGACGGTCCACCATTGGAGAGCGTCCCACATCCTCTGGGTGACCGTGACCAGCTGGCTAAAAGACTCTGACGCTGAGACCACTGGGCGGCGAGCCCCACTGGAGGGGGCGCATGTGCAGTCTGGCCCAGCGGACCACCGACGTGCACGCCGCCATGTAGCCCAGGAGGCGAGGAAGTCCCGGCAGGGCGTGAGTGCCTAACCAAAATGATTGGGCAAAGGAGGAGAGAACTTCCGCCTCTGTCCACCGGGAGCCGAGCTCTGGCTTGACGAGAGTCGAGCCTGCCCGATGAAGCCCATCACCTGAGAAGGTACGAAGTTCCGATTTGGCCTCGCTTGATCAGAAGGCCCAAGTGTGAGCAGGTTTGGAGGGTCAGGTCCTGGACCTCTCCACCTCCTGAAGGGAGGATCTCACCAGGAGCCAATCGTCCAGGTAGGGGTAACACGAACCCCCTGACGTCAAGATGGGCTGCCACCACTGCAATGCATTTGGTGAAAACCTTGGGGCCTGGCGACAGGCCGAACGGCATGGTTTGAACTCGTGACAGGGTCCTTCACCCTGAAGCGGAGG
Source organism: Neoceratodus forsteri (assembly GCA_016271365.2). NCBI lineage: Eukaryota > Metazoa > Chordata > Ceratodontiformes > Ceratodontidae > Neoceratodus > Neoceratodus forsteri. The sequence continues at coordinate 699,222,563 of CM028132.1, forward strand.
AACCGCTGATGAGACGGACGGATAGGGACGTGAGAAAAAGCGCCCTGCAGATCCAGTGTGCAGAACCACATGTTTCCTCCAGGGATGGTATGATCTGATTTAGAGTTACCATCCGAAAGGTGCAGACCTGAGATACCGATTCAGGTCGTGCAGATCTAGAATGGGGCGCCAACCCTCCATCCGCTTTGGCACCAGGAAATACATGGGGACAAAGCCTGGTCTGAAGGAGGATCCGCTACCGGGCCACCACCCTTTGAGGAGGAGTAGCGCAATGTCGCCTCGGAGGACAGACTGGGCGATTGAGATCCGTCCTTCTCGTGGGGCACGGGCTCGGCTACGGGTACTGCTCAATTCTAAGGGCAGACCTGCCTGACCACTTCTAGGGACCCATCTGTCCGTGGTGATACCGACCAGGCGGAAACAAAGTGGCGGAGCCGGCCCCCACGGGAGGACCCAGAGCTGAAGTGACGGGTACGGGAGAGACACACCGCCCGGCACTGGCAGGCTTAGAGGAGGAGGAGGCACTCTGGACCAGCGCCGCCTCCTTTGCGGGCTGCTGGGGACCTTGCTTGGGCCTAGGGCGCCAGGCCTGAGCCTGCTGTTGTTGTTGACCCCCTGGAAGGGTGGTTTGTCTGACCACAGGGAAGACTGATGAAAAGGCTTCTTCCTGCGCTTCTGCTGGTTCTTACTTGAAGAACCCTTAGCAGACGTGAGCATCTAAGGTGGCATTAGATTGCTCAATACGCTGCAGGTGACCTGCCACTCCTGGCCCAAGAGGTCGGTGCCAAGGAAGGGCACATCAGCCAGCTTGTGCTGAGTATCCACGGGAAAGGCGGATAACCTCAGCCAAGCCCTCGCGGCGAGTGGATACCGCTGCAGCTAGTGAACGGGCACAGGAATCACCCACGCCCAGAGCAGTCTGGAGTTGTTGTTTAGCAACAGCCCTGCCCTGGTCCCTGACCTGCTTGACCGTGGTCTGCATGTCAGCTGGGAGGTGGGGAAGAATCTTCGTCCAGCGACCCCAAGAGGGCGAGAGAAGTGTGCCATAATCACCGCTGAGCTTGCCTGATGAAGGCCCAAAGATGATGCAGCATAGACCTTTTCGGGCCAAGTGGTCCATGAGTTTGGACTCTTTGTCTGGAGGGCGTGCAGTATCGGCTGAGCTGCCCGTCCGCCTGAATACTGAGGCAGTCCAAGGCTTCCGCCGAGGGGTGCTCGGTAAACCCTGCCAAAGACCCTGTGGGCACCAGCGACTTGGCGCGCTGATGCGGCAGATAGAGCTGGGCAGGAGGCTGGACGCTGCCAGAGTTCCAAGGCCGGACTCCATAATGGCTTCGGCGACTGGAAAAGCCTCCGTGAGGGGTATCCCCTCTTAAGGATATCCGTGAAGGGATATTCGCCTTTTCTGGATAGGCTGTAGGCCATCCCCGCCGATTCAGAAATGAGCCGGAGGATGCCCTGGAAGGAGGAAGGCCCTCTTCCAAGCCTGATGCTGAAAGCTCATCGAAGGAGTGAAGGCCAGTGTTATCGGAATCGGAGGAGTCCCTTACATAAAGGCTGCCCACCTAAGTCCTCTTCGATACGCCTCTAGGGCGTATCAGGGGTAATCTGAATTGACAGTCTGTGGGGAGACCCAAAGACTGCCGAGCCTCTTTGAGGGAATCCTCCAGGGGCAACTTAGGTGGAGGTTCCACCAAAATAGGTGGGAACCTGAAACCAGTTAGCGGCGAAGATGCACCGGAGCCCCAAGAGACCAGCACCGGAGCAATTGGTGTCTGAGGCGGTCAAGAGGCTGAGGCCAGGAATAGCCGACCCGAGGGGCCGCTTCTGACCTGCTAGCAGGAATTGCTGCCATATGAGATCCTGCAGCGGCCAACGAATTTTTCGTCAAGCCTCTCCTCGTCCGAGGAGGAAGAGGAACGGGTGGCGGCGCCTTATGGGAGTGCTTGTGTCCTTTAGGTCGATCGATCGGAGGACTTACTTCCTGATCGAGACCGACGGCATCAGCTTTTGTCGATCAGAGAGACTGGCTCGTGAAACCGAGGGTTCGTTCTTTTCCCCTCGATCGAGAGATCGCGGGCGGGTCTCCCCATCGGGAAAGAGAGAATCGCGTTCTCTCCAAGGAATCTCGACAGGAGTCGGTGATAACGGCTCGATCGGGTCGAGGATAATCTCGGCCGGATCAGCCGACTCCTTGGCTTCTACGCCCGTACAGACGGAGGTCTGAAAACCCAGCGGCCGAGGAGGTAATCTCGACCAGTCGGTCTCTGACCGCCTCCTGATCCCAGGAGCGCCTTCTTCGACTCAAGAAGATTTAGGATCCTTTTCTTCAACGGGAAGAGGCGAGCCCGAGGGCGCCTCACCCTTGGTAGGAGAGACTGGCACAAATCCTGAAAGGATCCTGAAAAGGAAGAGCCCAGGTTGAGCGGCACGAAGAAACCTCGGTTAGCCGAGGCTTGAGCGGCTTCTTCCTGAAAGCCACCATGCGCCGAAGCTGCTCGGTGGATCCCGCGAGTCGCGAAACCGCCCACCTGGCCTCCTTGGATTTTATCGGTGGTCATGGAGCTCGGTCTACCCAGCTTCAGGCGCGCCTGACGATCTTCCAGGACGCTGGGTTGGAAGGAAGGCGAATGGAGCACCGCGAGGTATCGTGAATCGAACCAAGGCAGTAACGATGAGAGGTGGGGATCGGTGCGCGACATTTTCTGTCCACAAGGACACTGGCGAACCCGGGGATGACTTGTCATCCATGTCCGAATCAGGAGCCGTAAACTCTAACGAGTTTTAGAGCGAGAAGATGTGGTGAAAACCGTCAAACGAATCCAGGGCCTCAACACTGCAGAAAGCACGAGGGAACCTGAATCTTCCAGCGGAAAGGAAGATCTGGCATCATGGGGTGGAGCCGAGGTATTTACCACCTGGGTGGGTGGGAGGAGCCAGCTTGAAGACTTCCGCAAGATTTAAAGGGAAAGGGACAATGCCAGACAGTGTGGATGAACAACATATCCATGCTCCTAGAAACCTGTTAGCAATAACCCACTATATATTCTAACCCACTATTATGATTTTTACAATCACACGAATGAATGATAGTCGTCAGATTTGGCTAAATCCACTAGCAGAGCCTTTAGACAAGGTTTCCGGAGAGGAAGGGTGGAGTGTCAATAATGCTAAAGAATACCCTGGAAGAAGTAATATTACTTCGTGAGTAATTGTTTCTTCTCACCCCAGGAATTCTTTAGCATCTATTGACAGATGCAAACTTTGAAGCAGTGTAGTTGGGGAGGGCACAGAAACCTATTTTAAGAAGAGGCTCTGAAGTACCATCCTGCCAAAATTGGCATCCTATCAAACTACACATCCAAGAAAGATCTTACTGAATGTGAGAAGCAAATTTCAGATAAGTGGCCTGCACACTTCTGGTGAGGATATAGCCTTGAACGCTGCCCAGGAGGCAGCTGGTCTCAGGAAGTAGGCCCAAAGCACGAAGGGTTGAATGTCAGCCTTACTGTACCAGACCCGAAATACGGGAAAACAGTCCCGTGGGAAAATACTCTTGGTCATTGGTTTCTCCTTTTTCTGCAAAACGCAGGAAAGGAAGGGCGATAATGACAGTACCTGAACTGCTAGGACTGCTGGCGCTGACCGGCAGGACTAACTCGTGCCCCATCCGAGCAGCTTGATATGGCCTAGACAGGACTTGCCTGAGAGCAGTACAGGCAGAGAAAAGGGTTGATGAAGGTGGAAATGGTAGAACACTTGGAAAAGGATTTCCTATCCGTCCAGAAAACTAGATTGTTCTTAAAGGCACTGAGAGGATAAAGCCTAAGAGAACAACCTGAAACTCTGAAAGGACAGAGGAAAGACAAGCAGAAAAGTTGTCTTCGATGTTACTGGCTTCAGGACAGAATTTCCACAGGTTCAAAGGACACCCATGAAGTTGAACGACAGAGGTTTGTGTTCCATGGGAAAAACTCTGGTCCCTAGAAGGGTCTGGAAGTGAAATGGCCTCTTGAATTCTTTGAAATGGTCTGAGAAATGCCAGATTTCTCTTGCCTGACAGAAAAAGAATCCGAGTAACCGCTAGGTGTACATCCAAAAAGAGGCCTACTGTCCCACTGTAGGAAGAAAAATAAAACCTTTATATTTTACAGAAACAAGTCACAAAGACCAGACTAGTTCCAAGTACAAGACAGTAATGCCTGGATATGAACTAAATAATCCAGTCATGAGAGGAAAGAGGATTGAAAAACTCTAGGCACTTGTCCTTGTACCAAGGGAAAAGCCGTTCCAGTAGGAAAACTGAGGTTTTCGTGGTACTAAAACTTTTTTTTTTCACACAGATGTTCCAGGCCTTGTTTGGATACAGGGACTCTAGGAGATCTTACCTCTCAGGAACCACGCCTTGAGAAGAAAAGACTGGGAGCCAAGAAAAACACTACTCTTGTGCAAGAAAGAAGTAGCTTGTGGAAACGAAAGCAGCCAGAAGGTTGTTTAACTGAAACTATTTATTTATTTATTTTTAAATCAGAAAGTACCAAGGTTGTCCAGAGCCACCGGATTGTGGTGGCTGATACCTTAACTAGAGACGACTTAGGAAACAAGGGATATAAGGAGAGAAAACTTCTCAGGCCAGTCTTGAGATAAGAAAATCTGTTGGATGGAACCCGAGCTGGGACCTGCCACAGGAAAAGGAAAAACTGGGTTTGGGCTGGCAAAATTCAGATCTGGACCTGACCTTACCCCCTGAATGATGTGGCTAGGACTTGTGTGCTGAGGGCTCCCTTACGGTGGCCCTGACTATATGCGGTTATAGGATCTGCCAAAGGGCCCACTTGCAGTGGCCCTGACTATGCCAAAGTGTTGTCCTTGCCCGACAGATGGATGAGTGACTAAGACACGCCAAAGAAGCCAGCTAGAGATCACAACTTGTAGCTACTGCGAGAGATTGGAAGCCCTGTGTCCCAAATGCTCGTTGGTGTGATACAGGACAGGGATATCGTCCTGTCTCTCTGAACTAAATGACCTCTGTACTGAAAAAATGCAGGCCTGATAGAGATGCTCTGAGATTCCAAGGACTGATGAAAGAAGGACTCTCTCAGAAACCAAGACCCAATGATCGAATCCCGAAGGAAGCGCCAACCGAAGGAAGCCTCTGTACCAAAGATTTTAAGGGAGAGGTGTTAAATGTACTGTTTCCTTACACCAGTCCAGCTTGTAACAGAGTTCAGGCTTCACGAAAAATTCTCTTATTTGGAATCTAACCTAGAAGCCTAGCTCCTGGGACTCTAGTGACAAAATGATGCACCCTATACAGAGGCAGGCTGCCCCTGATGAGAGATGAGCACTGCCCCCTAAGAGTTGCGAGATTTAAATAGCTAGGAACTTTTTCTAGTAGGTACAAAGAACCCCCAAGACTGTAGGAAATAACATGTCAGACTTAGGGCTTGAAAACCAAAGTCAAGGAGAATCGGCTAAGGTCAGCCAAGCCTCTGATAAGGAAACCAGAGATTCCCTGCCTTCAGGGGAGAACCGCCAACTTACCCAGATACCTGGAGAACAGCCTGATTTTGACTCTGTATCTGAGAACACTCTGGGGGCAGTCTAAGCGGCATGGAAGAAAACTGCCTGAGAAAACCCCGTACTAAGCAACTGAGAACACAGAATGTATCAAGGGAGAAGAAAAATCCCTACATTTGCAAAACAAAGACCTGAGTCAAGGAAGCATCCTGACCCCAAGTTGTGAAAATTGATAATGATTTGCTGTTCCCTATTTTCCTTTAAGATTCAGGTAATAGCCTGAGAAAGGTCCAACTCCCAAGGAGGAGGGAACCCTTTCACGACTTTGACCCTCATGAGGTTCTATTACTCTAGTTACCATTACTGACATGCTACTGAAGAACAACAGAGAATGCAGCACTTGGAGATAAACTTTAGATGTTTATTTACTTATCACGTACATAGATATACTGTATATAAATTTATATGTCAATATCTGCATACATCTATCTCCCATTAAATTTTTTTTTTTACACCAACCTAAGAAGGGTAAAAACTTGAACCAAGAAGAAAAGTAACTGAAGAAAAAAGAGATTACTAGGAATGAAAACAGCATTCCTGCCTAAACCCTGGAAAACTTCACATTTGGAAATTTCTAATGTGTTGGCGTAGGGAAGAAAGGTTAAAGGGAGAATTATTCCTACCGAAGCCCCCACTGAGACTTCTGGGAAGGAACACTTACGTCCATACGTGCTCTGTCAGCTTCATTTTGCCATAAATCAAACCAAAATTTGCACCAAAGCATAACCCAAAAGGCTGGAACTTTCAGACAGGCAAGCCTGAGGAAATGACCTACACCAAGACTCTAGAAGCTGTAACATTATGACATACTATGAGAGCATAGTGCTACTATATGCCACTTGGGTATTCCAGCAAACCTCCTTGTGAATAGTGCTCCAGAGCTGTCGACTATGGCAAGGATAGTATACATCAAAACACTCTTATTATATAATAGCGTATGCTACAAAGGTAAGAGGCATTACCTAAAATTTCTTACACATGCTATGTGATTATCTAGAGTCTATCTCTAGAGGAAATCAGACAGTGGCATGAGGCTGAGAAGCAGGCCACTATCTGCATTAATTCTCTTTAATCTGAAAGTGTACAGATAAAACAACAGAACACTTACCGAGCTGGTAATTCCTCTGAATGCTTCTGTCAAGCCCGAAAGAAGGAAGAGTTTCCAGAACCTACCTGTAGGTGTCTTCAGAAGTTGACAACTTCTTTGGAGGAAGTAACCACCAATCTCTATGAAGTCATCGTCCTCCACCTCTTTATCGGTGTCATCCTGGAGGAAAGTCCAGGAGTCCACCGGTTGAATATCTATGCCTCATTATACCATAACCTGAACCAACCTCAGGGTGACTGACTGCAATTAGTGGGCCTGAGAGGAGTTCATGAAGGAAAATCTCTCCTAAACTACTACAACTACTACTACTAATAATAATAACAATAATATCCTTGGGTGTAAGGATTAGCAAGGAGAGGAATACTCGGACCGAAGGAGCGATAACACACCAGAAAAATAAAGTCTGGAATAATTGCCAAGCTCTCAGAAATTCGGTTGCAGAGGGCATAATTTTATCAACCCCTGATGAATCCTAAGTCCTTTAGAAGGAAGGAAGGGTCAGAGGAGAGTAGTCTCCATCTTTGTGCAGGAAGAGGACACCCTGCCTATTTTCAAATTAAAGGCTTGGACAGAGAAACAACTACTACAGAACCAGACTTGATAATAGAAGTCCCAAGGGACTTGCCATTTCCTTTGTGTTAACTTGAGGTACCCTCCTCAGTGCTTTTAGAGGAGGGAGGTAGACTAAAAGCCCAGATAATAATAGTTAGGACAAAGCTTAAACAAATCAAAATCAACTCTAAAGAGATTTTTTTTCACAAACAGGAAAAAACAGAACCACCTCCACACCTCTTGTTAACAAAGCCCACTGTACAGCAAACAAGAGAGTCTCACCCCAAAAGAGGGATTACCTTCAAATTTCAATCATTTTGAATTTAAATAGAGAAAAAAGGTTCCAAGAAGTCACGCTGGTGCGCAGCTGATAAAATGTGCGTGTGCGAAAAAACAAATCAATGATTTTACGCATAAAAGCGTTAAAACCACAGATAAATGCTAAAACTAACAAATTAAATAAAAAGCGAAACAATTTATAGGTGCGGCGGTAATTTTGCTTCAGAAAAAATGCTGAAGCAGGAAAATGGAAAAATCCAGCAACTGCGCTGGAACCCAGCGATGCGTAAAATAGACAAAATGAAGAAAATATACAAAATACCTTAAAAGCAGCACTCAAAATGTAAGAAAATGGCACAGGAAAATCTCTGAAGAGAAGAGCTTCAGGGCAGTGTTGCCAGTTCAGCCGAGAAAAGTTCTGAGGTCCCTCAGGCTGACTGCAGGCAGCACTCTACTCTAACTGTATCCTGATTGGCCAATGCCTTCCTCATTTGCATTAACTCCTCCTCTCTGGGGCAGCTGAACCCAGCTGGCATACTGCATCTGTCAATAGATGCTAAAGAATTCCTGGGGTGAGAAAAAGTTCCCCTTGCTCGGTTTCTCGTCGATGACTGCTTACACTTAGCACTAGCTGCTGCATGGTGAGCTAAAGGCGGCAGGAAAATGAACTGAGGATACAAGGGACCGCCCACTCATACAGGAGCAGGATGATGATGTCATTGGTGGGCGGCCCCTGGTGAAAGACTGCTAGAAGAACTGCCGTGCAACACAGCGACCTCTGGCAACGACACAAGTGTATTGCCTGCTTCAAGAGATCACTCCGTGGGAAGATCTATGGTTACAGGTTAATAGCCAATTTTTCTAGAGGCATGGATACAGTTCACTATCCACACTCTGGCAGACTCCTAGCAGTTCTTCGGGAGGTAGGGGCAAGGTGCACATCCCTACTTGGTGAACAGAGACTGGGGAATCCAGGTCTCAAAAGCAGCATCCCGACGACACTCAAGGTTGATGCTGTAATGGGAATGTAGGTGTGTGCGCTGACTTCCAAGAAGCAGTCCTGCAGATTTCCTGGATAGGGACATCCCTGGAAGTAGCCATCAAGGCAGCAGTATATCAGGTGGAATGAGACCTAAGCCCTACAGGAGGCTCCTTCTAGCCATCCTACAGCAGCGGTTGATGCAGAATGTGAGCCACGTGCCAGTCTTCCGCTTTGCTGCTGGTCTGCGAGGTGCGGCTTTAGCATATATGTTACAAACAGCTGGTGAGCCTCCCCGAACTCCAGTGAGCTTCTCCACAACTCCAGCCGTCACTCCCTGTAACAGGACCAAGCCTTTGCAGGTCCAGAGTATGGTGCCTGGGGTCGGCTTCCAAGAAGGGTTGGTAAAATATACCAGTATGTTTATCACATTGTTCAGGTGAAACTCTGATACTACCTTCAGGAGGAACTTGGGTTGGAGCAAAGGACAACCCTGTCCCTGTGAAAGACCAGGTAGAGAGACGCCAGTGAAAGTGCCTAGAGGTCCCTGATCCATCTGGCTGATGTAACGGCCACCAGGAAGGTAATTTTCCATGACAGGTGTGACACCTCACACCTGTGAATAGGCTCAAATGGCCTGCCCATGGGCACTGCCAGCACTAGCAGTAGGTCCCATGGTGGTGGTGATTTTTGCACTGGAGGGACAGGTGGTCCAGGCCCTTGAAAAGCACTTGACCACCTTCTCCTGGGCTACACGCTAGTTTACCACATCACACCCAGTAAGCAGAGATGGCTGCCTGATGCAACTTAGGGGTGTCTCCTGTAGTCCCAATTGGCAGCGGATCAGCGGGTATTCCAGGATGCTCACCACAGGGCAGGCAACGGAATCAAGCTCCATGCCCTGGCACCATATGAACAACTGCCTCTGTCTGAATGCATAGCATCAGCATGTGGACTCTTTCTAGGCGGCTTCCACAACATGGAGCACATCTTCTGAAGGACTCAAGGCCTGGAACTCTACCCGCTCGAGAACCAGGGCTGAGAGGTGCACGAGTTCAGGTCCAGTGAAAGGCAGCCGCCAGAGCTCTGCTGCTGAGGCTGAGGAGATGTGGGTACCAGAACTGCCCTAGCCAGTCTGGACGGATCAGGATCATCCACACCTTGTCCTTGTTGGCCTTGACCACCACCTGGTGGATCAAGGGAAGGAAGGAAGGCAAAAATGAGGCTTGGGGTTCAGGGCCTCACAAAGACATCCCCAACAGTGTCCAAGACTACAAAGGATGGGTACAAAAGAGTCTATGTTTGGCATTCTCTAAAGAAGCAAACAGATTCACCAGAGGAGTGTGCCTCAGGGAGAACAGGCAGCTCACCACCTCCTGATTCAGGGACCACTCGTGCAGCGTCTCTCCTACCGGCCGAGAGCACCTGCCAGCTGACTGTTCTCTCTTGCAATGTGGACCACCAGGAGATAGGCACCCAGGCTGCAAACAGTGTCCAGGTTTCCAAGTTTAAATTTATTTGATCAGCTTTTTCATTACAAAACACAGATTTTAAAACAAATTAAAAGGATTCATATATATATATATATATATATATACACACACACACACATCTAAAGCATTTAGTTGACAATACAGTAGTTAAAAATATTATACAAATTAGTAATTGCTATCCCTATTGTGACAGGGTTGAATAGGACCTTGTCCCAGTTGTTATGGAGAAAGTGTTTAAATGCAAGGATCTGTTCTTTCATTTCCTGTCTCTTGTCTGTCTGGTTGCATAACCAAATTTCCATGTGAGACCTGGGACTTGATCACCCGACAGTCTCGCAATTCTTTGCCTCAAGTCTTCACTTGCTGTTTCTGTCTTTTCCTTGCATATCTGCTGGTATAAAATATATGTAAACCATTATTGGGAAATGTAACTGATATTGGATCCCTTTGTTTAGAAATTATATAGCTTACTGTTGAAATGTATATAATTATAGTTAGAGATGACTTCAAAGCAATTTGGAACTCAAGGTAGTTAACCTGAAATGCAATTTTAAGCCTTTGTAGAAGCTGTGGAGAAGCGGCCTCAGTTCTGGGACATTGTGTTCTGGCTGCACCTGCCTGATATACAAGAACATTTTAGAAAAACAGGATGCTTGAACTCCTGACACCATTAGAAAACTGGAAAAATGTGAGATTTAGAAAGTTCATTTTATATTTCATGTATTTTCTATAATTACTTACCTTTTTTTTACTACTGAGGACAGCTGTATGAAAGAGGCTTACTCCTTAGACTTTATCTGCTCTTTCTGCTATCCTACCTATGACATCATAATCTGGGTTGCACCTGGAAGCGAGCTTCTGGTCATGGTGCTTTCAGGTTACCAACCTTTAAATAAATAGAGTTCAGACTACATACAGGACAGCTCTCATTTCCAGGACATTTATGTGGAGTTGAGACTCATCCGGATTCCACAGACCGGCAGTGAACTCCCCAGCCGACTAGAGATGCATCTCGTGAGGATCCACTTCGTCTGCTGAGATGATCCATTACATTGTTCTGCACTCCTGGAAGGTAGCCTGCTTGGATCAGGGCTTTGTGCTCCAGGCACCATTCCTACACTCTCATTGCTTCCCTGTACAGGGGTTAAAGAGTGTGCCTCACCATGCTTGTTGATGTAGTACATCTGCTTTGTTGTCTGTTTGAAGGAGAATGACCTTAGAGCAGGAATGTCCTTCAGAGCTTGACTTCGTGCAGGACAGCTCTCATTTCCAGGATATTTATGTGGAGTTGAGACTCGTCCTGATTCTATCAACCTTGGGTGTGGAGAGCTTGACAGTGAGCTCCCCATCCGAGTAGTGGACGATCCGTGGTGATGGAGATCTGAGACTCCAGTGGGGAAAAGGGAAAGCCTTTTAGAAGGTTGTCCTCTTGAGTCCACCAGGTGAGTGACCATTTTAGAGGTTTTGTCACCTTGATATGAAAGGACTGGGGTGCGTGGTCAGGGACCACTGAGTACTGAGCATCCACTGAGTAGTCCTCGTGTGAATACGAGCCAGAGGCACAGTGAACACTGATGATGCCATGAGACCCAGCATCTGCTGCACTGAGAGGCTCGGACTGAGTTGTTCTCTCTGATGAAGTGGGCCATCTGAAGGATGTAGTTCCTCCTGTCCTCTGGAAGAAAGTGCATTGGAGGTATCAAGAAGGGCTCCTATGAAGAGGAGCTGTTGGGAGGATTGTAGTTGTGATTTTCCTAGATTCAACGGAACTCCCATGGATGTGAGGAACTTGAAAGCCATAGTCACAGCTCCTCCGTCTCTTGTCTGGAGGGGCTTGTTAGCAGCCAGTTATCGAATCACGGAAACACTTTAATTCAAGTTTCCTGAGATGCACTGCAGAACTGCAATGCACTTTGTAAAGACTGGATGCGCGAGGATAGCCCAAAGGGCAGGACCCTAAATTGGTAGTGCTGACCCAATGCCAAAATCGGAGATACTTGTGGTAGTTTGGGTGTATGAGAACATGCTGGTAGGTGTCCTGCATGTCTGGAGCATGCCAGCCAATCATTTTGATGAATCAGAGGTAAAAGTTTACAGAGTGATATCATCTGAATTTCTCCTTGTAAAGGAATTGGTTTAACTTCCTTAGATCGAGATAGGCGCATGCCACCTGGTTTCTTTGGAACTAGGAAGTAATGGGAGTAGAAACCTGTGTTAATTGATCCAATGGAACTACTTCTACTGCCCGTTGTTCAGGAGGCCTTGAATCTCGGAAGCAAGAAGGTCTCAAGCTGAGTGATAGACAGCAGGCTGTTGTTTAGGTGGATGATCTGGAGGGTTTCAAAGATTTAGAGAGTAACCCTCATGGATTATCCTAAGCACCCATTTGTCTGATGTGACTGACTTCCATTGGTTGTAAAACTGAGTCAGACACTCTCCTCCTACCGAAGAAGAGTCCACCTCGGACAGCTGAGATGGGACTTGGGTTGGAATCTCAGAGGCGACAGTAGGCACTTTCTGGCCCAGTGCTTTCTGCTGCATTTTCTTTTGTGGCTGGGGGGCTTGATTCCTGTTGAAGCCCCTTTACCTTGCCACAAAAGGAATGGCTACTATGAAACTGCGGCGATTCCGCCCGTTAAGGGGCAGCCAGGAACAGTCTGGCTGTTTTAATAGCCGTCTAGTTTTCTGTGTGGCCTCGAATGCCTGCTTGACCTGCGGGCCAAACAGATAGGTTCCATCAAATGGTAAACTCATAATTCTTTGTTTGGCATCACTTGTGAATCCGATGTATGTAACCACGAGTGGTGTCGTGTGCATATACCAGCTGCTACTGCTGCTCTAGAAGCAGTGTCAAAGCATCCATAGCAGCCCTAAGTTGCTGATTGTTGGACTCAATGCCTCTAGTAACGGTCTGCAGAAGCTCTGTGCTAATGTCCGACTCAGGAGAGCTTCCACAGTGGTTGTGGCGAATGCCAGAGGGTATACTCATACTGTGAGAAATAACCCTGGTAGGTAGCAATGCATATGCAGGATAGAGACAGCGAAAACTCACTTCCCCAAAGTGTCAGTCTTATGAGATTTCTTGTTTACTGGACGGACCATAGATTCCTGAGGAGGGCGGCTTTGTCATTCTCTGCCAAGGCAACTATGACATCAGCAAAAGCTTGTGAGGCCAAGACTAGTCAATCCTTGAGGGGCTTCCTGTCTATGGATTTAGCCACGGAAGGAATAAGTGCTGGATTGTCCCACATCATTTGTGAGAGAGTCTCAAAGAGGCTGCACTGGAGGAGTCAATTCCACAGGACTCGCCGGAATGTGCAGATATTGCAGATGTAGCAATTTCCCCAGATCAATCTCTGAAGTCTGGAGAGAGAGAGAGAGAGAGAGAGAATTCATGTTCTTTAGCAGAGACTTGAAAGAAAGGTCCTCGACCAGAGGCTCGCTGAAGGAAGGTCTATTTGCCACTCAGGAGAAGAATCTCCGTCAAAGTCATCTCTAATCAAGATCAGGATCAGGCTCAATATCGTCTCCTACTAGCCCGGAGGCATAGTATACATAGTAAAAGGAGGAAAGAGAGAGGGGCTCAGCGAATCAGACTTGAAAATCCCAGTGCCCTAGGAGACGCCATGCATAGGTGGCGCCAGCACAGAGTGTGGCACAGAAAGAGAAGATGGCACTGGCCAGGAACACGGCAAGTGTGGCTGCCAAGACAGGGGTTTGAAAGCAGCACGCTCCTGGCGCAGCGCAAGCACTAGGATACCCCAACCCACCTCTTGGAGCACCCAAGGAAGAAGATCTGACAAAATTAGGAGAAAATGGTTCCTGTGCTGACCCCTGCACCACAGCCATCTGAGAGAAAAGAAATACCAGAGTGGGCACTGATGGCAATGGAGAAGGTGCGGCCAAACCTACTGCTCCATAGGCGGCCAATGATGAAACTGCTCATCTCGGAAGACCCTCCCAGGGGCAGGGAGGGACTGTCGTGGATGCAGTAATAAGATCACACAAAGTAGAAATATGGTTGGACACACCAAAGGTATATCTAGATTTATTAAAATAAATAAAACAAAAACCCTCAACTTATAATTTTCTTTCAGTTCAGATCATCAGCTCAGACCGTTCAGACAGCAGTTTATAACAGTCCAGAAATTCTGCTGTTTCCAAGATACAGCTTCAGCAAGATCAGCAGTTCAGCAATACAGCTTATTTCTTTGACTAGAAAAAAAAATAAAGAGGCACATCTCAGGAGTTAAAGAGACTGACTCCTGACATGAGTCTGTGCTTGATCTCAGCTTCAGAGATCTAATTCAAGGAGACCTCACCAGGTTCAATCTCTAACTTGATCTGACTACAGGGTGTCTATGCAGCTCTTAAATATCCAGCTAACTCCTCCATAGAAGCTGGACACACCTCTAATAATCAAAATATGAGGAATATTCTTTATATTCTGATTAAAACATTTGCTGGAATAACAGACTAGATGCAATTATACAAATAATCAGTTAGCTAGCAACTGTTTTGACACAAAGATATAATATTCTATCTAAAAATCCTTAATAAGGTAGAAAAGGGTGTTCAATGAGGTGTAACTCCTCCTCACAAGGGTGGGTGACAGGCAGATAAGGATACTATAAAACAGGCAGCACAGGAGCCGCTGACTTCCTTATAGGACACCCTTAGCACCCAGCTAGAAGGCTGCAGTGATTGGTGAGTGTACAGGAGAGGAGAAAAGAAGAACAGAACTTGGCTAGCTACAGATTTTTCTATACAAAACAAGCTTAAAACAGACTAGTGTACTTGAAATGCATTTGCAGCTTTGTACATGAATGTTTTACACAATTAAACATTTAAACAGTTCAAACATTGTACTGAGTAGCAATAAAGCATGAGCAGACACAGCTTTTTTTACTGAGGTTTGTTACCTTTATGCCTTCATTTTCATGCCTATAGGCACATCCTCTCTCTTGTCTGCAAAACTATTGGCGGGGGCGAGTTACACAGAACCACACAGAGTCCTCGCTCTACCTAAACTATCCTCTGGGCTTTTCTTTCACACAGAGGAACCTCAACAAAGGTCTATTTTACATATATGTGCTTTTTACTTAAATTACAGCAGGTTTCAAGCATTTTACATTGCTCAGCGTGAGCGTACAGTGTACCTGACCCAAACTAAATTCAGGGTAATTTTAACAGATACGGAGAGTTAATGCAGCAGAAAGACAGCTCTTTGTCTGTTCTTTACAGTGTCACGGGCTCTCAAACAGAGAAAAGCCAATCCACAATACTTTTATTTGAAACTATCTGGTGTCACAAGCCAGCAGGTCAGGCCCTCTATTCCCACAGTGCCAGTCTCTGACGCAATATTGTGAACAGGTAACAGAACAGGGTAACCCTCCTGTCTGTTTGTGGATCCGAATCACCTTTGGTCTCAAGTTCTGGGGATTCAAACTGTGAACCTTATGCTAGCATATCCAAATGTACAGGCTCAGATAATCTGCTCTTTGGGGATGCCAGATGATATCTTTACGCCTAAGGGCACCTAACCAGGTATCCAAAATGAACCCTTAAAACTCTATAAAAGGCGCTGGGTATATTCTTACCTTTTCCCAGTCTGATAACACCATTAAGCTTATGAACAGCTGTCAATCTTAACCCTCCATACATCACATGCAAAGAAAGAACTTGCAGACACACTCAGTCAGTCTTTTAAAATGACAGGTTTACTTAAAATGGATAAAAATATGTAAAATGTAAATACAGAACACTATATCACAAAGCATACAACCACTTAAAAGAAAACAAGGAAAAGTACAAACTAAAACTCCTACCACAATACAATTAGACTTTCTATCTAATGTATTACCTCTATACAGTGCTTAGAGTGAGATGTTGTTTAAGAGTCCAAAGTTATGTTCCTAACATCAGACACAGATCCTAGGTTAAACTATGTCTATGACACACCCCTTCCACAATGTCATCTAGCTCCTCCTTGTTAAATATAAAAATATACAAACAATGATCTTCCTGTCAGGAGATATTTCAAATAAGGTGACATAAGCAAAACTCATTTCCCAATATGATTCCTTACTCAACATCCCTCTTTGATCTCAAACAGTTCCTATTCCCAGGCAGTTCAAAGGATTTATGACTTTTAGCACCATAGTGGCATAACACTGTTTTCTCCTCTAAACGTCATAAGTTTCATGATCCCTATATCCTGGCAGCTGGGTCAGTTCTAATTAAGTCAGATAAACAGGAGACTCTTAATTAAGGCTCTCTATTCTTAATTACCTCCTGGTTTCAGGTTAATATATCCTGTTATTTCCACTAAAACCCGACCCATGGCACAGCTGCCTTATGGAGACAAATCACACACTACATTATTATATTACAAATATCAAAGAACAATCATTAACCAGCTAGCCAAAGCGTCACATCTGGAGTAATTATTTCTTTAGTGTCACAGTACAACATGCACAAACAAGTATGGTGGAAACAGAAGACAGAAAGAAAGAGATTTTACAGCTAAGCATAGCGAGTGATCAACCTGCTATGTCGCGGCCAGGCTTAGAGAGACGCTTGTTGCTTAACAGCCTTTATAGAAACAGAATTTAGAAAAGAACCCATACTTATGTATAGTAACAGTACTATAGTGGCAGAGAAAAGGGCTTTTACCACAGGGACTACGGAATCATGCATGCCGGCCACTGGGAACAGAGGCTCGAGGTGACACTGGGCGGTGTTGCAGTTGGTCTCCTGTCCCCAGTTACCAACGATTGACACGCAGACATACCAGAGGGCAGTGCCAAGTCCTCAATGAAGATGAGAATGGGACCACTTCTTTTTGTGCTTTTGAGGGGCCACCCCAGCACTGGACTTCCTGTAGTCAGAGCCCCCTCCGTGAGGCGTGAGACAGACCAACCCTGCTGTAAACACAGCTTTCATGCCTACCATCACTGGCCCTGCTCATGGTTGACTCCGCCAAAGGAGAGCTGAAAAAGACTTCTTTCGTTAAATGAAAATCAACTTTTTTTTAACTGAAATTACTAAAATTAAATAAAAACTAATCAAATACTGAATGACTAAAGCTGTTATACGTATAGATGTGAAGGTTTGACTCCCAGCCAGGCCGGCGGACGATCATCACTGAAGCGCCTTTCGCGGTGGGGAAAAAAAGGAACTGAGGCGGTTTGAGGGTTTGTTCTGAGGTAGCCTATATGACATAAGCCAGGCTCACGGTACGCTTCCTCGCGGTCCTCCTGAAGATTTTGCCTCCCGCCAGTCCTACCCTTCCAGCGTAGTCCCATCAATGTGAATGTTTGGTGGAGACTTTACTCCTGGGAAGGTTACCAATTTTTGATGTATCCTTATCTTTGTTATACCTAGCCTCCAGGATATTGGTGGCAAAAGTTTTGAACCTACATTGTGTTATTATATTCCTATATTCTGGAATTTGCATAGTTTAAAATAATATTTTAACTAGTGTTCCTTAGTATTTTTGCCAGCCAAGCAGCAGTCCTTAAGGTGTTTATGCTTTCAAGATCAATTCCATTGATTTGTTTCGAATAGATTTGTAACCCACTTTGTATAAGCTAAATTTAGCTGTATTTTTTATTTTTCCACTTCTCCAGATAGTTTAAACCATATTCTTGAAATATATCTCTCACTGTATTTAGCCAGCTACCCTTTTTGACCAGTTAAAGTTCCTTCTACTTTAAACATTTGGATAGTAATGTATTGCTCTTTTCATTTGTTAGTTTTATCCAGTAGTTCATCAGTTCAAATTTAAATTCAGTTCAAAATAAAATTTTACTTACTTTTTTACTTACTAGTCTACCCTAAGCCATATAACTAAACCTTGGATGCCCTCACTGAGTCCTTACAAGAGCACAAAGAAGTGCTGGTGGGTATTTTAATAAATGTTTATATGTTTTATTTAATATTCGCTAATTTTTTTGGTATTCTCTATCCTCCATATTTCTATTGCATACATGGCTTGATTAATTAACTTAGCATTTACAGCTTTTAGAATTGGAACCACTGTATTACCTCTGTATCAAATAATGAACATTTTAATACTTTCACAGAAGTCTGCAGTTTTTTCACATTTGTATATGTTTATTCCATTTTAGGTTACTAGATGTTAAAACAACCAAATATGTAAATTCATTAACACATTCTGAATTAGTTCCCAGCAGGCTAGTTTTCTATATTGTTTCTTGTTCCAAATATCATCACCTTGTTTTTGTGCTCGGTTTTAAATTATGTTTTAAACATAAATGTTCCATTTTATTTAATGCTCTTTGCAAACCCAATCTATTAGCTGATATAGCGGCCAAGTCATCTGCATGCTAAAGCGGGTATACTGCAATCTCAATTCTGGGTGAATGAAATTGTACATCTTCTAGTGCTACTAAGATGTAATTTATGTAAATATTAAATAACGTTGGGGCAAGCACACAACTGCTTACCCTATTTTAGTCATGACCTTATCTGTTAAATGATCATGTAATATGCGCCCATGTGACTGAATAGGATCTCTTTATTAGTATTAAATTCTGGTAATTCCCAGATTACTCAACTTTTCCCAGAGCAGGGTTCTATATGTATTGTATTAAAAGCTGAGGAACAGTCTATAAAAACAAATAATGGTTGATTCTTAATTTATAGTATTTCTCTGTTAAATGAGTAAGTAGAAAAATCTGGGTTATAGTGCAAGTATTCTTTCTAAGCCTGTTTGAGGTGTGACATTATGCTGTATTGCTCTATCCATCGTTTAATCTGTTTAAGAGTATTTTGGCATATATTTTTAACATTGTAGCCAGCAAACTTATGGGTTTACAATTTGCTGGATCAGAGAAGGCACCTTTTTTTATATATAAAGGTATAATAAAGCTTCCTTTCCAGCTATCTGGTATATATGCATACATTACTGTTTTGTTATAAAAGCTAGCAAGGACTGCTGCCCACCATTCAACGCCGAGTAGGATAAAATCTATTCAAATGTTGTCTGGTCCAGGAGCTTTATTTTTCTAAATATTTTATAGCTGACATAACGTCAAATATTGTGAACCATTTAAATTGTTTATTGACTTATTATTTTCTGTTGTTACACCGACTGTCATCATGAAACTTTGTTGCAAAACATTTTAGCCAGCCATACATCTGGCTCTATGTATATGTCATACTGTCTCCTTTATGTATTAGTTTCCACAGCAACTAATGTCCAGTATTTCCTATCATCCTTTTCAGAAATAGCCTCAAACATACTATCCCAGAGTCCTTCTGATGCAGTGTTCATTGTTTATTAACATACTCCTTATATTGTTTTCACAATTATTTAATTTAATCAGGTTTTCTTTTGTTGGATGTTTCTTTACCATTCTAAATAATTTACCCAATTTTTCTTTTCAGTACTGCAGTTTCTGTGGAATCAACTGTCCTTTTTCTGTCCTGTGTTTATCTCTCCACGGTAGGCGTTGGTCCCGTGTCTGCTGACCGTACCAGGCACTGTGGTTGTTGAACCCGCCTGGGCTTCATCCAGCTGCAGCCAATTTCTGATGTTTCTCCCGTTACCCGAGGCCCCAGAGCATGAGTTGCACATGTGTGCGGAGGTGCGCATGTGCACTGCAGCTCCAGTAACTGCCCTTCCGCTTCCCCTGGCCTATTGCCAGGTTCCTCTCTGGCATGGCACTGCCACCTAGCCTCCACTGGGAGGCAGCCAAGCACTGGGGAGACCCTACATCCCTCCCGAGGAGGACAGCTGCCTGCTGGCTGTTCAATCAACTTTAAGCTCTCCCCGGCCGACCCTCAGTGCCCCGAGCTTGTGCCCAAACTGGGTCGCCAGCATGGTGCGAGGTGTGGCATCCAGTGTCTCAACCCTCAGCACCATCAGACCGGTCTACAATTATCATATTTTGACTTCTATGATTTTCCTTCTTTTTCCCCATAGTTTTCTTCACAGAAATGATACTGAGTTACTATGACATTGTATACATCTTCTGGTTCCAGTATATTACTTATTTTGTTAGTTACCTCCTGTATATATTTGTTGCTAAGTTCAGCTGCCTTTTCTTAGGGATCATACCCAACTTAATTTAATTATTTACTATGTGTATAATTTCATCTTCTGGTATTACTATTAATTGTTTTGTTTTTGATATACTATTATTGTAAGTGGTCACTCTCCATCTCTTGTATTATTTTAGTCTACATTTATGAAAACCACAAATTATCATACTGTAATCAATTATTGTTGATCCATGTGCATTAATACAAGTTGTTTTCCCTCATTATCTGAAGTGGGATGACCATTTAATGTTATTACCTGAAGTGTATCAATTAGTTGTTCAATTTGATTATGTTCATCCATATATTTTTATCAAAAGAAATCCTGTTTGGTATGTTCAAGGCATACCTTATTTGTTAGATTCCCTCAGGTTTTTTTTTTTTTCCATACCTAATATTAATATTAGTATCGGCACCTTCTCTTCTCCATGTTTATCAATGCACTACTAGTGTTCCTTCACGGGGCGATCTAGTCCTGTATCACAGCTGATAAAGTCTTTGGATCCATCTCCTCCACCCTCACTGACAACTCGTTGTGGCTGAAAGTTAGTTTGCATCCAGAAAACTCCTAGTCAATGGAAAAGATGAAGGCCATGCTCTTTGGATCCAAGCCCTTCTTAAACAAGGCTGTCAAGTCTAACTCCACCCTCACCATCTAAATGCATATAGGCCCCAATTGAGCAGGTCACCTCTTTCAAATATCTCGGCATTACTCTTGACCTCCCTCATATTCAATTATCACACAACCTTGACTGTAAGAAAGATTAATCAGAAACTAGGTCTGTGCATTTCACGCATTCACCTGAAGCTTGCCTCGCCATTGCATAAGACAACCTTCTCTCTCTCCTGGACTACTGCCCCCCATCTACTCCTCATGTCCATGAAGCAACACTCCTGCCTAAACATGGCATATAATGCTATCTGTGCTTTGTAGTCAAAGCCCCTCATTAACCCACCACTGTACGCTCTACAGTCCCTAGGATGGCTCCCTCTCCAGGCACACCTTGACTATGCTGCTGGCTGCCTGGTGGACAGCACTCTCAGAAGTAACCAGCTATCCTCTATGCTCCCCTACTCATAATTAGAGCAGCCACTAGACCTCTTAAGACCTCCTCCATTCCAACCCTTGAAGTTCCTCGTGTCTCTACAGCGATGGGCAGCAAGGCTTTCTCTGTATCTGCCCCTCCCTCTGGAACAGTCTTCCCACATCCATCTCCATCCCTTGCGTCTTTAAATCTAACCTTAAGGCCTGGCTACTGGAAGAGTCCACCTGCAAATGCTCGCTGGGCTGTGCAGGAACCCAAAGCCAACATAAACCTACCGTAACTTGTAGCCATTATGCTTCCTCCCTTCTTTTCCCTGCCCATTGTCCCCCTACTCTCTGAGCACAACCAACACGTGTGACTCTCAAGATGACTTCGCACAGCCTACCTGACAGGCTCCCTCTACTCGGCTTGCTCTGGCAAACTGCTAGGATAGGCGGGTTTATTTAGACTAGATTGTCAGCAGTCTGCTGGCTTCAAACTGCTCCTTGTCTAGTTTGTGCATGTGCTTAACTACATCTCCTCTGTACTTGCCTGTATTCTCTGTTATATTTTATTTGCCATGTCTGTATACAATATATAAATACTGTCTGTTTTCACTGCCCATAAGCGTTTGTATTGACTGTTTACTATAATGTAAATTGTATTCACTACTGGTTTTCCTGCATCACCACCTTGTGGCCCAGGTCATGACTGAAAATGGTCCACTGGATCAGTGCACTTACCTGGTTACCAAAAACATAAATAAATCAATAAAATCTCCTATTATTAGTATTTTATTGTACATTATGCTATTAGTAATGTTTTTTTTATCCTCAATTATGTTTTTGTTAAAGATGTATCAAAGTTTGGAGTTAATGGGAGGATTATATAAGTTAATAAGCATAATTTTTTCATCCCATACCTCTAATAATAGAAGTAGATAATATGATTTTGTTACAGTTAATTTTAAATAATCTGTGATTTTAATGTAAGTGGCTAATCCTCCCATCCTTCTCCCCATTTTATTTATTTTTGGACTGGACATTGTATTGTAGTATATCCATTTATATTTATACTATCTAGTTGTTCTATTCCATGCCAAGTTTCTTGTAGATTTATTATGTCTAATTTGTTTTAAAAGACAAGGAATTCTGAGTCTATGAATTTTGATACCAGTCCTGCTATATTCCATGTAACAAAACCCACATTTCCAACATTTCCTTCTTTGAAGAGAATAAAACTATAATTTATTTGGACCTTCTTCTGGGTATCTGTTATTTCATCTTTATCTCACTATTCTTAGTATGTCTGTTTACTGCAAGTCAGTTATTACGATCATCTGCCAATACTAGGTATCTGTTGGTAGTCCCTATATTGTAACCACCTTCATGATTCCTTTGCCTTTTGAATTTTTGCATGCTGGTTACTGTCAGTCTTTTCTGAAAAATTAACAATCAATATTCCCAGACTATCCAATTTCATCAGGTGAGACGTGCCCTCCCAACACAGGGAAAAGGAGTGTGTGCACCTTGCTTGTTCCGGCTAGAACATGGTTGGTGTTGCCCATCTGGACCTGCAGGACGGGACTCCTGACTAGAGCAAATTCCATCAGAGCCAGCTGCAATGCACAAAGCTTTGGCAGATTTATGTGGTGATGGGATTCCTGTGGTGATCAGAATCTGGGCTCAGTGGTCTCACAGGTGGGTTCCATATCCTACCAGAGGACGCGTCCACCATTAGATGTCTCTGGGTGGAAAACGGACTCCTCTTTCCAGGACGTTCTGGGACAAGCCGCCACTGGATGGCATTCCAGATCGACTGGGTCACTGTGACCGCTGATCTAAGTGTCTTAGTTGCTGGGACAACTGACAGCCCTAACTCTCACTGGAGGTGGCATACCTCCAGTAAGCCCAGTGGGCCACTCTGGTGTAGGGATGCTGTACCCCAGCAGCCACAGGAAATCCTGGGCAGGGTGAAATCCAATCTGAATGATCGGCAAAGGAGAACAGATCCAGTGCCTGGTCCGCATGGAGTCTAGTTCTGCCCCGATTAACTTGATCACTTGCAAAGATACCAGCTCAGATGTGTCTGGGCTGACCAGGAGGTCCAAGTCTTGAAAGCTCTGGAGAGTCAGCTTCCTGGAGCTCTCCACAGTCTCTTTGCATGGCCCAGCTACCAGTCAGTCATCCAGGTGGGGTGCACCCTTTTGTCTCTGTGCTGCAGGAAGGCTGCCACCACTGCCATGCACTTAGTGAAGACCCTGGGTGCTGCAGAGAAACTGAAGGGCATGACCTGGAACTACTACACAACCCTTTCCACTTAGAACCTGAGGTACTGGTGTGGAATGGATGGAGTGGGATGTGGAAGAACACATCCTGGAGGTCCAGGGAGCAGAACCACATGTTCTGTTCCAGAGCGGAATGATGTGATTCAGGAGTGACCACCTAGAACTTGCAATTCCACATGAACTGGTTCTGATTGTGCAGATTCAGTATAGGGCGCCAGTGTCCCAGTCTATTTTGGGACTGAAAGTACTTGGACACATAACCTTGACATGCTAGGGCGTCCTGGTCACGGGCTATGGCTCCTTTAGTGAGGAGCTGAGCAATGTCCTCCAAATGGGTGGAAGGATGTCCGTGACACCCTAGACTCCCAAGTAACATTAAGTTGGTAAGGCGGGAGAGCCTCAATGTCCAGAGGCATCCCTGCCTACCACTTCTAACACCCATCTGTCCATTGGGAGAGTGGATCAATGCGGCAAGAAGTGACTTAGCCAACCCCTGACTGGGAATACAGACAGGGACAGGATGGTGACCCTCCAACTGCTGCAGCTGGAGGGCATTGCCACCCCTGCCTTTCTTGGGGTTCTGGGTCCCAAAGTTGGGCTTGGGACACAAGGCCTGGTACTGCCCCTGCTGAGGCCATTTATGAAGCTGTGGCTGAAAGGACCGATCTAGAACTAGCATTTGGCAAAAGACAGTTATGGCTCACAGATGTCTCAGCTCTTGATAGATGAAAGGAAATAAAAGAGGAAATAAAACCAAATTAAATCCACAGTACAGACATGCATTTAGAAAACAGGATAATTTATTGGTGCCTGTGACCAACAAAGTGGTACAGCACAAGTTATATTCGGCGACGGATAATTGGAACTTCTGTTCTACTGGGGTGCCTGTGGGAACTGATAAAGTGCTATGACACTCTATGGAAGTGGAGCTGCCTAAAGGAGACGTCCCCTGCTGCCCCCAGCCTAAATGGATTATTCAGTCTGGCCTTGCCCAGACATGCCCCTCTTGAATCCCTCACAAACTTTTTTCACATTTAAGTAGGTGTCCCCGTCACATGATAGGCCTAGATCCATTCATACTGTATATGCTGTAATGTACTTTAGAATTAAGACACTGTCTCTTTATAAGTTGAATCTCTCCTCATGAATATAATTTGTGTGCCTAATTAAGCTTGGCTTAGGACTGATAAGAGTGTGCTCTCCCACTGCCTAAACACTTCTTTTACTTTTCACATTTTTGCATGTGTAGGATTTGTCTGCATTGTCAACTGCCTGATGTATCTCAACCTATACTATTATGCTTTTACCTTGTATTTGTTATTTCTTATCTGAATGTTGTTCAACTGTTCATATCTGTATTCTCAATTTTGTACTCTCCTGGTCGCATGCCTGAAAATAGGGCAGGACTGTTGCCGAGTGCACTTACCTGGTTACCAAAAGCTAATAAAAAAGGCTTTTAGGTATGAAACTACAAAATAGTCTTAACTGTTTTAATGGCTAGGGTGGATGGTATGTCTCCAGATAAGGGAGACAGGTATATATGCCAGGAGGCATAAAATATCCCACTGTAGCTTTTCATGACAGAAAAAGGTAATGTAATGATTTAGTGGGTCAGGGGTTAAGAAAATGTATGGAGCAGATGTCACTGGGGGTTAAATGAAACCTGACCTGGAACCACAGTGACGCCTACAGGGAAAAGTAAACTGTTGCACCCATTACACTGTGGGTATGGCTTGAAGATAACCAGCCTGTATGTATAAGACACACATTTTGAACTCAGGCAGTTGATAAACAGTTTAGCTGGGGTCAGATAGCCTTTCCAGCTGGCATATACTGGAAGACCAGAGGTATATATGTAGGCATGGAAAATCGCTAAAACCAGACCTGGGTGTGTGGAAATTTTGACTTTCACATACTAAACAGAAAATTTGATTTTAAGTCAGAATTTTGGAAACCAAGACTTTACACCAAGGAAGCATCTAAAGCCTTTTTTAAACGACATTTAGAGGAACTGACTTGGGATACAAACTTGCTACAAACTGTTGCTCAAGGACTCATCTCTACAAGTGCATTTAAAATCTTGTCTGGACTCTAACATCAAAACAAAGTATAGTTTAGAATAACAGTATCTAGTGTTTTTTCTGTAAACCATCCAGTTTTACTTTTGATATTGTCTGCATTTCAAAGTTCTTCCAAACTGTAGAATTTTCTGTATTGTTTTATTTTAAGTAAACTTTTATGATTTTCTTATCAACTCTGTCTGGGGGTCTGACTGTGTGATTTAACTTTTTAACAGAAGGGTTTTGAAAAGACTGTGTGCCTTGAAAGATAGTACCACTCAGCTATCATATGCAACTACTTACTCAAGATGTAGCCAGGGGCAGTGGTGGGATTCAAACACTGAAAATAGTGCAGAGTCAAGGAACTCAAAACTAGTTTCCACCCTCCCACTGGGAAAAGGAAGGTGGGTAAGTCTTCCGGAACCTTACAAGTGCTCATGAGTTTTTAAAAGGGGATCTTCTCTGCACACAGGAGGTCCTACCGGCTGACTGGGTTTAGGGGCCAGGGCTCATGACGTCACCCTCCTGAGCTCTGCTCTGTTGTGCAGCATGTTAAACTCCTCCCCTTCCATTTATCTCTTGATCTCCTCTTCCTCTTTGCTCCCATTACGTGTGTCTGGCTCAGTAAAAACCTTGCTTTGATATGCAGAATGGGTGCTTCATGACTATGACAAAAAGTCCACCCCAGGCGTTCGATTAAGTGACTCTACTGTAATTGTACTGAGTGAAGCCAGTTTTGCCTTTGTGAATTATGCCCACAGCTTCATGAGATGAAATTACTACTAAGTGGGTTCACAGGCACCAGTGTTTTATTAAATGATTTGTGGAGTTTTAAAACACTTTGGGCCTCATAAGCAAAGATTTCTGTTTTTTTTTCCTCAAAGGTTTGAATGTGGTGTTAACACACTTATCGCCATGCTGGCTGGGCTTAGTGTGCCTGACAGCTTACATGGAGCCATATTCAAAGTCACAATTACTGTATCCCCAATCTGTTAGTGTGAGACTGTTGAGGACAATCAGGCATGCATGCAAATGCAGTGTGCTGGCATGCATACCAGATAAAATGGTATATTTAAATTGACTGGGAAGTGCTAACTGACTGTATGCAGTGTTAGTTAATGCTGCATAAAACCCTTCACTTAACGGATACAGTGGCAGCATTAACCCCTTCCCATGTCCCAAAACAGCATCTCTGGCTCTAAAGGTTCCCTACCACTCCTGATTCAGGTAAGGCTCCAGTTCAAATGTTATATCCTGAAGCTGGTGTCCCAGTATCCACAGAAAAGCATGCCTCAGTATTCTCAGTAAAGTGTCCCTCAGACCCCTGGCTCAAGGAGGTGATAGATATGGGAGGAAGGAGGATAGATAGGTGAATTGGGGTCCCACAAAAGCTGGCTTGTTATGGTAAACCTTTTCTACTCTTTTTATTATTCCTTGTGAACTGTAATTAGCCATTAGCTACAATAGTGCTGCACAGTTTTGTTTTTAAATTATGCCAGCTCACACTGGCCAGCTGATTGCCCCATGTTGCCAGGGTGTTGGTTTCCTGAATGTTTGGGCTGGGGTGGGGTGGAGGAGGAACTAGCTGTTACTTGTTAGTGAAGAGTTCTGAAAGGAGGTAACTAGAGACTATGCGACTGGCCTACCAGGGACAGCAGGAAGGACTTTCCTCCGCTTGTGCGGTGTTCATCTCTGTGTGGGCCAGTTCAGTGCTTATTACATGCAGCAGCCCGCTTTGTCAGCAGTTCAGTTTGGTGGGTTTTAGCAGCGGAGTTAAAGAAGCATAGAGAATGAGTCTACAGAAGCAACATCCCAGCTGGCGGTCTGCACTGTTTATTTTTATTCTACTCTAAGTCCCTCATCAGCAGTGGAGAAGTGAAGCAGCAAGACAGAAAACCAGTCACGCTGTGGTGGTGAGAGGCCAAGCAGAACAGAAGCCTCTAAGACAGTGGCCATAAGAGTTGGAGTCTGGATGAAGCTGGCTGCAACTGAAGGTCAGTCCAGATCAGTGGGATCACCACTGCCAGACATCCCCAGTCAGTCTGTGAATGGTGACCAGGTCAGGAAGGTGGGTCCTCAGCAGCACCAAAGGGCAGGTGCTGACTACTGTTTTAAGCTGGGCTAAGGCCAGCGGTGGGGGCTGGGGCAGGGTTCAATTTAAGATCTGTTCTCAGTAGATGGAACAGACAGCAAGGCAGACCCCAAGTTAAAGGAATGCTGAAGGGCAGGGCAGGAGAGCCCCCAGTTACAGAGCAGTCAGGTGGGCAGGCCACTAAAAGAGCAGTAGCAAAGCACCAGAAATGCCTAACGGGGTGGGAGGAGAGGTTAAGGCATGGCCTTGCTAAAATGAAATGCCCAGGAGGTGGGATTGGAGCAGAGGACAATCCCCAGGACCATAGAACCACCCAGAGGGTAGGAAAAGAAGGAACAAGGGCAGGGCAGGCCCTTTCACATGAGAAAAAAAGAATCATGGGGGCAGGACAAGTCCTAAGAGTAAATACCCAGTCAGCAACTGGCAGAATTGAGCTAGCAGCCCAGAGAATATACAGGTACCATAGCAAATGGGGATAGTGTCAATAAATAAAATTCCCAAACTGTGCACTAAGCTCCACCTGGAGCTGGGAGGAGAAAGCAGTCAGGCCCCAGGATTGCACCATAGCTGCCATAGGCCCTAGCCATACTAGGGCCCACTGAAAGTGAAAGCCACCCCCAGAACATTATAGAAGGGGGCTCTAAAACATAATGTCTACTCAAGTGAGCCAGTTGGGAATTGGCTCAAGAAAGGAAGCCAAATAGCTGGAGCCACAGCAGAGACTGTGAGGCTTGGAGAGACCCTGGTTTATTTAATTTATGTAAAAAACTACCACCCCTGCGGTTTCACACCTGATTTAGTCTGCGAGAGGGTGGGCATAGCCCGTGGGTCCTACTGTAGCTTGGCACATCCTAGCCCAGTTTTAGCCTGAATTGATCTGATTTGATTTATTTATTATATCTGGTTGGTCCATGGGCCAAAGACCCATTTTCATGGTTGACCAGAGTGTAATAATTACACATATAACATATATATATTAAATATCATAGGGTACAGGTTCATCTACACAGTATTCCAGTAGGAAGAACATGTAATAAACACTCAAAAGTTAAATTACAGAATGCAACTACATTCACTATCCTTCAGCAGAAGAACTTACAAGCTCAAATGGGCAGACTAGGTGGGCCATAGGCCTTTATCTGCCGACACTGTCTATATTATCTATGTATCTATGTAAGATTTCCCAAGAGATGTCTAAATTCACATATTGTGGTACCAAGACAAGTCATAATTGAGTTAAAAAATACTGGTAGTTTGTATAACAAAGTTCTCGGTCCAAAACAGTATTCATCTTTCTATGTGAAAGTAATTGTATTCAGATGTAAGAGTGGGAAATTAGTTTGTATATTTTTTTTAATAAAAAGTGAAATTTAATGGTACCCTATTCATAGCAATCTTCTTGGCTAACAAATCCATTTTGAAATTTGAATCGTTGCTTCTAGCTAAGAAGAGCACAATTATGTGTTTGAATTGGTAGCTGGAAAACAAGTCATGCTACCTGGTTTAAAAGTGTTCTAACCTTTACAAGTAATACATCACAAGCATTGTAGTAGAAAATTAAACCATGATCTATTGTAAATAATAAAAAACTTAGTGTCAATAATATTCTAGTTGTCGGGATTAAAATCGAATGAATTCGATACAAGCGCTCAAGCTGCTGGTGTACAGTTTTACGTATTAATAATAATGGTTTCATAAGTCAAACCTGAGAAAACTATTAGGCCCAGGTATTTAAAACAATGACTTGCTCTATTTCAACCCCGAAACAGTATGCAACAATAAGACAGGTTCTGAATTGAGATTTTCTGTGATTATAAAATACCATAATTTTTTGTTTTTTTCATTTTAGACCAATCTGTGATGACATAACCACATCTGAATTTCTAGAATTTGGCCCCACAGCCAAGTCACAATGTCATCCAGCCCATTTAAATTCAGGCCCCACAGCCAAGTCACAATGTCATCCAGCCCATTTAAATTCAGGCCTCCTTTCGGTGTGTCTGCCCTGGGGTACAGTACCCTTACAAGACAAACTGGTGTTTAAAAACAAGTGCAGTGTTTTTCAAAGTGACATGTGAAGTGACAATGCTGAATTTTAAACAAATATTTTAACAAATATTTTAAAAGGGCAAAAACATGTTGTAGTCAAACGCCACTTGTGCTCCAAGACAAAACTGCCCTTGCAGGCGTTACATATGTCTATACTGCCTTTTAGTGCTTCAAGAACATGTAACTGCCCTCCCATACTCCTAATTGGCCTTGTTTGCTACAAAACTGTCACTGTTTGCCTTGAAAATGCAAAATGGTTCACTGCATGCTATAAGTCCAAGCAACTGCCCTGAATGCTCTGAATTGATATGAATTGATCTTGCCTGCTATAAACTTGGTTATTTGCTCCTGTGTGTTTCAGAATTGCAAGAGGGAGAATGAAGGCTGCATATACCAAACAAGTACTATGCAAACTTTAATTCCAAAGGTAACAAAGCACAAGACAGCCAGGCAGTAGGTCTGATGTTAGGCAGGGATTTTGAATACAGATTGTTAGTGACTATTTCAGCCAAACTGGTGCCTCTCCAGTAGGAGATTCTGGGGCATGTGCCTACTGTCTCTTTTAGTGCTGTATCACCATCCAGCAAGTGCCAACATTTGTTAATAATGTTGGACACTTGAGGAACAAGTCAGTTATATGATGTGACAAAGGTCACAGGCGGGCTTACAGATGTTTCTTTTGGTTTTGGGGTGAGTGGCAATACAGTCGTGGCCAAAAATATTGGCGCCTTTGCAGTTTTTCTAATAATGCACCATTCCTTCCAGAAAACTGTTGAAATTAAAAATATTTTGTATCCACATATGTATTTCTTTGGTTTGCAGTGAATAAACACACAAAAGCAGAAAAATTTACTAAGTCTTAGCTTTATCCACACAGAAATCCTTAAATGGCCGGACAAAATTATTGGCACCTTTTAGAAGTAGTTAGAAATAATTAGATTTCAAGCAGGTGATTCCCTTCACTTTGGAACTAAACTCACCTATGGTGAGTTGCAGGTGCCTGCAATATAAAAATCACTCATTCAACCAGTTTGAATAGAGAAAGGACTCATTCTCCTGTTTTGTGTCCCTGTGTGTACTGCAATGAGCATGGAGAAAAGAAAGACAGCCAGAGAATTGTCTAAGGAGGTCAGATAGAAGATTGTAGCCAAGCATGGACAATCTCAAGGCTACAAATCAATCTCCAGAGACCTTGATGTTCCTGTTTCACTGTGCGTAATGTTATCAGGATGTTTAAGGCCCATGGCACTGTAGCCAACCTCCTGGGCGTGGCCGCAAGAGAAAACTTGATCGAAGATTGCAGCGCAGGATTGTTCGAATGGTGGAGAAAGCACCTCGATCAACTGCCAAACAGATTCAAGTTGACCTTCAGACACAAGGTACGACAGTTTCAACTCGCACCATCCGTCGCCAACTCAATGAAAGGGGTTATATGGTAGAAGGCCCAGGAGGACCCCACTGCTGAGAGAGAGACATAAGAAAGCCCGACTGGGGTTTGCCAAAACACACCTGAACAAGCCAAAATCCTTCTGGGAGAATGTCCTGTGGACAGATGAGACCAAATTAGAGCTTTTTGGTAAAGCACATCATCTCTATGTTTGCAGAAAACAAAATGAAGTCTTCAAAGAAAAGAACACCTTCCCTACAGTCAAACATGGAGGAGGTTCAGTGATGTTTTGGGGTTGCTGTGCTGCCTCTGGCACTGGGTGCCTTGAATGTGTGCATGGCATCATGAAATCTGGAGATTACCAGGCCATTTTGGGCGCAATGTTGAACCAAGTGTCAGAAAGCTGGGTCTCCGTCGAAAGACATGGGTCTTCAAGCAGGACAATGACCCCAAACACACTTCAAAAGCACCCAGAAATGGTTCAAGACAAGACGCTGGACTGTTCTGAAGTGGCCAGCAATGAGTCCAGATCTAAATCCCATTGAAAACCTGTAGAGAGATCTGAAAACAACAGTTGGGAGAAGGCACCCTTCAAATCTGGAGAACTGGAGCAGTTTGCACAAGAAGAGTGGGCCAAACTGCCAGTAGAGAGGTGCAGGAAGCTCATCCATGGCTATAGGAAGTGGTTGATTGTAGTTATTTTGACCAAAGGCTGTGCTACAAATATTAAGTCTAGGGTGTCAATAATTTTGTCAATGCCATTTCTTTTCATTTCTGATTTAAAAGGATACTAAATTCAATCAAAAACAAAGGTTCTGTAATATTAACAGAGAAATAAAGAATTGTGGAGACCAAATACTGTACTGTTGTTAATTTCAACTTATGTTTAGAAAAATTGTGAGTTATTTGAAAAAGTGCAAGGCGCCTAATATTTTTGGCCACAACTGTATGATTTAGGCCTTTGCCAACTAAGGGCATCATTTAAAATGTTTTCAGAGAACCCCTCTCCAAAAATAGTACTTTTAATTCCAACACTTGTTTACAAAGCTTGCAAGATCAGAAAACGTCTGTCTCAAATGGACAAATTGCTCATACTGAGTTCCATGTTTCAAATGGTGAGGTGGGCACTAGAGGCATTTAATAAAGCATTTCCTGAGGTTGGTTTCCTAAAAGTCTTAGAATATACAGGGTGCCCGTCCGCATTGTGAAAATGTAGATCCAAAAGGTGACCGTCTCGGATCACAACAGTGCATGAAACTCAAACCTAATTCATTTTCATTCAATGAAACATAAAATTAGTTGCAGATCGTAAATCCCCATGCCAGACAACAATATCATCGATGAACCTACCCCACAAATCTATGTGGGGTAGGAAAGTTCTATCATGGTTCAACACGATGGTCCCTTCCCATCAAACAAAAAATAGGTTTGCATAGGAGGGGGCATCGTGGTCCCTAGGGCAGCACCAAATTTTTGAAAGTAAAAGTGGTCAAAAATGGAATAGTTACTAGTAAGGACCATTCTAGTTGCCTTCAAAATGACAGACAGTGGACCTGAAGCCCTTTTCAGGGTTTTGGGGATATTTTAAATACTTATTTTTGTCGCTCATTGTAGAGGGCTAATCATGTGACCTGGGGGTATTTGTGGCTCACAGGTTATATTGCTGCAGCCCCAAGTGAGTGGGGAGTATAACTCCAAGACCACATACTGTGTGACTGTTCCATGCAGTGAGATAGGTTTGGCAGGGTTGTGTGCGCTTTAGCCATTTTTCTGCCTTTTGTTTTAAATGAAACTTACATTGTCTGCACTGTAAAGCCCTAGGGAGTCTCAAGTAAAGAGACAAGAAGTGTGTTGGTGATTATAGTTCTGCAGAGCTAGACGTGGAACTACCACTCCGCTCAGAGGCAACAGAAATCACCTGCAGTGCACTTTTAGAAGCACTGAACAACAAGACAGGTGACCTGAAGCCCCTTTCAGGGTTTTGGGGATATTTACATACTTATTTTTGGTAGCGCTTGCTGCAGAGGGTTAGTCACATGACCCGGGGTAGTTCCGGTCACAGGGTATATTGCTGCAGCCCCGAGCGAAAGGGGTGAGTACGCCATCGCTGCACGCTGGACAGTGGGACCTGGGCACAGGAGGCTTGATAAATACTGTGAGTACAGGCCTAGTAATAAGCAGTAGCGGACTTCATCTAGTGTATATAGGCACCACATAGTAAATAACAATTAAGGAGATACTAAATTGAGAAAAGTTGAAGGAGGCTGTATCATGTCCCACACCTGGTATCGACAGATTAACTGTTGCTACAATTCAAGAGACAGGCAATCAGTAAACTCAGATACTTATTAAACATGGATCTAAATGTGGTTACCCTGACAACAGGGAGATGGGTATAAAATGTTTTATATGTAGCATGTTTCAGCACCAACCCAGGAACCCTTTTGAGATTTATATTTGCAATAGTACTGAATTAAAGGAGCTTAATAAGAAGCTACTTGAGACAGAGAGAGGCAGTCATCCAGCAATTAAAAATACAACTGGAAGAATACAGATTAAACACTATAAATACAACTGTTATAAGTGAGGGACTAGTACAAAAGGCAAAAGGACAAAGGAGGGGAAGAGGATATGGATGATTGGAGTCTGGTTGATAAGAAAAAGATACAAAAAGGGAGAAGAGCATTAGGTGCTTATGTAGAAATTATGAATCGCTACACACACTGGTAAATTTAATGGAGAATATTGAGGCTCAGTCACAGGAGCTCCTAGAGTTAGCCAGCACTGATGTCTCGGATCCTCCACAAAGTAACCTGGTAGATAGCAATACTGAAGTAACAAGGGCACCAAACGTTACAGGTGGGACACCAATTAGGACTGAGACAGAAACACAAGCAGACCAGAATATTCATTCTAAGAGACCATGACCAAATATACGGACAGATATTCCACTAGTAAAAAAAATATAATACTACCAGTTGCAGCTATAGCGGAGCCTTGATTAGGGATATAACAAGGATGCTCCCAGGAATGCTAACCTGAGTAGACAGCCCTAAAACAGTACTAATACAAGCTGGAAGAAATGACTTGGGAGATTCACAGTTAAAAGAAACAATAAAGGATATCGAAAAAATTATTCAGTACTTGCCCAACATAACACCAGGGACATATTTTCAGAGGTGCTGCCTGTGCCAAGGGCAAGCTTGAGAAGAACAAAAGAATAAAGAGCTACACCAACTGGTTGGAGACGATGGGGGCTAAGTAAGGAATATGTGTAATTAAACATGGGAGAAGTCTGAAAATAGACAGGACCTGTATAATCATGACAGGCTACACTTGAACAGGAAAGGATCCAGAATACTAGGAAACATGTTTTTTCGACAAAATTAATAGCACAAGTTTAAAAACTAACAGCAAAGGGTGTAAGGACAATACAGAAGTTAGAGAGAGACATCTATTGACTAAGTGAATGACTCAAAATAGGGAAAGCATGAAATGCTGATACTCCTTACTAACATAAGGAGCTTGAATGTGGTCAAGAAATCTGAACTCAAGACCATCATGATAGAAAAGAAGTCGACTTAGCTGCAGTGTCTGAAACCTGGTGGTCAGAGAGCTCAACCTGGAGTAAAATCATACCAGGACACAAGGTATTCCAGAAGGATAGAGACAGCAGAAAAGGGAGGGAGTAGCACTGTATGTGAGCGAAGACATACAATGTAAGCAAATACATAATGAATGTAGTATGACATCAAAATATGAGTTATTAAGGGTGGAACTGGCTAGGACAATGACAAAAATCTTACCGTAGGTGCATGTTATAAGGCCACCAGACATAGAATCAACAGAGAACATAAAACTCCTGGATAACATCAGAGAGATAATCAAGGACAAAGATGTACTAATTATGGGGATTACAATGTTCCTGGACTAGATTGGGACAAAGGAACAGTATCAAATAGTCAGGAAATGAAAATTACGTACTACCGTAATTCCTGATCTTCTCTTATGTCTTCACCATTATTACTTCCTGGGTGTTAGCGGGCGCTTACCGCCATGAAACTTTTTTTTTTTTTAAAGTTTGCCTAATGGCCGCCCTTGAGAGTGACGTCATGCGAGGGCAGCCGCTAGTAGCGACTCACTCCTCCTCCAACTCAGTTCTGTGAGACGGAGAGGCAAAAGTGAGAGCAGAGAATATAGATAGCGAGTAAGATAGCCGAGGATAGCAAAGCAAGGAAGAATGAACTGAAAAGGAATAAGCCCGATGGAGGAAGGACAGAGGAGATAAAGTATCCTAGCCTAGGGACTGCAGGGCCTCCTTACCTGGGCGACTCTAGGAGGAGAGATAAAGTAAGGAGATGAGAAAATAGAAGAAGAAGAAGAGAAGAGAGAGATGGGATGTTGAAGGGACCAGAATGCCCAATCGAGCATAGTTAGCTTAGAGCTGAAGGCTCTACTAAGAGGGAAGCAAGAATCCCCAGAGATAGAGCTGAAGAGAAGGTTCACCAAACCCGCTAGACAGACTCTGGAGGGCATAGTCCTTATCCTCAACATGCCATTGTTATTGATCCCTCGGGTTCCTGGCGCGACAGGCCTAGAATCTGAGGACACCCGAGGAGGAAAGGAACCCCAGGCAGCAGGAGAGTGCTGCCTGGGACTTAGAAAAGGAAAATGTAAGCCTTTCAGGCGTTTAAGCATAGAAATGGGACTCTAGACAGACTGGCCAAGGTAGGCCAAGGCTTAGGCTGGCCGGATTGATATGGTCAGCACAGCCCTTTTGCAAAAATTGTCCAGGAGGACACTTAAAAGAAGAAACCAATATGCAAACTAGCGAGAGGAGATTACCTTCTCATTTCCCCTCTTGTTTGTTTTTCCTTTTTTTTTTTTACAGAAGAAATTTGAGGTTGGTTGCATGACCCCAAAACCAAGATGCCTATAGCAGTCGAAAAGAGTTCCTCAGCATTTTTCCTTTTTTTTAAAAGAAAAAAGGAACAGGACGTGCGTTCCTCTGCTCTGCAGGGCAAGAATAGAGGGGGTTGATTTCAGGGCAATATCTAGAACACGGGATTGCAGGATCAACTGAAAAGCCTGAACCAGGCCAAAACCCCAGAGATATCTTGTCAGGATAACGGCAAGAGATAGTTGTGCAGTCTGATCGCCAATGCAATCCACTAGATGGCCTACTTAATCTTAGAGTAATTAATTTTTCTGGAAAATTAGAAACCCCCAAGAAGGATTTTTTTTTTTTTATTTGAAAAATTAAGCAATTTTCCTAGTTTTAAGAAAAAATTTTTTTTTTGCAGAGAGAGGAAGGAGGCGGGAGGTGGAGAAGCCACAGGAAGAGGCCACTGAGGGGATGGTGGGCGGGTAAGTAATGAATGGTGAAGATACAAGAGAAGATCAGGAATTACGGTAGGTACGTATTTTCATATCTTCCTTGTCAATCTTCACCATTCATTACTTCCTGGGTGAGTATTAAGCTCCTCTTCCCTGGAGGGGAAGAGGTAATACCCTGAGGGAACAAGACCCCAGCCTTCTGCTGGTGAGAAAACAGAAGGAGAAGACCCTGGCTTATTCAGAAAGCCTAAGTGGGAGAAGAGCTAGGAGATGCCTCCCAAGACGGAGGACGGAGGGAGCCCTGTAAAAGTCTCCTAGCTCTGGAAGAGAAAGATGGGTCCCCGGAGGCGGAGCGAATCACCCACACCGGGCCAGGGGTGACAACCTGGAAAGGCGAAGCCATGCCGTCCGCCTGATGCAGATCGCTGTCCCGCAAGCCTGGAAGCCACCTCATTGGCGTCATAAGATGCCCTTGCTTGTGTCTTGCCAGCTCCAGGCCTACCTTGGAGAGGCAACGGCATGTCTGGTTTGCTCCATGTCAGGCATAGATGCCAGCAGCTGGGACATCATCGACCACAAATGCGGTTATAGGCAGCGTGGTGAGCCTGATGTGATGCAATACATGCACTCACGAGAAGAAGACACTCTTCGCCTCCCAACGGTCGAACTGGGAGAGTCCGAATCGGTGGCAGTGGTGCGCCAGGCAACGGCGCCCAGAAGGAGTATCCAGGTATACCAAACCTGAGGACGGGTTGGGAAGGGAACCTAGAGACTCAGAGGGGCACAATACCTCGCTGGCAGTCTGCGGGGCTGGGGAAGAAGGGCAGGGAACTGCCAGGACCGGATAGATGCCTCCTGGAAGGGATAGGCCAGGAAGGTACCACCAGATGCTGGGCACTGAATTCACCAAGGAATTCACCGCGCCTCCTGCTCGGTATTGTCTCTCCGAACATAGGAACTCGAGATCCTCACCATCCTCGAGAGGAACGCTGATATTCTGTGAAATCAGCATCGGAGGACAGATGAGTAGGGGTTCCTCTCCTCAGAGGAGGGAGAGAGGATGATGGGGAGCTGGAATGCTCAGAGGATTCCCTGCGGTGGGGAGAGTCGAAGACCCGCCTCATGCATGTATCTAACATATGAGGGAAGGCGCTGCAGAACCTCTGAACTGCTCCCAGGATAACGGACCCATGGGACTGACATGGCCCGGGAGTGGGGGTGGTGAAGGCAGAGAGATGGGAGAGGGGCACCTCGAGGAGGCAACTGCTCTCTGAGGGCTCTGGAATCCGGGGAAAGGAGCCCTAGTAGGAGGGATCCCGGATATCAAACCAGGCGCAGAACGGAACTCTGGGGAAGCGGAGCCTGGAAGAGCCCTGGGGAGAAACTCCCCGCACGAGCCTGGACTGCATGGATCCAGAAGGGCAGTCCGCACAAACACCGCCGGAGGACACCCTAGTACCCTGGGGAGGGACGGGCTCTGCACTATGCCTCCTGGCCACCCCCTGAGGTGGCCAAGAAGACCGGCAGCAGGCCGCCTGCCCTCAACCCCTCGGATTCCAAGAGTGCCCTCCTCCTCGACTGCAACGCCCCCTGTCCCTAGAGGAGGCAACAGCACCCCGGGGGTAGCCACCGAGCCTCCAGAGAGGGAGCCTCCCTCCGTCACCCCCACGCCTGCCCCCCGACCTCGGCCACCCCAGCCGAGGAACCCTCAGGAGACGACGTGGGGACAGAGGAGGGGCCGCTGCGCCGCCTGGTACCCCTAGCCACCGAGGACCCAGATCCCGAAGAATTGGGGTGCCAGGATGGGTCCACATCTGAGTCATTCCTCCGAGGAGGACGAGACCAGCAGGACCTCGATGCTGGCCACCCCAGGGGTCCTCGAGGCCACGGGCCGCGAACGGCCCCGGTACCATGGGCGACGCTGCTCGCTCCCCCAGGCGGGCAGCAGGAAGGCTAACCCCACACCCCAGCGGCTCCGCAGGCCCGCACCGCCCGGGAAGGGAAGGCTACCGGCGCCACCGGCGTCGGGAGGCAGAAGTGGCACCGTCGACGGCGCCGCCGTAATCCACGGCACAGCGAGCGGCGCCAAAGGCCAAAGCGGCGCACCAGCGGCGCCGCCTAATCACCGGCACCGCGACCGGTGCCGGATCCAAACGGCGCCCGCAAGGCGGTGTCGAGGTCCACCCAAGCCGGGCCCAAAGCCAAGGGCCTCGACACGGGGGAGCCTGCACCTCCAAGAGGTGACTGCCGGGGCGATGTCAGCGCCGGCCCCGGAGGGCTAAGACGCCCCAACACCGCTGGAAGGGGCTCCTCCTCGCAAGATAGGATGAGGAAACCCTCCTCCTCGGACCGTGATAGGCCCGGAGGGGACCCGGGAAGGGCCTAAAGATCTCGCCCGAGATTCCCTTGAGCCGACGCCCCCCAAAAGTCGGGCGGGCCTTGCCGAGCTTGAACGCTGCTGGACTTCGAGGACGCCGATGGTCCATCGAGAAACAGGTGTCGCACAAATCCATATCATGGTTGGGTCCCAGGTAACGAGGCAAACGCATGCCGGTCCGAGACGGAGAAATGCCGCCATAGGAGCACCGACGATAGGGCGCCGCCCGTCAAGAACGCTAGCTCCAGAACCGACATAACGCGAAACCAACGAGACTAAAACACAGTAGGAAATACACCGCCGAAGATAGAAAAAGAACAGTCTTATCAGACGGGCGTCGAGTGCAAGGAAAACGGAGTCGGTAACTATGAAGACAAAAACACTGAAGCGCTTCACGCGGACAGGTGCTGCCTCGATGGCGGGAGAAACAGAACTGAGTTGGAGGAGGAGTCGGTCGCTATTATGGCCGCCGCAGCTGACGTCACCTCGAGGGTGGTGCTGTTAGGCAAACTTTAAAAAAAAAAGTCCGTGAGCGGTGCGCGTCCGCTAACACCCAGGAAGTAATGAATGGCGAAGATTGACAAGGGAAGATCAATGCTCCTTGACGCCTGTTCAGATAACGGACTGCTTCAAATAGTGGATAAACTGACTAGAAATTAAGCAATATTAGATTTAGTCTTAACAGATAGGGTTGATGGTTAACAGATCTAGTAATACAGGAACCCCTCATAAATGTGACCACAACATTGTGTGGTTTACACCTAACACTAAACCGAAAACCATCTGAGGCCACACAATTATTAAGAATTATAGAAGGCCAAATTTGACATGATTAGACAAGAGCTAGCAGAATGGGTTTGGGATGAAGATAATTTAACAACAGAAGATTTTGGCGAAAATTAAGAACAAGTTATTAGAACTTGAAGACATCTATGTTCCTAACAAAGCAATATACAATAAAAGGGAAAGGTACCAATATGGTACACAGATAGGGTTAAACACCATTTAAGAAAAAAGAGGTTGGCATACAGGGCAATGTGAAATGGGATAACAACCCATATAATAAGAATATATACAAACAACAATTAAAGAACAGCAAATATGTGATCAGACAAGAAAAAGCAAAGTAGAATTTAGGTTGGCCACACCAGGGATAATGGAAGTCTTTTGTGCATATGTCTGCAACAGAACAGTGGATAGATCCATAGGCCCTAAAACAGTGGGGCCACTGAATGTTCTGATCCATTAAAGCAGGCAACAGTTTGTAACAACTACTTCTGTACTGTGTTTGATAAACCTCAAAAGGGAGAACAGACACAATAGATGGGAATAGTAAGCACCAGAAATAAACATAAGTAACTCTATGCGGATATATAAATCTGATGTTGAGAAAATGTTACATAATATTAACCCTCAAAATCGCTTAGGCCTGATAATCTACATCCCAGGCTCTAAAGAAAGTTAGTGACTGGCTAGTGGACCCTCTTAAAACTGTTCAATCTGTCCTTGGAAACGGGAAGTCCTTAAGACTGGAGAACAGCAACAGTTGTCCCATATAAGAGTGGCAATAGGGCAGATGTGGGTAACTACAGACCCATTAGTCTGATAGCTATAATTGGAAAAATGCTGGAGACTTTAATGAAGGAAAACTGGAAAAGGAATTAAGAGTTTAAAACTAATGGATATGTCCCAGTACGCTTCAGGAAGCAAAGATCCTGCATTATAAACACCTTAATTTTTACTAAATGGTTAGCAGCTCATTAAACCGTTGAGGTGATTTATCTGGACTATCAGAAGGCTTTTGACAAGGTACCACAAAGAACCCTTGTACAAAAGATGCAGCAGTTGGGCATCAATTCTATAATAATCAGATGGGTTACTGGCTGACTAACAGGTAGATCTCAAAAAGTTCAAATTAGGGGCCACATGTCGGAGAGTGGAGGCGGCAGATTGGGTGCCCCAGGGTTTGTGTTGAGGGCCGGCCCTGTTCTCTGAGTTTATAACAGACATGAATAAGGGCCTTAAGAATTACTGTATTAAATCTGCAGATGATTCTAAACTAGGGGCTGAAGTAGGGACGATGAGCAAGTAGCACTATGCAGCAGGATTTGGACAAACTATATGACTGGGCAATATTAAATGGCATGCAGTTCAACATAAAGAAATGTGTGGTGATGCACCTGGGCAAAAATAACAGACAGAGTAGTTATACCTAAATGGTACCCAACAGAGTGAGGGATAGGAAGAGAGACTTTGGAATATTAGTCAGTAATGATTTGTCCTTTAGCTCACTTTGCAGCAGGGTATGTAATAAAATAACTGGCTGCATAAGGAGGCTTTCAGTTTCCAGGAACAGGGCTTTTATATTGCCTCTGTACAGAGCATTTGTTAGACCCCACCTTGATTACTGCACCCTTTGGAGTGCTCATCTGAGAGAGAGTGTAAATGGTTTGCGACGGTTGATTAAAATGGTGGATGGACTTAATAGGAGCCATATGAAACTCGGCCACAAAGGCTTGAACTGTATTCACTGGAAATGACGCGCATTAGGGTAACCTCTTACAAATGTATCGCATTCCAAGGATAGCGACTTAACAGATAGTCTGGGACTTGAAACCACTAATGGGGTAGAGAGTTTAAGAAGCCATAAATATAAACTTAAACTAACCTCTCCCAAGATTAAGTTAAGGAGAAACTTCTTTACTCAAAGAATTATACACCCCTGTGAATAGCCTCCCGTGAGAGGTGGCAGAATCAAATACCTTCCTGACTTTCAAGGAAAGGCTAGATAAACATTTTCTGCAAAATAAGTGGGAACAAATGCCCTCAATGCGGAAACAAGCACCATGGGCCTAGAGCCTTCTGCTTGTCTCATACTCCTAGTATAGAACCTAGTATAGAAATCTGATGGAAAGTTAACTACTTTGGGCAGTGAAACAAATGGTATTCTGAAGACATCAGTAGCTAGAATGTGCTAAATGTTGGTATAGAGACTGACCTCATCAATGGATGGCCAAATAAGCGATGATGACCAAGCCAACCCCTCCAGTTTTGACAAAATATCCATTCAATTTCTGATGGTAGGAAGGTTGTCCCTGGACCATTTTTTAAAGGTCTATAAAATAGACATCTTTCAGTTACAGATCCTTGGCCAGATAAGATCGGCCTCCTGGAGGGGTTGGTCTGGTCCACTGTGAATGCAGAAGTTATGTATATAGTAGGTATGGCAGGGTGATCCACTTGCATGAACATACATTCAGGCTTTGTAGCATGTCCAGTGCAAGAGAATCCTGCAGAAAATGTCCATCCGACGTTTCAGTCTCAAGGCTGAATAACATGAGAAAGTTTGGCGAAGAACTACTAACTTCAAACCCTGCTCTGTTTTCAATCCTGCTGTTGCTAGTTGTCCTGCATTACTTACTTACCAAAATCTTGTTATGCAGGAGACTGACAAATTAATAACATCAAATGGAAATACCATTCACCAAATTGACAACAGGTGAAAAGCACTTGAAGCTATAAAACATCTGGATCAAACTGAGGTGCAAGCAGCAGATAAAGGTGGAAAAACTGTGATACTGAATAAATAATATGAAGATAAAATTTATAGAAGCTGGATGATGTCATCAGCTATCGCCTCTTAAATGAAGATCCAACCATGGGACTCAAAAATTGGATGGACATTTTCTTCAGGATTCACTTGCTATAGGACATACCACAAAGTCTAAAT
This sequence comes from Neoceratodus forsteri, assembly GCA_016271365.2. Lineage (NCBI taxonomy): Eukaryota > Metazoa > Chordata > Ceratodontiformes > Ceratodontidae > Neoceratodus > Neoceratodus forsteri. Next base: position 699,264,966 of record CM028132.1, read on the forward strand.
GTATATTCATGCAAGTGGGATCACCCTGCCATATTTACTATACATATACTAGTAAAATTCATAGGACTAGACCAACCCTCCAGGAGGCCAATTACATCTGGTGAAGGATCTTTAACTGTAAAGATGTCTATTTTATAGATCACTTTAAAAAGAAATGATCCAGCTACAACCTTCCTACATCAGAGATTGATGGATACCTTGTCAAAACTGGAGGGATTGGTCCATTAGTCAGAATTTATTTGGCTCTACATTGATGAAGTCAGTCTCTAGACCAGCATTCAGCATGATCTAGGACTGATGGCTTTAGAATACCATCTCATCTCACTGCCCAAAAGCAGTTAACTTTCCATCAGATTTCATTTTGAGGCAACTAGAATGCTCCTTACTAGTAACCATTTTATTTTTAACTGCAAATGTTACTTGAAAGGCGGGTACAGTCATCGGGGTCACAATAGCCCCTATGCAAACCTATTTCTGGCTTGGTGTGAGGGAGCCACCGTGTTGAACTGTGATAGGAGCCTTCCACTCCACATATATTTGTGGGGTAGGTTCCTTGATGATATTATTGTTGTCATGCATGGAGACTTATAATCTGCAACTTATTTTGTGACTGCATTAAATGAGAATGAATTAGGTCTGAGTTTCACATGCTGTTGTGATCCAGAGACAATCACCTTTTTGGATCTATGTTTTCATGGTGTGGACGGGTAATCTGTATGTTCTGAAACTTTTAGGAAATCAACCTGGAAAACACTATTACATGCCTCTAGTGTCCCACCCTCATGATTTGAAACTCTGCACAGGCAATCCGTCCATTTGAGATGGAATTGTTCTGATCTTGCTAGTTTTGATAAACAAGAGGAATTAACAGTATGATTTCTGGAGGGGTTACTCTGAAAACATTTTATAGGATGCCTTTACTAAGGCAAGAGGCCTAAATAATACCTCACTGCTCACCCCAAACCAAAAGTAACATCTCTAGCCACCTGTGACCTTTGTTACATCTTGCAGCTGTCTTGCCTCTCAAGTGTCTAACTTATTAACAAATTCTGATCGTGCTGGATGGTGATTCAGCACTAAAAGACAACAGGCACATGTTCGAGAATCTCTCCTGCAGGAGAGGTGCTAATCTGGTTGACTCGGTAAACAGCAGTCGGTATTCAAAACCCCTGCCTGACATCAGACCTACTTGGATGCCTCCACCACACCTCTCGGGTGCTTTAAATCATATAATTATAGAATCAAAGAAATGTATCAGCAGAAAAGGACCCATTTGCCCATCTAGTCTGCCCTGGTTCCCTCCCCATAAATGTGGCCATTGCAATGTTTGCCATTTTGTAAACCAAGTACACACTTTGTACACCCCACCACGAATAAGAATGTACAGGTGAAAATTTTATCTATAACACTTCCTATTTGGTCTGTGTTCTTTCGCGTCCACACCCAAAATCTCGTGGGGTGCACTGTTTGATGCACCTAAAGAAAGGGTTCAGGAGCAGTTCACTTAATTCTCAACGCTTTCCCTGCAACTCCAGTGACTGTTCATTTCGCACAGTATCAGAATAGTGACCCCAGTTTCCTTAGTTTCATGGGCATTGACCACACTCTAAAGAATCCCAGAGGAGGAGGCGGACAAAATAACATTACTCAAACCTGAATCTAAATGGATTTGTTCCAAAAGCCGTGGTTACTAATGGACTTAATGAGAGCATTGATATCTCACTGTTTCTGTGAATAACCTTTTTCCTTGCTGTTCAGTGAATTATGATCAAATTATCTTTTTATTTTATTCATTATAGGTTGAAGATGAAAGCTTCAGATCAATTTATGTTTTCTCTTTATTGTATATTATCCACAAAGATTTATGGTCTATTAGTAGTTATACAGCTGATATTTGATTTCAATCCTGTTTAACTAATGTGTATGGTCTGTTCCATTTCTTTCGTTTCTGTCCTTTATCCATGTATTTTGTTTCTCCCCTTGCTTTTTTACCCACCACCTCTTTGTACTTTTAGGTTCCCATTTGTTCTCATCATACAAGTGGTCTTTCACCATTCTGGGGTCACTGCCTTGATGGTTGTTTTTTTTTTTTACTTTTACTTGGTCAGGCAGTTGTGACTTCACAATATGCTTTTTTTTTATTTACAAGTTATTTCAACTTATTTATCTACCCTATCGTTTCCTTCCTCTTCTATTTTCCTTTCTCTCCCCATTACCTTCCCTTTCATTTATTCTGCCCTCCCCCTCCCTCTCTCTCTGTTTCTTTTTCCACAGGCGCTAGCTTCTGTTTTGTCCTTTGTTCCCTGGACTTACATTTTAACTGCATTTTAATTCATTTCTTGCTCCAGTATGTGAAGTTTGTTTAAATGAGGTTCATAATTAATGTTTGTATTTATTATTATACTGGAACAGAGCTGGCTAATGTCAGTAGATAACACTGGTGGTGGGCAGTGCCCTCTGGCACACCACTAGCTAGAAAGTTTCCATGTGGTCTGGTGCCTGACCAAGTTCTACTGGTGGGTATGTTATGGGGGGGGGCAACTATGATAACTGCATTGCTGCTCCGCTCCACAGTACACTAGATATGCTATTTTGTATACATTTTTAACATTCACTTTTTCCTATGTTTGTGCAGTCGATGAATAAACCTGATGTTATTCCAGTGTTGTGTGCTGCTGGACTTGAAGTGGTGAGTTTTCTTTTTAATTAATAGTGGATTGAGCCATGGTAAGACAAGCGGTTGCTGTCCTCGGCATTTCAGGCAGGATTGAGAGTGGTGCACAGAGCTTTCTGATCTAATATTTTGCAGGCTGACCTGAGTATGGCCTGGGACAAATCGGGAGGAACAGGAATACTTGGGTCGAGAAAGGACATGCCAAACATAGAATCTGATGGCAGAGAAGGACACGCTTGACCCACCTAGTCTGCCATTTCTCTACCTAGTTGATAAGCTGCAAATCCTAGTTAACCAACAGCCTACTTCCTCCTACCCCCCACTAGAATTGCCTTATGTCTGTCCCATGCATTCTTGAATTCCCCACTGTTTTTGACTCCACAACCTCCTCAGGAAGGCTGATCCATGCATCCACAACCCTCTCCATGAAAAAATACTTCCTCACATTACCTCTGAGCCATCCCCTTCTATCTTCAAATTGTGCCCCCGACATGAAGGAGGATGTAGCATTAATACTGATATGTGAACATAATTTTAGGAGGTGTGCCAGCATTACCTAAGGGGTTAAGTCTAATAAGCGGTGGGCCTGATTTCCTGAGTTATTGCACTCAGAGGGCGTTTCTCTTTGCTTATTTTTACAGGTCAGTGCTCTGTAGGAGAAGGGAGACGGTTGCCTACCACTGGCGAAGCAGAGGACTGTATTTCATTGAATCCGAACCTGAATGGAGAGGAAGAACTCCAGGGACTCTAAAAAAAAAAAATACAAAACCTCAAACTCCCACTGAGCGGGAGAAAGGTGCTATGAATAATGACTGGCTTGAATTCCTAAACTGAAGTTTTAAAATGTGGAATATGATCCTGGACAGGTTATTATTAGAAAGAACAAAAATAATTTTATATGTGTCTTTTAAAGTAAGATGCTTATCTATTTTGATTGTTTGCTATTAAGGCTGTTCTTATTGGGTTAGTCTGAGTATACCCAGGTTATGCTGTAACTTTGCCTAGAGCAGGTGAAATAACTCTGATGAATGCCAAAAGTTGCTCTTGAAATTTTGGGACCAAACAATGTTATAGAAGCTAATTCTGTAGACAGGGACTGGACACATAGTTGCCCTATGCCTGTGTTGCTTGGGTTACTCAGTGTTTTGATTTTCAAGAAAATGATTTTCTAAAGACCATAAAAGACCCACTTGAAGCCTCTCAGGAAGCCTGCCCAGGAGAGACTAATTAAGGGGTTCTAAAGTGGTCTGCCTCAACTGGGGATTTCAATGCACCAGAGAGCTGACATTTAAGCATACTATGAGTTCCCACACAAGGGAATCAGGGTATTACACTAAGTGCTTTTAAACAAGGTAAAGCCTCAGAAAAGTAATAGATTAATAGTGTGATGTAGCAATGAATACGTGTTTATTATGTTTCCTTTACTGTATTCTGGGCATTTTTCCTAGCATGAGGTCTGGGATACAGGACGATTCCTCAGTTTGGGCAGACTGAAGCAGATATTCGAGCATAAGATAGTGAGCATATTACAGCATAAGACTGAATGCAGTATTAAGTAGTTAAAGGCTATTATTATGCAAGCAGCTGTATTTTTAAATCATCTCTGTAGTAGTTTGGAAGTGCTCTGATGGGTTTGTACTGTTTAAAAATGCTTAAATAAGGGCAAATAGGAAAAGAATAATGAAATATTATTTATCGATAGAAAAGGATAGGACAGTAAAAACACAGTTTAATGTTTTGATATGTATAGTATGTAAAGCTGAGTGATGGTGTTTTGATGGATTTTTGGTGAAACTAAAAATGTGTAATGACTTGTAAAAGTCAAATAAATAAACTTAAGTCCTGCTGGTGTGGCCTGCTGCAGAGATGCCCTTGAAGAAAGATCTACAGGTTCTACAATTCTTTCCCAGGGTCTATGGTGACAGCACAGAGGTTCTCCAACTTCTTTAGTATCTGTGGAATACAAATCCATGTTTTATTCTTTTCCTGGGGTTTTGTCAATGTCTAGAGGTCCCTATTTCCATGCTGTGGTAATTTACTAGGTATTGATTTGTGTGTTTTTGATTTTATTTATTATCATGTATGCCTGTATGAAGTATTTCAGCTGAGGTGGGAGGTCTGGTGGAAGTTGAAACTTACATTCCTCTGCAGCCCATGCCTGGGCACTCAGCTAGGAGTGGTCTTTGTGTAAGCAGTCCTTTTTCCGTCCTGTAAAAGGCTCTAGTTTTGGTTAAACTTCAAAGGTCCGAGGCTCTTTCATAAAAAAATACATGTTTTGAATATAAACAGGGCCAAGACAAAGTGAGATGACACACTGCTAGTTTAGCCAGCCAGGATAACACATGGACAAAACTCTAATAAACAAATCCAGTTGAACTGGTCTTGGGAAAAAGATTGTCCTTAGAGATCAAAAGGCAGGTCCAGGATATAATGTTGAGAGGCACATACGATGATGTGGGTGTAGTGGGCCAGCCAGCTGAAGGCACTTCTGTTGCATGTACAAAGTGAAGCTAGTTATACTTGGGATTTTGAGCTAGCAACATCATGGGTTTGAGTCTGCATTAACTCACCAATTCCCAGAATCTAGATTATGTTGAGTTAGGTTTTTTGTGTGCCTCTATCTTTCAAATGTGTTTATTTGTATCTCTGTAGAAATAATGAATTCCCATAGTCCTTAGTGTGTATTATCCTGTACCATACTGTAAATATTGTGTAGTATTAAATGTTATTTTTTAAATGTCATGCTTTCTGTGACGAATAATTTCAGATATCAATAACAAAGGGTAAACTGGCAAGTATGTGATCCATTCTGAAGAGACAATATGAAGTGCCATATAAAAGGCAAAGTGATCTCAGCTATGACAAAAGGGTGGTTCAACTACCTTTGGGACAGAGCACTGTACTTAGTGAGCAGTGTCTTAGTGGAATTCAGACCTACAGATTCTCTAAAGAGGCCGCTGAGTGGTGGCAGCATCTGAAGGAACCTGTCCTATGATGAACAGACAGCCATAGCGGAACTTAAAATAATCATGATATAGTAATAAAACCGCCAATAAAGGCAGCAATCTAGGCATCATGGACAGGAATTCTATTATCAGAAAGTTATGGAGCTTCTATAGATGGTAATAACTATAAACGTTTGAAAGGAGACCCTATATTTGAGTGCAGAACTGAACTTACGGCAATTTTGGAATCAACAAAACTAATAATGAGATAACAAAAGAATTAAAATTCTTGTTTCCATAATACCCCATTATCCCCACACTGTACATCCCACTGAAAATTCATAAAAATATATTGGACCCACTGGGCGACCCATTATTTCTGGGGTTGATTTCTTATCAAATCATTTATATACCTTTTTGGATTTTTTCTACAAGGAAGTGTTTCTTGCATGCGATACCATGCACATTCCTGAACAATTCAGAGATTCTGAATGGAAAGAAGGAATGCACTGGTTAACTGTTGATGTGGAATTCTTATATACTTTCATCAGACACCAAAGATGGTATATGGGCTTCAGAACATTTTCTCTCACAAGATCCGTTAAAGGATCACATGCCACTTAACCTAATTTTGGATGGTTTGCGCTTTGTGTTAAACCACAACTACTTTGAATTCAACAGTGAATTTTATTTACAATGTTGTGGAGCAGCCAATGGAGCAGCAATGGCCCTTCATATGCCAACCTTTTCTTTGGCTACTTGGAGGAAAAGGTTTTGTTTAACACAGACAGCAACCCATACCTAAAATACATTACCAAGTGGTCCACGTTTTATTGATGATGTGTTATGTGTTTGGTCTGGTAGTGTTGCAGAGGCAGATGTATTTGTGCAGTGGCTAAATCAGAATGATATGAATTTGCATTTACGCACAAAAATGTAGCCCCACTGAAACAGAATTCTTGGATATTGTTATTTCAAAGGTACTGACAATAGGATAGTCACAGAGGACTTTAAGCCAACTGCAACAGTCTGCTTCTAGCAACCAGCTCTCATACTAAATCCCTCAAAGACTCTATACCATACTCTCAATTCATATGCCTTAAGCACAACTGTAGTGAACAGGAAACATTTACCAAACAAGCAGAAGAACTTAAAATTCACTTTATGGTATAGGGTTAAGATCCTACATTATTGGATTTAGCAATGGAGTGAGATGACAAATTGGTTAGAGAAGATTTGTTAAACCAAAGGTCATAACTTGTATATCAAATACTAGAATTAACTTTGTAACTGAGTTCAATCATATAGCAGGATAACTTGGGAATGTTGTTAATAAATACTGGCTGGTTCTCCAAAGTGACAATTTGCTAGCACAGTATATTGGGACAGACCCCATTATAAAATTAATTTTCAGTTAAGTCTGTTTAAGTATGTACTTGAAGATGACAGTAAGCTCATGATTCTGTATTTACTCTAGCAGTGTTTGCCATATTTCTTATACTGAACTAAAAACTTCTCTCTTCTTTTCTTATAGTTGGAGGAGGTTAATGAGCACTGGCTATATTGATCACCACATTGCTCGGACCTTTTTATGTCCTGATTTATCGTGGATTCTCTGCTCCCAACTCTAAACTGTATCGCTTTCACTTTTCAACATTACAATGCTTAAGATTTACCTTTGATTTGAAATGTATTGTGATAACGAGACACAGATTAGAACCTGGAATAAGAGATTTTATTTATGTTGAAGTGGGACCTTTGATGATGTTAATGCTTTTATTTTTGGTTTATAATGTATTTTTATTATAGTTTCATAGGTGACTTCCTATTAGAAATTGTGAGATGAATTCATCTCCATCTCTAGGTACAAATTTTTTTTTGTTTAATTTTGTATTCAGTATTCATCAGTTATGACCATTATTTACATACAATAGTACTGAATGACACTATTTACATATAAGCGTCTTAACACTACAGTGGGTATACATGACGTTATGTGATGATGTCACTGAATAAGATGTATTTAAGGAAGTCAAATTAGTCCATACACCCGTCCCTGACAAAGTCTTACGTGGTGAAGTGCCAGGGCTGTTGACTCCACGGAGGTCTCTTTGCCATACTCAAGTGTCTTTATATCAATGTGACTGAGACTGCTAGTGAGCAATTAAATTTGATTTTGCATTTCAACCTCCACAACTTGTGTGGATCTTCAATGGAGCTTTCTGCTCCTGGCTCTGGAGTCGAAGTGCTATTCTGTCTTTTAGCTTATCCAGATGGGCTGCCACCCTGCACTCACACACTGCCATGGTTCCTGAGCACAGCACTCTGTTCCTGGGTGCAGAAAAGAACACCCTCCTCCCTTATCAATCAAAGGCAGCCGAGTCCGTGTCAGGGGTGGTCCCACCTGAGGCACTGATGTCTAGGGAGCATCCAGGAACCAGACCTGAAGAAGGCAGTGGAATGGCACCTGGAGATTGCGCTGCTGTGCAATATCTGTGCATGCAGTCTCTAGGGCAGGAGAAGGGGCAGAGGGACGAGCCAGACGGCATGCGATGCCTCCTGTAATGGCCTTGGCCAGGAGGAATGGCCAATCTGTTATCACTGTACTCCCCTAGGAATGACAGCGTCACATGATTGGGGTTCCGTCCAACTGGGTGAGAGAGATGGAGCTCCCTCATCTTCTCTGTTAGGAAACATTGGTAGGATGTAAGATCCTCCACAGCAGAAAAGTGGTGTGAAGAATCCTCTTCCCCACTGAAAAGAGGAGAGGAGTCCAATCAGAACTTGGCAGTGCAGAAGCTGAAGGTCTAAAAATGACCTCAGAGATGGCCCTGAAGTAGCAGGGAACAAGCGCTGCCACAGCCCTGAATTTTGCCCAAGAAAGGGGTCTTGGGGCTAAGAAACCCGGGGAGGCAGAGATACTGGAGGGGACAGCTTGGTTGGACCAGGAAGGACCTCTGCCAGAGCTTTGAGTTTGCCAGATATAGCTTGATTAGGGGAGAACTGGTAGACCCGAATACCCCAGCTCACCTAACCCCAAATGGTGGGCTGGGGGACGCTCTTGAGGAAATTCCCTGAAGGTAAGGTTGGAGCTGTGCAGTGCCTCCTGGGAGGCTCCTGCCCCCACCCATTGCAAAGCCTCTCCCAGAAGAGAGGCTGAACTGGACAGCTCCAGATACAACCACCAATTGTTAGGAGCATGGGGTCATCGTTTAGAAATAGGGTCCACCAGCACTCTTCTCCTGGAAGAAGATCTGTCCCTCTTAGGAGGCCCAGTAGCGGAATCCAGGCTTGCCCCATCCTGCAAGAGAAGACTCCACCCCCAAGAGGGGGCTAGAGGGTCTCCCTGAAGCTCGTCGTTGGCTGGAATCCAGATTATGATGGGACTGGACATGGCCAACAAGGTAGAACCAGGCTTCAAGGTGCGCTTGATCATGGCAGGGAAGAGCAGACACTGATATCAGCACTATCAGTTGGCACCGACCACCAACTCAGTGCCAAACTTAGCACCATGCCCAGACATGGTGGCGCCACTCTCCAGACCCCTCCCAGGAAGCCACAAATGTCCCTTAGGACCAGAGAAGAAGTCCCAGAAGGGTCCAGGGTGGCGACACTGCCCGCAGCACCATTCTCCGGAAGAGATACCGGCACCAGAGACCCCAGCAGCCGGAGACATCAAAGTGGAATCCGTGGAACCGGGGACCCAATCGGGGTTGCTCCAGTCACCATCCCCAAGGTGGAGGAGGAGACAAGAGTCATCTCAACCGGGCCACACTCGAACCCTGGACTCCCTGGCACCCTGAGAGGCATCGGGGAGGCTCAGACATGCTACTCATCAGCACCGGAGGAGGTGCCAAGAGCCAAAGTTGGTGAAGAGCACTGTCTCGGGGGGACCTCCCAAGGAGAGCCCACGCATAGCTCTGACTCCACCTCGGGGTCATCCGATCCTCTGAAGAGGAGTCAGACTGCAGGGTGACCAGTCACCTCCCGAAGGAAGACAACCTCACGGTGATCCCATGCCCCAGCAAGAGGAGCATGGGGTCCTCTCTCCAAGGTCGATAGACTCGTGGGGTCATGGTGGAGCCGGTTCTTGGCTCTCGGCATCCCAAATTTGTTGACGGCAGTCGAAAGTCGGGGTTCCCTACCCCAACGCACTGCCCAAACCACCAAAGTATGGAGATCCATTGAAAACAGCCATCGCACTGGATGTCGGGACCATGCAAGAAAAACAACGATCGTGATGAAGTTGCCACAGGGCGCTACCGATGCATGGGGCAACTTCGGACCATTTCGCACTTCAAACAACACCTGACCCCGATATATCGTTACTGAGACTTAAAACAAATAAACTGAAGAAAAAAGGACACCCGGCACCAAAATTAAATTTAGAATAACAAGAAAAAACTCCGGCATCGAACGACACGGTACTCATGGCACTGCAGAAACTGAGGCCTAGACAGCGACACAGTTGCTTGAAGCACGATTCCCAAGCAGGATCCTTCCTCGATGGTGTAAAAAAACAGAACTGAGGGCTGGGAGGAGTTGGCATTGGTTACTGGCCAACCTGCAAGCACCACGTAGAATGCTGGCCTCCCGAGGGCGGCACCATCCTGATGTCGTATCCACCCAGCACAAAAATTTTAAAGAGGCAGTGCTCATTTTTCCATGCAGGGTCCTGACATCTGGTAGGACCCATCAGTAATGAATGGTAAAGACTGATTTGGGGAAGATAATTCCTTTTAAACTGATTTTCCACTTTTCAGCAAAACAGTAATAGCTGGCTTCAGCAGAACTCAAATATAATATTCCAAAAAATTTTCCATTTTAGGACATTCCATTCTTCATTACTAAAGGCATATGGAGAAATCAGTCTTCGTGCCCTAAGAGTTCATTTGCTGCTGCTGCTACTTTTCATACTTTGAATTCATAATCCTCTTCTCTGACATCACAACCTGATGCCAGAGAGAAAATATTTTGATGTCACAAGTATTGTCTCCGCTAGGCAGCAGCTAAGTGGTGGTACATGCTGTGCCCCACCATAGGAGAGCCATCAGTCAAAACTCAATCCTCCTTACCCCATGCCTTGTCGATGAGCTGGCCCTGGGGAAGTGGATCTTTTCCGTAAAATGCTCCCAATCATAGCAAACTGGTGACTATGTGCTTCAGACTAAGGATATTGAACTTTAATTGATGTCTTCACTTTCATCTTGGTAGGAGATCAGGACCATGTTCTGGGAGTCTGAATCAGACATGGTCAATGGGCCTACACCTCTGTCAAGGCTACGTAAGTGAACTGTTTAGCTAGAAAATTATGGCAGCGCTGTTGATTTAAAGCGCTTGTAGTGCCAAAACACAGCAAGCAGAAAACTACTCTCATTTCTAAATGTAGTCCCTGATTACTTTATATTCCTGAGGTGTTTTTCTTCTATGTGCTCATTAGATGGATTTATAACCCACAGTACTGGGTGTGATGTGAAAAGCAGTGCTTTAACTGGAAGGAGAGATGAATAGTTCTGTTTCTCTACTACATCATCAGTAAGTGACCTCACTCTTTTGTTGCATCACAAGCCCTGCTGCTTGACTGCTAACATCGTCTGAGGTTACCAATCAAGCCACAGGAGATTGGCTCTTCTTGGTTACTAGTGATGTCACAGTCAGTGAGGTCACAATTCTGCTGACGTATAGGGAGGAAAGTACAGTAATGTAAGAACTTACCGTAACAGTAGATCTTCAAGAAGAGCTCTTGCAGTAGGCTACACCTAAGGACTATGCCACCAGTCACTAGGACCCCACGGAAAAAATTCTAACTAGCAGTATACAAGCGAGGACCTCCCCGACATCAGACCACCTCAACGTTGACCAATGGTATAAAGGAAGCGGTCCCCAGCCCCACCTCTAGTTCTCCTGTGGAGACCCAGCCTGAAGTAAACAGAAGAACCAAGGAGGTTCTAATATTCTCATGTACAGGAAACAAAAAGACCAGGGGAGGGTACCTGCTGCAAGAGCTCTTCTTGAAGATCTACTGTTACGGTAAGTTCTTAGTAACTATTATCATACTTGAGTTGGAGCTCTTGCAGCAGGCTTACACCATAAGGACTGAGTACAAGCAGTAAAGATTGAACCCAGATCAGAAGGGAGGAGGAAAATTATTGTCAGCAGAGGCTGAAGGATGGCTAGGCTGAAGCTTGCTCACCACCTAGAGGCAATGTCCAGGCTGTAGTGCTTGACAAAGGTATGCATTGATCTCCAGTTAACAGCAGCACAAATGTCTGCTACGAAACATTTCTCAGAGAAGTGAACGGGCGATGACCCCCGTGGAGTGACTCCTTAACTGGGCCTGGTAAAGGTTTGTCATACTTATTGTAACATAATGTGATGCAATTCACCAGCCATTTGGATAGCGTCTGTTTGGCCAATGGTGCCCCTTTGGATTTCGAGGCAAAGGAGACAAAAAATTTGTCAGATTTCCTGGCAGACTGGGTACGATCAACATAATAATGGAGCACCTCTGTGGACATCCAGAGTGTGTAAATGGGCCTCCCGATTGGAATACTCTGTAATACTCTGGCAAGTGGATGTCTTGATTGAGTGTAAACTCCAACACCATTTTCAGAAGAAATTTTGGATTGGTCCTCAAAGACACCTTTTCCTTGTGGAAAACTAAATATGGCTCTTTACACATCAGTGTCTGAAGCTTGGAAATTTGGCCGAGCAGAAGTAATGGCAACTAAAATAACACTTCAATGACAGAAAGCAAAGCTCAGAATCTGTGGCTGGCTCAAGGGAGGCAAAGTAAATTCTCTAACAAAATAAAAAGATCCCATGGAGGGATAGGGTTCCTAATGGGCGGTTTCAGATGCAACATCTACACAAAATGGTGTGGGCAGGTCCAGTTGAGCAAATGTTTTGCCCTCCACAGGTGCATGATAGGCTGAAATTGCTGAAAGATGCACTTTAATGGACGAGTAGTGGAGTCCAGAATCTGAAAAGGAGAGGAGGTATTCCAGGACAGAGTTCAGCGGACAGGAGAATGGATCTAAACCATGGGTGGAAGCCCATAAGCAGAATTGCTTCCACTTCATGGCATAAGTAGCCCTGGTGGAAGGTTTCCACAACCAGAACCTCAGTGACCCTAGAGGAAACCCCAAGGGCCGCTGGATATGTTTGTAGGAGCCAAGCATGCAGGTGCAGAGATCTGAGGTCCGGTGGACCAAGGTGCCTAGTTTCTGAGACAGTGCAGTAGGTCAGGGGCAGGGGACTGGAGGTTCCAATGCCAATTGCTGAAGCAGTGATTACCAGATCTGCTGGGGCCAGAGAGAAGTGATTAGGATCATGTCCACTCCTTCTGACTGGAGCTTGAGTAGGACTCTTTGGAGGAGAGGAAAGGAGGAAGGCATAAAAATCTCTGTCCAGCAGAGGGACAATGCATCTCACCAGAAAACACCAGGCCCTGGATCTAGCAAGCAGAAATTGGGCAGTTTGGAGCTGGACAGGGACGCTGAGGTCCAGTTCTGGATGTCCCGCCTTCGAGAGGTCCTCCGCAAGAGGCTGAAGGAGCTCCCACTCGTGGGCCTTGGATCTGGAACTGCTTAGGGCAGTCACACAAGGTGTTCTGAACTCCTGAAACAAGAACGGCTGGTGAGCAGACCATGATCTATGGCCCTGAACCACACCTGCAGGGCCTCCTGGCAGAGAGGATATGTGTGAGTCCCCTGCTTGTTGATGTAAAAGACCATGGACATACTGTCCATCTGGATCAATGGGGCTGGAAGAATGTCCAGCTGGATGTCTGTAGAGCACAGAGAATTCCCGCATCTCTAAGACGCTGACATAGACAGCTTTTCCAATGGAGATCATGTGCCCTGAGATTGGACATGAAAGAGGACTCCCATCCTAGACCCGATGCATTCGCTGTTAGATCTCATGGAGGGGAATCCCTCTGAAAGGAAACCTCAGCTCCAAGTTGGGAGGAGTCAGCCACCATGACAGGGTCTAGGTTACTGCTCTGGAAACCTGGACAGGTTGTTCGAGATCATCCGAGCGCTGGTCCCACTGTACCTGAGTGTCCACTGGGGAACTCTCATGTAAAGGCACGCCAAAGGAACCATCTCAATGGCAGCCGCCATGTGGCCAAGGAGTTGGAGGAATGTCCGGCCAGAACCTGGCAGGAAGAGGAAATCCTCTGAGCCAATGCCAAGATGGACCCCTGTCAGAAGGGAAAAAGGCCTTTCCCAGGGTAGTATCCAAAATGGCTCTGATACATTGCAGCCGCTTGGCTGGGCCAAGGAATGAGTTGGGAATGTTCAGCATGATCCCCAGATCCCTGAACACTGTGAAGGTGTCTGACAGGTGGATAACAACCAATCCCTTGTGGAGGCTGCCAGAAGCCAGTCATCTAGGTAGTGATAGCTGTAATGGGCATGTCTCCTTAGAGCTGTAGCAACCACTGCAAGACACTTCATGAAAACACATGGTGCGAAGAAGGCCAAGGGCAAGGCCGGAACGAGGCGTTCCCTGGAAGGTGAACCACAGAAACCTCCTGTGGGCATGAAGCATCAAGATCTGGAGGTAGGCATTCTGCATGTCGAGAGAACAGAACCAATCCTCTGATGAAGCATGGGAGAAGGCCTGACAGGGTCACCATCCTGAACCTCTTGTACTTGATGCAGGTGTTCAGGAGACTTAGGTCTAGGATAGGGTGAAGATCACCCATCTTCTTGGGGACCAAGAAGACGTGAGAGTAGAAATCTTTCCCATTAGGATGGCGGAAAGGTTCTATGGCCTTTCGGACAGGACGGCCTGGATTTCCACGTGAATGAGGGCGGCGTGGGATGGGGAGTAGGTGGAAGGATGGAAGGATTGTCCGGAGGTATCTGAAGAAACTCCTAACATGTCTCTTTCTATCAGCTGAAGTACCCAGGCGACTGAGGTGATTTTGGTCCCTCCTCTAAATAGAGAAACCAACCCCTACAGCTTCCCCAAGGACTTCACTGGAGGGCAGGGGAGGGGTTGGGCAAGGGGTCAGGCAGAGGTTCCAGAAGTGGTCAAGGAGACCTGGGAAGATTTAGCATTCTTAGGTCCTGAGGCTCCAGAGGGCTGAGAGGGCCTTGCATTTAAAGGCTCCTCTTGCTTGCTGCCCTTGGATTGCTAACCTGCAGGGCAATGAAAAGGCTTCTGTCGCAGGGGTTGGTTCAGATTTATAAATTTTATGGATGGACTGGACTGCTTTGCCAGAGTCCTGAAGACCTGTAATGATCTTCTCGGTATCCTCTCCAGAAAGAACAGATCCTTGAACGGGCAGCCAGGATAGCTTCCTGGAGATCCTGATGGAAACCAGAAACCCTGGGCCAGGAGTACCTCCTCAGGCAGATGCCAGTGGTGGCAGCTCTAGCGGTGTTCGCTGAGTCAAAGGACAAGTGTAAAACATGTTTCCATAAGTCCAGGCCAGACTGGAGAATGTTTAACAGCTGTTTTATGAGAGGAGTCAGGTTGGGTCTGGGCCAATTCCAGGGCTGTCTGCCATAGCAACTTTGGTATTGCACCATAGCAGCTAAAAGTTGAGCGACTGTATGGTACAGGTGGCTGAGGAGTAAATTTTACAGCTGAACTGATCCAGCCTCTTGGATTCCTTGTCCGTGGGCTGGGAGCTCATATCATAGTTGCTTAGACCTGCCATGGGTGGCTGTTAGGACCATAGACTCAGCCCATCGGTGCTCTCCTAAGAAGGCCTTGTTCTTATGCGTCTTGTAAAGTCTGTCCACCTTTTTAGGGACAGCGAAGCCGAAGAAGGTGCCTCCAGGCAAGCCTGGTAACATTCTGAAAGGGGCCACCAACGGGGCATGACCAGCAGTTTGGGTTACTCATGCCAGAAACTGGGCAAGCTGCAGCCCTTCCAGGTCCATGTCTTCAGCTGGATGTGACGCATCACATCCATGAAAGTGAGGCTGTCCGAGGCGACAGAGGAGAATCTCTGTGAGTGTCAGACTGAGGGTGTAGGAGAAGTGAACCCGGACCTGGAAGAGGTAGACAAGCTCCTTCTGGAAGATTCCAAGAGGGTAGCAGGTGTAGGAATGCGGGACCAACATCCACAAGAGTGGCGCTGGTGTCTGGAGGAAGACTGCGATGAAGAATGATGTCTTCATCCGTGTTGTCAAGGGGACCCTTGTCCAAAAGGTCTGCAGGAGAGGTGGCCTCTTTATGGAGGTGAAGGCTTCCTGGGTGGTGGAGGATTTGGTGGTTTATGAGGGCCCTGAGGGTCTCCCAAATGGAGTCGGATCCAGTAAAGAGGTCAGTCGATCCCTGGGCAGGAGGTCCTTTTAATGGTGTTCCACCATGAGTTGAACAGGGCCCCATTTCTGTCAGTGAGATGAGGGAGCTCCTGTAGGGCGGCGCTGGTGGTGGGACATTAGGAGTACCAGGCATCAGCCCAATCAGCGTGGTCAACCCTGTCGCCAGGTCTGGGGACACAGGCATATTGGGCTGCAGGCAGCAGGCTACCTGATGCCAGGTCTTCCAGTACTTGTTTGGCAGCCGGCCTCAGGTTGTCAGTCGGCAGTTTGTCCGGAGTTGGATTAGGGGTGCGGGTTAGCAGACGACGGTGTCTCGGGTGGTAGCTTGGGAGAGACTGGCGGAGGGGTGTTGCCTGGTTCGACCCTGGGGATGCAGACGCCGAGGACATCAGGGTCTGACACTGGCTGTCAGAGATACTGGGCAGCGCTTGTGCTTAGGGAGTGGACTCAGTCTGGAGCCCTGCTCCCGCATCTCTTTTGTCGCTGGATCCTGACATCCGACGATGAAGATGCTCCAGTCAGGCGGATGATGGGCGCCTGCTCTCCATCCAAAGAGGAGCTGGTGGGACCCCGGCTTGGGGCCTGGAAGGAGGCTAAAGGGCCTAAGCCTCAGGGAGGGGCCAAGGCCCTTGCTCTGAAGACCCCCGCAGGATGTCAGACCTAGGGAGGGGTTCATCAACAGGAGCCCAGAAGGAGTTAGGGCTGCTGGAGGGCAGTCCCGACCTCCCTGGAGTGGGGAAGCATGAAACAAGCCGCCTTTTGTGCGGGGATCTGGAGCGGAGTCTGAGCTGGGTCTCTCCCTGTCCTTCTGGTGGTGTTTCCTGCTGGTCTTCTTGTCTTTGTGGGAAGAAGATGGGAAGTCCCTGGGACCGAAGAAGAGGAACCATGGCTGGATGGGGTCCTCTGCATGGTGGCTAGTTGTTGCTTCAACAGGCGGCTCTTCAAGGCCTTCAGGCGACATATCCGGGTCCCTCGGTTAAAACTACAGCAATGCAGGCAGGCCTCAGAGTCGTGGTTGGGACCTAAGCAAATCAAGCAGGCTGAATGGACGCCTTTAGCTGGATCTGTTTAGTCGAGAGGCTACTTAGACCTTCGCTGCTCTGAGGAAGATTATGGAGAAGACATGAAAGAATTACTGAATTTGGCAAAAAATAACAAACCATTTAAAAACGAAAAATGGCGGTTGACTGGTAACAGGAGGCATCCGTGGAGCCGATGCACACGGGTCAACGGTGGGAAAAGAACTGAGGTGGGACTGAGGACTGCCCCATTACACCACTGGCGGCGTTGGAGGTGGTCCGGCGTCAGGGGCAGTCCCCGCTGTATACTGCTAGCTAGAATTTTTCCGTGGGGTCCTAGTGCCCATGCCACAGTCCCATGGTGTAGCCTGCTTCCAAGAGCTCCAACTCAAGTAAGATCAGAACTGACTGTTGTCCTCCAGGTGGAGTGCTGTTCCACACATCACACCTGGTACTGTCAGGTGGAAACTCTTCTAATTAACAAAACATAAACAAAAACAACAATTTCAGATACAAGAAGTGATAGCTGACTACTTCTGAAAGTTACTATTAATTCTAGCCTGTGTTCTTTAACAGAACAGATCCAGCTCTGGGAGTTTACCTTGACGTAGCTGGACTTTTACCACAATTCAGTCTGAATCCCTGAAACTAAAATCTCTTGTAAACTGGTCAATCAGCCTTGTTGGGAGGTATTTTTAAGACAAGATTGAGGTGTGCACTGCAACTAGTCAAGAATCCAGCTGCACCCTTGTCTTAAGAATGTATAAAGTTTTTTTTTTTGTTTTTTTCGCATGTTAGTTATGGTTAATTGATAGATGCATTTTAAGTCTTTGTGACAGCAAAAAAAGCAGTCTCACATTTTAAGACAGCAATTATCCTTATTTCAGAGACACAAGCACACAATAGTATGAACAGGAAATCCACTTATTTTATAGCCTGCCTTCCATCTGATCTGAGGTTTTATAATTTGCCAGTTTATGTGAGTTAGTTTACCCTACTATTTTAACAGGAGATAAATAGACAACCTCTTCTACTGGAGATAAAGACTATACATCAGATTAGCAATGCCTTGTTGGAGTCCTTATTGATTGAATCTGAGCTTGAGTAATGCAGTTACTTTAAATGTGTCATAAATATGCTGTGCTGGAAAACCCATTCCAACAAGCATAGATTGGGGTTGCAACTCAAGTGTCCAATTATCCAGATTTAAGAATAGAAAATACCTGTACCATTTGATAAATCGGAAGTTTTCATGTTAAATGTATGTACAGTATTGGGACTATGTATTGCATATGTTAAAAAAATAAAATAGGCACCATTTTCCTACTTAACATCCAATTTCTGCATTTACAAAGCAGGAAGTCATTCTACTCTAAACTCGGCTTTTGAAAAGGCATCGTTTGGCTACCCAATGTTCCAGGGCAAGCTCAGACAGAAAATGTTTGGTGTAGCAAATGGACATCTGAATACAAGACTACTGGGGCCCACATATTCAAAGTTTGCCCGATGGGAAAGTGACTCGCCCTGTTTGCCCAGGGTTGCGCTAGCGAAATATTCAAAAGGGGTTGTGGGGCACATTAAAGGGTTAGCGGCGTGTGCAAAAAAAATAATGCATGCAGTGGGGAAAGGGAAGGGGTGAGGAATCCCGTGCAGCACAATATTCAGGTGCGGTAGTCAGCCAGCACAAAGGAAATAGCGCAGGTCACCTTGCACTGTGTAATTACTGCCAAGCAGAAGCCTGACTTACTTTGGGCAATCTTAGGCCTATGGAACTACTGCAGCCAACAATCCATGATGGCGGGTTGGGGAACACATTTGTTTCCCTGGTGGCTTGTGGCAACCCCTCACCATCTGAACCCTGTCACTATTAAAATTACATTCTGTCCTGGTGCCAAGTGGTCCCTCCAACCCTCCAATTGCTGGCCCTACTATAAGAAAAAGACTTCCTGGTGTCCCGTGTTCTCCCGTCTCTCTGATCACCTGTGCGGTATAAGAAAAGACTTCACTGGTGTCCAGTGGTTCCCCCTTTCTATAGTATTTTCTTGGAGACCTGTCACATTTCTTTAACCATTTGCAATAACTTTGCATAATTTTCTCTTTACAGATAAACAGTCCAACAGACAGGCATGCCTCAGGAGTAATCAGTATCCACTGCCCAGCACGGGGTTGCTAGCCCTTACTAATAGTGACATAAGTCCAAAGACACTAAGCACTCAGAGTAAAGCTTCAAGCAGGAGAAATGATGAAGATGCAGTCAAAATTCAAACTGAAAACTTTTATTCCTTTTACCACGAAGTTAGAACAGTGGTTTGAAGCTAAAGGTACTAAGCTATAGTGTACTTAGCTAAGAACTTCAAAGTGAGAAGAAAAAGTAGGCAGAGGTGGGTGGTGTTGGGTAAAGACTGCTGATTCTAGGGGCTTGGACTGGTAGAAGAGGACCACCCTAAAAGCCCTCTCCCGGAATTAGCAATACATTTGCTAGGCCCTGGCAACAAACAAACACTTTATGGTTTACTATCATACTAAGGCTGTGCTTCAAAGGTACATGGTTTTCTTATTTGCAACATATAAATTACATTTTAAACAGAGCTACAACCATTTACAAAATACAGAAGAGGTGCCTTTTGCCAATAGGCTTTCGATACAGAGTTTATTAGTGCAATAGACTTTCTGACGTCTTATGCCTAGTGTAGTGGTAACAATATCTTCCAAGAATCAATCATCACTTGTGGGTCTGGGCCAGATGAACTAGAACTCCGCGAGTAAAAGTTTTGCAGGGGCTGGCACGGCTACTGGGCATAGTGTTCGTGCCCCCTACATGGTGTCACTTGCCATCCAACAACCACTGCCAGATCCACCACTAATTCTGTTCTTCCTATTGAATGCACACTGCGGAGTGCAGCACCTCAGTTGCCTCGTTGCTGCTTATTTTCTACTGCATCACCATAATTCTTTTCATCTGTGGTGTTGCCTGTCTTTGTTATTTACCACCATGCTGAAGTCCAGAGAAAAAGGGCTAAGTGGTCGAGTAAAGTCGCACAGCCACCCATTATGCATCGTGTTCCTGCAAGAAAACAATGGCTGCTCTGGACTGGACTTTACGAGCCTGCTCTGGACCAGAGCACGATATGGATGATGCAACGCTGCTCTCCATGGACCTCCATACTGCTGAGAGCCTTGTGTTGAGGTAGAGTAGCCTGATCCCCACCTTCAGAGGCCAGTCTCACAAGAGTGCATCCAAGTACAGGCCTGTAGGTCTTTCCACTGGGCCTCTTCCGGGACCTGTAGTTCCATGAAGTACAGCTCTCCTCAACCTCACCAAGATGAGGAGCCATAGACTCCAGTGGATGAGTCTAGTGGACAGTCGATTCCTTCTGGGCAGTGGAGCTGCAAACCCTACACAGTCTGCCTGGCCAGCAGCAGACATCCATGAGTAGTAAGGCCGCAGCTACACGCTTGGTGTACAGCGGTGGACACCTTGATGTCATTCTCTGGTGCCTCCCAGCTACTGCCACGTTTCATGGTGGCGACACAGTAGGGTGGCACTGAGAATGCCGGGCCATGGTGGACGAGAATGACTCTATCTCCAATGCTGCCACTGATCTGGAACCTGGTGATGGAGGGACACCAGCTCAGAGTTGGAGTTTTCTCTGAGTTGCTGGACGTCACCTCCACCAGTGACCGACATCGTCCTGTTGGACATGTATGGCTCCATTCTTGTCACTTGAGGGTTCCTCCCATGGGCTCTGACTGGGTCACTCATCAGAGGTAGGAGAATGCCCTTTGGGCAACTCTTCTAGGCCCTCCCATTGGGCAACATCCCTATGTAGTTCCACAGCCCAGAATGAGGCCCTAGAGACCGGAGTCTCAACCCTTTTTAGAGGGCCTTGTCGATTCCATAAAGATGCCCTTGTTGACAGACCCTAGGGGCCCCTAATGTTGGAACAACACTGGGCATGGGCTGGTGCTTTCAATGATACAGGGCCCAATCCAGACCCTCTTCTTCTCTGGTACTGACCCAGCCTAATGGAAGCACCTTGTCTCCATCAATATCCTCCAGCGAGACAACACATCATCTGTTCACCTCCCTTCTGCTGCTGAGTATGTCCTGTACCAGTGATTTCTGGTGGAGATGATCCAGAAACTTGACTCTGAAGTCCATACAACCCATGATATTGTAGCCCTGCCAATTGGGGCTTCCTGGAATTCCCAACATCAACACTGTAACAATTCCCTCTTGGGCAAGGGCCATGATGAAGGGGATCCAGAGCAGTTCGAGCATCCTCTCCAATCCAGCCATCCCCAGGTACCTCCTCACATAGTTTTGTGCACTCTCAGGGTCTGCAGGTAAGGTACTTCCACCCCTCCTCGAGATCTAGTACTGCAGACCCCATCAGACCATAGCCTCGTGTATGCCTGGCTTCAAGGCAGATTCTGCTCAGATGGATGCTCTTGGGAGAAGGCTTTTTCATTGTACGGCCCAATG
Source organism: Neoceratodus forsteri (assembly GCA_016271365.2). Classification (NCBI taxonomy): domain Eukaryota; kingdom Metazoa; phylum Chordata; order Ceratodontiformes; family Ceratodontidae; genus Neoceratodus; species Neoceratodus forsteri. The sequence continues at coordinate 699,286,379 of CM028132.1, forward strand.
TGTATCTCTGCACATCTGGCACAATATGGTGACCTACAAATGTCATGTAAGTTGCAACTACATAGCCTGTTAGCTACAGTGCCACAAGGCAGACAGTCAGGCAGGCCAGTGACCTTTCTACCCGGGTCTGGAGGTAATACAGCATCAATCAAAGGCATCATACGACACCAACAGAAGTAGTCTCCCGAATGGTAGGAACCACAATCTGCATTTGGCAGATGGCATGTCTTTACTGCTCAGACTCACACCTTTGGACCGACGCAATGTGCTTAACTTGCACTGCCAGAGGGCTCATTTTTCTCTACTAGAGTCAGGCGGGAACTGTTGGGAACCCTCTTGCTCCTGTGCCACAGAAGCCCCGATAGCCCAGGACCAGCAGGTCTCACCAGTGCACCCCTCCATTTCCACCACAGTCAACCCCTCAGTATACAGAGGATCATGCCCTTGCCTTAGCAGCTCGAGATCATGAAAAAGGGCTTACTGTTCTAGCCCTCTAGACAGTCCGGGCAAGAGTGGGCTGGACTGCTACCACCAACAGCAGGTGGTGATGTGGTCTGCATACCTAGGAAATATTACACAGATTCTGCCTGTTGCTGATGGACATTTTAAATCTACAGGTTACACTCCTTTGTGTAGATCACTGACCCTGGACAGAGAATGATTACAAATGTTACCAGTGGAGAAGTCAAAATGAAAATGTTGAAATCCAAACAAAAATGCCGAGAATATAGATCACCAAATCCTTCAATCACAGCAGCAACTCTGAAGACAGTTTCTGAATCTTTCAGTGGAAAGAAAGATCTTGTGAGCAAGGGCAGAACCTTGTAGGAAGCGGTCAGCTTAGGATCCATACTATGGCTCTGAGTATGCTTACAGGAAGGGCCTAAGTGTGGTTAGTGAACTGAACAACGACAGGTAAAAATTATTAGACTTTTCTGGTAATACAATAGGCTGAAAATATCAACTATCCCTTTAACTAGGTCTACAGTGATCAACAAGATACTCATTTTCCAAGAAATACTGAGAAAATAAATACAAACATTAATTAATGTAATCTGTCCATTAAGCAATTTGCTTCCTCCTAGAGAAGCAGAGGTCTTAAAGTCTCACCAGATGAAAAGCAAACTGTGCCACCTCCCAAGAAAGGTTATTTTCATATTCTGGCACATTGCTGCATCGGGACTTGCAACTGTATCGTAGGGTGGATTTTGCTTGGTGTCAGATCATTCATTTCAGCAAGTGAAGGAAATGCTCCTGAATACTAACTTCCTCCTGGAGTATAAACGTTTGAGAATAAACTGACCTATTCTTCATTTACAATACCAGGCACTACGAAAATTGAGTTAAATAGAGTTTATATTTCCTGTAGCCCCAAGTTCCAGACTACATCTGTTTTCTTTGATACAGAAAACCAGAGTTAAAATAGCTCCATTTATCACAGCGTGATTGTGGGCGAACAAACCAGCCTGTCTGTTTCAGATAGTGAAAGCAACTGTTATTAATCACAATTACAGGCCAGGCACTACAAGAGAAATTGCATCAATATTCTCCCTTTTTCCCACAAGTCAAATGCTCAGCATCATATGCCAGGGCAAGGCCTGAAGGTCAGTAAATAAAGCTGATAACAATAGGTTAATTCAGAGCACTAAGTTTAAGCAGCTCGTGTAGTGTTTTTTTCCTTTGCAGTTTTACAAAGTATGTTAAAAGTTAGCAGGATATGGGATAATGAAATAGGCATTTACTAGATTAGCCACAATGACTGACACAAGGATGCAAAATCACGATACGCAGTAGAATACGAGTCACGAGTTACATCAGAAAATGCTGTGTCATTTAGTCCTACATCAGAAATTCTAACTGACTGGCAAGTTACATGCAGATTACCACTGTTTAACTATTCAATGCTCTTTTTTTTTTTTTAAATTACAGGTAAAACTAATGGTTCTAACTGGCTTGCTAGCTTGACAGGAGTGTGTTGTGCTGCAGGAAGCTTGGGAGAGCAAAGTGTTGAGCTACTTTGGACTTCTTCCTTCCAGTCCACTGGAAAGTGGACACGTCAAAGAAGAGACATTTTTGCTCTCCAAGGGAAGGATCCAGCACGTATTGCTACCTCTACCTCTTGCTACTGAGATGGCTGCCAAATGACTGTGCACATGGTCACTGATCCAGGATCAGTTTTCACTAGCACTGGTTTGGGATCAATGTTCTATGAGAACACAACTTCAAAAGCAATTTTTTGCACTTCAAACTGTGCCTCTGACATCTCAAGGAAGACTTCAAAAACATATTTGCACACATTTCTGCTATAGTGAATGAGTGTTCTGCACTGATTTTCATGCCGGCTGAAACCTTGTTGTACCACAGTTCAATGGTCACGGAATGCAGTTGTACCCTTCTGTGGTACAAGATTCCAGCTAACTGGAAATCCTATAGGCAGCTGGTGGTTTCACAGTGGTGCTGTGCTCATAGCAATCAGTTCAAGTTCTGAACTGAAACTGTCTGCCATGGCAGCGTGTGAATAAACTATACACTTAGAAAGAAACTGGTTGGGTAACCACATGCTCCAACCAGCTGAGCTACCACCTCAGGGCTCTGATTACATCAAACCTCTTGAGCGTCACTCTTGAGGTCTGATGTAATCAGAACCTTCCATGGCTGCCCAACCAGTATACTCTATATATTTCACAGAGTTTCTGTATTTATCTTCCCCCATCTTTATTACTAAGGACAGCTTCTAAAAAGAGGATCCTTGTCCCTCAGACAGCATCTGCTTCTGCTGCTAGTCATTATGATGTCATAATCCTCAGTTTATGCCTTGAAACAATTATGCCACATGGAGATTATAGGCACTTTTACACTACCTGTTCTGTAACGAAGTACAGTTATGTAAGAACTTAACCATAACAGTAGTTCTTTGAGAGGTGCTCTTGCAGCAGGCTATAACCATTAGGACTAACGCAGCAGGCCTTAGGACCCACTGGAAAAATTCTTAGCTAGCAATACCCAGCAGGGACCGCCCCCTGACGTCCAGTCACGGCACAAAAGTGGGCTAACCTAGCTCCACCCCAGTTCCCGCCAAGACCCGCGAACGGCCTAATGAGAGAAAGAAATGAAGCCTGCAGATGATGTGCTGAACACCCCACCGGGATGGAGGGTGGAAGCATTGCCTGCTGCAAGAGCGCCTCTGAAGACTTACTGTTATGGTAAGTTCTACATAACTGTACTATCTTACCGAGTGGGAGCCTTGCAGCAGGCTACAACCATTAGGACTGAATCCTAGCAGTCCTGCGCCTAGGAGGTGCCTAAACCTGGCAGCAGGAAGAATGGGATCATGCTGGAAACACAGCACCAAGAAAGAAGTCCTAGAAGGACTGCCAAGCCAAAACCGCACGGCATCTGGATGCAATGTCCAGGCTATAGTGCTTCATGAGAGTGTGACCAGAATTCCAGGTGGCAGCCGCACATATGTCTCTTACAGAGACATTCTTCAAGGTGGCAAAGGAGGCCAAGACTCCTGGTGGAGTGACCCCTAACCGGGCCTGGAAGGGGTTTGTTGTGCTTTTCATAGCAAAACACAATACAGTGAACAAGCCACTTAGAAATAGTCTGCTTCGACACTGGGTTGCCCAAGTTTGTGGCGTGAAGGCAAACAAACTGTTGCTCTGATTTACGGTGTGCAGCTGTGCGCTTGAGGTAGTACCTCAGTGCCCCGTGAATGTCCAGTGTGTGAAGGAGAGCTTCTCCCCTATTAGAAGGAGAAGAAAATAAACTGGAAGGTCAACTGACTGGTTGAGGTCAACTCTGAGACCACTTTAGGAAGGAACTTAGGATTTGTTCTGAGGGAAACCCTTCCCAGTGAAAAATCAAATAAGGCTCTTTACACGTTAGAGCCTGGAGCTCAGAAACTCTTCAAGCTGAGGTAACAGCAACTAAAAACAAACCTTCCAGGAAAGGTTATGCAGCTCACAATCAGCCACTGGTTCAAAAAGGGGAGAGTGAGCTTCTCAACAGAAACAGAAGGTCCCAGGAGGGATAGGATTCCTAATGGAAGGTCTCATAGTAGAATACCCGTAAAGGTGCGAGCCATGTCCAGTTGGGCTAAGGTTCTATCCCCCAAGAGGACATGATATGCAGAAATGGCCCACGTGCACCTTTATGGAAGAGTAGCTCAAGCCTTGTTGGTATAAGGAGAGGAGACTCTGCAATGCTGAGTTCACCAGACAGGTAAGTGGGTTCAGACGGTGAGACGACACTCATAAGCAGAAACGCTTCTAATTCATAGCATAAGTGGAGCAAGTAGAGGGCTTCCTTACTGAGATGAGGATGTCTGCCACCTCCTGGGAGACCCTGTACCTGGATTTTGCTACTTCTGCAGGAGCCAAGCATGAAGGTGCAAAGACCTGAGATCTGGATGGATCAGCGTGCCCAGATCCTGAGACAGCAACTGGAAGCATACTGGCAGTGGAATTGGAGGTTACGAGGACAACTGCTGAAGCAGTGGGAACCAAAGCTGCTGAGGCCACAATGGGGCATTAGAATCATCCGAGCCCCTCGGCCTGTATCTTCAATAGTACTCTCGAATGACAGGGAAGGCATAGAGAAACCTCCTGCTCAGCAAAGGGACAAAGTGTCTGACCAGAACGCACCAGGCATGAGCTCTCATGAGTAGAAAATTGGCAGTTTGGTGTTGCGTGGACGCAAAGAGGTCCAGTTTTGTCGACCCCATGTGTTGAAGAGCTGGTCTGCTACTGACTGCAGTAGCTTCCACTCATGTGCCTTGGACTGAGACCTGCTTAGGCTGTCTGCCAAGTCATTTAGGACACCAGGAACATGCACTGTGGACAGAGAGATGCGACGCTCCAGCGCACAGTACCAGCCTCTCATCGCCCCCGGCATGGAGGTAGGCGTGTTCCCCTTGCTTGTTGAAGTAAAGACGACCGCCATGTTGTCCACCTGAAGTAGGAGAGAGCCTGGGATAAGGTCCTTCTTGGAAGGCATGCAGCACATTGAGGACTGCTTGCATCTCAGGACGTTGATGTGGAGGTCGCTCCTCTGGGATCCAGACCTCTTGTGTTTGGCGGGCCCTAGGTGCGGCCCCATCCCAAATCTGATGCATTCATTGTTAGGGTCTGATTTGGGGCTCCTGATGGAAAGGGACCCCTTCTCTAAATTGAGAGGGTCCAGTCACCAAAGTAGTGTCCTCTTGACCAGTTCTGTGACTCTGACCATGTGGTCTAAGTCATCTGAGCATTGATCCCACTGCACCCTGAGCATCCACTGTGGGATTCTCATGTGGAGGCAGGCCAAAGGGTGACAGGAATGGCCGATCGCCATGTGTCCCAGAAGTTTGAGAAGGTCCTGGCCTGAACCTGCGGCGTTACTCGATTGATCCGGCTATCTCCCATAGGCAATCGCCCTCTCTGGAGGTAGAAAGCCATGCCCTGGATTGAGTCCAGGACCGCCCCTATGAAGTAGAGTCATTGACTGGGCCCGGGAAGACTCTGGAAGATTCAGGGTGATCCCACCTCTCGAACAGAGTATAGGTGTCTCCAAGAGCCTGAAGGAGGTGTGTACTTGATGGGGCTGCAAGCAGTCAATCGTGGAGGTAAGGGAAGATGATGCCCCTGGTGCCTTAGAGCCACAGCTACCACTACCAAGCATTTGGTGAAGACTCGAGGAGGCGGAAGAGAGGCCGAACGGAAGAACCCGTAACTGATAATGCTCCCTCTGGAAGTGGAACCTCAGGTACTTCCTGTGGGAGACTCCGATATGTATGCACACATCTTGCATGTCTGGGAGCAGAACCAGTCTCCCTTGTGCAGCTGAGGAATAAGACCTAGAAGGGTCACCATCCGGAACCTTGTACAGGTATCTAGAGTATGGAGTTCAGTACTGGTGCCCACACCTCAAAAGAACATTAACCTGCTGGAGAAGGTCCAGAGGAGGCTACAAAGATGATAGCCGGTCAGCAGGACGAGGCATACGAGGAGAGGTTGAGGGCACTGAACATGTACCCATGGAAGACAAGAGAGAGAGAGAGAGAGAGAGGACATTTTATTTATTTATTTATGACTTTGATAACCGGGTGAGTGCACTGATCCCAGAGACCATTTTAGGCACGACCCGGCCATAACATATATGAGGGTGACAGTGGAATACAAGGTAACAGTAATACACATGAAACAGATTTGATACAAGCAACAATAAAAGACACAATATACAGGTTTGATGCATAGGTCCATTTGAGAACAGTGAATACAACGTTTCAATATTGGACATGAGAAGACTTGGTACAAAACAAATCGTAGGCACAGTGTACAATCTGAGGCTGCATCATCCAGTGAGCAAGTAATACACAGAATACTCAGTAAAAATGTATACACAATACATACAGGCAAGGAAGTCAAATATTACTCTGAAAAATACAATATAACAGTTGTGGAAAAGAGGTGACTAGTGTGGTAGGGTGGGTAACCCCTGGGCTGGGAGTTGACTAGTGTGGGTTGGTGGATTGGGACATGATTGGGACATTCAAGTACTTGAAAGGATAAATAAGGTTGATAAGGAGAGTCTCTTTAAGCTGGTGGCAACCATATCACAAGGGCACAGTCTCAAGCTGGAGGGTGGGAGGTTTAGGAGGGAGGTCAGGAAGCACTTCTTCACAGAGAGGTGGTGGACAGTTGGAATGCGCTGCTGGAAGAGGTCATCTCGTTGAAGACAGTGGGCAGCTTTAAGAAAGGCTGGGATAGGTATGGGGGAAGGTAAAAATCATGGGTAGGGAGGATGGGAGGAGTAGGGAGGAAGGGCAGGGACATTAGCTCAAGCCGGGACCCTGCAATACAAGCAGACTTGATTGATCAAATTACCTTCTTCTGCTGCTGGCTTCTTTGTATGTTCGTGTATAGTTGTTTTAAAGAGCTGAGGTCCAGGATGGGCTGAAGAACTTGTGTCTTCTTTGGGACTAGGAAAAAATGGGAGTAATATCCCTTTCCCCACTGCTGCAGAGGAACCAGTTCTATCACCCTTTTCAAAAGAGGGCCTGAATCTCTCTCTGGGAGAGGTATGTGAGAAGGAGGATATCTCGAGGACCTTGGTGGAGTATCTGGGAGAATTTCGTGAACTCCAGCATATGTTCCCTCCTTATAATGTCTAGGACCCACTGGTCTGCTGTAATAGAGCTCCAACCCTTCAGGTGAAGGAGAAACAACCCCTTGATGCCTCCTTGGTACCTCCTCCGGAGGAGAGGCGGGTCAGGAGGGAGTCATTGGCGGAGCCAGGAGTGGACAGAGGCTTGGAATGACTTGGGGCCTCGAAAGGAGTGCCTCAGGTTGCTGGTTGCCAGCTTTCCTTTGAAGTCACCCGTCTGGCCCTGCTGGTTTCCATGGGCTTGAGTACCTGAGGACTTCTGAAATAGCCATCGTCTCACCTGCTTCTGGTCCTCTCTGTACATTTGCTGGATGGACCAGACAGATTTGCCCAACTCCTGGAGATGAGAGATAGAGACTCTGTCTCCTGCCCAAAAGGACAGAACTTGAGGTCCCAGATTCCGGACTGCAGATCCTGGTAAATGAGACTCTCAACCAGGCGTGGCGCTGGAGGCAGACATCTGGCCGCTGGCCTTTCTGACGCCGTGTCTGTAGTGTTGTGCGAGCACGGAGAACATCGTGCGTCTGTGTCCAAGCCTGATTTTAAAATGTCCAGAAGTCTGCCTTTGTGAGGAGTCTGGCAAGGCATTAGCTAACTCCTGCCCTCTCTCCTATAATGCATTCTGGTACTGGACCATGTGTGAGAAAGTTGAGGGACCTAATGGAGCAGGTGGAGGCAGAGTAGACCTTCTTGCCCACCTGGTCCAAGTAGCGGATTCTCGTCAGGCTGCTGAGCTTAGGTGCTTAGGCTGCTTGGACTTGTCGTGGGCAGCCGTGAATGACCTTGAGTCCACCTGAGGGGGTTCCGCCATGAAAGGCTCATCCCTTGGGGCTCTATACAGCCTGTCTGACTTTTCTGGAACAGTCGGGACTGAAGCTGAATGCTTCCAAGTTATCCTGGTGAGATCTTGGAAGATATCCACTAAAGGAGGCACCACTAGAGGCTTGGGCTCCTTCTGCCTCAGGTAACGGAGAGTCGGCAACATTCCGGATCCATGTCTTCCATCTCCCATGCATTGGAGGCCTGATGTGCCTCATGACATCCAAGAAGGTCGGATCGTCAGGAGGCGGAGAGGTCCTTCTCTCCTGGGTAACCCCACCCCGAGAGAGGATGAGGAAGTAAAGGGGTAGACGACCTGCTACTGGGCCTTGAACAGCCTGAGCTGTGTCTCGGACTTCCCATCGAGTCTCAGTAGCTACCAGATCAACATTGGTCTGAGGACCAGTGCCGCCGCGGACCAACGACGGAGCAATGACTGACGCTGGCCTGGGGACCGAGCATCGGGAGGGGAGCAGGTCCCCTAGAGAGCAGGAATGGCTCCTGGGCCGGGACCGAGGATGGCTGCCCAATCAGGAGGGGTGCCGGCAAAGGTCCTCAGACCAGGAATGAACCTTCAAGGGTGGGCGAGGCAGTGGCCGCCTCAGAGGTCTTCCGCAGAGAAGGAGCAGGAAGGCCCTCGGTTTAACGCTGTTTGGCCGGCCAGTATCCGCCGCCGGGTCCGACTTCAGCGGAGACCGCTTCTTTCTTTACCTGACTACACCAGAAAGTGAACAGCTCCTGCAGTTCATCCTTATTGAAGACCGTGGCTGCAGAAATGGGAAGGAAGCCGAGGATTCAGTAGGGTGGAGGGCACCCCCACAGAGCCCTGTGAAGTGGAAGACCTGGGAGCTGATGAGGTTGCCCTGCCACAGGGGTGTCATCCACTAAGGTAGCCTCCACCAGTGTCGGTACTGGGTCCAACATCGGTTTAGCAGGAGGCGGAGCTGGGTAACTTTTTCGCTGGCGGCTTGCCTGAGTCAGGCAAGGTCGAGACTTTCTTAGGCAGGGCCGCAGTCTGGGGTAAATCGCAGTGAGCCACCTTTGGTTTTACCGCTTTTTCCTGAAGTTCCTGCCTTGGCCTGCATCGCTTTTTGAGGGAGGGCCTGGCACTGTAGAGCCATCTGGATGCTTGTGATGGTCCCCAAGCCTGAGGAAGCCTTCTTGCGGAAGGAGGGAGCAGGACCGAGACCAGGAGCGTGATGGGACCGCTACTGTCCTTGTCATGGGAGTGTTTGCTCTTGTCCCTGTGCTTCCCTTTTCCCTGAGGTGTGCAGGACATCCATCTGTTGCTCCATGAGATGGGCTTTAGGGCCTTCAGGCATCTTATCCATGTTCTGCTTGTGAAGCCCTTGCAAATCCTGCAGGTCGTACTGTCATGGTCTGGGCCCAGGCAAGAAAACGCACTTGGTGTGGCCATCGCTTGATGTAGATGGTACACAGTCACACTTATTGCTCTTGGAGCTGGAGGAGGAGACCAATGACGGCGACATGTGCCCGAATGAAGTCGGAGAGGAGAACGAGAGAAACCGTCAAAAACCGACAAAGAAGGAACAGTTTCTTCTAAAATCTTTCTTTTTAATTTTTTTCTGAGATAGCCAAGAACTTCCCCAACATGGTAGTCGCGGTGGGAAAAGAACTGAGGTGAACTGGGTCCGCCCCTTTTATCACCGTGACCGGCGTCCGGGTGGAGCCCGGCGTCAGGGGCGTCCCTGCTGGTATTGCTAGCAAATAATTTTTCTGGTGGGTCCTAAGGCCTGCGGCATTAGTATTAATGGTTATAGCCTGCTGCAAGATCTCCCACTTGAAGTAAGATTAACCGTTACGGAAACAGTTTACTGTTACCTCCATGTTCCGTAGTGAACTGCTGTTCGCGATTCCACATTGGCATGTTCTCATCCTGTTTTCATCTGTTCAATCTGCTGTGTGTAATGACCATTCCGTAGCAGTAATTCCCTTCAATGGAGTTCTGGGAAGCGGAATGAAATGCTGCAAAAGCAGGACGGGTTTTCCAACATACCGTTGTGTGTGTAAAGTCAGCATGGAACGGAACAGACTACAATGGAGCCATACAGGTAATGAACGCTTCGGTAAAGAAACCTGGTGTAAAAGCACCTTATGATATCTTGGGTAGACAAACAATGAGGGTAGATGATGCCCAGAGGGCTAGGATCCTATTTTCATACACATTTAAGTAAGCGATCAAATGGAGGTGGGGTGTTGGGGTCTTACTGTGCTTAAAAATGGGCTTTGACATTGGTTTTGAGTAACAATATAAAAAAGTATTTTAAAACATAAAAGATTAAGATGCAAAATAGTTCTTATGCAAGTATAGTACTGGCTTTTTTTCTGAAGGGCTCTGAGATTTCAGGAGTTTCCTAAGCCATATTCTAATCATCAATAAAGGCAAACAAAAACAGGAAATGTAGGAAATACAGATAGAGTGCGCATATTTTCTATTTCTCAATTACATCATAGGATGGATGTGGTGTACACAGAGAGGAGGAACAAAAGAAAAAAAAGAACTCGTGCCTGAAAATAGGCTGATTATTGTCTAGTGCACTTAGTCAGTAAACAAAACTAACTCATTAAATAAATAAAATTAACTCCAGGCACCAGTTGTGTTGGAATGGGGAACAAAATAAAGAAGTACATACAGGCTGTCTAAAGACTAGAAAACTAACGTATGTAATAAGCAAACAACCACAGAAACTCTGTGTTAATGACCTTTTCACAAGTGTAAATAAGGCATTATGCAGTTTATCTGGGCGCTGACTGAAAAGAACACTTGCGTAAGAACTTATACCAGTAGCTCTTGAGGAGATCTCATTTATCAGGTTACACCACGAGACTTCACCGCTGGTGAAGCAGGATCCACATGAAAGATTTTCAGCAGTACAACTGAGGCCACCACGCTGACATCATGTGATGATGTCACCAACCCTATAAAGGCATGAGTGGCCCCTCCTCACAGTTCTTTCCCCAAGAGACAAAGGAGCATAGCTCTAGCCATGCGGGACTGAGGAGAAAGACAGAGGTGCCCAGGCTGGTACAAAAGGCTGGGTGCATCAGACAGCCAGCTGAAGGAAAGCGCTCCCAAAAGAGAGGCGGATGGTGGAGGGAAGGCAGACCTGATGACCGAGATCCCTCGAAGATCTACTGTTATGGTAAGTTCTTATGTAAAGTACAGTTATGTAAGAACTTACCGTAACAGCACATCTTCGAACAGCTCTTACGGCAGGTTACACCATTAGAACTGAAGCTGGCAGGCATCAGGACCCCACGGAAAAAATTCTAGCTAGCTATCTTCTTCAGCGGGGACACTCGACGTCGGTCCCGCCTCCCGCCAGGCATGGTATAAAGGCGGTCCCACAGATTCCCCAGTTCTCCCGCCGGAGACTTCCCGCCGCAGGTTGACATCAAATGGGAGACCGAGGATTCGCGTCAGAAGACAGAAAGATATAAATCCCTGCTCAGGAAGACTGAGCCATGCCTCCTCCAAGGGGAAGGTGGTGGATATTTGCTGTCAAGAGCTGTTCTCGAAGATCTACTGTTACGTAAGTTCTTACGTAACTGTACTATCTTACTGAGACACAGCTCTTGCAGCAGGTTACACCATTAGGACTGATTCCCAAGCAGTAACGCTGCCAGAAATCTCGGGAGGAGGAAAATAGAAGTACATTCCAGGTCCTGAACCTAGACAGGAGACCCTGTAGCACCGCAAGGCCGAACCAGCCGTTCCTCGCCTAGAGGGCGTATGTCCAGGCTATAATGCCTGATAAAGGTATGCACAGAGCTCCAAGTGGCTGCAGCACAAATAGCAGAGGTGGAGACGTTCTGAGAGCTGCAAAGGATGTGGCCACACCCTAGTAGAATGACCCGGACCGAGCCCGGAGGGGCTTTTGTTTTATCATAACAGTAGGGAAATACACTGGACAAGCCAGCAGACAGAGACTGTTTGGATACTGATTGGCCCATCATTCTCTCAGAGAAGGAAACAAAAGCTGTTCAGAACTACGAGGGCTTAGTTCTGTTGAGGTAATACCTCAGGCTGCGGTGAACATCCAGGGTGTGGAGCAAAGCCTCTCCTCTATTTGAATAACTCGAAGTAGACCGGAAGGTCAATGTCCTGGTTTAGAGAGAGTGAAGAGACCACCTTAGGTAAAACTTAGGATCTGGCCTCAGGGATACTCTGTCCCGTGGAAAACTAAATAAGGCTCTTGCACGTAGGCGTGAAGCTCAGAAATTCTTCTCGCTGAAGTAACAGCAACTAAAATAACGTTTTCCATGACAGAAAACGTAGCTCCGAATCCACGGCAGGTTCAAAAGGGGGAGCGTGAGCTGTTCCAGGACAAAGAGCAGATCCCATGGGGGCACAGGGTCCCTAATGGGAGGCCTAAGGTGTAACACTCCCCTAAGAAATTCCCGAGAGGCGTCCAATTGAGCTACTGTACGATGACCCACCGGAGGTGATAGGCAGAAATGGCACAGAGGTAGGCTAGGCCTGAATGAAAAGGGAGAGGAGGTAATCCAAAACTACTCCCACAGGACAACCTAAAGGGGATCGATCACGAGCTCGTGACCATAAACAAAAACGGCGCCATTTCATGGCGTGACGCTTGCATGCTGCCGGCTTCTGGCTGCAGAAAGAACCTCTGCAACCTCTTGCAGACCCCAGGACGCAAGATGGCTATGTCTCTAGGAGCCAAGCATGCAGGTTCAGAGAGCGAGGTCCAGATGGACTAATGAACCATTCTCCTGAGACAGGAGGTGGGAGCTGAGCGGCAACGGGAGCGGGGTTCCCAGATAGTTGCACCAACAAAGGAACCAGATCTGTCTGGGCCAGAACGGGCCACCAGGATCATGAGTGTGTGTCCCGCGAGTTTGAGAAGAACTCTGGATCAACGGGAAGGGAGGGAAAGCGAGAGGAATCTGTTCACCCAGGAGAGGGATAACACGCCTCGCCAGAAAACACCAGGCCCTGGATCTAGCGAGCAAAAATTGGGCAGTTTTGCGTTGGATGGGGATGCGAACAAGTCTAGTTCTGGAATTCCCAACGAAGAAACAGATCCTCTGCTATCTCTTGAAGAAGTTCCCACTGTGGACTCTGGCCTGGGATCGACTCAGGCTGTCTGCAATTGTGTTGTCCACCCGGAACATGCACAGTGATCAGATTTGGCGCCTGTCCGATTACCCAATCCCACACCCTCATGGCCTCCCTGCAAAGGGGTAAGAGGTCGCCTCCTTGTTTGTTGAGGTAATACATCACCGCGCGTGTTGTCTGTCTGAAGCAGGAGAGTACACAGTGGATTACTGACTGAAAGGCCTGCAGGGCATAGAGAACCGCCTCATCTCTAGGACATTGATATGGAGATGAGCTTCCAACGGGTCCACGTATTCTGGGACTTTACCCGGCCCAGGTGTGCCCCCACCCAAGACCTGAGGCGTCGTGGTGAGGGTTACCTCCGGGACGGCGCTTACAAACGGGACGCCTTGGAGAGCGACCTGGGGACTAGCCACCACTGCCAGTCTCGGATGACTGAGTTCGTGATCCTGACTGGATGCTGCAAGTGGTCTTGCCTTTGGTCCCATTGTACCTTGAGCGTCCACTGGGTTACCCGATGTGGAGCCTGCGAAGGACAGTAGGAATGGCCGCAGCCATGTGTCCGAAAAGTTAAGGACCGACCTGGCAGGTACGATCTTGTTCGACGGACAAACCTTATGAGGGATCTGATGCGCCCGCCTGTCGTCCGGAAGAAAAGCTCTTCCTGAACAGTGTCCAGGACTGCGCCTATAAACTGCAGTTTCTGCGACGGTACCAGGAGAGACTTCGTAATTTATGAGAATGCCCAGAGATTGGAACAAGTCCTGGGTGCTCTGAACCGCGAGTAACAACGCTCTCTGGAGGCGGCCATGAGAAGCTAGTCGTGAGGTACGGAACACATAGTGGCCCTGACTCTCAGAGATGCCACGACTGCCATGCACTTGTAAAGACCCTTGCGCGGATGACAGACTGAACGGAAGAGCTCATAACTGAAAGTGGTGGTCAGAAACCGGGGTTTAGGAACCTCTGGTGCTGCGGAGTTATGGGGATAATGCAGGTATGTGTCCTGTATGTCTAGAGACGCTAAAAAGGTGTCTTGTTTCAGCATGGGAATAAGGCCCGGAAGAGTCACCATGTGGAATCTTTTGTAGGCGTACCGACACATTGAGGTCGCTGAGGTCCAGAATCGGACGGAGGTCCCTGATTTCTTGGGAACCAGGAAGAAGTGGAATAATATCCTCGCTCCTCTCTGGTTCTCCGGGACATACTCTATCGCTCCTTTTCTTAGGAGCCTGGTACTCTGCCAGATCAAATTTTTGTGCTGACCCGGATACTGGGAGAGCAAAGGAGGCCTCGAGGGTGGCTTTTGCGTAATTCTATAAAGTGGCCTAGACTGACCAACTGCAGAACCCACCTGTCGGTGGTAATGGCCTGCCATCCCGGCAGGAAGTTCAGCAATGCACTCCGACCATGATTTCCTGTTGATCCTGAGGGCGGGGCCGGAAAGGAGTCAGGCTGTGGCGGCAGATGGGCCGCTGGCTGGGTCGGCCTAGGGGAACGCTGACCTCGCTAGCGGGCTGTTTTTCCTGGGTTCTATGGAAACTGGATCCTCTGATGTAGCGGAGCCAGGCTGCTGCCTCTGTGTCCGTCCACGAACAGCTTTGGTTTCCTCGAAGGGAACCAAGCTTGGGTCGTACATGGCTTGAACCGACCTTACCGCCTCCCGCCTCTTGAAGTTTGGTAATGATCTTCTCGGAAGGATTACCAAATAAAACTTCTCCCCGAACGAAGCATCCATAATGTTTTTCTGGACATCCGGGTAAAGCTGGAGACACGTAACCAGAGTGTCTCCGGAGGCATACGCCAGAAGCTGCTGCTCGGCCGATGAGTCCGCTGGAGTCATACGCTGCTCAAGCACTTGGGTCCCCACCTTTAACCTGTACGGAGGAGCTGGAGCATCTCCTCCTTCTGCTCACCTTCGGGCAGCTTTTCAGCCGCCTCAGACCCTGTTCCCACAAGCGTTCTGGAATTGAACCATGTGGGTCAGGTAGTTCAAGGATCTGACGGCGCAGGTAGCGGAAGCGCACGTGCGCCTGCCCAGTGCGCTCAACTGTTTGGACTCTGGGTCCGTGGCAGGGTGCTCAAATGTTGCGCCTCTGTGACCGGTCATGTGGAGGCTGTGATGACCAGAGAGTCGGCCTGAGGCTGCTGTGTCAGGTACTGGTCGTCCTTAGGAGCCTTGTACAGACGATCAGCTTTCTTTCGCACCGCCGAAGCGAATGTGGATGCTTCCATGCTGCCTTGGTGACGCCCACGAAGTGTCCACCAAGGGTGGTACCACCACAGGCTTGGGGTCCTTCTGCCGAAGATATCTGGCAAGGCGAACCTTTCGGGGTCTAGTTCTTCTGCATCCCATCCATGTTCTCCTGGATATGTCATAATATCCATGAACGAGGGGTCATCCGGAGGAGATCTCGGTGTCTCACGTGGGTCCGAGAAGGGATGGAGAGAGGAGATGGGGATCTAGAGGAAGAGTAGACTGATCCCGTGTCCTCCGTCGGCGGTGAGCGTCGGTGTCTCCTGGATCTCTTGGGGCTGGGTGATCCAGAAGAGGATTTGGACGGAGGTCTCTGTTTTTCTGATCTTCCCTGGGAGAGGATCCAGGCTCCTGGGGAGGTAAGCGCCTGGTAAGGGGGGCTGCACCGAGGAGGAGGGGAGGAGGAGGAGCGGTGGGGGCCATGTCCCTTTCATGGTGTCCCACCAGTAAGTGAAGAGATCCTTCACTCCCATAGAAAGTCCCGACGACAGCCCAGGCGCCGTGGGCGGTCGTCGGGTCCCGCGTCGGCTCCACAGGGGCCTCGGGTAAGGGCGAGAGGCCCTGGGAGTTTCGGCGAGGCCGGGTCACCCGTCTGGTCCTCGGGTTGCGTTAAGTCCTCTCAGTCAACGCCTCCTGACCGACGCCGGTCGGAGGCGTGGAGCCTCTCTTCAGGCGGGAACGGACGCCAGTCCCCAACCGTGTCCGCTGGGATGGTTTGTCGACAATGGCCGTCCGGCCGACGGCGGCTCCAGGGAGAAAATGACGTCGGCCGGCGGCGTTGGGCGGCGTCGGGTCCACAGGTCTCTTCAGCGGTGTGAGCTCCAAAGTTTTGCGCGAGGCACAGAAGACCACCGGACGCGGGAGCCAAAGAGCGGGAACCCGACTTATGATGATGGTGGTGGTGCTCCCGGACTCGCCAAGGCCTTGGAAGAGGAGGACGACGACGGCTCACGGACTTGGCCTGGAGAAGAAGAAGGCTTTCACCGCAGCCGGGGAGGCTGAGAGCTGGCCCTGAACGAGAGCGGTCGGACCGAGAACCGGAGCTGCGGACTCAAGCCCTGGACGGGACCTGAAGGGCCTTTCCTTCTTTTCTCCACGTGCTTGTGGATTTGGACGAGATTCCCTTGGAAGACATGGTCTTCAGTTTTTCCTCCAACAAAAAGCCTGGAGGGCCTTCTGACGTCGGATCCTTGTTCGGCTGTTAAAGCCCTGGCAGAACGAACAGGCCCGGTATCGGGTTCGGCCCAGGCACCTAACACAGGCCGGTGGGGTCCTTGAAGGATCTGTCGCAAGCACACTTGGAGGGATGACCGGAGGTCGGAGAGGACATCAGCAACAATCTTGCTTGAAGAAAAAGAATTTCCCGGAGGAAAGCTCTGAACCACGCGTCGACGCCAGACTGGAACCGAAGGGTCGAGACATGCAAGTCGATGGCGGAAAGAACTGGGGAATCTGGCAGGACCTCCTTTTGTGTACCACGCCTGACGCCGGAAGGGACTGACGTCAAGTGTCCTCAAGGCTGAAGATAGTTAGCTAGAATTTTTCCAGGTCCTGACGCCTGCCGGCTTCAGTTCTAATGGTGTAACCTGCTGCAAGAGCTGTGTGTCAGTAAGATCTGTTCTTTCTATCTTCTTCAGGGTATCTTAGTCATCAGGTCACACCGTAGGAATGAGTCCCAAGCAGTTACAGGTACAACAGGATAGTCTGGAGGAAGGACAACCTTAAGCTTAAAGATCAAATGAACTGTTTTTTACATATTTTAATAAAAGCTTGAATTCAAGTCCCTGTGTCATTAGCATTTCCTGAACATTTCATGCTGTTTGGTTTTGTGGTTTCTTTAAATCAGCATCTGTGAATGTGGTCTGTAGTAATTGAAAACAGCGAATATTTTCTTTCCCTATCAGTGAGTGATTATATCATTTTGTCTAGCTTGCTGCTTCAGCAATTAAGTCCCTGATTGACTGAAGAAGCTGTTGCAGTTCCCAGTCAGCGCAGTCCGTAGAGCTAATTTGTTTTCACTCAAAGTTTGTTACTAGCCCATCTGGTTTATGTTTAGCTAAATAAGCTTAAAATCTATCATTCGGTTCTCATAAAAGTTGATCATTTGAGTTTCAGTGCTGAACTGAAGTGGTATGAATGACTTTCTGTGAGAAATTACCTTGCCTGTATCACAGCTGTCAGTTCATTCTCATCAAAACTCTGCATTGTTTTCTGGCTATATAAGGATCTTTAATGCATGTAAAATAAAAACAGGTTACTCACCTGTAACAGTAGTTCTAGGAGTGGTATATGTTGTTCAATCACACTTGTTGGCAAGTCCTTTCCTTTTCAAGAATCTTGCCAGAAGGTCTTTACTTTTCTTTTTTCTCCCTTAACCACAGCGCCCTACTCTTCAGGAGACACAAATATGACCTTATCAGTCCCGCCTCTTATCTGGAGCCTAGCGTGGTCCATCCCCATGTAGCTGTGGTTACACCCCAGGCGGGTACAGTGGGGCCCTACACCCTGAGGTCCTTCCTGTTTTCGCCGGGATGTCGCCACCAGGCAGGTAGGATCGGGCCCTTGTGCTCCATCTACCGCGGCACTTGCAGGATGTTTTTTTCCATTTCTGGTGTGCTGTGCCTGATGTCAAGGCGCTAAGTGCAGACGCCCAGCACGCCACCCCTTCTCACTGGCTTGCTTGCTGCACTGGTCTCCACCCGAGGTCAGACATGCACCGAGCCCTGGATCCCCTCCCCAGGAGAAGGTTAGCTGCCTTTAGGATGCTCAAGCCTCCCCCTCCCAGCTGGCCCTCAAGCTCCTGGTCTCGTTCGAACCGGGTCGCTGGCGTTGGCGAAATCCAGCTGCTACGCTGGCGGGCCGGCTGGAAGGTCTAACAGCTGTCTCCTCCCACCCACTCAGTTGGTATATCCCTTGGCCCGCCCATGAAGCCAGATTTTAACCTGCTGGAAGCAAAGCATTGTGCGTCAAACCGGGAGGTTAGGTAGGTTCGTGTGGATGAACAACATGTACCACTCCTAGAAAGTAAAATTACGTAAGAACGATAGTAACAGTAGATCTCCCGTGACTGTCTCTGCAGTAAGTCATTACTTATGGAAGTATCCACCAGGTGGCACTGTCACACTGGCAGCTTCTTCCAGCAGTCTTGTAAGGGGCCGTCCACATGACATCACTTCCTGTGGATGTATAAGGGTGGGTGGCTCCCAGTACCCTTCGCTCACTGTCAGCTTCGCGCAGCATGACCTGGCATGAGGTAAACGAGGGCCAGAAAAAACAGAGAACAGTGATCTCACCCGATGTCCAGAGTTTCAGATTCGAGGCGAAAGACAGGGTGACGGCGACTTACTACAAGAGACAGTCCTCGGAAGATCTACTGTTACGGTAAGTTCTTACATAACTGTACTATAATGTATGGTAGAACGTTGTTAACCTTAGGAAATCATCATTTCAAGGTTGTTGTACCATTGATGTGACGTAGAAGTGTTGTTAACCTATCGATGCTACATCACATCGATAGGTTAACAACGGGATCGGACTGCTCATGTGGGCCACTTTTTTTTTTTTTTTTCACACTCAGGAACCGATGGATGCATGCAGCAGTAAGGGAAGGACTGAAGGGCCGCTGGCAGTGATTCTGTTTCAAAAGTAAGGAGCCGTTTTCCCTTTTCTTGGGACCATACACTATAAAATAATGTATGGTGCATCTGTAACAACAGTTACTGTTAACTGTCTCTGGGTTGCCATGGCGGCGTAAACCTCTCGAGCGCTCTTGAGGTTTACACGTTTGCCCTGGCAACCTCTCTCGATGGTTAACAGACGGTTACCGATAGAGGACCATACATTATCATCTATATCTTTACGGACTGGTCTCCTGCAGTAAGTCACTACTTATGGGAGATTATGAAGCAGTAAAATCCAAATGGGAGGAAAGGCAAGGCCAAAGAAGGAAATTCACAATAAAATGTCAACTTCAACCGAATCCCCAGAGGCAGATAAATTGGGGTGGTGCAAGGACAAAATGTTTGATATGTAACAGAAATGTCCAACTCAAACCTCTTCCATGCAGGCAGATAGGTCAACGGGTTAGGCTAAGACATTTGCATGAAACCAGGAAAAATGTCAACTCAAACCACACCCACTCAGGAAGAAAGGCTCAAGGTGAGTGATGACAGCATGCAGGAGGCATGATGTAGAAAGAACCGTGAGGTGGCCAGGCACAGTGATTCATCCTGGACGAGGCAGAAGTCGGACTGGCAGAAAGTCAAATCCAGTAAAGATATAAGTAGAGTGGATCAGATAGTAGAAAAAGGAGCACTGGGGAAAAAATCCCAGATGGTCAGAGGAAGGAACAACTGAAGGGCTCCACTAGGGAGAGTAGTAGGAGTTCCAACCGATCCGCATGGAGGAGTGAAGCATCTAGTCCGGAAGCAAGCCTCCAAGAAAGGGTAAAGGATCCCCAGGCACCTCAGAAGCCTGCAAGAGGAGGCAGGGGACACCTGAAAAGTGGTTTAAGGTGCAGAAGAGGGTCCCGCGCCACGGTGAGGGATGGGGATGCAGCAGAGGGCAGACTGAGCTGCCTCTGGAGGCCCTACCATGGTCCCAAGAGATACCCCAGAAGGGGCCGTGAACGAGATGGCCCAGCTGTGGGGGGCATAGGGGTGGACCTGGGGCGTGATAGAGTCCCTGAATAGACTGAGAGTATGCCCAAGCCTGAAGGAATCCAGCATGGACTGAGCACCAGGTCCAAACAGCAGGTTCTTAGAAAGGGGCGCCGCGACTGACAGCTGGACATAGGGCACAAACCCGAAATCTGCAGCCAGGCGAAGCACCGAATGGCGATGCGGTGGCAGAAAGGTGAGCTGATGCGTCAACGCATCGGGGTATGCATGGAGCAGGTGATGGGAAAGGAGGACATGACAGATAGCGGCTGAGCCAGCCTGATAGACTCAGGGAAGGGAGGCAAGGTGGACAGGAGGTCTTAAGCCGATCAGATCCATGAAGGGCGGGCAGGGCGGAAGCAGGATGAGACCAAGCATGAGAGAGTGCATCAAAATATGCAGGAATCAAAGTGGGACCACCATGGCAGGTACCTCAGGAATGTTGAGGTAGGCAGCCATATCCCAACGAAAGAGTCCTGATCCACAGCAGTGAATCCAAAGTGTGCTGGATCTGCAGCATGAGCTCTGTGAAGGAGGGATCCAGGAGCCGAGGAGGTATCAGGAGGGTCAGGCGGGGCAACTACCATAAGGAGGATGTGGATGGAGGAACCAAGGTCTCTGCCAGGAACATTCCCAGGAAGGATCCCCACCTGAAATCCACATAAAGGAGTCCTCATAAATGGGAGGGGGACCAGGTGGAAGTCAGGTCCGCCGCAAGCACCCGGGCGATGGGGAGGGGAACGGACGAGGCTGGTCCCTGACCCATGTTCTGGCAGGCTCACCATCACAATGTGGGCGGCGCCCGTGCCTGTGATGGGTCCAAAGGCAGAGGACGTCCAAGAGCGGCATCAGGAAAAGGTGAGACAGCCCGGGAACCGCCGACCCCTGAGCAGTGGGGAGGCACCCTGACCCCTGTGGACCGGCAGCAGTAAAGGAGCAAGGGACTCAGGAGGAGGTCCATGCAGCGGGGCGAGACCTATAAAAGTCGTGACTGAAGGGCGTGAAAAGGACGACGGGGAACCCCTGAGGACGCCATCCTGTGCCGGGACAAGCGGGAGGCATGAAAACAGAGCCCAGAGCAGGGGAGTCCCGGGTGGAAGTCCCCATCGACGAGGGAAGCAGCCCTGTCAATCAGGGAATGATGAGAGGCCTCCGCGATGGTGGAAACATCCCCATCATCAAGGGTCAAAAGGAAGCTCTGTCAATCGGGAAGTTGTCCCGTCGATGAGGCATGCAAAGCATGCTGTCCCATCAACGGGAGAGGCTGCTCCATTGACAAGGAAAGCACTCGTCCGAAGGAAAAGGCCTCCCTCGATGAGAGAACAGGAGAAATATGGCTGTCGGCGGAGAAGAGCTCCCATCGACGAGGGAGAAGAAAGAATATGTCGGTGAGGGGGGGAGCATCCTCGTTGGGATTTGAGGAACGTATGGCAATGGGGCAACACTGTCCGTCGATGGGAAATATTCAGAAACAAGTCTGCTACAAGACATAGCCTGTCAAAGATAGAACAAGCCCATCAAGCTCCTCTCGACGGGGAGCAGCCCCATGGACAAGGAAGTTACCATCGATGGCGGAGAGCCATCGTCCGATGAAGCAAGGCGGAGGGAGTGTGAATCCTGCTCCTCCTATGTCTGAAATGAGTGCCCTTGGCCGGCGACCCCTGAGGTCCATCTCAGCCTGGCTGAGTGATCAGCCAGAGGAAGACCCAAGACCCAGCAGGAGCGCCTGGGCTTGGAAGCATCAGGTGGAACGTGAGCACTAATGGAACACCGGCCTGCTGCAGAAGAAAAAAAAAACTCAGGCTGGGCCCAGAGAGTCCCCAGACCCAGCAGGAGTGCCTGGGCCTGGGAGCAGCAGATGTACTGTGAGTGGGTCACAGGCTGCATGGAAGGCCGGTGCTGAGAGCAAGTCCCAGGTCCCGGACCTGAAGGTAGAAAATTGGTTCAAGTTCGAGTCGAAGACTGCAACTCGGGAGGTGAGGGAGGAGTGTGAGCTGGAAGCTGACAGGAAAATGAACAGAGGGTACTGGGGCCTCCCACTCTTATACACCTCCACAGGAAGTGATGTTGTGTGGACGGGCCCCATGCAAGTTGCTGGAAGAAGCTGCCATGCGACAGCGCACCTGGTGGATACTCCCATAAGTAATTACTTACTGCAAGAGACCAGTCCATAGAAGATCTACTGTTACAGGTGAGTAACCTGTTTTTCTAGGATCATGGATATGTTGATCTATCCACATTTGTTGGCAAACTCCCAGCAGTTCTCCAGGAGGAGGAGGCAAGGCGCAACCCCTCAATACTTACTTGGGAAACAGAGATTGGAGAACTGAGGCCCCAAAACCAGCATTCTGGTGTGACTCTAGGTCAATATGGTGGTGGGAATTAAGGTATTTGCTGACTTCAGGTGGCAGCTCTGCAGATCTCCTGGATGGGGCTGTCCCTAGAAGCGGCCACAGACGCAGCAGTATGGCTGGTGGAGTGTGCTCACCCCTATGGGAGGCTTTGCTCGCCAAAATATAGCAGAGATCAATGCATGATATAATCCATCTGTCAATCATCCACCTGGCTGCAGGTCTGCCAGGTGCGGCTTCAGCATGGGTGACAAACAGCTGGCGAACCTCTCCTCGAACTTCAGCCATCGCTCCTGATAATAAGAGAGCTCTTATCTCAGGTCCAAAGTATGGAGCCTGTACTGCCTTCGAGGTGTAACTGGGGTAGTACACTGGCAGAGTCAACACCTGGTTAAGGTGAAACTCCGACACCACCTTGGAAGGAATTTCAGGTGGAAGCAGGACAACCTTGTCCCTGTGGAAGACCACGTAGGAGACTCGACAGAGAGTGTCTATAGCTCCCCAGTCCTTCTGGCTGACGTGATAGCCACCAAGAAGGCAGTTTCCATGACAGATATGACACCTCACACCTGTGTATCGATTCGAATGGCTTGCCCATGAGCTTTGCCAGTACCAGCAGTAGATCCCACGGTGGTGGTGGTGGTTCACGACTAGAGGGGAAATATGGTTGAGGCCTTTAAAGAAGCGCCAGACCACCTTCTCCGGTGCCACCGCCTGTTGAACTGCCCACACATGGTAAGCAGAGATGGCTGCCAGGTGCATCTTAAGGGTCATAGACCAAAGACCCCTTGACGGGGACCAAAGGTAGTCGAGGATGCTAGCTACCGACAGGACAAAGGGTCCAGGCCCTTGTCCTGGCACCAAATGGAAAATCTTTCCAACCAAAGGCATAGCACCTCCTGGTCAACTACTTCCTAGATGCCTCCATAGCCATGAGTACGTCCTCAGAGAAACCCAAGCCTGGAACTCTAGCCTCTCAGGAACCAGGCTGTCAGGCGAGGGACTGAAGGTCCGATGAAATACCTTCCCTGACTGAGAGATATCAGGTCCGGCATATGGGAAGATGCTTGGAGGCCTGAGCTGAGGTTGAGGAGATCTGGACACCAGAACTGGTGAGGCCAGTCTGGGGATACCAGGATCACCTGTGCCTTGTTCCTCCTGACCTTGAGGATCAACTTGTGAACTAAGGAAGTGGAGGAAGGCATAGAAGAGGCGTGGGTCCAAGGCCTCGAGAAGCATCCCCTGCAGCAAGCCCCTGCTGAGGGGGAAGGAATGAAACAGCCTCAGCTTTGTGTTCTCCCTGAAGCAAACAGATCCACCTGAGGTTTGCCCCAGTGAGAGAACAGGCTGTGAACTACTTCTGATGGAGAGACCACTGTGGATGCCTCCCCACATGGCTGAGAGCATCCGCCAGTTGATTTGAGGCTCTGCCACATGGATGGCAAGATCATCTGCCTCCAGTTAGCTCAGAGTGTCCAGATGTGGATGGCTTCCTGCACAGAGGCCGAGACTGCGTGCTGCCCTGCTTTTTTGAGACAGTACATAGTCGTAGTATTGTCTGTCTGACTTGCACCACCTGATCCCGAAGGAGCGGAGAAAATGCTGACAGTGCCAGCTGGACTGCTCTGAGTTCCAGCAGCCTGATATGACATCGGGATTCCTTGGGGTCCAGAACCCGTGGACTCTGTGATTCTCCCATGTGGGCACCCCAGCCAGTGAGAGAAGCATCGTCTCAAGAACGACTGCCGGCTCAAGACGGACAAACGGGATCCCTTCCTGCAAGAGTGATAGGATGGTCCACCACTGGAGAGCGTCCCATATCTTGTGAATCACAGTGACCAGCTGGTCGAGTGACCATGTCACTGGAGTCCACTGACTGGCCAGCTCCCATTGAAAGGGGTGCAAATGCCACTGGGCCCATCGGACCATGGTGGTGCAGGCTGCCTCTACCCCAGAAGGCACAGAAGTCCCGGCAGGGTGCAAGTGCCCAACCAGAAATGACCGGCAAAGGAGGAGAGAACCTCCATCCTGTCCGTCAGGAGCCTGGCTCTGGCTGGCAAGAGTCGAGCTCTGCCACGATGAAGCAGATCACCTAGAGTAGTGATTCTGACTTGGTCTCGCGACCAAGTTTGATGCAGGTCTGAAGGGACAGATCCTTGGACTCACCTCCTGTCTGGAGGAACCCACTATGAGCCAATCTCAAGATAGGGGTAGACTCTGCCCCTCAATGCCGAAGATGGGCCGCCACCAATGCAATGCATTTGGTGAAGACCTGGGGAGCTGATGACAAGCCGAACGGCATGGCTCTGAAATTGAAGAGGCTCCTCTGCTTGAAAACGGAGGAACTTGCGGTGAGATGGACTGATCGATGTGAAAGAATTGTCCTGAGATCCAGAGAGCAAACCACATGTTCTACTCCAGAGATGGTATGATTTTTGACAGAGTTACCATCCTGAATGTGCGGGATCTGAGAAGTTGGTTCAGGTCGTGCAGGTCTAGAATGGTGCCAGCCTCCTGTCCGCTTCGGGACCAGGAAATACCTGGAGACGAACCTTGTTGAGGTATCCGCTACTCTGGCCACTATCTCCTTGCTGGAGAGTTGTGAGATGTTGTCTCGGACAGCCGACTGAGTGTGCATGGACACCATATCCTCCCGTGGAGCGGGCTCGGCTTGGAAGGTACTGCTCAAATTCCAGAGGCAGCCTGGTCGATCACTTCCAGAACTCATCTGTCCATTGAAACAGTGGATCAGGGCGGAAAGGAAGTGGCAGAGAAGGCTCCTATGAGAGGACTCAGAGCTGGTGTGACGGATATGGGGTTGACCACCACAGTCCCGCCCACTGTGCAGGCTTAGAGGAGGAGGATCCGGTTTGGGGACCACTGGGACCCTTTCCAGGCTTCCGGGAGCCCTGACTCGGGCCGAGGCACCAAGGTTGAGCCTGCTGTTGTTGCTGCCCTGATTGAAAATGGGGCTGCTCGGCTGCAGGGGTAGAAGGCCAAAAGGCTTTCTTTTGCTTTAGAACCCTGGGATTCCTTCTGAGCAGAAGTCACAGAGTCCAAGGTGGCACTGGACTTCTCTATGCGCTGGAGGTGACCATCCACCCTGAACTGAAGAGGTCAGTACCCAGGAAAGGGCGTGCATCAACTTGTGCTGAGTGTCCGCCTTGAAGGTAGAAACCCTCTGCCAGGCCCCACAGTGCATAGCAACTGCAGCTGCCACCAGGCGGGTGCAAGAGTCCCTGAGGTCCAGAGCCATCTGGAGTTGCTGCTCGCAACCGCCTGGCCCTGGGTCGCGGACCTGCTTGACCACGGTCTGGAGATCTGCAAGGAGGTGAGGAAGAACTCATCAAGACAGCCCAGAAGGGCATGAGGAAAAATGTGCCATGATGATGGCTGAGCTTGCCTAATGAAGGCCAATGGTCCAATTTGTTGGACTCTTTGTCCTGGGGTCTATAGGTGTCTCGAATTACTAGAGTGCCTGAACACAGATTCAGTCACCAATCCCATGGCTGAGGGGTGCTCTGTGAATCCCGAAGGAACCAATGGGTACCGCATGCTTGTGGGACATCTGGGCTGAGGCGCGGGCAGGAGGCAGGGTGCTGCCACAGCTCAAAGCTGGACCAACAATGGCCTTGGCTACTGGGAAGGCCTGTCAGTAATCCTCATTTGAGGATATTTATATACTGAAGGTATCAGAATTACAATCCTCTGAGTCAGAGACTCCTTTTCAAAGGCTCCACGTCAGAAAACAACACAATGGCATTACAAGAATCCTATAAGTAGGTCACATGATGGTACAAAAATGGGTACAATAAGAGTATATACCATTGTCAAAACAGATAGATTAAATAAGAGTATATGCAATTGTTACAACAGATAGGTGAGGTTTCAAAATTATATAATGGAAAGTAGGTAACACAATACATATAACATAAAAGGTTAGGTGTGCAGTAAGGGAAAAGGGGGCTGAGGGCAAGGTGGGGGGTAGTGAAAAGAAGGATGCAGGGCAGAGCCCGTTGTCATACTGGGGAGAGAGAGAGTTGTAGGCCAGGAGGTCTGTGATCGAGGATTATGCAGGATGAAGTCCATTGTCCGGGGAGTTGGGGGAGGCTAGGGGCAACTGCAGGGCGGGAGGAGATCAGGTGTGACTGGAGTAGAGATTTAAAATAGCCAATCCTAGGTTCGGAGGGAGATGTGCGGAGGAGGGAGGAGTTTGAGCCAGGCAGGGGCACGATAGAGGAAGGAGCGCTGGCCAAGGGAGGTTTTCTGACGAGGCACTAGGTAGGTAGGTAGGTTGGTTTGAGAGCTATGGGTGGACTTAGTGACGGTCCAAGTGGCAGGAGGGAGGAGAGACTAGGGCAGTTAGGCCAGCAGTGACCTTTTAGCTAGGAGACAGGTGTGGTATTGGAGCCTACTGTCAAGTCAGGCTTCATTCTGATTGGCTGTAGAGGTGTGTGGGTCGTATTGGGACTGCCTAGGCATAGGCAGCAGGCCTTGTTTAGGCAACCTTAACTCTTTGTAGGGCAGTATTATCACAGCACCATAGATCAAAATGCCGTGAATCGATGATAGATAGGATAGATGAGGAAATGGTGAGTTGGAGGGCTTCTGGGGTAGGTAATTCCAATGGCGATAGAGAAGGCTGATAATGGAGTTAGCAGTGGTGCAGAGGGAGGTGGATGTGTTCGGGAAGGTAAGAGAAGGGTTGACAGTAACTCCAAGATACTTGAAGGTACAGATTTGTTCAAGGGGAGTGAGAGGAGGTATAGATATGGAGGGTGAGTGTTTGAGTTTGTTTTGTGGTGAGCGAAAGCATCACCTTGGATTATTTTTTTTTTTATTCAGGATAAGCTTATGACTGGAGAACCAGGACTCAGCAACGGTAAAGGCGGCCTGGAGTGAGCATTCCAGGGAGGCAGGGATGGTGTGGATGTAAGAGGACGCCGCTGGCATAAAGTATGATGCTCCCGGCAGGACTTGGGTAGGTGTTCAGGAAAGGCTGAATAGTAGGGGCCTGAGGATAGACCTCATGTACTTCTAAGCCGGACAGGAATGGGTGACGAGAGGGTGGATCTGATTTCACCCTTTGTGAGTGACCTGTTAGATAGTCTCCAAACCAAGAGTTGGCATTCTGGGACAGGCCAAGATTGGAGAGTGTAGCAAGAAGAAGGGTGTGATTGACGGTGTTGAATGCCTCAGATAGGTCCAGGAAGATGGCCCTGCCAAATGACCTTTGTCAAGGGCCATGTGGATGTAGTTGGAAAATTCCAGGAGGGCTGTGGGTACTATGGCCTTGCTGTAATACATTTTGTTCATGGGATAGGAGATTATGTTGGTGAGGTCCTCAGTGAGCTGGTCCGAGATGATCCGTTCTAGGGCCTTGGAGAGGAGGGAAGAAGGATAGTTGCTGGAGGAGAGATGGTCACCTGATTTGAGTATGGGGTAATGATGCCCGCTTTCCAGGTGGAGGGAATTTACCAAGTCGGAGCGAGAGGTTAATGAGGTGGGAGAGGACGCCATCTAACACCAAGCCCAGTATCCTAAGATCAAGTGAGTTGCTGCTGTGATGGGAGCCACTTAGGGCTTTAAGGAGGTAGGGTTTAAACTCCTGGGGTGAGGACCTGGAAATGAAAGGGGAGTTAGCCAAGGGGGAGGGAGGGTGAAAAAGTCTGGGGGAGGACTAAGCTAAGGTCGGAGAACGAGGTGTTGAGGGTGTCAACTATCAGCTTTGTGTCATTCTGATGGACCCGCTCACAGTGAGTTGGGCTGGTGGGTGGATTTGCCATTGAGTGATTTCATATTGTCCCAGAATTTGCAACCAGACCCCAGGATGAGGTAACAGTGGCCTTATAGTGTTCTGCCTTGGTCTTCCTGATGGCCCAGGTACACTGATTTTGGGCAGCCCAATAGGCTGGCAGTCTGCTGGGCTACCAGAATCAAGGGCTTTTTCCATAGGTCATCACGCCGTCACATAAGGTTCAGGATGGACGAAGAGTTCCAGGGGTGTCAAACCCTTTAATCATCTTCTTGGGGGCGAATCTGTTACAGGCCCATTAAAGGTGCAAATGAAGTCTGAGGCTGCATCAAGGTCCAGGGAGCAGAGGAGTGGAGACCAGTCACAGCAGGAGAGATAGGCTTTCAGGTAATTTAGCATGCCGGGTCGCAGCTGTCTAGTGTGGATAGATTTGGGTGGTGACTTTTGTCAGACAGGACCAAGTGGGGAATGAGGGAGTGGTCGCTAAGAGAGTCGGATAGGACCGAGATGTCTGTGAATTTGTGGCGGGGGAGGATTGGTCATGATCAAATCCATGCCAGTTTTGTGGTTGAGGCGAGTGGGGCAGGTAATCAGTTGGGTTATGTCAAGAACTGCAAGGGCATCGCGTAGTGTGAGGCTGAGGGGAGAGACAGTTTTTGTTGAGGTCATCCACTGAGATTAGCTCAGCTTTGGGGGCGGAGCTGGGAGAGATATTCAATGAGAGAGTGGAAGGCAGGTTTCTGGTCCCGTGGGGAATGCCGCAGTGAGGAATAGCAGGGTCTTCGATGGGCCAAGGGAGATATTGAGGGATAGGGCTTGGGTACCACTGGCAAGTTGTGGCGAGGGAGGCATGCGCACTGAAGGAATCACTTAAGATAGATGGCACAGCCACCCCGCTGCTTGCCCAGTCTGTCTCTGTGGTAGAGTGCGAATCCTAGATTGAGATAGAGGAGTCAGGAATTGATTTGATAGCCAGAGTTCCACTAGGGTGAGGAAGTCAGGTTGGTGCTGGGCTATCCAGATCTGTAGAACAGTAATTTTTGGGGAGACTGCAGATATTAATGGAGGAATGCACAGCCTGGTTGCTGCAGCTTTAGGCTGGGCACCAGTTGCAGGGTGTCCGGGGTTTGGGTGGATGCAGTAGTATGAGTAGTGGCTGGTCGGGGGGGGGACTGGACTACATTAATTTGAGAAGAGCCATCAGCCTGATGTGGGAACGCTGAACTTGCTTATCAGACAAGCCAGCACCAGGGTTAAGAGAAATAGTTAGGGACCATCCGGTGCAGGAATAAAGTGACTTAATTAGAAGCAGCCTGGTGATAATGCAGTACTGGGCTATCACAGAATGTTAAATTAATAAAGTGTGCCAGTACTACAGTGAATTTGTGCTCTTCAAGCTAGACAATATGTTCTAAAGGTGCCCAAGCAAAGGGAGAATTAATTTTATGTAGTGTTAAAGTATGAATCTGCAGTAAATCCCAAGGTAAGGGACTGGTCTTAGGGTGAAAGTATTTAAATCCGAAAACCTGGCAAACAGCTACACAATTCAAAACAACATTCCTGACCTTAAAAGCAGCAATTAATTTAAAGAGAAACAGAGGTAGCACAGAAGGAAATATAGCTACACAATCTTATCTCCAGCAGTCACGATGACAAAGTCTGCAAACAGCTCTGGTTTGAATTTAAAATTGGTGCCAAAATCCTTCCCTGAGTGAGCGGCTATAACCGTAGGGGCGAAAGTGCCACCTTCTTGCTGGTCCATGAGTGGATCGGGGTGGGGGGGCTGCTTCAAGGGCCCCTCACGACCCTGGGCAGGACCGTGAGCTTCTTGCTGGTCCATGAGCGGATCACAGGAGGGCAGCTTCAAGGTCCCTCATGACCTCCTAGGCAGGACCGTGAGCATCTTGCTGGTCCATAAGCAGATTGGGAGGGCAGCTTGTGCACCTCATGACATCCTGGGCAGGACCAGAGAGTTCTTGTTGGTCCATGAGCGGATCAGGAGGGCAGCTCAAGGCCCTCATGACCTCCTGGGTAGGACCGGCAGCTTCTTGCTGGTCCGTGAGTGGATCAGGGAAGGGCAGCTTCAAGGGCCCTCACAACCTCCTGGGCAGGACTGGTGCGCTTCTTGCTGGTCCGGTGATAACAGTGAGGGGGTATTCGGCCTGTTTCTGAATGGGTTCTAAGGGCCTCCCCTGGATTTGAGATGAGATGGAGGATGCCCATGAAGGAAGTAGGGCCTCCTCTGTCGAAAGACACCCGACAGACTCCTTATCCGGGGTGAAAATGTAGGTCAGAGTCCCTGGACTCCTAGGAGCCCGGATAGAGTGGCCGGCCACCAGAGTCGCTCCATCCGCCTAGGACGGTCGGAAGTGAGGGTGACGGATAGCCTATGGGAGGCCCGAACAGGCCAAGACTCTTAGAAGGAGCCCCGAAGGAGGCTGCTTAGGTGGC
Organism: Neoceratodus forsteri; assembly: GCA_016271365.2. Taxonomy (NCBI): domain Eukaryota; kingdom Metazoa; phylum Chordata; order Ceratodontiformes; family Ceratodontidae; genus Neoceratodus; species Neoceratodus forsteri. The sequence goes on from CM028132.1 coordinate 699,316,917, forward strand.
AGTTCCACCACAATCTGTGGAGAGGCTGGTTTCTCGCTGAGCCGGAATGGTCTTGATCGGCTCTGCAGGTGGAGGAATGATATGGACTGGCTCCTGAGGAGTCGATGTCGGACTAGAGGGCGACAGCCAAGTAATGGCTGGGGTAGAAGTCAAGCCAACTTCTTGCCAGACATAATCAGCTGCTGCCACATCAAGTCCCTGTAGCGGGACGCAGTTTTGTTGAAATCTTTCCTCATTTGAGGAGGACAAGTAAGAGTGGCTGTAGCAACGCTTTTGAGCGCTTTATGCACCTTCTTCGCCTGTCAGTCTAAGGGGTCTGAGACCTCAATTTGGACCATCGGGGTACCAACGGAGTTGTTTGAAGGAGCCGGGAGAACCATGGCTCTTCCTGGTCAGGAACGGACCATGAGGGGCCTTCGGAGTGGGCTGGGTGGTCTCCTCGGTGGGAGCAGGCAGGACTGGGGTCCTGAATAAGAAGTTGTCAGCCTCATTGAGTGATGACGGGTCGACGAATCTCGACCGGGTCTTCATCCCGTGTCTTAGCCGGCTGGCCTGACGAGGGTATCAAGAAGTCAGCAGCCGAGGCCGCAACCTCGACCAAGTCAGACAGAAGACTCCCGGATGGAGATCTCCCACAGTTCCAAGAACATCATTGGCGAGATGATCCTTCCTTGTGCTCCTTGTCCTTCCTACAGGACTGAAGGACGCCAAGACGCCGAGGGGCCCTCTCCTTGGCAGGAGGGACTGACACATCTCCTGAAAGGAGCCTGAGAAGGTGGAGCCCAGATTGAGCAGGACGAAGATCAACATAGAAGAGGACTGATCAGCGCCTGAGCCGCCTCCTCTTTGAAGGCCTTCATCTGTTCCAACTGCTCAGTGGATCCCGCAGCACCACCCAACGGACTTCCTTGGATTTGACCGGGCGGATTCCATTTCTCCAGTCTACCAATTGCAGTCATGCGACAAGACTGTCCAAAACATTTGGATGAAATGCGCGACACATTTCGCATGCCTAGGTGTCATGATTGTGACCCAGGCAATAAACGCATCGAGGCATGTGGGTCGGTCCGAGACATCTTTACCTGTATGGGCAGCAGCGAAACTGGGTGAGGACTTGTTCTCCATCATGGTCGAGATCGCAGTGCTTACTATAAAAACTCTAATGAGTCTAAGTTTGGGTAAATCCATAGATTTATGCACCAGGGCCTACAGTAATGCGTGAGTGATAAGGAGGGAATCTGAATCTTCCAGCGGAAAGGAAGATCTGGTGTCATGGGCAGAGCTGAGGGATATACCACCCGGTGGGTGGGAGCAGCCAGTTTTAGACCTTCCGCAAGATTCTTAAAAGGAAAGGACATGCTAACAAGTGTGGGTAGAGCAACATATCCACAATCCTAGAAATCTAAATGTTGTTAATTCATAGAAGCAGTGTGTCTTTGATATAGCCTCCATAAATAGGTTCATGTGGGAACAATTTTGTTTTATGTCAGACTGACAAACAGGTGTCTGCCACACACTGCTATTTCAGGAACATGTACTGTATGAACTCATAAAAGTCAGTTCTTTGAGGGTTTCTGTGTGAAAATACATCATGTACATGTATAACTAGAAATACTATATGGCATCCTGATGCCCCTGCCTCCTGCCCCTCAGTTGAAGCTGTTGCACCCAGTTTTCCTCTGTCTCCCAGCCCCACAGTCACAGCCACTGCACCCTGTTGCCCCTGTTCCTGTCTCCACAGACAGGGCTGTTGTACCATGGTGCCCATGCCACCAAAGATGGGGCTTCTGCTGCATGCAGCTGCCCACTCCATTGCCCCAAATGGGCAGGGCAGCTGCACCATGTTCTCTCAGTCAGGGCTGCTGTACCCTGATGCCCCACTGTGTCGTGCACCACAGTCAATGCTTCTGCACCATGTTGTCCTCTGTCCCCTGCCAACACTGTGCCTGCACCACACAGCCTCTTGCCTCCACAGTTAGGGTTGTTGCACCATGCTGCTCCCTTACACCAGAGTCAGATTCTTTGGTACACTACCCAAATTGCTCGAAAAAACAAAAACACTTTCATCTTGTGTTATAGGGTGGGAGACAGAGGGTAGCAGGGTGCAGCAGCCCTAACTGTTCAGGCAGGAAACAGAAGAGGCATTAGGGTACAGCAGCTCAAACTGTGGGGCAGGGTACAACAGACACACCTGTTTGGGACAAGGGACATGAGCAACAGGGTGTAGCAAAGGATCTGACTCTGATGGTTGGGGCAACAGAGAGAAACTGACCCAACTGTGGTGGCAGGGGGCAGGGTGCAGCACATGCCCTGCCCTGTCTTATGGCAAGTGGCAGATGGAGCTGCAGCCCTAACAGTGGAGGCATGGGCTCACGCACAGCAGGCCACAGCAGCCTTGACTGTGTAGATAGGCGAGGGTGCAGCAACCTTGGATGTGATGGCAGAGACAGAGAACAGCATGGCTGATGCCTTGACTGTGTGGCAGGACACAGGAGGGTATCAGGGTTCTGCAGTCCTGACTGTGGGACAGGATGCGTGGTGCAGCAGCCTTGCCCAGTTGGGGCAATGGAAGTGGGTAGCAGGTGAGCAAATACCCCACCTCTGGTGGCCTGGGGCAGCATTGTGCAACAGCCCCAACTGTGAAGGCAGAGGACCTGGGACTCTAGGACTCAGCAGAACACAGCAGCCTGACTGTGGGGGTGGGGACAGAAGGAAGCAGGTGCAGCAGCCTCAACTGTTTGTGCAGGAGGCAGCAGGTACCGCAACCCTGACTGTGTGGAGAAGACTGTGGGCAGTGGGATGCAGCAGCCTCAAGTGGGGGCAGGAGACAGGGGGCTTGTGGGTCAGGGGAAAGGGGGCAGCAGAGTGCTGCTGCCTCAACTGTCGGGCAGGAGGCAGGGCATCAGGATGCCATATAGTATTTTTAGTTATACATGATGTATTTTCACAAAGAAACCCTCAAATAACTGAATTTTGTGAGTTCATACAGTACATTTTCCTCAAATAGCTGAGTGTAGGTGACATCTGTTTGTCAATCTGACATAATAAAAAAATTGTTCTCACATGAACCTATTTATGGAGGCTACATCAAAGACACACTGCTTCTATGAATTAACAAAATTTAGAGTTTATATCTATTAAACACTTATTTAGCTGAAAACAATGCAGTTTTGATGAGAATGAACTGACAGCTGTGATACAGACAAGGTAACTTCTCAGACATTCATTCATTCCATTTCAGTTCAGCACTGAAACTCAAATGACCAACTTTTTAGGAGACCAGAATGATAGATTTTACGCTACTCTATCTAAACACAAAACAGATGGGGTAGTAACAAACTTTGAGTGAAAACAATTAGCTCTACAGACTGCTCTGACTGGAAACTGCAACAGCTTCTTCAATCAGGACTTAATTGCTGAAGCAGTAGGCTACACAAAATGATGTCATTGCTCACTGATAGAGACAGAAAAATCTTCAATGTTTTCAGTTACTGCAAAGCACATTAACAGATGCTGATTTAAAGAAAACCACAAAACCAAACAGCATATTTTCAGGAAATACTAATCATGACAGCGACTTGAATGCAACCTTTTCTTAAATACATGCATTTGATCTTTAAGACAGGAGACCCTGCAGCACAGCCCTTCCAAAACCAGCATTGGCTCGAGGCAACGCCCAGACTGTAGGGCTTGGTGAAAGTATGGATGGTACTCCAGGTGGCAGCCATGCAAATGTCAGCAGCTAAGACCCCTTGAAAATAAGCCACAGAGGTAACCATGCCTCTTGTGGAATTAACTTTACAGCTCCAGGCAACTCTGCCATACTTGTAGCAGAAAAATGCAATTAGCCAACCATTTAGATAAACATTGTTTGAAACCTGAACACCCTCCCTACCCAGGGCAAAAGAAACAAACAGCTGCTTTGACTCTAATTTCCTTAGCTCAAGCAGGTAGTACTTCAAGGTTCTGTGCACATCTAACATATGGAGCAGAGCTTCCACTAGATTGGCATGCTCAGGAAAATAAAGAGGAAGGTGGATGGATTGATTGAGGGTAAACTCAGACTCCACCTTAGGAAGAAACCTAGGATTTGTTTGCAGACACTCTGTCTTTGTGAAAAATCAAATGAGGTTCTACGCACCAGAGGGCATGAAGCTCAGAAATCCTTCGAGCAGAAATAATAGCAACCAAAAATAACTCTTTTCAAGAAAGAAAGCGTAGCTTGCAAGTCATGGCTGGCCCAAAAGGAGACAGAGTCAACTTCTCCAAAACAAAATTCAAATCTCAAGCCTGGACTGGGGACTGATTGCCGGTTTCAGATGTAGGATGCCCTCAGAAAGTATGGGAAACAATCCAGCTGAGCTATCGTGGTGGTCACCCACTGGCTCATGAAAGACCGAAACAGCTGAAATGTGCACCTTGAGGGGGAGTACTGGACACGAATCTGACAGCAATAATAGGTAGTCCAGAATCTGGTTCACTAGATAAGTGAAAGGGTCCAGATTATGCTTGGCAGCCAAGATGGCAAACCACTTCCACTTCATAGCATAAGCGGCTTGAGTGAAGGATTTTGAGCAGCCACTAGAACATCCGCTACCCTGCTGAAAACCCCAAATCTGGTGATGGCTATGTTCTCAGCAGCCAAGTATGCACATGGAGAGGCTTGAGGTTGGGATGCACCAGGGTCCCCGAGCCTGGGTCAACAGATTCCTGCAGAAAGGAAGAGGTTCCTCCGCTAGCTGCTGTAGTAACTGCAACTATATCTGGTGAGGACAGAATGGAGTTACTAGAATTATGCTGGCCACCTCCATCTGCAGCTTGATTAGCAGTCTCTGAATCAGAGGAAATGGAGGGAAGGCATTAAGGAACCTCTTGCTCCAGGAGAGGGACAACGTGCTCACCAGCAAACTCTAGGCCCTTGATCGAGAGAGCAGAAATTGAACAGTTTTGCTGAGTGGGGATGCGAAAAGGTCCAACTCTGGAAGACTCCATCTGTCGAAGAGATCTTCTGCAATGAATGACAGAAGCTCCACTCATGCATGCTGGACTGCGTCTGGCTGAGGCTGTCTGCCAGTGTTTTAGCACTCCTGGATGTGAACCGCTGAGAGTCAGACCGTGGACTAGCACCCAGTTCCATACTCTCATGGCTTCCCTGCACAAGGAATACGAAATGCCTTCCCTTGCTTGTTGGTGTAGTACCCAACACTGAAATTGTTGGACTGAATCAACAGCTGGCCTGGGAGAAGATGATTCTGAAAGGCCTGCACGGCATACAGGATCGCCCAGATCTCCAGGGCACTGATGTGCAGGAGTTTTCGACCTGGGATCTAGAGCCCTGAGTTTGAGAGGGGCCTAGATGAGCCCCTCAGCCCAAACCGGAGACATCCATGGTGAGAATCTGCTCGGGAGGAAAACTGGAAGGGGATCCTTGCAGCAGGTTCAGGGGTCCATCCACCATCGCAGCACCTTGTGGACTGGGAAGGAGACCAGCACTACCTAATCTAAATAGTCTGAAGCCAGTCCCATTGCACTCTTAGAGTCCACTGGGGATGCACATGTGGAGCCTGGCCAGTGGAATGGTGGGATGGCTGCAGCCATCAGCCCCAATAGCTGAAGTACCCTTGCAGGGACATAATAGCTCTGGACGACCTCCTGAGCCTGGGCAATAAGGCACTCTGTCCAGTTCTGAGGCAGGAAGGCCTTTCCTGGTCTAAGTCTAGAATCGCCTTATGTACTGCAGCTTTGGGACGGGACTAGGATTGATTTGGGCAAACTGACCGTAATGCCCAGGGAAACAACTGCAGAGTCCTTCCAGAGTTCGCAGGAGCTGTTCCTTGGTCTGGGCCTTCAAGAGCCAATCCTCCAGATAAGGAAAACGACAGTCCCTCCCTCTGAGAGCCACAGCTACTGCTGCTAAGCACTTGGTAAAGACCTCAGCGCAGAGGACAAGCCAAAGGGCAGCACTGTGAACTGGCAATACTCGCCTGAAAGAGAACTGGAGGAACCTCCTGTAGGGAGGCAACACTGAGATGTGCGGTTAAGTGTCCTGCATGTCCAGAGAACACAGTTGGTCACTTTTCCTTGAGAAGGTGCCGAGACCTGGCAAAGTAATCAGTCTGAACTTTTTGTACTGGATGTACAGATTGAGGTCCTTTAGTTCTAAGATGGGCCTCAAATCTCTGGTCTTTTGGGACTAGGAAGAACCTGGAATAAAACCCCTTGTTCTTTGCTGCCTAGGCACTGGCTCAATGGACTGTTTGCACAGCAGGGACTGCACCTCTTCCCGGAGAAGAGTCAGGGTAGTCGGGGGTAGTTGGAGGGCAGAAGAGAGTCTCTGGGGGTTGTTCAATGGACTCCAGAGTGTGACCTCTTTCTAAGAATCCAGGCATCTGACGTGATGGTTCTCCATTGACTGAGATGGAGGGAGAACTGACTTCGACCACCACCCTTGGTCAGGGACCGGAAGGGTCCCCCTGCCTAACAAGGAGTCAAGCAGAGGTGGATCCAGCCACTCGCTGGTCCATCACTTCTAGGGTGTTTGGCAGGCCCCTGCAATGGAGGGGCGGATTAGGTGGCAGAGGCTCCTCATTGCCTTGGGCTGAGAGGCTGCTCCCTGCCTATTGGGTCCCTTTTGTGAAAAGGAGGGTACTGTCTGCTCTTCAGTCGTATGACAGAGCGTGTGACAGACTTGATAGTCCTGCTAGATGCCTGCAAATCATTAGTGATGTTCTGGACATCTGGCCTGAACAGCTTTAAGACATTGAAAGGGGCATTCACCACCTTCTGCTGGACATCCAGCAAAGCCTGAGACCCTCAGGCAGGAGTACCTACAGAGACAAATGCCGTGGTAGAAGCCCTGGCCGTGGTATCTGAGAGATCATAGAGGGCTCTCTAGGAGGTGCTTACTAACATCCTCAGCGGCTTGCAAGCATGTGAAAACCTCCTGCTGGGTACATCTCGAAGGGCCTGGGCTGCAGCCTTGCCCTTCTTCCAGTTGCTGTTCTGGTATTTTACCACAGGAGACAGGTAGTAGCAATCCTCAACCCAAGGGTGGAGGAGGCATAAACCCTCTTGCCCCAAAGATCAATTCTATGAATTCTTTGTCAGGGAGGAGGGAAGTAAGGTGCTTGGGCACCTTAGACCTGTCATAAGCTGCCTTATGACCACAGAATCTGTTTCAGGGTGGGCAACACAATGCGGAAACCATTGCGGGGCATGATAAAGCTTGTCTGCCCTGGCGGCATAGCTGGCATCATATTAGGCCTGTGCTAGGTTGCCGTAGATAGCATTCTTCAAAACTGGCAGAACAGGAGGAATGATCTTGGGTGGAGACTCAGGGATCTCCAGGAAGTCCACCAAATCTCTCCTGGTGACATCCTCTTCCTCAGTATGGAAGCCTCATGGCTGAGGACAACTGCTTCATAATATTGAAGAAGGTAAGGTCCTCAGGAGGAGACCTGAAGTATGTTTGACAGCATCCTCACTCACTGAGGAAGCTGTGGATCTGTCTAAGGAGAGGGCTTCTTCCTCCTCCTCCTCATCAGTAAGGATAGGGTCAGGATGGTACTTACTGATGTCGACCTTTTTCTAGATCAAGGTCCAACATCCGTGGAACCAACGATGGCCCTCAGGGGGCGGACCTCATTGCCGAGGTGAAGCGGACAAGGATGGTGCTTCACGGTGTAGGCGAAGTGGGCCTGTATGCATCTAGCTGGTGGACTATCGCTGCAGTGAATTTAGTCGAAATTTCATTGAGGCTGACGTACTGTCGAAGGCTGTGTCAACAGAGTAGGGATCGACGGTGAAGGGAGCAACAACCCACCAGAGGTGCCCTGAGAGCTCAAAGAGCCTGTAGCCCGAGGGCCTGGGGAAGCCTCAGGCCTCGGCCGGGAGGGCCGTTGACGACCCCACTGTCGATGAAGAGGACTGATGACCAAGGGCTTACCTACTGGTCAGCTCTGAAAGTCGGCAGAGGAGCTGTCTGTATGGGGTCTGGTAGAGACAGACCTGGACAGCAGATTTGTGTGTTGACCAAAAGCAGGCGACGGAGCACCCTGGACGAAGAAGATGATGTTGTCGAGAGCAGGACCGCCGCTGGGGTGAGCTGTCCCGATCTTGGTCTTTTTATGACCCCTCCCTGAGGACTTGTCTTGAGCTTTAATGGTCTGGGAGCTTGATGACCCTGCTTGCCACTGAGAAGCAGGGACTCAGAGGACCCCTGCCTTGAACTGGCTACCTGTTGATATATGAAGAAATTTTTAAGTGACTTTTGAGTCGCCTGAGGTTATTAGATTAAACTTCTGGCAGGGCTCACAGTCAGACTTCATTGGTCACAGCAGACACAGAGAGAGGAGTGTCCATCTGAGAGACAATCTTCTTACCGCAGTGGCAGCGATGGAAGAGAGAAGTCGAGAGATTAACTCTTAACATAAACAAAATAAATGACTCTCTTTATAGTCTAATATAATAGGTACAAAAGCCGTGAGGCAAAATGGACGAAACTGCATCAGAGCTTCTGTGGAGACCCACGTGAACAAGTCGATGGCAGGAAAGAAATGAGGAGGGAGCAGGGCCGCTCACACCTTTATAGGGTTGATGATGTCATCACATGACATTGGCGATGGCCCCAGTTGTACTGCTGAAAATCATCCATAGGATCCTGCTTCACTAACAGTGAAGTTCCTACGGTGTGACCTGGTGACTGAGATACCCACGAAGATCTGTAACTCTGGGAAGTCTTTTACATGAGGAGTAAGACAACCTTGTCCTGGTGGTAACTCCACAGGTTGCACCTGGAGGTAACACACCCATCTGACTGAGGTAATGGTAACTAAAATGCAATCTTCCACAACAAATGTGAAAGATGACACTAGTCCATAGGCTCAAATGTTTAATTTTTTAATTTAAAATTTTGGTGACTGGTAGGCCCACTGTGACCATAATGGTCCCTTTTTCAGGGGCGACCCGGGTTAATTACAGTCAACAGTACAATACAAAGTAGGAACAATTCAAGGGAAAGTGTAAATACAAACATTACAATCAGGACAATATAGTGCAATCACAGGCAGGTTAGGCAACGTTGAGAATAACATGGGGGTAAACACTAGTTTCACAAGAACGGCAGTTACACAAGGTTCGTTTATCAGGTCAATTTTACAAGTTACAATTTCAAGTGTTTCAAAAGTGATAAGGTTCAACTGAATAGGATACCAGCATGTTAGGCTGCAGGCTTTAGTATCAGAGGAGGAGAGCTAATAACGGTCCTCAGCGGTGGCATGCACAGAGGCTTAGCTCTAGTAGGTGTGTCTTTAGGCTTTTTTAAAGCCCCAAGGGAGCTGCAGTCTTGAAGGTTGCTAGGCAGGCCATTCCATAGAGACAGGATGTAAGCTGTGAATGACCAAGACCTTGGCATGTTTGGACTTTTGGGACATGGAGGAATCGACGACACGAGGATCTAAGTGTTCTTTAGGCTGCTTGAGTACTAAGGTATGACTCAGACTGAGGGAGATTCTGCTTGTAGAAGCTTGAAAGCCAAGCATAGGGAACTGAAGCCAGTCTGCCCTCCAGGGAGGGCCAATTCAGTGAGTGGAGTATTTTACAATGGTGTTCTAGGGATGGGAACCCAGGGCAAAGTGTCCGACTCTGGTACAATTTTCCTAGCTTTCACATCTCCGCATTTTGTAGTGAATGTAGCACTGGGGCACCATACAATATGGTGGGCAGGAGCATGCCTGTGGCTGTCTTTAGCCTGGATGCCTGAGTGAGAAAAGGGGTTAGACAGTACAGGAGACAAAGCTTTTGATTTAGCGCCTTGGTTAACTGATCAGCATGAACCTTGGAAAGAGCAGTCTTGATTGATATATACTCCCAGGTTTTTGATGCAATCCACCACCTCAATAGGATGGTCACTGGACAGATAAGGGGATAGTAAGCATGCTCTATCAGGGCCAGGTTTACTGGGTCCAAATAGGATGGCTTTGGTTTTTCTCTCATTGAGGACTAGCCTATTTGTCAGGAACCAGGTTTCCAGTATGGAGAGATCATGGTTCAGGAGTTGATTTAACTGCGCAGCATTTGAAGCAGATCTGTATAGTACGGCATTATCAGTATAGAGGGTCACTTGACTCCACCGCAGTGCTTCGGTAGGTTATTGATAAACAGGGAGAATAGGAGGCCCCAATATTGAACCTTGGGGACGCCTTCAGCAATGGAGCGCTTGCCTGACTCCACCCCTGCCATCTGATTATCAGAGATCTGTCTTGCAGGTAATCTTTGAACCACTGTGCTGAGTGGTTGTCCAGTCCGAGAGCCAAGCTGCAGGATGAGTAATTTATGGTCTACTAGATCAAAGGCCTTGGTATGCCTATAAGCCAGTTTAGCACCAGCAGCACATTTTATAGTGGAGACAAATCCCACTCTAGAGGGACAGTTGGACTAGACCTTTGAAAAATAATAGGCCACTGTCAGAACAATGGCCTTTGTCTAGCACAGCAAGATGGCAGCCAGGTGCACCTTGAGGGGCATTGCTCACAGACCTTATTGGGACAGGAACAACACAGAGTTGAGGATGTGCTTGATCAGCAAGAAAATGGAGGCCATTGATGCACTGTACACCAGCACAACACCCTCTTCCACTTATGACCATACGCTGAGCAAGCCAATTCCTTCTCAGACCCCTCTGGAACCTTGAGAACATCCTCAGAAAGCTCAAGAGACAAGAACTCTAGTTGCTCAGTCAAGAGCAGGGACTGCAAGTTTAGTTGTCTAACTCACCCCATGGATCTTATGAGCATGTCCTGACAGAGTGGAAGTAGCTGTGGAGGCTTTCTTCAGAGGCTAGGGAGACTGCGCTATCATAACTGGAATGGCCAGTCCCACACAATCAGGATCAAGGATGATTATTCCTTCCAGGCATTTGAAAACCAGCTTGTGGGCCCCAGGAAATGGAGGGTAGGCATATAGGAGACCTTTGCACATGATCAGCAAAAGGCCCCCACCGGCAGGGTTCCTGGCTGAGGGGACATGCAAAAATAATAAAACTTGTTGTTTTTCCAGGAAGAGTGCAGGTGCACTATGGTGTCCTCATGCTCAGCATACCTGGGACACTAAACACTCTGGAGCCCCATTGACTGAGGGCATCCATTAGCTGGTTGCTCGCCTCCTGTCACAGGGCTTCCATGAGGTCCACTTGAGTGTCAGAGCCATGAATGAAGTCTATAGAGGTCATACCTGCCCATTCAAAATTATTCATTTATTTTCATGCAGCCCATGGCATGTGCCATTTATACAATACCAAGTAGATTGACAGGTGGGAGGTTATAATAGTGCCAGCAAGCTTGCACAGAATGTTAAGTATAATGGACAATTCTGCTCAGAACTTTCGAGTGGAATATATTAAAATTACATACTCATCCTAATTCTTGATATAAAATATACTTGATCCAGCAATATCATAAACAAGCCTACTGCAGTATTATTTGTTACGCTGCTGTATTCTGCAATACAAACCTGCCTATAATAGTTAAGCTTTTCCCTGTTATGCTACTGTATTGCTGCTGTGCACTGCATACCTCTACCTTACCACCATGTTCCTAACCCTCTCTACCTTCTCCACATACCTCTCAACTGTCCCTGATTTTGGCATAACATTTTCTTCTGCCCTCATAAAATGTGTTTTTGTGACAGAATAGTGGGATTGTAAACACAAAATAATCTCACGATTAAAGTTCCAGACTTGTTCTTTTCAGAAACTGAATCTTACACTAATCCTCTTATCCTATCAGCTTTCTGAGTGAATATTACCAACTCTGAGATGCATCCCTGATTATGGGTCTTCGCCTCTGATTTTTAAGCCTGTTCCTGATTTATGAGGCAAGAGGTTGAGAGATATGCTTCCCATTTTCTCCTCCTGCTCCCTCCCTCACCCTCCCTCAACCCAGCAACCCTCCCACATCTCTTTCCTCCTTCTGTCCCACCCCCTACTCCTCTGCTCTCCCTATACACCCTGGGCTCCTCTCCTTCTCCTCCCTCACCATGGAGTTTGGGCACCATACCCTCCTTTCCTTTCATCATTCCCTGCCCCTGCTCTCTGTCTTGCTCAAAGAGGAGGAAGTCCTACACACATGTTTCCTCATTCTCCTGCCAGGCAATGTGGAGTCGAGTCCAACCCAGCCCCCAGCCCCCGCTAAGAGCCTAGCATCTCTCTCTCAATGCTGGGAGCCTTCTCCCAAGCTCAACCTCCTCTGGCAACAACACCTCCAGACTTCCTTGCTTCTCCTAATCCTGGCTCTCCTCCAGGATTCCAGACTGTAGCCTGACCCTCCCTGATTACCATCTTTTGAGGCACAAGGAAAATGCGGTGGAGGCACAGCCATCTGTGTTCGCCAGGGCCTCCTGCACCCTAGTCTTCAGGAGCCTGTACCCTCCTCCCACAAATTTCTCCTTGTCAGGCTTTCATCCTCCTTATCTGTCCCCATCTTCAATGGGGTTTTCCATGTATCACCCAAGATCTCAACTGCCTCTCTGACTGATTCTCCCTCCAACATCACCTCCCTTCCCTCCACTGGTGAACTCATTCTCCTTGAGGACTTTAACAAACTGGTTCTTCCTTCCTCCAGATTGACCACTGACAGAACTGAGTCCCTAAATTTGTCCCAGATGATCTCTGAACCAGCACAGCTCAATCCCCAAATCACCATGCTGTGTTGAACTGGGTTCTGTCCTTCTACCCACACTGCACTGCTGCAGTAGGTATTTTGCTGGACTCTTTCAGTGACCATTGTGTGACGTTCTGCATCAGGAAAATCCATCATCCCCCATGGGACCAGGTGCCTCGCTCACTGAACATCAATGCTGTCCTTGAGACCTTGTTGTGACAGATGGTTCAGCCATCCTCTGGTCCCCAACATAGATGAGGACCTCTTCCTTTTCATTCCAAATTCTCCTCAGTCTGGGACTTACATGCTCCTCAAATCCAGGGTAAATCCTCCCATCTCCCTTGGCTCTCCATTGAAATAATCAATCAGTGCAAGTTCTGTGATCTTGACTGGGCCCACTGTAAATTATCCCCTCCTTCCTGATCTCCTTCTACAGGGCCCAGAGAAACAACTGCACAAAGCCTATCCAGACTGCAAAATCACATTGTTGCAAGCCAACCTCAGAGCGACCTTAACTCCCCAGTCAAATTCGGGGTAATCTACTCCCTTTCTGACCACCCTCCAGTCTGCTCCCCACATCCTCATGGTTAATGGTCCACCTGTGTCTGCTCCTTCCTCTGCTGCATCTCACTTCAATGAGTTCTTCATCACACAAGCCCCTGCCCCACACCCATTTCAGGCTCCCCTCCTTCACCTCCAGTTCTCCTCTCTTCCCTTCTCCCCACCTTGGGTTTCCATTATCCCCATCACTACGCAGGAAACCCTGTCGCCTCTTTCTTCCCTTAACTTGCCAAAGTCCAGCCCTGATGAGCTTGATCCTAAGCTTCTCCACCTCTTAGCTTATAGGTCTCACAGGTAAAGTACAGCTAATAAGACTTTAGAGTCCATAGCAGCTTGCCATAATATTAAATGTTGACCAAGATACCAGTTGTTATCAGATAGTCATCTAGATGTGCCTTGAACTCTTAACATTGTCTGACTGGCTACTACTTCAACTGGGAGTTCATTCCAAATTTTAGTAACTCTAATGCTGAACCAGTACTTCCTTTATTTGTCTGACAGGTGGAGCCCTTTAATTGTAATGGATGTGCCTTTCTTGCATATGTCTGTGTTCTCAGCTCTAATCCCAGCTGTACTCATAGTTCATCAGCAAACAATGCTCTGTAGACCATGCACATATCGCCTCAAGTCTTTGAAATTCCATGAATAAAGACCTAGGCTCAATCTCTGATGATAACTCAGCCCATTTAGACCAGAGATATACTTTGTTGCTTTCCTCTGCACTCGCTCCAATGTTCTGATTTCTGTTTTACCCACTGGTGATCAGAGTTGGGCACAATACTTCACATGCGGATGGACCAGTGCTTTGTATAGCATCATTACTTGTCTGTCTCTGCTCTTTGTATGTTTATTTATACGGTACAATAAACCGCTGACTTTTTAATAGCCTGATTACAATGAGACTTAAGGCTAAGGTCGCTACTAATTTGAATGCCTAAATCCTTCTCATCTTGAACTGCTTGTACCTCCACCCATTTAGACTGTACTTATGATGAATGTTGTTCTTGCCCAAGTGCATGACCCTAAATTTGTCAGTATTAAAACAGATTGCTCCATTACTGCCTACTGCTCTAGCTCTTTTAAGGCTGAAAGAAGAATAGCTGCATCGTTTTTTGAGTTTATTATAGATCCTATTCTTGTATCATTTGCAAATTTGGATAGCCAAGCTGAAGTAGTAGTTTGCATAGAAGATATGTACAGATTAAAAGACAAGGTCCAACACTGAACCCTGGGGACTCCACTAGTCACCTGCACCCATCCTGACAAGGATCCTTAACAGACACTCTCTGCCTCCTCTCCATCAGCCAGTTTTCTATCCGATGGGTAATGTTTGCTTGTATACCATGTTGAGTTAGGGCTTCAATAAGAAAGCCATGAGGAAAGGCCTTGAATAATCTAAGAATATAATGTCCACTGCATTCCTTGAGTCAAGTGCCTGGTTAACCTTGCCGTAAAACTCCAACAAGTTTGTCTGGCAAGACCTGCCTTTTAAAGCCGTGTTGATGTTGGTCTATGTCCCTAACAGGGTCAACTCATCGGTAATATGGTATTGATAATACCCTCAAGGATTTTGCCCAGAATCGATGTTAGGCTTATTAGCCTACACTTAGATACCTCTTGCCTAGACCCCTTTTATGTAGAGGATGACCTCTGCCTGTCTCCATTCCTCCAGTACCTCTCCACTGTCGATCGAATGCTGAAATAGATAAGTCACTGTGCTGCCAACACATCGGCATCTTTTAACACCCTAGGTGGAGGCCACTGGGTCCCTGAGCTTTTTGTGGTCCAGTGCCTTTAACCTGTCTCTAACATCATTTAACTTAATTTTTAAGTGACAGATTTTCTTCTTGAACCTGATGTTTCACGGTATTTTGGGTTTTAGCATTATACACTGAGGACAAAGTAGGTGTTGTAATAACGAGCCATTGCCTATCCTCTGCTACTAATTCCCCATTTGGATACCTCAGGGGTCCAATTGTGTTATTACTGCCTTTCTTAGTGTTTATTTAAGAAAAGAAGGACTTGTAATTGTCCTTGACTTTAACTGCAAACTTTTGTTCATAATCTGCTTTGGTCTTAGAAATACTGATTTTGCACTTTTAAGTTCTGCTTTGTATTTTGCCCAGCTTGCCTAAAGACCACATTTCTTGGTCTTACTGTATGCTTTATTTTACGCTTAATATTTTTCTTAACTACTGAGGTAAACCAGGGTGGACTTTTAGGAATCTTTATATTTCCTAGAGCTGGGAGTAAACTTATGCACTAGTTCTTTGATTTTGATGCATAGTAACCCCCACATATGTTGTAGTGGTTGCCCAGCAAAATCTGCCTGCCATTCCCAAGATGCAAGATGTGTCTGCATACTGTTCAAGTCAGCCCCGCTATAGTTGTATATTACTGTGTTACTAACTGGCTTCATTGTGACATCTCTGATGCAAAACACCATCATGCTGTGGTCATTGGAACCTAGGGGATGCAAGACCTGGCAATCCTGAATATTGTAATCCATGTTGCTCAGGATTAAATCCAGAATATGGGAACCCCTAGTGCAATCCTTTACATGCTGGTCCAGGTCTGCCAACAAAAATGACTCCAGGAAGCTTTGCTCACTTGGCTTTTGGGAGATCCCAACTTATCCCTGGGAGGTTAAAATCACCCATTAATATAAGATTACCTGCAGAAGTTATTTTATGTATAAATTTAAAAGCTGTAGCTCTTCCAATGTGAGCTAGATGGTGGTCTATATACAACACCTACATTGATTTTAGGTTTGTGTGTGTGTGTGGGGGATAATTTGACCCACAGCAATTTTGTTGAATCATACTGTGAGGTATCCACATTCTCTGACATAATATTTTTGCTACATATAGAGCAACACCAACTCCCTGGAATGTGGTCTATCCTTGTGAAAAGAACACAACCTGGATCTTGTTTGCCCCATGTATTCTCCTGGTTCCACCATGTCTCAGTCATAACACAGAAGCTGGTATTAATCCTTTTAAAGTGAGCAAGAGTTCATCAAATTTGTTGTTAAGACTTCTTGCATTAATTAATAAGCATTTCCACTTCTCCAGTGGTGCTGGCCCTGATTGTACTGATGCCTGTGCAGGTTATCTCCAATCCCCCAACTATATAGTTTTATAAATTTTCAATTTCCAGTTTCAGAAATTGTGAGAAAACACACTTTCCTTGTCTGTTCAAATGAATCCCAACCACTGCAAACAACCTTGTGTCATGGAAACTCCCCAATTATCTAAGTAGATATGATCTTCTACAGCACCATCTTTTAACCAGCCATTTAGATCTTCAATTTCATCTCTTTTGTAACTAACCCCAGGGCTAGAGAGGATACCTGAAATAATTAGATCACAACATCCTGGCTTTTAAGTCTGCTCCCACAAATTCAAAATCCTTTGAATGTCTACCATCTTTCTGTTTCTGGCATCGTTTCCCATGTGCAGCAGTACCACTGGCTGTAAGGTATTCTCGAGAAGTCCGGGCATGAGGGCGCCTAATGTCAGCTATACCTGCACCAGGCAGCACACTGACCGTTATACTAGCATTTCTATGCTTGCATAAGGTAGCGTCAGTATAATGTAAAACAGATCCCCAATTACCAGGACATTGCGTTGTACTGTGTCGTACTATAGTCTCCTGTTCAATTTGCCTCTGTACCGACAACATTTGGGCATGTGATGTTATAAGTCTGCTGACTAGGTATTTGTACCTCTTGCAACTGCATCTCATTTACTCACCTGCTTAACCTTTTGCTCTCCTCTGCCTCATTCATCAGTCTTGGAAGATTGCAAAAGTTCTCCCACTTCACATAGGGAGTGACACCTCATCCCTGGTAACACCAGTCCCACCTCCTTCCTTCCTTGCCAAGCTGCAAGAAAAGTTAGTCTACTCTAGACTGCCAGACTACCTTACATCTTCTGGTTTCCTCTTCCTTCCAGTCTGGCTTCCAAAAGCACCACTCGCAGTCTCCCGTAGCATGTCACTGACATCTACTCAAGGATGCATCAGAGGCACATCACAGCTGCCATTTTCATTGATCCCGCCAAAGCCTTTGACTCCATGTCCCACCAGCTCCTCCTTGACAAGCTGAGCTGTGTTGGCCTCTCATCTCCTGCCACTGATGGGTATCATTCCTACTTAACAAGCCATCAAGTCGGTACAGGTTGGAGGTATCTTATCACTACTCCTTCTCTTCCAGGCTGGGGTCCCACAGGGTTCCATCTTAGACCCTATCCTGTTCTCCATTTTTCTGAACAACCTCCCTCCACCTGTGCCAACTCGCATATACACATGTATATAGATGACATACTCTAGTTATCCTGACTTCTGGTTCATCTATAGCATCTGTAGTAAAGATGCTCGGCAGGATTTCCACAACGTCCTCTGCTGGTTCTACTCCAACCACCTCTGGGTCAACATCAAAAAACAATGTCCACGACCTATGGTACCAGCCAAAACTGGCCAGACTTTTAAGCCCTCCAGTCTTGATGGCTCCACTCTTGAAGCTAGCTGTGCAGTCCTTAAGTACCTCCACATGTGGCTTGATATCAAGCTTCACTTCTCAGCACACATCAATGCCATTCCTGCAAAACTTCACCTAAGCTGGGTGCCATGTATAGCAAACAAGACTGTCTACCACTGCTGGTCTGATGGGAGGTGGTCACCAAAATGGTGCTCCTGGTCTTCACCTATGCGATTGTGGTCTATGGTACTGCCCCTGCACTTTTCCTAGCCAGGCTGGACACCCTCTACAATGCCTTTTGTCCCTTTTTATAAACTCCGGTCCTCATATGCATCACTGCTCCCTCTACTCTTCCTTCTCCATCCTCCCCTACCTTCATGTCTCCATTCACACCGCACCTCTTTCATTTCTAAATACTAGTTTGGTTCCCTTCCCTCCTACCTTTCCTCCCTCTCTCAAGTGCTTCCCCCCATGCTCCCTTTGTTCCAGGGACCAGTGAACCTTCTCATTTCCATCCCTCTGCTGGGTAATCCGCCTTCTTCTACCGCCTCCCAACAATCTGAAACCAGCTCCCTCTTCCATTTCTCTTCTCCTGGCTTTTTCAGGCACTGGCTGAAACTCCTTCCACCCCACTCTGCACTTTTTTCCTGTAGGATGCCCTTCCTAGTGACACTGGTAGAACGGAGGTTTAGTTTTCCCAGATCAAACAGGCCTCTAGTGCACTGCTACGTTTGCTTTGGTCCAGCACAGGGTACTTTTCAGCATGCTTATGTTCATGTAAAGTTGGTTCCTTACTGACTGGAATGTAGCACTTTTATTCCTGCACCTACAATATGTTTTGTGCCTGTAAAGTATTTATTTTTATTTATAATGTGTTTGCACTTTACTCTGTACCTGCAATGTACTGTGTGTTGTTCGCTGCATCTCTTGTAATCCCTTCCCGGTCGCACCTGAAAAGAGCCTCAGCTCAGTGTGCCTTTCACGCAACAATTTTAAAATAATGTCTTCATCACTGATTCACACAAGTGGGTCTTAGACGAAGATGCTAGGATCCAGCAGGAGCTTGAACTTTTCGAGAGGCTGGCACCATGGTAAGCAGCACGCACGCACCGCTTTTTACCTTGGTGTCAGCACACAACTGCCTCAGTACCTTTTACAGAGAAGGTGCATAACCTAACAAATTTCTGTACATTTAACTTAAGGGCATAAGATAGCCTTGGTGACCCATGTAAGAAGGGCCACCAATCCAGTAACACAGTGTCTTCACAACCCAAACCAAGCATAAAGGCTTGATGACCAACACAAGCATACTGCAGTGAGTCAGGGGATGATAAGCGGTGAGTGAATCAGTGAGAAGATATTCTAGAAGATCAAGAACTATGGTGGGTACATAATTTTAATATCTTCCAAGAATCAATATTCGCACTGATTCCCACTAGTGGGTCAGAGTACCAAGCTTAGACAAAGTCCCAGACTATGGCAGCTAGAGTTGAGGGCTCACTCAGGATAGTAATCCATTCAGGATTCTCCATAGGTGACGGCTGCCTGGCATGGACATCCAGGACACAGTCCTTAGTAAAAGTGTGCAATGTGGTCCAAGTTGCAGCTCTGTAAATTTCTCCAGCAGGTACAGGGTGTACCTCTACCAGTGACATGGCAACTGCTCTGGTGGAGTTGGGGCTACACTGTACTCCAGCTTAACCTGAGCCATCACATAGCAGTGGTGAAGGCAATTCACAATCCAGGCAGAAATGCATTTGATTGTAACAAGCTGTCCCTTCTGATTAGGATCAAATGAGACAAAGAGCTGTTTGGACTGTATGAAGTCTTTGGTTCTATCAAAACCTAAGGACCCTCATAACATCCAGGGAGGGAGAGCCTATGACCCTCATAACATCCAGGAGGAGAGACCTCTCTCCTTATTCTGGAAGTTGGCAAAGTAGTTAGGGCAGGACTGAGGCCTGGTTAAGATGGAACTCCCACACCACTTTGGTAGAAACTTGTGATGTGTACGAAGAACTACTTTATCTTTAGGGGAACATTATAAAGAGGATCTGTGACCAAAGTATGGATTTCAGATGCCCTTTGAGCACATGAGGGCTACCAAAATGCTGCATTCAAGTTGCAAGTGGCTCAAAGGCTTTGAGTGCATATCCAACACAAGGATTGTAACCCAGGCAGCTACTGTCTTCCCTGGGGAGGCCTTGTGTATAAAATGCTCCAGAGGACCTTCTTGAACAGTGGTAGCTGTGCCAGGTAGAGGGCATCGATGGGCTTATGGCCATGGTTAGCTGAAATAGTACATGGATCCACTTTTACTGTGGAATACTGCAGACCAGCATCAGAATGGACCAGTAGGAACTCCAGAACCTTATCAGGTGGACACCAGAGGGGTCCATGTGGTTTTGGAGCACCAGATAGAAATTTTTTTCCATTTGGCTGCATATGTCTTCCTGGTGGAAGGCTTAAGGCAGCCAAAACTATTTCAGAGACCTCTGAGACACACTGTATCTGTTCACTTATCTCTCAAGGAGCCTGGCCCAAAGGTAATGGGAGTGCAGGCTGGGATGGATCAGGTGACGCTGTGTCAACAAATCTGTCCTGAGTGGCACAGCCTTAGTTCACTGACTAAAAGTCTGTTTAACAGAGGAAACCAAATCTGACAAGGTCAGCAGGGGCCATTAATATCATCTTGCCCCTGTGTGCTCCAGTTTGAGCAACACTTTCTAGATGAAAGGGATTGGAGAGAATGCATACAGAAACCCATTTCGCCATGGCACTCTGAATGCATACTGACAGAAAATGTGGGTTACTCACCTATAACCATAATTCTAGGAGTGGTATATGGTGCACATCCACACACTGACAGTCTTCCTTTCTAGGTTAACTTGCCAGATGTCTTTAAGCTAAGCTCCTCCTACTATCTGGGTGTATACTCCTCTAATCTGCCCCGTGATATCAGATCCTGCCCTGTGTGCCTCCAGTTTGAGCAACACTCTCCAGATGAAAGGGATCAGAGAATGCATACAGAAACCCATTTTGCCATGGCACTCTGAATGCATACTGACAGAAAATGAGGGTCACTTACCTATAGCCGTAATTCTAGGAGTGGTATATGGTGCACATCCACACTATTGACAGTCTTCCTTTCTAGGGTTAACTTGCCAGATGTCTTTACGCTAAGCTCTGCCACCCATCTAGTTGGTATACTCCTCCACTCTGCCCCGTGATATCAGATCTTCCATGCTGAAAACAGAGATCGTGTGCCACTTGCTGGGGAGGTCAGGTGGGTTGTATGGATATACATCATATACCACCCTAGAAAGATCAGTTATGCAAATACTTTTGCTGTAACAGTAGATCTTCTAGGAATGTCTCCTCGAGTAAGTCATTACTTCTGGGAGTTCCCGATAGGTGGTGCTCCAACACGGCAGTTCTCCTCTAGCAGTATCCACATCAGGGACCACCCACACAACCTCACTTCCTAGGCTGTGCCTATAAAGGGTAGCCCAGGCAGTCTCCATTTCCCACCAGTTTCAGCTCACAAAGGCTTGTGTCCCAGGGAACCGAGGTACCAAAGCCTTCCGACCCTACATAATTTTCCCTGTTGCAGAATGGCAGGGGGTCGGAGGGAGGAAGGGAAGTTACTTACTGCAAGAGACATTCCTAGAAGATCTACTGTTGGCGGCAAAAGTCTTGTGTAACTGATCTATCTTCTACAGAATGGTCTTTGCAGTAAGTCATTACTCTGGAGATTCCCAAGCAGTTATATGGCAGTGTGGTGGCCAAACACGGCATTCTGCCATACATATAGTGTGGTCTTAGGACTGGTAGGTGCTGAGAACAGTATATCAGCATATAAAGAGAACTTTGTATTCTATCTATAAGTACTCCATTATAGTATTCAAGTATAGGGTTATGGCTGAAAAGACAAGCCAGACTGGCTATTTAGTTTAGTTTATTAGTCCAGGAATTAATACCTTTGAGCCAGGGCTCTTTTACAAAGGTTCCACATCACAAAGAACATTTAACAAAGCACGATACACATTACAGGTAAAACCAGACAAGAAAGTTACATCATAAATTTGCTATTAACAGTTTAAGGCAGTAACTTTTAAGCTTTCATAGAAAACAAGCTATAACAGGTTCAAGCAAGTAGACAATTCTGAGGTTAAGGAAACTTCCAGGAGAGGGTGATCATTAGGCTAAAAGGAGGCTAGAGAGGAGGGAAAGGTGGTGAGCGGAGAGTAAGTGAGAGGGACAGGAAAAGGGGGGAGTGAGTTTGGGTGGAGACAGGAAGTAGTAGAGGTACCAGAGGGTTCATTAGTCAGGAGGAAGAGGCCTCAGATGTGAGGATGGACATGAGGAGTAGTAGTCTTTATCTAGCGCAATCACAGTTGCTAGTGGTGGTGAGGTGGGCATAGAGCATGGATTTGAAAGCTTCAAGTGAGGTTGAGGATAGAGTAGGTGGACTAAGCACATTGAACCATGTCGGGCCCTGTATGCGAAAGATCTTTGTCCCTGTGCAGTCCGGCATCTCGGAACCAGGAAAGGTTGGTGTTCAGATCTGGTGGAGGGTCGGAGCCAGGATTCAGTCGGAGCAGGTTTTGAATACATAATGGAGTCAGTCCCAAGATAGATTTTTTCTGGGCATCGCCAGATGAGTTTAAGAAGATGTAAACCCGATCAGGGTATGGCATATCAGATACTGTAATGAATCAGAAGAAATTCAGCCATACAATGGAGTAATTGTTAGGTCTCAGTGGTATGCACTGGAAAAGGCAGTATATGTCAAAGCCTATTGGGTTCTGAGTTTTAAACAGTAACCCAAATAATACAATGTTATTATTTTGTAGTGGTACAATGTAGCAAGTTAGTACAGTTTTTTGCTATGTCTGTCAATTCATTAGGAAGTGTATCTATTTTGGAATAGGCTACATAAGTAGCAAACAATGATGTTGTGAAAAGAAACAATGTATCTATTTCATAATGGAATCCAGTGGCTCTTAGAGTCAGTAGTATTGTTGCAGTCAATATTGAACCCTTTTCAGGGTAAAGATATGGAATGCAACAGAGTGTTGTAGTCAGTTCCATCGTGCTTTAGTAATCTCATTTGCAAGGGGTCCCATGTATGCCCGGCGTGCAGCCTTGTTAGGTATAAACCTGAAATGTTAGTATGGTAGGCCCTTTATTTTGTGGTCGGGTGAACAGAAGTTTAAATAATGATCTGATAATTGCAACTTATGAGCCATTAGATCTCATCTTGAGATTCCAAACACGTTAATCTAAGAAAAGTCATAAGGTTTACGTACATGCACACATTTTGTTGTCCAAGTAGTGTGGATCAGAAAATGATAAGTCTTGCAGCATTTATAAGGTTTATAATATATATGTACTTCACCATTGTGTCCGGTGGCCTTTATCTATGGCCAGGTGAAGACCACATGTAGCAGTAGAAGTTTGGTAAGAATATTATGATCCATATTATAATATCAGCAGGCCCTGTTCATGGGAGGGACATGAGGGTCCAGTGCATACAGGCTGAGAGGCATCCCGATGAGATGACCATAATGGTCTGTAACAGTGATACCTCAAAATGTGGCTAGATGAATAAATCCTCATGAGAAAGGCCTCCATATACTTTTGAATCGGCCCCAGAAAAAGGTCTCCGAGGCCTAGAAGAGGAGACCGGGTGTAGTCTGAAGTTTTTAATGAAAGGAAGAGACACCCAGCCATCCTAAGGGGTGGTCATGCGGTCAACTTAGATGTGTTCCTTGTTCCTCTCTTTTTTTTTTGTGAGTAGTAGCAGGCTCTGCTCGTGAGGGACATGACGGTCCGCACACAACAGGCCGAGAGGCATCCTGATGAAGTGACCGTAATGGCCTGTAACAGTGATACCTCTATTAAATATGTATATATGAACATGATAAACATGTTACCTTCCGCCTGAGGTGTGCCTCTTAATACTGGCGAGGTTATCCGCAAGGCATAGGTGATAGTATGATGCCTTCTTAGGCAGTTCTGGGTCCCGGTAGCAGACGCCAAAGAATCTGATATGTTGATTGTAGTAAAATATGAAGTGGATGTCGATTAAATAAGCCCCTTTGAATAGTAGGGGCATGCCATATTTTGTTGATAAATAGCCTCATAGTTGTATACACTGGCGCCATCTACTGGTGGGTTTTTGTCTGTAAATGAGTGTGAAAAGCTCGCACTCCTGATAGAGGAGGCAGTCAAGAGATATCTGTCAAGGGTACACCCTGTTGATAAGAATATGTAACCATGTTAATGTTCAGTTGACGGAAAATGTCTCCCATTAATAATATATATATATATTGTAAGGCATGGTCTGTGGACGGTGGAATGTTGCCCACTGATGGTGGGATCATCCCTGTCAATGGTGTAGAAGGAATACCATGCCTGTAGATGGTGGAATGCAAGCCATCTATGATGATTAGCAGAAATCGTGTTCTGTCGACGGTGGGTCATCAGCCATCGACGATGAAAGAAGGGGAGCATGTTCCACTGATGGTAGTCTGTGTCTCAGCGATAATAGATGAAGATAATGTGCCTCATTGATTGGGGTGTTATGCCCATTGAGAGATGCTTGTTCTTATATGAAGCCAACATTGATGAAGTCTTGGAGGAGGCCTCCGCTGATGGGGAATGAACCTCCTGTCGACGTAGAAGTATGTAGGAGGCCTCGGCCGACGATGGACAAATATTCCGCTGATGAGAAATCATGAAGGAGGCCTCCGCCAATGGTAAATGAATTGTCTGTCAATGGGAATCATGCAGGAGGCCTCCGACAGGAAATGCACCTCCTGTCGACGTGAAGTATGTAGGAGGCCTCCGCCGACGGGCATGAATGGTCCGCTGATGAGAATAATGTAGGAGGCCTCGCCAGTGGTGGATAAATATTCGCCGATGAGAAATCATGAAAGAGGCCTCTGTCAATGGTGGTTGAAGTGTCCATTGATGAGAATCATGGAGGAGGCCTCCGTCATGGGAATGAACCTCCCATCGACGAGAAGTATGTAGGAGGCCTCCATCGATGGGAAATGAACCTCCCATTGATGAGAAGTATGTAAGAGGCCTCTGTTGATGGGGATTATGCATCCATCGACGGGAACATAGTGTGAGCCTCTTAGAGTGTTGCTGGAGGCCTCAGTCGACGCGGGATTATGCATCCGATGATGGGAATATAGTGTAAGCCTCTGTAGTCTGCTCTGTGATGAAGATGATATAGAAATGCCTGCCGCTGATGGGGTATTTGTCTTCTGTCGACAAAGAAAGTCTCTTTGATAATATATGTTTAGCATCTATGACTGTTGAAAGGTGGTCAGGCAGACTTATGGTGAAGGAATACCTCCATTCCGATGCTTCTTGAAAAGGCTCCGTGTTGTCAGAGCCTGTTACTAGAGCTCCCTGCATCATCCATCCTTAAAAACTCTTGTCTGAGTATAGGAATATAGTGCTGTGTATGAAGCTCAGGCACCCCAAGTTATGGGTTCAATCCATGTTGTAGACTGCTGGCAGAACAGTAAGCTACTGTCAGAGCTGAAGCCAGCGGAAAATGAACGGAGACTACCAGGGACCACCCACTTTACAGGCACAGCCAAGGAAGTGAGGCTGTGTGGTGGTCTCTGATGTGAATACTGCTAGAGGAGAACTGCTATGTTGGAGCGCCACGTGATCGGGAACTCCCAGAAGTAATGACTTACTGCAAGAGACCATTCCGTGGAAGATCTATGGTTACAGGTGAGTAAATGGAAATTACATATCTACCGTAATTCTTGATCTTCTTGGGCAGAGTCTCCACCACTCATTCACACTGATGGGGACTACACCAGAGGCACTAGGACCGCTGAGGAGCCAAACATCTCAGGAGGGCCAGCGTTGAGGTAGGACCACACATGCGCATCATGAGACAGGCTCACTCCATATAGGCTACCTCAGCATCGACCTCCAACCGCCTCCAGTACCTTTTTACTGAGGAGGTGCAATGTAACTGAACTAGTGAAACTAACCTATGTTGGACATAAGATAGTCTGAATGACCCGTATAAGGGGCGGTCCACAACAAGAGTCTCCCAGCCCAGCCATCAAGGGAGTGAAGACCAAACAGACCAGTGAGCCTGGGGATGGAGGGAGGTAGGATGAGGGTGGAGACTCCATCCAAGAAGATCAAAAATTATGGTTGGTATGTAATTTCCATATCTTCCGGGACATAAAGTCTCCACCACTCATTCATACTGATGGAAGAGTACCGAGCTAAAATAATCCCCCAAGAAGGGGGCAGGAGAGAGGGAGCTCACTCAGACAGAAGTCTGTTAAGGATTGTCCTGCCAAAAGATGGATGCTGTCTGGCATGGACATCCAAAGCGTAGTGCTTCACAAAGGTGTGCACAGAGCTCCAGGTAGCCGTGATTGTGCATATCTGTAATGGGCACATTCCGATTTTCTGCCAGAGATGCCGCTGACTGCCCTGGTAGAATGGGCATATACCCTGCCTTCCCAGCTTAACCTATGCCATGGAATAGCACTGGCGGAGACATGCTACCAGCCACGCCGAAATACATCTGATGGCAACAGGCTGACCCAGCTGGGCCATGCTGAACGAGATGAAGAGTTGCTTTGACTTGTGGATCTCTCTTGTTCTATCAGTGTAGAACCAAAAACTCTCTTAACATCCAGAGAATGTAGGGTATGCTCTCCTTCACTCTGGAAGTTCATGAAGTAGGTCGGAAGAACCAAGGGTTGGTTCAGATGGAATTCCGAGACTACTCTGGGGAGAAACTTAGGGTGAGTTCTGAGAACCACCTTGCCCTTGTTAAATACTGTATACTGGGGTGGGTGGGTGGAGGGATCTGTGACCAGCGCATGTATTTAACACCAGCGAGCAGAGGTAATGACTAGAGGCAGGTGGCCTTCCAGGTCAGGAACTTCAGCTCACATGTTGCTAGAGGGTCAAAAGGCTTATGGGTGAGCATGTCTGGCACAAGGTTAGATTCCAAGTGGCTACCGTCTTCTGAATGGTAGCCTAGTGTGAGTATATAGTTAAGGAACCTCTAACCAAGGGTAACTGAGACAGAGAAATAGAGTGTATAGGCTTGTGATAGGCTGTAATTGCGAGAGATGTACCTTCACGGTTGAGAATTGTAGCCCAGTGTTTGACAGGTCTAGCAGATACTCCAAGACTTTGTTAGGTGGGCAAGAAAGGGTCCAGGAAGGACTTTGCACACCAGATGAAGAAATGCTTCCACTTTGCCACTGTTAGTTTTCCTAGTAGCTGGCTTGTGTGCTACTACGGAATGTCTGAGACTCTATACATGAGACATCAAATCTACTACTTCCTTCAGCTTGGGAGTCATGTGGGGATGAAGGGATTTCAGGTTGGGATGGATCACTGGGCCCTAGGTCAGCAGGTCCAACTGAAGTGGTAGTTGTCTCAGTGGAGTTTCCGACAATTTGTTGATCAATGGAAACCAAATCTGACAAGGCCAGAATGGGGCGATGAGGTGTTTTTTGCTTTATTTTATTTTTAAGTAATTTTAGTGGTTTAGGCTACTTTGTTTTTAGTTTTGATTAGAATTGTTTGATAAAGTACTGCCGGAATGTGTTGAGTCCTACCTCCCGGTCGCATGCTTATTCCGCCTCGGCTCTCCGCCTTTTTCTTTCTCCCATTGCAGGTTACAACATACCAGCAAGTAGGGCACTGGGAATTGCTCGTGAAGGGAGGAGGGGACCAGGAGGCGTGAACAGTGGAGGGTGAATGAGCGGGTCATCACATTGGGGTTGGAGATCCAGGAGATGCCCTAGCTTAAATGGAACCAAGAATGTTGTTCGCCATGCTTGGTTTCCAATCCAAGGGCACTACCAATATTGGTGGGCCATGGTTCAAGGCTCTGGAGGTTCATACAACTTGGGTGGTATAAGCAAATGCCAGGGCTATTAAAAGAAGACTGCAATTACTGCAGATCTTGTAAGAACGGTGGACCTGGCTTGCATCACTGAGACCTGACTAGACGAGAACTCTAGCCCCATTTTGGAGGCTTTAACTCCAGCTGGTAGTTCGTAATTCACTGCCCGAGACTGGATTGTGAGAGGGGGGGCAGG
Source organism: Neoceratodus forsteri (assembly GCA_016271365.2). Lineage (NCBI taxonomy): Eukaryota > Metazoa > Chordata > Ceratodontiformes > Ceratodontidae > Neoceratodus > Neoceratodus forsteri. The sequence goes on from CM028132.1 coordinate 699,344,732, forward strand.
GGCAGCAGTCTGTTTTAAGTCCAAACTTAACCTTGCTGAAGTGTACAAGTAGAGGAGACTGAGTCACTTGAGTGTATCGTGGTAGCAGGTGTAGGTTGTAGGATCGCCTCATCTACCATCCACCAGAGATGAGAAGCATTTCCTTCCAGGAAGTGGCAGACTTTGTCATCAATGATGGTGTCTGAGTCACCCTGACTGATGGTTCTGGGTGACTTCAATGCCTGGGTCGATGGCAAACTCGTTGTTTGGACAACACTCCTCCAGTTAATGTCATCTCTGGCCTGACACAGGTACTTACCACTGCTACCCATAAATATGGTCACTCCCTTGACTTAATCTTCCTCCTGGGGATCGAGACCTCTGATGTGGGGTGGAACCAGTTGGATGGTCTGATCACTACACCATGGGGTTTAGTTTTAGCCCTCCTTCTTAGGCCTACCCCTGTGGAGATGGTCAGGTACCACCCTTTACGGATATTAGTTCTGAAGGCGTGGTGGTGGTGCTTGACCTACTGTCCTTCCAGTAGCAAACAGCAACCCAGAGGCCCTGTGGTAGCTTATAATACAGCTATTTCAAGCGTCCTGGATGTCGCTTGTCTTAGTCCATGTTCATCCTCTCCCTTCACTCGGTCTCCTTGGTTTGAACAGACCTTGAGGAGATGCGACTAGGATGAAGGTTAGAACATTGTTGGCGGAGATCCTCCCTTCTGGTCGACTCACCTAAATTGATAGAGCATTATCAAGTTTATCAATCTGCTATCTCCCTTAAGAAGGCAGAATTCCTGTCCAGGAGATTGCTGTTGCTCAGAATCGACTGCTCAGCTGCTTCACACTGTGAACAGACTGCGCAACCCACCTTGTCTACAAGTGCGGAAAGCATTTTCGCAAGTTGAGTGCGATGACCTTGCTCGATTCTTTGCTAATAAGGTGGCCGACATCAGGGCAGCGCCCAACCAGCACATTCTATGGGTGTTGCTTTGGACCAGCGTGAGGTTGCTGCCCTCAGTCATCCTGGAGTACCTTCGACCAACCGGAGTTCATGGATGACATGTGGATTGTCCAGGGTATGCCCTACATGCTGTAGTTTGATCCAGGACCGTCTCCTGATTTTGAGTTGTATAGATATCACGATCTGGTCCTTGCATGGATAGTCGGGTGCTCCTTGGAAACAGGTGAGTTTTCTAGCTCTGAAGGAGGCGGTAACTCCTCCTCTTGAAAAAAGTTTTGGACCCTGACCGCCATGCTAACTACAAACCGATCTCAAACCTTCCCTTTTAGGAAGATGATTGAGAAATTAGTTGCCATACAGCTGGAGAGCCATTTGACCATCCATTATATCCATGAACCCTCCAGTCCGGTTTTCAAAGAGGCACAGTACTGAGACAGCGTTGGTTCAGGTGTTCGGGATGGCTAGGATCTTCTTGATCTCTCATCAGCGCTTGATACTGTGGACCTTGGGGTACTGCTTAACCATCTGAGGTTCATCTGCAGACTATCTGGTGTAGTTCTCAGGTGGTTTAACATCGTATTCTCCGGAGAACATAGGGGTTTGGGGTTGGTCTGCCTCAGGGTTATATCTTGTGGGCGATTACCCTGACCTCTGAACAGGTGCGGAACTTGGGGTAATTTTTGATGCAGGGCTTACTCTGCATTCGCAGGTGTCTGTTGTCATCAAATCCTCTTTTACCATCTGAGGAATATCTCCAAGATTAAGCACCTTGTTCCATCTAGTGATCTTCCCATGCTGGTCCATGCCTTTGTGTCCTCGTGCTTGAACTACTGCAGCTCACTTTACCTAGGGCTACCTGGGTGGAAATCCACCGCATGCAGCTGGTGCAGAATGCTTCGCCCGGCTTTTGACAGCAACCTTGTAGTCCAGTCATATATCACCAGTGCTGCGCCGACTGCACTGGCTGCAGTGCAGTGGCGGGTCACCTTAAAGCTGGTCTTCTGACTTTCAAGCTCTACATGTCTGGGCCCAGACTACTTGAAAGAGCTCCTGGTTCCTATTGCCCTGGGCGATTGCTCCGCCCAGCACGAGGTGTTGCTAGAGATACCGAGGGTATGTTTGAAATTCAGGGGCCGGGCATTTATGTTTGCAGCCCCACCCTCTGAAATTCTCTACCCCATCAGTTAAGGGAGTGCGTGACCGTGGGGGATTTAAACAGGATTTGAAAACTTATTTATGGATGCAAGCTTTTGGTAGTTACGCTTTTATTTAATTTTATGGTTTGTTTTTCTGATGTTTTATATTATAATGACTCAGAGCTGTATGATTTATTTTAAATGTTGTGCGTGCCTTGGTATTTGAAAGGTGCCTTAAAAATAAAGCTTTATTTATTATTATTATTCTGCCCCCTGTGCCTCCAGCTTGAGCAGCACCCTCTGAACTAAGGGAAGAGGAGGAAAAGCTACAGAAAGCATCTTGTCTACTGCAGTCTGAATGCATCCTGACAGAAAGCACCAGGTTCTGGATTTCTGGAGCAGAATAGAGGCAGTTTTGCATTGAGTGGGATGCAAAAGGTCCAGGTCTGCTGTACCCTACTCTTCAAAGAGTGACTGCATGACGCTTATGCTGAGAGACCAATGTGGGAGTCTGCTTCCATTCTGCTGAGGCGATCTGCCAGATCATTCTGGACTCCAGGTAGACTGCTTGGACTGAGGGCTTCAGACTTCCAGGCACCAGTCCCACACTCTCACTGCTTCACTGCACAGAGGGTAAGAGTGTGCCCTGCCCTGTTTGTTGATGTAGTACATCATTGCTTTGTTGTCCGCCTGAAGGAGAATTGCTTTAGGACAGAGGATGTCCTTCAGGGCTTGGACAGCGATAGACAGCTCTCATTTTTGTTTGTTTGTCATGTTCATTGTTGCTATGTAGCAGATGTTTTTGCATTGTGTTTTGGTTCTGTGATAGAATCTCTATTAGTAGAAAGCAGATTATTGGGATTGTTGTTACCTTTGATGGCAAGGAGCTGAGACAGACATTTATATATTTTTGAATGTTATAGTTACTTTATAGTTACGATAACTGAAGGGTAGGAGAAGCTGGGCTTGGAGGAAGTGGGGAAATAGGTACATGTATGGGAAGCATGACAGTGGTAAGCTGCAATAGCTGTGGGCAGCAGTCTTTCTGGCTGTGATGTGGAGTAAAGGGGATGTCCTGTGTGTAAGAGCCTGGAGCTGATAAGGGCTGAAATAAGGCTGCTCAGATGGGAACTGGGGAGGACAGTGTGGGGTCAGAGGAGCAGAGCAGTGGAAGGAAAGGCAGAGGGGTGATACCCAGGACCGACAGCATCAGACAGGGATGGGAGTGGGAGGAGTACCAGGATACAGGAGTAGCTCTTCCTCAGAGGACTAGGGAGCCCAGGGTAGAGGAATGGTAAGAGGTGAGGGGAAGGGGTGGAATGTGAGAGTAGCATCAGGGTGGGAATTCTAAAGGGGTGCCTTTATTGAATAGATTTGCACCACTGTCTGGAAGGAGGGATGGGCAGCAGGAGGTGAGGTAGGAGGTCAGGTTGAGCCAGGTTGAGAGTAGGAGTACAGCAGAGGGGAAGGGAACTAATCAGGGTGGGCAGGGAAGAGGAGGCAGGCAAACGGAGTGGAGGGGGAGGGAGAGAAAAGGAAAGGAAGAGAGGAGGGAAAACTGAAAGCAGATACAGATAGTCAAAAAGAGAGAGGCAAATTGGGAGATGGAAAACAGTTAAGGGATAAATTATGATGTGGAGATAAGTTCACCAGGGTGCAGAGGAGCAGTTAGGTGGGAGGCAGCTAGCAATCAAGGGAAGAAGGAAGAAAGGAAGGACGGGGAGCACAGATGCAGAGGATGGAAGGGTGGCAATCATAGGGGACTCTACAAATAGGGGTACTCACTGGGAAGGAAAGGAGACCCAAATGCAAGCAGGAGGGTGGTTTGTATGCCAGGGATGACAGAAGGGTGGGGGCCCAAGAATAAGGGAACTAGTAAGGGAGGTTGGAGGAAAACCTAATTTAGTTATACATTTGGGACCCAAAACCTAGCTGGGGAGGAGACGGAGGTAGTGAAAGGAGGTTCAGGGAGTTAGGGAAGATCTGCAGGAGGAAGGAAGTTCACTGGTCGCCTCAGAGGTGATACCAGTACTAAGGGCCAGCACAGCTAGTAAAAAGAAGAATAGAGGATTTCAATGACTGGCTGAGGAAATGGTGCAGGGAGGAGATGTTCATCTGTACTGGGGACTGGGAGGAGACCAGGTCAAACAAAGCACTCTTTTCCACCAGACAGGCTACACCTCAGTAGGGAGGGTTTGAGGTACTTGGGGACCTTAATTTAAACTACTGGGGGGACAGTGGGTGCGCAGTCCCACAGACTTTGAAAGGAGGAGGTCAGTGACCCCCCCCCCACAGTGATGGAAGAGGTCTGGAGGGAAGAGGTGGAAGGGCAAGAAACAAAGTTAGCAAAGGGTGGAGGGAGGAGAACACCCAACAAGGGCACGTGAGGGGTGCACACAGAGGGATAAATGTGAATAGAAGAACAGAGGGAAGAGAAGGAAGGTCAGATTCTAGGTGGAGGGTGGTGTCTCTGAATGCGCCGGAGTCTTGGAAACAAGATGGAAGACCTGCAGGCATTATTAGCGGACAAGAGGGTGGATATAGCTGCAGTAACCGAGACTTGGGCAACATCACACCATGACTGGGACCTTATGATCCCTGGATATAAACTATACAGGAGGGACAGGGTAGTCTGAAGGGGAGGTGGCAGTTTATATCAGAGAGGGAATAACTTGCACGAGGGAGGAGTCAGAGGAAGGGAGGTGGAGGCATTATGGGTTCAGTTACGGTCCAATAGAGAGAGAAAGGAAGTCGGGGTGGTTTATAGACCACCCAGTCAGGATGAGGAGAGGGACAGGGAACTGAGCTCACAAATATTGGAAGCTGTGGGGAAAGGAAAGGTGGTACTTGTGGGGGACTTCAACCTGCCCAAGGTGGACTGGAGCATACCTTCCACAACATGTGCTAGGAGTCAGGTGATCCTGGAAGAACTGCAGAGTGGGTTCCTGACTCAGGGCATCACAGAATCAACAAGAGCTGAGGCAATTTTGATTTGGTGCCCACAAATAGGAGCATGTACAGGAAATAATGGCCAGGAGCCACCGGGAGGAAGTGACCATTGCACAGTGTGGTTCCAGTTGGATATGGGCAGGGAAAGCATCCTGACTAAGACCAAAATCTTGGATTTCAGGAGGGCGGACTTCAGGAAAATGGGCGTAAGTGTTATGGAGCCATCTTCAGGCATCAGAGCAGATATGGGAGTGGACCAAAGGTGGTCCATCATTAAGGAAGGAATACTGGCTGCCACAAATGAGTGCATTAGGCTGAGGGAGAAGATCACAAGGGCCAAAGCGCCAAGCTGGTTCAGTTCTGGGGTTGCCCAGGCAGTAAGGGAAAGAGGCTGGCCTACAGAAAAATTCAGGAAGACCAAGAGAGAGATGGATAGGAAAAATTACCTAAGGTTGGCTAATGAGGCAAGTAAGGAAGTCCCAAGCAAAGGCACAGAAGGAGCTGCAGATAGCTGAAGGAATTAAAGGTGGACATATCTCCAGGCCCAGACAGAGTACATCCAAGGGTACCAAAGGAACTGGCTGAGAAACTGACAGGGCCACTGGCAGACCTATTTAATAGTTCACTAGAGTAAGGAATGGTACTGCAGGACTGGGGAACAGCACATGTAGTGCCCTCCACAAAAGCGTCCCAAGGATGACCCAAGGAATTACAGACCAGTCAGTCTGACCCCCATTGTGGGCAAGCTCATGGAGACCATACTAAAGGAACACAGACGAGAGATAGAGGGGATAGAGTAAGGGAGGAGCTGCTGGCATTGAAGGTGGACAAATCTCCAGGCCCAGACAGAGTACATCCAAGGGTACTAAAGGAACTGGCTGAGGAGGTGACAGGGCCACTGGGTGGAGGATAATGGGGAAAAGCAGAGATACTAAATGAATACTTCTATTCCATCTTCACCAGGGAGAAAGACGGACCAGTGTTCTTGAAGGAAAAGAGGAGCGGGGGAACACAGATGTAGAGATAGAGGAGGATAGAGTAAGGAAGGAGCTGCTGGCATTGAAGGTGGACAAATTTCAGGCCCAGACAGAGTACATCCAAGGGTACTGGCTGAGGAGCTGACAGGGCCACTGGCAGACCTATTTAACAGTTCACTAGAGTCAGGCATGGTACTGCAGGACTGGAGAACAAGCACATGTAGTGCCCCTCCACATAAGCGTCCCAAGAAAGATCTGAAAAGCTGGGGAGGTGGTCCAGGATCTGGCAGCTTGGCTTCAATGCCAAGAAATACAAGTTATGCATATTGGAGCCAAGAATCCCAGAACAGAGTACTACCTGGATAGAGTCAGAGTATCTGCATCAGAGGAGGAGAAGGACCTGGGAGTGATAATCACTAGTGACTGGAAGTACTCACACAGTACAAGAAAGCAGCAGCAAAGGGAAACAAGATGCTGTGATGCAAACTAGGGATCAGTAGTAGGAGAGAGGCAGTTATGCCACCCTTTGTACAGGTCACTGGTGGCACAAGATCTAGTATATGGAGTTCAGTACTGGTGCCTACACCTCAAAAGGACATTAACCTGCTGGAGAAGGTCCAGAAGAGGGCTACAAAGATGATAGCAGGTCAGCAGGGTGAGGCATATGAGGAGAGGTTGAGGGCACTGAACATGTACTCCCTGGAAGACAGGAGAGAGAGGGGACACGATTGGGACTTTCAAGTACTTGAATGGGATAAATAGGGTTGATAAGGAGAATCTTTGCTGAGTGGCAATCATGACACGAGGGGCACAGTCTTAAGCTGGAGGTGGAGGTTTAGGAGGGAGATCAGGAAGCACTTCTTCACAGAGAGGGTGGTGGACACTTGGAGGTCACCCCATTGAAGGCAGTGAGCAGCTTAAGAGAGGCTAGGAGAGGATGGGAAGGTAAGGATCATGGGTAGGGAGGATGGGAGGAGTGGGGAGGGGAGGCAGGGACATTAGCTCAAGCTGTGGACCCTGCAATATGAGCAGACTTGATAGACCAAATGGGTTTCTTTTGTTGGGTTCTTCAGATGTTCAGATATCATTTCTCCTGTCCTCTGGAAGGAAGGCTCTTGCTCTGGAAGTATTCAGGAGAGCTCCTATGAAGAGGAGCTGTTGGGAGGGCTGTAGCTGCATTTTCCTACATTCAACTGAACTCCCATGGATGTGAGAAATTTGAAGCCTGTCATAGCTTCCCTCAAGGCCCCTTGTATGGATGAGCTTGCTAGAGCCAGTCCAGATACAGGAACACTTGAATGCTGAGTTTTCTGAGATGTGCTATGCAGAACTGCAAAGCATCTTGTAAAGACTCGAGGTACCAAGGACAGCCCAAAGGGCAGGACTCTGAATTGATACTGCTGACCCAGAGCCACAAATCAGAGATACTTGTGATGGCTTGGTGCGGAACATATTGGTAAGCATCCTGCATTTCCAGGAGGCCAGCCAATCATTTTGAAATCGGAGGTAGAAGCGTGCAGTGATACCATCTTGAACTTCTCCTTGTAAAGGAATTCCTTTAACTTTCATAGGTCAAGAATAGGGTGCATACCCACTTGTTTTTGGGAACTAGGAAGGAACGTAGTAGAAACCTGTATTCCTTTGATCCTGTGGAACTATTTCTACTGCCCTGTTGTTCAGAAGGCCTTGAACGTCGAAGGAAGGAGGTTTAACTAAGTGACAGCTGGGCTGTCATTTGAGTGAATGATCCAGTGAGGTTTCTGATAAATTTAGAGAGTAACTGAGAATTATTCTCAGAACCCATTTGTCCAATGTGACTGACTTCCACTGGTTGTAAAACTGAATCAGATGTCCTCCGACTGCTGAAGAAAAGTCCCCTGGACAGCTGAGGTGGGACTTGGCTGGAATCTCAGAGGGTGGCACTAAGCATCTTTGGACCCTGTACCTTCTGCTGCATTTTATTTTGCAGCTGTGGGGCTTGATTCTTGTTGAAACCCTCTGCCTTTGCCATGAAAGGACTGGCAGTTATGAAACTGTTGACAGTTCCCGCCCATTGAGGGGCAGCAGGGGCTGGCCTGGCAATCTTAATGGCAGTCCCACTTTCTGTGTGGCCTCTAGTGCCTGCTCCACTTTGGGCCAAACAGATAAACTCTGTCAAATGGTAAATTCATGACTCTTTGATGAGCATCATTTGTAAACCCTGAGGTCCATGAGAGCAGCATCTGACCGAAGAGCTTCGACTAAGGTTTTAAGCATATGCCAGAAGGTATACCATATTGTGAGAAGTAGCCCTGGTAGCTAGCAAATACGCATTCCTACAGCAGGGGCGAAGACCTCGCTTCCCTAAAGTGTTGATCCTATGGGATTCTTTATTTACCAGATGGGCTGGAGATTCCTGATGGAGTACAGCTTTATCATTTTCTGCCAAGACCACAGTGGCATCCGCAAAGGCTTGGGAGGTCAGGATTGTTCGATCCTTAGGGAAGCATATTTCCTATCTATGGAATAAGCACTGGATTATCTCACACCATCTGTGACAGAGTCTCAAAAGAGGGCTGTACCGAGGAGTCAATTACAGGGATTTCCAGAACATCCAGATATTGAAGATGCAATAGCTTCCCTCGATCCACCTCCGACCTCTGGAGACAGGGTGGAATTCATGTTCTTCAGTAAAGATTTAAAGGACAGGTCCTTGACCAAAGGCTCTGCTGAGGTAGAGGGCTTACTTTCCACTCCAAAGGAAGAATCCTCATCAAGTCGTCTCCTAATCGTAGATCAGGATCAGGCTCAGTATTATCTTCTACTAGCCCAGGAAGCATAGTATATAAAGGAAAGGGAGGAAAGAGCGCAGGAGGGTTGTGCCTCGGGTGGAGTAGGGAAACCCTGCACCAAGGTGGTGCCGGAACAGCACTGGATGGTGCGTGGATGGTGTGTAACATGGCACTGACCTCATGTGCCACCAGGCGAGTGCTGGCAAAATTGATAGTCAAGGCAGCACCGCGGGCCGGGCACTGCACGGGCACTTGTGGACCCCAACCCAAACTCTGGGGTTCCCAAGGATGAAGATTTGAAAAGTTGAGAAGGAGGAGGTGGTACCTGTGCTGCTCCTGTGCCGCAGCCAAGTGAGAGAGAAAGCACAAGAGTGCGGCATTGATGGCGCCAAGAAGGTGTCATGCTAAGGTTGACCCAACTGCCCTGCCCATGGGTTCAAAGCCCCTAGGCCCAAGACCCTGGGACCGATCCCACCTGCTTGGGAAGTTAGGAGAACTGCCGAACCCAGTGCTCCATAAGAGTGGCCCAATGATGAAACTGCTCACCAGAGGACTCCCCAGGGGCAGGAGGGACTAAGGAGTCAAGATGCCAGTGACCAGGGACAGAGGCAGAGGTGACCTCAACGGTGTTGAAGTTAACCTCCTGTCTCCTGCAATCGACGATCAATATGCAGCCCCTACCAGAGGGCTACCTTGAGTGATACCTGCTTCTTCCTTCAATCGATGGAACCAAGAACAACTCAAGGCCAAGCGTGCTGGATTCCCAACGAAGATCAGGAATGGGCCTGCTTCTTTTCTGCTTTTGCAGGACCGCCTCTTCCTCCCAAGCACTGGATTGCCCATAGTCAAGACCCTCCCTCCATAGAGGGTGGCGGACTGGACCCAGTCCTGCTGGAAATACAGCTTTCATGTTAAGTCTCCCTACCGTCACTGGCCTCATTCATGGTCAACTCCATCAAAGGCGGGCTGAAGAAGACTTCTCTGTTCTTTCTTGATGAAAAGAAAACTTTTTTTCTTATCTGTTTTGTACTCCCCTGCTGCCCCAGCATACGATACCTTAGCCCAGTCTACACGGACCACGGCTTCCACCTTCACAACGGCTCATAACGATCTCTGATACTCTGTCTTGTCCCCCAGGGTGGTGTTGCGACCTGACTTCCCAGTGCCGCATACACAATGAGATAGGTTGGAAGGCTGGCCTGAGGCTATTTGAAGCCATGGCAGGCTTCATCAAGGGCGGCCAGCAGCTGCTCTTTCTCCTGGTTTTCTGGGGTGGATGCAATGGACGCTCTGGCGTCCGCCCACCCCGAGGATTCTTGGTACTAGTTGCTGCACCACCAGCTCTCACCAGGGGTCAGTCGAGTACAGGAGACACTCCCACCCTCCCTCCAGAGAACAGCAGTCCTCGGATGCTCCATCTTTCTCCCTGGCTGGCCCTCCAGCATCCCAGGTCCTGCACCGCATGCGGAAATCCAACCATTGTGCCAATGGACTGGTACTTTTTTTTTAAATAATAAACGAAGAATATACTAAAACTAAATCAAAACTGAACTACTAAGCTGCTATCATATAGCCATGAAGATTTGACTCCCGGCAAGGCGTCGAGCGTCACTGAAGCACACTCGGCGGGGAAAAAGGAACTGAGGCGGTTGGAGGGTCAATGCCAAGGTAGCCTATATGGCACAAGAACCTGTCTCAGGCACCACGCATGCATGGTCCCACCTTGGCACTGCCCTCCTAAAGATTTCTGTTTCCTGGTCAGTCCTAGTTCCTTCGGCATAGTCCCCATTAATGTGAATGAGTGGTGGAGACTTTATGTCCAGGAAGATCCCTCATTTCTAGGGATGTGGACAAAGTGCACTTATCTACACTACTGGCAGACTCCTAGCAGTTCTCCTAGAGTAGGTGGTGCAAGACTACACCCTTACTTGGCAAGCAAAGACTGGAGAACCGAGGTCCCAAATGTAGCATCCTGGGCGTGACTCAAGGTCGATGCTGTAATGAGAGATGAAGGTGTGTGCTGACTTCCAGGTAGCAGCCCTGCAGATCTTTGGACAGGGATGTCTATGGAAGCAGCCACTGAGGCAGTGGTATGTCTGGTGGAATGAGACCTTAGCCCTATGGAAGGCTCTACCAGCCAAGCTAATAGCAGAAGTTGATGCAGGATATTATCCACCTGCCAATCATACGCTAGCTGACGGTCTGTCAGGTGCGACTCAGCATATGTCACAAAGAACCTCTCCTGAACTCCAGCCATCTGCTCCTTGTAGTAAGCAAGCGCTGCCTCAGGTTGAACGAGTGGAGCCTGTGCTCAGCTCCGAGGTTGGATTACTGCAGTACACCTGATTAAGGTGGAACTCGAAAGAACCTTCAGGAGATACTCGGTGAGGGCAGAGGGCTACCTTGTTCCTGTGGAACACCGAGTATGGAGACTCCACCGACCGCCTGGAGCTCACTGATCCTTCTGGTGGAGGTAACAGCCACCAAGAAAGTGGTCTTCCACAACAGGTGTGACATCTCACACCTGTGCATCAGCTGGAAAATGGCTTGCCCATGTGCATTGCCAACATCATCAACAAGTCCTAAGGTGGTACTGGTTCATGTAATGGCAGAGACAGGTCCAGGCCCTGAAAAGCACCTTACCACCTTTCCTATGCCACTGTTGGCATACCAGCCGTGCTCTTGTATGCAGAGATGGCTACCAGGTGCACCCTGAAGGTCATCAACCACAGTCATGACTGGGAGAGGTAGTACAAAATGTTAGCCAAAGGGCTGGCCAGGGGGTCAATCTCCTTGTCGTGGCATCATATGGAAAACCTCTTCCTTTTATAGACATAGCACTGGTGGGTTGACTCTTTTAGAAGCTCCACAGCATGTAGCACATCTTACAAGAGACCCAATGCCTGGAACTCTAGCCGCTTAGGAACCAGGCTGCGAGGTGCAGGGATTGAAGATCCAGGTGAAGGACTTTCCCTTGTGACAGGAGAGTAGATCCGGTGCAGAGGCAATCACCATGGAGTCCTGCTTCTGAGGCTGAGGAGATCTGGGTACCAATACTGGCAGGGTCAGTCCAGGGCTACCAGGATCATCTGTGCTTTGTACCTCCCACCTTGAACACCACCTTGTGGATCAGGGGAAGGGAGGGAAGGCGTAGGAGGCCTGAGGTCCAGTGCCTCCAAAGGCATCCCTCATCAGTGTCCTGCATCACTGGGGATTCGCACCGAACAGACTCAGCTTTATGCTCTCCCAGGAGGCAAACAAATCAACCAAAGGAGTGCCCCACAGGGAGAAAGGACAGTTACATAAGAACTTACGTAATAGATCTTTGAGGGAGGCTCTTGCAGTAGGTAATAACCATTAGGACTGAGCCGCGCAGGACCACACAGAAAACTTTGCTAGCAGTGTATAGCGGGACTGCCTCGATGTCACGTGACTGGCATAGGCCAGACACCATATATGGCGGTCCCCACGCCCGCCTCCACTTCTCCCACTGGAGACCTGAAAGGTGCAACAGGAAAATGGAGTTGGTTCCTGGAGCCAATAGAAAGGCTGAAAAGAACGGCAGCAGGGGAAAGGAGGGAGGGAAAGTTACTCATCAGGATTTCTCTCGAAGATAGCACAGTTACGTAAGAACTCACCGTAACAGTAGATCTTCGAGAACAGCTCTTGCAGCAGGTTACACCATTAGGACTGAAGCCGGCAGGCCAGACCCCACGGAATAATCTCTTAGCTAGCTATCTTCAGCAGGGACCGCCCCGAATGTCGGTCCCACCTCTGACGCCAGGCTTAGTACATAAGGGGGCGGTCCCGCCCAGATTCCTCAGTTCTCCCCGCCGGAGACTTCCGGTTGCAGGCTGACATCAAAATGGGAGACCAAGGATCCACCGTCAGAAGAAAACAGGAAAATTCCTGTTAACAAAGACTTAAGCCATGCCTCCTCCAAGGGGAAGGTGGGCGGGAAGAGCTGCTGCAAGAGCTGTTCTCGAAGATCTACTGTTACGGTAAGTTCTTACGTAACTGTACTATCTTACTGAGACACAGCTCTTGCAGCAGGTTACACCATTAGACTGATTCCTGCCAAGCAACAGTGCTTGCAAACACTCTGGGAGGAGGAAATAAGAAAGAACGCTTCAGGTCCTGAATCTAGGACAGGAGACCCTAGCACTGCCAGGCGAAGCCTGCTCTTCGCCGTGAAGCGTGTCCAGGCTATAATGCCTGATAAAGGTATGAACAGAGCTCCAAGTGGCTGCAGCACAAATGGCAGAAGTGGAGACGCTCAAGTGCTGCAAAAGATGTGGCCACGCCTCTAGTGGAATGGACCCCAGACTGCTCCTGGTAGGGGCTGTCTGATATCATAACAGTAGAGATGCACTGGACAAGCCAGTGAGACAGGGACTGTTTGGATACTGGTTGGCCCTTCATCCTTCGGTAAAGGAGACAAAAGCTGCTCAGGCGCGGTTGCTTAGTTCTGCTCAGGTAGTACCCAGCCGCGTGAACATCCAGGGTGTGAAGCAGCGCCTCCTTTGGTAGCTGAATTAGGAAAGTAGACCGCAGGTCAATATCCTGGTTGAGAGGAGTGGAAACCACCTTAGGCAAGAATTTAGGATTCGTCTCAGGGATACTCTGTCCCGGTGGAAAATTAAATAGGGCTCTTGCACACGAGAGCCTGAAGCTCAGAAACTCTTCTCACTGATGTAACAGCAACCAAAAATAATGTTTTCCACGACAGAAAACGAGCTTGCAATCCGTGGCAGGTTCAAAGGGGGAGCGGAGTTGCTCCAGGACAAAGAGCAAGTCCCAAGGAGGCACTTTGGTCCTTAATGGGTGGCCTAAGGTGTAACACCCCTTAAGAATTCTCGACAGGCATCTAACTGTGCCACTGTGCGCTGTCACATCGGGAGGTGATAAGCTGAAATGGCACAGAGGTGCACTTTAATCGAGGAGTGAAGAGACCCAAACGGAAAAGGGAGAACAGGTACTCCAGCACCGCTTCACCGACAACCTAAAGGGGAAAGGCCGCGTTTAGTGCACTCAAAGACAGAAACGGCGCCATTTCATGGCATATGTCGATGCGTTATCGGGCTTCTGGCTGCAGAAAGAACTTCTGCAACCTCTTCGAGAGCCCCGTGACTTAAGATGGCTATGCGTCTCTAGGAGCCATGCGTGCAGGTTCAGTGAGCGTAAGTCCGGTGACCAGTGAACCCTTCTCCTGAGACAAGAGGTGGAGCTGAATGGCAACGGGAGCGGAGGTTCCGGACAGCTGAATTAGCAAAGGGAACCAGATCTGCCTGGGCCAGAATGGGGCCACTAAGATCATAGTCGCCTGCTCCCTGCACAGTTTGAGAAGAACTCTCGCATCAACGGGAAGGAGGGAAAGCGTAGAGGAATCTGTCCGTCCAGGAGAGGGACAACGTGTCTCGCCAGAAAACACCAGGCCCTGGATCTAGCGAGCAAAATTGGGCAGTTTTACGTTGTATGGGGAAGCGAACAAGTCCAATTCTGGAGTTCCCCATCGAAGAAACAGATCCTCTGCTACCTCCTGAAGAAGTTCCCACTCATGGACTCTGGCCTGGGAATGACTCAGGCCATCTGAGATTGTGTTGTCCACCCCGGAACATGAACTGTGATCAGGTTCAGGCTGTCAGATTACCCAATCCCACACCCTCATGGCTTCCCTGCAAAGGGGTAAGAGGTGCACCTCCTGTTTGTTGAGGTAATACATCACCGCCGTGTTGTCTGTCTGAAGCAGGAGAGTACTCGCGGATTTCTGACTGAAAGGTCTGCAGGGCATAAAGGACCGCCTCTCATCTCTAGGACGTTGATATGGAGGTGGGCTCCAGAGGGGTCCACGCATTCTGGAACTTCACCCCATCCAGGTGTGCTCCCCACCCTAGGCCTGAGGCGCCTGTGGTGAGTAGATTACCTCCGGGATGGCGCTATGAATGGGATGCCCATAGACAGTGTCCCTGGGTCTAGCCACCACTGCCAATCTCGAATCGCGGTATTCGTGATTCTGACCGGATGCTGCATGTGTCTTGCCTTTGGTCCCATTGCACCTTGAGCATCCACTGAGTTACCCGCATGTGGAGCCTTGCGAAGGGACAGTAGGAATGGCCGCAGCCAGTGTCCGAGCAAACGAAGGACCGACCTGGCTGGGGCGGTCTTGTTCGACGTAAGCTCCTGATGAGGGATCTGATGCTCCGCTCTGTCGCCTGGAAGAAATGCTCTTCCCGAACGGTGTCCAGTACTGCGCCTATGAACTGCAGTTTCTGCGACGGTACCAGAAGAGACTTCGTGGTTGATTAGGATACCCAGAGATCGAAACAGGTCCTGAGTGCTCTGGATCGCCTATAACAACGCCTCTGGAGGCGGCCATGAGAAGCCAATCGTCCAGGTACGGGAACACATAATGGCCCTGTCTCCTTAGAGACGCTGCCATGACTGCCATGCATTTGGTAAAGACCCTGGTGCCGGCGACAGCCCAATGGAAGGGCTCGGAACTGAAGATGATGGCTGAGAAACTCAAGCGCAGGAACCTCTTGTGCGCTTGAGCTATAGGGATGTGCAGGTAAGCATCCTGCATATTAGAGACGCTAAAAGCGCCTTGCTTCAGCATGGGAATAAGACCCGAAGAGTTACCATGCGGATCTTTTGTAGGCGATCGACAAATTGAGGTCGCTGAGGTCCAGAATCGGACGGAGGTCCCTGTTTTCTTTGGAACCAGGAAGACGGGAATAGTATCCGTGTCCTCTATGGTTCTCTGGGACGCATTTATCGCTTCCTTTTGCAAGAGCGTGAGCACCTCTTGCCTGATCAATGACTTGTGCTGACCCGGGTACCGGGAGAGCAACGGAGGCCTCAAGGGTGGCTTTTCCGCGAATTCTATAAAATGGCCTCTTCCGACCAACTGTAGAACTCACCTGTCGGTGGTTATAGTCTGCCATCCCGGCAGGAAATTGAGTGCGACTCTCGACCATGACGTCCCGTTGATCCTGAGGGCGGGGCTGGGAAGGAGTCAGGCTGTGGCGGCTGAGGGTCTCGCTGGCTGGATCGGCTTAGGAGCGCTGGCTCACCTGCAGGTTGTTTTCCTGGGCTCTGTGAAACCGGAGCCTATTGTTGTGGAACGGGCAGGACTGTTGTCTCTGGCGTCCGTCACTAAATCGGCTTTGGTTCCTACGAAGGAACTAAGCTTGGGTCGGTACATGGCCTGAACCGACCTCACCGCCTTCCTGGCCTTTTGGAGTTTGGTAATTATCTTTCTGAGGCTTTACCAAACAAAACTTCTCCTCGAATGGGGCGTCCATGATGTTTTCTGGACATCCGGGTAAAGCTGGAACACGGAGCCAAGAGTGCCTCTGGAGGCATCGCCTGAAGCTGCTGCTTGGGCCGAGGAGTCCAGCGAGTCATACGGCTCGTAGCACCTGGGTTCCCACGTCCGAACCCGTATGGAGGAGCTGTAACATCTCCTCCTGCTCACCTTCCGGCAATTTCTCAGCCGCATCCAGACTCCTGCTCCCACAGGGCATTTTGGAACTGCACCATGTGGGTCAAATAATTCAGGGATCTGATGGCGCAGGTAGCGGAAGCATACGCAGCGCTTACCCATGGAGTCCAACTGCTTGGACTCTGGGTCCGTGGCAGGGTGCTCAGATGTTGCGGTCTCTGGGACCGGTCATGAGAGGCTGTTATGACCAGAGAGTCGGCCTGAGGATGCTGGGTCTAGTACTGGTCTTCTCTTGGAGCCTTGTACAAGCGGTCAGCTTTCTGGCATCGCCGGGAGCGAGGTGGACGCTCCACACTGCCTTGGTGGACGCCCACAAAAGTGTCTACCAAGGTGGCACCACCACAGGCTTGGGGTCCTTCTGCCGAAGATACTTTGCAGGCGAGCCTTCGGTCTAACTCTTCCGGATCCCATCCCATGTTCTCCTGGATGTGTCTCATGATATCCGAGAACGAAGGTCATCCGGAGGAGACTTTGGCAGCTCACGGGTCCGGAGAAGGGATGGAGAGGGAGATGGGGATCTGGATGTAGAAAACTCTGATCCCTTGTCCTCCGTCAAGGCGAACGGGCGGCTCTTCTGGGTTTCTTGGGACTGGGTGACCTAGAAGAGGATCTGGACGGAGGTCTCCTTTATCGAGTCTCCCTTGAGGGGTCCTGGGCCCGGGAGGAGGTAACCGCCTGCAGACCCAGACAGGACGGGCGAGGAACCGGAGGAGCAACCGTGTAGGAGGAGGAGGAGGAAGCGGAGGTGGAGTGGGGACCATGTCCTTTGATGGTATCCCACCAGTAAGTGAAAAGCTCCTTCACCTCTGTAAGGAAAGGCCCGACGATGGTCCGGTGCCGGTGGACGGTTATCGGGCCCGCGCCGGCTCCACAGGGGCTCGGGTTGCGGCGAGGGTTCCCTGAGTCTCAACAGGACCGGGTCGCCTGCCTGGTCCTCGGGCTGGGTTAACTCCTCCTCAGTGATGGTCTCCTGACCTACGCCGGACGGAGGTGTCGGGGTCCTCTTCTCGATTGAGCGGCACCGTCCCCTACCGCGTCCGGTGAAGAGTAGGCCTGGCCGGCGATGGCCTTCTGAAGACGACGGCTCTGGGGACTCAGGAGTGCAGAGGCCGACGCCGGACTTAACCGCGCGGGTCCTGCGGCCTCTTGAGTGAGGTGAGCTTTTGGTTTTCCGAGGAGGCAAGGAAGCAGACCTGACGCCGGGTTCTGGATGGCGGAACCCGACTTGTGGTGATGGTGGCGATCCCCGACTTAGCCAGGGCCTTGGAAGACGAGGGAAGGCCTGGGAGTCTTGGCCTGAGAAGAGGAAGAAGATTTTCTCACCGCAGCGGGGAGGCTGAGAGCTGGCCTGGGAAGGAGAGTGGTCGGACCTGGAGCCAGAGCTGCGCGAGTCAGAGGCCCTAGAAGGGGACCTGGAAGGCCCTCTCTCTCTGTGCTTCAGCATGCTTGAGGCCTTCTGCAATGAATCCCCTTGGAAGCCATGGACTTGAGTTGCTCCTCTAACAGGAACGCCTGTAGGGCCTTCTGGCGACGGATCCGGTTCTGCTGTTGAACCCCGGCAAAAAGAGCAGGACCGGTGTCGTGGCTCGGGCCTAGGCACCGACACAGGCCGACGCGGATCCTTAATGGATCTGCTTCCACAGGCGCACCGAGGAGTGACCAGAGGTCGGGAGGACATCAGAGAGAAAACTGAACTCGAGAACAAATTTCCGTGGGAAAGCACTTTACCACGCTGCCGCACGCTAGAAACCAAACCGAAGGGTCGAGACATGCAAGTCGACGAAGGGAAAGAACTGGAATCTGTGGACTGCCCCTTACGCATTAATGCCTGACGCTGGAGGCGGGACCGACAGGCAAGCGGTCCCCGCTGAAGATAGCTAGCTAGAATTTTTCCGTGGGGTCCTGATGCTCTCGGCTTCAGTCCTAATGGTGTAACCTGCTGCAAGAGCTGTGTCTCAAGTAAGATCTACTATTACAGTAAGTTCTTACATAACTGTATTATCTTATTTGAGAGGGCTCTTGCAGTAGGTAATAACCATTAGGGCTGAGTCCCAAGCAGTGTAATTCAGACAATACTGAACATGGAAGGCAGAAAAGGTCTGCAGGAGGCACAAGATTAAAACAGGTGGCCCTGAAGGATGGCTAGTCCAACGCCTGCCCTGTGCTGAGAGGTAATTTCCAGATTGTAATGTTTAGTGAAGGTGTGGAAAGAGCTCCAAGTGGCTGCCGACAAATGTCTATGGCAGAAACAATTCTGAAATGAGCAGCAGATGCAGCCATGCCTGTGGTTGAGTACTTTAACTTCCCTGGAAGTGGCTTGTTATACTAAACTAAATCAAAACTGAACTAATAAGCTGCTTATCATAAAATGCAGTTTGCCAGCTATTTGGACAAATATTGCTTTGAAACTGCAGCGCTCTCTTTTGGGCTAAAGGAAACAAAAGCTGATCCGTCTTTCGGACTGACTTCCCTGCTTGTATAGTAATGCAAAATTCTGTGCAAGTCTAAGGTGTGCAGAAGTTCCTCCTCTTTATTAGAATATTCAGGGTAATACACTGGTAACTGTATAGTCTGATTTAAAGTAAACTCAGAAACTACCTTTGGTAGAAACTTAGGATTTTTACGCAAAGCCACCCAGTCTCTGTGAAAATCAAATAGGCTCCTTGCACTTAAGAGCCTGAAGCTTGGAAATCCCAAGTAGAAGTAGTGGCAACTAAAAGAGTGCTTTCCATGACAGATGGTGAGGGTGCTCACGGCCCGGTTCTAAGGGAGGCAGAGTGAGCTTCGAGAACAAAGTTCCAGATCCCACAGGGGAACTGGGTTCCGCACTGGGGGTTCAAATGGAAGATCCCTTCAGAAAGGTTTGGGAGACCTCCAACTGTGCGAGAGTTTTGCCGTCCACTGGGGTTTGGTAGGCAGAAATGGCAGGCAAGTGGACCTTCAGTGAAGAATAGCTG
This sequence comes from Neoceratodus forsteri, assembly GCA_016271365.2. NCBI lineage: Eukaryota > Metazoa > Chordata > Ceratodontiformes > Ceratodontidae > Neoceratodus > Neoceratodus forsteri. The sequence goes on from CM028132.1 coordinate 699,363,974, forward strand.
AGCCCAAGGTTTGAAAGGTGTAGCATGTACTTCATGACCTGCAGAACAGGGCAAGAGAATGGGTCCCAACCCTTAGGGGTTGCCAAATGGAAAACTGCTTCCACTTCACTGCGTAAGTAGTTCTTGTGGATGGCTTTCTGGCCTCCACAAGGACTTGAGCAACCTGGAAGAAACACCAAAACGTGAGGCAGCTATGTCAGAAGGTGCCATGCATGAAGGTGAAGTGACTAGAGTCCTGGATGAACCAGCCTGCCCTGCTTCAAGGCCAGAAGGTCTTGGCAGAGGGTAGAGGAACCAGAGGCTCCACCGCTAACTGCTGGAGCAGAAGGAACCAAATTTGGCGAGGTTAATAAGAGGCGATCAGAATCATGTGAGCCTCTTCCACCTGTAACTTCAGGAGTACCTCTCTGGGAGTGGGAAGAGAGGGGAGGAAGTGTACAAGAACCTCCCTGTCCAGCAAAGAGACAGTGAGTCTCACCAGAAAGCACCAGGCCCAGGAACAAGCAAGCAGAAACTGTGTAGTTCTGTACTGTATGGGGAGATAAACAGATCCAGGACTGGGCTACCCCAGAGGTCGAAGATGTCTGGCCACTGAATGACCCAGTTCCCACTCATGGGCCCTTGCTTGGGTGTGACTGAGACTATCCGCTAGGATGTTCTGAATGACCGGGACATGCACTGCCATGAGCTGGAGGCAGTGTGGGACAGCCAGTTCCATACCTGCGCATTGCTTCCCTGCACAGGGGATATGAGCGTGCCTCCTTGTTTGTTGAGATACCATACCACACACATGTTTTCCGACTGGACACGAGAGTGCCTGGGAGGAGATGGGACTGGAATTCCTGAAGGAATACAACATTGCCCTCATCTCTAGCACGCTGATGTAGAGAGCGCCCCTCCGAGACCAAGATCCCTGAGTTCTGCAGTCTCCCAGATGGGCTCCCCAGCCCTGACTTGAGGCATTCGTGGTCAGGGTCTGGATAGGAGTGGAGGGCTGGAGTGGAACACCTTGACAGAGGTAGCTGAGGTCCTGCCACCAGAGGACATCTTGCTGCATGGGACTGGATAACAGAACCCTGCTGTCCAGGTTGTCCGATCTCTGATCCCACTGAACATGGAGAGTCCATTGCGTGACCCGCATGTGGAGCCTGGCTAATGGAACAGTGGGGATGGCCACTGCCATAAGGCCCAGAAGACATAAACGGCCCTGGCCATTACTCAACAGTTGGAGGCCACATGTCTGGCCTGCTGCTGCAGCATTTCCACCCTGTCCAAAGGGAGGAAAGTCTGACCCTGGGTCATATCCAACAGCGCCCAATAAATTGGAGGAGCTGAGAAGAGATAAGGTGAGACTTGGGATAGTTCACCATAATACCCAACTGATGGAACAATTCCAGGGTAGCCGACAGGAGACTACCGTGCTGTCCCGTAACAGGGCAGAATGAAGCCAGTCGTCGGGTATGGGAACACATAATGAAACCTGACACATGAAGCCATGCCACTACCCGCTAGACACATGGTAAAAACCCAGGGTGCGAGGACAGGCCAAAGGGAAGAGCCTTGAACTGGAAGTGCTCCTCCGGGAAGGCAAACCTGAGGAAGTGGCAGTGGGCAGGGAAGACTGGGATATGCAGGTAGGCATCCTGCATGTCCAGGTGCAAAACATTGTTGCTGGTGAAGAAGTGGCAACAGACCTGAGAGAAAGTCAACATGTGAAATCTCTTGCACTCTATGTGCAGATTGAGGCATGCGATCGCCCAATATTGGTCAAGGTCTCCGCCTTTCTGGGGACCAGGAAGAAGTGAGAGTAATATCCCTTCCGACCTGGTCCTAAGGAACGGGCTCTAAGGCAGATTTTCTCAGCAGAGTCTCGATTTCCTCTCAGATGAGTGGAATGTGACCCTTAGGGTAATGAGAGCGACTGGAGGGTTTTCTGGAGGTCCTTCTGAAATTCTAGTGTGTGACCTTAAGCTATGAGCTGAAGAACCCACAAGTCTGCCATGATCGCCTTCCACCCGCCAGGTGGCTGGCAAATCTGCCCTACCAGCTCCTCCAGACCCGGTGGAGGATGGGAGGTAAGCCATGAGTCAGGAGGTGGTGGGAGGTTGGGGTGCATCCCCAGAAGCTTTCTGAGACTTGGCTGGAGGGTAGAGGCTGAGGAAGTAGCCCGACATTTGGTCTGATGTCTGGTAGGCTGCTGCATGTTTTGCCACTTTTGTTGGTGACAAAGGGCTGCTTAGTATTAGACTGGTACAGAGATTGCACTGAGCATAAAGCTTGCCACTCTTTGCAATTCAGTTGGACTATCTATCCCCAAAGGATGGAGCCTTGGAAAGGGGCATACAGGACAGAGGTCTGAACATCCTGTGCAAATCCTGAGACCCAGAATCAGGAGTATCTGTGTAGGCAAACTGCTGTAGCAGTGCTCTGAGCTGAAGCATCGACAGTGTCATAGGCGGCTCACAGGCGTGGTAGCAGGTAATTTCTGGCGTTTCTGTCTGTCTGTCTGATTTCATTCCTGGCTTCAGAAGTAGGCAAGCCTCAAATTTAAACATGAGCTGCCCAAGCGCAGTCTTCTGATAAACAATCACATGGCTCAGACAGTTCAGAGCTCTTATAGTCAGAGTAGAGGATGAGTAGAACTTACGTCCGAACTGATGCAGCTGCCTTGACTCCTTATCAGGAGATGAGGTACTCATATGTTTGGGCATAGTGGTGCAGTGCGTGCATCGTTGTTATTACCAAGTGCCTGGGGTGGGTACTAAGGTGGTCCTTGCCCTCGGGCATGGTATAATCTGTCCGCCTTTTGGAAATGGCAGGGATCAACGATGTCTGCTGCCAGACAGTGGTGGCCAAGTCTTCGTGAGAGCCCCATCCGAGAGGATAAGAGGGAGACAGCTCAGGAAGGTTGAGGTGCTCTGCCAATCTCTTACACTGAGGATCCTGGTCCTCAGTCTTCCATCCATTTGCCTCCTGGATATTCTTGAGGAAGTCGATGAAGGAAGGTTCTCTGGGGAGACTTGGGGGGTCTCCCTTGAGGCTTGGGATCCTCGGAGGACTATCATACCCTGAGGCAGAGGAAGAGTCAGACTCGAGGTCCGACGAAGGGACTCCCATCTGGGGACAAAGCCTGGGAAGGGAACCTCCTTGCAAGGTTCAGCCAACCTGCTGCTGTGGCCCTCCACAGAGAAGGCACCCAGCGTGCAACCTGACATGGAGGGTGCGTCTCCACCGGCAATGGAGACTGTAGAGTGGAATAGGACGGACCGGCGTGGACACCACCACAGGTTGGCGGTGGTCCAGCTCCGTTACCAGCTGAGACTTGGTTTTAGCCCACCAAGAGTCGAAAAAGGCCTCAAAATTTACCTGCAGCGGCGGAGGTGGCTGGTATAGCTGAGTGTGGCCTGGCATTGGATAGCGTGGCGCCGGGTATTTTTGGCATTGGGTAGCCAGATTTAGGAAAATCTGGCGTTGGATAACTGGGTGTCAGATAACCCAGCACTGGATACCTAGGCGTGGGGTACCCAGGTGTTGGATACCCGGGACTGGGTGCTGTGGTGCGGATAACCCGGCATGGGGTAGCCTGACATAGGCCCCGACAGTGGTGCCGAAGGACCTGACGATGGCCTGGAAGAAATATTGGAAGGTCCCAGTAGGGTCGGGTCAGGCTATGGGCCTACTGGAGGAAGACCAACATTGGTCCTGAAGGACTGGAGGGACCCACGGAGTCTGGGAAGGAGCAGAAGGTCTAGAAGGAGGGTTTACAGATGTGGGCGTTGGAGTCCCAGAAGGGAGGTCTGGAGCTGGTATGTTTGAAGGACCAGCAGGCGGCTGCTCCTTCTCCTCTGGAGGTACCACCAGAGGTGGCGTGGGAGGGACCTGGGAGAGGATTCCTCCTGAGGCTGCACTGCGGGCGCTGGTCTGAAGACAGACATCAGACCTGTTATGGGGTCTGATGGGCGCCATGGCTGGGCGTTCGTCGGGAAGGACTGACACCCGACATCAGTCAGGTTGTGTGTGTTCACCGGAAGACTCGATGCCCGACTTCTCAGCCGAACCACTCAGGGTTAGACCTGGGAGTTTTGAGGGCCCAAGGTGGTAGGAGCCTACAAATCCTCGAGGTGCCTGCCTGAACCATAAACAGCTCAGGTGGGGGGCTTCAGTCTGCTCTGTAGCAGGAACAGACTTAGCCGAAGGGGCGCCTTACTGGAGGAAGGCCACTCATCAGTCGCAGTCTCCGGAGGGAACCACGGGGCTTGGAAGGAGACTGAATCCAGTCACGGTGTCTCTCCTTGTCCTTCTGCTTGTGGGAGTCAGAAGAACCTCTAGGAGATGTGGAAGCACTTCGCATCTGCTGCAGCTCTTTCTCCATGGAAGCAAGTTTGATTTAAAAGTGAGCTTCTAGGCCTGCTGCCTGCACTTGTGTGTGGCCTGGTTAAATTTCTAGCAGGCCACACAGGCCTTAGTGTCGTGAGTGGGACCCAAGCACAGGAGGCAGGAAGTGTTGGTGTCCTCTGAAGTGCGTTGCTGTCGAGGCAACTTGTTGTGATGCTGATTCGGTGGAGTTGGAGAAGACATGCTATTTGATGACTAATTTTACTATTCTGAGAAAAACAAAGAAAAATTCAAAGGATGTACTTATAGAAAGTGGCGGTCAAACTGTAGCAGCATTCCACGAGGTCTGACATGCAGATTGATGGCAGGAAGAACTGGAGAGTGGGGACCGTCCTTATATAGCGTCTGGCCAACACGGTCATGTGACATTGGGGCAGTCCTAGCGCCACACTGCTAGCTAAAGTTTTCCATTTGGTCCTAGCACCTAGCAGCTCAATCCTAATGGTTATTACCTACTTCAAGAGCCCTCTTGAAGTAAGATCAAGTGGTTCTTCACCTCTTGATAGAGACCACTGTAGAACACCTCACCCACGTGGCTGAGGTCATCTGCTAGTAGGTTGGTGGCTCCTGCTACATGAAAGGCCATATCATCTGCATCCAAGCTGTGCACAAGGGTTCAGGTGTGGAGAACCTCCTGACACAGATGAAGGAGTGCGTGCCGCCCTATTTTTCAGGTAATACATGGTTGTGGTACTGTCCATCTGGACTTGCATAACCTGACCCCAGATAAATGGAGTGAATTCCGTCACAGCAAGGCGCACTGAATGGAGCTCTGGCAGGTTGATATGGTGGCGGGACTCCTTGGGGTCCAGAACCCATGGGTCAATGGTTCCCCAGGTGTGCTCCCCATCCCACCAGAGGCGCATCGGGTTGTCAGGGTGACTATCGGCTCTGGGCAGACAAATGGGACTCCTTTCTCCAGATGTTCTGGGATAAGCCACCACTGGATGGCATCCCATGTTGTCTGGGTCACAGTGACTGGCTGGTCCAGGTGGCCTAGGTGCCAAGACCACTGGTGGCTCAGCTCCTACTGCAGGCAGTGTATCCAACAGCGGGCCCATCTAACTATGCTGGTTCAGGATGCCATGTACCCCAGCAGCTGCAGGAAGTCCTGGGCAAGGTGACAGTGCCCAACCTGAAACAACTGGACAAATGAGGAACAGCCGATGCCCTGTCCACAGGAGTCGGGCCTAGGCCTGAAGGGGATTCTAGCTCTGCCCCATGAGAGAATCACTTGCAAGGGGGTTGAGTTTGGGTTTGGCGGGTTGACCAGCAGGCCCAAGTTTCTGAAGGTCTGGAGGTCCAGGTCCCTGGACCGAGCCACGGCCTCCTTGGATAGCCTGGCTATCAGCCAGTCATCCAGGTAGGGCTAGACTCTGAACCCTCGACGCCTCAGGAATGTGGCCACCACTGCCATGCACTTGGTGAAGACACTGGGAGCTGAAGAGAGGATGAAAGGCATGACCTGAACTCATACAGAACCTCCTCTGTACAGAACTGGAGGTACTGCCAATCGGACAGATGGACTGGAATGTGAAGAAGGCATCCTGGAGGTCCAGGAGCAGAACCACATGTCCTGCTCCAGAGGAGGTATTATTTGGTTCATAGTGACCATCCTGAACTTGCACTTCCTCAGAAACTGGTTCAGATCATGAAGATCCTGTATGGAGCACCAGCCTCCCATCCATTTTGGAACCAAGAAGTACCTGGACACACAGCCCTGACCAGCCATGGAGTCTGGGACACTGGCTATGGCTTCTTTCTTGAGGAGCAGAGCTACATCCTCCCTGAGGGTGGACAGTGTGTCCTGTGACACCACAGATTCCCTTGGTGCCTGTGATTAGTACAGTGGGAGAGCTTGAGGCGAGGCAACCCTCTGCCCACCACTTCTTGCACCCATCCAGCTGAAGAAAGCGGTGAAGCTAACCCTCTAAGGGAAGCTGAGGCAGAGACTGTACGGGCAGGAACTAGACACCTCCAACCCGTCACTGGGTAGCTTTGGCGGGGCACCGCACCTGCTGCCAGAGTGGAACCACTACACCTACTCCTTTTTTGGTGCCCTGACCAGCGAACTTGGTCTTGGGGTGCCAATCCTGAGACTTCCTCTGCTGAGGCCGCTGCTGCATTGGCAGCTGTAACTGAAAGGCCAAAATTGAATGGGCTTCTTTTTGCCTTCTGCCCTTTCTGATCTCTTTGTGAGGAAGTCACAGTATCTAAAGACGGCACTGGACTTCTCAATACCTGTGAGATGCCCCTTCACCCCTGGGATGAAAGGTCAGTGTTCAAGATGGGAACATTGGCCAATTTGTGCTGGGTGTCTGCTGTGAAGATGGGGATCTGCAGTATAGCCCCGCGACACATCGCGATGACCGCTACAGAATAGATGCAGGAGTTGCTGATATCCAAGATTGCCTAGAGCTGGTCTCTGGCCATCTTACCACCTGGCGTCGAGGCACAGGTCAGGAAGCACAAGAAAACCAAGAACAGTTGTAGAATTTACCAAAAATTATTTATTTACACTAGCAGTAGCATACAAATAATAAACATGTTCCTTATAACTATTTACAAAGGCAAAATAAAGTTTTCTTTCAGCCTCTGTGTTCCTTGTTCTCCTCATCTCTTTTGCAGTTGCAGCTTAGCTCTTTTATAAGTCTTTTCAACCCTCATTCTTCGTAAACATCCTGTCCTTGTAAGTTTCAGGAGCTGCTAGAATACAGTGTGCTTGCTGAGGCCCTACAGCTTTGAAAAAAGCTTAAAAATTTGCACTCAAGTAATCTCTGAGTTTTCAATCATCTCAAATTATAATTATATACATTTCAACAGTAACACTATATATTTTCTAAACAAAAGGATCCCAATATCTGTTACGTTTCCATACAGTGAATTGCATATATCTTTATATTAGCAGATATGCAAGGCAGGAAAACAGACAGCAAGGGAAAATTGAGACAGTGAGAGGCAAAGTATTGTGAGATTGTAGGGTGATCAAATTCAAGTCTCACAGGAAAATTGGGTGTACAACCAGACAAAGAAGAGACAGAAAAGGAAGGAATAGATCCTTGCATTTAAACACTTTCTCCATAACTAATGGGACAGTGTCCTATTCGACCCGTCCACACCACCTTCTGCAAGACAGCAGGTAGGCGAGGAAGGACATGGTGTAGCACTCCCATAGGGGAGTGACCATAATCAGGGCTCACCTCATCATCATGGCTTGCCTGACAGAGATCCAGGGAGGATGCAGCATACCCTTTTCACTGTGTGATCAAGCTTTTGGACTCCTTGTCAGGGCTTGTCCATCTCCCCAGCATTGCGGTTTTCCTGAAAACAGTCACCATAAACCTCAGCTGGTGGGTGGCCTAGAGTGGACAAAGTGCCAGTAAGGACCACATACTTCATGGACCATATGGGCCAAGGGTACAGCACAAGATGGTGGAAGCCGCCAAAGCTCCACAGCCGGTCCCGGGATGGCCCCAGCCATCAGGAAGCTGACCCCAGGGATTCATCCCTGTCCAAAATTTCAGTAAAGGGATACCTAGCCCTTTTCTGAACTTAGCTCCACAGGGATCTCTGTAGACTCAGATATCAATCTGAGAAGAGCCCCAAAAGATATTGGCCCATGGTTGGTAGCGAATTCCTCAACTGACTCACAGTCGAACCTATGGATCTCGGGGACTGCATAGAGGACCAACTGGAGTCACATAAGGATTCCTCAAACATGGTCACTGGTGGATTTTTTGCCATGCACAGCTTCGGGGGTTCATCCAAGTGAGTGATCCCATGGAAATCCAGCCTGGCAAGCCAGCAGCCCTACAGGAGTCCTTGGCAGAAGCCCCTTGCAATGGCTGTCGTGGTGGCAGTTCCACCCAGAGACTGCCATATGGGTGTCATATGACACTTGCATCAGGGGACCACAATGGGCTGGACCAGTAGTGACCAGGGAATTACCAGGATTGTGGTTAGAGCCCTACTCTTCCCAAGCAAGGTCCACTGTTGTCACAGCATGTCCTCGTAATGCCACCTCATTCTGCAACAGAGCCTCTTCGTTGGATGACAAAGAGGACAAGGAAAGCTTGCAGCAGTACCTCCCAGATGACCAAGATCTGAGTACAAGGAATCCCTCCACCACGATCTTGAGCGAGACATGGACCTTGACCGACAGCGTGGCCATCGATGGTGTAGAGAGCGGGAGGGGCCATGTAGATTACAAACCGGCTGCTACACGCGACCCCCAAGGGGGCAGTTCCTGTGAGGAGATAGCCATATCACCGACTGCTCCTGATCCTCCTGAATGAGGGCTGAAAGGACCGGGGTCTGAGTGATTCAGTCTTTTGATCCCTTCTAACAACAAGTTGACTGGGTTGAGAAAAATCTGACATCCTGGTCAGCCTGTGTTGAGGCCAACAAGCCTGATGGGGATACCATGGAGCAAGTGGCCTTATCCTCAACTAAAAGCGGTCAAGGGATTTGTAGGAATGGGAGGCGTGCTCTTTCCGATCCATGACTGACTGCAGAATTTCTTCAATTTCTTCTTTCTGTTGTGGGAGGGCTCTCCCTGGAGGTCTTGAGGGACTTGCAATATCTTAAAGTTCGGGAGAATGATGCGACACTGGCCTGGCTGGGAGCAGTGCTGAGACTGATGGGTCCCCTGCCGCGGCTTTGCTGCCACCTCTTCCATCACTGCAGCTGGGCTGCAGATCCCCATCCATGGAAACTGCTTTATGGGCATCCTTAAACCTTACTTAAGGGTCCTGTTTGGCAGGTTGAGAAGACGCCAGGCACAGGTCTTTGAGGGATGAAGAGAGTAAGGGTCTTGCAAAAGCAAAGAGGGCAGTGACGTTGTGCTCTGCTCCAGAGTAGTAGATGCATGAGGTGTTTGAGTCTGTCTGAGAAATCTTCTGGTTGCACTGGACTCAACGCTAAAGCCTGGACCCAATTTGGATTCCTTGCATTCCATCGCAAATGCTGAATGACTAAAGCAGAACTGAGAGTATATTCACAAACGCTGAGAAAAAACATGTTTGCCAATGGCCTATACTGCACGGAGCTGTGAAGGAGGAGACCTGACTCTTCCAATGAAAAGGAAGAGCTGATGTCACTGGGGTTAAGGAGTATACCACCTGGGTGGGTGGAGGAGCTTAGCTTAAAGATGACCGCAAGTTAACCTTAGAAAGGAAGTCTGTAAGTGTTGTGATAAGCCACCATAGCCATTAAACACCTTTCTTGGATTTGTGGAGCATAACGAGGCAGTCTGGCACTGAGTAGGGACACAAACATCCACATCTACATCTGGGGTACCCCACTCGTTGAACAGCAATCCCACAACCTGTGGAGCTAGTGACCACTCGAGAGGATTGGCCTCTGTTTGACTCCATTTGTCTGCCACAGTGTTCTGAACACTCTGGAAGACAGAATGCTCCTGGCTCCAAACACCATTCTCACACTCTCACTGCCTCCCTGCAGAGAAAGAGTGTGCTTCTCCCGGTTTGTTGACACAGTACAAGACAGACGTGCTGTCTGTCTGGAGCAGGACTGTTTTATGGCTGACTAGGTCCACTAAGTTTTTCAGACCTGCAAAACAGCTCCACATCTCCAACATACTCATGTGGAAATGAGTCTCTGATGGGTCCCAAACACCTTGTGTTTGGAGGTCCTGTGATGCCTGTGACTATCGTGCACTGAACATCCACTGGGCACTGTTAACACTAAACAGGCTATCAGACCCAGCAAGCGTTGCACAGAGTAGGCTGCACAGTCTTGCACTCCATGATTTAGCAAGCCATCTGCAAAACTGCTCGTAATCTGCTGTCTGGAAGAAAAGCACAGGCCCAGGATATATCCAGAACAGCTCCTGTGAACAGCAGACGCTGGGAGAGTTGCAGCTGAGATTCTTGAGGTTCTGCAAACTCCCTGGAAGTTCGAAATGGAGAAGCAGTGTCTACTGCTTGTTCCATCTCCTGTCTGGATGGGCTGGAAATTAGCCAATCATCCAAGTACAGGAAGATCTGCAGTCCCAGTTTCCTTGGGTGTGCAGCGGGCACAAAACAATCTGTGGGCAGGTAGTGCTGCCCCAGTACTATGAAATGGAGGTATCTGTGGTGGTTGGGTGTACCAGTATTTGCTGGCATGCATCTTGCATATCCAGGTATAAAACAGAAAGCCAGTCCTGAGAGGCTTCAGAGCCAAGTAGCAGTCAGCCCAGAGAAATCATTTAGAATTTTTTAGTCATGAATTTGTTCAGATTTCTGGGAATAAGGATGGGGTGCATGCCCCATGATTTCTTTGGAACTAGAAGTAGTGGGCATAGAACCCTGTGTTTCATTCTGACTCTGGCACTATGTTCCACTGCCTGCTGCTCAGAGGGCCTGCAATCTCATCGCTAGAAGCTCTGACATGTGAGCTGACAAAGGGGTTGCCTTCTGGGTGTATAGTTCAGAGAGGCTTCTGTAAAATCCAGGAATATCCATCTGGATCCTGAGGACCCACTTGTCCATCATGATGGATTCTCACTGACCGCCCGTCCACTGGGAAGGTGAGGTCTGCCTTGGGCAAATGAGGCATGACTGGGCCACAGCTTCAGATAGTAGTACTAGGTACTTTCAGTGCCTGTGCCTTCAACTATGCTTTCTTCTGAAGCTGGCTTCTGTTTGAGGCTCCTCCCTTTGCCACAAAAGGACTGTTTTTATTAAAGGATCCAAGCCCTTTGCTCTTTAGTGTTAAAAGGGCTGGTCTGGAGGTCTTAAGAGTTGTTCTAGTGTCATCAGCCTCCTTAAGAGACTGCTCCACCTGTTGTCCAAACAGGTAAGTTCTATCAAGGGACAGTCACTGGCTGTTGCTGGACATCCTGGGTGAAGCCAGCAGTCCACAGCCAGGAATGCCATCTGATGTAAATGCCTGCAGCTGCAGGAGTGAGATGCTGCAAAGGCATCCATGGAGACTTTCATCTGGTGACTGCTGGATTCGATACCTTGCTTAACAGTCATCAGACTGTCCTGTTTAGCTTCCGAGGTCTGGCAGAGTCTCCGCCAGAGACTTCTGCTTGCTCAAAGGGTATACACAATATTTGGAAACATGCCCCAGATAAACAGGTTACTCACCCGTAACAGTAGTTGAGGAGTAGTATATGTTGTTCATCCACATGGTTTGGCATGTCTTTCCTTTAAGAATCTTGCGGAAGGTCTTTAAGATGGCTCATCCCACACTTGGGTGGTATAACCCTCGGCTCCGTCCCTTATGCCAGATCTTGCCAGCCGAAAGCTAGGGTTGTCGCGTGAAGCCAGGAAGGTTGGGTGGGTTCGTATGGATGAACAACATATACCACTCCTAGAACTACTGTCACAGGTGAGTAAATACAGGTTACTCACCTGTAACAGGAGTTCTAGGAGTGGTATATGCTGTTCATCCACACTTACTGGCAGGTTCCTTGCCACTTTATATCTTGCCGGAAGGTCTTCAAGCTGGCTCCTCCACCCACCGGGTGAGTAAAACTCTCGCTCCACCCCATGGCCTTAGATCTAGCCCGGTGGAAGCCTGGTTGCCCGTCCCGAGCCGGGGGTCGGGTGGGTTGAGTGGATGAACAACAACCGCTCCTATAACTCCTATTACAGGTGAGTAACCTGTATTTCTAGGGACGGGCTATGTTGTTCAATCCACACTACTGGCAGACTCTAGCAGTTCTCCGGAGGACGGAGGCAAGGCGTGCATCCTCTACTTAGGAAATAAGGACTAGAGAACTGAGGTCCCAAACCAGCATCCCGGCGTGACTCAAGGTCGATGTGGTATTAGGTAATGAAGGTGTGTGCTGACATCCAGGTAGCAGCCCAGCAGATTTCCTGGATAGGGACATCCATGGAAGCAGCCACCAAAGCAGCGGTATGGCAAGTAGAATGAGCTCTTATCCTTTGGGAGGCTCCATGCCCGCCAACCTATACCAGAGATCTATGCAGGAGGTGACCCACCTGCCTATACGTCCGCTTGGCTGCAGATCTGCCAATTGTGGCTTCAGCGTAGGTGACAAACAGCTGGTAACCTCTCCCGAACTTCAGCCATCTGCTCCTTATAATAAGAGGCGCTCTTCTAGGGTCCAGAGTATGCAGCCTATATTCGGCCTCCGGGTGTGACTGGGTAGAACACCGCAGAGTCAACACCAGTTAAGGTGAAACTCCGACACCACCTTGGAAGGAATTTGGTGGGGCGCCAATCCTTGTCCCTGTGGAAGACCAGATAAAGAGACTCGATGGAAAGCACCTGGAGTCTCTCATCCTTCTGGCTGACGTGATAGCCACCAAGAAGGCAGTCTTCCACGACAGGTGAGATATCACACCTGTGCATTGGTTCGAATGGCCTGCCCATGAGCTTAGCCAATACCAGCAGTACTTTGGTTACTTGGTAGAGTGGACAAAAGAAGGTCAAGCCCATCGAGATGTCCTCCACACATTGTGGATCACTGATGAATTATGTTCTTTCCAGAAGCCATTTATCGAGTTTTACTTTAAAGGTGTTTATATTCTGACAATCAACAATATCCTGTGGCAAAGAATTCCAAATTCTCAAGAGCTCTGACAGTAAAAACTGCTGTCTTTTGTTTGTTCTGGTTCTATTAATCTCTATTTGCTTATTGTGTATTCTGGCTACAATCTTTCTAGATGAAAAGGATAATCCACATAAGCTCATTAGCGTAGCTGACTATAAGATCTTAAATAACTGAAGTAAATCACCCTTAATCTTCTAAATTCAAGGGAATAGAGCCCTGTTCTATGAAGCCTAGTTACGTAGTCCAATGAAGAAAGATGTGGTATTATTTTTGTAGCCCTTCTTTGAACTTTTTCAATTTCTGTGATATCCATAGCCAGATAGGAACTCCAGAAAGGTGAACTGTATTCTAAGTGGGGTCTAATATGGGTTTTATACAGGGCCATAATGCACTCCTCAGTTTTAAGAATGAATGTATTATTAATTCTGCGTAAAAGGGCATTAGTGTGGTTAGCAACTTTATTACAATGGTTAGAAAAAGACAGCTTGTTGTTAACCAGTATACCCAGATCTTTCTCTGTGGAAGATTCCCTAACCATCGTGTTGTTAAGATATGATGTTTGCTTAATATTGTTTCTTTTTTTTTTGTGTTATGTGTTTCTCCTCCTTCCTGCCTCCTAGTTCGCCACTCCTTCCGGCTGCTCATGCTACCCGTGGCCCCCTCGCCTGTCCTCCTCCCTCACCTCAGATCACAGCTGACCCAAGGGTGGCCCGGCATATCCCTTTGCCGGGTGGGTCCCTCCTCCGAGGGAAGACACCGGGAAGGAGGGGCCCCAGCGTACTAGGCATCAGTCCTTGAGCGCTGCTGAGGCGGGTTCAGAGGCTACAGGACATCTCGTCCAGCGGGAGCGGGCAGCCATCATCCGGCGAACCAGGAGGCTGGAATTTCCGCTTTTCTCTCGGCGTGGTGTGCCACCGCGTCCAAGGTGCTTCGACATTCACCACTTCCCAATGTTGAGGCTCTGGTGCCAATCTCCCCGGCCTCCGCCAGAAAGTACCAGACAGCGAGCCTACATCCCTCCCACCCCTGGAGTAGGCGAGCAGTTGTGGGATGCCTAGCCTACTCCTCCCCAGCCGGCTCTCCAGCCAACCGAGTCCGTTCTCGAACCCGGTCACCAGCATCGCGCGAAATCCAACTGCTGCACTGACGAGCCGGCTTAATATTGTTTTACCCATGTGTAGCACTGAACATTTAGATACGTTAAATGACATTCTGTTAGTTATTGCCCATGATTCAACTCTCTTAAGATCATCTATGAGAGTACTCCTGTTGGAGTCGCTATCTACTAGTCCTCCCAATTTAGTATCATCTGCGAATTTTGATATGGTATTTGATAAAATGGTAGAGGTAGCTAATGAAAATCTCTCAAACGTGTGGGACCCAGCACACCCGAGCCTGGGGACACCACTTGACGCAATCCTTCGTCTGAATGTTCCCCATTTACCCTAACGGTCTGGGTTCTATTATAAAGCCAGCTATTGACCCAGGACACAATACAGTTAGAAAGATAGTAGATCCCACAGAGGTGGAGGTTCCTTGCGGAGGGGATATGTGATCAAGGCCTTTGAAAAAGCGCCTGAAGACCTTCTCCTGCGCCACTGGCTGCTTACCGACCAGCACCAGAAGCAGAGATGGCTGCCAGGTGCACCTTGAGGGTCACAAATCAAGCCCTAGCTGAGAAAGGCACCACAGGTAGTCCAGAATGCTAGCCAAAGAACAGGAGGAAGGGTCCAGCCCTTTGCCCTGACACCAAATGAAGAATCTCTTCCATTTGAAGGTATAGCATTTCTGAGTGCGACTCATACAGGATGCCTCAATGGCGTTGAGGACCTCGTCAAGAAAGACCCAAGGCCTGGAACTCTGACCAGCTCAGGAACCAGGCTGTCAAGTGCAGGGGCTGAAGGTCCGGTGCAGTACCTTCCCTTGTTGACTGAGATCAGGTTTGGGTGGGCTGGAAGCCACCTTGGGAGCCTGGAGCTGAGGCTGAGGAGATCTGGGTACCAGAACTGGCAGGGCCAGTCTGGGGCTACCAGAATCACCTGCGCCTTGTCCCTCTTCGCCTTGAGAAGCACCTTGTGGATCAAGAGAAATGGAGGGAAGGCGTAGAAGAGGCCCGGGGTCCGGCCTAGAAAGCATCCCTGCAGCGAGTCCCTGCTGAGGAGGGCGAGCATGGAACAGCCTCAGCTTCGCATTCTCCCTGAGGCAAACAGGTTCACCTGAGCGGTGCCCAAGTGGGAGAACAGATCCTGTATACTATCTCCGCAGGAGAGACCACTTATGAGATGCAGCGCTATCCGGCATAGGGCATCGGCCAGACTGTTGGAGCTCCTGCCACATGGATGGATGGATAGGAGATCCGCCTCCAGGTTGATCACAAGAGACCAAGTGCGGAGAGCCTCCTTGCACAGAGGCAAGGAGTGTGTCCCGCCCTGTCGGTGAGGTAGTACATGGTCGTGGTGTTGTCCGTCTGGACCTGGACCACTTGACCCCGCATCAAACAGAGCAAAGGCAGTGAGGGCTAGTCAGACCGCCAAGCTCCAGCAGGTTGATGTGGCATCAAGACTCCTGAGGGGACCAGAGGCCGTGAGCTCTGAGCTCCCCAGATGGGCACCCCAACTCATCAAAGAGGCGTTGGTCATCAGAGTGACCATCGGCTAAGGGTGGACAAACGGATACCCTCCTGCAGATGAGCTGGAATGAGCCACCACTAGAGACCGTTCCACATCTCCTGGGTCACTGTCACTGGCTGGTCCAGAGGACCGGATTGCTGTGACCACTGGTGGGCCAGCCACACCATTGTAGGGGCGCATGCCTGGCCCAACAGACCACGCTGGTGCAGGCCGCCACGAGTCCCAGAAGGCACAGGAAGTCCCAGGTAGGGATGAATTACCCAACCAGAAATGATTGGGTAAAGGGAGGAAAGGACCTTGGTTCTTGTCCACTGGGAGCCGTGCTCTGGCTCGAAGAGAGTCGAGCTCTGCCCGATGAACTGAATCACCTGTGATGGCACAAGTTCTGCTTGGCATCGTTGTTGAGGAGGCCAATCTGAGAGCAGACCTGGAGGGCCAGATCCCTGGACCGCTCCACCTCCAACCTGGAGGGGGCTGCAATCAGCCAGTAGTCCAGGTAAGGGTACACCCAGACCCCACATCGCCACAAGAATGCTGTCACCACTGCCATGCATTTGGTAAAGACCCTGGAAGCTGGAGAGAGGCCAAAGGCGTGGCCCAGAACTAAGTAAATGGATCCCTCTGCCCTGAAGTGGAGGAATCGCTGGTGAGACAGATGGATTGGGACATGAAAGAACACGCCTGAAGATCCAGAGAACAGAACCACACGCCTCGTTCAAGGATGGAATGATCTGAGCCAGAGTGACCATCCTGAAGGTGCAAGAACAGCAGGAACTTGTTCAGGGTGTAGGTCGAGAATGGGGCGCAGCCCCTGTCCGTTGGGGACCAGGAAGTACCTGGACACAAACTCTGGGTCTGGGGAGGGTCTGCCACCTCCTGATCACCTCCTTCTGGAGGAGAAGGCAATGTCAGCTCGATGAGCCGACAGAGAGGCTGCGAACCCATAGCCTCCATGGGGCAACAGCGCGATAGGATGGGGACTGCACGAATTCAGAGGCAGACCCCTGCACCACTTCCAACACCCAGTGTTCCGTGGTGATGTCGGACCAGGCGGAAAGGAAGCGGGAAGAAACCCGTCCCCCATGGGGAACCTAAGGAGGTAGCCGGTTGGGCGACACCCTCAAGCCATCACAGGGCAGGCTTGGAGGAAGGGCGGACGAGCAGCTGCCTGGGTCTTTTCCTCCGGCTTCCCTGCTGCAGGGAAGCAGCAGGAAGCAACTTTGGGGTGCCAGTCGAGCCTGTTAGCCCTGATGCTGGTGTTGCTGGGCGGACGTGCTGCAGGGGCTGAGGGCGAAAGGGCTTATGCTGCTGCTGGTGGCCTTTGTCCTTCTGGGCAGAAGTGACCAAGTCAAGGTGGTGTTGGACTTCTCGATCTGTTGGAGATGACCCTCCACCCGGGATCGAATAAGTCGGTACCCAGGAAGGGATGTCTGCCAGCTTGTGCTGGGTATCCGCCGTAAAGGTGGAGATCCGCAGCCAAGCTCTGCGCGGTATGGCCACTGCGACCACTACTGACCGGGCACACGAGTCAGCAATGTCCAACGAGTTTGGAGCTTCTGTTTGGCTACCACCCTTCCTGGTCCCGCACCTGCTTGACCGTCGCTTGAAGGTCAGCCGGAGATGAGGAATCACCTCATCCAGGGGCCCAAAGGGCACGTGAAAAGTGTGCCATCAGGACGGCCGAGCTGGCCTGATGAAGGCCTAGGAGGAAGCAGCATACTTTCCACCCTGAGCGGTCCAATTTCTTGGACTCCTTGTCAGGGTGGTTTGTCCACATCCCGGCGCTCCCGGAACACCGCGAAAGCGTTGTCGGTCACTAACCTTTC
Source organism: Neoceratodus forsteri (assembly GCA_016271365.2). Taxonomy (NCBI): domain Eukaryota; kingdom Metazoa; phylum Chordata; order Ceratodontiformes; family Ceratodontidae; genus Neoceratodus; species Neoceratodus forsteri. The sequence goes on from CM028132.1 coordinate 699,381,358, forward strand.
TGCAGAGGGGTGCTCTGAGAAACGGGAGAGTGAACCTGTAGGGACTGCATATTTCTGAGCCATCCTAGTCGAAGGTGCTGGACAAGAAGCTGGCCGCTGCCACAGCTCCAGGCGGGCCAACAATGACTTCAGCCACCAGAAAGGCCTCCGTGGGAATCCCTCGGTCCAGTATCTCCGTGAGGATACCTGGCCTGTTTAGAAATGGGTTCAAGTTTCATCCCAGTGGATTCTGAGATGAGTCAAAGCATTCCTAAGAACAAGGATGGGCTCTCATCCACCGACTGACCCCAGTGGGCTCCAGGTTACGTGGCCTGGAGAACAAGGTCGTCGTCGTCAGACTCAAAGGAGTCTGTGAACAGCTGCCGAGTGCCAAGCCACCTCACATGCTGAGGTCGATCGGAGTGAGGGTGACCGACAACCTATGGGGCAAACCCCGACCCACCGAGGATCCTTGGTCGGGGCCCCAGTCTCGGTTGTGGAGGCGGAGGTTCCACCACAATGGGTGGTGCAGCTGGTTCGGCAGAACAACCGGTGCTGGTTTCGGCTCCTCGACCACTAAGAGGGGTTGTTTCGGCGCCCAGTGACAGCCATACTTAATGGCCAGAGAAGGCGCGAGCCGGCTTATTCCTGGACAATAAGAGCTGCTGCCACATTAAATCCTCATAGCGCTGACGCAACTTGCGCCGGAGCCTATCTCCAAGAGGACGATGAGGATGAGCTACCGCCACTTTCCATGGTGCCGAGACCGAGACTGCCGATAGCAGGACCAGCTGACCTGGAAGAGGTCCAAGACCGAGACCTTCGGGATTCCGAGGGTGGGTCAGAGGGAGGCGGGAAACCCGCCTCCCTCGGTTCAGGGAACTTAACCGGGGCTCTGGCACAGGAGGCGCAGACAAGTACTCGGTTTCCACTGGGGAACCAGTGAAGAAGGGTTTGATGCTTCTCCAGTCGACAACCCGTCTGATGGGTCGAGAAAATCTCGACTGCATCACAGGTGTCTCAGCCCGACTGACCTGGCAGGGGACACCATGAAGCCAGCAGCCTTAGCCAAACCTCGACCGAAGTCGACTGTCAACTATCTGGGGAAGGGGATCTCTCCCGCTCCCACGAACGCCGACGTGTGGGACTTATCTTTGGAGTCCTTCTTTTGGACCAACTGGAATGTCTTGATGGTCCTTCTCCCTTAGTGGAGAGGATTGGCAAAGCTCCTTAAATGAAGCTGTGTAGGAGGAGCCCAAGGAGAGTGGGATAAATGCGCGACCAAGGAAGGCGAAGATGCAGCCTGGGCAGCCTCCTCCTCCTCGAGGTGATCATCTGTTCCAGCTGGTCTGCCGAGCCCGCTGCCGGACACCGCCCAGCGGGCCTCCTTGACTAACGGAGGATAACATTTTCAGGGTGCCCCAAAAGCAATCGGGCAGCGTGGTCCTCCAAGACCAAAGCCGAAAGGATCTGCATAATTGCAAGCCTCGCGAGTCATGAGGCAATAAACGCACATAGAGCACGGTCGATCCGGGACATCTTCTGCCCACAGGGGCACCAATGAAATCTGGGAGTTGATTTGTCTATTGCAGCTGCAAGGAAAAAGAAGACCGAAGTCTTTTACATTTTAGAATAAGTTTTGGATTAACGAAGAGTGTGGATCCAGGCCTAAAGCACAGGCGCTAAGGAGAAAACCTAAGCTTCCAAGCGGTAAGAAAGATGGGTCATGGGGTGGAGCCAAGAGTTTTACCACCTGGGTGGGTGGGAGGAGCCAGCCTGAAGACCTTCCGGCAAGATTTAAAGTGACAAGGAACCTGCCAGTAAGTGTGGATGAACAACATATCCACGTCCCTAGAACCTGTTTTCTAGGATTGTGGATATGTAGTTCTATCCACACTGTTTGGCAGAACTCCAAGCAGATTCTCCGGAAGGAGAGGAAGGCACACACCCCTCTATACTTACTTGGGGAACAGAGATTGGAGAACTGAGTCCAAAAGCATCCCCGGTGTGACTCTAGGTTGATGTGGTAGTGGGTAATGAAGGTGTTTGCTGTCTTCCAGGTAGAGGCCCTGCAGATTTCCTGGATAGGGATGTCCCTGGAAGCAGCCACCAACACAGCAGTATGGCGGGTGGAGTGAGCTCTTATCCCTAAGGGAGGCTCCTTGCCTGCAAACTGGTAGCAAAGATCAATGCAGGATGTAATCGGTCTGCCAATCGTCTGCTTTGCTGCAGGTCTGCCAGGTGCGGCTTCAGTGTAGGTGACAAACAGCTGGCGAACCTCCCTGAACTTCTGCCATCTGCTCTTTATATAATGAGGCGCTCATCTCAGGTCCAGATGCAGAGCCTGTACTTGGCCTCGGTGTAGTTTGAGGGTAGAACACAGGCAGAGTTAACACCTGGTTAAGGTGACACTCCGACACCACCTACAGGAGGAACTCGGTGAGCGCAGGACTACCTTGTCCCTGTGGGAAACCAGGTAAGAAGACTCCACCGAGAGCACCTGGAGCTCCCAGTCCTTCTGGCTGATGTGACAGCCACCAGGAAGGTGGTCTTCCATGACAGATGTGACATCTCACACCTGTGCATCGGTGTGAATGGCTTGCATATGAGCTTGGCCAGTACCAGCAGAAGATCCCACAGTAGAGGTTCCATAACGGAGGGGATATGTGGTTGAGGCTTTTAAAGAAACACCAAACTACCTTCTCCTGTGCTATCTGATGACCGCCCATGCCCGGAAAGCAGAGATGGCTACCAGGTGTACCTTAAGGGTCGTGGACCAAGGCCGCCTTTGGACAAGGACCAAGGTAGTCGAGGATACTAGCCACTGGACAGGACAAAGGGTCCAAGCCCTTGCCCTGACACCAAATGGAAAACCTTTTCCATTTGAAGGCACAGCACCTCCTAGTCGACTCCTTCCTGGATGCTTCCACTACTGTGAGTACATCCTCAAAGAGACCCAGATCCTGTAACTCTAGCCGCTCAGGAACCAGGTTGTCAGGTGCAGAGATTGAAGGTTCAGATGGAATACAAGCGGCTGCTTCGCTGACTCACAGTGCCATGCATGCATGCTGTTAGCCACGGTGTCAGCCTTCTGAGAGTTCTGAGTCCGTGGTCCTAGCAGTTCCAGCCAAGACCCATTAGTAGGAATCACTGGTGAAGATCGATTTTTGGAAGATGCACTGTTCTCGGAGCTGGGTGGAAAAGATTATTTACTTGCTCTCCAGCTCCCTGCCCATGAAAATAAATGCATTTGTGATTTTTTTTTAAATACCCACTCTCATTGTGTATATATCTATTTATCTATCTACATAGGGGATATTCCATAGGGTATCCAGGAATAAGGTTTTATTTAGTCTGGAATGTTGCCAACAATGCTGCCTAGCTAGCAACAAGTGGCTTTTTTTTAACTGATGCCCCCTGTTGGTAGCTAGTGGTAGTCAAGAAAACACATTAAGCCTAGACCATGAGAATGTCAGTCACCCCCACCCCTCGCAGCAAGAAGAATTCTGCTGACTTATAACACTAGGGTAGAAAGGGGCAACATTACAGCTTAACCCTTGTGGTACCAGACCGGTTCCCTTGAGTATTAAAAAGTAAAGAGAAGTTGTATAAAAAGTCCTCTCACTAATGTCCGTTTTTTTTTTTTTTACACACACCTTCCTCCCCGAGTCACACCTGGAAGCGAGCTTCAAGTCACTGTACTTTTCATTATAAAGTAATTGTGAATAAACAAGAAATAAAGTTTCTGGTGGACAAGTGTCCACATCACAAAAATAGAATCAAGTGGAGAGGAATGAGGCACATTAGTACAGCAGCGAGGAGGTAATTTTCTTTGTGGCTACCTGTGCTGCACCTGCCGTGTGGTGAAGCGAAGGGCTTGCCCAGTATCACTGCCCTCATCTCTGCTCCATTCTGTCATGCTTGCTTTCTTTCCCTCTCTGTCTCGAATTAAGCAGCAATTGAACATGAACACCATCACTGTGAGTCACGTTTGTCTGTTACAGCTCAGCTACTCACTGGCTTGGGAGCAATTTTTGCTAGAACAAAGAAACTCCACAATAAATGCAAACTCTATTCTCAGAAAACACTTGACCCTGCTAGTTCAGTACCAGGAAAATCTGGTTAGCTTGCTTTAAGGACAATGGTTAAAACCAAAAATGTAAATGATGAAACCCTGGCCAATTTCATACCCAGCTTGGAGAACATGGCACAATAACTTTTTCCCAGAGGTTTTCTTGTGACTTCTAATTTTACCTTTGCATGGATTTTGTAACAAATAGAATGCAGCAAATAGTGAAAGCTCTTTTTGACCATTCACCAACTGACTAGTCCAAACTAGCCTTAATCCTAAGGTACTGTAAGCATGTCTTATCTCCCCACCCAAACACACAGTCAACTAGTCCCATCTGTAGGGTCTAGTCAGTCACTAATGACACCATGACTTCCCACTCATGGCAGGGCCCCATTGGTTTGCCACCACAAGGAGGAAACATACACTCTGGAGCCAGGCATTGAGCGTTGGGGATGAGCGTAGGCCTTTATGTGCGAACAGGAGGAATCTGTCCCTGCACTGGACCCCCACCAAGATGCTAGTATAACTGACTTGGCAAAAGCAAGGCTGCTCCTGTATCCATGGACCACCAGAGGACAGTGATGCACTGACTCAGTCTATCTTCCCAGCTCACAGTTGCTTGTCCTCTTGGATCCCTCAGATTCTCCCACCAGTCGTAACAAGTCTGGGAGGCAAACCTTAAGTTTCCTGCTTGGCCGTCTAACATGCTACTGCCAGCACCATGGGTTGGCCAGCAGTAGGCATTTCTTGCCTTTTACGTACAGTAATACTATAGCATGCTAGCACTCTGCAACAGCTGAGAACAGTTGAAGCTCCCTTGAACTTGGCTGGTTCTAAAGTGTTGAATTGAACTTTCCCTTTTAGAATCAGTTCAACATTTTATTTATTTATTTTAATAAAAAATACTTTATTGGTCCCAAAATATATCCCAGTTGCCTTTAGGTAGTATTTGGGACCCAAAACAACTTTCACATTGCTTGCTTTGTTTGCATGACACAGCATTTATTTTACCCTCCCCATTCTTATTATTTCCCTAACCAGAAGAGTAGGAACATTAACGCAATAAGTATTTTTAAACAGCTGATGAGAAAACGAGTTGAAAAATGTTAAACTTTTTTTCTTTGAAAGTACTTATCTTAGAAGGCCAAGGACCTTGCAACTCTCTTAAGGAAAATAGCATCTACAGAGAAAAATCCCTGGAGTGTCTGTATGCAGCAAATGGACAGGTTAAAACTAAGATTATCAATCTGCTAGAGTCCCAGAATGCATTAGAGATTTCCCAATTGCTTACTAGTTTCTTTAGGTTCACTGCCAAAATCAGACTGCATGACTGGCTCTGTTCCCTTCAACAGAAAACAGCTCTTCCTCTTAAAAAGACAGCTGTGTTCTCTGAGCAGTGTATAAAAATGTTACGCAACTCTTGGAACGCACTGATATGCAGAGTAAATCGCATGCCCATAGATATAATTGCCTTCAAGGGGATACAAGGATACAATGATTAAGACAGGCTTAGGGAGATATGGGTCTTCTTACAGAAACTGAAAACTTCATGGTGACCAGACCTACTGAAAGTTTTTTTTTTTTTTAACAATTATGAAGGAAACAGAAAAAGCATTATAAAAATAGGTTACTTGCCTGTAACTGTAGTTCTTGTGCTAGAATACATTTCCAGTCCACACTTGGGTATTTTGCCTCAGCATGCTCTGGGTCCTGAACGGTCTTCAAGCTTGACTACCCCCACCACCCAATCACATGTTTTCTGTGTGTTCACCCCAATGCTCTCAGCTTTTTATGCTGGAAGAACAGATTCCAAGACCAAGCCTGTCCAGGAGAAATTGGGGGTCATGTGGATGTGAACTGAAGACTAGTAGTAGAACAAACATGGTTACAGGTAACTAACCTAGTCTTCTAAGTACCTAGATTCATTTCACTATCCACACCAGGCAAACTCTCAGTAGTCCTCTGGAGGAGTGGCTAAGTGTGCACCCTGTTTTAAGGGAAGATGGAGGACTAAGTTCCCAAAAGCAGCACCATTGACGGTACAGCAGATTGATGCAGTGTAGTAAACAAACATGTGCAATAGGCCAGATAGCAGCCTTGCAAATCTGTGCATAGGGAATGCTCCTGGCAGCAGCAACAGAGGCAGCAGTATGTCTGCTAGAGTGAACATGCAGCCTCATGGGTGGCTCTGACCAGCCAGCTACTAGCCGAGGCGATGAAAGAGTGCTCCATCTGGCAATGATCTGTCTGACTGCCTGTCTTCCCTGAACAGCTTCAGCATACATCACAAGCTGCTGGTGCATGTCACTGCAAAATTCTGTGTGTGTTCCAAAATTCTAGGCAATGGAGCATACACTCTGCATCTGAAAAATGGGCCTCATGTTAAAAACAAAACAAACAAAAACAAAAATACAGGTAGCACTCAGTACTGGCTCACATGAAATTTAGAAACTACTACGACAGAATTTCACATAAGGGCTTAAACAACACGAGTCGATCCAAGTGATGGAGACCAGGAACACTGTGTTCTGTAACAGATGAGAAATGACTCTTGTCCATAGGCTGGCATTGTTTTTCATGAGCCAGATTAGCACAAGCAAGATATCTAAAGGCAGTGAAGATTCAATCACTGGAAGGAACTCAATGTCTTTAAATACTGTAGCTTGGATACTACCTTTTCCTGTGCAACCGTCGGGACACATGCCATGGTAAGGTACACCCAAGATGGCAGCCTGATGCTCTTTAAGGATGCGGCTGCTTCAGGTCGACTGAGACATGGAGCAGAGTCAGTCTATGATGTATCTCATGGAGAAGGAAAAGAGGTGACAAGGGGTGCCTGCCACCCACAGGAGAAACTCTTTCATAAACCTGCAGGTTCTGCAGACCCATCTCGCCTCCCATGGGACCGCTAGGAGTATGGAGGACATCTTCAAAAAGCCCCAAAATTCTAGCAGCTCCAGGAACCATGCTGTCAAGTGCAAGGACTTCAGGACTGGCCACAAAGCTGAGGTGATTTGCTGTCAAGATTGAGAAGGCAGGACAGGCGTGGCCTGTCCAGAGCAACAATGTAGACTGCATGATCTGCAGCGTAAAAGCATTTTGTGGATTCGATGGAAACCCATGCATCAGGGGCCCCATTCATAGATATGTGAAAGCATCCCTGGGTGTCCTTTTGAGGGGTGGGAGCAAAACAGCCTCAGCTTCCATTTTTTCAGAAAGCTAACAGGTCCATCATCAGTGTTCCCTATGTAAGAACACCCAAGACACCACCAATGATGGGATCACCTGTGTGACCCTTCACCATATAGCTGAGCATCTGTTAGTGGATTGTTTGAGCCTGACATGTTGAAGGCCACTAGGTACACCTGAAGAGAGCAGGCCAGGTCTCACAAGGTTCCTGACACAGCAGAAGAGAAGGTATATTACCCTGCTCATTCAGGCAGAATATGGCAGTCTTGTCTGTGTTAATCCAGACAACCTGACCTTATACCTGCAGGGTCAACTTGGACAAAGTCAGGCAAATTGCTAGAAACTCCATCAGGTTTATATGCAGCTCAGTATCACCAGAAAACATAGAAGTTGTCAGCAGAAAAGGATCTCTTGGCCCACCTAGTCTGCCCTAAATTCCCTACCTACTGTGCCATCACAGATCTTACTCAATCTCAGTCCCTCTCCCAGCCGTTACTAAGGTCCCTTGTCTGTCAAGCATGCTTAAATCCTGCTTCCATTTTGTGACCCACCACCTATGCTGTGAGGCTGTTTCAGATGTCCACTGCCCTTTCCATGAAGAGTACTTCCTCCACATCCCTCTAAGCATCCCTCCTTCCAGCCTCATATCATGACCCTTGTCCTTGAACATCCTTTTCTATGGAACATACCACCCTCCTGTACCTTATTAATACCGCTGACATATTTGAATGTCTCTATCATGTCTCCCTTTCCTCCTTTCCTCTAGAGTACATATTTAATTCAGCAGGTCTTTCCTCGTGGGGCTTCTGGCCGGGGTATGCACCACTTTGGTTGCCCTCCTCTGCACCATTTCCACCCGTTCTATGTCTTTCCAGAGATGGGGCCTCCAGTACTGGACACAGTACTCAGGTAAGACCTCACCATCGATCTATACAGGGCAACACTACCTGCCTCTTTCTACTGGTGTACCTCTGCATTCTACTAGCCTTTCCCACCACCTTATCACACTGCTTTGCTATCTTCAGGTCATCGGATATGATGACCCCACATCCTTTCCTGTTCTGTGGTTGTCATCCTCCTCCACATTAGGTATGTTGCCCTTGGGTTTTGAGCCCTATGTGCATCATTTTGCACTTTTTTTTTTTTTGGCATTGAAGCCTAGTTGCCAAACCTCTGACCAGTCTTCCAGCTTTCTCAGATCGTCCCTCATTCTATCCCCCGTGTGTGCACTCTGTTGCAGTTTCTGTGTCATCCACAAATAGGCATACCTTCATTTCCAGCCCTCTGTGATGTCACTAATAAAGACATTGAAGAGGACCATTCCCAGTACTGACCCTGTGGCACCCCATTGGTTATTTTGCCTTCTTCCAAGTGAACCCCATTTACCACCACCCTCTGACTCCTGTCAACTATGTACCCATTTTACTACCTTTGGGCCACTCCCAGGCTGCCCAGCTTGTTTACTAGCCTCCTGTGTGGAACGTGTGTTGAAGGCCCTACTGAAATCCAGGTAGGCCACATCCACTGCTCCTCCTGATCCACTTCCCTGGTCACCTAGTCAAAGAACTCGATCAGGTTTGTTTGGCAAGATCTTCATCTGTGAATCCATGCTGCCTCAGATCCCATGATCTACTGGTCACAAGGTATTTCCCAACCTTTTCTTTTGATACTGTTTCCACAACTTTACCCACCATCGAAGTCCGACACAGGTCTGTAGTTTGCTTCCTCCTCCCTGTTCCCACTTTTGTGAAGTGGGACCACGTCTGCCCTCCTCCAGTCCTTCGGGACTTTCCCGTTTTCAGTGACAGGCAGAACAGGGCTGTCAGAGTTGTAGTCAGCTCCTCCTTAAGTTCCCTCAGTATCATGGGTGAACCCCATCTGGCCCCATTGCCTTGTCCACTTTCAGTTGTGCTAGTTCCCGAGGACTCTCTCCTCTGTAAAAGGGCCAGTGTCCACCTCACTTCCTTTAATGCCTTTTCCTCATATGTGACCCATCACCTACCCCTTCCTTTGTAAATACTTAATTTGTTTATTTATTTAGTTTTTGTTGACGGATAAGTGCACTAGACAAATTCTGCCTATTTTCAGGCATGACCGAGGGAAGAGGATACAGATGAATGCCAACTGACCCTGAACCAGATTAAGCTGTTGGTGGTATTTTTAGTGAATGTGAGCAATGTGAGTGCATTTTTAATGAATACTGAGCAAAAGTACTTGTTCAATATGTCAGCTTTCTTCTGGTCCTCTTCACACAATCCCTCCTTTCCCTTTCAGTCTTCCTATCCCTGCCTTATTCTTCCTCTTTTAGCTTCTATACCTAAGAATGTTTTATCCACCTTTTTTACTGACTTGGCAATATTCTCCTCCATTTGTGCCTTTGCACTCCTAAATGCTTTCTCTGCCTCCCTTTGTTACTCTGATAATCCTCCTATTCTCTTCCTTCTGTCGACTTGTACAATGCCTTCTAAATGCTAGCTTCTTACGCCTTTACTTTCTCCTCTACTTTCTTGGAGAACCACTGCAATCTCTTTTTAATCTGCCTGACACAGAGGTTTGTTGCCATCTCAATGGCTTTATTTTTGCCCACTGTTCCTCTACACATTTCCTGTTCCTGCTGGGGCTTTACCCGAGGCACTCTCCATTTTCTTGGAATCGTCCCTGCAGTCCAGGACCTGAGTTTTAGTGTGGTTTGATTCTAGCCAGTTCTTATATTGAACCACCATATGATGATCACTGCCCTTCGGGTGGCTCCCCACTGTGATGTCAGTGACACTGTCCCTGTTTGACAGTACCAGGTCCAGTATGACCCCCTCCATGAGTGGGTTCCTTAACTATTGCTTGAGGAATGCCCTCTGCAGAGTCTAAGTTCCTCGCTCTAACCTGTTGATGCTGCTGGGAGGCTCCAATACTACATCTGATAAATTCTAAGTCCCCTACCAGCAACACCTCCTTTGTTAGCAATCCCTTGGATTTCTTCCATCATATTCTTATCCACCTCCTCCCCTGTGATGGAGACCTGTAGATCACCTCTGCTCAAATAGCATCCCACTTCCTTGTCTCCAGGGTGACCCAAGAACCTCCATTTCTCCTTCTACCCCTGTATTTCCATGTTTTTATGTTTCCCCTCACATGAGCCAATCCTCCTCAGTTTCCCTACCCTGTCGCTCCTGAATAGGCATACACTGATATGGCTACATCCCAGTCAAGGTTTCCATTGCACCAGGTCTCATGGTGTGACTATGTCCAGGTCTGCTTTCTGCCATGGTGGCCTCTAGGTTTGCAATTTAGATTTGCCCAGACTTCCAAACATTTGCACACATGGCTCTCAAGATTGTACTACCACCTCTCCACATCTTGTCCTTTGCCCTCTCCTATTACCTTCACTGTTTTCTTTCCTCTCTCCTCCACATCTCCCACCTGGATTCCTATATGTATTTGTTCCTTTTGGGATTTCTCACCCTTAGGATTCTCCATGCTGACCCTGTAAGCATATGTGTGTGTGTGTGTGTGTGTGTGGGGGCAGATCCATGTCTTCCTATCTTATTCGCCTCTCCCTCGGCTGGTTTAAATGCTTCCCAGTGTAGTATTTAAACTGTTTACTGAGGATCTCTGTTCCCTCCTTGACAGATGCAGGCCGTCACCCTGTACAGGCCTCTATTCCTCAAGTACAGCCCCAGTCCCAATGAATCCAAAATCCTCCTCTCCACATAATTTCCTCAATCATATGCTGAAGTTCCTGGTGCAGAGATTCCTGTCATCCCCTTGTCATAAACAGGTAGCACTTTTGAGAAAGTAACAGATTGTGCTAATTGCCTAAGGCCCCTCCCAATTTCCTGAACTCCTCCTGAACTGTTTCTGGATCTCTCTCTAGCCAGGTCATTTGTCCCCAAATGGACAATGACATCCAACTCTCCCTCCTCCTAAGCCTCCCCAGCAATCCCTAGGCTCCTCTTCCATCCCCTTTGAACTGTGGCACCTGGAAGGCACCTTAGGCTCCTCTCCTCATCCCTGCCTGTCTCCAACTGCATCTCCCTTACTATTTAGTCCCCATTAAGTTTGCTTCCTCCCTCCTCCCTCTGGGGTCTCTCTACCCTCCCTGGGGTCTCCACCACTGACGGACCTCAACATCTGTCCCAGTCATTACCTTAGGTACCTCAGTGGGACAATTCTGCCAGGCCAGTGTGGCATGGGAGTTTCATAGTGGTATGGGATGTGGGATGCTTGCTACATCACCACCCTGATCCTCCTCAAGCCCACGGTGTCAAGCCGCTCCTGGCATCCTTTGAGGCAGCAGAGATGGACTAGGTGGTCCCTGGGTGGGGGAGTAGGTCCTCCTAACCTGAGCCACCTTGGCCTTGAGTCTGGCAACCTCTTCCCTCAGCCCAGAGAGGTGCATGCAGATGGGACAGAACTACAGTTTCCAGGTTTGCCTGAAGACTGCCACCTGTAGCCACTGCACTGCACCACTCCCAGCATAGCTACCACCTATTTCTAGACCTTAACCCACTACCCCTAAAAAATTTTTTTCCTCTCTCTCGCCAACTTCAGGATTATACACCCAGATGCAATATTTACCTGAGGATACAGATCCCTAGTTACACACCCTCAGAAGAATACCCCTTGATGCGATATTAAACATACAACTCAAGTTAGCAACTCCCAGACGCAAATATTAAACACGACCAAGATAACAACCCCAGGAGCAACTCTACACACACTTTCAAGACCACATTCTGTGAACACTGTGGTCCTGCAGGTCTCCTCCAGCCACTGAGGGAGGTGTCAATTGTCAAGGACACAGTTGTCCTCATCTGGATAACAGGAGGTTCAAATGGGACAGCCATCAATGGAGTGCATCCAGCATGGAGGTTGGTCAACAGAATCAGCTGGTACTTGTCAGAATAGGTCTGAGAGCACCAGCACACCAGCTCTCACTAGAGTGACCTCCTACATCAACTAGTAGGCCAACTACCACTAGAGAAGCCTCATACATAATTAGTAGGCCAGCTCCCATTAGAGAAGCCTCATACACAACTAGGTACAGTCTCACTAGAGAGACTCTCATACACCAGTTGGTACAACTGGTAAATGCCATGGAGCCAAGGAGTTTGAGAAAATCTTAGGCCAAGAGCAAATGCACAGGCTGAAATGGGCGGAAAAGACATAAGATCCTGTGCCCTTTATTATCTGTGTTATTCGCCCACACATTTTGCTGTCGGTCAGATTTTACTGAACCTAGCTAGCAAAACATTAGCTTTACATAATTTAAACCTGTAATTTGGGAAGGTGTTTCTTTTTGCTGGACTATTAATAACATCCAAATAAATATATAAAATAACATCTGATGATATTCTCAATCAGCAAAGGAGAAATTTTAGATGATTTAATTGATGTCAGATCTTGCATCTGAATATAATTCCTAATTTAATCTTTTATATTTCTTGTATTTCAGAGCAACTGTAGTAGTCGTGGTAGCCAAGATCCAAAGAATCCAATGGAGTCCTTTATCTCATAAGCTTACAGGAGTTCAGCTAATTGGTGTTTCTTTTCCTGATGGAATTTTCACTGCATTTCATCTGAAGTTGGAGCTACTGCTTCTATGTAACAAGCTTCCAGGAAGATGCCATAAAACTGTTTACGTGGTCTGTGGCTTCCCCACCATAGTTACTTTTTTCTACATTCTGTAGTGCTGGGCATATCTCCTTTATGAAGGATTTGCTTTCAATAATGCCCATATATTCCTGGATAGTTCTGTGAGTGGGGAAGGTGAATCAGGCTTACCAGGGCCATTTGGGCTTGAAAAAATCTGTTGTCGCATGGATTCTGTGTTTTGTCGCACATCAGTGCAAGAACATTCTTGGAAACAAAGACTGCAAGCATATGGTACGCCAGTTATCCAACCCTGTGCACCAGTTACAAACTTTAAATTGTAGCTATTAAGCTTTAGTGTGATTTCCACTAATATATTGATTTTGAGTAAAAGTTACTTACTTGTAACCACAGTTCTAATACCAGTATTCAGTTCATGTCCACACTTGGCAGTCTTCCCCAGACCACCTCAATCACCTGAACAGTCTTCAAGCTCGACTCCTCCTACAACCAAACCATGTGGTCCACCAGCCCTGCCCTTTGCACTGAGGTCTGCATGCTGGAACAGGAACCGAAGCAATTCATGCCAGAGGAGGTCAGGTGGGTTCAGCATGTGATCTGAATACAAGTAGTAGATCTATGGTCACAAGTATGCAACCTCTATTTCTAACTACCTATATTCAGTTTACTATACACACTTATGTAGACTCCTAGCAGTCCATAGGAGAAGGGGTTGGTGTGTACCCCAGATCAGTTGAAAGGAGGCTGGAGGACCCATAAGCAGCATTACAATGACTGAGCAAGTTGATACTATAGCGGGATATGAAGAAAGTGTGCATTCGACCAGCAGCAGCTCCACATATTCCAAAATGGGAATGTACTTTGCAGTAGCAACAGTATGTCTAGTGGAGTAAGCATTTAACCCTGTGTCTGGCTTCTCCCCAGTCAAGCTGAAACACAAAGAGATGTAGGAGGTTAACACTTGGGCAACTGTCTGCTTGGTTGTCAGTCTACATATGGTGGCTTCATTGTATGTGAAACAGATCTGACCTCACCACGCAAATTCAACCATGCGCTCCCAGTAGAAGAGTAGTGCCCTGGGAATATGTAATGTGGAGCAGCTCTTGGTTGGTAGAATGAGTACCTGATTATGGTGACACTCCAATATTATCTTTGGTGGGAATTTCACATGGGAGCTTAGAACAACCTTGTACTTAGAAAAACCAGATATGGTGACTCCACATACAGTGCATGGAGCTCATGCTCCCTTTAGCCTAGGTAAAGGTGACCAAAAATGTAGTTTTCAACACAAATGTTAAAGATCACATTTGTTCACAGGCTGGCATAGTTTACCCATCAACCATGACACCAGCATTCCTTGGTGGAGGTGGTTCCCACAGAGGAAGGGACAGGAGATCCAGCCCTTTTTTCTCAATAAAGTTTTTATTAATTTTAATTTTAAAACATACAACATAGTCCATCAGTGCAATCTGTTGGTACAAGCAAGTTGATAAAAATATTGTTTTCAACATTAAAAGGAAATACATCAGAGAAATAATATGCAGCTTATAGTTCCATGCCATATTCTGTAATTGCATCTTACATAGAGCTATGATAAGTGCTATTCCAAGTATGACCCTAAGAATACAAACATCGGACCGACTGGCTAGTGCAGCTGTAGGGCTACTGCTTGTCATCCAGATGACCAGGGTTCGCGCCCAGAGTCCATGATGTCTGGTGCCGACTGGAGAGGTGGGGTTCTGGTGTCTATCTGAATGCTTCCTGCCTTGAGGAGGGAGGGCACCTCCTTCCACTGCGACTGCCCCTGGTGGATCACAGGAGGTTGTGCCATGCAGGAAGTAACAAGTGACCCCTCTGAAATGGCTTTACCCAGTGCGCACATGCTTGCTTGGTGAGTGACATAGAGGTAGGGTGGGGCTCACTCGCCCTTCGTGGCCCTAATAGGCATTTTACTGGGTCACTTATCAGGACCATGCCTGGTGAGGGATAAGGGAGGCTCAGAAGGAGAAAAATACCCAGAAACACCAGGCAGAAGAAGCAGACACTACACGCCACCACATAGGGTCCTTCAGCCTCTTGCTGGCTCCTCCTCCCAAGCACTAAGTGAAGCATCCTCCTCACAGCTTCTGAACCATGGGGTCCCACCTGCATGGGATAAGCTGTGGGTTACAGTCGATTTCAGAGAGGATGTCCAGCAGAGGCTGTAGCGAAGCTGGAATATCAGAGGACTCCTATGGTGGGAAGAAGGGCTTGGGCAGCTAGAAGTAGGACTTGGCAGCTGATGAGGAGAAATGGAGGCAAAATAGAAATAAAAAGAAGAGAAGAGAATATAGATGTCCTATTCTGATAGAAAAGGATATGCACTTGGGCAGCTGAATACAGACACTCTACTAATGTTCTAGGAGGGAGAGGAGAAAAGGAGGAGGTCACATTTCTGAAACCAGCACTGTGTAACCTATAAGATTAAACTTGCCTAGTCTTGGCTGAATAGTGGCCGGGTAGGGTGGGGCACAGGGCCTGTATAAAATGGGGAAATGGTGGAGGGGTTGGGGGATTTAGGAGGTAAGCTTTATCTAATCAATGGGTTACCTGGGCAACAGAGAGAGATCCAGCCCTTTTAAGTAACCGCTGTCAACTTTGCATTGTGCCACCATCAGCACCTTTGCCTTGGCACAGTATGCCAAAATGGCGCCAGATGAACCTTTGAGGGACATGGCTCACAACCAAGCTTGAGACAGAAACCAGAAATAGACAGCACCAGGGTCTAGGAGAGGAATCTTTCCCTTCAAGAACTACATCCTTCTATTCACTCCAGAAATATGCATTATAGGAACTACACCCAGATTGTGGTTAAGGAGAGGAGATACCACATGGCTCTTATCTCCATGGCGGTTAAAAAATTAGTCCTCAAACACTGGCTGGATCAATCACCTCTCTCATATCATGAATGGCTGCATGAGCTCTCCTTTAGTCTCCAGACGGAATGCCTGATTGCCAGCTTTCGTAATAGAATGCATCTCTTTGACAAGAAATGGGGCAAGCTTTGTGCTTTATACCTGAACTAATTTCTTCTGGGATCTCTAGCTCCCTGTATCACACTAATCCTCTGTGGTTAATGGTTTTCCCAGTTCTCAATGTTGGTAGTCTGGCACACTCCATGGGAGGTGGGTGGACATGGGGAGGGTTTTGCTCTGTCAATTACCATGTTCTGTTTATTCAATCATATGTTTGTAATTTGAAAAGTCAATAAAGTTGTTTCAATTTAAAAAAAAATAAATCCTTGATGGGTTAACCATCAGATCAAATGGAGTCAACATAGTCGACTGCACCAGTGGAAATTCCACAGGCTGACTGACAGTCTCCATGGGCAGCACAGCCTCCTCCCAAGGGCGACTTGACTGACTATATGAATCCACTGGCCAGAAGCTCACAAATGATCCCTCAACTGATAGCAATTCCACGACTGGAGCTGATGAAGCTTCTTGTGTTTTTAATGAGATGGGGACTAACTTTGAAGAAATGGAGAGACAGAAGATAGTTCTTAAAACCTTTGTCTTGACAGGGAGTTAGTAGATCCAGCACAAACTCCTCCTCCATCACCCACAGAAGGTTCAGGAATGGAGCTACCTTACTGGCCTTCTATGACTCTTGGTCTTGCAAATGCACCACTGACCTCTGCAGCCATAGATGGTATGTGCATTTCTGTTGGTTTGCAACCACAGCTGGTGCTGAAGGACAGGCAGGTGTATAGACTGACACCATGTTCACTGGTCCATGTTGTGGCCCAGACCCAAACAATACATGCAGGCATCATGTTTGTCAGTTGTGGACATTGGGTCCCAGCACAAAACACCACCTTAAACACTAGCTTCTTTTTCTATTCCATGGTGAAATGTGATGATGAAACAGGAAGTCAACAGTAAGGGTAGAGAATTGAGTCAAAAACTGAAGCAATAGCGTGAGGAAAAAAATGCTGGAAAATGAGCAGACTTCTAAGTCACTAGCAGGAGGTGAGAAAGAACACACCTGCTCTCTTCTGCAGAAAGAAGACCTGACTACAAATGGTCAGAGCCAGAGGACCGCATGATTGGATGGTAGGAAGAACTGGCCACGTAGACTGTTCCAGTAACAAGCATGATCAGTGGAAGACTGCCTATGTGTGGATAGCTAAATTACTCCAAGTAGAAAAAAAACATTCCTTATCCTAGACAGCATAAAAAGTTAAATACTTAAAACAACAAACAGATGGTTTACCTCCATGGTGATGTGACAGACTCCCACCAGTGGCAAGTATTTCTTCTCTCGCTGCAGCCTATTAGAAGACCAGTTTCAAAAAGTAATAGTTACTTTTTCTTTTTTAAGGAAAATAGGTTACCTTGAAATATAGCTTTATGTCTGGTTAACAAGGACAAGGCACATAACTCTATTTTTAAACTGATGTTACTAGTTTGAACAGTTTTGAAAGTGTTGTGGAGGAGACCTTGTCTAGAAAGGTCACACACACACACACACATATACACACACACACACCACCCACACCATCCCACC
Source organism: Neoceratodus forsteri (assembly GCA_016271365.2). NCBI lineage: Eukaryota > Metazoa > Chordata > Ceratodontiformes > Ceratodontidae > Neoceratodus > Neoceratodus forsteri. The sequence continues at coordinate 699,398,756 of CM028132.1, forward strand.
CCACACCACACCACACCACCCAGCATTTTGAGTGTCTTAGCACCTGTCTGTGCTGTGCAGAGCTGCAGCTGTTTCATGTATGCTCATACACAGGATTTGAGAAGCACTGCTAGTGGCCTGGTTACCTGCCCCAACCTGATTCTGGCTTAATTAAAAAGGCCATTCGTCCCTTTGCTGGCTATCTCTCGTAACCCTGATACCAGCAATGCTGCAGGTGGTGGGTAGTCTTCACACAAGGACAAAAGAAATACTCACTCAGCTCCCTGCCACCACCACCCCCAGAGCACCTCTCAAGACAAGAAACCAAACGGTCCAGCAGTGTCCATGCTGTTCCACCGCAACAAACTGGAGTAGTACTGCATACCACCAACAGTGCTGTTGAAAGGTCAGTGTATAGGTAGGCACCAAGACCATTACTGGGAACAAAGCAATTAGCACATTATAGTGGCGGGCCTAATGTATGCGCACAGCCTTAAAACAAGGGTGTTCTAATAACAAACCATCTCATGAGGGCCAGCTGTCATCTGCAAGGGGTGGGTCTACAAGTTAATGAAATAACTTTTGAACTTTCCAGCTTTGAAGGTCCACTGTCCCAGCCATTGACAGCATAAGGATAGCTACAGTACCAAAACCTTGCGTTGTCTGCTTTGTTGGGTAATCATATATGGTTATAAAAATATGTAACACCACTCTATTAACTTATTTACCAGGACAGGCCCACACTGAAATAAAATATCTTTTCTACAGTAGGCTCAGATTTCAATCTAATTTCTCAACAAGAATTAGATCTCTGTAGTACCCATTAATCATGCAGAAAGGAAGTAAAATTATTTATATGAATTGATATGAATACAAATTGTCATCACACTTATGTTCCTTTGGCATACTAACTTTAGCACTGCAAATATAAACAAGGATGGAGGACAGAAACTGGAGGACCCACTGTCTACCCCACCCACACACATGAACAACTAATATTTAAATTGATTTAGGATACCTGAACAGAACTGCCTCTAATGCTGGAGTTCGCAGTACAATTTCTTGTTGGTATCTGTCAGTCTGGGATGGCCCAGTGTGTACTCATTAGCAGCAGTATTAGTGCATGGGTAGATCTTCCCTTGTCAGTCTTCACCATTCATTACTGCTGGGTTAAGCCAGAGAAGCGCACCTGCATGGGGCTTGTTTTTTGGGGGGGGTGAGAGTTGCCGTGCCGATGCACTGTGGCGCTGAGGTTGGCTGTTAGGCACCACAGACCCTCTCCACCCCAGTTCTGTTTTCTCCCCCGCCGAGGTGCACCTGCTGCAAAAGTGTCCAGAACATTTCTAAGGCCACTAGGTCTTGCCTGAATTTCGACGCCGTGTTTCTGCCACAAGTTTGTTTTCCTACATCCTAGTTCTGGAGTCCACCCCACGCCACTGATCCCTGGTAAGCTCATTCCTTTTATTTTCTTACTGGCGGCACTGGGTCTATTTTCTGTAGTTTTGGGTTAATTGTTTTCGGCATCATATCTGGTTCAGGGCTAGGATGAACCAAAGTGGGCCATGACCCCATGCGCCGGTGCCCTTGTGGCTGGCATTATTCGTAATGGACCGGCATGACGACTCGCCTTCGCTGTTTGGGTCCCAACCATGATATGGATAACTGCAACGCCCATTTCTCCATGGACTGCCGGGTTCTTGAGATCTGCATCGGAGGACAGAGTCAGTCTAGGGATGCCATGGCGAGAACTCTTGACCCTGCCTCCAGGTCTATATGGCCCGGTGAGGAGGAAACCTCCTCTTCTGATTCTAGCCTTGCCAGAGGAGGTTTCTTTCGCAGTGCCAGAGGAATGGCTTGTTCCCTGTGCAGCCAGGTTGGGAGCACCACCACAGCAGTCACTTCCTTGGAGGAGCAGGCTCCCCGATGTTGTGGCCCACAGCTGCTGGGCCCGGCACAGCGGACCCTCAGCACCGCCTGCCAGTGCCATCTCAGATTCTAACACCATTCGCGGTGCCGGAGATCAGGGTGGAACCACGGCAGTGTCATGTCTTCTGGTGGCACTGTTCGCAGCACCATTGGTAGGGGAGCTCCCCAGGTCACTAGTCTGGCAATATGTGTGGTCTCCTCCTCTTGGAGGATGATTTGCTGGCCGTCACGGACTGGCGTCCCGACTCCTCGGAGTCAGGAGCCCTCTTAGACATGGCACCAAGTGCCCCAGTGTTCGCCTCCTGGGCACTCCAGATTCCATGGTCTCTGCAGGCCCCATCTCACCCCAGTGTCAGAGGCCTTGCAGTGGATAGTGGTTCTGAGGTGTTTGTCTCGACCTTGTGGGCTGGGACAGCTGCAGCTGGTGCAGAACGCTGTGCCAGAGCTATTGACGGGTTGCCAAGAAGTTGCCATGTCACACCTGCGCTGCGTGAACTGCACTGGCTGCGGTGCATTGGAGGATCACCTTCAAAGTCGCGTTGCTGACCTATAAGACCCTACGAGACAGGGACCGGGTTACTTGCAAGACCTCCTTTGCTTACCGCCCCTCCGCTCCACCGATGAGGGATTGCTAGAGTTCAAGGGTCCGTCTTCAGTCATCAGGTGCCAGGGATCTTTCTTTTGTGGCCTCGACCCTGTGGAATTCTCTACCTCGTTGGATTAGAGAGTGCTTGTCCACTGAGACATTTAAAGCCTCATTAAAACATATTTATTCAACTTGGCTTTGGGGATAATGCTTAGTTTTACTTTTGCTGCCTTTTAATCTTTTTATAGGTTTTATTGACTGAATGTTTGTTTTCTTACAATGTATCGTGCTTTGGTTTTGAAAAGCTTTACAAATAAAAGTTGATTGATTGATTGATCCCTGGTGCTGCCCTGGATACCACGGATGGGACGGGGACCCTCTTCTGTGGCCTCCTCAGGGGCCCTATGGGATCAGGGAGCCCTTAGCACGGGTTCAAGGAAGAGGCAGGCCTCGGAGTCCAAGGGGTTGAGAGGCCAGGGTGAAGCAGGGCCCTCTTCCACAACCCTGCGGGGGTGGGGAGGAGTCCTTGTCACGAACCCCACTTCTGCTCCTCTGAGACTTCAGAGGTGCCTTTAGTGCGGGTGGCGCTGGGGTTGCCTCTGGAATCCACATGCAGCCCGGGTCACACCACAGGGATATTCCCCCCAAGGGCTCAGCCAGGATTTGTTTTCACATCTGCAGCGTATGCTGACTGGATCGACTGATCCCCCCATGTGGGAGATCTACTGCGAAGTCTCAGAGTCCTGGCAGAGGCTGGGCACTTTCGGTTAGATGCCCTTCCCCAATCCCTCTGCAGACTCCCCCCTCTCTCATGCCACGTGGGCCCGACGGGACCCTTAACCTGGGAGACATTCAGGGCCACTGTGGCGGCCTTCCCTCTGTCTCCACTGCCACAGAAGAACTCTGAGCACCCGAGCTCTGCTATTTCCTTGGCTTCCTCATCTGAGGAAGAGGAAGTTCTGTCCACCTTTCCTCTGTTGCAGATTTCACTGAATATCAGCGATTCCTCTCGAGGTTAATTCAGGAGCTCCACATTTCCCATGTAGTAAGATGCAATACCAAGCAGAAGGCGTGCTGATTTAGTGCAAACCACTTGGTAGTACCTTCCTGCCCTACTCCTTCCAGGGAGTGTCAATCTACCTGGCAGTCACCGGCCACCCTCATCCCCCAGTCCCAGCGGACTGCAAGGAGGTGGAATTGCGCTCCCAGGAGTCTCTTGATTCTCTGTTCAACCCCCTCGGGATGACGGCTTTAGATACTCCTCTTTTCAGGCTTCAACACCTGGCACACGACTGACCACGGATCCGGATTCCGCCGGAGTTTGATCAGTGGGGAAGAAGAGCTTTCTTTCAGCTTGTGTGCTGCTCTGCATCAGCTCACATCAGGTTCACCACGCTGCCTACAACAGGCACCTGTGGTCGATGCTGGCACAGGTGTTACCATTACTGCCTGATTTGGAGGAATTTATGGGCACTGCCAGGTCCCATCCAGGGGGAGGCTTGGTACTCACCTAGCAGTAATGAATGGTGAAGAAGATTGACAAGGAAGAGATATAATTCTACATTACCTACCGTAATTCTTGTTCTTCTCTGCATCTTCACCATTCATTACTGATTCCGCCCACCTTCCCATCTTGGGCCTCAGCTCCTGGGTGCCACCTCCACCCTGCTCACCCTCCCCTCTTCAAGGTCATTTGGGACCAGTGCTCCTGGTACCTCAGGGCCCTCTGTTTCCTTCTCTAAAGTCAGAGAGCCCAACCTAGGAGGGCGGTGAGTAGGGTCTTCGCCTGGCCTTGGAGGGAACTCCTGTGATTCTCAGTAGGGTGCACTGTAGGGGTTCTTCCATGACTTCGCAGGATCTGTTGGTCCATTTTCATCTTGTTTTAGGGTGGGGACTTACGTCAGTACATCTCGTTGGAGGACCCATAAGGACTTTCCTCCCCTTTTCTCTCTAGCTGTCCCCTTACTTATAGGGGTCATTCTGGACAGAATCCTCTCCTGTTAGGGTTCCCCCTTGGCTAAACCCTCAGGTGGTAAGCTAGAAAGGGACATGCTCCAGGATTTTCATCCCAAATATGGGTTGGGGTGGGGTGAGGAGCCATACTTTATATTATCCAAGACCATTTCAATTTTCCTTTCTGGACCTATGTCCAGTGGTCCCTAAGTTGCAGGATCCTTGCACCTGTGTCTTCATACCTGTCGGGTTTTGAGGCTGAAAATAACCCAATGGTCTTCTGGCTTAGCACAGCAGAGGTCTCCTTCTATTCTTCTATCTATTATCTCTATCTCTCTATATAGATATATAATTTCTTTCTCTTCTCTTTCCTCTCACTCTCTCTTTCACTCTTTCTTTCCTGTGCTGCCTCAGGGCTGGGGCCCTAAGGCCAGTTAGGAAAATCCTACTCCCTCTGGTCAGCTTATTCCTTTTTCAGTTTATATCCTTTCTTTTTCCTATCCACAGCTCTCTTTCCTCATCTTTGGATTCTCTATCCCCTTTTCATCATCTCTGGCAGAACAGAACTGGGGTGGAGGAAGAGTCTGCGGTGCCTAATGGCCAACCCTCGTGTGCCATGCAGTGTATCGGCCTCAAGGGCAGCGCAGACCCCCAAAAAAGCTCTGTGCAGGTGCATGCCTCCGGCTTACACCCAGCAGTGATGAATGGTGAAGATACAAAAGAAGATCCAGGAATTACGGTAGGTACGCAATTTCCATTTCTATTCTGTTCTCATGCCCTTCTGTATTTTCTTATTCTGTTATTCATTACTATTTATGAATTTGCCTTCTTTATTTCTTCCACCTTGATTTTTTTCTAATCTTTCTCCCCATTGAGCTCCTAGAAATAGTTTACAAGCAAAATCTTTCAGCTTTCAGTCAAATCAAGGGGTTAATCAGATTACTGGCTTATCTGCAGGAAATCCAGCTGCATATCAACTGCAAAATACAACGATTCGGAAACACCAATTACATATACCTTTACTATCATTCAAAGAGAAAAGGTTGAACGTAATTTGTTTTAAGGTAAACAGTAATTATTACAAAAACTTATATTAAGATATCATTAAGGTTCATGGATGAAACCTAAAAAGACAGGAAATTTAGATAGGATCTTGAATCAATTACCTAGCTAAGCCTGTTCTGCCAAACCCTACAGGTACTGTTATCGTACCAAACTGCATGTCTCCCAGCTAAGTACTGTATAAACCTTATTAACTTTCTTTTCGCAAACTCTACCAAACTGTTTCAAATGAGACTACCAGGCCAGGCCGGTAACACAGTAGTGGTGCCACAACTCACTACACTGGTGACCAGGTTTGAGAACTAACGCAGATCGTCGAGGCCAGCTTGGGAAGGGTAGGAGAATTAGAGTGTCCCAGTCACAGCTCTACTCCTTTGGTTTGGGAAGGATATGTACCCACAGCAAGATCACACCTAGTGATTCCTAGAGGAGAGTTTAGCAAAGGCTACTAGAAGGGAGGGACTCAAATAGACACTGGCACAGTGGCATATTTGTGTGTGAGTCGTTGCACAATAAAAGTACAGAAGAAACATAGATGCCTGCAATCTGGAGCACAAATTACTCTGGAGGAAAATTAAGATATTCAAAAGAACAGGTTACTCACCTGTACCAGTATTTCTAGGAGTGGTATATGTTGTTCATCCACACTTCTTGGCATGTCCCTTCCACTTTAAATCTTGCGGAAGTCTTAAAGCTGGCTCCTCCCACCCAGACAGGTGGTATATACCTCAGCTCCAGCCCATAGCCAGATCTTAGCCCGCTGGAAGCAAGGTTGTGCGCCTGAAGCTGGGGAGGTCGGGTGAACAGTGTGGATGAACAAGATATACCCACTCCTAGAAAGTAAAGTTACGTAAATCTGACTGTAACAGTAGATCTCCGAGGAATGTCTTTTGCAGTAGGTAATTACTTCTGGGAGTTTCCAGCAGAGGGCGCTATGACACGGCAGCTCTTCTAGCAGTTTTTACCAGGGACCACCCACACATGACACCATCTTCCTGCTTTCTATACGAGTGTGGACGGTCCCTGGTATCCTCAGGTTCCTCCGCCGGATTCAGCTTGCAAAGTGAGGACCGAGGGTAAGCCGAGTACCAAGGAGTCCCAATCCTAAGTCACTGGACCAGAATTTGCTCTGTTAGAGAAGGAAGGGACGGAGGGCAGGATTGCATCGCATTACAAGAGACATTCCTTGAATATCTACTGTTACGGTAAGATTTTACATAACTGTACTATCTTCCACGGAATGGTCTCTTGCAGTAGGTAATTACTTCTGGGAGAATCCCCAGCAGTTATGTCTATAAGGAGGACAATTATGATAGGAGACCCTGTAGGACTGCACGGCCGAAGGCCGTCCTAATCCGAGGCAATATCAAGATTGTAATGCCTTGTGAAAGTATGGATTGTGGACCAGGTAGCTGCATTGCAGATATCTAAAATGGAAACTCCTTTGAAGCAAGCCACAGTAGTGGCAATAACTATAGTGGTATGGGCTTGGACAGGTCCAGGTAAAGTCTTGTTGTACTTTTGCAACAAAGGTAATACAATTAAGCCAATCATGAAGAGAGGGTCTGCTCAGCAACGGAAGCCCCTTCGCCAGAGGTAAAGGTGACAACAATTGAGACATTGTTCTAATTGACTGCTATGATTAGTGTGTAACAGTGTAGGATACCATGGACATCTAAGGTATGTAAGAGATGTTCACCGTGACTGGAGTATTCAGGATAGTAAACTGGAAGCTCTCAGGACTGATTTAGAGTATGTTCGGAGACTACTTTAGGAAGGAAGGATGTGTTGGTATGAAGGATCCCCCTGTCCTTGTGAAAAATCAAGTAAGGTTCCCTACACATGAGGGCATGAAGCTCAGAAATATGGTGAGCTCAAGTAATAGCAACTAGAAACAATGTTTTCCTTGAGAGGAATGGAGATCCCAGCTGGGCGCTGGCTCAAAAGGTTCGAGGGCAATGCTTTTCTATAATGAAACTGAGATCCCACAGAGGAGTGGGTCTTCTAATAGGAGGCTTAATATGTATCATTCCTTTCAAAAATATCTTGGCTAAATGATGTTGGTACAGAGGTTTGCCATCCAGAGGTTCATGAAATGCTGAGATGGCAGCCAGGTGGACTTTGATGGAGGAGTAAGTTAAGCCTGACTCTGATAATGGGGCTAGGTAGTCTAACACCTTCGTCAGTGGACAAGAGTAAGGGTCCAGTGAGCGAGAGGCAGACCATATAGAAAGCTTCCATTTGGAATTATATGTTTCTCTGGTTGCTGGTTTGAGAAGCCAGGAGAATGTTGGCAACAGAAGAGGACAGTTGAGTCTATTTATGAATGCGTCCTCCGGAGCCAAGCGTGGAAGATGAAGGGTCTTCATGCTGGGGTGCAGGAGGGTTCTGTGACACTGAGTGAGGAGGTCCTTACTGACAGTTGTTGCAGCAGACAGCACTACCACTGACGAGGCCACATTGGTGCTATGAGAATCATGGTGGCCAGCTCCAGGTGAAGTTTCAGTAGAGTCCATTGCAAGAGAAGGACGGGGCAGATAAGTAGAGTCCTGTCCAACGTCGGACAGGGCATATATAAATCGTCCTTGTTGCTTGCGATAATGGAGAAGTAACTGGGGAGGCAAACAGATTCAGCTGTGTTCTCCATAGGTTGAGATTTTCTTTGAGTACTTCTTTGTGAAGTGTCCATCCATGAGCGGATGACTGGTGACTTAGTCGGTCTGCTAACTGACTGCACTGTCCCGTAGGTGGACGCCATTAGCGTTAGTTGCTGTCCGGCGCTTCCTGTCAGACTGCAAGGGTCTCATGCAGAGGGTGCACAATTTTGTGCCCCTTACTGCTGAGGTAAAACACCACTACAGTGTTGTCTAATTGACTCAGCAATGGTCCTGGCTTGAGGTAGGGCAGGAATGACTGAAGGGCTAGACGGACTGCTTTCATCTCAAGGATACTGATATGTGAGTGATGGAAGAGGTGGTCCATCAGCATTGGATCTGATAAGGACCTAAGTGTACACCCATCCATCCAGGGAAGCATCCATGGTTAATGTCTGCCTGGGAGGGAGGAGCGGAAAAGCATTCCTTGACACAAATTGGTTTTGGTTGTTCACCACTTCAGGGATGACTTCAGGGAAGGAATGACCCTGATTTTGTCATCTAATTGTCCAGTTCTGTGAGACCACTGATTCTGAATGGTCCACTGGACAGGTCTCATGTGAAGGTGGGCGAATGCCACCGTCGAAATAGCAGTGGGACGTGACCGAGAAGGCTCAGCATTTTCTGCCCGTGACTATTTTCTGAGTCTGTATTCATGAAGCTAGAGATATAAGAGTGTCCTGACGAGCAGGTGGAAGGTAAGCTCTGGCTGTGACTGTATCTAAAACAGCTCTGATGTATTGAGAGACTGTCGGGTTTGGACTGACTGGCCAGTTGACTGTTATCCCCAGATCGTTGAACATGTTCAGGGTAGCGGCTTAGGAGGCAAGCAGAGCTTCTCTGGAGTCTGCTTTGATTAGCCAATCATCTAGGTATGGAAAGACAAAGTGCCCTTTTTCCATAAGGCTGCAGCCACCACCGCTAGACATTGGTAAATACTCTTCAGGCCGAAAGGGAGTGCTCGAAATTGGTAATTTTGACCTAGAAGATGGAGGCTAGAAAATTTTGATGGACAGGATAAATGGGGATATGTAGATGGGCATCCTTCATATCCAGGGCACACAACCAGTCTCCTTGTTTTAGGATAGGCATGATGGCAGTTAGAGTTATCATGCGAAAATGTTTGAACTTAATGTATCAAGTCAGGTGTCTCAGGTCTAGTATTGGTCTGAGATCTCCGGTTCACTTAGGTACCAGAAAAAGTGGGAGTAAAATCCTATTTGATGTTCTCAAAGAGGCACTAGCAAGAAAGCCTGTTTTGCTAGAAGTGCCTTCAGTTCTTCTTGAAAGACAGGAGATGATCCGGGGAGTAATGGATTACCCAAGAGGGACAGGGGTGGAGCAGAGAGAAATTCCAAAGTGTATCCCTTTTAGATGGTCTGAAGTACCCATTTGTCCAAACTGATCAATCAATCAAATCTTTATTTCTCCAGGTGAACACCATTGAGCATAGCTCATTTACAAGATGGAGCTGATTAGCACAGGAACACGGAATATACACTATATGAACAGTCACAACATAACACCTCAATAATATTATACAATACAGAGATACAATAGTTAAATGTAGTCATAAGTGGAGAACAGTTTGGAAACAGTGGTTCAATTCCTTCGTGGTGTATAATGAGTCTAGTAACAATAGCTGGAAGTACTAATGAGGACAATTGTTAGGTAATGCTATATTACATACAATGCCTTAAGTAACAAGACAGACGGTGAGTAAAAAAAAAAAAAAACAGTGTAACAGGGTAGAAGGGGAATGTGGTAGGTGAGGCAAGATAGGGTACAGGTGAGGGATAAGCGAGGGACAGATGAAGCCTTGGAAGGACACAGCACAGGAGAGCAGAGAGCACAATTAGGTATTAGAGAAATGTGAAGGAGAGGCCACAAGGTCAGGCATAGTGGACAGGACAATGCCATCAGAGTGCGCTATAAGTGCAGGGAAGTTTAGGATCGGGGAAGCAGTTGCAAATTTCTTGACCGAGTGGTCATATAGTGTCTTGAAGGAGGACAGACTAACCGGGTACTAAGCTTTAGCCATTTTTGTATTTTGTTCCATAGAGACGGTAGCGCGAAAGCTTATAGCTGTTCTCCCAAAGTGTGTTTTTAGCTTAGGTACCTTTAAGGAAATACAGGAGTAGCTTCTCAGTGCACAGTTCCCAAGCTCGCAAGCAGAAGACAATCAGAGATATATAGGGGTAGTTTTTGATAATAGCTCTGAGCGTCCAGAGTACAGCATTTCTGTTTCCCTATACTGAAGGGAGGGCCACCCAGGCAGCATAAAGGGCACAATGATGAGTGGAAAAAGATAGGCCAGTAATGAGTCTCAGAGCCCTGTGATACAAAGTATCCAATTTAGCAAGGTGAGAGACAGGGCAGTGGCTATAAAGAAAAGTCAGCATAGTTGACCAAGGAAAGAAACGTTGTTTGTACCAGTCGCTGCCTGGCATTGCTAGTAAGGAGTTATTCATTGAAAAAAGAGTCCAAGCCTCTGCCTCAATTTCTTTAGCAGATATTCGTCCGGTCTGTAAAGGAAAGTCTATGGTCGAGCCACACTCCCAAGTACTTGAATTTATTGACAAATTCTAGGTTTTCTCCCAGGATTGTTGTTCAGTTTCAAGGCCACCCCTAATAGGCCAGCCCTACAGAGATGGTCCGGTACCGCCCTTTGAGGGGGTTTCCCCAGATGGCCTGATGGCAGTGCTGGACCTACTGGGTTTACCGTGTGATTGCATGGATCCAGGGGCCTGGTACTTGCCTATAATAAGGTGGTAGTAGTGCCCTGGATTCCATTGCTTCTGTTCGTGTTCGTCCTCTCACTCTTGCCCTAGGTCTCCTTGGTTTGATGAGACTCTGAGGGAGTTGAGAAGAGTTGGACGAACGCTTGAGAGTGCTGGCAGAGGTCGGTCCTGGATTGTGACAAACTTAGTTTGATGGACCATTTAGTGGTCTATCAATTAGCAATCTCTCGTAAGAAGGTAAAAATTCCTGTCCAGAGAGATTGCTGCTGCACAGAGTCAACCAGTTCAGCTTTTCCGGACTGTGGACAGATTTGCAATCCAATCTGTCTTCAGCCTGGAAGTGCTTTTTCTCAAGAACGGTGAGGAGTTTGCTCAATTCTTTTCAGATAAGATTGACAAAATCAGGTCTGATATTTGCTCAACTCTCCTAATGGGAGCTGTGATGGTCGGCAAGAGATGTCGGACACCCAATTTGTGTGGTCTGACTTCAGACTTCCCACAATCAATGACATTGTGATGGTTATCCAGTTATTAGGTCTGACAACCTGTGGTTTGGATCCGAGCCCCACAAATCTCCTAGTGGGTTGTGTGGATAAATTGGTCCGGTCCTTGCTGAGATAGTCTGGAGGTCCTTGGAGAGGAGTTTTCCTAATCCTGAAGGAGGCTGTGGTTCAGCCCTTCTAAGAACCCTCCTTGGACCTGGATTGTATGGCTAACTACAGGCCTGTCTCTAACCTGCCCTTTGTGGGTAAAGTTATTGAGAAGATGGTCGCGTCGCAGCTGGATGATCATTTGACCAGCCACAATGTATATGATTCTCTCAGTCCGGATTTAGGAAGCGACATAGTACCGAGACAGCTCTTATCCGGGTACTAAATGATCTCCTAATAGTGAGAGATCGAAGGACTCGTTCTATCTTGGTCCTTCTTGATCTCTCTGCATCATTAGGCACCGTGGACCATGGTGTGCTATTGGAGCACCTGCAAGCTTATCTGTGGCCTGTCTGGTACAGTCCTCAGTTGGTTTCGATCTTTTCGAGGTAGGACTCAGAGGGTGGTGTCTGGGATTTTTCCTCAACATCATTCTCCCTATCCTGCGGGTGCCACAGGGCTCCATTTTGCGCCCATGTTGTTTGGTGTATATGTGCTGCGTTGGACATTATTGGCGGTACAGCTTGGGTTTCACTGCTATGCAGATGATACTCAGCTGTACATGTCCTTCATGCCTGGCCAAGATGCTGCCATTTCGGTCTTTAACAACTGTCTTGCCAAAATCCAGGATTGGATGAATGTGAGTTGGCTGCAGCTGAATCCTGAGAAAACTGAGGTGTTGTTTGTGGACCCAGGTGCGCCGGGAGGTGGGTTTGTTGGAGATCACCTTCAGGTTTAAGGCTTACAGGTGTTCAGCTAACTACCTCAGAACAAGTGCGGAACCTAGGCGTTGTGTTTGATGACTGTTTGACACTTAAATCTCAGGTGTCGGCAGTTATCAAAGCATCCTTTACCATCTGAGGAATATCGTCCGGTGACACCTGGTTCCTTCCAAGGATCTTCCAACATTGATCCACGCCTTTGTTACCTCCTGCCTTGACTACTGCAACTCCCTTTACTTTGGGTTACTGGGGTTCGATCATCCACCGCCAGCTAGTGCAGAATGAGGCAGCCAGGCTATTGACTGGTTCTTCTAGGACCAGTCATATAACCCCGTGCTCCTGGAATGCACTGGCTGCCTATTTGCTGGCAGATCACCTTCAAGATTGGTTTGCTGACCTATAAGGCCCTACATGATCAGGGACCTGGTTACCTGCAAGATCTCCTTCATCCCTACTGTCCCTGCCGCTCAATCCGATCCACTGACGAGGACTGCAAGAGATTCCCAGGGTTCGTTTAAAGACATCTAGGGCCAGATCTTTTAGTTTTATGGCCCTAACCCTGTTGAATTCTCTACCTTGTCAGATGCAGGACTGCTGACAATCCACAGCTTTTAAGGGAGCATTAAAAACATTTCTTTTTAGCTGTGCATACAATGATTTTAATGTGGCTGCGTGGAATTTTATTTATGGTTTTAATTATTTATTGATTTGTTTTATTATGTTAAGTACAGGCACCTTGGTTTTGGAAAGGTGCCTTTTATAATAAAGATTGATGATGATCATCATCATCTGTGGAATGGAGCCAGCACTGGCTGGGTTTGCAACATGGAGAAGCTGAAAAATAGCATTGCCTTAGTTTTTTGGCATTTAATAGGAGCTTTTGTTTAGGAGTTGGCTCTGAAGTAGACTGAATTTAGATTGTAGGTCTCCACAGGCAGCTTCTGGTGAAGGACGACTTAAGAACCGTGTTGTCTGAACAGATGGATATTGGCCTTAGTTATGTTGTGTCAATGTTGTTTAGGTAAATTGCAAACAGTAGGGACCAAGAATTGATCCCTGGAACCCCTCTTGCAGAGGTTTAAGGGAGAAAGTTCACCTTCTGCCTTGACTTGCCATCAGTCAGAGAGGTAGTTAGCAAACCAATGCAAGGATAGTGAGTCCAGTCCTATCGCCTCAGGGAGGAAAGGAGCAGGCCATGATCGACGGTGTCGAAAGACTTACTAAGTCTAAGAACACTGCACAGATGAAGTTTGATTCTCCAGGTCTCGCTACCAATCATTGGTCACTTTGGCTAGGGCTGTAATGGTGCTATGCTGTGCTCAAAGCCAGATTGCATTGGGTTTAGAAGATTCCTAGTTTCTACACAGGTTCTCAACTGCTTGCTTATATTTTTCTAACAGTTTGGACAGTATAAGGAGTAGAGAAATTGGTCTGTAGTTATTAAGATCACAGGGGTCCCTAGATTTAAACAGAGGGATAACATGAGCTGTTTTCCATATGGTCGGGAGGATTCCGAGGGACAGTGAGAGACTGAATAGGTGGGTAATTGGTACAGCTAAAGCATGATAGGTGACCTTTAGAAAGTATGGGTCTAGAGAGTCAGCACCCACACTTTTTGGTATCCAACTGTAATAGAAGTTCTTCAACCTCTTCCAATGAAGTAGGCTGGAGAGAAAAACTGAGTTGGTAAGAAGAGGTTCAGAGTTTTGCGCACCCAACTGGGGCGTACAGAACATGCAGGAGAGTTGTCAAATGCCAGCCTTGCAGTGGCAAAGTGGTTGTTAAATGCATCCAGGATCTCCATTTTATCACATGGTGGCACTGACAGAGGTAATCTTTGCAGGCAGGAGTTCCCGGAGTATGTCCAGACATAGCTTTAATGGACTTCCAAAATTTAGAGGAGCTCCTGGCAGCAAATCCAGTTCTGAACAATAAAAGGAGGACTTAGCATCTCTTATCATCTTGGTGCATGTATTCCTGGCTTTTCTGAAGTGACACCAGTCCATCAGGGCTTTAGTTTGTGCTTTTTCCAAAGCTTGTCCCTGTCCAGCAGTGCTGTTTTGAGCTCTGAAGAAAGCGGTGACAGGTTCTACTCCTGACCCTAACTTTTACAAGAGGGCATACTTATTTAATGCCCCAGTCGCAATTTCAGAAAAGATGTCATATGCCAAGTGGACTGAGTTAGCTAGGTAAAGTCCTGCCAGCATGGCGAGTATTTTAGCTCATCAAGGTAGGCAGACTGATCGAGTTACGTCTGGACCTCTTAGTAGAGAACCTTGCGAGGATAGTGGATTCTGGACCGATCTTACGCCCGCAATGATGCTATGGTCACTAACATCAGAGAAGAGGTTCCATGGGAGAACAGGTGCGGTTTACTTACTAAGATAACGTCAAGCAGTGTACTATTAGCAGGGTTCTTCTTATTAAGTGTGGGCTCACCAATAAGTTGCATCAGCCTGTGGGCATCAGAGAACTCCTTAAGTGGTGCAGCAGCCTTGGACATCCAATCAAGGTTAAGGTCCCCAGGATAACTGTTTCAAGGAGTCACGCCCCATAATAGTAGTTAGATGGGTGAGGATTTGACAGCCAGCAGATGGGAGTCTATAGCAACCTAAGACACAAAGTGCAGTGGAGGAGGATAGCTCAACCTTTAGTGTTAGGCATTCAAATTGGTTTGCAATGGATAACGAGTCTAGGCATGAAACACAGCATTTATCCTTGTCGTAGATGGCCTCCAAATGGAGGGCAAATGACCCCTACTGCCTCTGAGGCCTGGTTGAGGAGGAGAAGGGAAAGCCCTGATAGGTCACTGGGTTGCCCGCCCTCCGAGGAGCTAGGCATGGGAGAGCCACGGGTGGCAGAGGTATTGCCTCTTGTGGCTTAAGCACAACCTGAAAGCCACCTCTGTTAGATGCCTTATATTTTCTGCCTCTTTTGGAATAGGAGGAATATTGTGTAAGGTAGGTTGGCTGCAGAGTATGATACGTACGTGCACCCTCACGAAGGATTCTGCCTGATGCCTGCAGGTCGTCTAACAATGTTTGAGTACCTGGCCGAACAGTTTGGACCCATTAAAGGGTGCATTAGGTA
This sequence comes from Neoceratodus forsteri, assembly GCA_016271365.2. Classification (NCBI taxonomy): domain Eukaryota; kingdom Metazoa; phylum Chordata; order Ceratodontiformes; family Ceratodontidae; genus Neoceratodus; species Neoceratodus forsteri. Next base: position 699,414,119 of record CM028132.1, read on the forward strand.
CTTTATGTTGTATATCAGGAGCAAAACCTGAAACGTAAAGCCAAGCATGGCAATGCAAAGATACTCCAGTAGCTGAGAGTTGGGCTGAGGTATCGATGGCATCATATCCTGACCCGAGTAGGTGGCGGAAGATAGAATTGCTAGTGGACACCGTTGCCAATAACTGGTCCTTTTCCTGGGAAGGAGGAAGTTTATTGATAATGTCCATGGCGAGAAGCCCAAGAGAATGCGTTGGTATTTAACCATATGTCCCATATAATTCAAAATTTGAATATTCATGGTGCCTGAGGAAAAACCTTTTCCCCAGGTAATCAATTCTTTAGGGATTCTTTATCAGGTGGTAAGGAACTGCGTGTGTTTAGGTCTTTTAATGCGATCATGCGGCAGTAATGACCACAGAATCCGCTTCTGGGATGGTGGACGAAAGTGAGCGATCCAGGGAGCCTATATAGGCAATCTGCTTTTGAGGGAACAGCTGTAATAGCTGAGGGCTGATGCCAAGCAGCCAATATGGCATTCTGGTAGGTCGAATCAGTGTGGGTACCACTAAGGCTGGCACCTCTGGCAGTTGAACATATTCTGCCATACCTTACGTTGTTTGTCATGTTCTGTGGTGGAGAATCCCATGACCTTTGTATTTGAACCATCATCTCACTAAAGGATGAGTCATCAGGAGGAGAGGTAACAACTGGCCTAGGCAGGTCCTCATCCATGGAAGAGATTTCTGAGTAGGGGAACTCTGGGTTCAGGAAATCCAATTCTTGGAAGTCTTCTTCATCAATATCACTGGGAGATCCACTGGTTGTTCGGGTTCATATGACAAATAGTCTTCCATATTAAGAGGAGGACACCAGGGTGGTAGTATATCCCTGTCACTGTGAAATCTTTTAGCGGAGGAGAATGAGACCAGAAAGGATCCTCTAGCTCTTCTGGGTCAGAAGGCTGGGTATACCGCATGGTATGCAAGACCTGCTTCACTATCTTGGTGATGTCCCATTCTTGAGAAGAAGGGGTAAGTAGCGGGGTTGAGAGACAATGGGGGTGATGGAGGGATGGGACAGGCAGAGTGAGCAGGTCTTGCCCTTGGGAAGAATAAACCAGGGTCCGATCTCTGTCTGCTTTCCCCTGTGAGGGTGAAGGAGCATGCTGCCAGGCAGAAGCCACTGGCTTGCCCTGTGGTATTTGGGATCGTGTCGACGAGCCTGTGGAATTATTATCATGGAATAACTCAGATGCCATAGATGGGAGAGGCCCCGTCGATGGAGCAGCCATGTATTTTGGTTGAATTTATGATGCTGGAAAGCGTCATTGATGAGTGGGTATAAGCCCCTGTCGATGGAGCAGGCAGAGCCTGCACTGCATTTAAAGTGCTGGAAGTGCGATGGGCGAGGAGGTATGAGCCCTCATCGAGGAAGCTGGAGGAAGGCGCTCTGTCGATGGAGGGCCACAGAAACAGTGGCCATTGACGAGGCGACGTGGCGGGAGTGAGGAGGAGGTCTTTCTCTCTCTTTACCCTGCCAACGTGTACCAGAGCTGGGGAGCCCTTAGTACGAGCCCCTGGTTCTCCAAAGAGAGCATTTTCTAATCTGTAAATAAATGTTGAATTTCGAGCAACATCGTGATGGGTTGCTCTGTTAAACTCCTGACAGGAGTTGCAGGAATTAGTGTCGTGTGTGGGTCCCAGGCACCTCACACAGGCTGTGTAGCTGTCAAGCGGCATATCTTCCTACTGCAGCGGCAGGAATGAAATAGAGCTTGTTTGGTTGAAGAATCTTTAGACATTCACTTTTGTAATCCAATTTTCTTCGATGACTGCTACACAGAAGTTGAACTAGCTGCTGTGTGAGCTGATGATGGCGGGAAAATGGACTAAAGATACCAGGACCGCCCACACTTATATAGGAAGCAGAAAGATATCATGTGTGGGCAGCCCGGCACAAAACTGTTAGAAGAACTGCCGTGTCACAGCACCCTTTGCTGGAAACTCCAGAAGTAATTACCTACTGCAAGAGATCATTCCGTGGAAGATCTACTGTTACAGGTTAGTAAAACAGGTTACTCACCTGTAACAGTAGTTCTAGGAGTGATATATGGTGTTCATCCACACTCTTTGGCATATCCTTCCACTTTAAATCTCACGAAGTCTTCAAGCTGGCTCCTCCCACCCACCGGGTGAGTATATGCCTCGGCTCTGCCCCATGACACCAGATCTTGGCCTGCTGGAAGCCGGGTGTTGTGATCTCAGCAGGAGGTCGGGTGGGTCCTGTGCATGAACAATATATACCACTTTTTCTAGGAGCATGGATATGTTGTACATCCACACTCTTTGGCAGATTCCTATCAGTTCTCCAGGAGGAGGGAGGCAAGGCACTCAACCCCTACTTAGGGAACAGAGATTGGCGAACTGAGGACCCAAAACCAGCATCCCAGTGTGACTCAAGGTTGATGTGGTAGTGGGTGATGAAGGTGTTTGCTGACTTCAGGTAGCAGCCTGGCAGATTTCCTGATAGGGATGTCCCTGGAAGCAGCCACCGATGCAGCAGTATGGTGGGTAGAATGAGTTCTTATCCCTCTGGGAGGCTCCTTGCCCACCAACTCATAGCACAGACCTATGCATGATGTGATCCATCTTGCAATAGTCCATTTGGCTGCAGGTCTGCCAGAAGCTGCTTAAGCGTGGGTGACAAACAGCTGGCGAACCTCTCCCTCAATTTCTGTTGTCCTCTCCTTGTAATAGGAGAGGGCTTGTCTCAGGTCCAGAGTATGGAGCCTGTACTCGGCCTCAGGTGTAATTAGGGTAGTATACTGACAGAGTTAACATCTGGTTAAGGTGAAACTCCAACACCACCTTCAGAAGGAATACTGGGTGGGGGCATAGGACAACCATGTCCCTGTGGAAGACCAGATAAGGAGCTCCCTGTCCTTCTGGCAGACGTGATAGCCACCAGGAAAGGAGTCTTCCATGACAAGTGTGACAAGGTACACTTGTGCATAGGTTCAACTGCTTGCCCATGAGCTTTGCTAGTACCAGCAGTAGATCACGGGAGGAGGCTCACGCACGGAGGGATATGTGATCAGGCTTGAAAAAGCACCCAACCACCTTCTCCTGCATACCGTCGGCTGATCGGCCCGCACCCGGTAAGCACAGATGGCTGCCAGGTGCACCCTAAGGGTCGATGACCGAAGATCCCTTTGGAGAGAGAGACCAATGGTAGTTGAGAATGTTAGCCACTGGATAGAACAGAGGGTCCAGGCTCTTGCCTGACACCAAATGGAAAACCTTTTTCCATTTGAAGGCATAACATTTCCTGGTCGATTCCTTTCTGGATGCCTCCACCACGGTGCAGACTCTTGGAAAGACCCAAAGCCTGGAACTCTAGCGCTCAGGTACCAGGCTGTGAGGTGCAGGCATTGAAGGTCGGATGGAATACCTTCCCTGACTGAGTGATATCAGGTCGGGCATGTGCAAAGCCGCTCTTGGGGCCTGCAGCTGAGGCTGAGGAGATCTGGATCCCAGAACTGGCATGGCCAGTCTGGGGCTACAAAATCACCATCGCCTTGTCCCTCCTCACCTTAAGGAGCACCTTGTGGATCAAGGGAAATGGAGGGAAGGCATAGGAGGCCTGGGGTCCAAGGCCTCGAGAAGGCATCCTGCAGCGAACCCAGCTGGCGTGGGGTGGGCATGAAACAGCCTCAGCTTGGTGTTTTCCTGGAGGCAACAGGTCCACCATCTGTTTGCCCCAGTGGGAGAGAACAGGCTGTAAGCTACCTATGGATGGAGAGACCACTGTGGGATGTCTGGCCTAAGCGGCTGAGAGCATCCGCCAGGTGGTTTGAAGCTCCTGCCACATGGATGGCTGGGAGATCTGCCTCCAACCAGATCATGAGGGTCCAGATGTGGGCGCCTCCTTGCACAGCAGGCGGGAGTGCATGTCACCCTGTTTGTTGAGGTAGTACATGGTCGTGGTATTATCCGTCTGGACTTGAACCACTTGACCCGGAGATGAGGAGGAAGCTGGCGGTGCCAGTCTGACTACTCTGAGCTCCAACAGGTTGATGCGGTGATGAGACTCATCCGGGGTACAGGTTATGGGCTCCCAGCCTATGAGAGAGGCATCGGTTGTGAGGATGACTGTCAGCTTGGGAGGCGGACAAATGGGATCCCTTCTGCTATCGGCCTGGGGTGGTCCACCACTGGAGAGCATCCCACATCTTCTGGGTTACAGTGACCAGCTAGTCGAAATGACTGTGGTGCTGGAGTCCATTGGGCGGCCAGCTCCCACAGGAGGGTGCATGTGCAACCCGGGCCCAATGGACCACGCCCAGTGCTGCCTTGCGCCATGTAACCCAGAAGGCACAGGAAGTTCGGGCGGGGCTGGTGCCCAACCAGAAATGATTGGGCAAAGGAGGAAAGAATCTCTACCCTGTCCACGGAAGCTGAACTCTTTCCATGATCGAAGCAGCAAACTTGCTGCTAACGTAAAACAATGAAAATTTTTGGTATAACTGAAGGTTTGAAAGCCAGGGCCTACAAAGCGAATGAGAACAAGGAGGCAACCTGAATCTTCCAGCAGAAAGGAAGATCTTGTGTCATAGTGGAGCAGAGGAATATACCACCAGGGTGGGTGGGAGGGAGGAGCCAGCTTGAAGACTTCCAGTGAGATTTATAGCGGAAGGGACATGCTAAAGAGTGTGAACGAACAACATATCACGCTTCTAGAACCTGTGTTTCTAGGGATGGGGATATGTTGTTCTAACCATGATCTGACAGACTCCTAGCAGTTCTTGGGAGGAGGAGGCAGGTGCACATCCCCTACTTAGGGAAAAGAGACTGGAGAACTGAGGCTCCAAAACCGGCATCCCGGCATGACTAGGCGTCAATGTGGTAATGGGTAATGAAGGTGTTTACCGACTTCCAGGTAGCAGCCCTGCAGATATTCTGGATGGGGACATCCTAGAACAGCCACCAGCATAAAGCAGTATGGCGGATGGAATGAGCCCTTAATCCTACGAGACTCCTACCTGCCAACCATAGCAGAGATCAATGCAGGATGTAATCCATCTGCCAATCATCCGCATTGCTGCAGGCTGCCAGGTACGGCTTCAGCGTATGTGACAAACAACTGGCAAACCTCTCCCGAACTTCAGCTGTCGGCTCCTTATAATAGGAGGCGCTTGTCTCATGTCCAGAGTATGGAGCCTGTATTTGGCCTCCGAGGTGTAATTTGGATAGAATACCAGCAGAGTTAACACCTGGTTAAGGTGAAACTCCAATACAACCTTCAGAAGGAACTTTGGGTTGAGACGGAGGACAACCTTGCCCTGTGGAAGACCAGGTAAAGAGACTCCACTGAGGCGCCTGGAGCTCCCCAGCCCTTCTGGCTGACGTGACAGCCACCAGGAAAGCAGTCTTCCATGACAGATGTGACATCTAACACCTCTGTATCGGTTCGAATGAGCGCCCACACGAGTTTTGCCAATACGAGCAGTAGATCCCACGGAGGTGGAGGTTCATGCACTGGAGGATATGTGATTGAGGCCCTTGAAAAGTGCCAGACCATTGTCTCCTGTGCCACCGTCCACTGACCGGCATGCACCTGGTAAGTGGAGATGGCTGCCAGGTGCACCTTAAGGGTGGTCGCCTGGAGACCTCCTTTGGAGAGGGACCAAAGGTTGTTGAGGATGCTGGCCACAGGACAGGAATTAGGGTCTAAGCCTTGCCCTGACACCAAATGGAAAACCTTTTCCATTTGAAGGCATAGCACCTCCTGGTCGAGCTCTTTCCTAGATGCCTCAACTCACGTTGAGGACATCGTTAAAGACCAAAGCCTGGAACTCTAGATGCTCAGGTACTAGGCTGTCAGCTGAAGGATTGAAGGTCTGGATGGAGCACCTTCCCTGACTGACCGATATCAGGTCGGGCGTGCTGGAAGACACCTTGGAAGCCTGGCGCTGAGGCTGAGAGATCTGGATACCAGGAACTGGCGTGGATAATCTGGGGCTACCAGCATCACCTTCGTCTTGTCCCTCCTTGCATTGAGAAGCACCTTGTGGATCGAGGAAGGTGCAGAAGGGCCTGGGGTCCACGGTCTCAAGAAGGCATCCCCTGCTGAGGGGGCGGGCATGAAACAGCTCAACTTTGTGTTCTCCTGGAGGAGAACAGGTCCGCCTGAGGGGTTCACCACTGGGAGAACAGGCTGTGAACTACCTCTGGGTGGAGAGACCATTTGTGGGATGCTTCGCCCCACACGGATGAGGGCATCCGCCAGTTGGTTTGAGGCTCCTGCCACATGGATGGCTAGGAGATCTGCCTCCAGTCGGCTCACTAGGGTCCAGATGTGGGCGCTTCCCTACACAGAGGCGAGTGTGTACCATCCAGTGCATGGTTGTAGTGTTGTCCGTCTGGACCTGGACCACTTGACCCTGCAGAAATGGAGCTAATGCAGTCAGTGCCAGCCCGTACTGCTTGGAGCCCCAGCAGGTTGATGTGACATAAAGTTCCTCAGCGTTCCAGAGCCTGTGACCCTGTGGCTTCCCAGCCCATGAGAGGCATCAGTCGTAAGATGACCGTCGGCTCGGGGTGGACAAATGGGATCCCTCCCTGCAGGTTTTCTAGGATGGTCCACCATTGGAAGCGTCCCAAATCCTCTGAGTTACTGTGACCAGCAGGTGAAATGACCTGGCGCTAGCACCACTGGCTGGCCAGGCTCCGCCCCATTGAATGGGGTGCATGTGTCACTAGGCGCAACAGACCACAGTGGTGCAGGCCGCCATGTAACCCAGAAGACGCAGGAAGACCTGGGCAGGGCGAATTGCCCAACCAGAAATGAATGGGCAAGGAAAAGAGAACTCTGCCATGTCCACCAGGAGCTGGTCTCTGGCTGGCAAGAGTCTAGCTTTGCCCGGTGAAGGAGATCACCTGCAAAGGCACAAGTTCTGACTTGGCCTCATTGACTTGGAGGCCAAGTTCGAGACAGGTCTGGAGAGCCAGATCCTGCACCTCTCCACCTCCAACCTGGAAGGACTCACTATGAGCCAATCGCCTAGATAAGGATACACCCTCACCCCTTGACGCTGAAGATGGGCTGCCACCACTGCAATGCATTTGGTGAAGACCCGGGGGCCTATGACACGATGAAGAGCATGGCTTGGAACTCGTGAGAGTGTCCCATCCACTCAGAAGCAGAGGAACCTTCGTGTGATGGACGGACCGGGACATGGAACAACGTGTCCTGAAGATCCAGGGAGCAGAAGTACAGGTTACTCACCTGTAACAGTAGTTCTAGGAGTGGTATATGTTGTTCATCCACACTCTCTGGCATGTCCCTTTCCCTTTAAATTCACCAGAAAAGTCTTCAGCTGGCTTCTCCCACCCAACCAGGTGGTAATACCTCGGCTCTGCCCCATGGCGTCAGATCTAGCCCGCTGGAAGCAAGGTGGTGCGCCTAAAGCCGGGAGGTCAGGTGGGTCCGTAGGATGAACAACATATACCACTCCTAGAACTCCTGTTACAGGTGAGTAACTGTATTTCTAGGGCATGGATATGTTGTTCCATCCACACTGCCTGGCAGACTCTTAGCAGTTCTCCGGAAGGAGGGAGGCAAGGCTACACCCCTACTTAGGGAACAGGGACTGGAGAACTGGGGTTCCAAAACCAGCATCCCGACTTGACTCAAGGTCGATGTGGTAATGGGAAATGAAGGTGTGTGCTGACTTCCAGGTAGCAGACCTGCAGATTTACTGGATAGGGACGTCCCTAGAAGCAGCCACCAGCAGCGGTATGATGGGTGGAATGAGTCCTAAGCCCTACGGAGGCTCCTACCACCAACCTATAGCAGAGATCAATGCAGGAAGTGATCCACCTGCCAATTGTTCACTTTGCTGCAGGTCTGCCAGGTGCGGCTTCAGTGTGGTGACAAACAGCTGGCGAACCTCTCCCGAACTTCCGCCATATGCTCTTTGTAGTAGTGGCGCTCTTCTCAGGCCCCAAGTATGGAGCCTGTACTCTGACTCCGTGGTGTGACTGGGGTAGAACACCAGCAGAGTTAACACCTGGTTCAGGTGAAACTCCGACACCACCGGGAGGAAATTTCGGTGGGGGCGCAGGACAACCTTATCCCTGTGGAAAACCAGGTAGGAACCTCGATGGAAGCGCCTGAGCTCCCCAATCCTTCTGGCTGATGTGACAGCCACCAAGAAGGCAGTCTTCACGACAGGTGGGAGATGTCACATGTACATTGGTCGAATGGCTTGCCCAAGAGCTTGGCCAATACCAGCAGTAAATCCCACGGAGGTGGTGGTTCATGCACCGGAGGGATATGTGATCTAGGCCCTTGAAAAGCACCAGACACCTTCTCCTGTGCCACAGACTGCTTGCGGCCCGCGCCGGTAAGCAGAGATGGCTGCCAGGTGATCCTGAGGGTCAGACCGGACGCCCTGCTGGGAAAGCTACCACAGGTCATACAGAATGCTAGCCAGCAGAAAGGTCGAGGGGTCCAACCCCTTGTCTGACACCAAATGGAGAATCTCTTCCATTTGAAGGCATAGCATTTTCTGGTCGACTCTCATGGATGCCTCAACAATGCTGAGGACCTCGTTGGAAAGATCCAAGGCCTGGAACTCTAGCAGCTCAGGAACCAGGCCGTCAGGTGTAAGGACTGAGGGTCCAGATGGAATACCTTCCCTGGTTGATGGAGAGCAGGTCCAGGAAGGGCTGGAATCTGCCTTGGGAGCCTGGAGCTGAGGCTGAGGAGATCTGGATACCAGAATTGGTGAGGCCAGTCTGAGACTACCAGGATCACCTGCGCTTTGTACCTCCTGATCTTGAGGAGCACCTTGTGGATCAAGGGCAGAGGAGGGAAGGCGAGAAGAGGCCCGGGATCCATGGTCTGAGAAGGCATCACCTGCAGCGAGCCCTGCTGAGGGGGGGCATGGTACAGCCTCAGCTTGCGTTCTTCCTGGAGATGAACAGGTCCACCTGAGGTGTGCCCCAGTGGGAGAACACGCCTTGTACAATCTCCGCAGGAGAGACCACCGTGAGATGCATTGCCTATCCGGCTGAGGGCATCGGTCAGACTGTTCGAGGCTTCTGCCACGTGGAATAACTAGGAGATCCGCCCAGGCTGAGCACGAGACCAAATGTAAGAGCTTCCTTGCACAGAGGCAAGGAGTGCATCCTGCCCTGTCCGCTGAGACAGTACATGGCTGTGGTGTTGTCCGTCTGGACCTGGACCACTTGGACCACCAACAAATGGTGCGAAGGTGGTCAGGGCTAGCCGGATCGCCGGAGCACTAGCAGGTTGATGTGGCATCAGACTCCTGAGGGACCAGAGTCCGTGGGCTCTGTGCTCCCCAGATGGGCACCCCAACCCATCAGAGAGGCATTGGTCATCAGGATGACCGTCGGCTCGAGACAGATGAACAGGATTCCCTCCCACAGATGAGCTGTGATGAGCCACCACTGCAGGCCGTCCCACATCTCCTGGGTCACAGAGACTGGCTGGTCTAGATAACCAGAGCACTGAGACCACTGAGGGCCAGCCCCCACTGCAGGGGGCACATAAGCCAGCAGGCCCAATGGACCACACTGGTGCAAGCCGTCACAAGACCCAGAAAGGTACAGGAAGTCCCGGGAGGGCGCAACTGCTCATCTGGACAGCTTCCAAAAGGAAGCCATGTAAGAAGAGCCCAGTTGGAGCAGTATAAAGGCCGAGTCAAGAGGAGCTCACCACAGCCTGGGGGCCGCCTCCTCCTTGACGGCCGTGAGCTGTTCAGCTGTTCCAGTTGTTCTGCACAGCCTGCCGCCATGGACACCAAATGGGCCTCCTTTGATTTGACGGTGGGTACGGTTCTCCGGTCACCCAGCTGGAGTCAGGCAGCGTGGTCTTGGAAACACCGATGAAGAAAAGGACAGATACATCGCAAGTCTGTGGATCGGTGGTCATGCCGGGGGTAAAACACACAAGGCGCAGGGGTCGGTGCATGATATCTTCAGCCTGCAGGGCACCGTGGCACCTGGGGATGGTCTTGTCCTCCATCGCAGCCACGAGGGAAGAGGGTGAAGACTGAATTGAGCGAGTTTCAAAAGTAAGTTCAGGGAAAAAACTAAGTTTCTAGAGCCAGGGCCTGCAAAACGCAAGAGTGGTAAGCAGGGAACCTGATGCTTCCAAGCGGTAAGGAAGATCTGCGCCATGGGACGAGCCGAGAGTTTCATCACCCGGTGTGTGGGAAGAGCCAGCTTGAAGACTTTCCACCCATCTTAAAGCGGCAAGGTACCTGCCAGACAGTGCGGATAGAACAATATATTCATGTCCTTAGAACCACACGCTTTGCTCGAGAGGTGGTATGATCTGGTTCAGAGTTACCATCCGGAAGGTGCGAGACCGAGATATTGATTCAGGTCGGGAGATCTGGATGTGGCGCCAATCCCCATCCGCTGGGCACCAGGAAATACCTGGATCGAAGCCTGGGCCTGTAGGAGGATCTGGCACTGGAGCTATCGCTCTTGCGGAGGAGCTGAGCAATGTTGTCTCGAAGAGCCAACTGAGTGCAAGCCGAGATCCTTTCCTCCCGAGGGGCACAGGCTCAGCTGGGAGGGTACTGCTCAATTCCAGGGCAGACCCTGGCCGACCACTTTCTAGAACCCACCTGTCCGAGATGATATCAGACCAGGCGGAAAGAAGTGGCGGAGCCGCCCCATGGGAGGACCCAGAGCAGGCGTGACGGGTGTAGGGGTGGCAACCCCCAACCCGCCACTGAACAGGCTTAGAGGAGGAGGAGGCAGCTCCTGGACCAGCACCTCGGCCTCCTTTACAGGGCTGTTGAGGAACCTGCTTGGACCTGGGGTGCCAAGCTTGAGCCTGCTGTTGCTGCTGGCCTCCTTGATAGGAGGCTGCTAACCACAGGGACAGTACACAAAGGCTTCTTCTTGCACTTCTGCTGGTCCTTGCCTGAAGAACCCTTGGCAGAGGTAGCATCAAGGTGGCAGTGGACTGCTCTATGCACTGGAGGTGACCAGCCACCCTGGACCAAGAGGTCGGTGACTAGGAAGGGCACGTCAGCTAAGTTGTGCTGGGTATCCGCTGGAAGAAGGATAGCCTCAGCCAAGCCCTGCGGCGAAGTGGCCACTGCGGCTGCCAAGGAGCGGGCACAGGAATTCCAATGTCCAGGGCTGTCTGGAGCTGCTGTTTGCAACAGCACAGCCCTGCTCACGGACCTGCTTCACTGTAGTCTGCATGTCAGCCAGGAAATGAGGAGGACTTAGTCAATGGCCCAAGAAGGGCATGAGAGACGTGTCCATGATAACAGCCAAGTTGGCCTGGCTGAAGGCCTAAGGAGGAGGCCGCATAGACCTTATGGGCAGAATGGTCCATATTCTTGGGACTCCTTGTCCGGGGTTGGCAGTGTCGGCCGACCTACTAGTGCGTCTGAACACAGAGGCAGTCACTAGGCTTTCAGTCGAAGGATACTCTGTGAACCCCGCCAGGGACCCCATGGGCACTGTATACTTGCGGGCCATGCGGGCAGATGGAGCTGGGCAGGAAGCAGTGCACTGCCAAAGCTCAAGGGCGGCCAGCGATGGCTTCGCCACTGGAAAGGCCTCCTGGAGTATCCCCTTTGAGGATATCCGTAAGAGAGTACTCTGCCTTTTTCTGGAAGGGCTCCAGGGCATTCCGTGGATCTGAGATCAGGCGGAGAATGCCCTGAAAGGAGGAAGGGCCTTCCTCCAGTCTGGCCATGGATGACTCATCACCTCCCAGATGAGAGTGTAACCCTGTGTTGTCGGGTACAATGGTCTACCACCTATGTCCCCTTTGATCGGCCAGGGGTGGTCGGGGTGACCATAATGGACAGACGCCAGGGAAGCCCGTGTCTGTACAGTCCTCTTCGAGGGAGCCCTCCCTGAGGCTGTTTAGGCGGTGGCTCCACCAAAATCGCTGGAGAAACCAGAATAGGCTGAGCCGGATACGAGCCGGCCCCACTGGTGGTGGAACCCGAGGCCTTCGGCTCCAGAGGGGTCAGTGTTGACCTAGGAGGTGGAAGCCAGTGATGGCCAGGGCGGCCGGCAGAGCCGGCTTCTGTCGGTCAAAATCAGCTGTTGCCACATCAAATCCTGATAGTGTCACCGAGTTTCCGTCAAGCCTCTCCTTGTCTGAGGAGGATGAGGATCAGTGGCGGCGCCTCTTTTGAGTGTCTGTGGCCCTTTTTGCCATTTGACCGAAGGGTCCTGGTCTCGATCGAGACCGACAGGGAGTCCGGTTCGGTTGATCGGGAGACACGAGTCGATGAAGCTGGTTCCAGCACCTATTCCTCGATCCGGACACCCGGGGCAGTGTCTCCATCATCGGGAAAGGAAAGGACAGGCGTCTTTTCTAAGGAATAAATCGACGGAGTTGGTGATAAAGGCTCAATTGGGTGAGAATAATCAGCCGGTTCAGCTGTTTCCGGTCTCAGTGCTTGGTTAAACTGAAGGTCCATAAAGCCGCGGCCGAGGAAGCGATCCCGACCGGGTCAAGAGACCAAGGTTCCTGGGACTCAGATCTCTCTCGATCCCAGGAGCGCCTCCTTCTAGAGGAAGAATACTTGGGGTTCTTGTCCCTCTTCCGAGGGTAGGAGGAGGCGAGCCCGAGGCACCTCACCCCTGGTGGGGAGAGACTGGCACAACTCCCAAAGAAGCCCGAAAAAGTAGAGCCAAGGTTGAGAGGAACGAAAAACTGCAACTGGCTGAAGCTTGACATGCTTCCTCCTTGAAAGCCGCCATCTGCACCAGCTGCTCAGTGGATCCTGCGGCCACGGAAACCACCCACCTTGCCGCCTTCGATTTCACCAGCCGGTTTCTAAGCTCTGGTCTCCCAAATTTTAGGCGTGCCTTTGCGTCATCCAGAACGTTGGGATGGAAGGCCAAACAGAAGGTACAAGATGTGGTGTCATGCACGCACACCTAGGCAATAGACACCACGAGGTGGGGACTGATGCTTGTGACATCTTCTGGGCATGATTACACCTAGAAATGCGAGGGATGATTTGTCTCCATGTCTGGTGCTGTAATCAGAGTTGTGAACTCTGGCGTGTTTTAAGTAATTTGCAGTGAAAACCAATGTTGCAAATCCAGGGCCTACAATTGCTAAAGTAGCACGAAGGACCCTGAATCTTCCAGCGGAAAGGAAGATCTAGCATCATGGGCAGAGCCGAGTTATTTACCACCTGGGTGGGTGGAAGAAGCCAGTTTAAGACTTCAGGCTAGATTAATGGAAAGGACATGCCAGAGAGTGTGGATGAACAACATATCCATGCTCCTAGAAAAACAGGTTACTCACCTGTAACAGTAGTTCTAGAAGTGGTATATGTTGTTAATCCACACTTCTTGGCATGTCCTTCCCTTTAATTCTTGCCAGGTCTTAAAGCTGGCTCCTCCCAGCACCAGGTGGTATAACCTTGGCTCCACCCATGATTCCAGATCTTAGCCAGCTGGAAGCCAGGTTTGTGTGTGCCGTGAGCCGGGAGGTCGGAGAACAGGATGAACAACATATACCACTCCTAGATCTACTGTTACAGATGAGTAACCTCTTTTTCTAGGGACGGATATGTTGTTCATCCACATTTTTGGCAGACTCAAGCAGTTCTCTGGGAGGAGGGAGGCAAGGCACACACACCCCTATTTTGGAAACAGAAATTGGAGAACTGAGGCCCCAAACCCAGCATCCCAGCGTGACTCAAGGTCGATGTGGTAGTGGGTGATGAGTGTTTGCTGTCTTCCAGGTAGCAGCCCAACAGATTTCCGGATAGGTATATCCTGGAAGCAGCCACTGACGAGTGGTATGGTGGGTGAATGAGCCCTTAGCCCTATGGGAGGCTCCTACCAGCCAACCTATAACAGAGATCAATGTAGGAAGTGATCCATCTGTCAATCATCCACTTTGCTGCAGGTCTGCCAGGTACAGCTTCAGCGTAGGTGACAAAGAGCTGACGAACCTCTCCCTGAACCTCCGGTTTCTCCTTGTAACAGAAGAGAGCTTGTCTCAGGTCCAGAGTATGGAGCCTGTACTTGGCATCTGAGGTGTAGTTCAGGTAGAACACAGGCAGAGTCAACACCTGATTAAGGTGGAACTCCGACATCACTGTCTGAAGAAATTTCGGTGGGGTGCATGGCAACCTTGTCCCTGTGGAAGACCAGGTAAGGAGACTCCACCGAGGCGCCTGGAGCTCCCCAGTGCTTCTGGCTGATGTGATAGCCACCAGGAAGGCGGTCTTCCATGACAAGTGTGACATCTCACACTTGTGCATCAAGTCGAATAGGCTTACCCATGAGTTTTGCCAAAATCAGCAGTAAATCCCATGGAGGTGGAGGTTCATGCACTGGAGGGATATGTGATCTAGGCCCTGAAAAGCACCAGGCCACCTTTTCCTGTGCCACCATCTACTGACCAGCCCATGCCCGGTAAAGCAGAGATGGCTGCCAGGTGCACCTTAAGGGTCGTGAGACCAAGACCCCTTGGACAGAGACCAAAGGTAGTCTAAGATGCTAGCCACTGGACAGAAGAAAAATTACTCACCTTAGTAATGTTGTTTCTTCTAATGGAGTCTTGCTATATTATAACTAATGCAGTTTGTCCCACCATTAGAACTGCTCCGGAGGTGAAAGAGTTAACTTCCATGCAGTGCATGGAACTTAGAGCTGCAGCTCGGTTAAGAAAGCTCTGTCAGGGTTATTTCAAACTCAAACCGTCAGATCTTTACTAGCAAAACTCACTAAGGCTCTGTGTGAAGCTGTAATCTACACTAGCCAACTGGCTACTAAAATATTAACATTTTTCTGGTCCCAACACCAAGACTCAAGTCAGGGGACCAGAAAAATAAGATAAAATAAATAAAACACAACACCCAAACACCCCAACAAGAAGGGTGGAAAAACATAAAGGGGCATTAATAAGTGCCAACAGTGGACTGCCCACCCCATACCCAAAGTAGAAGTTCTGAGAGGGGCAGGCTGGGAGGTCATAATATAGCAAGACTCCATTAGAAGAAACAACATTACTAAGGTGAGTAATTTTTCTTCAAACATGAAGTCTTGCTATATTATGACTAATGCAGACTACACAGCAGTACCTCCATGGAGGAGGACAGAACCTACTTAGGAATAGGCTCTGGAAGCACTGCTGTGCCAAACCGAGCATCCCTCCTGGCCTGGATATCCAGGGAGTAATGCTTGGTGAAAGTGTGTACTGTTTTCCAAGTAGCTGCTTGACATATCTCTAAGATAGGGATGTCTCTGGCAGCAGCTAGAGACAGCTGTACCTCTGGTAGAGTGAGCCTCAGGCCTGAAGGGGAACCTTACCCAGTTTTTGATAGCAAAATTGATACAAGAGACAATCCACCTGGCAATGGATCTCTTGTGGCAGGTCTCCTTTCCCAACCTCACCATAAGTGAGAAATAGTTGGGGAGTCAAACCTGTGACCCTTGGTACCTTCTATGTAGTAACTTAGGGCCTTCTTAACATCTAAGCTGTGCAGCCTCCTCTCACCAGAGAAGGAATGGTCAGTGAAGAACACTGGAAGTGAAATAGATTGGTTAAGGTGGAAATCTGAAACCACCTTAGGCAAAACTTCCTGTTAGTCTTGAGGACCACCTTATCCTGTGAAAGGAAATAAGTCAGTCTCCACTGATAAAGCCTGTAACTCACTTGTGCCTGGCAGAAGTGATGGCTACTAGAAATACAGTTTTCCAAGTCAAAACTTAAGCTCTGCCGAAGACAGAGGTTCAAAGGGGTTGCATCAGCTGAGCAATGCAAACATTAAGATCCAGGCAGGGCAGGGTCCCTGAATGGAGGATTAGATGAAGCAATCCCTTAAAAACTTGGAAAATACAGGGTGAGCAGAAGAGAAGAGGCTTCCCTGCTGAACTAAAAGCAGAGACAGCTGCCAAATGCACTTTCAGGGTAGCTGGTCTCAGTCCCAAAGAATTAAGATGGACCATATAGTCCAAAACAGTGGTAAATCAGCAGATTCTGGGAAATATGCTTCCAGAACACCATATAGAAAACCTTTTCTACTTGGAGTTATAGGTAGCCCTGGTGGAAGGCTTCCTAGAAGCCTTCAAGATTTCGAGAACACCCTGAGAAAGTTGTAGATCAGCAACTCTAACTCCTCAAGAGCCAGGCCTTGAGGTTGAGGGATTGAGATTCGGATACCAGACTCTTCCCTGGGCACAGGTTAACAGATTGTGGTTCCTGGGGAGACACAGGGAAGATGGACTGCTAAGGACAGAAGGAGTGGGTACCAGGGCTGCCTGGCCCAGTCTGGAGCAATCAGGATCATCTTGCAGGGCTGAGACCCAATTTTGACTAGCACCTTGAACAGGAGAGGGAAGAGGGGGTAGGCATAGAGAAACTTCCCTTCCCAATCGAGGAGAAAGGCATCCAGGGGACTGAGCCCAACACTGGGGCCTGCAACAAAAAGTGGAAGTTGATGATTGTCTGGGGCTGCAAAAGATCTATCTGAGGTGCCCATCTGGCAAAAACTATACCCAGTACTAGGATCCAGGGACCATTCGTGATGGCCCTGGGAAATCCTGCTGAGAGCATCTGCCAGGACATTGTCCTTGCCTGGGAGGTGAACTGCTATGAGGAAGTGTTCAGGAATAAGCCAGAGACCACAACTTCCCGCCTCGGTGCACAAGGCCGAACCGAGTGCCCCCTTGTTGTTGATGTACCACATTGTAGTGGTGTTGTCTGTTCTGACCTGTACCACCTTGTTCTGAACAGACGCAGAAAAACCTGAAGTGCTAGAAAAA
Source organism: Neoceratodus forsteri (assembly GCA_016271365.2). Classification (NCBI taxonomy): domain Eukaryota; kingdom Metazoa; phylum Chordata; order Ceratodontiformes; family Ceratodontidae; genus Neoceratodus; species Neoceratodus forsteri. The sequence goes on from CM028132.1 coordinate 699,430,908, forward strand.
CAGCTCTGAGTTCCAACAGATTGATGTGGAGCAGAGATTCCTGAGGGACCACAACCCCTGGGTGGAGAGGTCGCCCATGTGAGCGCCCATCCCAAGAGGGCGCATCTGTAGTAAGGGTCAAGGAGTGAGATAGAGGGATGAAGGCACCCTTGTCTCAGATTGCTCTGATCCTGCCACCACTGAAGGGCCTGGATCAGGGTTCGAGTCACTGGGATTAACTTGGATAGGGAATCTCTTCTTTGAGACCAGAAGGCTCTCAAATGGAACTGAATGTCCCTCATCTGAAATCTTGCTCCTTGCACTACAGCTGTGGAAGCAGCCATGTGTCCTAGGAGCTGCAGGAAATGCCTTGCTGGTCGAGAGACCTGCAGAGTGAAGGGCGAGGCCAGGGCCACAGGGTCCTTACCCTTTCTAGGGGAAGGAAGGCTCTGGCTGCTTTGTGTCCAGTTCTGCACCTATAAAGGTGAGTACCTGGACAGGTTCCAGAACTGACTTTGGAAGATTGAAGAAAGCCAGAGAGGTAAGCAGCTGCTGGGTAACTTGCAGGTGTGATTTGACCTGGTCTGGAGACTGACCCACAATGAGCCAGTCATCCAGGTAGGAAAGATGACAATCTTTGCCTTCTTAAATGAGCAACTGCTACTGCCAGACATTTGTGAATACCCTTGGGGCAGAGGTAAGGCCGAAGGGCATTGCTCTGAACTGATAATGGCCTGAGGGCAGTTCGAATCTGAGGTACTTTCGGTGGGAGCTTCTGATAAGAACATAGAAGTAGGCATCCTTGAGGTCCAGGGAAGCTAGCCAGTCCCTGGCCTTAGGGAGGTAAAATCATTCCCAGAGTCACCATTTGAATTTTGGTTTTAAAGGTGCTTGTTCAGATATCTTAGGTCCAGGATGGGCCGCCACTCTCCTGTCTTTTTGGGGTAAGGAAGTACCTGGAGTACAGACCCTTGCCCTGGTGTAGGGGAAACCCTTTCTACAGCTCTGAGAGCCAGGAGGTTGAGACTTCTGTTCCAAGGCAAGAGTCTCTAAGGGTTTGCAGGTGGAAAGATCTGATTCTCATCTTTGGAAATTTTTGAAGCTGAGAACCAGACCCTGGCTCACTACTTCCAGGACCCACTTGTCTGATGTTAAAGACTCCCAGTCCTGGAAGAAGTAAGCCAGCTTGCCCCTACAGGTAATGGAGAGCCGCCCTGGGCATCCCATCAGGGTGCCTGTTTGGCAGGGTTTTAGGCTGAGGGGTGGGAGCAGGCCTGCTGTACCCGTCTGCCTCCCTCTGAAGAACCCCTCTGAACATAAGCTGAAGAGGAGCGGCCTGGGTCTGGTAAAGGCCTGTGAAAAGGCCTGCCCCTACCCCTGGGGCTGCCTCTGAGGAATGGCTTGCCGTTCCTTGGCTTGTGCACTCTATAAGTGGTTCTATATTCATCCATTTTCTTCATATAATTCTCTGTCTGCTCCCCAAACAGAGAATTTCCCACCACAGGAAAATCCATAGCCTTAGACTGGGTACCCTGTGACAAAGTAGTACACCTGAGCCAAGCCAATCTATGTAAAGCCACAGATGTAGCCATGACTCTAGAGGATACATCATTAGAATCCACTGCAGCATGAAATTGCACCTTAGATGCCTCAATACCATCAGCAGCCACCTGCTCCAGCTCCTGGCAAGCTGGCCAGGGCTGTTTGGCTAAAGCCATGACAGTATCCCATCTAGATTTTTGGTATCTCGCAACATAAGCCATATAGTTTGCTTGTCTGAGTCCCAAAGACGCTGCCATGTATTGTTTTTGGCCATGGCATCAATCTTCCTGAGTCCTTGTCAGGAGGATGTGAAGCCAGGGAATATTAGCTTTATCACAGGCTGCAGCCTGAACTACGCCAACATGACTGCATTGCTGTGAAAGAAATTCTGTATTAGGACCTGACAAAGTGTACCTCCTGTCCATCTTTTTATCCACAGGAGGCACAGAATTAGGAGCTTTTAAAATTTTTATTGTTTGTTTCCTAAAAGATTTATGTAAAGGAATAGACAATCTCCTGGACTCTGGGATATCCATCATCTCTACAAAGTCAGGCTCCTCTTGCTCATTCAAAGCCTCCTCTAAAGGAAGCTGGAGGGTTTCAACAACTTTTATAAAACAGAAAATGAGAAGGGACTCAGCAAGCCTAGGGAGATTCTCCTAAAGGTCTGTCTGGGGAGATGTCCGTTCAATGGGCACATCCAGACTTTCAAAGTCACATTCACACTGATCATAATCATCCTCCCTCCTCTGGTTCATAAAACTCCTCTATATCATATTCTTGAACCGTGGAACCGACTGAACCGACCTTTTGCCAGATAGTGGCGGTTCGGACAGAACTGGGAAAGTGACTGGACAATCTGTATTGCCCTGGCTATCTCTGCAGCAGTTGGAGAAGGGATTTTGACTCCACACCTGCTGACTTTCTAGTTCTCTTTGCTGGAACTGGCTCCTTAGAGTCAGCTTACGTTTACCGAGGAAGTCTGGCCCTCATCAGAGGCACTCCCTCTGGTTGGTTGGCACCGAACCGGCTGGCCATCGGGTCAGCAGACTTTTGGCCTCTCGTTCCCTGAGCCTACCAACTCTCTTATCTAGGCCAGCTGCAGGGAAATATTTGCAAATCTGGCAGTCTGCATTGAGGTGGTCAAACCCCAGACAATAAACACATGTGGTGTGTGGGTCAGCCTTGGCAAGGCTTCCCCACAGACACTACATGTTGAAACCAGTGGGCCGGTTTTCTTTTGGGTTTCTCAGACATAATGCCAGCTAACCAAAAACTTGCCCTTTTTGGCAGTGCCAGGCAAGACACCCTTATCGGTTCCCAACCGTGACACGGGTCGTGGAAAAACTTAATGAAATCCGTTTTTTAGAACCGATAAGAACCGGAACCGCACTCTAAGAAGCCTTAAAACGCTTCAGAATGAAGTTTAAACACAATCTGATCGGTTCAAACCGAACCGATAAACATTTACAAGTTCCACACAGAAAACCTATCTATTACTTACAGTACCATAGACAGAGCTTGAACCGATCGGTTTGCAGTTAAAATAATGGTAATCAGGTTGAATTTAACCGAGAAAAACTCTTTAAACTGAGAAAATGAACCGAGCAGCAGGAGGAATCTCGGAGCGACAGTTCAGTGAGGCGGAGTAAAGAATCTGACGGTTTCAGTTTGAAATAACAATGACAGAGCTTTTCAACCGAGCTCGCTCTAAGTTCCATGCACTGCAGAAGTTAACTCTTTCACCTCGAGCAGTTCTAATGGTGGGACAAACTGCATTAGTCATAATATAGCAAGACTTCATGTTGTTTGAACAGAGGGTTCAGGCCCTTGCTCTGACACCAAATGGAAAACCTTTTCCATTTGAAGGCATAACACCTTTTGTTGACTTTTCTGGATGCTTCCACTACTGTGAGTACATCCTCAGAGACCCAAAGCCTGGAGCTCTAGCTGCACAGGTACCAGGCTGTCAGGTGCAGGGACTGAAGGTCCGGATGGAATACCTTCCCAGATGACTGAGATCAGGTCCAGGCATGCTGCAAGACGCCTTGGGAGCCTGTTGCTGAGGCTAAGGAGATCTGGATACCAGAACTGGCGTGGCCAGTCTGGGGCTAACAGGATCACTAGCACCTTGTCCCTCCTCACCTTGAGAAATACTCTGTGGATCAAGGGAACTGGAGGGAAGGCGTAGAAGAGGCCTGGGGTTCACGGCCTTGAGAAGGCATCCCCTGCAGTAAGCCCTGCTGAGGTGGGCGGGCATGAAACAGCCTCAGCTTGGTGTTTTCCCTGGAGGCAAACAGGTCCACCATCGGTTTGCCCCAGTGGAAGAACAGGCTGTAAGCTACCTCTGGGTGGAGAGACCACTGGTGGGATGCCTCGCTTATGCGGCTGAGGGCATCTGCCAGTTGATTTGATGCTCCTGCCACATGGATGGCTAGGAGATGCTCTTCCAGTCACCTTACAAGTGTTCAGATGCGGGCGCTTCCCTGCACAGTAGTCAGGAGTGCATGCCCCTGTTTGTTGAAGTAGTCCATGGTCGTGGTGTTGTCTGTCTGTCTGTCTGGACTTGAACCACTTGACCCCAAGCTGCTGAGCGAATGCTGGCAGCACCAGTCTGACCTTTCTGAGCTTCAGCAGGTTGATATGGTATCAGGATTCCTTAGAGTCAGAACCTGTGGGCCCGTTGTCCCCATGTGGGCTCCCAGCCCGTGAGAGAGGCATCGGTCGTGAGGCTGACCGCTGGCTTGGGTGGACAAACGGACCCCTTCCTGCAGATGATTCGGGACGGTCCACCACTGGAGAGTGTCCCACATCTTCTGGGTCACAGTGATCAGCCGGTAAAATTACCTTGGCACTGAGTCCACTAGGCGGCCAGCTCCCACTGAAGGGGCGCATATACCACCGGCTCATCGGACCATAATGGTTCAAGCCGCCATGTACCCCAGAAGGCGAGAAAGTCCCGGCAGGGCACAAGTGCCCAACCAGAAATGATTGGGTAAAGTAGGAGAGAACCTCCACCCTGTTCGCCAGAAGCCGGCTCTGGCTCGGCAGAAGTCGAGCTCTGCCCTGATGAGCGTATCACCTGTAAGGGCAGGAGCTCAGATATGGCCTCGCTGATCAGGAGGCCAAGCTGAAGCAGGTTTGGAGGGTAAGGTCCCCAGACCTCTCCATCTCTCGCTGGGTGGGACGTGCTAAGATCCAATCGTCTAGGTAAGGGTTTATTCTGACCCTCAATGCCTGAGGTGGGCTACCACCACTGCAATGCATTTGGTGAAGACCTGTAGGGCGATGACAGGCCAATGGCATGGCTTGGAACTCATAAATGGTTCCTTCTGCTCGAAAGCGGAGGAATCTCTGATGGGACGGGAAAACATGTCCTGATTTATCCAGTGAGCAGAACCACATGTTCTGCTCCAGGATAGTATGATCTGGGACAGAGTTACCATCCTGAAGGTGCGTGGCCTGAGAAACTGATTCAGGTCGTGCAGATCTAAAATGGGCGCCAGCCCCCATCCGCTTTGGGATCAGGAAGTACCTGAAATGAACCCTGGGTCGACTGGGGAATCTGTCACTCAGGCCACTGTCCCTTTGAGGAAGAGTTGGGCTATGGCGCCTCAGAGCTGACCGAGTGTGGACTGACACCCTTCCTTCCATGAGGCGCTGGCTCGCTGGGAGGGTACTGCTCGAATTCCAGAGGCAGACCCTGGCTGACCACTTCAGAACCTACCTGTACATGGTAACAGCGGACCAGGTGAAAAGAAAGTGGCGGAGCAGCGCTGGCGTGATGGGAATAGGGTGGTAGCCCTATCACATCTCTGGGCAGGCTTGGAGGAAGAGGGTCCAGACTGGAAACTGCCTGAACCTCTACCTTCTTTGTGGGCGCTGGAGGCCCGGACTTTGGCCGAGGGTGCCAAGTCTGTGCCTGCTGTTTCTGCCCACCCTGGAAGGAGGGCTGCTTGCCACAGAAGCAGGTGCTCGAAATGGCTTCTTCTGCTGTTTCTTGGCACCAGGGTGTCTTACTGAGCAGAAGCAGCTGAATCCATGGTGGCAATGGACTGCTCGATTCGCTGAAGGTGACCATCCACACCTGGGCCAAAGAGATCGGTGCCCAGTAAAGGAACATCAGTGAGTTTGTGCTGGGTATCCGCTGTGAAGGTGGAAAGTCTTAGCTAAGCCCTGTGGGACATGGCAACTGTGGCTGCCACGAGCAGGCGCATGAATCCTCGAGGTCCAGGGCCGTCTGAAGTTGCTGTGGCAACAGCCCGGCCCTGATCCCGACCTGCTTGACCGTAGTCTGAAGATCCGCAGGGAGGTGTGAGAGAACCTCATCCAAGGAGCTGAACAAGGCATGAGAGAGTGCACCATGATGACAGCCGAGCTTGCCTGACAGAGGCCTACTGAGGAGGTGGCATGAACCTTCCCGCAGAGTGGTCCCATTTTTGGACTCCTTATCTGGAGGTCTATCAGTGTTGGCAGAACTACCTGTGCGTCTGAACACAGAAGCAGTCACCAGCCCCTCACCCGAGGGGTGTTCTGTGAACCCGAAGGACCCAATGGGCACCGAATATTTGCGGGCTATCCGGGCAAATGGTGCTGGGCAGGAGGCAGGTGCTCCAAAGCCGAACCAACAATGGCCTCGCCACTGGGAAGGCTTCCGTAGAAGTATCCTCTCTCAAGAATATCTGTAAGAAGGTACTCTGCCCATTTCTGGACAGGCTCCAGGGCATCCCCTGGATTCGGAGATGAGGCGGAGAATCCCCAGAAAGGATGAAGGACCTTCCTCCATCGAGAGACTGTCCACTGACTTATCGTCAAGCGGACGAGAGTGTAGGTCGCAGCTGTCAGAATCCAAGTATTCGGATAAATTAGAGCCACCAAGGTCCCCCTTCTATCGCCCTAGGGTGGTCAGGCGTAAGGTGACCGAAATCCTGCGGGGACCTGGAACAGTCCAAGCTTCCTTCAAGGAGCCCCTCCCATGGGCTGTTTAGGTGGCGGCTCCACCACTATTGGTGGACAGGTCGATTTTGGCCAAACCGGGGCAGGTTCCACCGGCTCCGTGGGCAGATTAACTGAGGCGATCGGTTTCGATGGAGCCCTCTTTGGCCTAGATGGTGAAAGCCAGGTAATGGCCGGTGAGGAAACTGAAGCCAGTTTCTGGCCAGACAAAATCAGCTGTTGCCACATGAGATCTTCGTAGCGTCAATGCAGTTTTACGTCAAAGCCTCTCCTCATCTGAGGAGGACGAAGATGAATGTTGGCATCACCTTTCTTTGAGCACTTATGCGCCTTCCTCAGCCTATTTGTCGAGGGTCCGAGACCTCAACCTCGACTGGACTGGCTCACTGGTGGCTTGGAGACACCAGAGGAACAGATGATTTTCCCGGATCAGGGACCGGTTCCTCGATGGGACTGCCAGCAGGCTGGGTCTCCTCATTGGGAAGAAACAGAATAGGGTCCTGTTAAGAGAGTTGCCGGCCTCATCGGGCGACAGATCAACAGGTTCGAGTGATCTCAACTGTGTCATCGATCGAGACTTGGTCGACTGACCAGACGGCGGGACCGAGAAGATGGCAGCCGAACTGCAATCTCAACCGAGGTTGAGACTGGAGATTCCTGGGAGCAAGATCGCTCTCGATCCCAAGAACATCTTCGCTGAAATGAAGAATCTCTTGGTTCCTTGTCCTTTTACAGGACCAGGATACATGCGCGCCTGAGGGCCCCTCGCCCTTAGTGGGACAGACTGGCACATCTCACGAAAAGGTGGAGCCCAGATTGAGTGGAACAAAAACCTGCTGAGAGGAGAGTTCCGCTGCTCGTGCTGCTTCTGCCTTGAAGGCCTGCATTTTCTCTAACTGCTTGGCGGACCCGCAGCCACAAAGACCGCCCACCGGGCCTCCTTCGATTTCACCAGTGGATTCCATTTTTGGGCTTGCTCAGCTTGAGTTGCGCGAGACGACTGTTGAGGATGTTCAGAACGCAGACAAATCTCGCAGGGCCTGGGGTATCATGGCCGACACCAAACAGTAGACGACGCGGTATGTGATCTGTGCGTGACATTTTCTGGCTGCACGGTGGAAACTGGGGAAGATTTATCTTCCATGACTGAGAAACAACGATTGCAATCGCTAGCTTGAATGAGCTTAATCTTCAAAGAATCCAAAGGAAACGGAGTGGGCCTATAGAATGTGGGAGCGAAGAGGAGGCAACCAGTATCTTCCAGCGGAAAGGAAGATCTGGCGCCATGGGCGGAGTTGAGAGTTATACCACCGGTGGGTGGAGGAGCCAGCTTTAAGACCTTCCAGCAAGAATTAAAGGGACATGCCAAGAAGTAGGGATGAACAATAAATCTATGTTGCTAGAACCTTCATTGCAGGATAGGAAAAAGCCAGGCCCCATATTAATGATGACCACAGACTGGCACGCTTGGGCCTTACCCCAATTAGCCCTCATCTGCCTATAGATCCTAATCGTGTTGCCTGAGTTGGTGCAACTCCTCCCCACCCTTGCCACAGAGGTAAAACCACAGGAGATGGCAGCTGTGAGGTGATTAGTAGTATGCATGAGGCTGGGTGTTAGTGACAGGATCGAAGAATGGGTGACATGTACCTGGTCAGGGAGAACAGCTTAATTGAATACGCCATACAGGGGACCTAGTCATGTGCCCAGAGCTCAGGATCCCAGTCTGACAGACAGGACGTACAGTACACAACGTACTGTCTCCTAGGAGGGAGTACAACATCTTGCTGTTCATGACTGCTCCCTGGTCATGAGAGGAGGAGAGTCATATCAACAGAGTCCTCCTCTCACTCACCCACTCCTCCCAAACACACAGTATGGAGTGTTGGACATGGAGATGCCTAGTGTCTGACCCGGAGCCAGCAACATGCACTGACATTCTGAATAGCTCACCCCTGCTGCTCAATGCACTGCATTCAGTCATTTTCTCACTTTGTATGGGTCTTTGCAGTAAGAAAGCTGCAGGGGTAGAGGACAGCACTGATACCTCTGTAGTTAAAGGCAATGTAGAAATACACATAGGCTCCTAGAACATAGTTTTGTGTCACCCTTAAAAAAGTTAACAGCATACTGTAAGTGAATGGCAGCTCTTCAGACAAGGCTAAAGCCTGTTTTTTATTTGGGGACAATAGGAGATGGTGGAAGTGGGAAGGATGTACAAGAAGAAAAATACTCACCACAGTAATGTTTCTTCTAATGGAGTCTTGCTGTATTCTGACAATATGCGTTAGCCCCAGCATTGAACTGCCCAGGAAAGGAAAGGGTTAACTCTATGCTGCAGCATGGAACATTGAGCTCGAGTTGAGTTTTCAAACCTCTGCCTCTGGTACATCTCAGTGTAGCCAGCCAGATTCTTACGAGCAAACTAGCTATAGGTATGGAAACTGTTTAACTTTAGGCCAAAGGCAACAAACTTAGGTCCAAAAGACTCAAGTCGAGAACCCAAGAAAAAAGGTAGTGAAAAATATATATAAATATAAAAGCAACAGTAATAAAACAACTACTCCCACCCTGAAGAGGAGGCAAGGTACACCCCGAGGTGCAACACTGTACCAGACAGCCCACATCCCAAAAATACAGGTTACTCATCTGTAATAGGAGTTCTAGGAATGGTATATGTTTTCATCCACACTTACTGGCAGGTTCCTTGCCGCTTAAATCTTGCCGGAAAGTCTTCAAGCTGGCTCCTCCCACCCATCCAGGTGGTAAACTCTCGCCCCGCCCCCATGACTCCAGATCTAGCCGCTGGAAGCCAGAGTTGGCGTCGAGCCGGGAGGTCGGGGTGGTTAATGATAGTGAACAACATACCATTCCTAGAACTCCTGTTACAGGTGAGTAACCTGTATTTCTAGGGACATGGATATGTTGTTCAATCCACACTTACTGGCAGACTCATAGCAGTTCTCCGGGAGGAGGGAGGCAAGGCGCGCACCCTACTTGGGAAATAAGGACTGGAGAACCGATGTCCCAAAACCAGCATCCCGTGTAACTCAAGGTCGATGTGGTAGTGGGTAATGAAGGTGTGTGCTGACTTCCAGGTAGCAGCCTGCAGATTTCCTGGATAAGGACATCCCTGGAAGCCACCACCGATGCAGCGGTATGGCGGGTAGAATGAGCTCTTATCCCTTTGGGAGGCTCCATGCCTGCCAACCTGTAGCAGAGATCTATGTAGGAGGTGACCTACCTGCCTATCGTCCGCTTGGCTGCAGGTCTGCCAGGTGCTGGCTTCAGCGTGTGACAAACAGCTGGCGTAACCTCTCCCGAACTTCAGTCGTCCGCCTTGTAATAAGACAGCTCTTCTAGGGTCCAAAGTATGGAGCCTATATTCGGCCTCTGGAGGTGTGATTGGGGTAGAACACCAGCAAAGTCAACACCTGGTTAAAGTGAAACTCCGACACCACCTTTGGAAGGAATTTCAGGGAGGCAGGGACAACCTTGTCCCTGTGGAAGACCAGATAAGGAGACTCATGAAAACGCCTGAGCTCTCCCATCCTTCTGGCTGACTTGATAGCCACCAAGAAGGCAGTCTTCCACGACAGGTGAGAGATGTCGCACCTGTGCATCGGCTCGCAATGGCTTGCCCATGAGATTAGCCAAACCAGCAGTAGATCCCATGGAGGTGGAGGTTCTGCACCGGAGGATATGATCAAGGCCTTTGAAAAGCGCGACCACCTTCTCCTGCATACCGACTGCTTCCGGCCCATGCCCGGTAAGCAGAGATGGCTGAGGCAGCACCTGGAGGTCGCCAACCCAAGCCCTAGCTGGAGAAAGGGACCAGGTAGCCCATAATGCTGGCCAAGAACAGGAGGAAGGGTCCAACTCCTTATCCTGACACCAAATGGATAATCTCTTCCATTTGAAGGCATAGCATTTTCTGGTCGACTCTTTACGGATGCCTCAACAACATTTAGAACCTTGTCGGAAAGACCCAAGGCCTGGAACTCTAGCCGCTCAGGAACCAGACCGTCAGGTGCAGGGATTGAAGGTCTGGTTGAGTACCTTCCTCCTGTTGACTGCGATCAGGTCCAGGTAGGCTGAAGCAGCCTCATGAGCCTGGAGCTGAGGCTGAGAGATCTGGATACCAGAACTGGCGGAGACAGTCTAGGGCTACCAGAATCACCTGCACCTTGTCCCTCCTCGCCTTGAGAAGCACCTTGTGGATTAAGAGAAATGGGGAAGGTTGTAGAAGAGGCCTGGGATCCATGGCCTCGAGAAGGCATCCCCTGCAGCGAGCCCCTGCTAAGGGGCTGGCATGAAACAGCCTCAGCTTCGCATTCTCCTGAGGCAAACAGGTCCACCTGAGGTGTGCCCCAGTGGGAGAACAGATCTTGTACTACCTCAGGCAGGTGAGACCACTCATGAGATGCAGCACCAATCCAGCTTAGGGCATCGGCCAGAATGTTGGAAGCTCCTGCCACATGGATGGCTAGGAGATCCACCTCCAGTCTGCTCACGAGAGACCAAGTGTGGAGAGCTTCCTTGAACAAAGGCAAGGAGCACGTCCCCGCCCTGGCAGTTTAGGTAGTACATGTGTCGTGGTGTTGTCCGTCCGGACCTGGACCACTTGACTCCGTACAAACAGAGCGAAGGCGGTGAGGGCTAGTCGGACCACTCGAGCTCCAGCAGGTTGCGCCTGAGCTCCCCAGATGGGCATCCCAACCCATCAGAGAGGCGTCGGTCATTAGAGACTGTTGGCTCTGGGTGGACAAGCGGGATACCCTCCTGCAGATGAGCTGGAACAAGCCACCACTGAAGAGCATTCCACATTTCCTGCGTCACTATCACTGGCTGTAGTCCAGAGGACCGGAGGCGCTGTGACCATTGGCGGGCCAGCCCCATTGAAGGGACACATGCCAGCGGGCCCAATGGACCACGCTGGTGCAGGCCGCCATGAGGCCCAGGAGGCGCAGGAAGTCCCGGTAGTACAATTGCCCAACCAGAAATGATTGGGCAAAGGAGGAAAGAACCTCGGCCCTGTCTGCCGGGAGCCATGCTCTGGCTTGAAGAGAGTCGAGCTCTGCCCCATGAATTGAATCACCTGGCGTTGGCACGAGGTTCCGATTTGGCCTCATTGATGAGGAGGCCAATCTGAGAGAAGACCTGAGGGTCAGATCCTGGACCCCTCCACCTCCGGCTTGGAGGAGGTTGCAATCAGCCAGTCGTCCAGGTAAGGGCACACCGGACCTTTCTGCGCCATGGAATGCTGTCACCACTGCCATGCATTTGGTGAAGACCCTGGGAGCTGGAGAGAGGCCAAGGGCATGGTCCGGAACTCATAAAGGGATCCCCTCCGCCTGAAGTAGAGGAATCAGCAGGACGGATGGATTGGGACATGAAAGAACACGTCCCTGAGGTCCAGAGAACAGAATCACATGCCCTTGCTCCAAGGATGGGATGACCTGAGCCAGAGTGACCATCCTGAAGGTTCGAGACCTTAGGAACTTGTTCAGGACCGTAGGGTTTAGAATGTGGCGCAGCCCCCATCCGCTTTGGGACCAGGAAGTACCTGGACACAAACCCTGGGTCTGATAGAGGATCCGCCACCTCCTGATCACCTCCTTCTGGAGGAGTAGGGCAATGTCAGCTCGGCGAGCCGACAGAGACTGAGGACCTCGTAGCCCCCCATGGGACAACGGCTTTCGGTGGGTGAGGTCTCGATTCCAGAGGCAGACCGTTTCCTACACTTCCAGCACCCAGCAGTCCGTGGTGATATCAGACCAGGTGGAAAGGAAGTGGCGGGCCGTCCCCACAGGGGAACCCGTGAGGAGTGGCGAGGTTGGGCGACACCCCAACCCGTCACTGGGCAGGCTTGGAGGAAGGACCGCCGAGGAGCCTCCTGACCTTTCTTCCTGGCTTCCTGTTGGAGGAAGCAGCAGGCTTGGCTTTGGGTGCCAAGTGAGAGCCTGTTGGCTCTGATGCTGGTGTTGCTGGGTCGGAGTGCCGCAGGGGCTGAAGGCCGAAAGGGCTTACGCTGCTGCTGGCGGCCTTTGTCCTTCTGGGCAGACGTGACCGAGTCCACAGTGGCGGACTTCTATCCTTGCAGATGACCCTCCACCCCAGAACCAACAAGTCAGTACCCAAGACGGAACATCTGCCAGCTTGTGCTGGGTATCTGCCGTAAGGTAGAGAGCCGCAGCCAAGCTCTGAGGTGCATGGCCACTGTGGCCGCTACTGACCGGGCACACGAGTCAGCGTGTCCAGGGAAGTCTGGAGCTGCTGTTTGGCCACTACCCTTCCCTGATCCGCACCTTCTTGACCGTCGCCTGAAGATCAGCTGGGAGATGAGGAATCACTCATCCAGGGAGCCCAAAAGGGCTGTGAAAAGTGTGCCATCAGAATGGCCGAGCTGGCCTGATTAAGGCTTCAGCGAGGAAGCTTACAGACTTTCCGCCCAGAGTAGTCCAGTTTCTTGGACTCCTTATCAGGTAGCTTGTCCACATCCCGAGCGCTCCCAGAACGCCAGAAAACACTGTCGGTCACTAGCCCGTCCGCAGAAGGGTGCTCCGAGAAACCGGAGAGTGAACCTGTGGGAACAGCATACTTCGAGCCATCCTGGCCAAGGTGCTGGACAAGAAGCTGGCTGCTGCCATAGCGCAAGGGCCGGGCCAACAATGGCTTCGCCACCGGGAAAGCCTCTGTGGGGAATCCTCGGTCCAGTATCTCCGTGAGGGGATACTTGGCCTCTGGAACGGGTTCGAGCTTCATCCCAGTGGACTCTGAGATGAGCTGAAGCATTCAAGAAATGAGGATGGTCTCGTCCACCAACTGACCCCGGTGGACTCCAGGTCAAGCGGCCTGGAGAACAAGGAGTCGTCATCGTCAGACTCCGAGGTCTGCAAACAGCTGCCGAGGCCTGCCACCTCCACCTGTTGAGGTCAATCGAGTGAGAGTGACCGACAACCAATGGGGCAAGCCCTGACTTGACTGAGAATCCTTGGTCAGGGCACCAGTTTTAGGCTGTGGAGGCAGGAGTTCCACCACAGTGGGTGGCGCAGCGGTTTGGCCGAACAACTGGTGCGGCTTGGCTCTCGACTACAACAAGCGGTTGTTTTGGCCCGGTGACAGCCACTTAATGGCAGGGAAGGCGATGGAGTCGGCTTATTCCCTCTCAAAGGAGCTGCTGCCACATTAGATCCTCGTAGCGCCGACACAATTTGCGCTGGAGCCTATCCACCAAAGAGGATGAAGACTAGGATGAGCGGCGCCACCACTTTCCACAGTGCTGAGACCGAGACTGCCGATGGTGGGATCGGCTGGACCTGGAAGAGGTCCGAGACCAAGACCTTGTGTTTCAGAAGGTGGGTCTGAGAGGGGTGGGGAAACCGCTCCTCCCTCAGTTCAGGGACCTAACCGGGACTCTAGCACAGGAGGCACAGGCAAGTCCTCAGTTTCCACGGGGAACCGGTGAAGAAGGGTTGTCAGCTTCTCCAGTCGACAGCCTGTCTGATGGGTCGAGAAAATCTCGAATGCGTCGATGGGTGTCTCGGCCCGGCTGACCTAATGGGGACACTGTGAAGCCAGTGGCCTTAGCTGCAACCTCGCCGAGTGTCGACTGTCCGGGAAGGAGACCTCTCCGCTCCATGAGCGTCGATGGTGGGACTTACCCTTAGAGTCCTTCTTTTGGATTGAGAGGAATGTCCGAAGGGCCTCTCCCTTGATGGAGAGGGATTGACAAAGCTCCTGAAGCGATGCTGTAGGAGGAGCCCAAGGAGAGTGGGATAAATGCACGCAACCGGTGAAGATGATGCTGCGGCCTGGGCCACTTCCTCCCGAGGGCGATCATCTGCTTGAGCTGTTCAGCCGAGCCGCAGTCGCAGACACCGCCCAACGGCCTCCTTCAACTTGACTGGAATATAACGTTTCTCGGGCTCCAAGTTGCAGCCTGGCAGCGTGATCCTCCAAGACCGTGGCGAAAAGGACTTGCACAAGTCGCAGGCCTGCGGACTGTGTTCAAGCTCCAGGCAGAAGCACATGGAGTGCGGATCGAACAGGACATCTTCTGCCCACAGGGGCACCGACAAAACCGGAGTCGATTTGTCCATCGCAGCCGCGAGGGAAGATAAAGACCAAGTCTTGTAAATTTAAAATTAGTTTCGGGTTAACAGAAGAGTTTGGATCCAGGCCTAAAACGCAGAGCGCAAGGAGGGAACCTGAGCTTCAAGCGGTAAGGAAGATCTGGTGTCATGGGTGGAGCCGAGTTTTACCACCCGGTGGGTGGAAGAAGCCAGCTAAAGACCTTCTGGCAAGATTTAAAGCAGCAAGGAACCTGCCAGTAAGTGTGGATTGAACAACATATCCATGTCCCTAGAAACTAGGTTCTGAGAGGGAGGCAGTAGAGAGGTCAGAATACAGAAAGACTCCATTAGAAGAAACAACATTACTATGGTGAGTAATTTTTTCTTCAAACAACATAAAGTCTTGCTGTAGTCTGACAATATGCAGATTACAAGCAGTTCCCCCAGAAGGAGGGACACAGAACCTTACTTTGGGAACAGGCTCTGCAGTACTGTTGTACCAGAAACCTAGCATCACTCCTAGCCTGGATGTCCAGAGAGTAATGCTTGGTGAATGTATGGACTGTTTTCCAGGTGGCTGCTTTACAGATTTCTACAAGGGTATATCTCTGGCAGCAGCCAGAGAAGCAGCTATACCCCTAGTCGGGTGTGCCCACAAGCCTGAGAGGGTTCTTTGCCCAACTTGGCACAGCAGAATTGTATACAAGAAACAATCCACCTGGCAATAGTTATTTTAGTAGCAAGCTTACCTTTTCCCACTTCACCATAAGTGAGCAATAATTGAAGACAGTCATTTCTGTGTGCCTTAGACAGTATGCTCTATGTAGTAGCTAAGTGCCCTTTTAACATCCAAACTGTGTAATCTTCTTTATCCTGAAGAATGATCGGTGAAAAACACAGGTGAGGCATACACTGGTACAGATGAAAATCTGATACCACTTTAGGTAAGAACTTCCTATTTGTTCTAAGGACCACCTTATCTCTACGGAAGGAGATAAAGTCAGGTTCAACTGACAGGGCCTGTAATTCACTAATCCGCCTGGCGAAGTGATAGCTACCAGGAGCACAGTTTTCCAGGTCAAGTACTTTAGCTGGGCCGAAGCCAGAGGTTCAAAGGGTGGCTGCATAAGCTGAGCAATGCAGACATTTAGATCCCAAGCTGGAACAGGCTCTCTAAAAGGAGGGTTGATGTGAACCAGACCTTTGAAGAACTTACTGAAAACAGGATGAGATGCCAGGAAGAGCCATTCCCTGCTGAAAAGAAAGCAGAGACAGCTGCTAGATGAACCTTCAGAGTTGCAGGCCTAAGGCCTAAGCTATTAAGGTGAACCAGATAATCTAAGGCTGTAGCAATGCCTGCAGTATCTGGCTGAATGCCCTCTGAGAACACCAAATGCTGAATCATCTCCATTTGAATTGTAAGTTTTTCTGGTAGAAGGTTTCCTACAGACCTTCAAAATATCCAGAACTCCCTGAGAAAGATGCAGGCATGCATAGTCTCACTCTTCAAGAGCCAGGCTTTGAGACTGGAGACTTGGGTACCAAATTCTCCCCTGAGAGGAGGTTAGAGATTATGTCTCTTGGGAAGAGACAGGGGAGAGACACTGCCAGGGACAGCAGCAGAGGTACCAAGGTTGTCTGTCCCAGGCTGGAGGTACTAGTATCAATGTAAAGGGGTTGAGAACTGCTCTTGACTAGAACTCTGAACAACAGGGGAAGGGGGAAGGACAGAGGAACCTGCCCTCCAATCCAATATGACAGCATCCAGAGGAACAGTCCCTGGGACTGGAGGTCTGCAGCAGAACAGAGGACGCTGATGATTGTCCAGGGCTACAAAGAGATCTAACTCTGGAGTGCCCCATCTGGTGAAAATTATTTTCAGGATGAGAGGGTCCAGGGACCATTCGTGATGGCCCTGGGAGATTCTGGCAAGCACCTGCTAGCACATTGTCTTTCCCTGGAAGATGAACTGCTGTCAAGGAAGCCTGAAGGAGTAGGCTAGAGACCACAGTTTATGACCTTTGTCAAAAGACCATGGACCGAGTGCCCCTTGCTTGTTGATGTACCACATTGTGGTGATGGTGTCTGTCCTGACCTGCACCAGTTTGCCTCTGACTGAGTCTGAGAAAGTCTGAAGGGCTAGGAATACTGCCCTGAGTTCCAGGAGATTGATATGAAGGAGAGACTCTTGTGGAGACTAAACACCCTGGGCCGTGAGGGCTCCCAAATGGGCTCCCCAGCCTAGGAGAGAAGCATCTGTGGTTAGGACCACTGAGGAGCTTGACTGAGGAAGGGACACCTTGTCTAAGATTGTCCTGATCCAGCCACCACTGGAGAGCTTGGACCAGAATCCAGTCACTGGAACCAGTTTGGTGACAGCATCCTTTTCTGAGACCAAACGCTTTAGGTGGAACTGAATGTCCCACATCTGAAACCTGGCTCCTTGTACCACTGCAGTGGAAGCTGCCATGTGGCCTAGGAGCTGAAGAAAGTGTCTTGCTAGACGTGAGACCAGAGGGCTAAATGAGGAAGCAGATCTGTGGGCCTTTACCCTTGCTAGTGGAAGGAAGGCCTTTGCCTGGACAGTATCTAATCTACTCCTATAAAGGTAAGGAGTTGTACTGGTTCGAGAACTGACTTGGGAAGATTGAGGAGGAACCCCAGAGAGCTGTGCAGGTTCTGAGTGATTTCCAGAGCTGACATGACCTGATCGGAGGACTGACCTACAATGAGCCAGTTGTCCAGGTAGGGAAGACAGATATACCCTGCCTTCTGGAGGAAGGCAACTACTACTGCAAGGCACTTCAAAACACCCTTGGAGCTGATGTTAGCTGAAGGGCACGCCTTGAACTGATAATGGCCTGAAGGCAACTCGAACCTGAGGTACTTTCTGTGGGAGCACCTGATAGGAATGTGGAAATAGGATCCTTCAGGTCCAGGGATGCTAGCCAATCCGCTGGCCTTAGTGAGGGAAGAATTAGTCCCAAAGTCACCATTTTGAGTTTTGGTTTTGTGATGAGTTTGTTCAAATACCTTAAGTCTAGGATGGGTCACCACTCTCCTGTCTTTTTGGAGGTAAGGAAGTATCTGGAGTACAGACCTTTGCCCTGTGTTGAATAGGAACTTTTCTACAGCTCTGAGGGCTAGCAGAGAAGAAACCTCTGCTTCTAGAGCAATGGTTTCTGAGATGGTTGCAGGTGGAAAGGACCGACATTCATTTTGGGGAATATTTTGAAACTGAGAGCCAGTCCCTGGCTTACTACCTCCAGGACCCACTTGTCTGAGGTAACAGCCTTCCAGACCTGGAAGTAGTAAGCCAGCCTGCCTCCTACTGGAGTAGGGAGTCGACCAGGCTGACACATCAGGGTGTCTGTTTGGAAAGAGCCTTGGACTGGGAAGATAATGCAGCCCTGCTCATCCCCTCCTACCTCTCCTTGAAAGAGCCCTCTCTCTGGGAAAGAAGACGAAGCCTGGGCTTGGTAAAGGCCTATGAAAAGGCCTGCCCTAGACTGCCGCTTTTGAGGAGTGGCTTGCCTTTCTCTGGCCTGTGCACTCCTGTAGGTGGTCCTATACTCATCCATTTTCTTCATGTAAGCCTCTGTCTGCTCCCCAAACAGAGAGTTACCCACCAAAGGGAAATCGATGGCCTTAGCCTGGGTGTCCTGGGAAAGGCTAGTATATCTGAGCTAAGAAAATCTCCTGACAGACACAGATGTAGCCATGACTCTCGAGGCCACATCATTAGAGTCTACAGCAGTGTGGAATTGTACCTTGGATGTCTCAATTCCATCAGCAGCCACCTCCTCCAGCTCTTTGGCCAGCTGGGGAACCGTATCCCACCTGGACTTCTGGTACATGGCTGTGTAGGCCATATAATTAGCCTGCCTGAGCCTTAAATAGGATGTCAAGTATTGTTTCTTGGCCATGGCATACACCTTCCTGGAGTCTTTATCTGGGTGGTGTGAAGCCAAGGAATAATAGCTCTTGTCACAGGCTGCAGACTGCACTACCCAACATGGCTGCAATGACTGTATAAAAACTCTGTACTTGACCCTGATAACATGTACCTCCTGTCCATTCTCTTATTCACAGGCGGTAAGGAGTTAGGTGTTTGCAAAATCTTTTTGTTTGTTTCCCAAAGATTTATGAAGAGGGATAGACAATCTCTTGGACTCTGGGATGTCCATCATTTCAACAAAATTGGGCTCTTCTTCCTCCTCAGCAGCTTCCACCATTGGAAGCTGGAGTTTCAGCCCCGTTTTTTTTTTTTTTTTTTTTTATCATCCCTCCTACTCTCCATGAGCTCCGCACCTTTGGGAGTACCAATGAAGGACTGCCCCACTCCAGCCACCTACCTGTTTCCATGGTTGACACCCCATGGAGCATGTCCCCCCGGCAGGGGATGAGGTGGGCAGAGCACCCTGAAGTAATCAAGTTTCGTCTGGGGACCCTGGGACCAGGCAGGTGGGAGCCATTAAGGATCTGCCTTGGTGTCTGCCTACCCGGAGCTCGCAGTGTGTTTTCCTTGTTTGTTGTGGGAGTGGCATGCCCAATGCCAAGGCATCACCGCCAATGTCGCCACCCCTCCCAAACATCAGTTTCACGCTTGTTGTGCCTCAGGCTCCGCCAGAGGCCAGGCAAGTGCCAAGTGAGGACCCCTCCCTCCTGGGAGAGAAGAGCTGTCCTCTGGACGCTCAATCCTCTCCCTTCCTCATGACTCCCAATGGTCCGGCTTGTTCCTATACCGGGTTACCGGCGGCAGCGAGGTGTGGCATCCAGCGCCCAACCTTCAGCGCCACTGGGCCAGCTCTTTCAGCCACTTTTGTAGAACAAAAATAAGAAGGGACTCAGAAAGTCTGGGAGGAAAGACATTGAAGTTCAGTCTGGGGAAATGTCCGTTCAACAGGTACATCTAGACCTCCAAAGTCATTGTCATCATCATCATTGTTGGGATACTCTTCATCTCCCTCCCATTCCACATCATAATATGCATCCAGATCATAATTGATGGTGTCAGATCCGACCAAGACCGACCATCTAACGGCGGCGACAGTTCAGAGCGGAACTGGGTAGCGACTGAACAATACTGATTGCTTTGGCTATTTCGTCGTGGGTTGGAGAATACGGTATTGGATCCGAACCAGCCAACTTCTTTTTCTTTAGCCGAACCGACCCTCAGAGTTGGATCTCCTTTGCCCAATGAGGTATCGCCCAGGTCAGTAAGTACCTCCTCAGGTTTGTGAAGAACCGAACCACGCTGGCCATCCAGATCAGCGGACTTCTCTGCCTCCTTTTCCTTTAGCCAACTCAATCTTTTATTCAGAGTGGTTTTAGGAAAATCCTCATATCTGGCAGCCTGTTTTGAGGTGGTCAAACCCCAGACAATAAACACAAATGAGGTGGGGGTCAGCCTTGGAAAGGCCTTCCACACTCAGTACAGTGTTGAAACCCAGTGGGACCGTTTTTTCTTAGGTTTCTCAGACATGGCCACACTACAAATTACCCTTTTCAGCTTTCAAGCCAGGTAAAACTCCCCATCGGTTACCAACTGTGTCACGGGTTGTGTAAAACAGATAAAGTCCGTGTTTTGAAACAGATAGGAATCGGACACCACTACTAAATCCCAGAAGAAATTCAAACACAAACAAAGGTTCGGTTTTCAACCGAACCAACCAATCAGAAACCCAAGAAAAACAATTTCCACAAATAACAATATCACTACCTATCTACAACACTACCTGGACCACAGACAGAGACTTGATAGCAAAAATAATAAATCGGTTGAACAACTGAACGCTTTTTAAATTTTACCAAGCAAAGAAGAGATCTCCGGAGCGACTTCATAGTTAGGTGGAGTAAAGGATCTGATGGTTACACTGAGATGTACCAGAGAAAGAGGTTTGAAAACCGAGCTTGAGCTCAACGCTCTAGGCTGCTCCATAGAGTTAACCCTTTCTCTCCAGGGCAGTTCAAGTGCTGGGGCTAACTGCATATTGTCAGAATACAGCAAAACGTCATATTGTTTGAAAAATAGTAATAAAAGCTCAGAGACAAGGTATAATAAGAGTAAATATCTGCATGGAATAATCTACAGCTGGGTATGCCACAATAAAGGAATAATGCGACAGGGTATGCGTCGTGCTGGGAGAACATCATGCCTCGGGTGGATGGGCACGAGGCCACAGGTCGAGTGTGTCCAACACCAGAGAAGTGATGATATCCTAGCATGACACACACCCTGGAGTGCATTATTCTATTATACAATGGCTCTTTAAAACAAAAAGATGGAAAAATATATTTAAAAGTATTTGTCTGTTATTTTTATGAATGGGCAGGTGTGTTAAAAAAATAGTGCCAATTTATTGATTTCTCCAGTAGGTGGATGGCTCTGCATCCCCAACAAACCTTTCTCTGTGTATTTTCCCTGCATTATCTTGGTATCCTCCCCACCCCATTTAGATCTCTCTGCATGTTTTTGTTTCTTCCCCTTCTGTCTCACTGCCAGCTGTGAGGATGTCAGATATCAACCCCAGCCTCCAGTGATCGGAGATGTGACCTTCTGTGCTGCTGGCTGCTTTGAAGTCTGACACCCCTCCCTTCCAGCCTGTCTACCAATTGTAGCTGTGACCATTCTGTGGCTTCTCCGGGTACAATAGGCATGTGTTTGTACTGGGAGATCAAGAGAGACAGAATGCACTTATGGAGTCAGTAAACATCAATGGTCGAGAATGGCATTTGGTGAGTTAGTAAAGTGTGGTGTGGTTTGAAAGCACACGCACTCACTCTTTCTGTGCGTACAGTGGGGAAATGTTCTGTGAGGCAGTTAGGGTTTGCAGTTGTCTTCCACCCACCCTCCATCTGTTTACATGGCTGTATTTTGGTTCACCCGTACAGTTGACAGGTTGGGAGAATAGTTCTACCAAAAAAAAAAAAAAAAGACAATCAGTAATCGGCAAGTCGCACTCACAATTTTGAAGGTGGAGTGTGAGAAGAGTGGGAGGAAGTCAGTTTTAAAGCCAATTGGTTGGCTTTTACTTTTACTGAAAACATTGTTTCTTATGTTACAAAAGAAAAGACAGCGACAGAGTTATGGTCTTCACGAACAAGCACTAGCAGTACTGCAGGGAGTGCTGTGAAGCCTATCGGAAAGATGTCTTTTCATGCTGGTGTTTGAAAGTGGCTGGGTGACGGTATACAATGGGCAGTGGGCAGTGACATTTATTTTGTCATTTGATCATATGTGTGCTGGGACTAGATCACGGGTCCAGTCCCAGGAGACCAATCAGAGCTCAGCATTCTTTCTTGCTATTGTATAATACTGTACTAACGAATGACCTGGGTGGGTTGAGAGGCCTGAGATGTAGCTGAGGGCCTTCAAATACCCAAACTCCTATGAAGTGAGGTTATTACAGCACTGATGCACACCCGGAGTGGATTATTACACCTATAACATTCTTAAAATGGTCAAAAGTGTGATATATATTATAGTGGCACGGTAGCACCACTATAGTTAGGGTTGAGTGTTCACTTCTATGTTACAGCCCAATTTTGTACTCCTAATAACGTTGCAGCGGTTCACTGATTTGCACGAAATTTTGCATGCATAATCTCGTGGGTAGGTCTGTTGATGCTAAATTTCATTTGAATTGCTTGCGTGGTTTCTGAGCTGGCACAACAACAATACAGCTCCTCCATGCAGAGAGGTGCGAGTAATAAGGCTAAACAGTTCGAATCAACAAAACGCACTCCTCAGTTGCTGAAAAATCTTTTTAATAAGAATAAAACAGCCACTGTAAACCAAGTGGTATATCGCCTCACTCAGACTCCCGACCGGTTCATACGGTAAGTGTTCTTGAGTGGTGATGGCCACTTATATCTACATTCAATTTAAAGTGACAATATATCTATACAGAAAAAAATAGTAAAATGACCACATTTCCAGTACTATTAAATACTGCAAATAAAGGGAATATACATGTAAACAACATATATTTCCATACATCCGAGGAGGAATCATTGTTATATTAAACTCATATAACCTTCTATTATTTTTACTTCAACTTTAAATTGAATATAGATATAAGTGCCATCACCACCCAAAAGACAACCCCTTATGACGAGTGCGTATAAACCGATTG
This sequence comes from Neoceratodus forsteri, assembly GCA_016271365.2. Classification (NCBI taxonomy): domain Eukaryota; kingdom Metazoa; phylum Chordata; order Ceratodontiformes; family Ceratodontidae; genus Neoceratodus; species Neoceratodus forsteri. The sequence goes on from CM028132.1 coordinate 699,453,598, forward strand.
GGGTCTGACTGGAGGCATGTAACATACCACTTGGTTTACAGCGCCTGTTTTATTCTTATTAAAAAGCCTTTTTCAGCAACTGAGGAGTGTGGTTTCTGAGCTACAGTCTGCAAAATCCTTAAATGTATGTGTTTTTTATGTTTCTTTGTCCACCTATATCTTAGAAACTGTTTCATGTTGTGGTCTGAAATTTTCAGGGTAGAAGGCATTTCCTTACAGATATGCCTTTTAAGGTTTGGTGAAAAATGTTAATCCATTCAAAAGTTATTACATTTTGAATTTCTCATTGTCAATAGGAAAATATATGTGCAGCACGAAAATGGATTTTCTACCACAGGAGTTAATTCCTTTTCACAAACGGGTTATCCTGTGTTGCAAGATCCTAATGCCTTTTCACAGAGGGGTCCAACCTGCGTTGCAGGAGCCTAATGGCTTTGCACACATGGGTCATCCAGTGCTGCAGGTCGGGAATGCTTTTCCATTCTTCCACCATCTTGTTTTGTCAGTTGGTGAAGGAAAGAAAAGAAAGAAAACACATAAAATGAACTGATTTCACAAACAAACATCAGAACCTAGCTAAACGGGACCCGACTAGCTAACTTTTGATGTTTTGTTTTAAAATCAGGCCAAGAAATAGGTTTCTAGGACGTGGATATGATGTTCTAGCCAGACTTGTTGGCAGTTGCCTTTCCTTTAAGAGCTCATGGGAACGTCCTTCAATCCGGCTCCTTCCACTCACTTGGGTGGTAACTCCCTCGGCTCTACCCCATGATGCCAGATCTTCCTTTCCGCTGGAAGAAGCCGGTTCCTCCTTATTGCTTTCATGCTGAGTAGGCCCTTCTCTGTAAAATCTTCAGATTTCCTTCCAAGTCATTAAAACAACATTTTGTCTTCAGCCTCGTTCTTCACAACCATCATGGACAGCGAGAAGTTCGCACGCGGGTTCCAGAAAAGTGCCTGTGGGCAGAAGATGTCCCGAACGGATTCGAGACACTACGTGGTGTGTACTGCCTGGGGCCACAAGCACAATCTCCAGGCCTGTGACATCTGTTGTACCTACCATCTGCCCGATCTAAGGGACCACTGCTCCCATTTGCTTTTGGGCAATCTGAGCAAATGGTACTGCCTGTCAAGTCGAAGGACACCCGCCAGGTAGTCTTCGTGGCTGCAGGGTCCACTGAATACCTAGTGACTTTCGAGGAGGCCATGGCCCAGGCCTCTTGGCTATGGCCTTTTGCCACCTCCTTACGGCGAAGGAATTGTGCCAGGCTCTCCCGACTCATGGCCAAGTCTAAAAGAGGCCAAAAACAGTATCGCTATTGATTGTGTTATAGGAACACTCTTGGGCTTCCGATTCCTGCACTTCTCCAGATCCGACTTCGTCCATCTTCGCCCAGGATGCTGGCTCTATGGTATCCTCATAGGTAACTGGCCGAGACGCCAGTTGATCCTCCAGCCAAGTTATTTCTAACCGTCCAACCAGCTGTCGCCTGAAGAGGCCGATACTTCTTTGTCCAGGACTCTGGTCATGACTCAGATGCAGGGAGGACGATCAGTCGGCTGACCCGCCACCTCTCATTACTGACCAGGAACTGGAGGTGCCTCGGCTCTCGCCGATAACCTCCGAGCCTGCCGCTGGTCTCCCAGTAGTTGAGGTCCTGGTCTTATTCCGTGGCTCAAGCAGCTGCGTGCTGACATCAGTGCTCCTGTTCTTGAAGCTCAGGAAAGCAGCACCACCGCTATTCTTTCATCCTCGCCTCCTCAGGTGAGGAGAGGCTCTCATGTGCAACAGCTGGTGTTCACCAGTATGAAGCCAGTTCCAGCTTCTACCCGGCCATCGCCTGGCTTTCGCTGCAGAGGCTGACGCCTTCTCCGCCTCCACAGGAGCCGACCAAAATGGTCCTGACTCAGCCTCTCCCAGTGTCTCCACCGATTCCGTGCAGTTACTGCCAAACAGCCAAATTCTGGCGCTCCAACTAAGGAGTCTGGGCGGTTTTGGGTCTCCCTCATTGGCGTAGGTCACTGTCACCCCTGACCATCCGTGGATGGTCAGTGGGGAGTGGGTGGTGGTGACCCTCTTACGATGACTCCTCCAGGTCAGAGGGTTCCTCGTACCTCCCGTGCGATGGCCTGAGAAGTTGGCTGGGGGTCTCTCAACAGATGAATGCCCTACCTCCTTCATGGGCCTTCTCCGCTTAACTCAGAATCCACGGGTCTTAAGATGGAGCCCATTTAGAAGCAGGCTTGGTACCCACTTACCAAGATCTGGGATCGGGTTGACTACCCTGGGAAAGCCTTCCTGGTTGCAGAGGCCATCTTTGGCCCTGCTTTGGAGCTGTGGCAGTGCCCGCCTCCTGCCCAGTGCCACCAGATTGGATGGCCCAAGTATGTGGTTCCTTCTGGTTCGCTTTTGGGGTTCACAGAACACCCCTTGGCTGAGGGCTTGGTGGCAGATTCTGTGTTTCAGCACTTTGGCAATGTAGGAGAAGTTGACAAACTGCCTGACAAGGAGTCTAAGCAATTGGACCATTCTGCAAAAACGCCTATGCTGCCTCTTCGCTTGACCTTTGCCAGGCGAGTTCGCCCTCCTGATGGCCCACTTCTCTCATCCTCTGTTTGGCACTCTGGATGAGGTGCTTCCTCATCTTCCAGCAGATCTCCAGATCACAGTCAAGCAGGTCAAGGTCAAGGCTCAGGCTGTGGCAAAGCAGCAACTCCAGACAGTTATGGACATTGGGGACTCCTGTGCCCATTCTGTGGCAGCCGCAGTGGCAATGCACCGCAGGGCTTGGCTGCAGATCTTGTCTTTCACAGCAGACACCCAGCATAAGCTGGTGGATGTCCCTTTCTGGGCATTGACCTGTTTAGGCCCGGGCTCGGGGTACCTCACCTGCACTGAGAAGTCCAATGCCACCTTGGACTTGGTGACATCCACACAGAGGGAACCCAAGTGCTCTAAACAGCAGAAAAAGAAGCCCTTTCAGTCCACCTCCACTCCCGCGCCAAATCTGCCTAGCCTCGCTGGGCAGCAGGCCAGGCCTGGCGACTGCCTGAAGTCAGTGGCCATGGTCGCCTGCTAAGCCTGGAGGAAGAGGCTGAGGGTGGTTTCTCAGCCGGCCCTCATCCACCTTCAAGCCTGCCCAGTGACTGGATGAAAGGTGCCTCCCTTATGCCTGTCACTTCACCTCTGGGTCCTTCAGTGAGAGGCTAGCTCCACCACTTCCTTTCCACTTGGTCCACTGTCATCACAGAAAGGTGGGTCCTAAAGTGGTTGGTCAGGGTCTGTCCCTGAATTCGAGCAGTCGCTCAAGTTTTGAGCCCATGTCCCTATGGGAGGACAAGATATCTGCAGACATTCTGTTGGCCCTTCAGGACACTGCTCAGCTCCTCCCAAACAGGCTGTAGTTCCTGTCATGACCCTCCAGAACACCCAGGGTTTATCTGCAGGTACTTCCTGGTGCCAAACGGATGGGGTGCTGGCGCCCATCTTAGATCTGCATGACCTGAACAAGTTCATCAGATCACGCACCTTCAGGATGGTAACTCTGTCCCAGATCACACCATCACTAGAGCAAAACATGTGGTTTTGCGCTTGGGATGTACAGGGTGCATTCTTTCACGCTCCGATCTGTCCGTCTCACCTGCAGTTCCTCTGCTTGTGAGCAGAGGAACCCTCTCTTAATTCCAGGCCATGCCATTCGCCTGTCCTTGGCCCCAGGGTCTTCACCAAGTGCAACGCAGTGGTGGCAGCCCACCTGAGGTACCGAGGGGTCCGGGTCTACCCTACCTGGATGACTGGCAGATTGTGGTCCTCCAGGCAGGAGGTGAAGCAGTCCAGGGATCTGGCCTCTCCAGACCTGCATCTCTCTTGGGCCTCCTGATCAACGAGGCCAAGTTGGATCTTGTGCCCTCGCGGTGATCAGTTTCATCGGGTGGAGCTCGACTCTTGCAGAGCCAAGGCTTGGCTCCCAGTGAATAGGGTGGCGGCTCTTCCGCCTTTGCCCGATCATTTCTGGTTGGGCAACTGCACCTGTCCAGGACTTCCTGCCCTTCCTGGGTTACATGGCGGCCTGCACCAGCGTGGTCCAATGGGGCAGCTGGACAATGCGCCTCTGCAGTGGAGCTGGCCAGCCAGTGGTCTCAGCGCAGGGGTCACTTCGACCAGCTGATCACTGTGACCCAGCAGATCTGGGACACTCTCCAGTGGTGGTTAGTCCTGGAACAGCTCTAGGAAGGATCCTGCTTCCTCCCAGAGCTGAGGGTCATCCTGATGACCGATGCCTCCCTAGTGGGCTGGTATGCACACCTGGAGGAACACAGAGTCCATGGCCTCTGGACCCCCAAGGAGTCCCAATGCCACATCACCCTGCTGAAGCTCCAAGCAGTTCGGCTGGTGCTGACTGCCTTGCTCCTCACATTCGGGGTCAGGTGGTCCAAGTCCAGATGGACACCACAACCATGTACTACCTCAACAAGCAGGGTGGGATGCACTCCTGCCTCTGTGCAAGGAGCTCTCCATATGTGGACCCTCACGCACAGCTTTGAGGCCAATCTCTTGGCCATCCTCGTGGTAGGTGTCTCCAACCAGCTGGCAGATGCTCTCAGCCATGTGACCGAGGAGTCTCACAAGTGGTCTCTCCACCAGAGGTAGTCCACAATCTGTTCTCCCAGTGGGGCACCTCTCTGGTGGACCTGTCTGCCTCAGGGAGAATGCAAACTTCAGGCTGTTTTGTGTCATCCCCTCAGCGGGAATGCTGCAGGGGATGCCTTCTCAAGGCCCTGGACCCCAGGCCTCATCTATGACTCTGTTTCCTTGATTCATAACATGTTGCTCAAGTTGAGATGGGACAACGCACTGGTGATCCTGGTGGCTCCGGACTAGCCACACCAGTTCTGGTACCCTGATTTCCTCAGCTTCAGCAGCAGGCTCCTGAGGCATCACCCTCTATGCCCAGATCTGCTTTCCATTGATCAGGGAAGGTACTCCACCCAGACCTTCAGTCCCTGCACCTGACAGCCTGGTTCCTGAGCGCTAGATTTCCAGGCTTTGGGTCTCTCCACAAATGTCCTAAATGTTGTCGAGGCTTTCAGAAGGAATTGACCAGGAAATGCTATGCCTTCAAATGGAAGAGATTCTCCATTTGGTGTCAGGACAAGGAGTTGGAACCTCAGTCCTGTCCAGTGGCCAGCATCCTTGAAACCCGTGGTCCCTCTCTCAGTTGGGCCTCAAGTTGACGACCTTCAAGGTGCACGGCAGTGATCTCTGCCTAATGGGAGCAGGACGGTCAGCAGTCAGTGGCACAGGAGAAGGTGGTCTGGTGTTTTAAAGGCCTTGACCACATTTTCCTCTGGTGCGTGAATCACCTCTACCTTGGGATCTGTTGCTGGTTTTGACAAAGCTCATGGGCAAGCTATTCAAACTGATGTACAGGTGTGAGATGTCTCACCTGTCGTGGAAGACTGCCTTCCTGTGGCTATCACATCAGCCAGAAGGATCAGTGAGCTCCAGGCACTTTTGGTAGAGTCTCCTTACCTGGTCTTCCACAGGGACAAGGCTGTCCTTCGCCCCAACCTGAAGTTCCTCCTGAAGTTTGTGTCAGATTTTCACCTTAACCAGGTGATTAATCTCCAGGTGTACTTCACCAACCACACCTCGAGGCCGAGCACAGGCTCCATACACTGGACCTGTGGCAAGCACTGGCCTATTACAAGGGTGGGCTGAAGTTCAGGAGAGTTCACCAGCTATTTGTCACCTACACTGAAGCCGCACCTGGCAGATCGGCAACAAAGCGGACAACTGGCAGGTGGATTTATCCTGCATCGACTCCTCTGCTATAGGTTGAACATCATATCCACATCCCTAGAAAATAGGTTACTCACCTGTAACAGTAGCTCTAGGAGTGATATATGATGTTCATACACATGGATCCACTCAACCTCCCTGGCTGTGGTGCACCTTTCTGCTTCAAACGGGCAAGATCTGGGATCACGGGCGGAGCCGAGGGAGTTACCACCTGGGTGGGTGGGAGGAGCCAGCTTGAAGACATTCCAGTGCGCTCTTAAATGGAAAGGCAACTGACAGCAAGTGTGGATGAACATCATATACCGCTCCTAGAAAGTACAGTTGCATTCTTACAGTAACTGTAGGTCTCCGAGGAGTATTCTTGCAGCAGGTGATACACTTGGGTCATCGCCAGAGGGTGCTGTGGTGCACAGCAGCTCTCTTCTAGCAGTCTTTTGCCAGGGGACGCCAACACATGACATCATCATTCTGTTCCTATATAAGAGTTGGGGTCCCTGGTATCCTCAGTTCCTCACTGGATTCAGCTCGCTAAGCGAGGACGAGAGCCGAGGTACCATAGGCATCCTTCCCATATATGTTTGGATCAGAGTTGTTCTCTTAGAAGGAGGGGATAGAGGAGGGATCGTACCTGCTGCAAGAGATACCCTCATGATCTACAGTTACAGTAAATGCTGTAACTGTACTATCTTCCCTGAAGATAACCTCTTGCAGCAGGTAATACACTTGGGATGGCGCCCAAGCAGTAAACCCAGGAAGGGCAGGCGTTATGACAAAAGGCCTTGTAGGACAGCTCAGCCAAAGGCCATCCTGTGGCACAGCAATGTCCAAGTTGCAATGCTTTTAGAAAGTATGCATTGATGGACCATGTGGCTGCACTGCAGATATCTGTGATAGAAGTCCCTTTGAAACAGGCCACCGTAGTGGCTATGGCTCTGGTAGAATGGGCTTGGACAGGTCCTGGTAATGGCTTGTTATATTTCTTATAACAAAAGTTTATATAATGTGCCAGCCAATTGGAGAGGTCTGTTTAGCAGCGAGGAACCTTCTCTGGTTGAGGCAAAGGTAACAAAAAGTTGAAAAGTTTTTCAACAGATTTGGTACAACTGATATAGTATTTCAGTATATGATGGACATCTAAAGTGTGTAGGAGGCACTCTCCCATTAGAATGCTCAGGGTAGTAAACTGGCAATTCAATGGACTGAGTTAAGGTGTGTTTGGAAACCACCTTAGGTAAAAAGGAAGAGCTGGTTCGGAGAGCCACTCTGTCTTTGTGAAAGATTAGGTAAGCTCTTTACACATCAGGGCATGAGGCTTCGGAACACACAGTGGAAGTGACAACCAAAAATACTGTCTTCAAGAAAGGAAGCGAGGTCGAGTGGCGCCAGTCTAAAGGCTCAAGGGTCAGTTTTCCAGAAGGAAATTCAAATCCCACTGAGGGATGGGTCTTTTAATGGGAGGTTTGATGTGTAACATTCCTCTTAAGAACATTTTGGCAAGATGATGTTGATACAGTAGTCTCCTTCTAAGGGCTCATGGAAGGCCGAGATAGAGGCCAAACTAACTTTAATAGAGGAGCAGCTCAAGCCTGTCTTGGCAAGCGAGGCCAGGTGAGTCCAATACTTTAGTCAGTGGACATGAATAGGGTCCAATGACTGGGAAGCGGCCCATATGAAGAAGCATTTGTATTTAGCATTATATGTTTCCCTGGTAGATGGTTTATGTGAAGCAAACAGAATATTGGCCACAGGTGAGAAGACTTGAAGACAGGCTATGAAAGCATCCTCAGGAGCCAAGCGTGAAGGTGTAGTGACTTCAGGTTGGGATGAAGAAGGGTCCCTTGATCTTCAGTTAACAGATCTGACATCATCGGCAATGGAATGGGGTCTGCCACTGAGAACTGTTGAGTAGAAACCACACCTGGCGAGGGCCACAGATGGGCCTCGCGAGGATCATGGTGGCAGGTTCAAGTTGTAGTTTCAGTAGAGTCCACTGCAGGAGTGGGACAGGGAGGGGAGCATACAAGAACAGTCCTGTCCACGGTTGGGACAGTGCATTTATAAACTATCCCTTTCTGTTTGGGATGATGGAATAGTATCTGGTGAGTTGGGATTCATGGGGAGGGGGAGGCAAACAGGTTGAGGTGCGGGGTCCCCACAAGTGAAAGATCATCTGAAGAACTGCGTGATGAAGTGTCCACTCATGTGTGGAGGACTGGCAACTGAGAATGTTGGCCAGGGTATTGTGGCATCCCGGTAGATGGATGGCTATTAGCGATAGGTGTTCTTGCCAAACGCCATAATCTCTCTCTGCAGAGAGAGAGGCGGACTTGGTACCTCCTTGTTTGTTCAGGTAGTATGCCACTGAGGTGTTGTCTGATTGGATCAATAGAGGCCCGGGAGAGGTGGGGGTGAAAAGCCTGAAGGGCAAGGTGGACTGCTCTCTCATTACCATTAGGTTTATATGGGAGAAATGGAGAATCAGGGCCACCTGCCTGTGTGTCCTGTAGGGACCAGGTGTGCATCCCAGCCTTGAGGAAGCATCCATGGTCAATGTCTGCTGGGGGTGAAAGGGCATGCCTTGAGATAGGTTGGCACACTGGGTCCACCAATGCAGGGCTGAGCATAGAATAGGAGTGACTCTGATTTTGTCTTTGAAATTCCTGTCTTTTGCCACCACTGATTCTGAAGAGTCCACTGGACTGGTCTCATATGCAGACAGGCAAAGGCCACAGTGTGGATGGCTGCAGCCATGTGCCCCAGAAGGCATAAGAGGCATCTGACTGTGATAAATTGTTGAGTTTGTATCTGGGAAGCCAGAGACAGAAGTCAGTTTTGTCTGTCGGCAGGAGGTATGCCCTGGCAGAGGCGGTATCAGAACAGCTCCAAATGCTGGAGTGACTGGGTAGGGAATGGATTGGACTTGGGCCAGTTGGTCGTAATTCCTAGGAACTGGAACAGGGTGAGGGTCGCCTGGAGGATGAAAGCAGAGAGGTTTGGAGTCTGCTTTATAAGCCAATCGTCCAAGTACAGGACGACAAAGTGGCTGTCCGTCTCAGGGCTGCCGCCACAACCACTAGGCACTTGGTAAAGACTCTAGGGGTGGATGAGAGATCAAACAGGAGTGCACAAAATTGGCAATGTGGTCTAGCAGGTAAAAGCGAAGGAACCAGTGGTGGGGAGGGTGGATGGGGATATGTAGGTAGGCATCTGTCATGTCTAATGCATAGCCAATCCCTTGTTTTAACATCAGCATTACAGATGTTAAGGTGACCATCTGGAACCTTTTGTACTGAATGAGTAAATTCAGTTGTCTGAGGTCTAGTACAGGTCTGAGATCTCCAGTGTGTTTGGGTACCAGAAAGAAATGAGACTAAAATCCTTGGTGGCACTTCAGGGAGGACGGATAGACTGAATTCTTGTGAAAAAGTTCCTGAAGTTCCTCTTGGAGAATAGGAATATGGTTGGGTAGGTAATAGAGGCGGAGGGATGAGGGAGGCACTGAGATGAGTTCTCGTGTGCCCTCTCTTTATGTCACAGAGAGGCCCACAGGAAGGAGGCAGAGGACACCACAGGAAAGGAAGCAGCTCCTGGTGGGGACTCAATTATTGGGGGCTAGAACTGGGGAGCAGGGAAAACTGAAGTAAGGTGCCTGCCTGGTGCCATGACTTGGAGGGACAGGGAAGCGCATCCTCAGGATCATGAGAACAGCTGCAGAGTCTGAGCTGGATGTCATTGTCCTAGGGACAAATGACTTGGCTCATCATGAGATTAGAGCAGCGCAGGAGGATTTTGTAGAGTTGGGGAGGGGCCTAAGACAAGTAGCACACACAGTATCCTTCTCAGAGGTGCTGCCTGTCAATGGCATGGGTGAGGCGTGGTACTTTGCACCATGCAGTTTAATGGATGGTTGAAAAATGGTGTGGAGCACAGGGTTTGGCTTCATTGGGGACTGGGGTTCCACCTGGAGGGACACCAGCCTATACTGGCAGGATGGTCTGCATCTGTCCAGGAAGGAACAAGTCTTTTGAGCAATCGGTTTAAATGCTTCATTGGCAAGCTTTTAAACTAGTCAAGGGAGGCACTGATAAGCAGCAGGAAAATCCAGCCTCTCCTACAAAACAGGGTACTAAATGAGAAAGACAGAGGTAGAAAGGTCAGTGGGGATGCTGCAACAGAAGGTAAAGCCATCAAAAATGGAGACAATGAGTACCAATGCCCGTAGTCTGAGTAACAAGATTCCTGAATTAGTGGCCTTGATGGAGGAGGAACATCTGGATATCGTGGCAGTCACAGAAACATGGTACACAAAACCATGACTGGGACGTAAACATACCAGGATACACTATCTACAGGAGGGACAGGAGGGTAAAGAGGAGGAGGAGTAGCTCTTTACATAAGGGAAGGAATCAAAGCAACAGAACAAAAGGGTAAACAGGGAGGAGAAGAAGCACTGTGGGTAAATTAGGAGACAGGCAATGGCACCACAGTCCTAAAGGGTGTATACAGACCCCCTTCTCAGGGGAGGAAATGGACAAGGAAATGATAGAAAGTATACTTAGAATGGCAGAAAAAGGAGATATTGCTGATGGGTGATCTGAATATGCCAGATGTTAACTAGAGTGCAGTTGCAGCAGCCACTTGAAGAGTGGGGTTATTCCTAGATGCCCTACGAGAACGCATGTAGACAACTAGTATTGGAGCTCACTCGAGAGGGAGCAATCTTAGATCTGGTTCTCTCAAATGGAGATGGAGAGGATCACAGATGTAAGTGGGTAGCCATCTGGGAACTAGCGACCATCGAACAGTATGGTTCACAATAAACACAGCAATAGAGTCAAGCCATACAAAGGCAAAAGTACTGGACTTTAGGAGGGCTGACTTTGCCAAAATGGTGAGTGCCTAAGGAATGCACTAGCAAATGGGCAGGAAGGAGGGTGGAAGAACAATGGGGAATAATAAAACTGCCATCACAGAGGTAACAAGCCTTTGTGTGAAGCAAATAAACAAAGCGAAGCGATGTAAGAAACCACTATGGTTCTCAAAGCAAGTGGCAGTGAAGGTTCAAGAGAAAAGAAAGCATTCAGGAAGTACAAGGAATCACAGAAGGAGCAGGACAAAGAACTGTATCAGTTAAAGCAAAAGGAAGCTGGGAAGGCAGTCAGAACAGCAAAGGCCCAAACCGAGAAAAAGATAGCCAACTCAGTTAAGGCGGGGATACAACCTTTTATAGGTACATCAGGGAGTGAAGGAAGACCAAGGGAGGGATAGTGAGGCTTAATAAAGGGGAGGAGGGTGGGCAGAGGTGACTGTGAAATGGCAGAGATACTAAACAAATATTTTGCTCAGTATTTACAAATGAAGAGGGGAGGTACCTAAAACAAACAGTAGAAACACTCTGGATACAGAAGTTGATACCAGCCCATTTACAGAAAAAAGGTTCTGAAAGAACTCTTAAAACTGAAGGTGGACAAAACAATGGGGCCTGATGGGATTCATCCCAGAATTCTAAAAGAACTAAGGGTAGAACTAGTGACACCACTGACTACCCTCTTTAACAAATCATGGGAGGATGGGGTGGTACCGAGGACTGGAGGAGGGCAGATGTGATTCCCCTTCACAAAAGTGGGAGCAAGGGAGAAGCAGGAAACTACAGACCTGTTCGTTTAACCTCAGTGATAGGGAAAATGATGGAATCACTTCTGAAGGAAAGAACTGTCGGTATCTAGAGGCCAGAGGGCACAGGACTCAAGGCAGCATGGATTCACAGCGGGAAGGTCATGCCAGGCAGAATCTGATAGATTTCTTTTACTGGGTGACCAAAGTAGTAGATCAGGGAGGGCTGTGGACATGGCCTACCTAGACTTTAGTAAGGCATTTGACACAGTCCCACACAAAGATTAATATACAAGTTAGCCAGCCTGGGAGTGGGTCCCAAGATGACAGCCTGGGTAAAGAATTGGCTGGAGAATAGGACACAGAGGTAATGGTAATTGGAGTCCACTCTGAAGAAAGAGGGGTTACTAGTGGGGTACCGCAGGGTCCAGTATCAGTCCAGTCCCTTTTATGTCTTTATAATGACATTGCAGAAGGACTGAAGGAAAAGTATGTCTTTGCAGATGACACAAAGATCTGCAACAGGTTGATACACAGGAGGGGTGGAAAGGATGAAAAGGGACTTGGCAAGGTTGGAGGAATGGTCAAATGTATGGCAGCTTAGATTCAATGCTAAGAAGTGCAAGGTAATGCACCTGGAAACAAAACCCAGGGAAAAGTGCACAATGGGGGTGAGATACTAACAACAAAAATGGAAAGTTCAAGTTTATTGCAGGAAAACTCCATTGAGCAAGCTCATTCACAAGGAGGTCCTGTGACATAAACACTTAAAGTACAAACATAGATAGGTAATAACAGTATATACATGAAATGCAGTTACATGATACAGGCTGGATATACATACAAGGGTACCACATAGAATTGTGGCCTTGGGTGGTAAACATTAATATGACACAGGAAGTGACTTACAGGTTGCATACTGATAAATGAAACATGATGACTGGTGTGTGCAATACATATATTTTGCAGCTAGAACAAACAACAGACTACAACTGATATGGGGGAGGAGTGATTTGATAGTGTAGCAGTGGAGTGTAAGCATAGATAAAGCCAGGAGTAGAAGGGAAGGAAAGCAGTTAATATGACAAATCAATTATACCTTACCAGTGGATAAATATGGCACACATGGGGAAGGAAGAGACTTAATGACAGTTACAGGTGTCTTTTTATTTTGGCTGAACTTAGCGATTTGTAGAAGTTTATTGAAACTGTGCTAGTTAGTTTCAGTACAGTTTGTATTGGTTCCAAATGGAGGGAAGGGCATATGCAATATACGCTTACCAAAGGAGGTCCGCGTCCTTGGTATGTCAAGCATAATAAAGTCAGATTTTCTTAATGAGTATGCACTATGTGAGATACTAATAAGGGAAGAGAGATAGCTTGGCAATTTCTGCAGGAGCAGCTTAAGAGTCCATAGCCAGCATGGAGCAGGCGTCTAGTAGTAAGAGATGTCCAACCAACAGCTGCATATAAGTCACAGTGAAGTGCGAGCGGTGGGGAGTTGGTAATGAACCGTAACACAGTGATAAAGGATGTCAGTTTACTTAGATTTGCAAGAGTGGTGGAGGAATAGATTACATCGCCATAGTCGAGTAGGGGAGAAAAGTGGCCTGTACAAAGCCTGTTTTAGGAGTTTCAAGGGAAAGGGCCTATTTCTGTAGAAGAAACCTAACCTTGCTTTTAACCTTCTAGAGAAGGGAAAGGGACCTGGGGTAGTCATATCAGATGACCTAAAGGTGGGCAAGCAATGTGAGAGGGCAGCAAGGAGGGTTGGGGGATACTGGGATGATAGGAGAGGCATCACCAGTAGAAAACAGGAAGTTATTATCCTCTGAACAGACAGCTGGTCAGACCCCATCTGGAGTACTGCGTGCAGTTCTGGAGACCAATCTCCGCAAAGACATAGACAGGATGGAAGCTGTCCAGAGGAGGCAACTAAAATGGTGCAGGGTCTGCACGGAAGACATATGAAGAGAGACTTAGGAGCTTATATGTATAGCCTCAAGGAAAGGAGGAGAGGGGACATGATATAAACTTTCAAGTACCTCAAGGAATCAACAAAGTCCAAGAGGGTAGCATCTTTCAAAAAGAGATGTGCAAGAACAAGGAAACACAATTTAAAGATAGAGGGTAGGGCACAGGGGCAATGTGAGGAGTATTTATTCACAGAGAGGGTGGTGGACTTAGGAACAGCCTTCCAGAGGAGGTTGTGGAGTCAAAACAGTGGTGGAATTCAAGCATGCATGGGACAGTCATAAGGCAATTCTGGGGTGGGGTAGGAAGAAGTAGGCTGCTGGTTAACTAGGATCTGCAGCTTGTATCCATTAGGTAGGAAATGGGCAGACTGGGTGGGCCAGCGGTCCTTATCTGCCAGTCAAATTCTATGTTTCTATGATCTGAAGTACCCACTCATCCTATGTTATCACTTGCCGGGCCTCTAAATGAAGGGCAAGCGACCGCCTATGGCTTCTGAGGGCCTGTTCGAGGAAGCCGGACAGTGCCCAGTTGGTCACTGAGAAGTGGACTGACCATCACCACCTGGGGATGGGAGAGGGAGCTCTTAGAGATAGGGCGGTCCTGGAAGAAGGCTGGGAGCGACCATGAAATCTGCCTCTATGGGTGCCTCTATGTTTGCTGCTTCTCTTTGATTGAAAAGAGGACTGGGAGGCGGTACTGGGAGGATGGCTGTGAGGTATAATACATGCCATGAACTGTAGGCAGTGTCCGACCTGAGGCTTGTAAATCATTCAGATGTGTTTGGGTACCTGGACCAAAGGTTTAGATTCATTAAAGGAGCATTTACCACTTTATGCTGTATATCCTGTGTAAAACCTGATACATGTAACCAGCATATCGTCTTAGGGTAACCCGTAGCGAACCACATGGGCAGATGTATCCACGTATCATATCATGAGAGAAGCAGGTGTCAAGAGATGAACTGCCGGAAATCATTGCCAACAGTTGGTCCTTCTCCTGAGATAGGGAGTTTATTGACTAGTTCTATAGCAGAGGACCAGAGGGTATGTTCGTATTTGACCATGTGTCCCATATTTATTTATTTATTTTTTTATTTGTTCTAGGATTACAAATACCTTTGAGCCGAGCTTTTACAAAGGTTCCATGTCATTGGTACAATTGAGACAAACATAAACAAAGATAACAGTTTATCAAATAAAATAAAAAACACAGTCTTGTAAAGGAAAAAGAACAATTAGGTGAAACTTTGGGAGGAGACAGGAGGAGGTGAAATCAGGAGACTATGTGGATGGGAGAAAAGGGGAGGTAGGTGGGGGGACAGAGAGGAGAGGAGAGGTGAGGCGGGTAAGAATAGAGGTAGTGCAGCCGGTGGCATTTGTCATGGACCAGCAGGGAGGTGAAGATTGGGGGGAGTGCAGGAGTAGATGTGGATCCAAAGGGCATCTTCAGCTATGGAACCAAAAGATATGTTTAGCCACAACAGTCACAAAGGTTGGAGGCAGTGAGTGTTAGGCGGAGCAGAGTCTTAAAAGTGCTGGATGATAGCGAGGATGAGATGTCACTGGGAAGACCGTTGTACCAACTAGCGTCCGTAAGCAAAGGATCTTGGCCTAGTGTTGTGTGGCAATGCAGGATTGCAGAAGCTGAGGTTTCGATCCTGGTATGGTGGGTTCGGATCTCAGTTGTATGAGAGCACAGACTCGGGGACCAGCAAAATTTTCTTAGTAGTAATACAAGTTTGGTGTTTTATTCGATTGGCAGATTCAACCATCAGTTTGAGAATAGAGGTCACAGGTGTGAGTTGGCGTTGGGAGCCAGTGACAAGTCGACAGGCCTAGTTGAGGGCAGTGGATACACGTTTGAGTGCGGTGGTTGTAGCACAGCCGTAAATGATAATGCCATAATCAATTATGGATATGATGGAGCTCTGGACAGCGAGGGCTTCGGGTGTCAGGCGTTTCCTATGACATATAATTTAGGATTCTGAGATTCATGGGATCAGCCTGGAAAACCTTCTTCCCGAGGTAATTGGGACAGCGGGACTCCTTATCAGGAGGTAATGAGCTCATGTGTTTTGGTTGTTTGGTACAATCATGAGCCTCAGTAATCACCAACAAATCCGCTTTGGGGAACTAGGGAAAAAAAGGATGGTTAAGAAGAGCCTGGTAAAGGTGATCTGCCTTTCTGGGGATGGCTGGAACAGCTGAGGGTTGGTTCCAAGCGCTAAATACAGCGTTATAAGTCTGTATAAGTGGGTGTACCACTACTACAGGCTCTTCAGGCAGTTTGAGATAATATGCTATATCCTTTCTTTGTTTATCATGTTCCATAGTGGAGAATCCCATGATTTTTTGAATTTAGATTATCATCTCTTGAAAGGATGGGTCATCAGAGGGAGGCAGCCGTATGTGGAGAGGCATCCTTGTGTAACGAGGAAATAGCAGAAAGAGAGGATGGAGGACGGAAGTCCAAGTTCTGCAGGTCAATATCCACTAGATCTCCAGGACAACCTTCCTTAAATTCTGCCTCTTCTGAAAAATAGTCTTCCTCATGTGTGGTAGGGGACCAGGGTGAAGAGTGCCCTGTTGTCTTGGAAGTGTTTAGGCAGAGGCAGCGGAGAGCGGGAAGGGCGACCTGCCTCCCTGGAGCAGGAGGTTGAGAATGCCTTATAGCATCTAGAACATGTTTGTACTATTGCGGCTATGTCCAATGAGGTGGTAGTAGTAGAGGGAGGGGTAGGGGTTTCTGAGAAACCAGGGGATTGTGGGAGAAACAGGACGTGAGGTATAAACAGGTCTATCCCTGGGTAGTAAAGACCAGGGTTCTGGTCCCTGTCTGACTGGCCCCTGTGAGACAATGGTTCTGAAGGAGGAGGGCAGTAGAAATGGCAAAACCGAGTTCTCCCCATGAAAACCTGGCCTGTCGACGGGCAGTAAAGGAGGCATCAGAATGCCTAAAGCAGATGTAAGTCGATGGGGAGCGAGTCCCGTCGACAGAACTTTCATCTGGTGCCATAGAAACTGCTGAAAGGGTGCCAGAAACACAGATTGACAAGAGGGTGTAAACTCCCTCAACGAGAGTAACTCTGGAGAGCACTGTTGATGGGGAACACGTGTGATGGTGGCAGCTGAGGAGTGCCTTCCGATGATTTATCCTCGTCACGTTTATGATTCTTGTGTGAAGCTGTAACAGGGGCTCCATGGAATAGGCCCCCTTCTCCAAGAGAGACAATTTCTGTTCCATGAGATGAGCTTCAAACTCCTGTAGCAGTTGTCGATGGGCTGCCTGGTTGAATTCCTGACAGAGATTGCAGGAGATGGTATCGTGTGTGGGACCCAGTCAACTAACACAAATGGTATGGCTGTCGTAACGGTGGATCTTCCTACCATAATGACATGACCAAAATAGTGCTGACTTGCTTGTAGATTCTTTGGACATTCATCGATGAAGGATGGAAAAGGAGGAAGTCCGTTCCAGCTCAAATTCTCATCGATGACTGCTGCTGTATGCACTAGCTGCTGCGTCGCGAGCTGAAGGCAGTGGAGAAATGAACTGGATACCAGGGACCACCCACTCTTATATAGGAGCAGAATGATGATGTCATGTGGGCGGCCCCTGGCAAAGACTATTAGAAGAGGCTGCCGTGCACCACAGTGCCCTCTGGTAACCGACCCATGTATTACTTGCTGCAGAGATTATTCCTGTGGAAGATCTGTTACAAGTGAGTAACCTTTTTTTTTTTTTTTGGGGAACCCAAAACCCTGGGTGCCAAGCTTAGCAAGATGAGCACTTCCCGCATTCTCTGTATGGAGAACAGCAGGAATTCATTCAGTTCTGCAGCCACAGCGTGTGCTGTGAGCTGCCCTTTCCTGGTGTGAAGTGCCCCCACCTGCTGATCTCTGTCTGCCACTCCACGTATAATGAATAAAAATATGTTTATTCTCTGACAGCCCCCACCTCAGACTGTCGTACCATCTTTCCCTGGTGTCTAGTGGCACCCCATACCTGCCGACTGTTGTTCCTGGTAGTCTAGTGGCCCTCCATGTCCAGTCGCTGTCCTGTAAGTTTAAAGAAAATCCTGATAGCCTAGTGATCCCTCCCTCCCCAATGCCTGATCCCCATCTGTTTATAAAGAAAGACCCTGGTAGTCAAGTGGTCCCTCCCCTCCCTCGATATCCGATCCTTGTTCCCACATAAAATAAAAGTACCCGGTAGTCTAGTGGTTCCTCCCTCTCTGATCCCACTGCCTAAAGCCAATTAATTATCCTGGTGGTCTAGTGGCTTTACCCCTCACCCTGTTAGGTGATGACTCACCCCGCATCCCGATTCGCAGTCTGGGACTACCACAGTCCTCCGTTCACCTCCACGGATGGCTGCAGACTGCACTATGAATGAGTGCCAATGCAGAATGTGCTATGAATGACAGCAGGTGCACATTCTGCAACAGACCTCATACATTGTACAGTCTGCGGTCATCCGTGGAGGTAAGAGGAGGGCTGTGGTGGTCACAGACTGCAAATTGGGATGCGGGGAAGGGTGGAGGGTCATCACCAACAGGGTGGGGAGTGGTGGCGGCCACTAGACCACTAGGAAAATTAACTGGCTTTGAGGGGAGGGGAGAGGCAGGGACCTTCACTAGACTACCAGGTAATTTTTATTTTATATGGGGACAGAGATCAGACATCGAGGAGGGACCACTAGACTACCAGGGACTTTTTTTTATAAACAGGTGGGGATCGGCATTGGGGAGGAGGGAGGGATCACTAGACTACCAGGTATGTTTTTTTTATTACAGGGATAGGGATCAGACATCGGGGAGGGACCACTAGACTACCAGGATTTTCTTTTAAACTTACGGAGACCATGATCAGACATGGGAGGGAGGAGGAGGGACCACTAGACTACCAGGGACTTTTTTTTTTTTTTTTTTTTACAGAGATGGCGATCGGACCGGGAGAGGGGCTGGAGAATGGAATCTCGATTTATTTATTTAAAAGTTTCACCAGGAAAGCAGACCAAGCAATAATTGCTCACTACAGTACTAGGGACATTATGAAATGGGACTGCGACGATATAGGATCCTGTTTCACTAAAACAGGATCCTTTATAGTCTTTCAATTCACTTCAATGGGATTATTGGATTTAGCATGCTGTTTTGCAAAAGGATCATTTACCATGCTTTCCCATTGACTACAATGGAAAGCAAGATATAGGATCTTTTGTGAAACAGAATTCTGCATCGTGTTAATCCATTGTAGTCACTAAGGGAATGATGATAAAGGATCCTTTAGCGAAACAGGATCTTATTAGTGCAGTGGTTCAATGTATTTCAATGGGATTTTCAACTTTGGTTCATAACTCAGGCATTTTTAACATTTTGACCCATTTTTCAACATGGCCTTCTGGGGACCCAAGCTCATGAACAACATGACTGTCATTATGCAACTCCCACCCGACAGGTGATTTTCGGTCGCTCAGCAAATTTACCTTTGAGTGGGATTTGGAAATTATTTCTGCCCTTGTTCATAAGTTGGGGTCATAAGAAGGCAATGCAGAAAATTTGGGGTCAAAATATATAAAAATAGCAAAGTTATGACCATTTGTTACAGTTTTGCTACACATGCTTGTAACTTTGGAAATTTTAAATATTTTAACCAAGATTTTCTACACAACCTTCTTATCACCCCACCTCATGTATGTCATAGCTGTCATTTTTCAAATCCTGTCCAAACTGTGGTTTTGTGTTTGTGGTGTGGAATGGTGTTGCAGTTGCGTAGAATTACGTTTTGGAGAGGATTTGAAAATTTTCTATACCAGGAACGTGGGTGGGGTAATAAGATGGTTATGGTGACAATTTCGTCACTACTGCCCTATAAATGGGCTTTGGGGCCTGGAGGCCTGTGCTTCAACCTGTTACAGTCGACTCCCACCTAATACGGAGGCGGTTTGTGAGACAATCGGTTACTGTGGACAAATAACGCTGCCCCAACCCAAACCGTATCTTTCTCTTTAATTTCCAGCCTGTTTGCACAGGCGTTGTTTGTTGCTTAGCTCGGACACATTTCGGTGTCAATTAACAGTGTTCTGGCCAAATTTCACACCTTAATTACCCTAATTGGCATGCTACTTAAGTGTAATGATCAATGTGTCTCTCATATACACACTTCCATTCACGGATTCTGCGGTAACTTTCTGTGTGGTAAACTGAGATGTCAATTATTCGGCAGATTGGTTATCTGCGAAAATTCATAAGAACATGGCTGTCCATCTTAGCTTGCCAAAATCAACAGTCTCTGATCTGTTGAACGCATAAGAGAAGCTGCTTACAGAATGACATGGAATCAAAACCTGAATCGAAAAAGAAAAGGGAAGGGAATGACGGAGAGATGGAAGAGGCTACGCCATTTGTTCACTGTGGTAAGGGAGAAAGAAGCTTTAATCAGTGGGCCTTTACTTATGGAGAAATCCAAGCAGTTTACTGCTGCACTTGGAAAGGAGGACTTTGTTCCGACAGATGGGTGGCTGCAGCGTTGAAGACACGGCATAAGAACAGGTTAGTCACCTGTAACAGTAGTTCTAGGAGAGGTATATGTTGTTCATCCACACTCTTTGGCATGTCCCTTCCACTTTAAGATCAGCGGAAGTTTTCAAGCTGGCTCCTCCCACCCATCTGGGTGGTATATACCTCGGCTCTGCCCCAATGAGACAAGATCTTAGCCCACAGGAAGCCAGGTGTTGTGCGCCTGTGGCTGGGGAGGTCAGGTGGGTCTGTGTTTGTGAACAACATATACCACTCCTAGAACTACTGTTACAGGTGAGTAACCTGTTCTTCTAGGAGCGTGGATATGTTGTTCATCCACATCTTTGGCAGACTCCTAGCAGTTCTCCGGGAGGAGGGAGGCAAGGTGCACCCCCTACTTAGGGAACAGAGATTGGAGAACTGAGGCCCAAAACCAGCATCCCGGCGTGACTCAAGGTCAATGGGGTAATGGGTGATGAAGGTATTTGCTAACTTCCAGGTGGCAGCCTGGCAGATTTCCTGGATAGGGTTGTCCCTGGAAGCAGCCACCGATGCAGCAGTATGGCAGGTAGAATGAGCTCTTATCTCTCTGGGAGGCTCCTTGCCCGCCAACTCGTAGCACAGACCTATGCATGATGTAATCCACCTTGCAGTGGTCAGTTTTAGCTAGGTCTGTCAGAAGCAGCTTCAGCGTGGGTGACAAACAGCTGGCAAACCTCTCCCGAATTTCTGCCATCCTCTCTTATAGTAGGAGAGAGGCACATCTCAGGTCCAGTATGGAGCCTGTACTCGGCCTCCGAGGTGTAGTTAGGGTAATAAATAGGCAGAGTTAACACCTGGTTATGGTGAAACTCTGACACCACCTTCAGAATGAATTTCAGGTGGGGTGCAGGACAACCTTGTCCCTGTGGAAGACCAGATAAGGCAAGTCCACCAAAAGCACCTGGGCTCCCAGTCCTTCTGGCAGGACATGACAGCCACCAGGAAGGTCATCTTCCATGACAAAGCGTGACAAAGGCGCACTTGTGCATTGGTTGAATAAACGCCCATGAGCTTTGCCAGTACCAGCAGTAGATCCCACAGAGGTGGAAGTTCACGCACGGAGGGGATATGTGATCGATCCAGACCTTTGAAAAAGCACCTGACCACTGTCTCTTGCGCAAAGTCAGCTGACTGTCTTGAGCCGGTAAGCAGAGATGGCGCCAGGAGCACCCTAAGGGTCGATGATCGTAGACCCCTTTGGAGAGAGACCAAAGGCAGTCAGGATATTAGCCACTGGGCAGGACAGAGGGTCCAAGCTCTTGTCCTGACACCAGATGGAAAACATTTTCCATTTCAAGGTGTAACATTTCCTGGTCGATTCCTTTCTAGATGCCTCCACCACGGTGCAGACATCTTGAAAGACCCAAGCCTGGTACTCTAGCTCAGGTACCTGGCAGTGAGGTGCAGGGATTGAAGGTCCAGATGGAATACTTTCCTGATTGAGAGAAATCAGGTCCGCATGTGCAAAGCTGCTCGGGTACCTGCAGCTGAGGCTGAGGAAATCTGGATACCAGAACTGGGGCTACCAGGATCACCTTTGCCTTGTCCCTCCTCACCTTGAGGAGCACCTTGTGGATCAAGGAAATGGAGGAAGGCATAGAGAGCCTGTGGTCCACAGCCTCCAGAAAGCATGCCCTGCAGCGAGCCCTGCTGAGGCGGGCATGAAACAGCCTCAGCTTGGTGTTTTCCTGAGGCAAACAGGTCCACCATTGGTTTGCCCCAATGGGAGAACAGGCTGTAAGCTACCCTCTGGATGGAGAGAGCACTGAGTGGGATGTCTGGCCTAAGTGTCTGAGAGCATCCGCCAGATGGTTTGAGGCTCCTGCCACATGGATGGCTAGGAGATCTGCCTCCAATCGGCTCACGAGGGTCCAGATGCGGTGCACCTCCTTGCACAGCAGACGGGAGTGCATGCCGCCCTGGTTGTTGAGGTAGTATATGGTTGTGGTATTGTTCATCTGGACTTGCACCACTTGACCCGGAGCTGAGGAGCAAAGCTGACAACGCCAGTCTGACTGCTCTGAGCTCCAACAGGTTAATGTGGCATTGCGACTCCTTGGGGGTCCAGAGCCCATGGGCCCTTTTGTCCCCTCGTGGGCTCCCCAGCCCATGAGGAGAGGCATCGGTCGTCAGTAGGACCGTTGGCTCGGGAGACGGACAAATGGGATCCCTTCCTGCAACCAGTCTGGGGCGGCCCACCAAAGAAGAGCATCCCACATCTTCTGGGTTACAGTGATCAGCTGGTCGAAATGACCGTGGCGCTGATTCCACTGGACGGTCAGCTCCCATTGGAGGGACACGTGTGCAACCGTCCCAATGGATCACTGAGGTGTATGCTGCCATGTAACCCAGAAGGTGCAGAAAGTCCTGGCAGTGCAACTGCACAACTAGAAATGATTGACCAAAGGTGGAAAGAACCTCTGCCCTGTCCGCCGAGCCAAGCTCTGGCTTGGCGAGGTCAAGCTCTGCCCCAATGAAGCCTATCACCTGAGAAGGCCGCAGCGTTCCAACTTGGTCTCGTTGATCAGGAGGCCAAGCTGAGAGCAGGTTTCGAGGCCAGGTCCCTGGACCTCTCCATCTCCTGTTGGGTGGAACCTGCTAGGGGCCAATCATCGAGGTAAGGGTAATTCCTGACCCTGGTGCCAGAGATGGGCCGCCACCACTGCAATGCATTTGGTGAAGACCCACGGGGCTGATGACAGGCGAACGGCATGGCTCAGAACTTGTGACAGGGTCCCTTCGACCCCTGAAGCGGAGGAACTGCTGATGGGACGGATGGATTGGGACACGAAAAACGCGTCCTGCAGATCCAGTGAACAGAACCACATGTTTCGCTCCAAGGATGGTATGATCTGGGACACAGTGACCATCTGAAAAGTGTGCGACCTAAGATATTGATTCAGGTCATGCAGATCTAGAATGGGGTGCCAGCCCCCATTCGCTTGGGCACCAGGAAGTACCTGGAGCCAAACCTGGATCTGCTGGAGGATCTGCCACTGGAGCTACTGCCTACTTGAGGAGGAGCTGAGCAATGTCATCTCTGACAGCTGACTGGGTCTGAGTGGATACTCTTTCCTCCTGAGGGGCACGGGCTCGGCTTGAGGGTACTGCTCAAATTCCAGAGGCAGTCCCTGACCGACCACTTCGAGAACAAACCTGTCCAAAGTGACAGCAGACCAGGTGGAGAAGTGGTGGAGTTGGCCCCTCATGGGAGGACCCAGAGCTGAGGTGGCGGAGAGGGATGACAGCCCACGTCCCGTCACTGAGTAAACTTGAGGAGCAGGCTCCAGGACCTGAACCTCTGCCTCCTTTTCGGGCTTGGGAGGCCCAAGCTTGGGCGGGGTGCCATGCTTGGGCATGCTGCTGTTGCTGATGTTGTTGTCCATCTTGAAAGGAAGACTGCTGAGCCACAGAGGAGGAAAGCCAAAAGGCTTCTTCTTTTCTTCTGCTGGTTCTTGCCCGAAGAACCCTTGGCAGAAGTAGCATCAAGATGACATTGGACTGCTCAATGTGCTGAAGGTAACCAGCCACTCCTGTGATGAACAGGTTGGTCCCTAGGAAGGGCATGTCAGCTTGTCTGTGCGGGTATCTGCTGGGAAGGAGGCGCCTCAGCCAAGCCCTGAGATAAGAGGCAACTGTGACAGCCATTGAGCAGGCATAAGAACTCCCAGTGTCCAGGGTCGTCTGAAGTTGCTGTTTGGCAACAGCTCAGCCCTGATCCCAAACCTGCTTGACTGTGGTCTGCATATCCAGAGGGAGATGTGGGAGGACTTCATCTAGCGACCCCAGGAGGCGTGAGAGGGTGTGCCATGATGGCGTCTGAACTTGCCTGCGAAGACCCAGGAGGAAGCCACATAGACCTTCCTGGCTAAGTGGTCCAAAGTTTGGACCCTTTATCAGGAGGTCGTCGGTGTCGGCAGAACTGCCAGTACACCTGAACACAGAAGCAGTCACCAGGCTCTCGGCAGAAGGGCTCTGTGAACCCCACTAGGGACCTCATGGGCACCGCTGATACTTGCATGTCATGCGGGCAGACGGAGCTGGACAACAGACAGGATGTTGCCAAAGTTCTAAGGCCGGTCCAACAATGGCCTCAGTCACAGGAAAGACCTCCGTCGGGTATCCCTCTCTTAAGGATGTCCGTAAGTGGGTACTCTGCCTTTTGCTGGATTGGCTCCAGGGGCATCCCTGTAGACTCAGAGATGAGGCGAAGGATCCCTTGAAAAGAAGAGCTCCTTCCTCAGTCTCTAGGCCAGTGGTCGATTCATCATCACCTGGATGTGAATGCAAACCGGTGGCGTCGAATCCGAGAATCTGGATACAACGGCCTACCGCTCAGGTCACCTTCGACTCGCAGGGTGGTCTGGGGTGACAGTGACTGACAATCGCCGGGAAGCCTGGTGTCCATTCTGTCTTCCTTGGAAGGAGCCCTCCCACAGGCTGTTTGGGCGGTGGTTCTGCCGACTCCACAGGCAAGGGAACCGATTTAGTCGGCTTGGTCTAGGAGGTGAAAGCCAAGTAATGGCTGGGGTGGAAGCCATGGTGCATTTTTCGCTGCAGCCTCTCCTTATCAATGGCCATGCACTCTTCTCATAGCGCTTATGGCTCTTTCTCGGCCTGTCGGTCGAGGGCGTCCTAGCCCTCGATCCAGATCTGCCAGGCAGACTCGGTCTCGGGAGACACCGGGCGGGGCTGGTGACTTCTGGGGTCTGGGACCGTTCCTCGATGAGAACCCCAGAAGGTTGGGTCTCTAATCAGGTAAAACAAGGACCGGAGTCCTCTCCAAGAGTTAGCGACAAGGGGTGAGAAAAGGGTGAGTGATGATTTCCTGTAGTAAACCACCTTAGTCAGCTGGCTTGATGGCAGGTCCAAAAGCGCGTGGTCAAGAAGTGATCTCGACCGAGGTCAGACCGCATGTTCCTGGGACCGAGATCTCTCCTGTTCCCAAGAACATCTCTGCCAAGATGAAGATGCACTCGGATCCTTCTCCCACTTACGGGATCGAGAGGAATGCAAGCCGCAGGCGCCTCTCTCGGTCGGGAGAGACTGGCACAACTCCCGGAAGGAACCCAGGAAGAGTGGCGCCCAGGTTGAGGCGGGATGAAAAGCTCCGAGAAGAGGCTCGACATGCGTGCCGCCTGCTCCTCGAGCATGCATGAGTTCCAACTGCTCGGCGGATCCCCAGCCACAGAAACCGCCAACCAAGCCTCCTTGGATTTCACCGAGA
Source organism: Neoceratodus forsteri (assembly GCA_016271365.2). Classification (NCBI taxonomy): domain Eukaryota; kingdom Metazoa; phylum Chordata; order Ceratodontiformes; family Ceratodontidae; genus Neoceratodus; species Neoceratodus forsteri. Next base: position 699,478,780 of record CM028132.1, read on the forward strand.
GTTCAATTTCTCCGCCTCCCCAGTTTCAGGCATGCGAGATAGTCGTTGAGGACGCTGGGATGGAATGCCAAACAGAGACTGCAAGTCAAGGTGTCATAGTCGACACCAAGGCAGTAGATGCATGCGGTATGGGGATCAGTACACAACATCTTCTGGCCCGAAGCAGGCACCGGCGAAATCCAGGAAGATTTATCTTCCATGATCATAGTTACCAAGCTTGCGATCGCTAATGTGAAAATGTGAATTTCTGGTAAAACCAAGGTTTGAAAGCCAGGGCCTATGAAATGTGAGAGCATGAGGGAGGCAACCTGAATCTTCCAGCGGAAAGGAAGATCTGGCATCATGGGGCAGGCCGAGGTAAATACCATCCGGGTGGGTGGGAGGAGCCAGCTTGAAGACTTCCAGCTGATCTTAAAGTGGAAGGGGACATGCCAAAGAGTGTGGATGAACAACATATCCATGCTCCTAGAAATGGAAATGCGTACCTACGTAATTCTTGATCTTCTTGGACAAAGTCTCCACCACTCATTCACAGCTAATGGGATCTCGCGGAGGTGCTAGGACCCAGCGGGAGCAAACTTTTACAGGAGGCTGGCGCCAGAGATGGAGCTAGAGAGCGGCACACTTAAGCCTCTGCTTGTGTGGCAATGACTATCTCAGCGTGGACCCTCCAACCGCCTCAGTACCTTTTTTCTCCCAGGAGGTGCAGCATAACTAACCTAAAGGATAGCATAACCAAAACTGAACATAAGATAGTCCAGAAGACCTGTATAAGAAGGGTCAGAAAGAAGTCTTCACAGCCTAAAGATTGAGGGAGTGAAGACCAACAACAGAAAGTGAGCTCAGGGGATGGTGGGTGGGGAAGTGAATGAGTGGTGGAGACTTTGTCCAAGAAGATCTAGAATTTCAGTAGGTACATCATTTCCATATCTTCCTGGACATAAAGTCTCCACTACTCATTCACACTAATGGGAGAGTACTGAGCTAATAATCCCTCAAGAGGGTGGCAGGAGAGACCAAGAGCTCACAGATTTAGGACAGAAGTCCATTAGGGATGGTTCTGCCAAATGAAACATGTCATCTGGCATGGACATCCAGGGCATAGTGTTTGATAGTATGCACTGAGCTCCAGGTGGCCGACTGCAAATATCTGCAATGGGCACATTGTGGATTTCCACCAAGGATGCCACAACCGCTCTAGTAGAGTGAGCGTACACTCTGCCTTGCAGCTTAACCTGCCATGGAATAACAGTGGAAGGCATGCCATCAGCCATGCTGAAATGCATCTGATAGCGACAGGTTGACCCAGCTGAAGGAAACAAACTCAGTTGTTGAGCTTTGCGAAAATCTTTTGTCCTAGCTAAATAGAAGCGTCAAAGCTCTTTTGCGTCCAAAGAATGAAGAGAATGCTCCCTTTATTTTGGAAGTTCGCAAAGTAAGTAGGAAGGATCAAAGGTTGGTTTAGATGGAATTCTGAAACAGCCTTAGGGAGAAACTTAGGATGGGTCCTAAGAACTACTTTGTCTTTATGAAACATAGTATCATGGAGGGTCTGTGACCAAGGCATGTATCTCAGAGACCCCGCGGGCTGAGGTAATGGCCACCAGGAAAGCCGTTTTCCAAGTGAGGTAATTTCAACTCACAGGTAGCTAGAGGCTCAAAGGTTTTCAAGTGAGCATGTCTAGCACAAGATTAATGTCCCAGGCTGTGACTGGACGTCTGATAGGAGGTCTGGTATGCAGAATTCCCTTAAGAAACCTCTTAACCATGGGTAACTGAGCCAGTGACAAGGAAAGTACTGGCTCATGATAAGCTGAAATGGCACAAAGGTGAACCTTGACTGTAGAGTGTTGTAGACCTGAATTTGAGAGGTCCAAAGGTAATCTAGAACTTTATTTGGTGGGCAGGAAAAAGGATTCAAAGAGTTTTACACCAGGCACTTCCATTTGGCGTGTAACTTTTCTAGTGGCTGGTTTGTGCACAGCCAGAAGAATATCTGAAACTCTGCGGAGACACTGAACCTGTTCACTTCTATCTCTTCAGAACAAGCGTGAAGAGGCGATCTCAGATTCTCAGACTGGGTGGACCACAGGCCCCTGAGTCAGGCGGTTCGTCTGAAGGAAGTGGTTTCAGAGGGTTTCGACATACTGTTGAGTAGCGAAATCAGATCTGCCGAGGCCAGAAGGAGCAATGAGAATCATTTGCTTCCCGGACTTGAAGTTGAGAAGTACCCTCTGAAATAGAGGAAGAGGCAGAAAGACATATAAAAGCATTTTTCCACTGCAGCCTGAATGCATCCTGACAGAAAATGCCAGGCCCTGGATTTCTGGAGCAGAAGAGAGGCAGTTTGTGTTGAGTGGGGATGCAAAGGTCCAGGTCTGGAGTTCCCCACTCTGCGAATAGTGACTGAACTATGGTTGAGTCGAGAGACCATTAGTGAGGATCTGTCTCTGTTCTGCTGAGACGGTCTGCCAGTTCATTCTGCACTCCTGGCAGGTAGGCCACTCGGATTAGAGCCTTGTGCTCCAAGCACCATTCCACACTCTCATCGCTTCCCTGCATAAGGGGTAAGAGTGAGCCTTGCCTTGCTTGTTGATGTAATACATCACTGTTTTGTTGTCCGTTTGAAGGAGAATGTTCTTGTGACAGAGAATGTCCTTCAAAGCCGGACTACACAAAGGCTGCTCTCATTTCTAAGACATTTATGTGAAGCTGGGACTCGTCCTAAGTCCATGTACCTTGAGTGTGGAGAGTCTGACAGTGAGCTCCCACCCCATCAGGGACATGTCTGTGGTAATGGAAATCTGATGATCCAGAGAGCAAAGGGATACCCTTCAGAAGATTGTCCTCTTGTGACCACCAGGTGGTGACTTCTTCAGAGGTTCTGTCATCTTGATGAGAAAGGACTGAGGGTGAGTGGTTGGGGACCACTGAGTACTGAGCATCCACTGAGAGGTTCTCATGCAGGCTGTGCTAGGGGTACAGTGAACACCGAGGATGCCATAAGACCTATCATCCATTGCATCGAGATAGCTCGAACCGAGCTGTTCTGTCTGATGTATTGGGCCATCTGTAGGATATCGCTCCTTCTGTCCTCTGGTAGAAGCGCTTTACGAGGAGATGTCCAAAGAGTTGCTATGAAAGGAGCCTCTGGGAGGCTGCAGCTGCAATGTCTTGAGTTTTAGCAGGACTCCATGGGCGTGAGAAAGTCTGAGGCGGTGGCAACAGCGAGAGAGTTCCTTGCCTGGAAGGGTTCACTAGAAGCCAGTCGTCAGATAAGAGGAACACTTGTATTCAACTTTTCTGAGATGCGCTGTGAGGGTGCACAACTCTTTGTAAAAACTTGCAGTCGAGGATAGCCCAAAGGGCAGGACTCTGAACTGATAATGCTGTCCCAAAGCCACAAACCTTAGGTATTTGTGATGCTTTGGATGAATAGGAATATGTTCGTAAGCATCCTGCATGTCTAGGAGTCTAACCAGTCGTGTTGATGAAGCAAGGGTAACAGGGTCCCTAGCGATATCATCCTGAATTTCTCTTTGGGAAGAAACTTGTTTAATTTTCTGAGGTCAAAATGGGCGCATGCCCCAGTCTTCTTTGAACTAGAAAGTAATGGGAGTAGAACCCTGTGTTCCACTGATCCAGTGGTACTACTTCCACTACCCTGTTGTTCAGAAGGCCGTGTATTTGGAGGCGAGAAGCTCGGACTGAAAAATTGACAGCTTTGGCTGCTCTGGGAGACAATCTGGAGGGTTCTCAAAAATTGAGGTAATGTCCCTCACAGATTATCTGAAGGACCCATTTGTCCGAGTTATGGACTTCCACTGGTTGTAGAATTGAGTCAGGCGACCTCCCACGCTAAAAGTCCCCTCGGGTTACTGAGGTGGGACTTGGGACAGAAACTCAGAAGGCGGCACTGGGCGCTTTGGATCCTTGCGCCTTCTGTTACATTTTTTTTGAGGTTGAGGGCTTGATTTTATTAAAACTTCCCTGCCTTTATCGCAAAGGACTGACGGTTATGAAACTGGCGTTTGTTAACACCCCTCGAGAGGGCGGAAGAAGGTCGAGCCAATTTAATGGTTGACCTAGTCTTTGTGTGGCCTCTAGAACCTGTTCTACTTGAGGGCGAAGAGATACACACCATCGAAGAGACAGCACCATGACCTGTTGCTGGGCATCATTTGTGAAACCTAGGTGTGCAGCCAGGAATGGCGGTAATTCAATGCCAGCCGCCGCCACTCGGGAGGCAGTATCGAGAGCGTCCATAGCTGCTTTAACCTGCTTGTTGTTGGACTCGATGCCTCTGGTTATGGTTTGAAGAAGCTCTGAATTAGTGTCCGACTCAGTAGAGCTTCAACCATTTGTTTGAGCGAATGCCAAAGAATATACTCATATTGAGAGAAATAGCCCTGGTAGCTGGTGATGCGCATACCCAGGGTGGCTGTAGCAAAGACTCTCTTACCTAAAGTATCTATCTTATGAGATTCTTTGTTTATAGGTCAAGCTGTTGTAGTTTGAGGAAGGGCGACCTTATCATTCTCTGCCAAGACTACAATAGGAGGCCAAAATGGGTCAATCCTTGGGAGCAGCATACTTCCTATCTATGGACTTAGCCCCAGAAGGAATGAGAGCAGGATTATTCACACCATTTGAGAAACGTCTCAAAGGAGGGTTGTATGGGGAGTTAAATCCATAGGGATGTCTGGAACATGAAGGTACTGGGAGCCTTAAAAGTTTCCCAGGATTGATGTCCATAGTCTGGAGAAAGAGTAGAATTAAAATTTTTCAGCAGAGACTTAAATGACAGGTCCTCGACCACAAGCTCGGTAACAGGATTAGATCCTGCTCCTTCCACATCATCACCCAGTCTAAGATCTGGGTCAGGCTCAATATCACCTCCTGACAGTCCAGAAGGGACTGCATGGACAGGAAAGGATTGAAAATCAGCAGAAAAGAGGAAGAAAAGAAATCGAGAGGAGGCGCCATGAAGATTGGCAGAAGTAAAGCCGCCTCGGCGCAGAAAAAGAGCATGGCGCTAAAGGCTGCTAGCGCCGACAAGGCAGATGGCGCCAAAAAGCCACATGGTGCCGAAAGACCACATCACCGAAAAACTCAACAGGCTGACAAGCCACATGGCACCGAGGCGGCGCCAAGACCAACACCGACAGGTGCAATGGCGCCAGTATGGTGCGGAAACAACGCCGAGCGACCCACCGATGCTGAGGCGCGAAACCAACCAGGGCCCCAAAAATTAGAATTTGAGGAAAGAAGGAAGAATACCAGGAGACAGAGGCATCGGTGTGGCCCCTGTTCGCAGCCACGTAGCGAGGACACACCTGAGCGCGGGTCGGCACCGAAGGCGCGCCGGCGTGACTAGGGAGGCCCAATCGCCCTGCCCGATCCCCGAACAGCCGAGGGCCCCTGGAGTGACCGGGCCAGGCAGCTGGACCAGCCTCCGAGCCCTGCTCCATAAGAGCGGCCCACTGATGAAACTGCTCATCAAGCCCTACCAGAAGGCGGGAAGGGCTCCGATGTCAAGAACCAGAACCGAAACTGGTGACTCTGAGCGAGGAGACTGGCAACTGGCCCCAATGACTGATCGTCGACATGCAGACATATCAGAGGGCAACCTCGGTGATGCCTTCTCTTTTTGACCTATGGGTGAAGAAGAGCTCGAGGCCAAATGGTGCCAGAATGGACCATTTACTTTTATTCTTCGGGGACTGCCCATCCCTCGGGCACTGGACAGTCCGTTGTCAGACCCACCCTTCTGGAGAAGGCGGCGGGCGGACCCAGCCCGGCTGATGGAACAGCTTCCATCGAAGTCTCCTACCGTCACCTGACCCGCTCATGGTGGACTCCGTCAATGTAAGCTGAGACTTCTTTCTTTGATAAGAATAAATGATCATAAGCGGTACTTTATTCAAAAAAACTACAAAATAATAAACTGAAAACTATGCTGCTAGTTTGAAGTTTGACTCCTAGCGGGTGAGCAATGTCGTCACTGAAGCGCACTTTCGGCAGTAGGAAAAGGGAACTGGGAGGCGGTTGGAGGGTCGATGCTGAGACAGTCATTGCCGCTTAAGCAAGCTCTCGGGCGCCGCTCCTCATGGCTCCATCTCTGGCACTGGCCTCCTGCAAAAAGTTTGCTCGCTAGTCCTAAGCGCCTCCGGGCGAGTCCCATTAGTGTGAATGAGTGGTGGAGACTATGTCCAGGAAGATCATTTGTTATCGCCCGTGCCATGGTGAGAAACTCAGCACTGACAGTGATGGGGCTAATTAAGTGGCTAACCGATGTCCGCCCGACTTGCTAGCCAGTTCTGGCTGAAAACATATTCAATGCAGAGCGAAACGGTGTATTCTTTCATTGCACTGGATATGGGACACTGCCGTTTAAAGACTCACTCCCTCAGGGACAACAAAAAAGCCAAGGAATGCCTATCAGTCCTTGCTTGCTGTAATATGGCAGGGACTGAAAAATGTGAACTTCTTGTGATCGGCAAGTCTGCCCGACCAAGATGTTTTAGAAATGTTCATCACCTACCTATGCAGTATCACAGCAATAGATCAGCATGGATGACCTCAGACATTTTTATTGAGTGGGTAAAGAACTGGGATCGCACACTGAGAGGAAGAAAAATTATCCTACTGTTGGATAACTAGCGGTCATGCTGATGTAGCCGGACTACGTAACATCCGTTTAGTTTTCCCTACCCGAATACCACCTCTATCATTCAGCCCGTGGATCAGGGAGTGATTTATGCATTCAAGCGGCATTATGTTACGTGCGTGAGGAAAGGATTTTAGCAGACCTGGATGGAGATGGGGATTGGGCAAACATTAGTGCTGCTGATTGTGTACGAAAAATTACAGTGCTGGATGCTGTGAATGATGAAGATGGCATGGGACTGTGCAACAACACAGGCGATAGTGAGCTGCTACAGAAAAGCTGGCTTTACATTTTCTGATCCACTAGACATCAGAGATGAGGTGGAGAGGAGATCATATTGCCAACTGTCAGCCTCTCAGAGACTGAATTTGATAGTCTCGCCAGACTCGATGAACATGATCCAGAGCCCGTCCTGGCGATGTCCAAGCTGTGATAGGCGATGAAGCCAGAAGAAGAAGAAGGACAAGAATCTGATTCAGACAACGATGAGAGCGAGCCACAACACCAGGTGACAATTTCAGAAGTTCGGCTTGCATTAAACACTTTACGTCGTATATGGAGCAACGCTGATATTGTTCCTAACTGGAGCACACTTGCAAGGACAGAAGCAGACTGGAAGTGTACATAACGGTACAAGTGAAGCAGCCCAGCATAACGGCATACATTGCTCAGCACCCACTTCAAAAATGTAGAAAACATAAAATGCAATGTTCCACAAGCACAAAGCACAATGTTTTATCATGAAGATAAAAATAAAAGTTGAGTTTTAAAACAATCTCTCACCAGAATAGCTGCTCACTACCACACAGAAAAGCATAGACACAACCCACTCAAGTCATGGCGAAATCATACCCCATTCAAAATCATTCCTAAAAAATAAATCACATTAAGTACAGCACTGAACTCTGAGGCAGTTAATACAGCTCAGTACACTACTATATTGCATCGGGGGTCTTGAAACAGTGCACGGTGCAAGCCGCTTGCAGTGCGGTAAACGTTCTGGGTAACACGACATCGGTTACTACGTCAATTTCCAGGTGACACCGATGAGTCCACTATAAGCATCTATGGAGGAAGGGAGCAGGGCCCTCCACAGACAAATAAGGATATGATTATACTACCTGAAAAAGTAAGGAAGTTCACTGCAAAAACATTCATGCATCAGTTAGGGTTGTTACTAATGTGACAAAAGTAGGAAATGTGATGTTAGCGTTTCCCAACCTAACACACCACCCCCTCTGCACACACTGACAGGCATCAAGGGGTACCTTAGGGTCGTCATCCTAGCTCACCCCATTCTCCTGTACTGTGCCCATCTCACCTTATTTACTTATGGAATGGGGTGAGCATTATGACTGACAACCCCAAGGCACCCTTGATGCTTGGCAGTGTGTGCAGAAGTGGGGGTGGAGTGTTAGGGTTGGGAACCCAAACATCACATTTCCTACTTTTGTTGCTTTAGTAACAACCCTAACTGATGCACTAACAAAGTTTTTGCAGTGACAGATAGATAGATAGATAGATAGATAGATAGATAGACAGACAGACAGACAGACAGACAGACAGACAGACAGATAGATATGTATATGGTGAGAGAGCAGCATTTTATTTCATTAATTTATATCACACATTTGGTCACACATGTCTGTAGTCTCACACATCCTAATCTTTCATACTTGGCATGTATCATCTACTGAGAGTCAGTTATGTGAAAGATGCAGATAAAGGATGTTAAATAAAATCAATGCATTCTATTACCTCAGTTTGATCGTGAGACATGCATGGGGTCACTGATACCTCTGTAGTTAAAAGCAAAGTAAAAATACACACAGGCTCCTGCATCATAGGTCTGTGTCACCCTAAAAAAGGTAAAAGCATACTGTTTATTTCTATATTGAGAATAAAGGATGCAAAATCAAATGAATAACACAAAACTGCTCAGATACGTTGGCTAAGTTTTATCAAAACAGATGACTGCATTCACCAAGAACCAAGATAAATATTAAAGGCAATTTTCTGCCTGGTTAAAATGTATCACTTCATTTTTCCAAGGAAACTCAAAATATCCCTTAGGAAAATGGATAAATCCCTAATATAGTTCCTTTTCAATAGCAGAATGTCTTGGGTGACATACAGTGCAGAAAGTACAGTTACATAAAAACTTACCATATCAGTTGATCTTGGAGGAGCTTTGCAGCCAGCGACACCATAAGGACTAATGCTGCCAGGTACTAGGACCCACGGAAAACGTTTCTAGCTAGCAGTACCCCTGACGCTGGACTGCCTCGACATCTGCCAATGGTATAAAGGGCGGTCCCCAGCCCTCCCAGTTCTCCTGCGGAGACCCAGCTGACAAACAGTAGAGAACTGAAGCTGGTGGAAAACCCAAGAGATTAGTAAGGAAAGGAGAAAAGGACCAGGGGGAAGGAGGAGGAAAGCAGCACCTGCTGCAGAGCTCTCTCGAAGATCTACTGTTATGGTAAGTTCTTACATAACTGTACTATATTATTCGGAGTGGAGCTCTTGCAGCAACATAGGACTGAGTATCAAAATGATCCTGAATCGGTTGGAAGGTGGAAAACTGGAAAGCGGAAGGAGGCTTCAAGACAGCAGGCCTTGAAGCCTCGCTAGACCAAATCCAGCTCTCCGCAGCAAGCAATGTCCAAACTGTAGTGCCTCACGAAGGTGTGCACTAAACTCAAGTAGCTGCTGCGAGATGTCTGCTGCAGAGACATTACGGAATGCAGCAAAGGAGGCTGAAACACCCTGGTGGAGTGACCTTGACTGGGCCCAGTAAGGGTTTGTTGTACTTGTAACAGAAAGTGATGCAATAGACTAGCCATCTGGACAAAGTCTGTTTTGCCACCAATGATCCCAGGGTTCTCTGGGCAAAGGAAACAAAAGCTGATCAGACTTTCTGAGTATGATTGATATAGTATCTGAGTACTCTGTGAATGTTCAGAGTGTGAAGTATAGCCTCCCAGGATTAGTATGCTCCGGTGTTAAACCGGAAGGTTGATGCCCTGATTAAGGGTAAACTGTGACACCACCTTAGGCAGGAATTTAGGATTATTCCCAAGGACACCCTGTCCTGATGGAAAACCAAATATGGCTCTTTTGCCATCAGAGCCTGAAGCTCAGAAATCCTCTGGCAGAAGTAATTGCAATTAAAAACAACGCTTCCATGACAGAAAGCGCAGTAATCTGTGGCTAGTTTGAAGGGAGGCAACATAGGTTTTTCTAACAAAACAAAAGATCCTAAGGGGATAGGATCCCTAATGGGAGGTTTGAGATGAAGTATTCCCTCAAAAATGTCCGGGCCAGATCCTTCTGGGCAACATATTTTCCATCCACAGTATATGATAGGCTGAAATTGCAGAGATGTGTACCTTAATAGATGAATAATGAAAGCCCAAATCTGACAGGGAGAGGAGATATTCAAGGACAGCATTAAGAGGGCACAGGAGGGGTCCAGACCCAGATTGGCAGCCCACAAACAAACTTCTCCACTTCATAGAGTAGGTGGCTCTAGTGGAAGGTTTTCTAGCTGTGACCAAGACCTCGACCACTCTAGGAGATACCCCATAGCATGCTGTGGCTACATCTGCAGGTGCCAGGCACGCAGGTGCAGAGACCGGAGGTCTGGGTGAACCAGTCTGCCCTGTTCTTGCAACAGTAAATGGGAGAACAAGGGCAGGGGGATCGGAGGTTCCACTATCCAACTGTTGCAGTAAAGGGACCCATATCTGATGAGGCCAAAGCGGAGCTACAAGGATCATCTCTGCTCCTTCCGCTTGAGGTTTGAGCAGAACCCTCTGCAGAAGAGGAAAGGCAGGGAAGGCATATAGAAACCTACCTGTCCAGCAGAGGGACAATGCATCTCACCAGAAAACACCAGGCCCGTGATCTAGCGAGCAGAAACTGGGCAGTTTTGCATTGCACGGGATGCAAAGAGGTCCAGTTCTGGATGGGCCCATCTTTGGAAGAGGTCGTCCGCCACTGACTGCAGGAGTTCCCATTTGTGCGTCTTTGACGAGACTGACTTAGGGACCCTTGGAACGTGCACTGCGGTGAGCGAGAGGCCATGTTCCAGGGCCCAGAACCACACTCTCATTGCCTCTCAACAAAGAGGGTAGGAGTGCATCTCCCTTGTTTGTTGATGTAGTGGACTACAGGAGTGTTGTCCGTCTGCACCAACAGGGACCTGGATGAAGATCCAGGTGAAATACCTGCAAGGCATACAGAACTGCTTTCATCTTCAGAATACTGATATGTAGTGTCAATTCTAGAAGACCATGCTTCTTGAGTCTGATGGTTCAGAAAATGACACCCCAACCCACGCCCAAGGCATCGGTTGTGAGAACCTGCAACGGAGGGTCCCTTTGAAAGGAACTCGGTTCCAGATTCTGGAGAGAGCCACCAGAAGAGAGTCTGTACCATGGCTTTGGAGATCCAGACTGGCTGGTCAAGATCGTCCTCCCTTTGATCCCACTGCACCATGAGGGTCCAATGAGGACTCTCATGAAGAGGCGTGCTAGAGTGCAGGTCACTATGGCTGAGGCCATGTGGCCTAGGAGCTGAAGCATGGATCGAGCTGAGACCTGGTGAGCAGCTGATACTTGTGGGCCAATGATCAAAGGCGTAATGCCTGTCTGCGAGAGGAAAGCCTTCCCTTGCTCCATGTCTAGGATTGCCCTATGTATTGAAGCCTGTCAGGAGTGACTTGGCTATGTTCAGGGTGACTCTAGGGAGTTGAACTGGTTGAAGGTGTCCTCTAGGGTTGCCAGAAGCCGATCCCTGGTTGAGGCAGCCAGAAGCCAATTGTCGAGGTAAGGGGTACATGAAGTGACCCTGCCTCCTTCTGACTGCTGCCACTACCGCTAGGCACTTTGTGAATATGTGCTGTGCCAAAGAAAGGCCAAAGGGCAGGGGCCCAAATTGTAGTGTCCTTCCCTGAAAGGAAAACCTCAGGAACCTCCTGTGAGCTGGAAGCACCAGAATATGGAGGTAGGCATCCTGCATGTCTAGGAGCAGAGACAGTCCCTTGATGTAGCATGGTAAGAATGCCCAGCAAAGTGACCATTCTGAACCTCTTGTATTCTACATAGTTCTTCAAGATGCTCAGGTCCAGGATTGGCGAAGATCCCGTCTTCTTGGGTACCAGGAAGAAGCGGAGTAGAACCTTTTCCTCCTGCGGGGATGGAACTGGTTCTATTGCCTTCTTGTCTAATAGCAACTGTACTTCCTCCCAATGAGTTTGGAATGGAGAGGAGTAAGATGCTTGGACTGGGGATTGTCCAGGGTATCAGATACAATTCGCGCATGACCCCTCTCTATCAACTGGAGCATCCATGCATTGTTGGTGATGGAGAGCCACCTGTCAAGGTAAAGCAAGAACCGACCCCTACCTCCACTGCCCTGGACTTGGCAGGTGTGGTATGCCAGACCGAGTCAGGCATTGGAGCCCGGAGTGGGCAAGGAGACCTGGGACGGTTTGTTGTTCCTTGATCCCTGTGCTAAACCAGGGCGAGAGGAGCTCACGATGAAAGTTGCCTCTCTGCTGCTGTCTTTTGAGCTTCTGCCCTCCCTGGCGACAAAACTGACAATGTTTGCCAGGGTCTGTTCAGACATGTACAACTGATGTATTAACTGAACGCCTTACCCGAATCCTGGAGGTCTGTGATCATCTGCTCGATGTCAGGACCAGAAAGCACAGACCCATGGAATGACGCGTCGATAATGGCATCCTGGAGGTCCTGCCTAAACCCAGAGACTCGAGCCAAGAATATCTCCTCATACAAACCCTGTGACTGCTGTCCTGGCGCCGTGTCAGCAGAGTCATATGACGATCTGAGGACATGTTTTCCTACGCCCAGACCGGACTGTAGTACATCCAAGAGCTCCGCTTTGAGGTCAGAATCGGCTGCTTTTTAGCGAGCTTGATTGCCTTGTTCCAGAGAGATTCTGGTATTGCACCATGTGGGCTAAAGAAATCTGCGAATGAATGGTGCATGTAGCCCAGGAATAAACCTTTCTGCTGAACTGATTCAGGTGTTTGGATTCTGTGTCCGGTGGCTGGGAGCTCATGTGCGGGGCTGCCTGGTTCTGCCATGGACAGCAGTCAACACGACCGAGTCGGCCTTGGGCTATTCTCCGAGGAATAGTTAGTTTGTCGGGTATGGTACAGCCAGTCTGCTTTCTTGGGAACAACGGAGTTGTTGCGGATGCCTCAGGCCAAGCTGGTAGCGCCCTTTAATGGGGCTACCAGGGTGGAACCACTAATGGTTTGGGCTCATTCATGCCTCAGAAATGAGCCACTCTCTTTCTTTCTGTATCAAGATCCTTGGTTTCCACTGGTTTAAACACTGGATGTGATGCATCACATCCAAGAAGGTGGGATCATCCAGCCGGAACAAGGGATTCTCAGGAGGGTCCGGATGAGGGAGGCAATGAGTATTCCCCGAGGATCTGGAGGAGGCAGAAGATCTGGAGTAATATGACCATGAGGATGACCTGGAGTGAGAATGGGTGTGCCTTCTCCTGTAATGCCTGGAGGTAGACCTGGAAGGGCGCACTGCAGTCTGGAGACCTATCATCCAGTGGTTATGGGGTATCCACCAGAGCAGGTTGAGGTGGGGAGCCTGCGGTTCCTTAGGCAGGATGTCTTTCTGACAGTATCCACCAGGAACTAAAAGGTCCTTTACCTCGGCTAAAGACCATAGCTGGGACTAATGGTTTTGCCTTACTAGCCCTGTCGTCCAGGTTCCTGGGCGGCAGTTCTGACAGTTCATTATGGGCTGGCGTATGCACTGTTGACTTTGGCTTCTCTGGCGTTAGGTCCTCAGGGCGGTGCTCCGGATCTGGCGGCAGGTCTGCGGTGTCTGATGCGTCCGTCAGCATTAGGTGTGGCCTTGTCTCAGCCAGCGGGTTGATCTGATGGCCACTTATGAGATGCCAGTGGTGCGAAGACCCTGACATCGAGGAAGGCGATGGGGTGGTACATCTGGGAGTCTGATACCCGATTCTTTGGGGAGCTGGCATCAGGGTGAGACCCCAATTCCAGGCGCCTCTTCCTGTTGTCAGGTCCAGTCGGACGATCTGATGACAACGAGGCCTTTGCTGGAGGCTGGGTGGCAGGCAGGGTATCGCCCACCTCCTTAGGGTGGAATCCCTGGTCTTAGACCCAGAAGTATGGTTGTAGTTTCTGAGACTAAGGGAGGGAGGCCAAAGGACATTGCCCAGAAAAACACTGGCAGACATCTGCGCCCGACCTCAGGTGTTTTAAGGCCGACAACCCAGTAGGAGCTTGGGTTGGGGCAGGGGGCAGCGTCTGAGCTCGGACTGGAGTTGGCTGACTTCTGAAGCAGAGACCTGGATCGGGAGTGAGAGCAGTCCTTCTCCTGGTGATGGTGCTTTTCTCCTTCTTATGGGACCCCGATCCTGAAGAAGAGGATCCTAGGGCCTGACGGAGTCTTTGCATAGTAGCCAGCTGTTGCTCCAGTAGGAAAGTCTTCAAAGTCTTCAGGCGATGGATGCGTGTTCGTCGACTGAAGCTCTTACAGTGTGAGCAGGATTCAGGATTGTGACTAGCCCCTGGCAGAGGAGGCAGGCGAATGGCCGTTGCAGGCGTATCTGCTTCCCACACATGCACTTCGACTTAGGGCAGTGAGTAGCGATGTGGTGAAGACATGCACATCGAAAACTACAGAAACTATACGAAATTCTTTTCAAAAATGGCAGCAAGACTGTTAGCATGCAGGCGTTTGTGGAGCCGATGTAAATGGGTCAATGGCGGGGAAAAGAACTGAGGAGTGGCGAGGGCCACCCCTTTATACCACTGGCAGGCGTCAGAGTTGGTCCGGCGACAGAGGCAGTCCCTGCTGGGTACCGCTAGCTAGAAAGTTTTCCGTGGGGTCCTAGTACTTGGCAGCATAGTCCTTATGGTGTAGCCAGCTGCAAGAGCTCCCATTTGAAGTAAGATTTTCCCATTATTCTTATCTGACCTCCATTCTAGGTGCTTTCCACACATACTGTTGGAGACTTATATGCAATATCTAATGTTATTAAAGAGCTCGTGTGCTGCTTTAAACTAATATTAGTTTTTAAAACAGTCAACTATTACTATATATATATATATAATTATACAATAGGGTGAACTGATAACATAAAATAAAAATACATATCACTCACCCCACTGTATAAATGGTCAGTGGCGTATGCACTGTGATAAATTCTTACAGATATACACACAGTGCATCGTCACTACTAAATATCACCATCTTGCCTTCGTCACCTACAAAGCCTAAGGTCCTCCACAAGACAATCACCCAAAGAAAACAACAAATACTGTTATCAGACTCTGACTCTGAGTGAAACATCCTTCAGCATGCCAGACAAAAGACAGAAAAACTTCAGAAAATAGTCTTTTTCCCTTACCAAAATGCACATGTGAGTAACCGGTGAAGAAAACCGGACAACAGTCAGTGAAGTGAACCAGTAAAAATACATAAATAAACCGTCCCACATGAATAATACTTGCACAAAGCAAACGTACACAAAAAAAGAATGCCCAAACAAAATTAAACAGGTTAAAAATTAAAAGCACTCCATATCAAGCGACATGGACCTCAGCTCCACAAATCCAGAAACTCCTAAAAACCTGCCCCCTACAACACACACAACCAATCCAAATCCACGTCCGAACATAACGACCTATCACACAGCTACAAAAACCAGCCAACCAAAACAACACAACCTCTCCCACCCAACCTCATTTATCCAATAACATCATACAAAACGGAATATCGACCAATCTACAACCACAGCCTACAATACCAGGAAGCAAGCCATTCATAAAAAGTACCAAAATCAACCAAACAGCCACACAACTCAGAAAGGTGCGGCAAAGTAATACCGAACAATATACAATTCTACATTTGTAAAACAGAAAAATCCCATTGTATAAATCGCACACATGATGTGCAGTACGTGAGATATGTGAAAATATTCACATTCCTGCATCGTGAACTCTGGATATCTCACTCTGCAGGAGTGTGAATATTTTCACATATCACACTCCTACCCATCATGTATCCCATATAAAGTAATTTGTCTTTTCCATTTGGTTACTATGAATATTTTTTAACCTGATGTTAGTAGGTGATGTGTGAAACAACACTCTTCCTAACAGTTGCCATAACTAGCTCTGTTCCTTCGCACTACACCATCAGCACTGTGAACTCACTGACTATGACATCACAGTTGCTCAGAAAGAGCCACTCAGTAGCTCCTAGGTCATTCTCCTGTGAGATCAGTGTGGATGATGTAGTGGGAAAAATAGAGCTAGATATGTCGGCTGCCAGGCAAAGTCTATTCCACACTTCTAGCACAATACTACTGCACAGAAAACATTTAAGTAAGCAAAAGAAAAAAAACACTATTTCAGAAACTAAAATTACAACTGACTACTTTTTAAAATTTGTAAAGTTTTCCAGTCTGCTAGTTTTGATTCCACTCGCTCTTTAACATGGTTTACACAGTTAAACAAAAGGGAACTTTCTCAGTATACTATGTGCAAACAAAAGCAATCACGTTATCTTTTGTAGTGTCAGTTGCTCAGTGGGTTGCACATTTTGCCTCTGAGACCGGAAGATCGTAAAGTTGTGTGTTCTAGCCCCATTGCAGACAGAGAAGAAAACCAGCACATTAATACCCAGATTACTGCAAAATAGGCTTATTTTAAATAATCAAGGCATGCCATATATACAAGTGAAAAAAGTCCAGTTCCCTGATGTTTCAAGCGCTGTGCCTCTTCATCAAGGCGTGGCTAACAGTCATCCACATCAATACATTTAAATAGCCCATGGTAAACATTAATTGTTCAGCAATGTGAAGTAAATGATTGCCTGGATCTCCTAATTAACATAGTAATCTATGTAACATTTAGTATGGATTGCAAGGCTACATCAAGTGCAAAGTTGCAAGGTCAGTAACCTCTAACAAAAGCTTGAGACAATGTGTGTGTGTGTGTGGAGTGTGGGGGCAGGATTTGTGGATCTGTGTTTTAGCCCCACCAGGAACTTGGGGTAAAATCCCAATATGGACACTGTAATGCAGCATGGGTGTTGCTGCACTCCCAAAGTGCAGGCTTTCGGAAAGCAGTTAACCCAAGGTTCCATCTCATGTGCCTGTTCTCTTGGCTATTCACGTGGTCATCAAAGATCCAACAGCACTTCTTGAAAAAGAGTACAGGAATTTCTCCAGTGTCCTGGCCAAAATTTCCCATTCACTAAAAATACCACCAACAACTTGGCCTGATTCAACATGTTAGTTTGCATCTTTTTGTTTTTAGTTGTTTAACCAGGAGTAGCACACTAGCTGAGTTTTTACAGGTGCGACCTGGGAGCACAGGGAAGTTAAGTGACTTGCTCAGGTTCACACAGTATGCAAGTGGAAGCTGTGGGATTCAAACCGAGGTCTGGTCTGCTGGATGTCACCAGATTTGCAGCTCAGAGCCTTAAACAACTGCGCTATACTGCCTCCATCTGCATCCTCCCACACCCTGGGATGAGGTGAAAATAGGCAGAACTGCCTAACCCTCCTTTCTGGCCAACAAAATAATTAAGTACAAACCCCATATAACCTTTTATGACCCAAATGTGAGGCGCTGTCCACTGGGATTTGGGAAAAATACAAAATGAGGCACATTTCACTATATCATGGAGACAGAAACTCAAGTCGTTGAGGAAAAGAAATAGTTTCATGGGCATAATGTTTGTTAATGAAACGCTACCAGGGCTTGGGTTACCATCAGGTAAACTACAATGGGCGGTGGGGAGGGGACTCAAGGCATTTAGGTAAAGAAAAGTATCTTCTGCCCCAAGGGTTAGATTAATAAAGGTAACAGAAGCCCTGAAATGCCTTAAATCTATTAATAAATCAAACTGTTTTATTTTTTGAAATTAAAGTTGTATAGCTAAATCCTAATTGTTCTTATACCCGACAGTTCCAGTTGTTAACCTGACTCTTTTACATTCTAGTGTTCCTCCTCTCACAGCTGTAGTCCCATCGATGCCCGACAGCCTCGTAACATCCCTCCCTTCCTCTGCCACATACCTCTTTCCTCCAACCCCAGACTTGTGGGAGCTGGCGGACTCCTGTGACAGGGAGATCCTGCCATTCTTAAGGACCGACCTTTTCTTAAATCTGTTGCAGTTGTTTTATTTCTTAGCCTAATCTTTCCTTTACAATTTCTAGTCCATAAGGTTAGCCACCTATGGGTACCCCTCTCCTTTCTTGACTATGTTATAGTGTCCTCTTTAATTTTCCTTTTCCCTCTCAGGTCCTCGTACAGGAGGTTACTGTGGTGACCTCAAGCTGATGTAAAACAACATGCTGTGTTCCGTTGTTGGATTTAGTATGTAGCAGCACTAGGTCATAAAATACTTTGATTAAGTTACTAGGGACTGTATTATAAAAAGTAAGTTACTGGGGTACAGATATCAGAAAACCCTGCTGTGTTATTTAAAATGCATGTAAATTACAGATTGTTTGAGAGGCCCTTTGGCACCATGCCTTCCTGCTTTAAGCTGAACCAGCCTAAAATGTTATGGTGATTTGCATATACATCCCATGATGCTTTGCATTATGGGGGTATATGTGATGTGTTCTTTGAAACTTGGCTTTATTGCCAATGTCCTTTAGGGTAACCCTTGCTTCAGTGCTTCTGCACTGAGGTTCTTTCCTTTAGCTTGTTTTGGGGTTTTCTTTTCTGAGCTCCCCATCACCCAACCACACAAGACCAACATGGGACTGAAATAATTTTCACTAAAGAGATAGATCAGTACGTGCTGACTAAGTACATGCAGTCTGTTGCTGCAAACTGATGTATTCAAGAAAGGATATGCCATTGCTTAAGGTTATTCTCTGTGTTTTAAATAAACACCACACAGAAATTGTGTGTTGAACCTGAAGTTCTGTATCTGGTTCATCTGTTATCTCACAACCTCCACATCCCCAGACACTTCATTTTCAAAGACAGAGGTTAGTCCAGCATACCGGGCCAGAGGTGCCCACAGCTTTTCATGTCACTGGGGTATTTCCTTGTGTCCTCAATCCCTAGGGAACACTGAAGACAAGGGCTAAGGTGGCGATGCATGTGCAGCTGATGCATGCTTGCACCTGGGGTCAGTCACCATCCCTGCCACCCAAGAAGAGTTCCTGCCTGCACTGCCACTTGTGGTCACCCAGGTGGCGGTGTTGCAGTGCAACTGTGACCCACCTGCCCAAGGAGGACAGCGTCCTATGGGGCGCTTGATCCTCCTCCTCCTCCTCCTCTCCAGCCGGCTCCCAATGACTCAAGCTTGTTCCTTAACCTGGTTCATTGATGTTGTGAGTGGTAGCGCTACTGTTGCACCAAGAGGCCAGTCAACGTAACCCTTCTAGCAGTAGGCCCATCAGGAGTGTTACACTTTAAGCCACTGTTTGATAATCTGAATATGTGCCTTAGAACTGTGGTGTACAATGTCGGATCGCACCATCCCTGTGTGGCAAAATGAAGGACATCTGCCCAAAGAGTGACAGCTGAGGGCATGCACATTATAACTGTATTGTCTGCTGCTTAGAAATGTGCTGACAAACCAATTTATTTTCATATTTAGTCTTAATGATTTGCCTACTCCAAGGATAGATTTCTAAACCAAGAAACAACCTTTTAGGGGTGATTCTCAAAGTGCATATCTATCAAAGGATACCAAGAGAACTGATCAGTTTGCTGTCCTAAAATGTCTTCAGTTTTCCTGCTCTGAAAAGCATACATCTTCAATAGTTTTGTCAGCTGCTTGAATCCGCTCACTAGGTACAGTAAGTGTAATGGACAAACAGATTAAGGCCCCCAATGTGGAAATTTCCCTAGTGGCGACTATGTCATTAGCTTTATTTTCTTGTGCACTATGCTAATGAGTTTTACTTAGCTATTGCTTTTGATATCCTGATCCCCATGAACTAATGAGCTGGAGCTCTGGAAATTAATTCAGACGGAGAATGTTTATAGCCGAACAAGACCAATTTTAGCTAGGTCCTAAACCACAAACCAACCAAATACTGATAGTGGACCAAGGACCCAAAACTAGAGAACTGAAACGGATCATTAAATCACTGCAAAGTCAAGTTGAAACTCTTCTTTTCATCTTTATTTGCAATCACGTGCTTTCCTGAAAGACTGCAGCACTGCTCTGTACTTTACCACAGAACACAGCAAACAGACACATAAAAGTTAGTTAGCATTTCTAGTTTCCTCATTGAAATAGCCATGTACTATGTTTATTATAAATGTCCTTGTTTGGAAAAAATACTAAGTTACCTTCCATTCACTCTCTGTCAGTCAATTCTGTGACTTTTATAGAGGTTAAATGCTCAAATCAATCTTGTTATAGTTGACTGCCTGGTGGGTTCATGGGAAATAAATGCCAGAAAAATAATCAATGTGCCCTGTAATCTCTCCACAAGAGCAAGAGGAATGCACTGTTACTTTTCAATGTCTTTGCTTCTGTTTAGGTCAGGAGAAAGGTCAAAACCACCAGCAGCTAAGCATGGCTCCCTGATAAAAAACACTGGCATCTAGCCAGTTAACTACACTTTAAGACAGGTGAAGAGGGTAAAATGTAGGACATGGATACCGAGGAAAAGGTTCAAGAGCTACTTGGTCAAGGGTAAGAGAATAACGCAAGATATGCAGTGCTGGTACCTCACCTGCATGTGGAAAGAGGAGGAAACTGGACCCTCGCTCTTTGCATTCTCTTACTAATCTCTCCTTGACGTTCCTGCAAAGATCCAGCACCCTGAATAAAACAAACAGCAACTGAAAAACATATATGTCTTAAAGTGCAAAACATACAAACTGCTGTGATTCTCTCCTATAATTAAATCCACAATTTCAGTTACCATGATGCATATAAAGTCTAACTGCTCTTGCCTTTATAGGGAACATAAACCTGGTTTTACCTTTAATATAACTGGAAAATATGGTCATTTATGTGTGTCCTTCCTAGTGTCCCTGCTTTTCTTTTTAGTTGATTGTTTTGGAACATCTTTTTCCTTTTAAAGAGCTAGTAGAATATGTTCGGGTGGGGGGAAGAGGACTTGGGTGGCTTAGAGGAACAGTGGTGCGAAACTAAAAGGAGCCATCGTGAAGGCAAAAACCTTTGCATTAGGCAATCAAACAAAAGCAAGAAGAAGAAAAGACCACCATGGTTCTCAAAGGAGATGGCTGGGAAGGTTAAGAGTGAGAAGGTTAGCATTCAGGAGGTACAATGAAACACAGAGGGAGGAGGACAGGGAAGTGTATCTGGAAAAGCAGAGGAGGCAGGAAAGCAGTCAGGAACGAAAGGTGCAAACGGAGAAGGGAACGCCCAGGCAGTAAAGAAAGGGACAACACATTTTTCAGACAGTTGGTGAGACCCCATCTGAGTACTGTGTGCAGTTCTGAGAACCCATCTCCATAAAGACATAGACAGAGTGGAGGCTGTCCAGAGAGAGCAACCAAAATGGTGCAGGGTCTGCACCAGAAGACATATGAAGAAAGACTAAAGGAGCTTAATATGTATACCCTTGAGGAAAGGAGGGAGAGGGGACATGATAGAAACTTTTAAGTACCTCAAGGAATCAACAAAGTCCAAGAGGGTGGCATCTTTCAGAAAAAAAAGTGTAAGAACAAGGGGCACAATTTGAAGATAGAGGGGGACGGCTCAGAGGTAATGTGAGGAAATATTTTTCACAGAGAGGGTTGTGGATGCATGGAACAGCCTCCCTGAGAAGGTCGTGGAGTCAAGAACAGTGGGGAATTCAAGAATGCATGGGACAGACATAAGACAGTCCTAGTGGGGGTAGGAGGAAGTAAGCTGTTGGTTAACTAGGATCTGCAGCTTATCTGTTAGGTAGGAAAATGAGCAGGGGCCAAGTGGTCCTTATCTGCCGTCAAAGTCTATGTTTCTATGAATGCATGAGAAAAGTATAAGGCAATTCTTGTGGGGTTGGAAGAAATAGGCTGTTGGTTAACTAGGATCTGCAGCTTACCCAGTAGGTAGGAAATGGGCAGACTAGGTGGGCCAAGCGGTCCTATCTGCCCTAAAAGTCTATGTTTCTATGTTTCAGGTATGCTGGTGAAAGAAAATCCAGGGGTGGGAACGTGGCTAAAAAGGGAAGGAGGGAGTGTGTGGAGGGGATCAGGAGAAAGAAGAAACACTGAACAAATATTTTTGTTCAGTATTCACAGAAAAGAGGAAGGAGAGGGACCACCGTTAGGCAACAGGAGCATCAATGGAATTGAGGTGGACACCTGTCCATTTATGGAGGAGACAGTCTAAAGGAACTTGCAATACTTAAAGTGGACAAGGCAATGAGGTCAGATGGGCTACATCCAGGGATATTAAAGGAGCATAGAGAGGTGCTTGCAGCACCACTGAGAGCCCTGTTCAACCAATCTATGGACACAGGAGTGGTTCCAGAGGACCAAGGAGGGAAGATGTGATCCTCTTCACAAAAGTGGGAGCAGGGAGGAGGCTGACAACTACAGGCCAATCAGCCTGACCCTCGTGGTGGGGAAATTAATGGAATCACTGCTAAATAAAAGGATTGTGGCATATCTTGAATCCAGTGGATTACAGGATTCAAGGCAGCATGGATTCACAGCAGGGAGATCATGTCAAACAAATCTGATCAATTTCTTTGACTAAGTGACCAGGAATTAGATCAGGAGGAGCTGTGGATGTGGCCTACCTGTATTTCATCACAGCCTTCAACACCGCTCCACATAGGAGACTTGTAAGCAAGCTGGGCAGCCTGGGAGTGGGTCCCAATGTGGTAAACTGGGTTAGAAATTAGTTGAGGGATAGAACACAGAGGGTGGTAAATGGTGTTCACTCGGAGGAGAGGAGGGTGACCAGCAGGGCGCCACAAGGATGAGTTCTGGGGCCAGTCTCATGATGCTGCTCAACTTGCAAGAGCCTTGATAGTTGAGCAGTGGCATAGATTTAAACCCAGTGACACCCTAAAATATATAGATATGGTATTCAAAATTAACCTCACTAAATTCAATACAGCCACCTCATACTCTACTAACTCGTATGTAAAAACAAAAAAACAGGATACTCACCTGTAACAGTAGTTCTAGAAGTAGTATATGTTGTTCATCCACACTTATTGGCATGTCTCTGTCCCCTTTAAGAATCTCCGGAAGTCTTCGCTTTGGCTCCTCCCACCTACTCAGGTGGTATAACCCTCGGCCCGCCCCATGACGCCAGATCTTAGCTCGCTGGAAGCCAGGTTTGTGTGTCCGCAGGGAGGTTAGTGGGTCCGTGGTGAATGAATAACATATACCTCTCCTAGAACTACTGTACAGGTGAGTAACCTGTTTTCTAGGATTGTGGATACATCGCTCATCCACACTTATTGACAGACTCCTAGCAGTTCAACAGGAGGAGGAGGCAAGGCGCACCCCACTGATACTCACTTGAGAAATAGAGATTTGAGAACTGAGGCCCTAAAACCAGGATCCCAGCGTGACTCAAGGTCGATGTGGTAATGAAGGTGTTTGCTGACTTCCAGGTAGCAGCCCGACAGACAGGCTTCTTGGGCAGTGATTCCACCACGATTGGTGGAGAGATCGATTTAAGCTAACGGAGGTTTCGCCAGCTCTGCGGGCGGAAACCGACTTAATCGACTCTGAAGGAGTCTGCTTCAGCCTGGGCGGCGAAAGCCAGTAATGGCCAGAGTAGAAGCCAGGGTCGGCTATGATGGTCGAAATCAGCTGTTGCCACATGAGGTCCTCATAGCGCCGGAGTTTCCACACAGCTCTCCTCATTCGAGGAGGACGAGGACGCCAATGGCGCCACCTCTTTTCGAGTGTTTGTGGCTCTTCCTCGCCTGTCGGTTGAGGGGTCCTGGACCCTGATCAAGATCGGCCAGGCTGATTCGATCGCTGGGGAGACCCTGAGGGACCGGTGATTTCCCAAGGTTGGGAACCACTTACTCAATGGATTCCCAGTGGGCTGGATCTCCTCGACAGGAAAAGCAAGGACCGGAGTCCGAGTGAGAGAGTCGTCGACCAGAGTCAGCGACAAAGGGTCGATTGATCAAGGATTATTTCAACCACATCGATCGACACTTGGTCAACTGGCTGGGCGGCAAAGCCAAGAATTCAGCAGCAGAAGAGGCAATTTAGACTAAGGCAGACTGCGGTTCCTGGGACTGAGATCTCCACAATCCAAGAACGTCTTCGCTGAGGCGAAGACAATCCTGGGTCCTTTTCCCCATTTATGGGCGAGAGAGTGTGTGCCTGCAGGACCCTCTCCCTTAGTCGGGAGAGACTGGCACAACCCTTGGAAATAACCCGAAAGTGGAGCCCAGGTTGAGTGGAACAAAGAAGCTCTAAGAGAAAGATTCTGTGGCATTTCCTCCTCAAAGGCTTGCATACGCCCAACTGCTCAGCGGATCCTGCAGCCCTGGAAACCGCCACCGAGCCTCCTTGATTTCACCAGAGGATTCAGTTTTTCTGGCCTCCCCAACTTCAGGCATGTGAGATGGTAAACCGAGGGACATTAGGTGAAATGCAGACAAAAATCGCGCCGACACCCAACAATAGATGCACGGCGGGTGGAGATCGGTGCGCGACATCTTCTGCCACATGAACACCAGCAAAATCTGGGGAAGACTTGTCTTCCATAATCAAGAGAAACAGTTGTGATTGCTAATGCGAACTAGACATTTTTCGGAATAACCAAGGTTTTAGCTAGGCCTACAAATGCGGAGCACAAAGGAGGCAACCTGAATTTTCCAGCATAAAGGAAGATCTGGCATCATGGGCAGAGCTGAAGAATATACCACCCAGGTGGGTGGGAGAACCAGCTTGAAGACCTTCTGGCGATCCTTAAAGGGAAAGGACATGCCAAGAAGTTTGGATGAACAACATATCCATGATCCTAGAAGCTGATATTTGCCCAGAACTCAGCTCATTCATAGAATCAAAGTCAATTAATGCTAAACCTACTACCATTGGTGCCTCCCATGGAGTAATAAGCTGCCCGTTCAGTAGCTTTCAACATAGTCTGTAAAACTACTAATATGAACCTTGCCGACAATTAAAACAAAACTCCACTAGATTTGGTCTCCAATATCTGAAGGCAAGATGAAGAGTGATTGGCAATGTAAATAACACTGGCTGGCATTAAATTGTTATAGATAGGCCTTATACAGTGAAAGGGTGCTCATTATGGCCATATATGGGAGAGACGAGTTGTATACTCAATGAAGCAGAGCTATGCATCCTGTTATGTGCTATGCACACCAGAGAGCTGCACCACTTTGTTTGCCATGACATGACATACTGCCAGCTGTTCACACACACACACATACACTCACTCATTTACTCCACTCACTCTACGGGATACACAATACTTATTAATATTAGAAAAAGGTGCTGTATATGGGAAACATTACTTAAAATACTGCCCTTGACTACATAATGCCACTTTCTTGTGGACACAATTTCCAAAACTTTGAATTAAATGAAACATTCTTGGTTCGCTGGCCTTAATTTGTTATGGGCATTAACATAATTTTAATGATCAAGTTTTGACCAGGCAAAGGTTTATATGAGCATTCTTCTCCTTCCAAGGATAAATGTCCAGGCTTCAACTAACAAATTATGCATTTGCTGTTAATGGCAGGAGGCAGCAACTCAGCACTTAAAATTCATTCATGAACTTTGTGTACTTGGCACCTACATCTTGGTATACGGGCACATTTTCTTTCCATCTCAGGTTGTCAAACTGTGCAAGCAACTAAAGTGCAACTAAACAAATCATTGGTCAAACAGAGCCATTTTAAATAACATTTAGTTTTAAAGAATGCCATTGTCAAAAACAAAGAAACACCACCACTAATCCATTTACCTGTCCCAGGAACTGAGGTCTCAAATGATTCTCCGATTACATAGTAATCCAAACCCAGGTCCTGAAAAGCACAGACAATATATACATATATGAGAGAGAGAATCCTTATTAAACATTCTTTTCAATTTATTTAATTCTATGATCACTGAAATATATACTTCTGATATCTGGCAGTAGAAATTCCTGCTGCAAATGTAAAACTGTTCATTTGTAAATGTACCCTTTATTTACTTAGACTGTTTCAGAAGTTGGTACTCAATAATTTCCACTGATATTCTTTACTGGCCATGTTTTGTTGAAAACAAAATTTAAACACGCTTCTGACAGCATCTTTAAGTTATATGTATTTTTTGTAAACCAGCAATTTCTGCATACCTATTATAGAAAAACAAAACAAAAACAAGATTATTTGAACTCCATAGCCCTGATCAGGACCCCTCCGATGCAGACCTCTGCTTCAGGGACCCTGCTACCAAAGCCGACCCATCCATCAATCAAGGCAGCCCGATCGGGCCCTTTTCAATGCAGACTGCTGCTTCTGGGACCCTGCTTCCGGCCGACCCATCCACCAATCAAGGTAGGCCCGATCGGTCCCCTCTGGCGCGACCACTGCTTCAGGGACCCTGCTACAAGCCGACCCATCCACCAATCAAGGCAGCCCCTGATTGGGCCCACTCTGATGTGGCCCGCTGCATAAGGGACCCTGCTACCAGGCTGACCCATCTACCAATCAGGCAGCCCCTGACTGGGCCCTCTGACGCAGACCACTGCTTCAGGGACCCTGCTATCAAGCTGACCCACCCACCAAACAAGGTACGGACCTCAGCGCAGCCAGCCAGCTCTCCCTAAAGACTTGGCCTCTTTTTCAAGCGTGCAGTTGTCTGTGATCCGACCTCAGGCTGCTTCACTGTAGCTGATTTGGGTCTTGTCTTTACTTGGACCACAACTTATCCCTGCTGCTTATTTTGGATTGAGTTTTTGTAAATGGGCGTAGCCAGCCGTTGCTCCATTTGATTACAGTGATATTTTAATTTCCACCTGACTGTAAATTAATTCTAGTCTGGCTGGAGTAACTTGCCTGCCCTGGAATTGTTAATTTCTGTTAAATTGTTTTGTACTCCATGTTGGCAGCTTTTATAGTAAGGTTTAACATTTCCCACCTAGCCTGTAAATTAATTTCTAGTCTGGCTGGAGTACCTGCCTCACCCTAGAATTGTTTAATTTCTACTGAACCCTTTGTACCCTTTCAGCCGCTACCACAAATTGTTTTCTTGCTCTTTTCTCTCTGTTCTGTCCAGAGCTCCTCTCCCAGAAAACGGCACTCCTTATGCTCCAGCCACTTAGGCTCACTCCGTCTGCTTCCCAAAGAGCTCTTGCTTTTTGATACCTCGCCGCCTACTCTATCCCCTCAACCTTGGACCAACGCTCCACCAACTTGGAAGCTCACCTGGCCATTGTCATGGGAAATCTCCTCCATATTCTGACTACTGCTCCCATATCTTCTCCCAAGTTAACCACCCTTCTGGCTAGACTCTTGGTAGCCTATAACAGCACCTGCCACTTCGCCCTGTTGGCCCCTTACTCCCACACCACCGCGATTCTATCGATCCCTTGGTTGGCTCTCCTTGCAGGCCGCTTTGACTATACGTTTGCTTGTTCTGGACGCTACCCTTAGGTATGGCAGCACTTCTCCTCTCTCCACCCTTTTCAACACTAGAACCCAACTAGGCAGCTATGCTCCTCCACCTTCCCCACCGTGGTACCTAGGACCACCACCAATGATCAGGAAAGCTCTCTCGTGACTGCCTGCCTCTCTGTGAATAGGCCACCCCTCCCTGAGAATCTCAAACACTCATCATAATTTCAAACTCACCTAAAATCCTGGCTGTTGGACAAGGATCGGTGCTCGCTAACACCGCTCCATTTCTCCATCTCCTCCGCTTTCTTCTCTAACCATTTCTGCTCTCTGTGTGAAATGTCTTACCTTGTAAATACTGTACATATTTTGGCATCCCAGTGCGACTGTCTCTCTAGAAATACATTGTCTGTAAAACCAGTACTCTCCGTTTATTACCTGTACCCAATTATGTGTAATCATTTGCTATGTACTACCTACAATGTAAACCTTGTATATCTTCTGGAGGCCCTCGATAGAGGTATTTAAGGGAGGCTAAAGGCCCACCTCTTCAGTCTGGCTTTGACTGTTGTCATCCTTAGTTCCGCCAGTCCCTTGAAGCAGAACTTCTGGGAACCTTTTCATTGTTGCAGTATATTAATTTTATTCTGGTTTTAATGAGGTTTTATTATATGTTTTAATTTATTGTTGTATCTTTATTCATGTTCGCGCCCAGAGCCTCTGGATTGGGCGCATTTATAAATAAAATTGCTTTGCTTTGCCTATATTGTTCTTGCTATTATACTGTTAATACTTGTGCCTTTGTTAAACGGTCCACTGTATCAGTGCACGTATTCGGTTATCAAAGTCATAAATAAACTATCATTAGATCGTATTTGAACCGTTTTTCTACATCAATGTTTCCTCCCGCTATCCATATTTCCTTAGACTTCTGGGGCCTGACACATTCTGCAATCAGTGGTGGTACTAGTTCTAGGGTGCAACGAGGCACCCCTTGTACCGCCACCAAAACTGCCCCACACAGAGATCTGAACTGGTTGCTGTGAAGAAGTCTACCATGCTAAGTCACAATGCAAATGTGGCCACCAGAAGTTTATGGATGTAAACAGGGTTTTACAAGCTAACATGCTGGAGTGCCTTACCCTGAGGGTCTGGACACAGCAGTGCGCCAGTCCAGCCGCCACTGCCATGTTCAGAGTCCATGTTAACAAGTGCAATTGCCTCACTTGTCAACCCCTTGCCATACCTTAAGACTCAATTGTTTGCCATGTGGTCTCCACTTCATGCCTTCTGGCCCTGTTGTACACCTGCAACACCCAAAACTGTTTGTAACTGCTCTTCTTGGGTGGTGGTGCTCTGGTATGCGACCAGAATGTGTGCAGGCCAGCATGCATTTATGAGGATGAAGTCAGAGAGGAGGAGCTGAACTTGGGAAGAGGTGGTGCTGGAGTCACAGGCCTGAACCAGACCCGGATGGATTGTAGGTGGAACTGGGAGGGCACCAGCCATCCTCCCATGCTGAGTCCCAAAAGACTCAAGATACCTGGAAACTGAGGAAGATGGATGCAGAAGCCCAGAATGGAGAAGAAGCTAGTAGCTCCAGGCTCTCTGCCAGGGCTGCGGAATGCTTAGGGAACTCCCCGGAGAGGCTCTGGCATACCCGCCTAATGGAATTGACAAGCATCAGTGGTGCAACCCACTGTGCCCTTGAGATGGAGACACCCAGGTGAGGACAGCAGAGTCACACAGATCCCACGGGCAGCTCCGTCCTCAACAGTGATGACTTTTCCTCATGGTTTCGGGAGAAACTGGCCACTGGAACACCATGGCCGCTGCTGTCTCAGTTACCAGTGTCAGGGTCAGCAGCAGACACAGTGGCAGCTTCCAACCCTCACCAAGGCTGGTGCTGTCCTCAGTACCAGGCAAATTACCATTGTTGGCAGCGCCGCCTGAACTGCCCCAATCTCTGGCAACATGAACGGCACAGAGAACTGACCTGGCAATGTGAACAGCACTGGGTCTGGATTCAGAACCACAGACTGTACTGGGACCTGGACCAGCACCATGGGAGGCAATGGAATGGGTCTGGCACCATACCGGAATCAAATTGAGGGAAGACCCCAGTGGCGACACCATCACTGGTGTCATACTCGGAACCAGGTCCAGGGTCAATGCCCGTCATCGCCACCCCCACCTCCGTGCCTAAGAGTGGTGTCATCATCCTCTTCAAGGTCATAAGGGTACTCAGGGAGTAGATAACAATTACCTCGGACACTGGGTCGGGGCAGCTCTGGTACCAACTCCTCTTTCAGCACTGCAAATGATACCAGAAGGAGACCTGGCTTGCAACCAGCACCACCCCACTTATCGGTATCAGGAGGTGGCGGGCACCAGGCAGCAACACTGAGGTGTTCACCAGTATAAACAGAGCATATAACTCGGTTTCACCACTGGGATGTCCGCCATCAAGGAAAGATGGACTTTGGGGGTTCAGCTGGCCCTAAGAAGGAGCCAACTGTTCATCATACCTACTCACCAGGACCTCTGATGTCTCACTGAAGTGAGCGGAGAGAACTCTGAACTTTCTCAGTACCAGAGGTACTGGGAAGAAGTCCAGGGAAAGGCCCAGACTCCTGCACTTGGCATCACGGGTACGACTCTACCTACAAAAGTGAGGGGAATGACCCCACTTCAGTGCATGGACTTCTAGTATGCATTTGTCCATGGGGAAACTGGCACATGTCATGGTCAGTGCCAAAGCAGGAGTGACAATTTGGATGCTGGTCCATTGCAGATATAGGACCAAAACAGGGCACCGATGCATCGAGTTGCTGCCTGTTCTGACAAATCTGGCATTCCAACAGACAAAATACTAAACAGAGAAAAAATACTCAGATTGATGCTGAAACGTAAAAACAGAGCCAAAGTGGTATTGGAGCCAAATTTGGTGTTGAATAAAGTATGGCATTGAAAAGAAAAGAACAAAGTGTTGGCAAACTGAGGGTACAGGCGCTGACGCAGTAGACTTCAGTTCCTCCGACGGTGCACTCTACAGTGGGAAAACAGACCTGAGGAAGGGATGAGGCCGTTGTTGGTTACTGGCTAGCTCATTTGTGCACAATGTCAGGACATCAGCCATGTGGGCAGAACCACCAGCCAACATCAGTCCCCTTCTAGCTGCAAAAGACTTTGCTCCCTTAGGGTCCTAGCACTGCTGGCTTAGACTCATAAATGGGAATGAATGATTAAGACGGATTCTTGAAGATCAATGTACTGTATCCCATGAGGCTATCTTGCAGGAAGCAAACATTACATAGAAACATAGAATATGACAGCAGAAAAGGCCCATCAGTCTATCTAGACTGCCCAACCCTAATATGTGTGTGATCACCCCACCGTAAATCCATCCCATCCATCCATCCACTCATTCCTCCGCTGCTCTATCAGGCTCTAGTGCCTGTCCCACCACTGTCTGAATCCCACCCCACCACCAGTTTAAGCAAAGACCATGTTGCTTGGCAGTCTGTTCCACCTGTCCACCACTCTTTCAGTGAAAAGTACTTTTAGATCTCCTTCTGAACACCCCGCCAGCCAACATCAGTGGATAACCCTTGTGCTTGTATATGCACTTGTGTGAACAACTCATTCTTCCTTACCCAGTTTATCCCATGCAAATAACCAGTGTTTAAAAAAAAAACAATAACGCCAGATATATTTAAAGCAAGTAAAATATGTAAAGCATCAGTGGCTGCTCTCACAATGCAATACTTTAAAGCAAAATACAAGAGCTTCTCACATCGCAAAGCTACCCCCATTAGCGCTTTTAATGCAACAAAGAACATTTTCAACTACTTTAAAATAATTTTTTTCATCTTTTAACTGTGTTGCAAATCTTCAATGTCCAAATGCTGCCCACTGCCATCTCACTAATATCAGAAGTCAGCAGGGCATGTTAACATAAGAGCAAGCTATAAAAGTGCACGGCTGCACGTGATAAGGCAGTAGCAGCATTAAAAATGGATCTTCTGCAGCACTATAAAAATGATGCCAAACAGTACAGTGCTATTTGTTTATTAAGGGCACTACTAGGACCAAATAATCTACCTATAATATTAAGCTGTCCTTAAAGGAAGGCGTCCATCAATAACTGGGCCATGCTTGGGTGTAAGGCATGGCCCGATTAGCTTTCTCGAAAAGTGAGTTAAAATTAACTTACTGTTGTTTAAATATCTCCCTCGTATGGGGTTGATCCTGCCTCCTCCCTTCAGCATTTTCAATTGTGCGGTGCACCCACAACCACCGTGGCTGTCCCTGTGTGACACAGGACATGGGGAGCAGCCGGCTTTGTGCCCATAATCAGCCATAGTAAACAAGAGCTATTAATAGCTCCAGTTTCCAAAGAACATGTTCCAGTGGCATGCAGAGACCAGGTATAGACTGGCAGCCGACTGCCAGTGGGGTGGAGGTCATGGTCATGAAAAGCCATTTTCCTTGGCGAGGATGTGGATAATCAGCAAAGCCGGAGATGCACCAGCTACGATAAACATTTACATAAACTGTGCCAGGTCAAGCTTTCTAACCCTCTATTCACAGCAAATCACTACATATCTTGCTAGTCATACAAGAGTATTCTGAATACCAAAAATAACTTCGCCAGGAAGCAAATGTGTGTCTACCTAGAGCCCTGGAATACAAGAAATGTTTCATGCACACAACAAACATGGTTACGGAAAATCAATACAACTGCAGTACAATTTCAGTGCAAAAGAGTGAAGACACTAGCAGCCCATCAGTCCACAGCATGTCTAGTTTTATAGAGGCTTACCTATTTCAACACAAAAGTGATCCATTAGATAAGTGGTAATTCTATTTTTGTTTTTGTTACAAGGCTGCAAATAAATGCTGGCCTATCAACAAACACCAGCAGTTACCCAACAAACTGTTGAGTAAGAGGCAGTTATGCTGCTTGTACTAGTTTTCTACCCCATTGTTATGATCCCTGACTGAAGGCAGATGTCACGATGATAATTCAAGCTGTTTTACATTTTATAACCTAGTTATTGAACTACAAAATATTTTGATAGTTAAAAAAATGCCCACCCTGTGCTTTTGCTGTTTTCCTTACTTTTATTGCTACTCTCGACCTAATGATGCTCTGCAGCAAGCTACCATGGTAGAGCTGGCATTCCATCCCACACCAAACTTTTAATAAAGAAAATTATTAAAATTATAACTTATTTAGAGTCCTTATTTGCTAACCGGTAAACCTTGCTGCAAACAAGTTCTTTTTATGGGACAGACCAGGGCCTATAATGGCAAAAAAAGAAGGTACGAGCAACAAATACACAACAAATATAATCGACAATACAAAAGATTAAGATTGTCTTAAAATATTTACAGAGTTGCTCAAGTAATTTTTCAGTCTGAAAACTGATGGGGAATTAATAGTTCTTAGAACACCAGGCAGGAATTCCAAATCCGAGTTGCATGGTGGTAAGATGTTCTCCGGCCTGTGCTTGTTTTTACAACAGGCATACATACATTTTTATCATCTGACCTCAGATTTAATTTAGGTTTATATGGTTCAAACAGAAGTACGAGACAATCTGGGACTTGATTTCTGAGGGGCCCTGTAAAGAAAAGCACCCAAATATTTTTCCCGGTGGGGCGCAAGTCCAGTTAAGTGAAGACTACAAACTGCATTGCTGTACATCCCACTTTGCAGACAAAGCAAAACAGCCTGTAAGATTACATAAACATGTTTGCTTCCTTGTACAGTAGGCAATTATATCTAGTGATTGCTCGCTTTTAATTTCTGATCCACGATTGATTTAAAATGTTATTTCGCTTAAAAAGAACACCATTTTGTAAATCTTTCTAATCCAGCTTTACTTGTATACACTGTGCATAAAGAAGTAAAAGTCTACAAAATGTTTTAAAACAAGTCAGTCTGGACTTTACCAGCGATATCAAATACTGCGTTAGAGCCATCCCTTATATTGTAAGCCTTTCAAGTTATTGTATTAGCAGCAGCCACAAAAGCTAAGATTACAAACGAGGCCATAGCCAAAGGAAATCAGATGGTATAATTATCATGTGTGTGTCTTTTAAACACATGTAATGCTTTGTAGGTTTAAATGTGGTCTTCATTTTAAAAACATGGCATCTGCTAAATTATGAGAATAATATCATTTGGTGCATTTAAAACAGCTTTATCTTGAGAGGTTTCAGTGTCTTTTGTATAGATGCTCTGTATATACGCACAATCAGTGACAGGGCAGAAATGTGAGAGTGACCTCACCCAAGGTAAGCGATGACAAATGTCAGCATGTAGCCCTCTGACCATTATCTTCTCCAGCTGCCAGACCTCTGCAATTGAAATATCAGTTAATCATCAAGTTTTTCTTTCTGTGTATTGTCTCCCAACTAAAAGCTGTCTTCAAGTTAAAATGATTACTAGAAACATGTTCACCAGTAATTAAGATAAGCAACAAACAATTTGACAACCCTTCAAAGTTAAGGGATAGCACTAGACTAATAAGGCCTTTTAAAAGAAGTACAATGTAAATGCATTCTGTGTGCTGCCATGAACTACTGGGACAGCTTAATCAGAAATTAGGTTACAACCAACAAAAGTTTGCACTGGATGTACATTGAAAATCTTTTCTGATATATTAAGACTGCCTGTTGATCCAGTAATGCCTCTGGATGGATCAATGGATGCCCTCTTTCAAGAACGGCTTGGAATTGCTGTTTGCATTAAAACCAAAAACATTATAGTTAATATCAGGAATAAAATTATAAAAGAAAACTGGGATAACTGCACAAATTAATGTTGCTGGCTTAAAACCACTAGGCATCTTAGGATGGTTAACAGAAATTACTCACCATCTGATAGTTTATGTAATTAATTTGTTAATTACATTTTTTACTTTTAATTATGCATTTACTTATTGTATACAATGCATGGATTTACTAGCTTGACACTTTGTTTTACTGCTTTTGTGCTCATCAGTTGGGTGTTGTCTTTGTCCCAAAGTTATGTTATATACTGTATGTTGTGTGTTTCTTTAAATAAAATCCAATAACATATATTACACTAAAGAAAAGAGAGGCTGTTAATAGGATCACTTGAAAAAAAAAACTTACTGCATTACACAAGAGTTACTGACATAACCTCTTGCACAGGATGAAGAAACTATGTATATTTTTTAATACAACGGGCATCAGAGCATCAGTACTTGTAGTACTGCTGTTTCTGATGTGCTATCAGCAAATCACAAAACATCTTGGCTTATGCATGTAAAATATCATATGGTCTGTTGGGTTCAGCATGCCATACATTCCTGATCAGTCTCTGCTAGGACAGCTACTGAATGAAATAGTTGAATTATCTTCTTTATCCTGTCTTTGTTAAGTAAAGCCAAACTTTTCATGCACCTTAAAACAATGCCAACAGGGTCCAGGCAGATGCCTCTCATACCACCACATGACCTTATTGTAGAACTATTTTCACTGTAAAAAACATTTGCGCTTTTATTCACAGATGGAGACCTTTCCCGCAAAGTAGTTTTACATTGAAAATAACATTTCACTCAGTACATTCCTGCTGTTCCTGCTGTTTGAAGCAGTCTGAAAACTGATCATGGGATCCTACTAACCAAAATGTAGGGTCTAAATGAACTGCTGAATACATACTTCTTAGCTGTCCATGATTTTCAGGGACGCCCTGATTTGGACTAAAACATTTCCCTGGTCCCTCCTAAATTTGTATTTTGATGCTAAAAGTAGGGATTTGAAGCTTACATTACTACAGACATTAATGCTACAGTCTAGGTCTCCTTCAGAAAATGCTTTTCACCCAAGCTCCACAAATAACAGGCCTCTTGAGCAGATAGCTCCTTTTGTAAGATGTGTCCTGATGTTAATCATTTGTCACCGATTTATTTTCAACCCTGTCCCTGATTTGCAAGGAGGTTGAGAGGTATGACTGAATAGACTTTGAGTGAACTTCAACAAGTTAAAAAGAGAAGTACTGTGTATAAGAAATTGGAGCTCCATGTAGCTTTCTGAGCAGTCGGTACAGTCTCTGTTTCTCCGAGCTTCTGGTTTCTCTTGATTTCCTGTCTGATTTGTAATGTTCATATATAGATTACAGGCTAAAA
This sequence comes from Neoceratodus forsteri, assembly GCA_016271365.2. Lineage (NCBI taxonomy): Eukaryota > Metazoa > Chordata > Ceratodontiformes > Ceratodontidae > Neoceratodus > Neoceratodus forsteri. Next base: position 699,514,198 of record CM028132.1, read on the forward strand.
ATTACAGCATTCTGATTTTTTTTTTCTTTTTTTTGTTTGTTTGTTTGTAGATAGATACTGCGTAATTACTAAGAAACAGATTGGTCTACTCTAACAGATGGCTGAGCTGTCGAACACTGCTGGAATGCCAAAACCACATGGTTTAGCTGCTCTATTGTTTTATTTTCTGTTCCTCCTTCTACTGTTACCCTGACATCACATCCTGGTTATCTTTTAGATGTGCATGGTTCCAGGCTCCCAGTCCTATGTTCCCAGCCAACAACAAGAAAGGAGGAAAGGAATAAGCAAGTACACCCACAAAAGAAAATTAGCTCCCTTACTCTAGTAGTCTTTCTCACTGTTGCCACACTCACGATTCCCATTTCAATGAACGAACATCTGTTGTATCAACAACTAACTACCACCTGACGGTATGCAGGAATTGCAGGGTTACGGGCCATATGTGTGGGCAAATAGGTAAACCGCAAACTCACTTGTTTAGTCTCTGCACTGGCCAAAACTGCAACAAACAGGTAAATAGCTGTTCAAATCTAGTGTGAAAATACAGGTTACTCACCTGTAACAGGAGTTCTAGGAATGGTATATGTTGTTCATCCACACTTATTGGCAGGTTCCTTGCGCTTAAAATCTTGCCAGAAGGTCTTCAAGCTGGCTCCTCCCACCCACCCGGTGGTAAAACTCCGGCTCCGCCCCATGATGCCAGATCTGGCCGCTGGAGCTCAGAGGCTAAAGGCCGCTAGGAGGTTTAGAAATGTAGGATGAACAACATACCATTCCTAGAACTCCTGTGACAGGTGAGTAACCTGTATTTCTAGGGACATGGATATGTTGTTCATCCACACTTATTGGCAGACTCCTAGCAGTTCTCCGGGAGGAGGGAGGCAAGGCGCACACCCCTACTTAGGGAATAAAGACTGGAGAACCGAGGTCCCAAAACCAGCATCCCGGAGTGACTCAAGGTCGATGTGGTAATGGGTAATAAAGGTGTGTGCTGACTTCCAGGTAGCAGCCCTGCAGATTTCCTGGATAGGGACGCCCCTGAAGCAGCCACCGATGCAGCAGTATGGTGGGTAGAATGAGCTCTTATCCTCTGGGAGGCTCCATGCCCGCCAACTTATAGCGAGATCTATGCAGGAGGTGACCCACCTGCTTATCGACCGCTTGGCTGCAGGTCTGCCAGGTGCGGCTTCAGCGTAGGTGACAAACAGCTGGCAACCTCTCCCGATTTCAGCCATGCTCCTTATAATAAGTGAGCTCTTCTAGCCAAAGTATGGAGCCTGTATTCAGCCTCCGAGGTGTGATTGGGGTAGAACACCGCAGAGTCAACACCTGGTTAAGGTGAAACTCCACACCACCTTCGGAAGGAATTTCGTGGGGCGAGGGACAACCTTGTCCCTGTGGAAGACCAGGTAAGGAGACTCAATGCAGAGCGCCTGGAGTTCTCCCATCCTTCTGGCTGACGTGATAGCCACCAAGAAGGCGGGTCTCCACGACAGGTGAGATAGTTCACACCTGTGCATTGGTTCTAATGGCTTGCCCATGAGCTTTGCCAGTACTCAGCAGTAAATCCACGGAGGTGAGGTTCTCAGACCGGGAGGAAATGTGATCAAGGCCTTTGAAAAGCGCCAGACCACCTTCTCCTGCGCCACCGACTGCTCCCCAGCCCGCCGCCGGTAAGCAGAGATGGCTGCCAGGTGCACCTTTAGGGTCGCCACCTAAGCCTTGACTAGAAAGGGACCATAATAGTCCAAAATGCTTGCCAAGGAACAGGAGGAAGGGTCCAAGCCTTATTCCTGACACCAAATGGAAAACCTCTTCCATTTGAAGGCATAGCATTTCCTGGTCGACTCTACGGACGCCTCAACAACATTGAGGACCTCGCCGGAAAGACCCAAGGCCTGGAACTCTAGCCAGGAACCAGGCCAGGCAGGTGCAGGGATTGAAGGTCCAGATGGAACACCTTCCCCTGATTGACTGAGAGCAGGTCCGGGTGAGCTGGAAGCTGCCTGGGAGCCTGGAGCGGAGGCTGAGGAGATCTGGGTACCAGAACTGGTGGGGCCAGTCTGAGGCTATCAGAATCACCCGCGCTTTGTCCCTCCTTGTCTTGAGAAGCAACTTGTGAATCAAGGAAATGGGGAAAGGCGAAAAGAGGCCCGGGTCCACAGCCTCGAGAAGGCATCCCCTGCAGCGAGCCCTGCTGAGGGGGCGGCATGAAACATCCTCAGCCTCGCATTCTCCTGAGGCAAACAGGTCCACCTGAGGTGTGCCCCAGTGGAGAACAGATCTTGTACTACCTCGGCAGGAGAGACCACTCGTGAGATGCAGCCCCTATCCGGCTCAGGGCATTGGCCAGGGTGTTGGAGGCCCCTGCCACGATGGCTAGGAGATCCGCCTCCAGGCTGCGCACGAGTGACCAAATGCGGAGAGCTTCCTTGCATAGAAGCATGGAGCACGCCCCACCCTGGCGGTTCAGGTAGTACATGGTCGTGGTATTGTCCGCCTGACTCGACCACTTGACCCCGGAGAAACGGAACAAAGGCGGGAGAGCTAGGCGGACCGCCGGAGATCCAGCAGGTTGATGTGGCATCGGGACTCCGCTGGGACCAGAGGCCGTGCACTCGTGTTCCCCAGATGGGCACCCCAACCCATCAGAGAGGCATCGGTCGATAGAGAGACCGCCGGCTCGGGCAGACAAACGGGATGCCCTCCTGCAGATGGGATGGAACAGTCCACCACTGGAGAGCTTCCCACATCTCTGGGTCACTATCACTAGCTGGTCCAATGGATCGCAGCGCCAGACCACTGGCTGGCCAGTCCCCACTGAAGGGGCGATGTGCCAGCGTGCCCAACGGACCACGCTGGTACAGGCCGCCATGAGACCCAGGAGGCGCAGGAAGTCCCGGCAGGAGCCATTGCCCAACCAGAAATGATTGGGCAAAGGAGGTAAGAACCTCGGCCCTGTCCGCCGGAGCCGTGTCTCTGCTCAAGAGAGTCGAGCCTGCCCGATGAACAGGATCACCTGCCGCCTCGAGTTCGACTTGGCCTCGCTTGATGAGAAGGCCGACTTGAGAGCAAACCTGGAGGGCCAGATCTCTGACCGCTCCACCTCCCGCCTGGAGGGGCTGCTATCAGCCAGTCGTCCAGGTAAGGGTACACCCAGACCCTCGGCGCCGCAGGGAATGCTGTCACCACTGCCATGCATTTGGTGAAGACCCTGGGAGCTGGAGAAGTCAAGGGCATGGCTTGAATCAAGAGTGATCCTCTGCTCGAAAGCGGAGGAATCTCCAGTGACGGACGGATAGAGACGCGAAAGAACGCGGCCCTGCAGGTCCAGGAGAGCAGAACCACACTACCGTGTTCCAGAGATGGTATTATCTGCGCCCAGAGTGACCATTCTGAAGGTCCGAGACCTTAGGAACTTGTTCAGGTCATGTAGGTCGAGAATGGGGCGCCAGCCCCGTCTGCTTGAACCAGGAAATACCTGGACACGAACCCCGGTCTAAAGGGGGTCCTCTACCTCCGTGATCACCTCCTTTGGAGGAGGAGAGTGATGTCAGCTCGACAAGCCGCCAGTGAGGCTGCGGACCCCAGGCCCCCGAGGTGCGACGGCTCTGGAAGGGTGGGGCCTGCTCGATCCCAGAGGTAGGCCTTTTCCCACCACCTCCAGTACCCACCTGTCCGTGGTAACAGCGGACCAGGCGGAAAGGAAGTGTCTGAGCTGTCTCCCACGGGGACCAGGGGTGAGGACAGGATGGGAGGACACCCCTCAGCCCGGCCACTGGGCAGGCTTGGAGGAGGACCTGCCGAGGACCTCCTGGCCTTCACCTCCCTGCTTCCTGTTGGAGGAAGCCAACGTTTGGGTTTGGGATGCAAGCCCGAGCCTGCTGGCCCTGACATTGCTGGGTTGGGCAGGGACGAAAGGGCTTAGGCTGTGGCTCATGGCCTTTGTCCTTTGAGCGGAAGAGACCGAGTCCAAGGTAGCACTGGACTTCCTCGATCCTCTGCAGGTGACCTTCCACCCCAGGGCCGAAGAGGTCAGTCCCCAAAGAGAACATCCGCCAACTTGTGCTGGGTATCCGAGGTAAAGGGGATATCCTCAGCCAAGCCCGACGATGCATGGCCACTGTGGCCGCCACAGACCTGGCACATGAATCCTCGGTGTCTCAAAGCAGTCTGGAGTTGCTGTTTGGCCACTGCCCTGCTCCTGGTCCCGCACCTGCCTGACCGTAGTCTGCAGATCCGCGGGAAGATGAGGGACAACTCATCCAGGGAGCCCAAGAGGGCGTGAGAAAATGTGCCATGAGGACGGCCAAACTGGCCTAACGGCGTCGAGAGGACGCAGCATAGACTTTTCGCCCGCATAATCCAATTTCTTGGATTCCTTGTCGGAGGTTTGTCCACATCCCTGGCGTTTCGGCACGCCGGAAAACGCTGTCGGTAACCAACCCTCGGCCGAGGGGTGTTCCAAAACCTAACAGGGAACCGTAGGGACCACATACTTCCTGGCCATTCTGGCCGGCACAGGGCAGGAAGCAGGACGCTGCCAAAGTTCCAAGGCCGACCCACTATGGCTTCAGCCACCGGAAAGGCCTCGAGGAGAACTCGATCCAGAATCTCCGTGAGGGGATACCTGCCTGCTTAGAAACGGGTTCGAGCTTCATCACGGTGGACTCCGAGATGAGCCAAGCAACCCTAAGAAGGACGAAGGGCTATCGTCCAATGACTGCCCTCCGAGGACTCCAAGTCCATGTGCTTGGAGAAGAGGGAGGAACCATCATCGGACACAGAAGAGTCCTCAAAGAGCTGCCTCGGCCTGAGCCACCCTCCACCTGCCGAGGTTTATCGGGAGTGAGGGTGACAGACAGTCTACGGGCAAACCCCAAGGCCACCGAGAATTTTGGTCAGAGCCCCAACTAATGGCTGTGGAGGCGGAGGTTCCACCAGAATTGGTGGGCAGCTGGAATTGCCAACAGCCGCCTGGGAACAGGCTCCTCGGCTACAATGAGGGGTTGTTTCGCCGCTCCGTGACAGCCACTTAATGGCCGGGAAGACGACTGGGTCGGCTTATTCCCGGTCAAAAGGAGCTGTTGCCACATGAGTTCTCGTACCTCCGACGCAACTTGGCGCCGGGCTCCCCTCATCCGGAGGAAGAGGAAAAGCGTGGCCCGCTTGCCGCGGAATGCCGAGATCGAGACCGCATGGCGGCGGATCGGTTGACCGCGAGGATGTCCGAGACCGAGACCGAGAGTCTCGACTAGGCCGAGGAAGGCGAGGAGAAGTGTCGAAATCGCACTCTCGCTCGGACGATCCACCACAGGCTCCGGAACCGAGGCACAGACGGAGCCGACGGGATCCTCAACTCCCACCGGGGAACTGGGAGAGGGATTCTCAGCTTCCAGTCGATAACCCGCCTAACGGGTCAAGAAAAATCTCACCACGCCGACGGAGTCTCGGCCAACTGGCCTGATGGGAACACCGTGGCCAGTGGCCGAGCTGAGGGTCAATCGAGTCCGACTGTCGACAAGAAGGGATGGGATCTTCCCCTCCCTAAAGCGCCAATGGAGAGACTTACTTTGCTCTTTTGACCTGGAAAAAGGTCCCGACAGGTTGGACCTCACCTTTCGCCGAGAGGGTCAGACAAGCTCCTTAAAAGAAGCCGAGTACGAGGCACCGAGAGAGCGGGACAAATGCCGCAGCCGAGGTAGAAGCGCCCGCGCCACCTTCTCTTCGAGGGCGATCATCTGCTCGAGCTGATCCGCCGAGCCCGCGCGCAGGACACCGCCAACCGGCCTCTTTAGATTTCACCGTGGAATTCTTTTCGGGCGCCCAGTTGTAATCGGGCAGCACGGTCTTCAAGGACGAGGTCGAAAAAAAGAGCACAAGTCACAGGCCTGCGGGTCGCGCTCAAGGCCCAGGCAGTAGACGACGTGAGTGCGGATCCGCCCTAGACATCTTCTGCCCGCAAGGGCACTCCGGAAACTGAGTCGATTTGTCCATCACAGCCGCGAGGAGAAGACCAAGTCTTTTAGCAAAACTTTGATTTCGAACTTCAAGAATTAGGAACTAGTCTTAAACGCAGAGCTGCTATGAGGGAACCTGAGCTTCCGAGATGTAAGGAAGATCTGGCATCATGGGGCGGAGCCGAGTTTTACCACCCGGTGGGTGGGAGGAGCCAGCTTGAAGACCTTCCGCAAGATTTAAAGTGGCAAGGAACCTGCCAATAAGTGTGGATGAACAACATATCCATGTCCCTAGAATTAAATTTACACAAATAGGTTAGCATGGTCAGTAGCACAAAATAAATATTACGTGAAATTAACTAGTTCTACAATATATCTCCAATCCTTTGTCGCTGAAATGTGGGACACTAGCACTCAAAATAAGAGAAATGTGGGACACTAAGCCACAAATTGAGAGACACAGCATTCAAACACTGAGAAAATGACTGCCTTTATTTGTGCAAAGATGATGCTTTACCTTTATAGGCGTTATGAATTTCAGCTATAAAGTATGAGTTTCAGCACCTTCTCTGTGTGGACAGCACTTTTTCCACATGGGATGGAGGAAGTCTGAAGGGTAAAATGAAGGAAATCCTTCATAATGTGGGATAATTGAGAGGTATGACCATAAGTTTTCCTTCTGCATGCTAGGACAGCCCTGCCTAGGTTGTGACCACCATTTTCAAGAGGGCCCTGGGTAGGCGTTGCAGCAGGAAAGTAGCGGAAGAGTGGTTAAAAGACATTTAAACATAATGTACATATTTAATAAATCAGGCAGCTCTAGTGCAACCAACTAAAGTAACATCAAAGGCACATATGGTAAATATTGCATGTAGGACTAGAACAGTGTACTGGGAGGAGAGGACAATGAGTATGCCAAGCTTTACTGAGTTTAGGGTTACAGTGAGTGGTTAGCCATCATACAAGGTTGAGGAGATGGCACTGCATGATTCTTTTCTTTTTTCAACTTTCCTATTAAGTTTGAATAAGTAGTTATACAGAGGTAGAAATGAACAGTCTCCTTACAAAGGAGATAACACAGAGAATAATGGCTGGGTAGGGGTTATAATGGGAATTTTAACACACCTCAAGGTGGGATGCCACATAAACCCTGAGGCGGCTCGAGGGGTTAATAAAGGCATCCCACACCGAGGGGTGTGTGTAAATTTGAGTTTTACCCATCTATCATAGTTAATATTATTTTATATAATTGCTGGGAATCATTTTTTCACAATAGCAATTATATAAAATAAGCAGACATACCTCACGGAGACATGGACTAGTTGGGGTTCAGTGTGGTTCATCGGTTCCTGACAGAAACATATTTTGCCTTTTTATTTTTTTTAACAACTAGTACAAAAGCATTTTCTTTTGGCCCTTTTTTTTTTTTTTTTTTTAAGAAACTCACCCCCCCACTCTGAGTGACCATGAACAGTCGTAAAGAATTTTGCCCTCAGGGCTAGCACAACAGTCTAGCACTGAGGAGCCGGGAGATAATGGCTATGGTATATACTGACAGCTAGTGAAACTGGGGTGTGTTCATGGTTATAACGGGCGGAATTACAACACGTTTCTCACCGAAATAACGAGACCCAGTAATTATACAATAATTTGAGAATTTGAATCAGGTGGAAAACACAGAAAATACCCTTTCACCTCTATGTACAGAAAACAAAACATATACTCACTGAACACTCCACCTTGTAGGAGTCTTGAGTTGGTCAGGTACATCCCCAAAATACAATCCAACTTGAGGTCTGGGGTATACATTTATAAATTCAAGATTTCTTTCCTCTGGGTGAAGAAGCCCAAAGTTGGAGTGTAGAAATCACGGTAGGTGCTTTTGTTGCATTCAAGTACAAATCCATACAGGTTTTGAAGGCTACTCTAATTCTGTGTAGGCAGTGATGTTTTCTGATCTATAAATGTCACTTCTATATTCAAGTGCAGGGAGAAGTGATTGCTGTAAGAGTCATTTCTAGTGATGAAGATTCCTATTACATTAGAGTAGGCCAAGCTCATTACAATGGGATACCAGATTTCAGAGATTAGTTTTAGTGTTTAAGAGCAGTTGTCTTTCCACTGAAGAGCAGTTTTAGTTTTGTGTTGCTAAGTAGGTGGCAGTTTCTATCAATCCAGTTCTGTGTAGAAACGAAAACTAATTTCAGTGATGTAATGATACACCACGGATGAATCTAGCTTTGGTGTACATGACTGTGTCCACCTCATGCATAGACGGATACTGGTGCTTGAACTGGAACAGACAGGAGAAGCCCGCTGATAGACAGACTGAAGAGTAAGGGACCCAGGATGGATCCTTGGGGATGCAAAGGTTGAGAGGTCTTGGAGTAGAGATTATACTATTTACTTTGACAATGTGTGACCAGTTAGAAAAGTGGTCTTTAATCCCTGACAATGGTTGGTGTGATAGGCCCATCAAAACCAGTTTGCACAGTAAAATGTCATGGTTTACTGTGTCAAAAGCCATAGCCTCTTCTGTGAAGCCTGCCCCTGCAAGATAGCCTTCATCCACTGATATTTATTGACAGGCCATTAGTCACTTTTAGAAGGGCAGTACTAGTGGATGACTTGATCAGAGTGGCCATCCATCACAATAATGTTAATATGTGATCTATTAGTTGCTTGTGAACTATTTTCTTCAGTAGTTTGCTAAGTATAGATAGCACAGAAATGGGGTGGGGAGTTGTTTGAGAATTGAGAGAGTCCCTGCCTTTTCATGGGTGGTCACTATTACTGTTGTTTTTTTTTTCAGATAGCTAACATTTAACTGGTCTGAGACTTTGAAGAGCATTGATTGACAGCGACTGGTGCTCAGTAGCATTCTTTAGCAACTATGGCTTGATTCAGTTGGAACTAGCACTTTTGGTGTTATCTAGTTCATTCAGTAATTTTGTAGCACTGTCATGGTAAATATCTGAGAAATGAAGGGAAGAGGTTTGGTGTTCAGAATAAGGTGTGGTAGGAGGAGGTTTGAGGTTCGGATGTCAAGGCATGGTCGCTCAGCTGAACTCAGGCTGAGGGGAAGATGTTTGGAAGTAGGGTTGGGAAAGCTGACGTTGGTAAACTGAGAATTCAGGGCTTCTGCCATGGTCGCCTGATAGAAGGTTTCCACTGTGCAGCTAATTCGAGATGGGATGGGAGTGATCTTTGCTTAGAGGGTTGCAATGCCTGACCAGAGGTTTTTCTGGGATCTGTTGTAGGTATTCCAGTGCCCAGTATAAAGCAGGAGGCAGCCTTGGTTTTACAAGTCTGAGTGACAGTTCTGTTTCTAAGATTCCTGTAGAAATCCTAGTTTCTGTCATGGAGTTTGCAGCACTGGCCCATAGGACTACGACAGGTTTTGTAGGGAGCAGTTTGTCACATATGGCTTTTTAAGCTTTTAAACATGTCTCCTTGGAAAAAGGCACTAATGGGCAAAACCGCCCATGCATTTCTAGCATTCTAACACCAAGTGCTACCAGCTATACCACCAGAGGCAGGATGAGGGGGCCTATCAACACCTTTCCGTCGAACTGTGCTGGGACAAGCGTGCTTTCAGCTATAGGGCCCCCAATGGCTCAATGAAATCCCAGTGCACATTCTAAACTCCCACGCATCTCGCATTCAAAATGGCCTAAGGCAACACCTTCTTACTAGGACAGTTTCTGACTGCTACTAGGACTCTAACACCCATAATGCCCACTCATCCACATTCTCCTTCCCTTCCTTTAACCCCACTCTTCCCTCTTGCTCTATCCCTCTGTCTTCCTCTCCCCTGTGCCTTTTCCCCACTGGATCAACCTTAAAACCAACCTACTACCACTACCTCCCAGACAAAGCCACTTCTTTTGGCCCCCAGTCTCCCTCCCCTCACCTTGACTCCTCCTTGGACTCTCACACTAGGTGTCACATCTCTTTTTCCTTTCACATATAAACACTGTCCTTTACCCTAGTTGAATGCTCTTGACGCTGTACTATCACCATTGGTACTATGAATGACACTGTAACCTTATTGTAGACTAGCTACCTACTATTCGAGTATTGTATGTAAACTGTTTGTTATTGCTGTCATTGTCACTGTTTGACGGGAACCTTTGTAAAAGAGCTCTGAGCTCAAAGGTATGATCCGAATCCTAAATAAATAAAATAAAATAAAATAAGCAGGACCACAATGTGTCAATATCTGAAATTAGGAAAGCCTGTCCCATTGGTTTATTCTAGCTCCTGGAAGAGATTCTTTGAGTCTGGTGAATGAAGTGATAAGAGTTAGATGAATCTTTGTGGAGGCTTACTATTTATGAATTTTCATAAACAAAAGGCTGTGGTAACCTAGTGATTTAGAGTAGGTTCTAGCATTAGCCATTCTGTCTGGGTTGCAGGCAAGTAATCAATCACCAGCTACTCTCTTGGATATGCTGTTATATCAGGAGGTAGGGTGGATCATTACTTTAGCATCAGTTTCTTTATGCACTTTTACCTGTCCAACATTAAGGCTGGGCCTGGTGTTGGCGCCTCTGCAGCCTCCCACTGATTTTACCCAATAGAGACTGAAGCAAGGAAGATGGGGTGAGACCAAGAGCCTTTTCTTGCAGAATGACTACCCGTCATAAGCCACTAGCAGCCATTCCAGAAGTGCAAGGCTACCCTCCATAAGAAGAGAGAGAGTATACATGGGACTGCTCCTACCAGTGCCGACTTGGAGCACAAAATTAAACCTACGGTTCCTGAATGGAAATCATCTGTTTTAACCGTCTGGCCATCGAAGCACCGGTGGATCATTTCAGTGGACCGATGCTCGATTGCCATGTATCTACAGAGTCATGCCAGTTGATTGAAGTTCCTTAGAACTATGACTGTGGTGTAGGGAGAATCTGGGGATGCTTGGATTGCTCTGGAGACAGTTTAAGAGAAGTATCTTGTTGCCTAGTGAAATTTTGATAGAAGAAACCTCAAGTGACTTGATTTAGATTACTGATGGGAGTTAAAGTCTCTGTTGACAGTGTCTGATGTAAAACACTAGCCTATCACCTTTTCAATCGGTCTGACTAGCCTGGCCAGTTAGGAATTTGTGGATTTCAATGTTGATGATTTTTGGGCACAGCCAGGTTTCAGAGATGATTTATGCTGGGTTTGTGTACCACAATCTAGGTAAAGAAGTACATTTTTGGTAGAATGCTTCTAATGTTCATGGTCACAATGTGTAGACTTTTGATGGGTTTATTCATTGTAGGGTGCTGACTAGGTACAACAGGGCCAGAGTTAGCCTCTATATGGCTGAAAAGAAAACTCTAATAATGCACTATATACTGACTTTAGTTTTGAGTGGTTTTGTTTCTTTTGTGCAAGAGGAAGGGAGGTGCTTCATTCATTTGTTAATCCTTGGGAGGTTGGTAAACCCAGAGAGATAGAAACAGACACTGATGGCAGAAAAGGCACCCTGGTCCACTGACTCTGCCTGGCCCTACTACCTGTACTATGATCTGAATGCATTAGTGGTAACCACCTCCCTTCCCCAAAGTCATCCTCTATTGCTATCCTCACCAGCCCCATAAGTGTGTCCCATTCTCACTTGACTCCTTCCACTGAATTTGCACAGACCTCCCTGCCCACAGTGCACTCCACATAGCCATCACCCTCTCTATGTAAAGCAATACTCCTTCTCCAGGGTAGAATTTAAGAAAACAAAAAGGTATTCTTGCATGGAATACTAGATGCACAATTTTGGCATCCCACTTGAAATGTGGTATTCCGCCTAATATCTGTGAGTTTTATGTTTTTAAGGCTAGAATACTTGAAATACAATGAATCTCTTTATGAAAACTTACTGTTTGTCAGTGTAGTTTGATTTGTGTGTATGAAGGGTCATGATAAGTGGATGTGTACCCTTGTTTTCAGCATATGCCACTCATGTCATTGGGGATGGAGGAAACAATAGGGAAGTAGCTGGTTCACAGACAATTTATGAATCATGTGCCACCACCATACTGATGACTGCAAACTAAGAGCCAGCACGCGCTGTGCCCCAGTGCTGTGTTGATGTGATGACCCACATGCAGTCTAACAAAGCATGGGGTGTCTGTTAGGATGGGGGGTTGGCTAGGCATATGGGCTTGCTGTGGGGGAGTTGTAAGTGTGGCTGTTAGGTGTATGAGCTTGGCTGTGGGATTGTAGGTGTGGCTGTTAGGCATATGGGCTGCTGTGGGGGTTCGGGTGGCTTTTTGGTAGTGGTGGCTGTTAGGGGTTGGAGGGTCAGCTGTTAGACAAATGGGTTTCTGGAGAGAGAGTTATGGTGTGGCTGTTAGGTGTATGGACTTGCTGTGGGGTTGGGGTAACAAAAACTTGGATGGAAATCAGAGAAGGAAGCAACCATGTTGTACAAAACACAGATGTGGTTTTTGACAGTATAAATGTCCCGATTAGTCCCTGTGCTTTTGCGAAATAAATGTTTACTGAGGCTGCAGACATAAAGCAAATAACTCCCAGGTCCATTAGGTTGTATAATTTGTATGAGCAGTGGTGAACTGCAATAACTTATAGTGGGCTTCAGGTCTCTTCGAAGTTTGGTTGTTTTTTTTTTTTTTGGCTCGGTTTCTTTAACTGTCCCTAGCAACCCAGGGTTGTTAAGGCATGCACGGCAGTGACGGGATATTGGAGTGCTCTTTCAGAGTGCATAAGAGGTCAGGACGAGGTAAACACACAGGACGGTAATGGCGCTGCATAATAGGGCTCTGGAATACATACAAAGAACATTTCAGAACGCAACAGCAAAAGTAGGTTGCTGCTTTTTTTTTTTACTTATCGACTAGCAAAGCAATAGTGGTGGAAAGGAATCAGAGTGAAAAGGTGCCATAAAACATGCTTGAGGACACTGCGAGAGATGTTTAATTTTCTGCTGCCTCGCTGTTCCCCGAGGGTAGACCGATAACGTCCCCCACAGCATAATGGCAATTTGCATGATCAGAGTGCACAAGGAGTGGTATTCAAACTCAGAATGATGCAGTACAGGGGAAACAGAAATGAACTAAAGTAAGGTTTCAGAAGCAATGACAGGTTGAGAAAGGCAGGGTGGCCAGACAAAGTGATACTGAAGACCTTATATTGAAGCATTTTAATATTTCCACTGTTTCCTTTAATTTTGACGTCAATTCACGCCATTTATGAGGGAATGGGAACAGTGGAACAGCACCACCACCACATGGTCGGAGCCAGTACTGCACACAACTGACAGAAAAAAATCTGGTATTTCATACAGAGCACCAGGGCTCAAATTTTGGTATTCGGTATGAAATTTGGTACCAAATGTACTGAATACCGACATACCGAGCCCTGCTCACCAGCTTCTTTAAGTTCCCACTTCTGTGCTCGTGTGTCCACTCATTCTGAACAATTCTCCCAGTGTCTACCTCAGATATCCCATGAAGAAATGTGAAAGTTCAATCATGTCCCCTCCGGTCTCCAGTGTATGCATGTTGAGTTCCTTGAGCTTCTGTGTAGGGCTTCTCTGCTGCCCTGAATCAGCACCATCTCAACCCTATCCTTTTTAAGTGTAGAATCCTGAACTGTACCCAGTACTCCAGATGTGACGCCCAGGGATCTGTAAGGAGGCAGGATAATTTTCCTTTTACTGCTGATCCCCTACCCATGCAGCCCAGCTTTCTATTTGCTCTTTCCATTGCTCTATTATTTTATGCTGACTGTTTTATGTTTTTGTAATTGAGAACCTGAAATCCTCTCCTCAGTCATTTCTTTTCCACCATTACATCTCACATCCTGCCTTCCATCGTCAGGTTCCTAACTCCAACGTGCATAACTCTGCACTTTTTGCACTGAATTTTATTTATTAGATCCTTTACTATTTCTCCAGTCTCTTCAGGTCTCCCTTGCTCTTCTGACCCTCCTCACCACTTGTTACTCTAGCAGATTTTATGTCTGCAAACAGGCACATCTTCCCTTGGCTCCCTCCCAACAATGCACATAATGATGCTGAAAAGTACTGAGCCCAAGACTGATCCCTGGGGAACCACACTGGTGACTTCACTTACTTCTGAGAATTTCCCATTTAAGACCACTGTCGGTGTTCTCCAGCTCAGTTAGTTCTTAACCCATCCTGCAACTTGTCCCCCATCTCAAATTTCTTAGTCATTCTCCCATGTGAGACAGAGTCAGATTTTTAACCGCTAGATACAGTATGTCTGCTGCCTGTTCTTTTACTTTTTGACTGGGCCACAAAGCAAGCAGACAATCAGATTTGTCCAACAAGGACTCCCATAATGATTCCTTGCCTTTTTATACTGGAATCCACAGACATCCAGAAACCCCACCATCACCTAATTAATAATGGCCTCAAGTAATCTGCCCACTATAGATGTCAGACTGACTGGTCTATAGTTCCTGCCAATGGTGCAGCTAACGCCACCGTATTTCATATATGTAGCCCTAGGATGCAACCTGCCTGGGCCCACAGATTTGGCAATCTTAAGAGTGCTTAGGCCCTCAAGCACCTCTCTCAGTGATCAGTTCCATGTTAAATCTGACCCTTTCTTACCCTTTTTGACCGTGAGACTGCCTTCAGGTTGTGACCCCTTGTCCTCTACAGTGAATACTGAGCAGAAATACTTATTTAGTATTTTGCTTTGACCTGTCATTCGCCACTCACCCTTTCTCCTTCATTAGTCTAAATACTGTATTCTCACCTTGGATTTGCTTCTCCCAAATGTAGCAGAAGAATGCTATATCCTTCTTCACCCCTCTGCTAGCCTCACCTCAGCTTCCAACTCTGCCCTTCTAACCTAGTTGGCATTTCTCATCTTGTTCTGGTACACTTCCTGTTTTCATCTGTCTGATTGGCCTTGATTTTTTGAAGGCCTCCTATTCTCCTTCACTGCCTCCTCCACCTCCTTTATATACCAGATAGGTTCCTTCCTTCATCTCCAAGTTCTTCCCTACTGCCCTAATACAGAGACTTGTTGCTTCAAACAAACCTTTTTAATCAATTTCATTTAAAATCCAGCCCCACAGCTGCCCTGCCAGCTTCTCCTGATCAGTTCACTCATTCTATCAAAATCCACCTTTCTAAAGTCTAACATCTTAGTTTGTAAGTGCCTGCTTCTTGGCTATAGTTTAATGTCAAACCACATGGTTAGGAGATTGCTGGTTCCCAGATGTTCCCTTACTGTGACCTCTCCACTGTTGGTAGCAGGTTGTGTGACCAAATTCAGAATGACCCCCTTCTTTGTGGGCTCCTCCACCTTCTGTACCAGAAATGTATCTTATAGGCCTCTATCAGCTCTGGTTTCTTGTACTCACTGCTACTAGGACATTCCTCTCCATATCTGGCATGCTGAAGTCCCCCATTAGCAGCACCTCACCATGCTTTGCTGCCCCTTTATTATCTCTCCCAATTCCTTGCCCACTTTTCCTTTTGGATGACCGCCTGTGTGCGACTCTAACCCTTATAATCCCCTCATCTGTGACTACTATACCCACAATGATCCACATCAGTGCTCCATCCCCACTGGTCTTTGTCCTCTGTGGCCCTGACCTGACCTCCTACTTCATACATAGGCCACGCCTCCCTTTCCACTGCTTCCTATCCTCCTGAAAACTATGTATGACTGAATGAAAGGAAAACTGTGTGAGATTCCAGACAGATGCAATTTGTTGGTAGCAAAGGTAGGTAGGAAGCGTAAGCAATAATACTAACAGAGTTGGTAGGTGGTATTGGCAATATTGACCGCCTAGGCATAATGAGGCACGATATCACAGGCGATCGCCTTATAGCCCTGGAAGGTCCAGTATTGCCCAATACCGCCACCCTGGAGGGTATTATTGCGCTTAGAAAATGGGCCACTGTATTAAATACATTTAAAAATATATTTTTTATTTTTAATTATTAAAACTCTTAGCTGTTTGATTTAGTTTGTAATTAAATAGTCCCTCCACCTACATTGACTGGCTGTCATGGTTACACCCACGCCCACACACACACACACACACACACACACTGCTTAAGTTATAATGCTTTTTGTTTCATAGTCATTTTTCATTCATTTAAATTTATACATCACTTTCCTGATTCATTTATTCATTGGGGAATCTGGCAGAGGAGCAGACGTGGTGGTAGGCAAGCTTTGGAAAAAAAAAACAACATAAGCCTGCTATGTATAGGTACATCTCTATGCTTTACCTGCAGTTTGTGTTACCTTTTGAGCTAGGTTACTGAGGAGGGCTGAAGTTTGAAAACTGACTGCATCGGGGAACTCAGGAGAGGAGCGGAGTGTTGGGCGGTGGCAACACTGGAGCAGGCAAGTATGACAGAAGGATCAAAGCCTGCAATTTACAATGAAGCTTAAGTTTTTTGATACGGCACAGCGAGGGGTGTGATAGCAGCTTACACACCAGCTTGTAACATCCACTTTTAAAGGGGAAAATTAAACACTGTGTGTGTTGGGGGATGAATGGCAATTAAGTTTTTGGGTAGATTCATTTAGGGTTGGTTCAGCTGTGGCAGTTGCTCTGTGTGTGAGCAGAAGATGAGAGCAAATGGATACTGAAAGCGCACCGTGATCAGCTGGCAAAACTTATTTATTTTATTTTCTTTCAGTGCTATGACTTTGTGGAGAAAAATGTTTTCTTTTATAAGGCAAACATTTATCCCCACCCACCACCCTCCTCCGTGGCAATACACGCTTTTTTTTTTTTACCAGAACGGCAGATGTTACCACGGAGGTTGAAACCGAAGAGTGAGAGAGTGTGAGAGCAGTCAATAGACAGAGCGGGATAAATAAGAGCTATTCCTTTTAATCCACTTCTATGACAGAACTGATGCAGTTCCCATTGGGGCAACAGAGAGAAAATATTTATGCTGTATGCAGTTTGAGCAGAATCAGGAGACTGAGCGAGGTCAGGAGGCAGCTGTTCAATTCAGTCTGTAGGTGAGATCAAACCGTGATTCTACAATGCAAATTTATTTTTAAAGAACTGCCACTCAACTCACTGTGGGATTTTAAGGCCCAAATTTATTTTAGCTGCTTGTGTGTGAACTAGTACAGTTTAGATTTAAATTCTGTAACGCAGAAGCTCTTTCAAGGGGTCAGGAGAGATCGGCAGACTGTTTAGTGCTCCATTAGCCACTAAACCAACATAGCAGCAGTTGCCTTTTCAAAGTTCTACTGGCCCATTTGTATTAGAACAAAATGAGGCAATAGAGACTGGGACTACTTATTTCTTGGTCTCTACTGTCTCATACCGACTGGCTGATTGGTGAGTTTAGCCAATCAGAATTAAGAATGAACTCTGCCCATTTTCTAATGGAATGCTGAGCACCTGTGGAGGAGGTTGGTAAATCTTCTGTATTACCACAGAGGTGATTCTGCTGTGGATCTCTAGGGGTGCCATGGTGCAGACAGTGCCAGAGTGGTTAGGTAAGGGAGCAAGAAAACATGATTGCAATTTAAAATATTACTGTATATAATACCAGTAAGTCACCTGAATTCCATTAACAGAGATTAAGCTAATCTGTCCCAGTAGTGTGGTAGGCTGAGACACTGAATATTTTACACCACCTGCCACTCTGGCAATCCAGGTTTGGGAGTGGACCAGGGTCACCTAGGGCCAGACAGGTGAAGGACTGAGTGTCTAGAGACAGGGCTTCTACTGGGAAGGGACAGTACATGCTGCTGTTTAGCTGCCATGCAGCAGAGGCCAGGAGTTAGTGCAGCATGTAGCTCCTCTGAGGGCTGGGCGAGGCTCATGAGCACATGCAGTATTGCTTTACACTGCAGGCACATGCCACTGCGTGCTGGCCTCATGGACAAAAGAAGAAAACTGAGGTGGACAGGTGACACTGCCGCCTGCAAGCCCCACACCCAGTAACTCAGGTGACATGGAAACATGGTGAGGTAAGCCCTGGGAGAAGTCAAGGTGACTGGGCTGGGGCAGGCGGCACAACAGTGGTCAACTAGTGAACAGGGAAGTAAAGATTTATTTTATGTTTATTATTTTATGCTTTTGGTAACTGAGTAAAGGCCACTAGGCACAAGTGTCTGTTTTCAGGGTGAACCGGAGCACTGGGTTGTTAAGGACTTGCTCAGAGTCACACAGTATGCAAGTGGAGGTTGTGGGAATCAAACCCAGGTCTGCTGGATGTACCTAGCTCATGCACAGTTTGTTACTTCTAACCCTAGGTTATATTGCCAGCCCCATAGAGCTCTCTCTCTCTCTACACACACACACACACACACATATATATATATATATATATATATATATATATGATAACATACACATCTTTAAAAAACACAGATTAAGTCAGTTAAGCTGCTGATTCTAAAGATGCTTTAAAAATATTTAATTTTATGTTGTACAATGTATAGACAGTGTCCCAAACCCTTATTTATTTTATGACCACTAATTGTTCGGTTACTTTTGCTGTAGTCTGTTCATGGATAATGCCTTATTGTCTGTATCAGTTACTTGTACCTTACTACTGCCTATTCATTTTGGTAGCTATTTAGAAACTCTTTGTACCTTCTGTACATTCCACTGATTTGTGTATATTGTTTTGTTTGTTGCTGCCTGCTACTGTAACTCTCCCGGTTGTGCCTAAAAAACAGGCATTTTTATTGTTTTATCTAGTGCACTTACCTGGTAAACAAAAGCTAAATAAACTAAAGACAGAAAACGCAAGCTCTGAATTGTTGGATCCTACCGATACAGCGGGGTGGGTGGATATGGGGAGGACTTGAAGGACCTAGTGCTTCTTTCAACATTAAATTATGATCAGGGCCCTGGTGTTCTTAGTGCAGACTTTCTGATTTCATGCAGAGCTCCTTGACTTATGCGGCAGCATTTTCTGATTTCGTGGCATGATCTATTAATTTCTCTGGCAGAATGCAGTCCTGTCATTGGCTAATATGATGTGATGTCATCGATGACATCATATGCTGAGCACAGAGGAGGGGCTTGAGGATAAACGAGGTGGGAAAGAAAGCCTGACACTATAGAAAAACAATATATTTATATGAAAATTCACCAAAACAATGAATTTATGCATTATATATATTCTATGCATGATGTAAATTTTATGCAAATTCAACTGCAGAACCGCAGAATTCCAGGGCCTTGATTATGATGTTACAGTTTAAGTGAGAGGTTGCTAGCCTGGGTGAATAACAAATTACATCACAGTATTCCTGTTTTGTTGACCGAATGCAGGAAGGGTTTTCTAACTGCTTCCTGTTTGGAACAGATTTTCTTGTGTCCCCATGCTATTCTCCTAGGTTCATTGTCCATGTACCAATAGGGTAGGCAGAGAGCTCAGCTGCTCATTGTTTCCATGTCCTAGACAGCTCAGCAGCTTGAGACTAGCGACATTTCAGTGACACCACCTTTGCTGGCATTCTGTTTCTTCTGCTGGAGCCAATACTGGGGAATATAACAGCAGGGAATTTAGGCTGCTAGCTAATCTTTATTTTGCCATTCTGCTACACTTCACCGTTACTGAATTCAGGACCCAGAATCAAAAATGCTGAACTGAGTAACTACTGCAGCTAGTAGTTTGGGATAAAAATGTTTGGCTTTTACATTAAGCTGCTACGTAAACACAAATTTATTACATTTCTTAGAGGGAATCATTCTTTTATTCCTAAAGCAAACAATGCGTAAGAACTGAGTACATGTGATATAACAGAAGCTGAAATGCTGACAGACGGATATAAAACCTGACTTAAAAAATGACAGATACTTTTTACAAGCATGATTTACATGTTTCTGTCCCATTATCAATCCACCTGGTTCTGGGCAGGGTTTCAAAATCTAGACTTAAATAACAGATTCACGAAAAGCATATTTAAAATCAAAATCTGCTTAATAAGGGAGGTATGGTGCTATTTTACGTTGTTTTTATTTGGAGTCTAACGAACATATTTCTTAAGGCAACATTATTTTATTATAGTGAGAAATTAAGACAAAAATCTGCCAAAATTGTTAGCTTGTGGTTTCAGAAACGGAAGCAAAAGCACTGCAGCCCTGACAAATGACATATTTCCACCTGTGGTTTTCATCGATCTGTCCTGTAATCAATCAAATGAGACGGACAGAATCCACCCCGCCATTACTCAGACTGTTTGTGAAGTGAAATGTTTTCTGTTTCTTTGTAACGCATAAAACAATCAGTGACAAGGGAGGGCTACAGACGATTCATCAAACTCCTTTGCTTAAACCCAATTTTCTCCTTAAAACACATCGGTAGTTTGCTTTGTTTGTGCACTAGAGTTACTGCAGTTATATTAAATGTTAATCTTAACCACCACCTCTCCTCAACTACACTGCCTTATAAATTTCACTAAAAAGAGAAAGAGAATGCACAGAGCCATAATGAGCCACAACACTGAGCTGGGCAAAAAACAAAAGCTACTGCTGCAGAAACACAGATTCAGACATTTGCGCAAAGCTTTGATTTCTGTGGAATAAAGGCATTTAACATGAATAATGTTTTCTTTATCAACTACTGGTGTCTGTGGAACATAGTTAAACTGTGACATTTGAAATTCATATTCATAACAACCACTGAATAAAAACAAACTGTTCTTTAAAATGCCATATTATTTAGACCACGGTACAGCCTCAATATAATAAGCACTCAATTAGTATCATGGTGTGCCTTAAAAATGCTAATATGGGAAAGCATGTGGTATACAGCACTGGTAAGAGCATCGAACGGTCGAACCAAAAGACCAAGGGTTCGAACCTGACCACAGCCAACAGTTAAAGTGGAGCCCGACAGGCTGTAATAGAGTGTCAGATCCCTGCACGACTAACAGGACTAACTGCGATTGAAATTGCATGGTTTCCTGCAACTCAGCTGCAGAATTTAGCAGTTTTCCAAGGCCGCATCCTGGTGGGCTCCACTGTATCTGGTGGACCTTGAGTGCTCATCTGACCTTCATGTGCTTCAATCTTTCCCTGCTGTAAAACTGTGAAAAGGAAGTCCCCAGTGAAAATAAAAGTTTCATCTGAGCTGGGAAATCCTGTGTAAAGAAGCTGTAAACAAACACATGACGGAATAAAACTGAGAAGTAATTCCAGACCACCTTTTCTGTTAAATATTCCTGGTTTAAAAAAATCTTTGCTCCACAATTATTCGGTGCTATATGTGTTTGTGTGTGTGTGTGTGTGTGTGTGTGTGTGTGTGTGTGTGTGTGTGTATATATATATCTATATATCTATATATATCTATATCTATATATATATCTATCTATATATCTATATATTTATGCACTGGTTTACAAAAATGCCTGCGTAATTAAATGAATGAAGATTTCTAAACATCAAGCTAATAAACAGATATCCAAAATGCGTGGATTTAAAATGTATAACGATTCAAGGCTCTGAGAACAGCTCCACCTTTTACAACATTACAGTTTAATAAAGGAGTCAACCTGCAAAATATTTACTTAATTTCATCTGTGGTTGTCCCAGCTTTAGCATCAAGCCAACAAATACACATTCTGAAATTATTCTGCTTCCTTGCTGTCTGCACGTGCAGAGGCTGCATTCCACAGTATCTGAACAACTTACCCAAATTTGGCTGCAATGTCATAGACTTGCTTCTCATGCTGGAGCACTTTCTCCTATCACCCTCAAAAGCAAAGTCGCCACACACAACTGATTGGGATCAAACTTTAAACTGCATGAAAACAAAAAATGTAAATTATAATCCAATACTTGAATGGAAAATATGGTCATATTATTTGGTATACTGAAACGATAAGATCCATGAAGCATCCCGATAACTAGCAGTTTCAGATGTGTTTTATATTTAGAATACTGTGTATTTTTGACAGGAAAGAAAACAAATTGAAGTGCCAAAAATATACTGTAACTTGACACTTGGTAGCAATAATGATTTATGATTAATATTTATCCCACTGCAACATAATTTCCTGTTTTTATTCTGGAAATACCTGGCAAGGTATTGATAAATACTGATACAATCAGTCTAAGGTACCTAGGTGATTAGAGGTAATTACACACTTGAGGAAGGGTCCCAATCTAAAACAGGATAGGATTTTGCCAGTTACAGACTACAACTGCTTGAAGTCACCAAGACGAGTGGCTAGGACAGTTTCTGTAAGCTGGTGCACCACTTTTATGTGTACATGCTGCTGTTCCCAGAGGGTTGCTCTACAAGATAGCATGACACAAGGTTGTCCCCAGGCCCAACTGATTTGAATGGGGCGCTGGGACAGCCTTGTGTTCTCCTGTCTTGCAGCATAGTCCTTGGGAGCTGCAGAATGCATATAAACAAAAACAATGGCACACTGGGACGTGTTGCAACATGAATCCAGAGCCCAGTTTCATGCTTAGTATTAAAAATAATAATTATGGAAAACTTTCAGCCACTCAGCTTAGTAACTAGGCAGTCTGAGTTTAGCAAATAGCAAAATTGGGTCCAGTTTAAAATCAGGACCTTTCCTTTAATTACTTAGTAACTGCATAACCCATAAGAGCTAATAAAATAATAACTTGGTAATAGCAAAGAAAGCACAAATGCCAACATGTACAAATTGCTTCCCTACTGCAGCAGGTTTTGAAGAAGAAAAATGAAGACAACTCCACAATAACTTTCTTAAGGAAGAAGCTGTCCTTAGCTGTACACTTACTTTAAAACTTTACCTCGATTGAGGTTTTGGATTGAAAAAAATGTTTTTGTCCACTGTCACTTTTTTATTTTTGAAAAGTTTCGCTGTCACCAACAGAGGCGGATGCTGTGTGTTCCATTTGCTCTGAAAGTGCCACGCTGCACCCCTTGCCTCAATACATCTGTACTGAGGTGAGCAGCACTGCACTTTCAGAGCAAATGGAACTACGAGCGCCCGCCGTGTTTGGGAAACCACAGACTTTTCAAAGATAAAATAAAGTTAGTTACAATGGACAAACAATTTTTTCAATCCGAAACCCTAATCGAGGGTAACGCTTTGGGAGGTGGAGATGTACAGATAAGGAGAGCTTTCTAAAGCTTGACAAAACTTCCTAATGCCCAATAGCTATGATCAGGTTATACTCCTTTCAGCCAACTTTTCAAAATTGGCAGTACTTAGCCAGCTCCGTTAGGGGACGGCTGGGGTGGAACAAGCATCTCAGTCCTCCGGGGAGAACAGGTGTTGATGTCACTGTGCAAGTCCTCCACTTGCTCCAGTCTAACCAACTTACAGTTAACACTAAAAGACAGTCTCCACGACCCTTGGTACCAGTCAGAAACTAGCCAGATTCACTCACTCCCCCACCCCCAACGCCTTCACCATTCTGGATGACACCCCACTTGAAGTGGTTCAGTCCTTTGAGTACTTGGGGGTGGCTTTACAGTAGCTTGACTTGTCAGTCCCCATGGATGCCATCCATGCCAATCTCCATGCCAAGCTTGGTGCCCCCATCGTTACAAAGACTGCCCATCTTCACATGTCCGCAGGGTGTCGATTACCAATATGGTGCTCCCTGTCTTTGACTATGCAAATGTAGTCTATGGCTCTCCCCCTACACTTCCCCACCAGACTGGATACCTCCTCAACCCCTACCATCCTGCATCTAACCTCCTCCACGAACACATCCTTGCTCGCTTTACTCTTCCTTTCCCTTTCCAAATATTGGTTCAACACCTTCCTCCTACCTTTCTTCATTTCTTGATTTTAACCCATACAAGTTTTTGGTTGTGATTCTAACACTGCTGAAGTTCACTGCACTTTGTTTAATTGTGGTACATGCATACTCTTTATTCTATTAATGTAACACACTGCTCATCTGTCTGTTCAGATGCTGTTTTGCCATTGCCTACTGCTGTTTTGCTCCATGTCCCTTCCCGAGTTGCACTTAGAAACAAGCCTCACTTCAGTGTGACTTTCCTGGTTACCAAATTCTAGATAAATAAAAGTAAATATGTAAGTGCCATCCGGTGACCACTAGTGGAGTTGCAAGGTGGTACTGCATGGAGGAGGAACATTATGTGCATCACTGCAGCAGTATCTCAGGGACAGGGACGAAAACATGAAAAGCCCTGGCCATAGCACTATGGCACTTGGCATGGATCCCACACCATCAACTTCAGATCCCTCTCATTTGAACTTGGTCTTCTTTTGCCAGGTCCCACCCACCCCTGGAGGACGTACTATAGAGGGTAATGTGAGCTGGCTTTAATTTGCTGGTGTGACCTGGTGGGGGTGAGATTACAAATGAGAATGAATACAAATAACAAAAAGTTACAAAAGCAGTGTACAATACCGGAAAAAAGTGACAAGCACAATACAGAACATCAGAAGGCACAACGATAACGCTACAAAAGTGCCAAGAATTTGAACAGCAAAAGCAACAAGTGCAGAATACAACACAGAATACAGAAAAGCACACAAACAAGTATGTAAATTTGCTGTGTTAATGGTGGCACGTGAAGGAAACATTAAAGTAGTGGCACAAATTTTCAAAATGCAAATATTTACAGTGTGAATGGTAAAAATCATTAACACAGTGAAACACTGAGAGATGCAGCACTGGCCCCAGGAGGGTAATCTACTAGCCAAGCTGGCAGGCACAGGGTAAGAAGAGACTGGCCAATTTAACAGTTTAATACAGTACAGTGAGTACAAGAGACAACTAATATCATTTGGTCTTGGGTCTGAACGCATTAAGGGCAGGTGCAACTCTCAGTCAAATTCTGAAACAGCAAGGTTGCAGACTGAGCTTGTCACAAATGTTCCCAACAAAAGTCAGTTGCCACATGTTTTCCCATCTCCTTCTTCCTCGCTTCCTTAGTTTGTGTCTCCTTATTGAACAACCTCATAATGGTTGAATAAGCTTCCCTTAGTCTGGTCTATCAATCTGACTTAAAATTTTAACCAGCTTTCATGCCCTCCCTTACGATTCACTTCCTTCCTAATGTGAACATATCCCAAGTGCTCCAGTCTTTGTTCATAGCTCAGCCCCTCAACACTACCCATTCAGCTGCCCCATGCTGTACCTTCTCTACCTCTGCTCCTCATGTCTCACATTTACTCCTGGTAAATACTGATGTAAAGAAATCATTAAG
This sequence comes from Neoceratodus forsteri, assembly GCA_016271365.2. NCBI lineage: Eukaryota > Metazoa > Chordata > Ceratodontiformes > Ceratodontidae > Neoceratodus > Neoceratodus forsteri. The sequence goes on from CM028132.1 coordinate 699,539,275, forward strand.
CCTTTCTGCAACCATGCTATCATCAGCTACCATATACCCTCACCTGTACTGCACTCACTGGCCCTATGTTGCCTCTCACTGTACTCTTTCACTAACTATAACACAAAAAGTCTTCTTAACTTTTCAAAGCTATTTTTGTACTCTTGATTAGTGTTCCTTGTTTTCTTCTTATATTTTTCTTTACCACTTTGTGTGCTGGATTATTTTCTTCATTTCTAGTTACTTTTTGCACTATCTGAAATGCCCCCACACACACACTTTTCTCTTTATTTGTTCCTTACTACTGTATTCATCCATACAGGGTATGTTTCAGTTCTTCCACCCCGTTACTCATGGGTTCTGTAACAGCGGCCTTGGCATCTGCTAAGAGACAGATTTTACCTTGTATTCCATCCCTATCTTTATCAAAATTGTCTAGGTAAACATATCTGGAGGAGTGACTAAGAGTGGCAGCTGGGTTTCAGTGCTAAAAGTGCAAGATGATGCACTTAGGAGCAAAGACCCCAGGGAGGAGATATCAGCTGGGTGGAGTACAGCTATTGTAGGTACCACTGAGGAGGAAAAGGACCAGGTTGTAATCATGAAATGAACAACCCAGGGCAGTGCAGAAGGGCGGCAGCAAAAGCCAACAGGATGTTGGGTGTGTTGGCAGAGGAATCTCCTCCAGGAACAGGGAGGTGATCCTATCTCTACAGGTCACTGGTCAGGCCACACCTTGAGTACTGAGTGCAGTATTGGCACCCATATCTAAAGAAGGATATCAGACTACTGAAAGGGTACAGCGAGAGCAACTAGGATGATCCAGGGACTGGGGAAATGCCATACTAAGAGAGGCTGCATGAGTTTAATATGTACTCCTGGAGGAGAAGCAAGATTGGGGATATGATTGAGACCTTCAAGTACTTAAAGGGGATTAACAAGACACGAGAGGTCATAGTCTTAGACTGGAGAGAGGAAGATACAGGAGGGAAATGAGTAGACACTTTTTAATGGAGAGGTTTATGGTAGTATGGAACTCTGCCAGAGGAGGTGGTATCCTGCAAGACAGTGGGGAGATACAAAAGGGGATGGGACAGGGTGAGAGGAGTTACTGTGAAGGGAGGGGCAGCTGCAAGACAGGAGTGCTAGCTGCACATTTGAGCAGACTTGATAGACCACATGGCCTGTTTCTACTGGCAGATTTTGTATGTTCATATACAGAGATACAGAAATCTCATTTACAGATGTGACAGGTCTGTGGGATTACAAGGGCATAACATAGTACACAGCAGCCAAGAAGGTTAACAAAATGTATAAGGTGCATGAAAATGCAATAGTAAAATATAAATTAATTTCAATATCAGGTGCAAAACTGGCAATAAAGGTATATTTGCCAGTAGACTAATATATTGAAAGGCCACACCACAGGACTGACCCTTTGGTACCCCATTAGTGGCCACTGTAACCCCTGTGTATTCCCACTGACATCTTCCCAAGTTCTTCCCCAGCCAGTACTAATCCATCTAGTTAATTTGTCTCTCATCTGCAGATCCCTCAGCTTTTACACGTCTCCTATGAGGCACAGCTGAAGGTAGAGAAGTGCATTTTGTGAACTTTGCAGACTTCATGAAGTTTTTGCAAGCAAAGTGGCATGTCTTTGAAGCAGAGTCATGCAAATTCACTCATGTGAATCTGCAACTTCACCTGCCTTCACCTGAGAAAGCACCACTTTGCTGGAAAATCATCTTGAAGTGGCATGGTGGCAACTTTGGGAAATATTCTGCAAAGGCAAGTTTGTAACTTCACAACTTCTCTCAGCCTCAGACACTCTCTGACACACCTAATGCTTACCTGACCCCTGTGCTCCAATAACCTGCAGCAACCATCGCCTATCAAGCATTGGCTTACTCCCCAGGTGGGGAGAAGGGCACCCATTCATCTTGTGTCATCAGGCAGTACTGGGCAGTGGGCGTGGGCCTGGATATACCAGGGTCCACTGTCATGGTGGTCTGTTTCTAACACTCCCACAGAACTTCACATGCCATTTCATCATGGCGTGACACATGCATGGCATGTTGCGTGCCTATGATTGCAATATTCTCTCCCTCCCTTGGCCTCCATAGGCACTACCATCTGTGGTACCCATGTGACAGAACTGCAGCAGAGAATGGAACCCTCTGACCCCAGATGTGGCGAGCACCTTCTGGGACACTGAATTCTCCCACTCCCTCAGCTGACACTCTTCCCCCGCTGAACCAGTCTCGCTCCCATCCGCGCCATTGGTGGTAGCCCTACCACCCTCCAATGGTGGGCTCCTTTATTTATTGCAGAGCTGACTATGTCATGATCACTAGTTCCCAGCATCTCTCCCACCGCTTGTCACCATATGCCCTTAATTATTTAGCACTAGATGTAATATTATAGCCCCTCTCTTGTGCTTCACAGACATTCTACATTAAAATACGCTCATCTGACATGTCCAAGATTTCATGGCCTACATTCTCTTTAGCATTTTCTTTTGCCAGTCTATTTCTGGCTAAGGTTTTCCATAATTATTACTGTCTCTTTTATAAGTTTAGAAGACCAATTTCAGTCAAGATAGATGACTACTGTTTCATTGGCTGTACCAAAACTATTAGAAAAATTAGAATTTGCCCAAGTCTCTGACAACCTAAATCAACACTATCTGCTTTTTTCTACTTCAGTCGTGCTATAGGGCAACTGACACCTCCACAACTGCTTTATTAAAGGTGACTAATGACATCCTATGTGCACTCGACTGAGTAACTACAAGGGTTCAATCTTTATTGACCTGTCAAAGCTTTGACCTTGTTAAACACTGTCAGCTCCTGCAGAAACTAGTGTTTCTCCTGAAGTTCAGCCAGGGAAGGCTCAAACAAGCCTGACAACATACTCATTCCTGAAATGTGAGCATTTGCATTTCTGTGTGAAGGGTGGGGCCAATGATAGTAAATGCCAGGTAAATAAATCACAACTTATTCAAAGGCATTTCACTTTAGTGCTATATAAATGAAAACGTTTTCTTGTTTTATTTCTGGTGCACTGTACAAAGTACAGTATTTTTTCTATAAGTGGTGTGTGGAGGCCCAATATTTTTCCATACATAATGGGAGGAACAAAACTGGTTTCTGTAGTTTAGTGAAGATTGCTTTAAAAAAGGCTGGAACAAACTGATCTGCTGTTGCAGCTGTTACGCCTACCACTGCGATGCAACAACCCAGATTAGGAATGAGCCTGAATCACCAGAGGGCTGGTCTGGGAGGTGAGAAGAGCATCCCAGAGGACGCCTCGCACTCAGGGAGGGAGGGAGTTTGGTCTCGTGCATTACTGCCCCTATGTGACAACAGGTGGCAGTTACAGCTGAGCACTAAGACGGGAGGATGCTGATGTATTTCGATATGCAATGCACACAATAGCGTGTGTGTGCATCAGGGGCTCATCTCAGTGTCTTAGGAGCTGGAACAAAAGAAGAAAACCTCAAACACTGTAGGAGGTCGTCCGCCCTCACCAGAGGCCCCGAACTGCCAACATGGCGCAGACTCCAATGTACCACTGACCAAGTCTCCGTTGGGGCCAGGGTCCACTGCTGGTGGACCCCACCGGTGGGGAAGCCACAGGAAATGGAGAGAGAGGCAAGTCCTGCAGAAGGCGTGTGAGTGCTGGGTGAGAGGGTTGAGACCAATGGAGGGCCAGTCGAGATGGGGAAATAAAGCAAAGACAAACAAACAAAAGGACTGAGAACTAATGGACTAGTCACCAAGGCAGTAAGCTGGTTCTATGGTTATCTCACTGGCCATATATAATTCAGTCATAATCACATAAGCTCAGCCCTGAAATACAATTAGAATGCAAGTTTCGCAAGATCCATTCTACACCCTTCTGTAATTTAGCAGAAATACTTTTAAAATGAGGCTTGACATCCCACATAGTTAAAGTAAACTTTTTTTTTTTTTTAGCGTTTATACTCCTTCTACGACTGGACCCATCTGGTCTGCTCCCTCATCCTGGCACCCACCTTTCCAGGTATTTACCCCATCCTTAGTCCCCCACAGCTTGCCGATGGGGGCAAACAGTGTTTCCTAGCCCTCGTGGTGATCTTTTTGGAGGTCCGGACCCAGTGGAGGTGGGTGCTGAGGTTGGAGGTGCAGGACCGGCTAGGGGGGCAGACCTTCACCCTTTGTCTCTACAGGTCCTTACAGTGGTGTGGACTCCTGCACACCAGCTGATCAAATGCGATGGTGCCACGGTGTGTTGTGGGACACAGTGCAGAAGGAAGGTGTGAGTTCTGATAAATTTAGTGCAGAATACAAAACGCCTATCTTGAGGTATAACCTCATCCACAGGTGAATTTAGGAATCAAAGGGGTTGTGAGGCCTTGATGTGATGAAAGAGTTTACAACCCTTGCAAGGAGATCCTACAAGTTTTGGCTAAACTCCTGAGACAAAATCAAACCTGTCTCTACAGTACCAACCAGGATACTGTCTGAAGACCAAGTCCCCAGGAAATAACTGTAAATACACTGACTTTTAATTAAAGGGGACAACTGCTTAAGCACCAAGTAATGTGGTCATTTCTGCTCTGAAAGGCAGGGTAGTTCTGATTACATATTGGAGTGAGACAACGTGTGTGTGTGTCCAATATTGCAGGTAACCCTCTCAGAAGTATGCCCCTAGACAGAGAAGGTATCCCTGGGCAATGCCCACCCGATTGGCTCTAATGGAGGGTAATTATATGGTGTCAGCCTCAGCTGAGAAAAATAACAACCCCAGCCACCAAGTGGGTTGCAGGTCCTCACAACATCCGTCCAGGGGTTGCATGTCTCCAGCAGGATGAAGCCATTTCAGAGGAGGATAGCCTATTGTGGAATTAATCCATGGTTGGGGGCTGCAGCCACCAACCATGGATTAATTCCACAGTAGACCCATCCTTCTGAGTGGCTTAATCCTCTTGTAACATGGCATTGACTGTGTTACTACTTTTGTTCAATAAGCCACAAGACAAGCAGTACATTTTGCAATATATTTTTTAAACAGCAAAGAAAGAGGTCTACAAACAGTGAGAAAAATGTGAACACTTCTATTACTAATATCACGGGGTTACATATTGCCCACTGAAATATCCTCTCCTAGTAGCTTTCATCTTGCTAATATGCATATTGATCACAAAAGTTTCTAAAACTCACATTTATTTATCTATCATGCTCAAAAATACTGCTGTTTCAATCGTGCTGTGCTGTATTGTGGGTCGCTTCTCAGACGCACATCGCATTTCCGTGGAGGCACAATGTTAGAGAGGAAGTAACAAAACGCCGGTATCAACACTGCTATTATTTTAAACATAGCTCTACAACATTTTTAACATATTAAACATTTTTCCGTTGTAAATATTCCTGAACGTGGATTTACAACATTTTTAACATGTTAACCATTTTCTGGCGTATGATACACCCCTGTCAGTGTGGATTTACACATTTTCAATGCTGGAAAACAGATGGTATGTCTCAGTTTTACTTATGTAATTTGCCTTCACCAGGATCAAATTTCTGAGGTCTCCCATAATAAAAGTTTATGGCACCATGAATTGTGAATTTGCTTACATTAAACGAAGCCAGTTGCTGCTCATACGGGATTTAATTCCAATGCTGCCGTGTTGCTCTCTGTTGCTGTTTGAGAATCTTGTCTGTCACTCATGATGGTGCTTTCAGTTTGGGACTTGGGGTTTTGCTATCACATTCGTACTCCTACTTTTGTGTTTGAACATGATGGGGATGGTGATTTGGGATTAGCCATTTCTGTTACTATTTCTTTATTTGTTTGAACTTACGCTCCATGTTGATTTTTGTGGTTGTTGTCACTGACCACTGGGCAGGTAGTGGAGAAGGCAAAATATTTGCATAATACTTTTGACAGACGTGTGGATTGTTGAAGTACTACATCGGAAACCACGATCTACTAGGGAATTAGACCATGGTTTCAGATGTACAAGCTGGTATGTTTTAGCCAATACTGTTGTAGTCTGCTTGTTCTGATTTATGCCATGTTACAATATATTTTGTATCATGTAACTTTTTTCACCTTTTATGTTGTATTGTTTATCTGATTATTTGCCATGCATTTTGTTGCATTTTTCCCTTTACCTTGCATCTTCCATCCTGTCATAACTAAACATGAGCCTTGGATCAGTGTGCTTTACAGATCACCAAATTTAAAACAAATCACAGGCACTAGGACCCATCGGAAACCTTTAGCCAACAGTCTCCGACGCTGGCTCCGCCCGACATCACACAATGGTATATCATGGGGTGGTTCCAGACCTACCTTAGTTCATCCACTGGAGACCAGTGAATAAACCCGCAGGCGGACTAGGCAGAAGCTTGCCGTAACAATGATGCAACAACAGCTCACCAGGGGAAGGAGGGAGAGAGAGTGCTGCTGCAAGAGCTCCTCTTGAAGATCTACTGTTATGGTAAGTTTTACATAACTGTACTATCTTACTTTAATGGGAGCTCTTGCAGCAGGCTTTTAAAATTAGGAGTGAACCAGGTAGTCCTACGAAAAAGAACAGGAACTGGAGGTGGCTGTAAGCACCAGTGCTAACAACTGGGCATTTTAAGAAAGAAGGCCCTGAAGTACAGCTAGACCAAAGCCTGTCCTTCGCCTAGAAGCAATGCCCAGACTGTAGTGCTTGATGAAGGTATACACTGAGCTCCAGGGAGCTGCTGTACAGATGTCTCTGATGGAGATATTTCACAAGGATGTGAATTAAGTAGTCACTCCCTGGTAGAATGACCACTAACTGAGCCTGGTAGGGTTTTGTTATACTTGCTGCAACAGAAAACAATGCAACTGACCAGCCATTTTGATAGGGTTTGCTTCAACACTGAAGCACCCTGGCATCGAGGCTAAAGGCCATGAACAACTGCTCCGTCTTACAATGTGAAGCAGTGAGTTTCAGTAGACCCTCAGCCCTGTGGATGTCCAAAGTATGCAGGAACGCTTCCCCATTCAAGTGATCTGGATTATATATCAGAAGATTAACATCCTGATTCAACGTAGTTTGGACACCACTTTGGGCAAAAAATCAGGTTACTCACCTGTAACAGTAGTTCTAGGAGTGGTAAATGTTGTTCAGCCACACTTCTTTGCAGTGTCCTTTCCTATAAATCAGCCGGAAGTCCTCAAGCTGACTCCTCCCACCCACCCAGTGGTATAACCCTCCGGCTCTGCCCCATGATGCCAGATCTCAGCCAGCTGGAAGCCAGGTTTGTCGTCCACAGCCGGGGAAGTCGGGTGGGTCTGTGTGGATGAACAACATATACCACTCCTAGATCTACTGTTAAAGGTGAGTAACCTGTTTTCTAGGATCGTGGATATGTTGTTCATCCACACTTATTGGCAGACTCCTAGCAGTTCTCCAGGAGGAGGGAGGAAAGGCGCACACCCCTCACTTGGGAAACAGAAACTGGAGAACTGAGGCCCCAAAACCAGCACCCGCATGACTCAAGGTCGAAGTGGTAATGGGTAATGAAGGTGTTTGCTGTCTCTCCAGGTAGCAGCCCGGCAGGATTTCCTGGATAGGGATGTCCCTGAAGCAGCCACTCATGCAGCAGTATGGCAGGTAGAATGAGCTCTTATCCCTTTGGGAGGCTCCTTGCTCGCCAACTCATAGCACAGACTAATGCAAGATGTAATTTACCTTGCAAGAGTCCATTTTGCTGCATGTCTGCCAGAAGCGACTTCAGCGTAGGTGACAAACAGCTGGCAAACCTCTCCCCAAATCTCCGCCGCCTCTCTTTATAAAAAGAGACAGCTTGTCTCAGGTCCAAAGTATGGAGCCTGCATTCGGCCTCCGAGGTGTAACTGGGGTAGTACACTGGCACAGTCAACACCTGGTTAAGGTGAATCTCTGACACCACCGTCGGAAGGAATTTCGGTGGGGGCGCAGGACAACCTTGTCCCTGTGGAAGACCAGATAAGGGAAGTCCACTGAGAGTGCCTGGATTTCCTTTTCCTTCTGGCAGATGTGACAGCCACCAGGAAGGCCGTCTTCCATGACAAGTGTGACAACTCACACTTGCGCACTGGTTCGAATGTCTCGCCCATGAGCTTTGCCAGCACCAGCAGTAGATCCCACGGAGGTGGAGGTTCACGCACCAGAGGGATATGCATCCAGGCCTTGAAAAGCACCCGACCACCGTCTCCTGCACAACAAATGGCTGACCGCCCACGCCTGAAAACAGAGGTGGCTGCCAGGTGCACTCTAAGGGTCGATGACTGAAGACCCCTGTGGACAGAGACTAAAGGTAGTTGAGAATGTTAACCACTGGACAGGACAGAGGTCCAGGCCCTTGCCTCGACATCAAATGGAAAACCTTTTCCATGTGAGGCATAACACTTCCTGGTCGATTCCTTCCTGGATGCTTCCACTACTGTGAGGACATCCTTGGAGACCCAAAGCCTGGAACTCTAGCTGCTCAGGTACCAGGCTGTCAGCTGCAGGGATTGAAGGTCCGGATGGAATACCTTCACCTGACTGAGTGAGAGCAGGTCCGGGAATACTGGATGCCACTCCAGGGCCTGTTGCTGAGGCTGATGAGATCTGGGTACCAGAACTGGTGTGGCCAGTCTGGGACTACCAGAATCACCTGCACCTTGTCCCTCCTCACCTTAAGAAGCACCCTGTGGATCAAGGGAAATGAGAGAGGACACTGAAGAGGCCTGGGGTCCACGGCCCTGAGAAGGCATCCTGCAGCAAGCATGAAACAGCCTCAGCTTGGTGTTGTCCCAAAGAGGCAAACAGGTCCACCAACAGTTTGCCCCAGTGGGAGAACAGACTGTAAGCTACCTCTGGATGGAGACACCACTGTGGGATGTCTCCCCTATGCAGCTGAGAGCATCTGACAGTTGGTTTGAGGCTCCTGCCACGTGGATGGCTAGGACATCTGCCTCCAGATGGTTCACCGGGGTCCAGATGCGAAGCACTTACATAGCAAACGGGGAATGCGTGCCCCTGTTTGTTGAGCTGTGCACGGCCATGGTATTGTCCATCTGGACTTGAACCACTTGACTCCAGAGCTGAGGAGCAAAAGCTGACAGTGCCAGTCTGACTGCTCTGAGCTCCAACAGGTTGATGTGATAACGGGATCCTCAGGGTCAGAACCCATGGGCCCTGTAGTTCCCTGTGGGCCCCCAGCCCATGAGAGGGGCATTGGTTGTAAGACAGCTGTCGGCTCAGGGCAGACAAACGAGATCCCTTCCTGCAACCAGTCTGGGAGAGTCCACCATTGTAGAGTGTCCAACATCTTCTGGGTCACAGTGATCAGCTGGTAAAATGACCATGGCACTGAGTCCACTGGGCGGCCAGCTCCCATTAGAGGGACGCATGTGCCACTGGGCCCAACAGACCACAGAGGTGCACACCACCATGTAACCCAGAATGCTTGAAAGTCCTGGGAAGGGCACAATTGCTCAACCAGACATTATTGGGCAAAGGAGGAGAACCTCTGCCCTGATCCGCCGAGCCGAGCTCTGGCTTGACGAGAGTCGAGCTCTGCCTCGATGAAGCACATCACCTGAGAAGGCACAAGCTCAGACTTGGCCTCGTTGATCAGGAGGCTGAGCTGGGAGCAGGTCTGGAGGGCCAGGTCCCGCCCTCCACCTCCTGCTGGGTGGAACCTGCTAAGAGCCAATCATTGAGGAAGGGGTAAATTCTGATCCCGCCCTGAGGCCTGAGGTGGGCTGCCACCACTGCAATACATTGGATGAAGACCCGTGAATGATGACAGACCGAATGGCATGACTCGAACTGGACAGTGTTCCCTCGGCTCTAAAGCAGAGGAATCGCTGGTGGGATGGACGTGAAAGAATGCGTCCTGGAGATCCAGTGAGCAGAACCACATGTTTTGCTCCAAGGATGGTATGATCTGAGACAGAGTGACCATCCGGAAGGTGCATGAACTGAAATACTGATTCAGGTCGGCAGATCTAGAATGGGGCACTAGCACTCAGTCTGCTTGGACCCAGGAAGTACCTGGAAACGAGCCTGGGTTTGCTGGAGGGTCCCGCCACTGGAGCTACTGCCTCCTTGAGGAGCAGCTGAGCAATGTCGCTCGGAGAGCCGACTGAGTGTGGCGGACACCCTTTCCTCCGTGGGGCTTGGCTTGGCGGGTACTGCTCGAATTCCAGAGGCAGTCCCTGGCCAACCACTTCTAAGACCCATGTGTCCATGGTAACAGTGGACCAGGTGGAAAGAGTGGCAGAGCCGGCCCCCATGGAGGACCCAGAGCTGGCATGATGGGAGTAGGGGTAGCAGCCCCACCCGTCACTGGGCAGGCTTGGAGGCAGAGGTCCAGGGCCTGAACACCAGCCTCCCTTATGGGCCTGGGAGGGTCTGGCTTGGGCCGTGGGCGCCAAGCTTGAGCCTGCTGCTGCTGACCCCTTGAAAGGAGGACTTCTGGACCACAGGGAAGAGTGCCAAAAGGCTGCTTCTTCTTCTGTTGCTTCTTGGGACCAGAAGAACCCTTAGCAAGTGGTGTCCAAGGTGGCACTGGACTGCTCAATGCACTGAAGGTGACCCAGCCATATCTGGGAAGAGATCGGTTGCCCAGGAAAGGCACATCAGCTAGCCTGTACTGGTATCCACTGGAAGGAGGGCGCTTGGCCAAGCCCTACAGCGAGAGGTAACTGTGGCTGCCAGCGAGCAGGGAACATGAGACCTGATGTTTGGAGCTGTTTGGCAACAGCATGGCCTTCGTCCTAGACCTGCTTGACCGTGGTCTGCAAGTCTGCAGGGAGATGTGGGAGGACTTCATCAAGGATCCCAAAAGGCATGGGGAACTGTGCCATGATGACAGCCGTGTCTTGCCTGATGAGGCTGTATAGACCTTCCAAGCAGTGATAAAATATTTGGATTCCTTCCCAGGAGGTCTGTTGGTATCGGTAGAACTACCAGGATGCCTGAACACAGAAGTGGTCACAAGGTCTCGGCTGAAGGGTGATCTGTGAAACCCACAAGGACCCCATGGGCACCGCGATACTTGCGGGGCCATGCGGGCAGACAGAGCTGCACAGCAGGCAGGGTGCTGCCAAAGTTCTAAGACCGGGCCAACAATGGCCTAGGGCTCCATCGGGGTATCCTCTCTTGAGGATGTCAGTGAGAGGGTGCTCAGCCTTTTTCTGGATAGGTTCCAGGGCGTCCCTGTGAACTCAGAGATGAGGCAAAGAATGCCCTGAAAGGACGAAGGACCTTCCTCCGTCTCTATCCCACCAGCCAATTCATCATCCCCTGGATGAGAATGGAGGTCAGTTTCATCTGAATCTGAGGTATCCGGATATCGGTTGACCGCTCACATCACCCTTGACCCGCCGAGGGCAGTCAGGGGTGACAGTGACCGAAGATGCGGGGAAGCCGGTGTCTGGTCTAGCTTCCTAGAAGGAGGCCCTCCCACAGGCTGCTTGGGCGGTGGTTCCACCAAAATCGATGGAGAGACCGGTTTAGGCCAAACCAGAGCTTCGCCAGCTCCACGGGTGGAGGAACTGACTAATCGGCTCCAGAGGAGTCGGCTTCACCTGGGAGGCGAAGCCAAAAATGGCCAGGTAGAAGTCAGGGTAGGCTTGTGCACAGACAAAATCAGCTGTTGCCACATGAGGTCCTCGTAGCGCCAGAGCATCCACTGGAGCCTCCTCATCCAAGGAGGATGACTGATGCGCGCCTCTTTTTGATCGCTTTATGGCCCTTCCTCCGCCTATCGGTCGAAGGGTCTGAGACCTCGATTGAGATCGGCGGGCCAACTCGGGTCGCCGGAGACACCAGTGGAACCGGTGACTTCCCGGGTCAGGGACCACTTCTCAACAGGATTCCCAGTGGGCTGGGTCTCTCATCGGGAAAGCAAGGACCGGAGTCCAAGTGAGGCGTTGGCTTATCAGAGTCGGCGACTAAAGGGTCGATCGATTGAGAATAATCTCAACATCATCGATCGACACTTTGGTCGACTGACCAGACAGCAAAGCTGAGAAGCCAGTGGCCAAGAGGTGATTTTGACTGAGATTGAAATAGCGGTTCCTGGGACCAGATCTCTCCCGATCCCAAGAGCGTCTCCATCGAGATGAAGACAGTTCAGGTCCTTCTCCCACTTATGGGACGAGAGGTGCATACCTGTAGAACTCTCACCCTTAGTCATGAAGAGTGGCATATCTCGGAAGGAACCCGAGAAGGTGGAGCCCAGGTTGAGCAGAACGAAGAAGCTCCTAGAAGAAGATTCTGCAGGGCAAGCTTGCTTCCTCCTCAAAGGCCTGCATGCATTCCAATTGCTCGCGGATCTCACAGCTGAAGAAACCGCCACCGGGCCTCCTTGAATTTCACTGGCATGTTCCATTTTTCAGGCCTCCCAGCTTATGGGTGCAAGAGGGTCGAGAGGATGTTAGGATGGAATGCGAGGCAAAACTCACACGTTGTGGTGTCATGGCTGACACCCAAACAGTAAATGCACACAGCATGCGGGTCAGTGCATGACATTTTCTGGCCACACGAGCACCGGTGAAATCAGGGGAAGACTTGTCTTCCATGATCGAGAAAAAGCAATGGCTATTGCTAACACGAACAAGGCGAATTTTCAGAATAACCAAAGTTTTGAAGCCAGGGCCTACAAAATGCGAGCATGAAGGAGGCAACCTGAATCTTCCAGCAGAAGGGAAGATCTGGCAGCATGGGGAGCCGAGGTTATACAACCCGAGTGGGTGGGAGGAGCCAGCTTGAAGACTTTCCGGATGATTTAAAGGGAAAGGGACACTGCCAAGAAGTGTGGATGAACAACATATCCATGATCCTAGAACTTAGGACTGGTTCTCAAGGACACCCTGTCCTATGAAAAATTAAATAAGACTCCTTACACATCAGAGCCTGAAGCTCAGAAACTCTCTGCAGAAGTAACTGCAACCAAAAATAGCACTTTCCATGAAAGAAAGCGAAGCTCGTAATCGCGAAGGCTCGAAGAGGAGGAAGGGTAAACTTTTCCAGCATAAATAGGAGATCCCAGGGATTACTGGATCTAGGACGGAGGGTTAATATGTAAAATGCTCCTCAAAAGGTACAAGACATTTCCAGTTGGGCTGAGTGTTCGCTCTTCCATTGGTACATGGTAAGCAGAGATTGTGACAAATGTACCTGTATGGAGGAGTAGATCAAGCCTTGATTCAATAAGGAGAAAAGATACTCCAATATCGAGTTCACTGGACAGGTGAGAGGGTCCAAGTGATGGGGTGAAGCCTATAGACAGAATCGCTGCAACTTCATGGCATAAGTGGCTCTAGTTGAGGGCTTTCTCACTGCTACAAGAACGCCCACCACCTCCCAGGAGACCCCAAACCTGGATTTGATCAAGTCTGCAGGAGCCAGGCATGAAGATGCAGGGATCTGAGGTCCGGGTGAACCAATGTTCCCTGATCCTGGGACAGCAAATGCGAGCTCAGCGGCAGCTGGGTGTAGAGTTCCACTGGCAACTGCTGAGTAGTGAAGACCAAATCTGCCGAGGCCAGAGCGGGCGATGAGGATCATCTCTGCTCCTTTGGCCTGAAGCTTCAGAAGAACCCTCTGAATAATGGGGAAGGGAGGAAGGTGTACAGAAACCTCCCTGTCCAACAAAGGGACAATGTGTCTGGCCAGAAAACACCAGGCACGGGCTCTCATGAGCAGAAACTGGGCAGTTTGGCATTGAGTGGAGATGCAAAGAAGTCCAACTCTGGAATGCCCCTCTGTCGAACAGTTGATCTGCCACCGACTGGAGGAGTTCCCACTCATGAACTTTGGTCCGAGACGGCTTAGGCTGTTAGCCAAGACATTTTGGATGCCTGGAACATGAACAGCAGTAAGATCTAGGTGGTGCTCCAGGGCCAATACCAGAATCTCATCACCTCCTGGCAGAGGGGATAGGAATGCATGCCACCTTGCTTGTTGACAGAAAACACTACTGATGTGTTGTCCATCTGGATGAGAAGAGGGCCTGGTGAAAGGTCTGTCTGAAACACCCGAAAGGCATTCAGGACCACTGTGATCTTGAGAATGTTGATATGGAGCAGTTGCTGTCTGGAGACCATGTCCCTGGGTTTGTCTGTCTCCCAGATGAGTGCCCCAGCTGAGACAAGAGGCACCTGTCATTAGGATCCATCTGGGAGCTCCTGCCAAAAGGGACCCCTCATTCCAGGTTGGAGGGTCCAGCCACCAAGAAAAGTCCTTCTTACTGGGCGGAGATCCTGACTGGCTGGTCCAGATTGTCTGACCTCTGGTCCCACTGCACCCTGGGCATCCATTGCGGGACTCTCATTTGGAGGTGGGCAAGGAACTGTGAGAATGGCTGCCGCCATGTGCCCCAGAAGTCTGAGGAAGGTCTTGGCTGGTACCTATGGAGCCATGGATACCGTCTAGTGATCCTCCCTGTCCCATGGGAGGAAGGCCATACCCTGAACTGTGTTGAGAACCTCTCAATGAATAGGAGTCGCTGACTGGGCTCTAGGGAGACTTTGGAAGGTTAAGGGTGATACCCAGCTCTCGGAAGAGAGTAAAGGTGTCTTTGAGAGTGTGAAGTCGCTGAGCCCAGGAAGGCGCTGCCAGGAGCCAGTCATTTAGGTAGGGGAAGGCGTAATGGCCTGGCATCTGACAGCCACAGCCACCACTGCTAGGTTTGGTGAAGACTCAAGGAGTGGAGGAGAGGCCGAACAGTAAGGCTCAGAACTGATAATGTCTCCCGGAGGTGGAACCACAGAAACTTCCGATGGGGAGGGAAGACCTTTATGTGCATATAGGCTCCTGCATATCCAAGAAGCAGAGCCAGTCCCCTTGGTGAAAGAGGGAATGAGGCCTGGCAGAGTGATCATCCTGAACCTTTTGTACTCTATAAAAGATTTAGGAACTGAGGTCCACGAAGGGTGAAGGTCCACAGTCTTTTTATAGCCATGAAAAATGGAATAATAGCCCCATCCCTGTTGTCCCTGGGGACTGGCTCTGTCGCCCATTTAAGCAAAGGGCCTGGATCTCTCCTTCTATCAGAGGGATGTGCGAAGGAGGATAACGGAGTACCATGGTGGTTTTTCTGGAGGGATCTGGATGAACTCGAGTATGTCCTCTCCTTATTAGACCTAGAACCCAGAGGTCTGTTGTAATGCTGCTGCATCCTCTTGGTAGAGAGAGAAGCAACCCCTACTGCCTCCCCATTACCTCCACGGAGGGGCTGGTAGCAGTCACTGGGTAGATCCGGGAACCGCAGAGTGGGCTGGAAGGACTTGGGGCCTCTAGAGGTCGCGCTCCCAGAAGCTTGGGTTGTAGCTTTTCTTAAAGCCATCTCTTTGCGGAATGGACCACGGGTATTTTGCCCTGAGGGATTACAAAACGCCATTTGCGGAAAGGTTTCTGGGTCCCCATTATATAGCTTTGACGAACTTCCCGGAATCCTGGAGGTGAAAGATGAGTTTCTCCGTCTCCTCCCCAAAAGGACGGAACCTTGGAATGGAAGGTCCAGGATTCTGGACTGCAGATCCTGGGAAAATCCAGGGACTCTAAGCCAGGTATGGCGCCAAGGCAAATGCCAGAAGCCGCTGCCCTCAAGGCCGATCTGCAGTGTCATACAAGGCTCTCGAAAACATGACTGCCTACGCCTGAACCAGACTTCAATAGGTTCAGAAGTCCAGTCTTTTGTGCCGAGTCTGGTAAGGCTTGAGCCACTTCTAGACCCTTCTCCCACATAGCATTCTGGTACTGGACCATATGCATGGGAAGTTCAAAGAACGGATGGAACAGGTGGAGGCAGAAATACAGGTTACTCACCTTTAACAGGAGTCCTAGGAGTGGTATATTTTGTTCATCCACACTGTCTGGCAGGTTCCTTGCCGCTTTAAGATGGGCGGAGAGTCTTCAAGCTGTCTTCTCCCACCACCCGGGTGGTAAAACCCTCGGCCCATGGCGCTAGATCTAGCCCTGGGCTGGGGAGGTCAGGTGGGTCGTATGAATGAACAACATATACCACTCCCAGAACTCCTGCTACAGGTGAGTAACTTGTATTTTAGGCGTGGATATGTTGTTCGATCCACACTGTCTGGCAGACTCCTGCAGTCCTCCGGGAGGAGGAGGCAATGCATGCACCCCGATACCTACTTGGGGAATAAGGACTAGAGAACGAGGTCCCAAAACCAGCATCCCAGCATGACTCTAGGTCAATATGGTAATGGGAAATAGAGGTGTATGCTGACTTCCAGGTAGCAGCCCTGCAGATTTCCTGGATAGGGACGTCCTAGAAGCAGCCACCGAAGCAGGTATGGCGGGTAGAATGAGCTCTTAACCCTTTGGGTGGCTCCATGCCCGCCAACCTATAGCAGAGATTTATGCAGGAGGTGACCCACCTGCTTATCGTCAGCTTGGCTGCAGGTCTGCCAGGTGCGGCTTCAGCGTGGGTGACAAACAGCTGGAGAACCTCTCCCGAACTTCAGCCGTCTGCTCCTTATAATAAGCGAGCACTCTTCTGGGGTCAAAGTATGGAGCCTATATTCGACCTCCGAGGTGTGACTAGGGTAGAACACCAGCAGAGTCAACACCTGGTTAAGGTGAAACTCTGACACCACCTTGGAAGGAATTTTGGGTGGGGGCAAAGGACAACCTTGTCCCTGTGGAAGACCAGATAAGGAAACTCGATGGAAAGTGCCTGGAGCTCTCCCATCCTTCTGGCTGATGTTATAGCCACCAAGAAGGTGGCCTTCCATGACAGGTGGGAGATATCGCACCTGTGCATCGGTTCGAATAGCTTGCCCATGAGCTTAGCCAATATCAGCAGTAGATCCCACCATGGTGGAGGTTCTCGCACGGAGGAATATGTGATCAAGGCCTTTGAAAAGCGCCCACCACCTTCTCCTGCACCACCGACTGCTTGCCGGCCCGTGCCTGGTAAGTAGAGATGGCTGCCAGGTGCACCTTTAGGGTGTCGGATCAAGCCCTAGCTGAGACTGGGACCACAAGTAGTCCAAAATGCTAGCCAATGGACAGGCAGAGGGTCCAACCCCTTGTCCTGACACCAAATGGAGAATTTCTTCCATTTAAAATCACAGCACTTTCTGGTCGACTCCTTACGGGACGCCCAACAACACTGAGGATCTTGTCGGAAAGACCCAAGGCCTGGAACTCTAGCCACTCAGGAACCAGGCCGTCAGTGAGGGGATTGAAGGTCCGGATGAAGAACCTTCCCTTGTCGACTGAGATCAGGTTCGGTGGGCTGAAGCCACCGCGAGAAGCCTGGAGCTGTGGCTGAGGAGATCTGGGTACTAGAACTGGCAAGGCCAACCTGGGGCTACCAGAATCACCTGCACCTTGTCCTCTTCACCTTGAGAAGCACCTTGTGGATCAAGGGAAATGGAGGGAAGGCATAGAAGAGGCCGGGGTCCATGTTCTCGAGAGGTATCCCCTGCAGCAAGCCCTGCTGAGGGGAGGGCATGAAAGAGCCTCAGCCTGCATTCTCCTTGAGGCGAACAGGTCCACCTGAGGGGTGCCCCAATGGGAGAACAGATCTTGAACTACCTCTGGCAGGAGAGACCACTCGTGGGATGCAGCGCCTATCTGGCTGAGGGCTTTGGCCAGGCTGTTCGAGGCTCCTGCCACATGGATGACTAGGAGATCCGGCTCCAGGCTGATCACGAGAGACCAAATGTAGAGAGCCTTGCACAGAGGCAAGGAGTGCGTCCCACCCTGACGGTTGAGATAGTACATGATCGTGGTGTTGTCCGTCTGGACCTGAACCACCTGACCCGTAAAACGGAGTGAAGGTGGTGAGTGCTAGTTGAACCGCTTGAAGCTCCAGCAGGTTGACGTGGCATCGAGACTCCTGAGGGGACCAGAGGCAGTGGGCCCAGAGCTCCCCAGATGGGCACTCCAACCCATCAAAGAGGCGCGATTGTAAGAATGACCGCTGGTTCAGGGCGGACAAACGGGATACCCTTCTGCAGATGAGCTGGGACGAGCCACCACTGCAGGCGTTGGACATCTTCTGGGTCACGGTTGCTGGCTGGTCCAAGGACCGGTGCTGTGACCACTGGCAGGCCAGCACCCATTGCAGGGATGCATATGCCAGCAGGCACAATGTACCACGCTGGTGCAAGCCACCATGAGACCCAGAAGCGCAGGAAGTCCCAGGCAGGCACAATTGCCCAACCAGAAATGATTGGGCAAAGGAGAAAAGGATCTCGCCCTGTCTGCTGGTTGCCGGGCTCTGGCTCAAGAGAGTCGAGCTCTGCCCCGATGAACTGAATCACCTGCGATGGTACGAGTTCCAATTTGGCCTCGTTGATCAGGAGACCAATTTGAGAGCAGACCTGGAGGGCCAGATCTCTGGACCGCTCCACCTCCCACCTAGCTATCAGCCAGTAGTCCAGGTAAGGGTACACCCGGACCCTTTGGTGCCAGAGGGAATGCTGTCACCAGCCATGCATTTGGTGAAGACCCTGGGAGCTGGAGAAAGGCCAAGGGCATGGCCCAGAACTTAAGTGATCCCTCTGCTCTGAAGTAGAGGAATCGCTGATGTGATGGACTGATTGGGACGTGAAAGAACGCGTCCTGGAGAGCCAGAGAGGAAAACCACACCCTAGTTCCAAGGATGGTATGATCTGAGCCAGAGTGACCACCCTGAAGGTGCGCAGCCTTAGGAACTTGTTCAGATCGTGCAGATCGAGAATGGGGTGCCAGCCCCCATCTGTTTTGGGACCAGAAAGTACCTGGACACAAACCCTGGGTTTGGAGGAGGATCCGCCACCTTGCTGATCACCTCCTTTTGGAGGAGCAAGAGCTATGTCGGCTCGACAAGCCGAGAGAGAGAGGCTGTGGAACTGGTAGCCCCAGAGGGTGGCGGCTCAACAGGAAGGGGTCCACTCAATTCCAGAGGCAGACCCCTGGCGACTACTTCCAGCACCCAACGGTCCATGGTGATAGCGGACCAGGTGGAAAGGAAGTGGAAACCATCCCCACAGGGGGACCCAGGGGAGGAGTGATGACATTGAGGATGGCCCTCCTCAACCTGTCACTGGGCACGCTTGGAGGAAGGGCTGGCCGAGGGCCACCTGGACCTTTCCCTCCAGGCTTCCTGCTGGAGGAAGCAGCAGGCTTGGCCTTGGGATGCCAAGCGTGAGCCTGCTGGGTCCTGTTGCTGGTGCTGCTGGCCCGGCATGCCGCAGGGTGGCAGGGGCAAAAGGGCTTACGCTGTTGCTGGCGGCCTTTGTCCTTCTGGGCAGGCGTGACACAGTCCAAGGTGGCATTGGACTCTTGATCCTCTAGAGATGGCCCTCCACCCCAGGCCGAACAAGTCGGTGCCCAGGAGGGAACGTCTGCCAGCTTGTGCTGGGTATCTGCCGTGAAGCGGAGATCCACAGCCAAGCTCTGCGATGCATGGCTACTGCGGCTGCTACTGACCAGGCACAAGAGTCTCCAATGTGCAAGGCAGTTTGGGGCTGTTGCTTGGCCATCGCCCTTCCCTGATCCTGCACCTGCTTGACTGTCGTTTGAAGGTCAGCCGAGAGATGAGGAAGCACCTCATCCAGGGAACCCATAAGGCGTGTGAAAAGTGTGCCATTAGTAAAGCCGAGCTAGCCTGTCGAAGGCCTAGGGAGGAGGCAGCGCTAACTTTGCACCCGGAGAAGTCCAGCTTTTGGACTCTTTGTCTGGGCTTTCTATGTCCCCAGTGTTTTCAGAGTCCTGGAAGACGTTATCGCTACCAGCCCTTCAGCTGAGGGTGCTCCAAAACTGGAGAGGGAACCGTGGGGACTGCGTGCCTCGAGCCATCCTGGATGAATGTGCAGGACAGAATGCAGGCCGCTGCTGCAAACTCCAGGGCGGACCAACAATGGCCTCAGCCACTGGGAAGGCCTCCGTGGGAGAATCCTCGGTCCAAAATCTCCGTGAGGGATATCTGGCCCATTTCTGCATGGGTTCGAGCTGCATCCCAGTGGACTCTGAGATGACCGAAGAATTTCCAGGAACGAGGATGGGCTCTCATCCACTGACAGACCCTGGAGGATTCCAGGCTCGGGGCCTGGAATACAGGGAGAAGTCATCTGACTCAGAGTCCTGAACAGCTGCTGAGCGCCTGAGCCACCCTCCACTCACTGAGGCCTATTGGGGTGAGGGTGACCGACAACCTGTGGGACTAAGCACTAACCCGACCGAGAATCCATGGTCGGGGCCCCAGTCTCCGGTTGTATGTGGTTCCACCCACAATGGGTGGAGCAGCCGGTTTCCGCCAAGCAATCAGTGCCGGAGTCGCCCTGACTAAGAAGCTGATGGCGAGTGGTTGCTTTGGCTGTCTCGCTTATTGCAGCCACTTAATGGCCAGTGAAGGCAACATAGTCGGGCTTGTTACTGGCTAATAAGAGCTGCTGCCACATCATGTCCTTGTAGCGCTTGACGTAATTTGCGCCGGAGCCTATCCTCTGAAGAGGATGATGAGGATGAGTGGCGACGCCAGTGGGACCTACCTGACACGGAGGAGGACCGAGACCGCCGGGGTGCCTATGGTGGGTCAAGAGGGGCGGGAACCGCTCATCCCTGGTTCAGGGTCCTTGACCGGGGACTTCGCACGGGAGGCCGAGGAAGCAAATTCACCGTACCGTGAAGAAGGGTTATCGGCTTCCAGGCTACAAACCTGTCTCAACAGGTTGAGAAAATTTTGACCGCATCGCTGAGAGTCTCGGCGGCTGACCTGATGGGGACACTGTGAAGCCAGTGGCCTTAGCCGCAACTTCAACCCGAGTCTAATGCAGATGCTCTGGAAGAACGAGATCTCTCCCACTCCCACGAACAACGATGGTGGGATTTACTTTGGTTCCTTTTCTTCACTTACTCGCATGAGTCCCTGAGGGCTCTTCTCCTTGGTGGTGAGGACTAGCAAGCTCCTTAAAAGAAGCAGTGTAGGAGAGAGCCCAAGGAGAGTGAGATAAACGCAGGCGCCGAAGGCGCAGAAGAAGGCCTGGGCCGCCTCCTCCTCAAGAGCGATTAACTGCTCCAGCTGCTCTCGCGGACAATGCCCACGGGCCTCCTTCGACTTCACCAGCGGAAACAGTTTCATGGGGCACCCCAGTTGAAGTCGGGCAGTGCGGACTTCCAGAACCTAGCCGTGAAAAGACTTGGAGAGAGCGCAAGGCCTGCAGATCATGGGCAAGCCCCAGGCAGTAACGCACGTGGCGCAAGGGCTTGGTCTGAGGAATCTTCTGACACTGCAGGCACCGACGGAAGCCAGAGTAGATTCTGAATACATCGCAGCCGTGAGGGAAGTAGAAGACTTAAGTCTTGTAAATTTTAAAACAATTTTGGAAAAATGAGAAGTATTAGGATCCAGGCCTAAAGACGCAAGAGCGCCAAGGAGGGAACCTGAGCTTCCAAGCAGTAAGGAAGATCTGGCGTCATGGGGCGATGCCGAGGGTTTTACCACCCGGGTGAGTTGGAGGAATCAGCTTGAAGACTTTCCGGCCCATCTTAAAGCGGCAAGGAAACTGCCAGACAGTGTGGATCGAACAACATACCATAGAAACATATAATTTGACGGCAGATAAGGATCGCTTGACCCACCCAGTCTGCCAATTTCCTACCTAATGGATAAGCTGCAGATCCTAGTTAACCAGCAGCATACTTCTTCCACTCCCCCACCCCAGAATTGCCTTATGACTGTCATATGCATGCTTGAATTCAACCACTGTTTTGACTCCACATCTCCTCCAGGAGGCCGTCCCATGCATCCACAACACTCTCTGTAAAAATACTTTTTACATTACCCTGAGACGCCCCGCCTATCTTCAAATTGTGCCCCTTGTTCTTGCACACACCTTTCTTTGAAAGACGCCACCCTCTTGGACTTTGTTGATTCCCCTGAGGTACTTCAAAGTTTCTATCATGTCCCCTCTCCTTCCTTTCTCGAGGCTATACATATTAAGCTCCTTTAGACTCTCTTCATATGTCTTCTGGTGCAGACCCTGCACCATTTTAGTTGCCCTCCTCTAGACAGCTTCCATCTTGTCTATGTCCTTGTGGAGATTGGGTCTTCAGAACTGCACACAGTACTCCAGATGGGGTCTCACCCTGTACAGAGGGATAACAACTTCCTGTTTTCTTCTGGTGAAGCCTCTCCTAAGCATCCCAGTATCCCCCAGCCTCCTTACTGCCCTCTCACATTGCTTGCCCACCTTTAAGTCATCTGATATGACTACTCCCAGGTCCATTTCATTTTTGTTGTTGTTAGTATCTCACCCCCATTGTGTACTCTTCCCTGGTTTTTGTTTCCCAGGTGCACTATCTTGCACTTCTTAGCACTGAATCTAAGCTGCCATACATTTGACCATTCCTCTAACCTTGCCATGTCCCTTCTCATCCTTTCCACTCCACCTTGAGCATCAACTCTGTTGCAGACCTTTGTGTCATCTGCAAAGAGACATACTTTTCCTTCCAGTCCCTCTGCAACGTTGTTTATAAAGACACTGAAGAGGACCGTCCTAATACTGAACCTCATGTACCCACTAGTAACCCCCTTTCTTACATAGAAACACAGAATTTGATGGCAGATAAGGACCGCTTGGCCCACCCAGTCTGCCCGCTTCCTACCTAATGGATAAGCTGCAGATCCCAGTTAACCAGCAGCCTACTTCTTCCTACCCCCACCCCTAGAATTGCCTTATGACTGTCCCATGCATGCTTGAATTCCAGCACTGTTTTTGACTCCACAACCTCCTCCGAAGGCCGTGCCATGCATCCACAACCTCTTCAGAAAAAATACTTCCTTAAATTACCTCTGAGCCGCCCCTCTGGACTCCATTTACTATTACCCTCTGTGTCCTATTCTCCAGCCAATTCTTTACCCAGGCTATCATCTTGGGACCCACTCCCAGGTTGGTTAACTTGTATATTAATCTTTGTGTGTGACTGGGTCAAATGCCTTGCTAAAGTCTAGGCAGGACATGTCCACAGCCCTCCCTGATCTACTACTTTGGTTACCCAGTCAAAGAAATCTATTAGATTCATCTGGCATGACCTTCCCACTGTGAATCCATGCTGCCTTGGGTCCTGTGCCCCTCTGGCCTCTAGGTACTGACAATTCTTTCCTTCAGAAGTGACTCCATCATTTTCCCTATCACTGAGGTTAAACTAACAGGTCTGTAGTTTCCTGCTTCTGCCCTGCTCCCACTTTTGTGAAGGGAATCACATCTGCCCTCCTCCAGTCCTCAGGTACCACCCCATTCTAGAATAAACCATCTTGCCCACCTGATCCAAGAATCTGAACTCAACATTGGGAGGCTGGGAGCCAAGGTGTTTAGGCTTTTAGATTTAGCATGGGCAGCCGTAATCACCACAGAGTCCACCTGAGGGTGTTCCACCAGAAAAGGCTCCTCCGCAGGGCCTCGATATATAGCCTGTCTGATTTTGGGGAACTGCCTGGGTGGTAGAGGGATGCTTCCAAGTGATCCTAGTAAGGTCCTGGAAGGTATCCACAAGAGGAAGAACTACCACAGGCTTTGGCTCCTTCTACCTCTGGTATTTTGCCAACCTCCAGCCCGGATCCAAGTCCTCGGTCTCCCATTCACTGGAGGACTGGATGTTCCTCATGACATCCATGAAGGTCAGATCATCAGGAGGAGATCAGGCGTGTCTCGTCCGGGACACAGCCTTTCCATGAGAGAGAACGGTCGGACCCAGAAGAACAGGATGCAACCATGGCCTTCAGAGGAGGAGGAGGAGGAGGAGGCTGATCTTGAATGAGTTGGGTATCTGCTCCTCTCATAAGAAGCGTCGCCTGCTGGGAGACTGGCGTCAGCTATGGCAAGGCAAGGCAATTTATTTATATGGCACCCAATCCTGGAGGCTCTGGGTGCTGAACATAAATAAGGACATACAGCAATAAATAAAAATACAGGTTACTCACCTGTAACAGGAGTTCTAGGAATGGTATATGTTGTTTATCCAAACTTACTGGCAGGTTCCTTGCCGCTTTAAATCTTGCCAGAAGGTCTTCAAGTTGGCTCCTCCCACCCACCCGGTGGTAAAACTGTCGGCCCGCCTCATGACGCTAGATCTAGCTCCGCTGGAAGCCAGGGTGTCCATCAAGCCGGGAGGTCGTTAGTTAGTGGATGAACAACATATACCATTCCTAGAACTCCTGTTACAGGTGAGTAACCTGTATTTCTAGGGACATGGATATGTTGTTCTATCCACACTTACTGGCAGGCTCCTAGCAGTTCTCCAGGAGGAGGAAGCAAGGCACACCCCTACTTAGGGAATAAGGACTGGAGAACCGAGGTCTCAAAAACCAGCATCCCGGCATGACTCAAGGTCGATGTGGTGGTGGTAATGAAGGTGTGCTGACTTCCAGGTAGCAGCCCTGCAGATTTCCTGGATAGGGACATCCTCAAAGCAGCCACCGGGCAGCAGTATGGCAGGTAGAATGAGCTCTTATCCTCTGGGAGGCTCCATGCCCACCAACCTATAGCAGAGATGGAACATCAAAAAACAGAGTAAACGCACTCAGTTGGAGGTGCTACAGACACAAAGCGCATGTTACTACAAAAGTTAGTCAAGCAGTCACCACCAATTGTGTTGAGACGCTGATCTCTGAGAATGTGTTTAAATGCCCATAAATTTATTTAGAGTGCCCACACAATACCTTGACGATTGGATATCAACTTTGTCAAAAGGCACATATATAGCAGAGATCTATGCAGGAGGTGGCCCACCTGCCTATCATCCGCTTGGCTGCAGGTCTGCCAGGTGCGGCTTCAGCGTAGGTGACAAATAGCTGGAGAACCTCTCCCCGAATCTCAGCCGCCCGCTCTCATAATAAGAAAGCTGCCTAGGGTCCAGAGTATGGAGCCTATATTCAGTCTCCAAGGTGTGATTGGGGTAGAACACTGGCAGAGTCAACACCTGGTTAAGGTGAAACTCAGACACCACCTTCGGAAGGAAATTGGTGGAAGAGACAACCTTGTCCCTGTGGAAGACCAGATAAGGAGACTCGACGAAAGCACCTGGAGCTCTCCCATCCTTCTGGCTGATGTGATAGCCACCAAGAAGGTGGTCTTCCATGACAGATGAGAGATGTCACACCTGTGCATGGTTCAAATGGCTTGCCCATGAGCTTAGCCAATACCAGCAGTAGATCCCATGGAGGTGGAGGTTCTCGACCGAGGGGATATGTGAGCAAGGCCTTTGAAAAAGTACCTACCACCTTTTCCTGTGCCACCGACTGCTTCTCCGCCCGCACACGGGCAGAGATGGCTGCTAGTGCACCTTAAGGGTCAGTCACCAAAGCCCATGCTGAGAAAGGGACCATAGGTAGTTCAGAATGCTGCCCAAGGAGCAGGAGGAAGGGTCCAACCCTTATCCTGACACCGAATGGAGAATCTCTTCCATTTGAAGGCATAGCATTTTCTGGTGACTCTCTGATGGGATGCCTCAACAACGCTGAGGACCTCGTCAGAAAGACCCAAGGCCTGGAACTCTAGCTGCTCAGGAACTAGGCAGTTATACAGGGATTGAAGGTCTGGGTGGAGTACCTTCCTGGTTGACTGAGATCAGGTCCGGGCAGGCTGGAAGCCACCGGAGCCTGGAGCTGAGGCTGAGGAGATCTGGATACCAGAACTGGCGGAGCCAGTCTGGGCTAACAGAATCACCTGAGCCTTGTCTCCTCGCCTTGAGAAGCACCTTGTGGATCAAGGGAAATTGGGAAAAGGCACAGAAGAGGCCCGGGTGCACAGCCTCGAGAAGGCAACCCACTGCAGCGAGCCCCGCGGAGGGGTGGGCATGAAACAGCCTCAGCTTCGATTTCTCCTGGAGGCAAACAGGTCCACCTGAGGTGTGCCCCAGTGGGGAACAGATCGTGTACTACCTGCAGCAGGAGAGACCACACGTGAGATGCAGCACCTATCTGGTTTACGGCATCAGCCAGAGTGTTGGAGGCCCCGCCACATGGATGGCTAGGAGATCCACCTCCAGTCTGCTCACGAGGGAGCAAGTCGGAGAGCTTCCTTGCTCAGGGGCAAGGAGTCGTCCGTCCTGGTGGTTTAGGTAGTACATGGTAGTGGTATTGTCCATCTGGACCTGGACCACTTGACCCGCATATGGAGCGAAGGGCAGGGGCTAGTCAGACCGAAGCTCCAGCAGGTTGATGTGGCATCGAGACTCCTGAGGAGACCAGAGGCCATGTGCTCTGTGCTCCGAGATGGGCACCCAACCCATCAGAGACGCGCGTCGTTAGAATGACCGCCAGCTCAAGGACAAACGGGATGCCCTCCTGCAGATGAGCTGAACGATCCATCACTGGAGAGCTGCCCACATCTCCTGGTCACCGCCAATGGCTGGGTCCAGAGGACCGGAGCGCGACCATTGGCGGCCAACCCCCATTGCAGGGGACGATGTGCCAGCGAGCCCAACAGACCACGCCTGGTGCAGGCCACATGAGGCCCAGGAGGCACAGGAAGTCCTGGGTAGGTGCAATTGCCCAACCAGAAATGATTGGGCAAAGGAGGAAAGAACCTCGGCCTTGTCTGCCAGGAGCCATGCTCTGGCTCAAAGAGAGTCGAGCCCTGCCTCGATGAATTGAATCACCTGCATTGGCATGAGTTCCAATTTGGCCTCGTTGATGAGGAGGCCAATCTGAGAGCAGACCTGAGGGCCAGATCCTGGACTGCTCCACCTCCAGCCTGGAGGGGCTGCATTAGCAGTCGTCCAGGTAAGGGTACACCACCTTCAGCTCAAGAGAATGCTGTCACCGCTGCCAAGCATTTGGTGAAGACCCTGGGAGATGAGAGAGGCCAAAGGACATGGCCCGGCACTCGTAAAGGGACCCCTGCTCTGGAAGCGGAGGAATCGCTGTGGATGGACGGATTGGGACGTGAAAGAACACGTCCTGGAGGTCCAGAGAACAGAACCACATGCTTGTCCCAAGGATGGAATGATCTGTTCCAGAGTGACCATCCTGAAGGTTCGAGACCTTAGGAACTTGTTCAGGTCGTAGGTCTAGAATGGGGCGCCAGCCCCGTCCGCTTCGGGACCAGGAAATACCTGGACACAAACCCTGTCTGGTGGAGGATCTGCCACCTCCTTGATCACCTCCTTTGGAGGAGCAGAGCAATGTCAGCTCGATGAGCCGACAGAGAGGCTGTGGACCCATAGCCCCCATTAGGGCGACGGCTCGATAAGGTGGGGCCTGCTGCAATTCCAGGGCAGACCTTTCCTACCACTTCCAACACCCAGCGGTCTGCGGTGATAGTGGACCAGGCAGAAAAGAAGTGGTGGAGCTGTCCCCCAGGGGAACCTGGGGTAACACCCTCAACCCATCACTGGGCAGGCTTGGAGGAAGGACCGGCTGAGGGACCTCCTGGGCCTTTTTCTCCTGGCTTCCTGCTGAAGGAAGCTGCAGGCTGTGCTTTGGGGTGCCAGCGCGAGCCTGCTAGCCCTGATGCTGGTGATGCTGGGCGGACGTGCTGCAGGGGCAGAAGGCGAGAGGGCCTTACGCTGCTGTTGGTGGCCTTTGTCCTTCTGGGCAGGCGTGACACAGTCAAGGTGGCATGGACTTCTCGATCCTCTGCAAGTGACCCTCCACCCTGGGACCAAAAAAGCGGTACCCAGGAGTGAACGTCCTGCCAGCTTGTGCTGGGTATCCGCCGTGAAGGTGGAGATCTGCAGCCAAGCTCTGCGGCGCATGGCCACTGCGGCCACTACTGACTGGGCACAAGAGTCTCCAATGTCAAGAGCAGTTTGGAGCAGTTGCTTTGCCACTGCTCTATCCCTGATCCGCACCTGCTTGACCGTAGTCTGGAGGTCAGCCGAGATGAGGAATCACCTCATCCAGGAGCCCAAAAGGGCGGGGGAATGTGCCATTAAGTACGCCAAACTGGCCTGACGAAGGCCTAAGGAGGACTGGCGTAAACTTTACACCCGGAGTAGTCCAGTTTCTTGGACTCTTTATCCAGTGGCTTGTCCACGTCCCAAGCGTTCCAGAGCGCGGAAAACACTGTCGGTCACCAACCCTCCGCAGAGGGGTGCTCTGAGAACCGGATAGTGAGCTGGTGGAACGGCATACTTCCTGGCCATCCTGGCTGAGGGAACTGGACAAGAAGCGGCCGCTGCCATAGCTCCAGGGCTGAGCCAACAATGGCTTTGGCCACAGGAAAGGCCTCTGTAGGAGAATCCTCGGTCCAGTATCTCCGTGAGGGATACTTGGCCCGCTTGCCACGGGGTTCGAGCTTTTATCCCAGTAGATTCTGAGATGAGGCGAAGTAAACCCATGAATGAGGATGGGCCTCATCCACCAACTGTCCCTCAGAGGACTCCAGGTCGAGAGGCCTGGAGAACAGGGAAGAGTCATCGTCAGACTCTGAGGAGTCTGCAAACAGCTGCCGAGGGCCTGAGCCACCCTCCACCTGCCGAGGGGCGGTCAGGTGAGGGTGACCGACAACCGATGGGGCAACCCATGACCTGAGCGAGAATCTTGGTCACAGCCCCAGTTTTTGGTTGTGGAGGCGGGGTTCCACCACGATGGGTGGTGCAGCTGGTTTTGGCCGAACAACTGGCGCGGCTTTGGCTCCTCGATCACCCGAGGGGTTGTTTCGGCTGCTCAGGTGACAGCCTCTTAACGGCTGGGAAGGTGACTGAGTCAGCTTGCTCCCAGACAAAAGGAGCTGCTGCCACATCAGACCTCGTGAGTGCTGACGCAACTTGCGCTGGAGCCTATCCTCCGAGGAGAGCGATGATGAGGATGGCGGCACCGCCCGCTTCCCTCGATGCTGAGACCATCGATGTCGGTGGGATCGGCTGGACGAGAGGAGGTCCGAGACCGAGATCACACGGTGTTTCCGAGGTGGGTCTGGGAGGGCGGGAAACCAGTTCCTCCCCGGCTCAGGGACCTTAACCGGGGACTCCGCACAGGAGGCACAGGCAGTCCTCAGTTTCCACCGGGGAACCGTGAAGATGGGTTGTTGGCTTCTCCAGTCGACAGCCCGTCTGACGGGTCGAGAAAAATCTCGACTGCATCGACAGGTGTCTCGGCCAGCTGACCTGACAGGGACACCGTGGAAGCCAGCAGCCTTAGCTGCAACCTTGACCAAGTCGAGTGTCGACTATCCAGGGAAGGGACCTCTCCTGCTCCCATGAGCGTCGACGGTGGGACTTAACTTTTGAGTCCTTTTCTTGGACCAAGAGGAGTGTCCTTGATGGCCTCTCTCCTTAGTAGAGAGGGATTGACAAAGCCCTTAAATGAAGCCAGTAGGAGGAGCCCAAAGAGGCGGGATAAATGCTGCAAGTGATGAAGAAGAAGATACGGCCTGGTCCGCCTCCTCCTCGGGGCGATCATTTGCTTAAGTTACTCAACCGAGCCTGCCGTGACACCACCCAATGGGCCTCCCTTGACTTAACCGTGGAATACGCTCTCAGGGCCTCAAGTTGAAGTCTGGCACGGTCTTTGAGAACATTGACAGAAAAGGACTTGCACAATTCATGAGCCTACTGGACTGTGTTCGAGGCCAAGGCAATGCTATACATGGAGTACAGATCGGTCCTAGACATCTTCTACCCACAAGGGCAACCTTGAAAATCTAGGAGTCGATTTGTCCATCGCAGCCACGAAGGAAGAAAAGACCAAACTAGAAAATTTAAGAATGAGTTTCAGCTTAACCGTTTTGTTAGGATCCAGGGTCATAAAACGCAGAGCGCTAAGGAGGGAACCTGAGCTTCCAAGCGGTAAGGAAGATCAAGGCCATGGGGCGGAGCTGAGAGTTTTATCACCCGGTGGGTGGGAGGAGCCTGCTTGAAGACCTTCCGCAAGATTTAAAGCGACAAGGAACCTGCCAGTAAGTGTGGATAGAACAACATATCCATGTCCCTAGAACATAATAATTTATTTATTTATTTTATTTATTTAATTAGCATTTGGAAAGACCTTTGAGCGTGAGCTCTTTACAAAGTTCCACATCAGGGTGGAGAGGGACTGACAAAGCTCCTTAGAAGAAGCAGTGTAGGAGAAGCCCAAGGAGAGCAAGATAAACACCGAGATAAAACCTTATTAAAACCGTAACAGGATTAAAATTCAACAAAACAGAGGTTTCCAAAAGTCAATCTTCAAGGGACTGGAAAAGCTAAAGTTGGTATCAGCAGTAAAGGACAGGCTGAAGAGGTGGGCCTTTAGCCTTCCTTAAATGCCTCAATCGAGGGAGCTCCTGGACTACAGGTGGAAGAGAGTTCCACAGGGTTGGCCCAGAGACACTAAAAGTGTGATCTTGAGGTCTTGAACCGAATCTTGGAACATCCAGGAGGCCCCTCGAGGAGGAGCAGAGAGTGCAAGCAGAGGACACGGTGTCAGGAGCTCAGACAAGTAACCAGGACCCAGCCCATGTAAGGCCTTAAAGGTTAGAAGACCCACCTTGAAAAGGACCTCCACCTGTCTGACAGTCAGTGCAGAGCACAGAACCAGGGTCACATGACTAGACCTTGAGGCCCATCAATGAGGGGCCACTGCATTCTGCACTAGCTGCAGCCTCGGAGGATCCCTCCCATGACCCCAGTACAGAGCGTTACAGCAGTCGAGCCTAGAAGTCACAAAGGTACGTACTTAAAGTGTCGCAGGTTCTCGGGCGGAATGAGGGGCTTAATCCGCAATGTTCCGCAAGTGGTAAAACCACTGCTGACTGCCAGCTGACACCTGATCTTCAAAAGGTCAATCTGCAATCAAGGATCACGCCCAGATTTCGCCAACCTCAGGAGAAACCACCAACGGAGTAGACCCTAGAAGAAGTCCAGAGTCAGCCCCGTGACAGCCCATCACGCCCACAACCAGGCTCAATCACCAATACCTCAGTCTCAGCCGGGTGGGGTCTCAGCCAGCTGGAAGCCATTCAGTCATTGATTTTAGCCAGACAGATGTTGAGCACATCAACAGCTCCCAATGTTCGGTACAAAAGACAAATACAGTTGGGTATCATCTGCATAGCAGTGGAACTCTACACTGTATTGTCGAATGATTGCACCCAGGACAGCATGTACACTACACACACCACGACACGATTGAACCTGAGGTACTCCACAAGACAGAAGTATTGGGGACGAGGAGGAGAAATTCCCCATCACCACCCGCTGCACTGTATCTGAGAGATAGGACTCAAACCATTTAAAGATGGTGACAGCGAGTCCACAAAACTCACAGAGCTGATCAAGAAGCATGGCGTGATCCACAGTGTCGGAGCACAAGAACTGACCTGTCTCCTCTATCTCTAGCCCTAAGCAGATCATTATGCACCCTCACTAGAGCTGTTTCAGTGCTGTGTCTGGCCTGAAAATCTGACTGGACTGACCCTTCGATATCCGAGGACACCAGGTGATCCTCAAGCTGTTGTGCCACCAATTTCTCAACAACCTTGCTCAAAATTGGCAGGTTGGAGATTGGAAGGTAATTTGCCAGGATGTCTGGGTCAAGGGATGATTTCTTTAGGAGGGCTTCATAATTGCTTCTTTCAAAGCAACTGGGAACCCCTCCGCCAAGGAGCACCTGGCAATCCAGGCAAACACCAGGCCAATGGCATCAGCACATCCCACTAAAGAGGAACTGTCATCAACAGGGTTTTGTCTGAAAGACCATAAAAGCTAATTTGAGTGAGCCACTGCATTTATATGTGAGTCTTTATAGTCTAGACTTATTCTTAAGTAAATTAGTCTGTATTTAGGGCTGGGGGCAGACATATGTTTTAGGCTCATGACAGCAAATGATGTCACCGAGGATCTTGGCTTCCATTGACTGTAGGTTAAATAGGAAATTGTCTGTTTTATTAAGTGTCTTTTAAGGTGTTATTACAACACTTTCTATATTTATTATAATTGTTCTGTATGTGCATTGAAACTAGTGAGTTATCACCCTTACATTTCAAACTGTTAGTAAAATAATCCATCTTTAGGATTGCTTTAACCTCTAGGCTATATTGCCAGCTGTGATACCAGAAACTGGGAGGTCGGTAGAGGTGCAAGGTCGTGGAGCCAAGAGGCTTAGATGATAAGGGGAGTACAGGCGCCAACATATCCCTACCTGGCAAGACCAGTCCCGAGGAAGCACAGAAGATGGTAAAAAGTCCAACGCAAAAAAAGAAACACTCAAATTAACAATCACACACACACACCACACACAACACCGCATCACCTAACAACCACAAAAAAATAAAATGCAACCCACCAACCTAATCACATGCCCTGCTTATTGCCCCCCACCCACAACAACTTATACACACCTTCCTACAAATATTACTTCCCACCCAAAACAATCCCCAACCAAAAATTATCCCCAGAAATTAATATCATATAGCCACCCCACTATCCCTAAACAAAACAAAATAAATACTAAAATAATTTTAAAAAGGGAGAGAACAGCTGCAAGGTGCTGCAGAGTTCTAATTCAATATGCCACTGCAGAAGACATAGCAGCTCTCCAGTTTATTTAGAGTTCAGTGTCCCACAGATGACTATCCACATGAATGTTGTTTAGTTTTACCAGGCAGTTCCAGAAGGTCAAGAAACAAGGGCAAGGTGCTCACACCACCTAAGCCCAAAAGAAATCCTTTCAGGTACAAGGACTGAAATGAAAGCTGATCAGAGGAGCCAAGTTTAGTGAACAGTACTGAAAAATCACACCTCTCACCAGTGTGATATTACAAGAGATGTTTCCAGTCAAAGGACACTCACCCACCAGCACCAGTTCAAACAAACAACTTCAGGAGCTCCTAAACAACCTGCTCACAGCAGGCCCTCTGAATTCAGTCGAGTCGCAGGGAAAATCCGGCGGTTCCCAGTGCATCAGGGCAGTGTTCATGGCAACGCTAAAGTCCCACTGTGAGCGTTCTCTTCACTAATGAAGAAAAGCTACGGCTCTTCCTGTAAGTCTTACAACAGGAGACCACTCTAACATGCCTTCACAGCCAGGTGGGGTTTTCCCTAAGGGTGCAGAGCTCTCACCTCACACCGTGTCACTTACCCCACCAGCTTGCTGCCGCGAAAGATGCAGTCCAGCTTCCCGAGGAACAGCAGCGGTGAGCCTCCTCCTTGGATTTTACACAAAACAGCAGGATCCCCACGGCTGCTGGGACTCTCAATCCTCCACAACGCTCTTTGATCTTGGCTGCAACGTGGGCGAGAATACTCAATAGTCCAGGTACTCAGCTCCTCGCTTCAACCTTCGAGTAAAATTTCATACCAATTTACAACACTGTGCACTGCAAAATTTTATCCCTACAAAAAGTTAAGACTCCTGTTCTAACTTACTGCTTGAGCCTACCTACTCTCAGTCCCTAAACTAAGTTCTAAATAAAAACAAAAAATAAAACACATTAAATCAACTCTCCCCAGTGCTAGAACCAGCGCAGCACTCCCCTCAGTGCCGACAGAAACTGGACCGACGACAGCTGTGGGACTGGCAATGGCTGGTTGAGCACCGAGGACAGCTTCGGACCAGCGTTGGCTGTATGACTGTCTCCTGCTAGGAAGCAACAGTGAGTGGTGCTACTAGACCTGGGCGTCATCAGTGCCGGCGTTCCTTGTGCATAACCTGGCCATGGGTATCCACTGGAGTCGTGACAAGACTTGGGCTTGGGCCTTGGAAGAAACTTTTAGGCGTGGGAGAGGCCGGCTTTGGCCCAGTCTTTGTCCCTTGTCTCCTCCAGAGTCAGAGTTGGGTCTGGCTGAGGTGGGAGTACATCCTTTCTAACCTGACCCTCAGAACTGAAAAGTTCTGCAAGTTCCTCCTTGGTAAGTGTGCTGCAGCAGACCCTCCCAGAAGGCTGAGTCTGTCTGGTGTGAGGAACTACAGGTGAGGATGGGAGGTCAGGCAGATCCCTGGGAGAAGGATCATCTTCCTGATCCTCCAGGAGTGGAGGCCCTACGGACCAGTGAACATTCGGCGATGCCTTGGTTGGCGTTCGCTCCTTTTCTTGTGCTGTCGATGGTTTGGAGCCGTCCGGCCTGGAAAACCGTAGGTGGCCGTTTGGAAGGCTGAGCCGTGAGGGGTTGGTGAACCGATGCTGGCTTTGAACCTGACTCCTGTGTTCAGAGGCCTTGCCGGGCCCGGAAATGTCTAAAGCTGGGATTTTTCTTGGCGGGGCCGAGGACCCTCGGAAGAAGACAAACCAGAGGTTCCGATTCGAGGAGGAGGTAGCCACAAGGGTGATGCCTTCACCTTCAAGGTAGAAGAGGCCAGCATGGGGGCGGGCCCTACTACCGCTGCCCGGCGTCCGTGTCTTGGCGGTAATGGTAGTGTCTTGCTGCCCTGTGAAATGCTGCAGGGCGGGAATGGTCTTAACTGCTAGACCCAGAAGAGGACTACTTCTTATGGGGTGACCAAAGCACAAAGCATACCTCAGACTGGTCCCAGTCCTTTTGCAGGACTTACATTGGTCCGAGTCCAGTTTATTTTCTTTATGTTCAGTGGACCGGAAGAGGAAGAGGACTTCTCCGCTGGTGAGCATTGCATCATGGCCACCTGTTGTTTTAAAGATGGGCCTTGAGAGCCTCAAGGCGGAGAATTCTAGTTCTGCCTTTAAAGCCGCTGCAAGATGAGCAGGCCTTGGTGTCGTGGTCTGGCGCGGGCCTTGTTGGTATCCTTCACGGGATCTGGCAGCCACAGGCACACTTTGTCCTCCTTTTTGGATGAGGAGACTGACGACGGTGAGGTTGACATGCAGTAATAGCTAGAAAGAAGTGAAAGGTGGACTTTGAGAAATAAAGCAAGAAAAAATTGCTAGAAACTACTTGACTTCATTCTAAAGGCAACCTTAGAGCCAAAGGAAGTGGGTCTGTAGCAGGACAAGAACGAGGTGGGGCTGGGCACTGCCCGATATATACCATTAGGCGGCGTTGTGGCAGAGCTGATGTGGGGGGCCCACTGGAGACTGCTAGCTAAAGGTTTATAATGGATCCTAGTGCCTGCGGCATAGTCCTAATTGTAATAACCTGCTACAAGAGCTCTCACTCAAGTAAGATCATCTTGTACTGCCAAACCTAGCAGGCAGAAAATATTAATTTTATAAGAAGGCAGTTATTACTTTTATTTCTGATTTTTTCCCCGCTTTCTCATTAGAGTTTATCCATATTAGATGTGATGTGAAAAGCAGTACTTTACCTAGAGACTGGCTCATCTAGTTTTATACGTCTTCACATATCATCAGCATTGTGACATCACAAGTGACCGATCTTACAGCAGGTGCCTGGCACTTTTTGTTAGTTGTGATGTAAGCAATATGGTACATGACAAGGTGTGGTTGTTGCCTGATAAAAGCATGCCCAAGGTGCACTGTGAGGCACAAAGCACTTGTGCAGAATGCCATCAGCACCTGCGAAGTGCTCTGATCAGACAACTAACAATTTGTTGAGTCTTATTGTGCTTATAAAATGGGTCCCCATGGAAAAAAATTAATAAAATTAACCAATGTTACCTAACTGAAGTAATAAAGTAAGATAAAACAAGATATAAAAAAGCAGAAAATTAATCACTGTAGTCTGCAACATGGATTTGTCATGTAGATGGTTTTGGAATCCACTATGAGACAGTGCTGTCTGTGTCCTGCAGCAGCTCCCTCCCTCCCCCTCCCTCATTTGAGAATTTCTTATTAAATATGTTTTGGGTATTTTCTGTGCAGTTGTTTGGTTCAGTTTGTGTCTCAAAGGTGCGAGTCTGCAGTGATGATGGGCTGATGGTTTGCCAATGGCATTGCAGCCAAGGTGACTTCCAATTTCAGCTCTGAAGGTTGCAGTCAGCACAAAGTGTAACTGTCAGCAGCAGTGCATGCCTGTGAGCACGTTTCTTTTTAAAAAAGTATTTTGATGCTTCTGAGTAACGTGACCGACTGGTGTGCATTTGGTGGCTGTTTTAAGTAAGACAGCAAATAGCAAGGTGGGTGGGGATTCTCTGCTAAAGTGATCGGTGATCAGGCTTTGGGGGGGTATTGTGACACAGACCACGGTGAGATAAGATCAACATATGGGAGATGTTGATCATTCAATTGCTGGCAGCGCCAGCAACTGAGATGATTCTCCTACATGTCCTTTGGACCTGTCCCTTGGTGCTACCCTTCTGGTCAGCAGTGGCTACTGATTGCTCTCAGGTAATAGGCTCTGCAGTTTCTCTGACTGACCCCCAAGCTTTTGCTGGGAGACATGACATTGCTAGGGCTCTCCCCATCCATGTTCGACAGTAGATTCTACTGGCTCTTATGGAATAGCGTCTGCTTCTTATGTACTGGCGCAACTAATACTACCCCTCGGAAGGCATGGCATGTGGCTTTTTGCGCCTAGCCTCTCTTGACCAGATGCCCACCAAAGTCGTCTGACTAGATATAGCGAGAAGTGGGATGCCTACCTACAGCCCTCTCTTTGCAAGCTCCTCCCCATTTAATAACCTCCCGCTTGACACCTTATGAGCTTTTGTTAATGTCTCTTCACTTACATAGCTGGCTAGCCTCTTCTGTCTTCGCTCAGAGGCACTGACTGTTTTTGATTTGGTGTACATTTAGCTCTATGATGTATGTAGCTCTCGATGTCCTTGGCAGAGACTTTACAAAGATTGATAACTGGATATGTTACTTGCTGCTCTAGATCTGTGGATGCAGTCTGTACTGTGCTCTCTCTTTCTAAGAAACTCAATAAAACTCTTGTATGGTAAAAAAAAAACATATGGGAGATGATTTGATATAGCAATGTGGATTACAGGCTTACAACAAATTTACCTGGAAGAACATTTTCAGTTGTGGTAGAAACATAGAAATTGATGGCAGATAAGGTTGCTAGGCCCATCCAGTCTGACCATTTGCCCTACTGCAAAACCCAGACCCTACTTGATCTCCATGCCATTTTCCTCGTTCCTATCGCTAGGGTTCCACTATGCCTGTTCCATGCATTTTTGAATTCCCCTCTTTGTTTGCGCCCACTACTTCCTCTAGGAGTCTATTCCATGCACCCACCACCTTTCCGTGAAGAAATACTTCCTCACGTTACCCTCAGTCTACCCCTTCCAACCTTATGTCATGCCCCTCGTTCCTCAACATCTCTTTTTCTGAAAGAGCGTACCCTCTGGTACCCTATTTATGCCCTTTAGATATTTGTAGGTTTCTATCATATCTCCCCTGTCTCTTCTCCAGGATATACATATTGAGGTCTCTATCTCTCCTCATATGACTTTTGCTGAGGCCCTGCACCATCTTTGTTGCCCTTCTTTGAACTGCCTCCACCTGTCTATGTCCTTACGGAGATGTGGACTCCGGAACTGGACACAGTACTCCAAATGAGGCCTCACCAATGATCTGTTCAGTGGCATCGCCACCTCTTTTGTTCTGCTGGTGATACCTCTCCCTATGCATCACAGCATCCACTTGCTCTCCTCACAGCCTTGGCACACTGTTTGACCGCCTTTAGGTCATCAGATATAGATTACCCCAAAACCCTTTTTTTTTTTTTTTTTGCTTGGTGACCGTCAGTATCTTCCCCTCATCATGTAATCCTCCCTGGGTTCTTGTGCCCCAAATGTATGATTTTGCACTTTTGCATTGAACCTCAGCTGCCACATTCCAGACCATTCCTCCAGTTTACCCACGTCCCTTCTCATTTTTCCACCCTTTCCGGAGTGTCCACCCTGTTGCAGACCTTAGTGTCATCTGCAAAGAGGCACACCTTCCTTCCAGCTCCTCCAGAATGTCACTTATGAAGACACTGATGTGTGGGGGTAGGGAGTTGTTGAAAACTGTTAAATAAAACAACCTTTTTGTATCTTATGGGAAATAGTGGGTGTTCAGGGTTTTTTTTACTTTAGCAACATAGCTGGCAGAATTTTTTTCAAAAGTTTCTGGGCACATATAATGGGATGTGCTGCATCCTGCTTGCCAGAAAAGTGCCACCCAGAGGTGTAGTTCTATAAAATGCACAACTAGGGATGTCTCCTGACCAATAACAGCACAGCGATTTCCCTAACCACACTTAGAATTGTCAGGTTGAATATCTTCTAATTAGAAAACACAAAAAGAAAAAAAAAGAGTTCAGATATAAGAAGTAAATATAGGTTACTAGCCTGTAACCATAGTTCTAGTGGTGGTATCGGTTCACATCCACATTCTGGCAGTCTTCCTGGAGACAGGCAAGTTATCAGAAGTCTTTAAGCTAGCTCCTTCCACCACACAGGTGGAATATTCTCTAGCTCCGCCCTGAGATGTCAGATCTTTGCACACTGGAAACAGAGATCCTGGTGCCACTTGCCAGAGGAAGTAGGGTAGGTTGTGTGGATGGGAAATGAATACCAGTACTAGAACTACAGCTACAGGTGGGTAACCTGTATCTCTAGGATCATGGCTTAAGTTCACTATTCACACTCCGGCAGACTCCAAGCAATCCTCTGGGAGAAGGGGTAAAGTGTGCACCTCTATTTGGTGAACAGAGACTGAAGGACCGAGGACCCTCAAGTAGCACCCCACAGCTCATGATATCAATGTATAATGGGATATGAAGGTGTGTGTTTTACCCCATGTTGCAGCCTTGCATATCTCTGCAATGGAGCTGTCCCTGAAACACCCAATGAGGCAGCAGTATGAGGTGGATTGAGCCCTGAGCCTTGAAAACCAATAGCAGAGGTTGATGCAAGATGCTATCCACCTGGCAATCATCTGCTTTGCTGTAAGTCTGCCAGGCACGGCATCAGTGTATGTTACAAACAGCTGCTGAGCCTCACCCTGAAGTCCAGCTGTGTGCTCTTTGTAATGGGAGGCGTGCTTCACAAGTCCAGGGCATGGAGCCTGCAATCAGCCTCTGAGGCAGGGTTAGTAAAGTATACAAGTAAGCTGATCACCTGGTTAAGGTGAATCTCCAATACAACTGTGTCGACATGAAGCGGTCACTTGAGACTGTGTTTTCTTAGGGCAGTCACCCCTGAACCCATGTGAGGGCTCTGCCCCTCCACCCGTAACTAAAAAATCAACTCCGAGTCAGAGTTAATTCAGTGAGGGGTGCAGACCCCAGAATGCAGTGAAGGGGTCCCACGCCTACACTATAGCGACTTGTCGCTGTTGTCGCTGTATGTCGGCTGCGGTAAAATTGTCACTGTAGCAATGGCATACCCAACAGGCTTAGGAGGAATGACCACTGGTGGAGACCACTTCCAGGGTGACCTAGCCAGGACACTGACTGGGCTACATCCTCATGAGTGAGGACCGGGTGAAGCAGGGTCTGAAGCTATATTCCTCATTAATCTCCCGAAAGTCAGTCAACAGACTTGAGAAATATCTCAACTGCTTATGTGACCAGAATTGAGGCCACGACAAGCCTGATGGGAGTACTGTGGAGCTCTCGACCTTACCCTTGACTGAGAGGGAACTCGACCAAAGTTGAGTGGTTGGAGGAATCGGGGTGGAAGAGTTTGACCTTTCCCGGTCTCACGACCTGCAACAACGGTATTTGTGTCTTATTGCGGTGAGAAGGGCTCTTCCCAAAGGTCTGAGGTCAGACACATTTGTCTAAACTCATCACAGAATGACCCTATGATGCTTGCCCCAGCCGAACAGCACCAAGACCGAAGAGAAACTCACCACAGCTGTCACTGCCTCCTTTTTCATGACCGCTAGCTATGCAGCCAATTCAACAGCTGCTGGGACCTTTTGCAGTCTTTCAGATGACTGACAGACAGTTGAGTTTTCAGTCCTCAGCAGATGAGGTGGCATGGGCGGCATAAATGCATCCCTCCATGTCATGCTGCTTGACTCAGGCAGTACAAATATGTGCCGTGAGGATCCATGGCCGACATTTTCTGCTGGCAACAGGTGCAAAACTTAAAACTCAGGTTCCTTGCTCCCCATCTTCAACTGTGAAGTGGAGCTGGAAGACAAACAGAGTAGTTCTGAGTTAGAAGAGCCGTGAGGGCATCGGCCCAGTGGCGTGGGGCTAAGGCGCTGGGCATCTCGCATGCCACGCTTGCGTCCCGTGTTTGGAAACAGACACAGATCACTTGGGGAGGAGGAGGACTGGAGTGCCCCTAGGGCTGCTCTGTCTCCTTGGGGGTGGCTGATGTGGCTCGCTGCTTGACTGCTACCTGAGGTGTCTGGGTGCAGCACAAGTGAACCACGCACACAAGGGAAAGCACAACATTCAGGGTGCCAAGGTAGTTCTCACAGAGGTGGAGACACGCGATAGTGCCACTGCACGCCCTGTGGGCCTAGGGAGAAAACTGTAGAAAAAAAAAACATGGCTGCAAGATGACTACTGACCCTTTGCAGGCCCCTGCACAGGCTACCTGGCATCCCCCACAGTCCTTTGACAGAGGACGACAGAGGAAGGTAAGCCCTGGAGCAGCCAGGTGAGGGGCTGTGGGGTCAGTCGGAGGGCCAGTGAGGAGTACACAACTCTACAGAAAAGAACAGAGCTATAGCATATATCCTCCACGTGGCGGTGGAACTTTCAAAGACACGCCTGTCTTCAGGAAGACTGCCAGAATTCGGATAGTGCACTGAATCCACAATCCTAGAATAGTTTGTTAATTTTGACGGTTAATATTAATTTCAAGCAGTACACTAGATCTTTAATTTCAAAAATATGAACTCGTACCCACCAGATAAATTTCTTTCTAGAACCATGTTCATAACCTTTTAAATTACCAATGATGCAGTATTCAACAGAAACACAGAATTTGATGGCAGATAAGGACAGCTTGGCTCACCCAGTCTGATCATTCTTTCCCTGCCTACAGTGTCACCGCAGACACTACTTGATCTCTGGCTCTCCCACCCCTGCACCTTGCTTTACACTAAGATATGGCTATCTGATGCATTCTTGAATCCCACCACCTCCACTGAAAGACTGTTCCAGGCATCCACCACTCTTGCCATGAAGTACTTCATCACATCTCTCCTGAATTTACCCCTTTCCAGCTTCACTGCATGTCTCCTAGTTCTCCTGCATCTTTGTTTATGAAAAATACTCTCCCCTTCTGTACCTTATTTAAATCTGGCCTAGAGGTGGGAGTAACGAGCTGTGAATAGGCTTGGTACATCAAGCAGACACACCTGGGTTTGATTCCACAGCCTCCACTTGCTACTGTCGTTTCTGAGCAAGTCATTTAACCACCCAGTGCTCCCGGGTCACCCCTGAAAACAGACAGTTGTTCCTAGTGGGCCTCACCCGGTTACCAAAAGAAAGAAAAATAAAAATAAAAAATAAAAATGCGAGGTATTCATAGGTCTCGATCATATCCCCACCCCTTCCTGGGTGTATGTACTGAGTTCTTTAGTCTCTCCTCATAGAGATTCTGATGCAGATCCTGCACCATTTTAGTTGCCCTCCTCTGGACAACCTCCACTCTGTGTATGTCCTTCCAGAGCGCGGCCTCCAGGGCTAGACGCATTACTCCGAGGGTGGGGTCATCAACAGTCTATACAAAGGCAAAACCACCTCTCTCTCCTTCTGCTGGTGATGCCCCTCCCTGTGCACCCAACATCCCACTGGCCCTCCCAACTGCCTTGTCACACGGTCTGACCATCTATAGGTCAGTTGACTGAGTGACTAGGAAGGTGGAGCAGGAGGGTGGTGGATGTGGCCTACCTGGATTTCAAGCAAGGCCTTCGACTCCATCCCACAAAGAAGGCTAGTAAACAAGCTGGGCAGCCGAGAGTGGGTGCCAGGGTGGTAAACTGGGTCAAAATTGGCTGAGCTAAACAAGAGCAGTGTACAGGGCTAATGGGGTTATAGAGCAGGCATCTGAACAAATCTGGAATTCCTAGAAAGCACAAGGTGCTATATCCCAGTTGTATAACAGATGTCTGCAGCAGATCACTTCAAATCTGCGGTATGTTAAACTTGCCTGGGAGCAAGAGTTGAATATAACCATTTCAGATGGGGAAAGGGTAAAGGGTTGGAGTAGTATTTAGAGGGTGTCCTCTTCCCTTCCTGGAGGAATTTCTATGGAAAATTCGGATGAGATATTTTAGAGTACCATTGGTAGTCTCAAGCAACAAATAGGTGCATCCTCTGGCTGTTGGAGAAACTGTGGAAAAGGTATTGTCACGCATGCATATATTTTGGACATGCTCAATTATTTCAAACTTTTGAAGAAAGTGGTTACTTCTCTGAAGCAGGTATTTCAGCTCAAAATCAACTTGGACCAGAATTTTTGGTTCGGGGGGGGTTGCGGGGAGATTCAGGGGCAGGAAGCTATATATCTTCGGCAAATCCTGCTTGTGGCAGCTTTAAAACAATAACAGAAGATGGTTACAACCAACTACTCTAGTAAAGCAGGATTGGTTATAAGCGGTGGCACAGATTTGACAACTAGAGGAACTAACATTTAGATTACAGCAGATCCTCAGCCTATCTGAACCTATGGACCAGATGGAGAGTCTGGTTGGGACAAGAGGACTAGTAGTAGTTTTGAGATGACTTTCTGCCCGCCTCCCCATTCTCCCCATGGTGGCCTCCTCGACCTCCGCCTCAAATAATATCATATAATAATAAAAAGGTTGTGAGGCACCTCCTCCCCCATTTGGCAATGCTGAGAGCTGGACTCTGGGGTTTCCTAGTGTGCTCCATAAATTTAAGAATCATAGTGACCCAGCCACAGTCAGTGTGCAGATTCTGTACATCTTATATAAAGGAATAATTTTCTTAGTAGCTATATAACTTTAATATATCTAGAGGTTTTAGGATCGAGACAAATAAGACTCTGAGACCCTGATTTTATTACAATCTTAAATTTTAATTTTGTTCTTATTTTTACTGTAAAACTGTGGTTCTCCTGATGAAAGGTAAAAGTTGTTTTAAGGTCTACAGTACATATATAAAAATCTGGAATACTTAGAGTTCAAAGGAGTGTTTTGGACAGAGAGACCTTCTAGATCAATTTCATCTATGAATATTAGAACAATGATAGAATGAGTACCTTTTAAATTTAAGCTGTTATTTCTACATACTATGTATAATGTCATATAATTCTGACACTTCTGCAAGATGTAATCTGTTGGATTGACATGGAACCAAAAAGAAGTATAAAAAATAAAAAATTGGCTGAGCGATAGGGCACAGAGGTGGTGGTGAACAGAGTTCAATCCGAAGAGGGAGGGGTGACCAGCACTTAGACAGTCCTCTAATGTTTTCATAAGCGACACTGCAGAGGGGCTGGAAGGAAGGTGTTTCCTTTGTAGACAACATGAAGATCTGCAACAGGGCTGACACACCAGGAGGGGCAGAGAAAAGAGATGGAACCTAAGCAAGCATGAGGAGTGGTCAAGGGTGTGGCACTAAAATTTAATGTAAAACATACAAGAGCATGCACTTGGGGCACAGAAATGCAGGGAGGAGTACATGATTGGGGGTGGGGAGAGGTACTGACAGCCACCAAATAGGAAAAGGACCTGGAAGTAATCATATCTGATGATCTGAAGGTTACCAAACAATGTGAGAAGGCTGTGAGAGTCAGTGGAATGCTGGGGTGCACAGGAGAGGTATCTCTAGCAGAAGAAAGGAGGTGGTGATGCCACTGTATATAACATTGGTGAGACCTCATCTAGAGTACTGTGTCCTGTTCTGGAGGCTGCATCTCTGAGCGACAAGAGTAGAAGCAGTTCAGAAAAGTGTGACAAAAATGGTGCTGGGGCTGCACCAAAAGTCATATGAGGGGAGACTGGATGATCTTAATATGTATTCCCTGGAGGACAGGAAAGAGAGGGAATGTGAGAGAGACTTTCAAATACCTCAAGGGTGTAAATAAGGTACAAAAGGGTAGCATCTTTAAAAAAAAAAGATGTTCAAGAACAGAGGAAAGTAGACTTGGGGTAATGTAAGAAACATAGAAGTTGTCGAAAGATGGGGACCCGTATGATCCATCAAGTCTGCCCATGGCTTCCTAGCCCCCCACCACTTAGCTGCCTGCTTGAGAATCCCACAGTGTCTGTCCCATTACCGCTTGAATTCCCCACTGACTTTGCCACCAGCGCCCCTCCAGCAGGCTAGTCCATGGTTTGACCATGCACTCTGTGAAGAACTTCTCATATTGCTCCTGAACTTACCCCCATCCCCGGCGAAGGTCATGCCCCTTGTTTTGCTGAAGTCTTTAACTTGAAAGAAGTTCTGCACCTGTACCCTACTGTTGCCTTTGAGGTACTTAAATGTCTCTATCATATCCCCTCAATTTCTGCACTGCTCTACAGAGTATAGTTTACATTCACGAGTCTTGCCTCGAATGGTTTCTGATGCAAACCCTGCACCATCTTAGTTGCTCTTCTCTGTCGTCTCAGCCTCTCTATGTCCCTTCTGAGATATGACCTCTAGAAC
The DNA here is from genome assembly GCA_016271365.2 of Neoceratodus forsteri. Classification (NCBI taxonomy): domain Eukaryota; kingdom Metazoa; phylum Chordata; order Ceratodontiformes; family Ceratodontidae; genus Neoceratodus; species Neoceratodus forsteri. The sequence continues at coordinate 699,583,592 of CM028132.1, forward strand.
TGGACAAAGTACTCCAGGTGGGGCCTTACCAGTGACAGATACAGAGGCATGATCTCTTCATGCCTCCTGCATGACGCCCTTCCTATGCATCCTAGTATGCCACTCGCCTTTAGTGCAGTTTTCTCGGTTGCTTACTGACCTTTAGTTTGTCCTGTAGCCACCCTCTTGCTCCCTCCCACTATGCATATAGTCCCAGGATTATGCTTCCCAGGTGCACCACTTTGCACTTTTGGCACTGAATTTCAATTGCTAGACCCTTGACCGTTCCTCCAGCTTACAGAGATCAGATTCCATGTTTTGTTGTCCCTCTGGTTTGTCTACCTTGTCGCCAGTTTTGGTGTCATCTGCAAACAGACACACTTTTCCTTCAGTCCATCAGTAGTGTTGCTGATGAATATGTTGAAGAGGACTGGCCCAAATACTGAGCCATGTGGCACCCGCTAGTCACCCTGCCCTCCTCAGACAGTGTGCCATTCACTGATACCTCTGTGTTCTTCCATTCAACCAGTTTCTTACCCAGCCTGTTACCTTATACCCGAGTTCCATGTTCTCCAGTTTACTGACCAGTCTCCTGTGTGGAACTGAGTCAAGGCCTTACTGAAGTCTACGTAAACCACATAGAAACATAGAATTTGACGGCAGATAAGGACCGCTTGGCCCACCAGTCTGCCCATTTCCCTACCTAATGGATAAGCTGCAGATCCTAGTTAACCAGCAGCCTACTTCTTCCTACCCCACCCCTAAATTGCCTTATGACTGTCCCATGCATGCTGGATTCCACCACTGTTTTGACTCCACAACCTCCTCCGGAAGCCCGTTCCATGCATCTACAACCTCTCAGTGAAAAAATACTTCCTTAAATTACCTCTGAGGCCCCCTCTATCTTCAAATTGTGCCCCTTGTTCATGCACACTCTTTTTGAAAGATGCTACCCTCTTGGACTTTGTTGATTCCTTGAGATACTTGAAAGTTTCTATTCTGTCCCCCCTCTCCCTCCTTTCCTCGAGGCTATACATATTAAACTTCTTAAGTCTCTCTTCATATGTCTTCCGGTGCAGACCCTGCACCATTTTAGTTGCCCTCCTCTGGACAGCTTCCATCCTTATGTCTTTGCGAGACTGGGTCTCCAGAACTGCATGCAGTACTCAGATGGGGTCTCACCAGCTGTCTGTACAGAGGATAATAACTTCCTGTTTTCTACTGGTGATGCCTCTCCTATGCATCCCAGTATCCCCTCACCCTCCTTGCTACCTCTCACATTGCTTGCCCACCTTTAGGTCATCTGATATGACTACCCCAAGTCCCTTTCCATTTTTGTTGTTGTTAGTATCTCACCCCCATTGTAGTACTCTTCCCCTGGGTTTTGTTTCCCAGGTGCATTACCTTGCACTTCTTAACACTGAATCTAAACTGCCATACATTTGACCATTCCTCTAACCTTGCCAAGTCCCTTCTCATCCTTTCCACCCCACCTTGTGCATCAATTCTGCTGCAGATCTTTGTGTCATCTGCAAAGAGACATACTTTTCCTTCCAGTCCCTCTGCAATGTCGCTTATAAAGACACTGAAGAGGACCGGTCCTATTACTCTAACCCTGTGGTACCCCAATTAGTAACCCCCTTTCTTCAGAGTGGACTCCATTTACTATTACCTCTGTGTCCTATTCTCCAGCCAATTCTTTACCCAGGCTGTCATCTTGGGACCCACTCCCAGGCTGGCTAACCTGTATATTAATCTTTGTGTGGGACTGTGTCAAATGCCTTGCTAAAGTCTAGGTGGCCATGTCCACAGCCCCTCCCTGATCTACTATTTTGGTCACCCAGTCAAAGAAGTCTATCAGATTTGTCTGGCATGACCTTCCCGCTATGAATCCATGCTGCCTTGGGTCCTGTGCCCCTCTGGCCTCTAGATACTAGACAATTCTTTCCTTCAGAAGTGATTCCATAATTTTCCCTACCAATGAGGTTAAACTAACAGGTCTGTAGTTTCCTGCTTCTGCCTTGCTCCCACTTTTGTGAAGGGGAATCACATCTGCCCTCCTCCAGTCCTTGGGTACCACCCCATCCTCCCATGATTTGTTAAAGAGGGGTAGTCAGTGGTATCACTAGTTCTACCCTTAGTTCTTTTAGAATTCTGAGATGAATCCCATCAGGCCCCATTGCTTTGTCCACCTTCAGTTTTAAGAGTTCTTTCAGAACCCTTTCTTCTGTAAATGGGCTGGTATCAACTTCTGTATCCAGAGTGTTTCTACTGTTTGTTTTAGGTACCTCCCCTCTTTCTTTGTAAATACTGAGCAAAAATATTTGTTTAGTATCACTGCCTTTCACGTCACCTCTGCCCACCCTCCCTCCCTTTATTAAGCCTCACTATCCTTCCTTGGTCTTCCTTGCTCCCTGATGTACCTATAAAGGTTTTATCCTTCTTAACTGAGTTGGCTATCTCTTTTCTCGGTTTGGGCCTTTGCTGTTCTGACTGCCTTCCCAGCTTCCTTTTGCTTTAACTGATACAGTTCTCCCTGCTCCTTCTGTGATTCCTTGTCTTCCTGAATGCTTTCTTTTCTCTTGAACCTTCACTGCTTCCTTTGAGAACCATAGTGGTTTCTACATCGTTTCATTTATTTGCTTCACACAAAGGCTTGTTACCTCTGTGATGGCAGTTTTATTATTCCCATTGTTCTTCCATCCCTCCTTCCTGCCCATTTGCTAGTGCATTCCTTAGGCACTCACCCATTTTGACAAAGTCAGCCCTCCTAAAGTCTAGTACTTTTGCCTTTGTATGGCTTGACACTATTGCTGTGTTTATTGTAGAACCATACTGTTCGATGGTCACTAGTTCCCAGATGGCTACCCACTTCTACATCTGTGATCCTCTTTTCATCTCCATTTGAGAGAACCAGGTCTAAGATTGCTCCCCCCCGAGTGGGCTCCAATACTAGCTGTTTAAGGCGTGCCCCTGTAGGGCATCTAGAATAACCCCACTCTTAGAAGTGGCTGCTGAACTGCACTCCAGTTAACATCTGGCATATTCAGATCACCCATCAGCAATATCTCCCTTTTCTGCCATTCTAAGTATACTTTCTATCATTTCTTTGTCCATTTCCTCCCCTGAGAAGGGGTCTGTATACAACCCTGTGTGGACTGTGGTGCCATTGCGGTCTCCAAATTTACTCACAGTGCTTCTTTTCCTCCCTGTTTTCCCTTTTGTTCTGTTGCTTTGATTCCTTCCCTTATGTAAAAGCTACTCCTCCTCCTCTTTTACCCTCCCTGTCCCTCCTGTAGATAGTGTATCCTGGTATGTTTCGTCCCAGTCATGGTTTGTGTGTACCATGTTTCTGTGACTGCCACGACATCCAGATGTTCCTCCTCCATCAAGGCCACTAATTCAGGAAGCTTGTTACTCAGACTACGGGCATTGGTACTCATTGCTCCCCATTTTTGATGGCTTTACCTTCTTTTGCAGCATCCCCACTGACCTTTCTACCGGTCTTTTCTCATTTAGTACCCTGTTTTGTAGGGAAAGGCTGGGATTTTCCTGCTGCTTATCAGTGCCTCCCTTGACTAGTTTAAAAGCTTGCCAATGAAGCATGTAAACCGATTGCTCAAAAGGCGTGTTCCTTCCTGGACAGATGCAGACCATCCTGCCAGTATAGGCTGGTGTCCCTCCAGGTGGAAGCCAAACCCTGTGCTCCACACCATTTTTTCAACCATTCATTAAACTGCATGGTGCAAAGTGCCCTGGCCTCCACTCATGCCATTGACAGGCAGCACCTCAGAGAAGGATACTGTGTGCTACTTGTCTTAGGCCCCTCCCAATTCTACAAAGTCCTTCTGCACTGCTCTGATCTCATGATGAGCCAAGTCATTTGTCCCTAGGTGGACAATGACATCCAGCTCAGACTCCATTGAAGCTGTTCTCGTGATCCTGAGGATGCGCTGCCTGTCCCTCAAGCCATGGCACCAGGCAGGCACCTTACTTCAGTTTTCCCTGCCCCCCAGTTCTATCCTCAATACTGAGTCCCCCACCAGAGCTGCTTCCTTTCCTTGTGGTGTCCTCTGCCTCCTTCCTGTGGGCCTCCCTTGTGACAGTTGTCCTCAGCCTCCTTAGTCTCCTCTGCAGGTGCATCCAGGGGAGCTATGCTCCCAGAATGGTGTATGGATTGTGGAGTAGAACAACTGATTGGGTGTGCCTCTGTTCCACCATCCTCACCCTCCCTGAGCCCACTGTGGTCCAACTGCTGTGCTTTCTTCACAACCTCTGAGATAGTGGTGGTGGTTCTGGTGCTCCCTAGATGGGGAGGTTCCTTCCTACCATCCAGTGTGGCTCTGGGAAGGTTCCCTTACTACTGTCCAGTGTGGCCTGAAGGCGGCAACTTCCTCCCTCAGGGCAGAGAGTTGTCTGCAAATAGGGCAGCATCTCAGCCTCAGAAAGACTCCCAGAAGACTGCTGCCCACAGCCATTACATTGCACTACTCCCACATGTTTATCTACTTTTTGTGTGTGTGTTTGTGTGTGTGGTGGTTTGTTATATAGAAATATATATATTATACAATGTGTATGCTTATATTGTCAGTGCAGTGTGCTAGAGAGATATGACAGTGATATGCACCTTGCACTCTTGAGAAATGATGTCAGAACCCCAAGTATAAAGGAACTATTTCTAGGGGTGGGTGGGGTGAGAGTGGAAGAGGTTGGGCCTAAACTGTGCCCTCACAAAACAATCAGCTAAAAGCTCTGACCCACCGCTGCGATGAGTGCCTTCCTGTCAGCAAGATGCCCTACACAACAATTTGACAGAGAAAATACCCTGCTAATCAAACAGAGAAAAATCCAGACATCCAAGTCAGACACAGGTAAACCTCCCCAGCCCCAAAACAGCCTGGTGGTTTGTGCTCTGAAAGCAGTCAGCCCCAAAATAAGTCAGCTGTGCTTTAAACTCTTCCTGCACTGAAAATCTTAACAATTGTAACAAGCGTAAACTAGATCCACCTCCCTCTGTTGCTTGAAAGAGCGGTCTTTCCTAATAATTCTAAGTTCCTTATTTCACCTTTCAGTTAGAAGTAGCCTTCACCTGCAGAATATCTGCTACAAACCAAAGACAATTGTAAGGTTCACCTCCCTTTGTTGTGAGCACAAAGTGCAATATAGAATTTGCAAGTGCAATATAAATTTCCTCACACAGCTCACAGCTGAATAAAGAAGTAGTGTCCTTCCAGGTCAAGAAGATGTGCTTTGTCTCTCTAAATATTGCAGCCACCAGTAACTTATAGTAATCTGATCTAGTCTGGATATCTCCAGCCAGGACGATTTGTTGACAATGGTTGTGATGCAACCTTTCCTGTTTTAATACAACACTTTGTGGTCTGAAAACAATGAGGCGAACAATTTCCTGCACCTGAGGCTGTCTGTGTTTCAATTCATGCTGCAGGTTTTGCTATGACAACTCCTTAACCACAGCAATTTATTTAAAATAGTTTAACTATCACAAACTCCCACGCACCAGTAAATTATTTAAAAATAGTTTCTGTCCCAAAATCCTAGTAGTCAATCAGCTACCCCAAGGGACAACCAAAATGCAGTATTCAAACACTTGTGGAAGTTACTTCCAAGATAAGCAGAGTTTGCAACTCCTTTTCAACTCCTCAGCCACCTGTAAATTTAAAAATAGTTTAACTGTCAGAAAATCCTAGTAGACAATCTAGCTACCTCAAGGGTCTACCCAAATGCAGTATTTAAATCCTTCTGAAGTTACTCACAAGATAAACAGAGTTTGCAAGCCCTTCTTGGTTAAACACTAAATAAATATGTAAATAAAAAGCAATTACCAAGGGTAGTTAGTTTCACCTCCCACAGAATTGAGCAAAAGTGCACGTTGTTGCAGATATCAAGTGCAATATAGAATTTCTCACACAGCTCACAGCTGAATAAAGAATTAGTGTCCTTCCAGGTCAAGAAGATGTGCTTTTAAGAGTTCTTTCAGAACCCTTTCTTCTGTAAATGGGCTGGTATCAACTTCTGTATCCAGAGTGTTTCTACTGTTTGTTTTAGGTACCTCCCCTCTTCCTTTGTAAATACTGAGCAAAAATATTTGTTTAGTATCTCTGCCTTTCACAGTCACCCTCTGCCCACCCTCCATCTCCCTATTGCACATCCACGCCCCATCCTGATCTACTGCTCTGGTGACCCAATCAAAGAAATCTACTAGGTTTGTCTGGCAGGACCTCCCGTTGTGAAACCGTGTTGCTTTGTGTCTAGCTGATCACTATTCTGTGAAAAAGCTACTATTCTTTTCTTCAGCAGGACCCATCAATTTTCCCACGATTGAAGTGAGGCTAACCACACAGCAGTTTCCTGGCTCTTCCTTGCTTCCGCTCCTGTGGAGTGGCACCACTGTTGCCCTCTTCCAGTCCTCTGGAACCTCCTGCTCATCAATGATTTGTTGAAGAGCATTGTTAGGAGGGGCTGCCAGTTCCCTCCCAAGTTCTTTTAGTATTCTTGGGTGTATCCTGTCTGGCTCCCATTGCTTTTTCAACTTTTAACTTGCTCAGTTCCTCTAGGACCCTTTCCTCTGTGAAGGGACTCGTGTCTATTTCTCCATCTGGACAATCCTTTTACCTATTGTTGGTTCTCCACCATCTGCTTCATGTGTGAAGACTGAGCAGAAGTACTCACTGAGTGCCTCTGCCTTCTCCCTGTCCTGCTCCGTGGGCTGCCCATCCTTTTTGTAATTCTAACAATTCCTCTTTCTCCCCATACGCACATGTAGAAGGTTTGGTCCCTTCTTTACCGTTGAGCTATCCTTACTCCGTCTGGACCGTTGCTTTTCTTAACACTTTCCCTGCCTAATTTAATATATGTTTGTACTCTGCTTTGTCGGCCTCCTCCCGACTCCTTGTACTCTCCTGGAAGACCTTGCACTTTTCCCTCACTATGGCTGTCACTTCTGTTGGAAAACTATAACGAATGTATTTTTCACAGAAAGTGGGTGGATCCACGGAACAGCCTCCCAGCAGAGCTTGCAGGGAAAAACATGGTAGGGAATTCAAAAACACATGGGACAGACATAAAGGAACTCTAGCGATAGAAAGAGAGGGTGTCGCAGATCATTTAGGATCTGCAGCATATGAAACAGGTAGAGAAAATGGGCAGACAAGATGGGCCAAGCAGCCCTTATCTGCCATCAAATTCTATGTTTCTATCTGATATGATTGCCCCAGGTCCCTTTTCCTGTTTGGTAACCGTCAATACCGCTTCTCCACTTTCTACTCCACCTCTAGGTGTCTGTGCCCCAAGTGAACGATTCTGCATTTTTTTTCGCACTGAACCCAGCTGATATGGCTCCTTGACCACTCTTCCAGTTTTCTCTCAGGTATCTACACATCCTCGAGTACCCACCCTATCGCAGAGATTTTGGTGTCATCCTCAAAGTGGCAGATCTTCCTTTCCAGCTCATCTGCAATGTCACTTATGAAGACATTAAAGAGGACTGGCCCCAGTACTGAACCCTGAGGCATCCAGCCAGTCACCATCACTTCTCCAGAGTAAACTCCATTTACCACCATCCTGTCACTTATCGCTTAACCAACTTCCAACCCAGTTTACCATAGGACCCACCCCTAAGCTACTCTGTTTCCTACGAGTCACCTGTGTGGAACAGTGTTGAAAGCCTTACTGACAGCTAGGTAGGCCACATCCACCACCACACCTGGATCTATTTCCCTGGTCACAGTCAAAGAAATCCATCAGATTTGTTTGACATGACCTTCCCTGAGAATCCATTCCCCTAACTAGGGTCTTGTAACCCACTGGATTCAAGATACTCCACAATAATTTCCTTTGCAGCATCTCCATTAACTTCCCCCACCAATATCAGGCTGACTGGCCTATAGTTGCCAGCCTCCTCCCTGCTACTGATTTTGTGAAGTGGTACCACATCTGCCCTCCTCCAGAACCACTAGTTTAAATATTTTACTTTTTAGTGGTCTTCTGCTCCATAGATATCTTCACCGTAACATTTAATTACAGCATGAGCAGTTGTCAAGCTCCACACTAAAAATAAGTCTTTTTATGTTTTATATTCGATTAAACACATTCTACTCTTTTGTTCCCTAAACACAGAGGCAACCTTATTAAAGATGAGTGGCAAGTCAGCACTTATGTATATCTAATGTGCTTAACTTTCATTCCAGTTTTTTCTTAACTTTTAATGTCTTTCCTTCTGCTTCCTTCTAGTAGCTGTTTATCAAGACTTTCTCTAAGCCAAGTAAATAGCATGAAATCAGTTCACCTCCTTGTTTCTACCTACTAATTGATGATATGACCTTTAGGAATCAATAAATGTTAATTTTCTAAGTACTGCTACAGAAAAAACATTAGAAGGCATTGTGCTGTAATCCCCACTAAAGCTGCCTTTCTTTCCTTAGCAATGTTTTAGAAAAGTTTTCTTCATCCATCTCCTCTGCCTATCACATATAAATCTTGAACTAGACAACTTCCAGTCTGATTTTTATCCTATGCATGATGAAATCCATGATATAAATGGCATTCTTGCACCAGTGATGATGTGTCTTTCACATTCCTTGTTCTCCTTTACAGGGACTGCTGCTTTTAGTAAAACTGAACACTATCCTTTGTGATTGTTTTGCACTTATGCTAATTTCCAGTGCTTTCCTTTCTGGCTCCCTCTTACCTTTCCAACCCAATACTTCATCAGTGGTGGTGGACACTCTTCCTTCCCAAGACCTAGAAGCTGTAATGTTCAACAAGGCTTTCTCCTTCACCCACCACTCTTCTCCCATTTGTTTTGCCCAACTTGGATGACTTATCTTCGATTTTAACCTCAGTTATATTGTACCTCTGCACAGGACATCCAATTTATGGTTTCCTAGCTTCTCGATGATGCTTCTATCTCCTCTGGCCTCCATCTTATTCAAATCTGGCTCTATACTAACTCTCTCTAATCTTATGGTTCTACATTAGAGGTCCTACTTTTTGGCGAATGAAGCATTCTAAAAGCAACACTGTTTCTTCTATCCACCTCATGAATGCTATTCCAGCTTAGGCCACACACACTCCAAAACTTTGGCCCTGAACTATACATAAATATTCAAACCCAACTTAGTCAAGCACTCCCATGACCAATCCTTTCGCCTCTATGGGTCCCTGGTGAGGCCACACAATGGAGTGCTGTGCCAGTTCTGGAACCTACACTTAAAGGATAAGGACCATGCACAGTCTGTCCAAAGGTGGGCTACAAGATGATACAGGGTCAGATGGGAAAATTGTATGAGAAGTACTTTAGCTAGTCTGAAAATGTACTAGCTGGAGATGGGGAGGGGTGCCTTAAATACCTGAGAGTGATGAACAGAGTAGAGTGTCACTACCTGTTCAAATGCATTGAGGGATCATCTACCAGGAGGCATGGGTATAACCTGGTCTTGGGGAGGGAGAAGATTCAGCAAGCACTTGAAAAGTACTCTTCTTGGAAAGAGTAGTGGACAGATGACATAGTCTATCAAGGGAGGTTAATGCCAAGATGGTGACAATTTCAAGAAAGTGTGGGACAGCTATAAGGGACTGGTGAAAACAAAGACAGGAAAGTGGGTGGGGAACAGAGGGTGGGGAGGGTCTAAACTGCCACTGGAGCATTCATCCAGGCTGAAAACATGGGTCCAGTTGGACCAGTCAGTGTTACAAATGCGGTCAAAATACTAACCAGACGCCTGCTCTTTCCCTTCCTGACTGGGCCACACTGCTCAGAATCTGTTTTTGACCCATTTCTATATGTCTCTGGCAGGGGATTATTGTGACTGCCTCAAAATGTATACTGATTTGGAGGGGAGGGAGAGACTCTGCCTGCACCAAAATGCGCTGTGGTGGTGGTGGGGGATGCCACCTGATCAGCCTCTAATGTGTGATGCACTGTAGTAGGATTGCTTCATCCCTCCCTCTCTACTTCCCATGCCTGCTCTAAGACAACTACTTTTAATTACGGACCCACCGTGTCTGTACTTATGTTGTACCGCTTTCTTGCAGCTGGAATACTGTGCCGCTGAGATGAGTCTCCAGTCCTCTGTAACTCGCTTAAACTGCTTCTACCACTGCAGTGTTTCTCTGCATGACCCAGACAGACACTTTATTTATTTAGCTTTTGTTGACCGGGTAAGTACACTAGACAAATCCTGCCTATTTTCAGGCACACGACCCAGGGGAGGGGATACAGATGAATGCCAACTGACCTTGAACCAGATTAGCTGTTGGTGGTATTTTAGTGAATGAGGAAATTTGGCCGGACACTGGGGAAATTCTCTACTCTTTCGATAAGTGCCATGGGATCTTTAGCATCCACCTGAACTACCACCAATCCAGGCAGATGGGACCTCGGTTTAACGTCTCATCCGAAGACGGCACCTCAGAAGTGCAGCACCTCTCATGCTGCACTACAGTGTCAGTACTGGATATTAACCCAAGTGCCAGATGTGGAACTGAACCAACAGCCCTCTGATCACTTACTAGCCATACCCTCTGTTTTGGCTAAACTGTGCAACACTGGGGACTGGAGGGACTGGACCAAGACAACATTGATAAGCAAGCCTCAAGCCTCAGCTGGCTTGTCTGATACGCACCATTTGGCAGTAGATTACCCACCATAACTGCAGGCTCCTTTTGGCTGTGGTGGATTCCTCCTCCATAACCCTGAGAACTACAACTGCAAATTTATTCTGCGGATTCCACTTTTGGATATATTAATTGTAATCCAGTGATAAATTTCAATTGTTCACTGTGATGGACCTCACACTAACTGTGCACCATTATGAGGCATTCTAGCCCTACCTAGCCTATTGTGTAAACTCCTGCTTGGTTCAGTTTGACTGGGAGGGATGACGACTATAAGACAAATTGAACTGCAGGCTGCAACACAGACCAGACTTAATATCCATCCAGATAGACGATCACACTCATTCCCTCTTCACAGTAACACTGCAGTTTTTACTGTATTGCAGTTGTGCGAAGTTAAATGACGTTCAACCGAGGAAATGAGCAGAGGATTTGTGCCAGCTGCTATCATGGACCAGGGTCATGGATTTGGTGTGCTTTGGTGGGAGAAGGGTGCCACTGGACATCACAGAAGAATGTTCTGGGTATGTGGAGAGAGAGGGTGCCACTGGACACGGGCGGAGTCGCTTCCTCCCCCATTAACTTGCATTATAGCCTAGGACAGTGTAAATTTTGGGGGGTCAGTGCAAATTAGCACCACTTTCCCAGATGGACCAGTGCAAAAAAAGTTAAGTATGACCCTGAACAACAATGGAACCATGGTATATGATGATACCTTATATGATATACTGTACAAAGTACAAAATAAACAGGGTGATACTGGGTGTCTAAAGAGAGGTATGCAACCCAGCAGCCCCTTTAAAAAGAGTACTGGATGGGGCCACTACTCTGCCATGGAGGTGACTGGAGTTCAGCAGCATACTTCAGTCACCACACTGGGAGGCAGTCCAGGATGTAAGCAACTGCTGGAAGACTGCGCACTGGGAGGCAGGCCAGGCTGCAGGTAGGTGCTGGAAGGCTGTGGGCCTTGAGAGAGAGGGCTGGTGCCAGGTTCTGGCATTACAGCAACTCACTGAGGGTGGGCCACACAGCTTGCTCCTTTCACTGGGACACACTGTACATCTGACACTGAAGAGCATGGTCCATGCCATGGAAGGTGGAAAACAAAATCAGGGGAAAAATCTCTGCCGTCTGCATGATAGTGAAATAAACCTGACCAGTGTATACCCCTAGGATGGTAGGGCCAGGGTAAAATGTATATGAAAAAATAAGTATTGGGTACTTGTATAGCTCTTATAAGTCAAAGAATGTACTTTGGGGTGCTCCTTTTCCCTTCACGAGACGATATTTTGTAAAGAGGTCTCATGCATAGCTGCGCTGGAAACAGGTACACTGGGGAAAGATTTTTAATTTTAATATATTATTGATCAAACTCGATTTACCATATACTAACACTGGTAGGCCCAGTAGCGTGGTGGTAGCGCTACCGCCACACTGATGACCACGGATCAGGTGCTATCTCGGTTGCTGGTGGTTGGCGGGGAGATGGACTGCTCTCTCTCCTGGAAAGGAAAGGTTGGCGGCTTCACCTGTGACTGCCACCAGGTGGAGGCCTGATGGTAGAAGGTCTGGGAGCAGCCCAAAAGATGGGAGCTGCGGGACTCTGAGGCACATGCATGCCTCCATGGAGGGAGAAAACAAGGAAAACAGTGGGACAGGCTAAGTGAGTCCCTGCCTGTGATGTCACGGCATGCTCTGCTACCGGTCAGCCCTCAGCACCTGGCCTAGCCACAGGGTGGGGATTCCGCAGGGGAAATAGGACCACTGGCTGGTGAAGGTAACAGACGGCTGCAACTCACAGGGACAGGACTGATAAGCTGCCCATTCTTCATGAGGAGGATAAAAACAATATATGTAACACTGTCATTGACACCATGCTTAAAACAACCGTAAGAGTGGTCTCAGCAGCAGTTTTAACGTACAAATATGGTAAGAAAGTCTAGCAAAAGCCACCTGGTGAGGTTGAACCATCCTGTTGTAGAAATAGGAAGGGCCCCATTATGTGAGGATAAACTTACACAGCCATTTAAATTACAATATCTCATGATGAAAACACATGTGCCTGACTACACTAGCAAAAGCTAATAAAATGATTCCTCCACCATCTGGAACTCTTTCCCTTTCTCAGATCTACAGGACTTCCTATCTTTCTTCTGTTCTAGAATGAATATTCTATTTTCTCTAGCATTTTGCAGTTAGACCCAAGCCAGTCCAGTTTCTCTGTCAGTCACTGCTTCATATCTGATCTCATGCCATCTATCCCCTTCACCCACACCCTGGATTTACCTGAAATTTGCATCTTACCCACTACTCCTAATCTTTCCTAACAGACTCACACACTACTGACCTTATCAAACATTATGTGATACACTCTAGGTGAAATATGCTATTTGAAAAGTTATTGTGTACCCCATTTATAAAATCTGCCCATCAATGTTTTAATAAAAAAAAAATAACATAAGGGGCTGTAAGGAGAAAGATGTCATGGGACTGGGAGGAGTGGGACCACAAAGGGAAAACCAAAAAAAATAAATTACAAAAATAAAACTAACGTACCTTTGTAATATAAAATTTTTCAAGCCATCCAAAAACGATGTAAAAATGGACGCTACCTGGGGCTTCAGGGCATGTCCTGCAAGACAAGTTTAAAGCTCAAAAGAAAAGTCACAGCAAGCAACTCATACAAGAAGCAACAACAAAAAAAAAAAACACATTTTGCTAGAAAGTTTGTAGAACCATACTTGTCTGTATGGATTAAAATCTCTCAGTCTGACGTCCATGTGTTCTCACATGGCAAAGTAACCCAAAGACTATGAAGTTTTATGTAACTTTTTGGCACTGACAATTTAAGATCTATTAATGTTTTTCTGAACATACAATTTAAATTTCAACATTATAGATCATATGATGCACAGCAAGCACTAAAGTATTTTAGCTAGTTATTTTACATTAGTCTGGCTTTCCACAATGACACCCATGGAGTAGCTTTAAGAATGAAAATGGTGTAAGCTAGCAAATGTGATGCAACAGTAAGCACAGCTTGTGATGCTGGCAGCTCGGGTTTCCACCAGAGTCTGGATTGCCAGTACGGCCTTCAAGAGGAAGCATTCAATGAGACATGCCCCTTCTTGGGAGGGGCAGGGGGTATTACTGCAGCTCCACTGCACTATCACCACCTGAGTGAAGGTAGGTGAAGAGCAGCCGAGTAGAGCTCTGGGAGGGAGAATACACATGTGACGGTATGCCAGGTATGCCAGCGCTGGCGATCAAACTTCTTTGGTGACAGACACCAGCAAGAAAAAGTAGGGTCCCAATTGATTAAACTATGATCTGCCCCCTGTCCAGCCTAGGCCACTTCTGACGCCCTCTGAAGATAGCCTCAGTGAACTCCATACACCGCCATGGGATATGAGGGAAGAGAAGCTGCCAGAGAGCTGATGGCAGACTTTGCCATGGGGGTAAGTGAGCAATGTTGCAGTGAACTGATAGCTGTATCCTGTGCTCCCTGGTCAACAGTGGATGAAGCAACCAGTGGGACTGGTAGGAGGATAAAGTGGAAGAAAAGGTAAAAATTGAGGTCCTTGAGACTAAAATTAGCATTCTCCATGCTGGAGGGAGCAGACAGTCTATTTTGCACAGATGAAGCCTGTTGAGGCTTTAGTTATCTTTAATATTTATTTCCTGTTTATCACGCTCCCACAAAGCTCTCAATGAAAACAGGTTAGTCAGCTCAGCTACAGAACTGCTACTTGTCATTCGAATGACCTAGGTTCATACCAGACCAAGGTCATTTGACATGAATCATGGAGAAAGGAATATGCCTCTCACCTTAAGAAGGGAGGCTAGTGCTTCCCATACATGGTTACCACCTACTGGATGTAGGTGTAAGAGACCACTGGAGCAGGAACACATGACCCTCAAAGGTGAGATTACGTCAGCATGTACCAAATGAATGACGTGGGATGAAAATACATCTCATGTCAAGAGTAGGGGCTGGCAGGGATTTTTGAGGAAAGGGGCATTACAGGCACTGACTAACCAATAGGCAGTCTCCTTCATGCCTGCTCAGGCAGCACCCTTATAAGGGATGGCTCAAAGGACAGCACTGGGAGAAAACACCAGTGGCATCAGACAAATAAACCTCTCCACCCACAGCACTCAATGAGAACCCTCCAAGAGCCACCTCCTGCTTGCAGGCTCCACCGCCCAAGCCTCTGCTTGTCCAGTGAGCTGCTCCTGGGGACAGGAAAATCCATGGGTCCCATCTGTGGGAGATAAGCTGCAGGTGCTGTGTGAATAGGCTGGCTGCTGGGGTGACAAACACTGCTGGCTTTCTAACTGGGAACAAGATTTGGAAATGATGGAAAAAGCTTCTGGGTGCAGGCCAAGGTGAAAAATGGCAAAGAAAAAAAATACAGAAAAAACAGGTTATGTGTTTGCCTCAGCAAGGAGTGTAAATTTAGGGCTTAAACATTTATGATGATCATTGTGGCTAATGCTTGTGTTCTACGGACATAATGCTGCTTCCATATCAAGGCTAATTCCATGGCACAAGTGACCCTGGATAACAATTCCATCTGGCAAAGATGCGATAAGGAGCAGCCTTGAACTAGTTACATTCTTTTGTAGCAATTGGATTTTAAACTTCTTTGACTGACCATTCTGTTCAGTGTACAATTTTGTCACTCAATCTGAGCATTTGAAAACAGGATACCTTAGGCTACAACAGCAAGACTTGAAAACATCAGCAAGAGATTAGGAATCTGATTTCTGTCAAGAATATATATGAGAGAGAGAGAGAGATTTCTTTTCCAGACACTCTTTGATTATATTTAGTAACCAACTGCAGTCATTATCCAGGGTCATTTATTCTACATTATTAGCATTAAACCTTGCTGTGCGTAAACTTCCTATACATTTCTAATTCTGTCGTCAGCTTAAGGGTTAATGTTCCATCACCTTGGCACAGTGGATGTATTCGTGAGACTAAAGGAAAACCCTGATGAGTTAATAAACATGATATTAATATCCAAAAGAGATCAAAGAAAATGGAGCTCACTTTGCTTCTTCACCTCCATCGTGACACCTGACCCTAGCACTAGTAAAGGTTACCGTGTCCCTAGTAAACACTAGTTCCCACAGCCATCCTAGCCTAGGAACAGAAACGTGTTATTGCAGGCCCTGAAACTGTTATATTAAGGAGGGCTCTAACAATGTGTTCAAGTTACATAAAGGCTTAAAACTAAGAAACATGCATTACAGAACTGTGTTTAAATTATGCAGCATCTTAATGCTTGCTTCATTTCAAGTTTCATTACTTCCATGTTTTAACAGCATTGCATCTAGCTTACTGCTTTTTATAGAGACAGCGGATGGTGGGCAAGTCTGTTCAATGTTAGAAAGAACAAGCATTCAGCATGATTTATATCAGCTATATAATGATGGTTCAATGTTTATACTGGCCCTTCTGTGAAATGGCACGGTCTGTGCTGCATATGTGAGTGGTTAGCTCCACTGAATAAAATAACAAATAGCTTATAATTGTAAGCACATTATCAGTCTCAGCCAATCTGAAAACAAGACATGGTGGTTTGCACCTCTCATTGTAGCTGGCCTCAGAAATGTTGCCAGGTGGTCAACAAATGTTACTTTGGATTTTCTTATAAATATATTTTCCTTTAAAAGAACCAAACATTGCCACATTTAAAGGGATCTATCATTTATATGAGGGATCAAGGTAACTGCTTTCCTGACATAATAGCTATAATTATCTGCTGCAGATCAGTTTTCATAGGTCTGTACTACATTTTACAGCTCTCATTTCTATTCGCAGTCCTGCTTCTATCCATTTCTGTAGCTGGGTGGACTGGATCACTAAGACATTAAGAGACTTGCTCAAGGTCGCACAGTGAGGATTTTGCCTCTAGTGGGCTTTGAACCTGTGATCTCCTGGTTCTAAACTGGTGCTTTAACCACCAGACCACACTGCTTCCTATAAACATGTTCCTCTACACATGTTATGGGTTGCTCATATTCCCATTTATTGATACATTGACTGCTTATGTAGTGGTGCTTCACAGAATTATTTCACTAATCTATTTTGATACACAACCTACATCTGTGCTAGAACACTTTTTTCTACTGAAGATACAACATGAAGTTATCCAGACTGCAGTACCTTTTACAGTCTTTTAGGAATAAATTCCTGTTGGCTAGAAAATCTGTATATTTAACTTCAGAGTTTCATTTCATCATTTGTGTTTAAGTGAGATGTACCCTTTCCACTCTCCGCTATATAATATGAATAACTTTCAAGCACAGGAAACTGCAAACCTCTTTCCTGAAAACAGCTACACTAAATGCCTTTAAATGCTGTTACCTTGATGTTTGTTTGTCAGAACTTTGGCTAACCTAGGGGCTAGGGTATTGTGCCTTCCATTTGAAGCTCTTAAATCAATTAGATTACATGCCACATTGACTCTGGATTTTGTTTTGTTGGATGATATGTAAGCACTGCACTGCACTGACTCTGTGCACTATAATAACTGCCTGCACGAATGTCACTTTTGCCCAATCATTTCTGTACCTTTTGTTTTGCAACACCTAACTGTTTCGTAACAACTTACTGTATCCTGTGCTTCGTGTACTTGCTTTATACCTTGTTTGTGCCACCTTTATTGCCGGGTCATGCCTGAAGACAGTCCCTGGGCTCAGAGCACCACCGCTTAACAAATAAATAAAATACAAATATCAAGATTAAGTCTAAGACACTCTCCAGCTTAGATGCTGTTCAAAGACAGGTTGGAAGGAGCAGTTACATCAAAGTTCTACTGTTTTTTCCTTCATATTTTTATTTGATAGGTAGTTGCAGCAGGCATGATACATTAACAGATCACGTATCCATACATCATTTTCAAATGAATACATATTCTGAAAGACGTTATTACAGGCACAACACAGTTACAGTGAACTATTGTAAATGGTAATGTCCATGGATTTCACCTCCCACCATAAACTATACATTGAAGTTTTAGCTAGACAAGGTACTAGTTATATGTTATAGTGAACTATACCAGTATTTGTATGGTACAAGTCATTCTTATCACAGGTCCTTCTCCCCCACTTTTCTCTAAGGCTCAGATTTTTCTGTTGGTATCTCCAATGGTGGCGTATTTAAATCATGGGACAAAGTGCTGTTGTTTATCCATCATATGTAGCAGCCAACCCTACCACGATTATTAAATAACTCCATCTGATTTTGAAGCTTGTGTCAACTTTTCCATTTTGTACACAGTGATCATTAAATCTCCACTGTTCCTTATCAGGGAGATGTGGCTGCAACCACTTCTTGGTTACAAATAGCTCTCAGGCTTATTAAAATGTTTAGTAAAGTAGGTTAAAAGTAATGCTATTCCTGGAGTTAGCTCTGTCAGTCTAGGAAAGAGTTCCTGGTGGTAAAGCCACATCTGCCCAGAAATGGCGAAGAAGGGACATATACAAAATATATGTGCATAGTGGCTAATTTCTCCCCATGACTTCAACAGTCTGCTCTAAATCTGAGCTAAATCTGGCTGTAATGGAGGGTTCAGACATACTGAACTACTGCTTTCCAAGCACACTCCTTCCATGTATTACAGGAGGATGTTTCATGTTGCCTATTGTTACTCTTTCCCAAGCTTCAGTTGATATTTGTACGTTTAACTCAGTCTCTCATTTAGTAGTCTCCCTTTCAGGAGTTGCTTTACGGAGTACACAGTGCCTTATATGCCTGCAAGATGAAATGATGGGGCATGCTTAGAGATTGTGAGGTGTTAAATAATGTAATTATTGTCTGGAATTCCTTGTATTCTGTCAGATGCCTCAACCTACTGCATAGAAACATAGAAATTGATGGCAGATAAGGACCACTTGGCACACCCAGTCTGCCCATTTTCCCCACCTACAGTAATACCACAGACCCTACCTGGTGTCTGGCTTTACCTCCTTTCCTAACCAATAAGGTTCCTTTATGCCTATCCCATGAGTTCTTGAAACTCTTTACAGTTCTCCAGAGGAATGGCAACTGGCTTGCCAATACGTAGCTCAGGTTACTAGCTCACATCAATGATGTGAATATGCATGGAAGAACCTTATAAGATATTTCAGAATGCCAGCTATTACCAGACACTACTTCACCATCATACAGCTGCCTGCTGGCACTTATGTGCGGGGAGACTATGGCAACCCATACTGATACAGTAGTAGCCACATACACTGCCAGCTATTTCCTCGAATTTCTGTGATATTTCTAGAAATATCTGATGCTTTCTGCATTTAAACAGTAGGGCAGCAAGAGAAACTCTTTAGAAATTTCTGAAATATCTGGCAATAGCTTGCAATGTCTGTGTTATGTGGTCCTGCCCTAAACTCATTTTCTTCCTGTCGCAGCTGCAATCCCAGCTGCAAGAGCTATTCGGGACACAACTCCAACTAACTGGAAAAATTTACCTTTCCTCCTTCTCCCCAGAGAACTAAAAAACCCTAGCACTAGATATCTTCTCCATCTCCTTATTACAGCAGCCAAGAAGGCTATATAACTAAGGCATGGCTGACTACAAAAAAAAAAAAAAACACGATCCAGGAAAGGTGGTTAATTAACAAACAAATCTACCAACTGGAGAAGATAACTCACAATCTCAATGAAAGAGATGACAAATTTAGTGCCAGGTGGACCTGCTGGCAGCTGTATTACATGTTAAAGATGAATCTTGTCCCATAGAATTAATTAAATACTGTGCAAAGTATACTGGTGTCCACCAAGAAATATAATATAATTTCCCCTCCCTGCCTTTTCCATCCCCTCCCCCACTCTGTATTACTATCTCTGTCTGCTGCTCCTACCCTTTTTCCCTTCTCCCCACCCCCCATACTGCCTGTCACGGGGAGGGAAAGATTAGGAACTGTTGCTGGGGTTGTCCTTTGCCCCAGTATAAATAACAAAATAGCAACCCTTGCTTGTCCAAGATGGGACAGGGGCTTTAATACCTACTAATATGCAACACTAAAGACAGAAGACATGCCATTGTAACTTATGAAATGACTGTAATCTCAAAATGAGAGGTGAGACTAGCTACGGCAACAAAACATTACAACCTAAATGGTCTTGCAACAAACTGAGACAGTAAGGTATGGACTGTATATAGAACTATATTTGATATCTGGCTATGAGTATATAGAGATGTTAAGGATATTTCCTTATGATGCTTGTACTGTAAAATGATATGTAACACTCAAGATATGTCGACTATGTATGTTTGGAAAACAATATGAAATTTAAAAAAAAAGAAAAAGAAAGTCATTACAGTTTTTGTCTCAACCACCTGGATCCGGGAGAGGCTGTTCCAGGCATTGATCACTCTTTCTGTGAAGTACTACCTCACGCTTCCCTGAATCTACCCCTCCAGCTTTATAGCATGACCCTTGTTCTTGAGCATCTTTTACTCCTAAAATATGTTCCCCTCTTGTACCCTAGTTATATCCATGAGGTATGTAAAGTCTCTATCCATATCCCCCTTTCCTCTAGGGTGTAGATATTAAGGTCCTTTAGCCTCTCCTCCAGTGGTGGAGCTAGAGGGGAGCTAGGGGCGCGGTCGCCTCCTGGCTGCCCCAGGCGTAGTGGTGCCTCTGCCACCACCTTTATTCACTGTTTCGCGCCCATTGTGGAGCCCATGATTGACTGAATGGCCCCTCTGGCTCCCAAATGCTCCCAAACCTGGCTCTGCCACTGCTTTCCTCATAGGGCATTTGATGCACGCCCTGCACCATTTTAGTTGCCCTCCTCTGGACCACCTCAACTCTATCTATGTCTTCCAGATGAGGTCTCCAGAACTGAACACAGTATTCTTGGTGAGGTCTCACCAATGCTATATACAGCAGTCTCACCATCTCCTTCTTTCTGCTGGTGATACCCTCCTATGCACCCTAGCATCCCACCAGCTCTCCCACTGCCTTATCACACTGTTTGGCCACCTTTAGGTAATCAGTTATGATTACCCCAGGTATCTTTCCTGCTTGGCGGTTGTCAGTACCCTCCCTCCATCTTGTACTGAGAAACCCCCAAGTGCATGATTTTACACTTGTTTGCATTGAATCTTAATTGCCACACTTTTGACCACTCTTCAAGCTTTCTTAGATTTCTGTTCATTTTTCCACTCCCTAGAGTGTCTACCCTATTGCAGATCTTAGTGTCATCTGCAAAAGGCATTCCTTCCTTCTAGCCACTCTGCAATGTCTCTAATAAAGACATTATAGAGGATCAGCAGCACACTGAACCATGTGGCACACTGCTGATCAACCTCCTTCCTCGGAGTGAACCCCATTTACCACCACCCTCTGTCGCTATCCTCCAACTAATTTCTTACCCAGTTTACCACCTTTGGACTCACACCCAGGCAGCCCAGCTTGTTTATGAGTCTCCCATTAGGGACGGTGTTGACTAATGGTGAGGTAATGCCAAACTTGTAGGAATTCCAAAGTTATCTTCCGCTATCAGTGCATACTGTTGTTGCTGATGCACAAAAGTCAGAAGTCTGTAGGATGCCTCCTCTAACAATTGATATATATGCACCAGCCCTGCCTCTTCAATATATGAATCTGGGTTTTCCTGGTTTGAGGAAAAGCATGAGCTACAGAAGAGAGCTTTTCTAAGTCATTTGTCTTGCCACAGAGTGCTCCATACCTGAAGTACATTTCTAGTAAATATAATCTATGATGCCCACTCTGGAGAAGTAAATGAGCTGTCAAATAACATTTTGTTAAAGAAAATTGCAACACATTCACTTCTAATCTTTTCCAATGAGCACTGTACTGTGAAATGAGCCAAGCCGTTATGACGAATCTGTGTCGCCTAGTATAACACTGTAAATTCAGGAGGGCCAATCCATCCAGCTCCTTAGCTTGTTGCAATTTATTGTAAAGTATTCTGTTTACCCCCCATGTAAACTGTGACAATTTCTTATCCCATTCTTAAAACACTTCTTGTGGGGGGACTACTAGTATTGTTTGAAAAAGACAGAACAGTCTAGGTACAATGTTAATCCAGATTATTTTACCCTACTGTACAGAGTTAGGGGCAGTACTGACCAGCAGTCTAGGTCAGTATAAAGTTTACTATTAAGGGAGGATTGTTTCCTGATATACTGTCGACAGGTCTTTAAGGATAATGACCCATAGATATTTCACTTGGGATTGGTCCCACTGGATAGGAGTACCATGTTCTAATCATCTGTGTGGGACAATAATGTATTTACAATGCCGCTAATTTGTCCATATTAATCCTGTGTTCTGACAACCTACCATATTCCTCAGGTGTGGATCATAAGTCAGGCAGTGCAAGGGTTGGATCTGTTAAACAAATTAGCAAATCACTGGCATGAAGCTTAATTTATGTTCCTCCTTTGCTACGCCATTACAGCTTGCTGTTGCCTTATAGCCTAGGGGCAGAGGCTCCACTGTCAATGCAAACAAGTGGGAACTTTGGGCAACTTGCCTAGTCCCATGATATACATTACATCTGGGAGAAAGCTTGCTGTTGGCATGGACCACTGCTTGTGGATCACAGTATAGTGCCCTAATTAATGCTATAAAATCTGAATGGAATCCAAATTGGTAGATTGTGCAATACAGAAACTTCCATTATACCCAATCAAAGCTTTCTCCACCTCCAGGCTCAGCAGCAATGCGGGCAGCTCAGCACTGGATGTGGGCTGAAGTAAAGAAATGGTCTGTTAATAGGTGCTTTTACACACAGCAGGCGGTACAACGGAATGGCTTTACGCGTGTGCCACTGCTGTACTCTGTTCCGTTTGTGGTTCACTTTACACGCAGAGGGTATTCCGCAACCATCCCATCTCCGCTTTCAGTATTTGTGTTTGGCTCCCATGCAGTGTGGTGCTCTATTGCTGTGTTTTACTGGTGCAGGAATGGCTGTTTTACACAGCCAGATGAAACGGATCACAAAGGAACAAACCGAGGTAGGAAGAGACTGCAGTTCGGGTGAGCGTTCACCGATGTAACTGAACAGATGCATTTTACACGCGGGATGTAACGGTATACTGTTTCTGTAACAGTCATTCCGTTACAGAAACTTGTGTGTAAAAGCCTAATATTACCTTGTGTCTGTCTCTTAATAATGAACCCTGTTTGTTGAAAAATGTTCACAAAGTAATACAATACAAACTAAGGCATGCAAGCATTATAAAGATAACATGGTCAAGACAACTAGTACCATGAACAATGAGGAATTAGGGTATGTGAAACAGCCCAAAATCAGTGAAGAGAGCAAATAAAACTAACCATAAATTGCAGCATCATAATTCACAAAACACAACAAAACAGTATGCCAACATAATGTTCCTAGGTAACTGTGCATGCCAACTGGGGACAGAGTAAGCAAGTGTAATGAACCCTGTTTGGTCTTGATGTATTATATCCGAGATAATTTTTTCCAACTTTTCACTAGCATTTATGTATTCAGCTTATAATCTAAATTAAGAATAGAGATAGGCCTGTAGGATTCTGGGTATACAGAATTTGTATTAGGTTTTAATATGACCAATATTATGGCTAACTGCCAGGACTGGGGAGGGTCTGACCCATTTTGGACAGCAGTATACATGTTCAATAAGGGTGGCATGAGTAATTCTTTACAGGCTTTGAAAAATTCCAACAGGTAACCATCTGGTCCCCAACATTTTCCAGAATTCGCCTAGCATAGAGCCTCCAGCTCAAAAAGATATGGGAGCAATTAATGACACATTTTGAGCCTTTGTCACTGTAGGGAGTTGTAATGAATCAAAGTATTGCCCATAAGTTGGGAGTTCCAGTTCCCTATCCTGTGAATACAAAGATAAGTACTAAGTATTCAAGACCTTAAGTATCTGAGAGAGGTTTTAAACACTTCCTGTTTAGTGACTGGCTCCTTTAATTTTAGGATGGTATCCTCTTCTTTCTGCTGGTGTAGACAAAATGCTAGCAGTTTTGTGGCTATACAGCCCCATCATAAAAAGTACAGTTACGTAAGAACTTACCATAACAGTAGATCTTCAAGAGGAGCTCTTGCAGCAAGTAACACCTTTAGGACTGAAGCTGGCAAGTACCAGGCCCCACGGAAAACTTCTAGCTAGCAGTATCCAGCGAGGACTGCCCCGATGTCACATGTGGTATAAAAGGGATGGTCCCCCAGTCCATCCCGTTCTCCCTGCGGAGACCTGGCAAGTAGGTGAAAAGGAGAACTGAGGAATGAAAGTATCTGAGGGTAGAAAACAACTACCAGGGGAAAGGTGGGAGGAAATACAGTAGCTGCTGCACAGCTCCTCTTGAAGATTTACTGTTACGGTAACTTCTTATGTAACTGTACTATCTTACTTAAGGAGGCTCTTGCAGCAGGTAACACCTTTAGGACTGAGTCCTAAACAGTAAAGGAGACCCAGTCAAAGGGTGGAGGTAAAGTAAGTATCCAGTATCTGGCCAAATACAACTTGCTGTGTCCAGAACAACATGGATTCTGCCCTGGACACAGCACCACTCAGCCCTCCTGGAGTTCTCCCAGCACCTCCACTCTGCTCTCGACTCTGGTCGTGTTGCAGGTGCAGTGTTCATTGACCTCTCCAAGGCCTTTGACACTGTCTGTCACCCCCTCCTGCTTGACTCCCTCCACCAACTTGGCTTCTCCCTGGCCCACTGGCTTGGTTTCACCAGTTACCTCTCTGTGAGATCACAGCACGTGAAGGTAAATGGCACCCTGTCCAATACCCTGTCAGTTCCTTCGGGGGTCCCGAGGGTTCCATCCTGGGCCCCGTTCTGTTCAGATTATTTCTCAATACCCTCCCCAGCTCTTGCTCGGGCAACATGGTACTCTATGCCGACAATGCGGTTCTCCTTGCCTCCACCTGACCCGCATCTCTACAGGAATCCTGCAGCACACATTCAACCAAGCTGAAAAGTGGTTCCTTGACCACCGGCTAGTCATTAACCTCAAAAAAAACAAATCTATGCTTTTCCATCACCAGAATAAGGCCAAAATGCCGCCTCTGCATTCTCCCCAGTAATGCTCACCCTCTCAAGCAGGTGTCATCCTACAAGTACCTGGGCATCACCTTCAACTTGGCTCTTACATTTCCACACCCACATCAATACCCTGTCCTCAGTCATAAACTCTCGGATTGGCCTTCTTTATGCATACAGAGATTGCCTCCCCAAACCGCTCTCCGCCTGGACATCAACTCCTCTGTCCTGTCCCAAGTGGACTACGGCCTACCTATCTACTACGGCCAACAATACTGCCCTCCAGATGAATCAGACCTTGATAAACAAGGCCTGCAGGCTCCTGGCCAGTGCATCCTCTGCACCCATACTTGCCTGCTCACCTGGAGGTGCCTGCGCTACCAAACCTGCTTACTTGCCAAAAAATCCCTGCCAGGACTCCCCGGGTCCACTGCGTCCCTGTGGCTTGCATCCCCATCCATTGCCACCCGTAGCTCAGTTAAAGGCCACCTTTCTGGTGCCACGTACCAAGACCCCTAGCCCAAAGGTCCTTCCACTACCGCGCCCCTACATGGTTCAACTTATTCCCGCTCTCTCTCTGTCTGACCAAAACTGGTCCTTTATAGTCGCTTCTCAGTAACCACCTCTTTGGCACCAAGCTGTAGTTGCCCTTAATCAACCTAATGTTGGAGTCCCTCCCGTTTCTTGCCCATAGCCTTGACAATGTCTGTTGGACTGCTCCCTCCCCTTTTTTTCTCTTTTTCCTCACCCCCGTTCCTCAACCTTCCACTTAGGTATTTCCCAATGCGACCAGGGTTGTGACTTCTACTATTGTTATACTTTATATGATTGCCATTTACTGCATGTAACTTTATCCGTAAACCACTGTTATACTGTGTTCTTTTTGTTATCTGTAGTGCACCTATAGGTTACCACTGTTGTATCTCACACTATAACCACGTCTACCCTCCCTGCGATGAGGTGCCTTTGTAAATGAGTTTTTGACTCAAAGGTTGTAAATCCAACTTTCAAAATAAATAAATAAAGTAAAACTTTATTTATATAGCACCTTTCAAAACCAAGGCGCTGTACACCTGAATACAACATCAAACACATACAGCAATAAAACAATAAATATAACAATGCTAAAATTCATCCAGGAAGGTTAACTTTAAAAGGTATGTTTTCAGCATTGATTTAAAACTCTCGATGGTCAGGCACTCTCTTAACCGGCAGGCGAGAGAATTCCACAGGAGGTGCTGCAAAAGAAAAACCACGATCACCCAAAGATTTTAACTGAACCCTGAGACTCTCTAGCAATCCCTCATCCCATCGTATTGAAGGGCCGAAGGGGCAGTAGGGAGTCAGGAGATCGTTCAGGTAGCTGGGTCAAGTTCATGTGTAGGGCTTTGTAGGTTAGCAAGCCAACCTTACAGGTGATCCACCACTGAACAGGCACCCAGTGCAGTTCAAGCAGCACAGGTGCAATATGACAACCGTGATGTGCCAGTCAAAAATCTGGCTGCAGTATTCTGCACTAGCTACAAGTGGTGGATATCAACTCCAGAAAGCCCTAGGTAGAGCGGCACTGCAGCAGTCAGGTGGGTGGTGATGAAGGCATGGACCAGTGTTGGAAGGTCATCCGGAGGAACCAGGTGTTTCACCAAGCGATATTCCTAAGATGGTAAAGAGACTTAACCACAGCTGACACCTGAGATTTTGGAGTCAGGCCATCATGAAAATAACGCCCAGGTTACACACTTGATCTGAGGCAGTTAACTGAATACCATCAAGCCATAAACCTGACACCTGCCCAGCTCCCAAACCCTCCCACAGGCGACCTGGGTCCACAACCAACATGTCAGTCTTGTCCAGATTCAGTCTCAGCCAGCTGGTGCTCATCCAGTCCTTGATTTCGGCGAGGCAGTTATTTAGCACAGAAACTGCATCAACCTGTCCGGACAGAAAGGATATCTACGGTTGAGTATCATCTGCCTAGCAGTAAAACTCAAACTGTATCACCTAATGACATCTCCCAATGCTAGCATATACACTGCAAACAACATAGGTGCCAATATGGAGCCCTCGGCACCCCACAGGACAGGGGAGGGCATCAGAGAATAAATTCCAATAACCACCCTCTGAGACCTGCCCAGGAGGAGCATCGAAACCATTTGAGGACTGTGTCAGACCCCCACAAAGAAGCTGCAAGGACTCCAAAAGCACACTATGGTCTACAGTGTCAAATGCGGAGAGAGAGATCAAGAAGGACCAAGATAGTACGAGCCTTTCAATCTGCGCCATTAAGAGGTCATTCAATACTCAGACAAGTGCAGTCTCAGTGCTGTGTTGCTTCCTGAATCCAGACTGGAAAGCATCACAGACATTGTGGGTCACAAGGTGCTCATCCAGTTGCAATGCAGCCACCTTCTTAATAACCTTGCCCACAAAGGGCAGTTTAGAACAGGCCAGTAGTTAGCTGGGCAGTCAGGATCAAGGAGGTTTTTCAGGAGTGGTCATGTGACCGCAACCTTACAGGGATCAGGAAAAAACCCTCTCAATAGAACTCCATACAATTTCAGCTAGGATCGGGCAGATAACATCTAAACATCCCACTAATAGAGGAGTAGGGCCTGGACCCAAACTACAGCTGACAGGGTGGGACGATGTTCACAATGTCCATGAATTCCAGCTGGCTAAAGTCCGTCCAGACAGATTGCGTGCTCCCCACCTCCACTGACCTCCGCAATCCCTTGTAGGGAGAGCCGGGCTGATATTGGACCTGATGCTGGCAACCTTATATGAAGAATCGAGTGGGCTCCTCACATTTAGCCCGAGAAAAGCTCCCCCAGAGTGAAGACAGATTGGATTGTACAATCTTTTGACAGTCAAAGCTGAGCCGGTTGATTCTCGCAGCAGAAATCTCCCTGGACAGGAATTCTGCCTTCTTATGGGTGATTTCTGATTGATGGCCTTATAATGTTCCATCAATCTAAGCCTGTCAGCATCAGGCTGGACTTCCACCATGCACTCTCCATCCTTGACCAACTCGCCTCAACTCCTTCAAGAAAACATCAAACCAAGGGTTCCTCGGTGAAAGAGTGAGTGGGCGAACATGAACAAGGAGCAATCAAGTCCAGGGCGTCTCCACCGCCTTATTATAGGCCAGTACTAGACCCCCAGGTAGAAGTCTCCCAAAGAAATTAAGACAGGAGGCCCTGACTGACTGCAAGTCCAAAGCCTGCTCTGCAGCAAAGCAATGTCCAAACTGCAGTGCTTCATAAGGGTGTGGACAGAACTCAAGTGGCAGCTGCAAAATGTCAACAGCAGACACATTCTTCAGTGAAGCAAAAGATGCAGCCATGCCTCTGGTAGAATGACTCTAACAGAGCCTGGTAATGGTTTGTCATACTGTAGCAAAACAATGCAATTAACTAACCATCTGGATAAACACTGTTTAGACACGTGAGCTCCTTCCATTTGGGGGTGAAAGAAACAAACAACTGATCAGATTTTCAAATACACCGGTGTGCTCCAAATAATAATGAAGTACCCTGTGAACATCCAGAGTATGAAGCAATGTCTCCCCATGGTTTGAGTACTCTGGGTAATGGACTGGAAGGTGGATGTCCTGATTCAAAGTAAACTCTGACACCACCTTCGGAAGAAACTTAGGATTAGTTCTCAAGGACACCCTGTCCTTGTGAAAACTAAATAAGGCTCCTTCCACATTAGGGCCTGAAGCTCAGAAATCCTCTGAGCAGAAGTAACAACAACTAAAAATAATGCTTTCCAAGATAGAAAGCGTAGATCGCAACTTGTGGCAGGTTCAAAGGAGGCAATATGAGCTTTTCTAAAATAAACAGGAGATCCCATGGCAGGACAGTATCCCAGATGGGAGGCTTAAAGTGCAAAATGCCCTGTAGAAAAGTGGGGAAGGTCCAGCTGGGCAACAGCCTTGCCCTCAATCAGCACATGACAGGCTGATATGGCGAACAAGTGCACCCTGAGTGAAGAGCAGATGAATCCTGCATCAGATAAAGACAGGAGGTACTCTAATACCAAGCTTACAGAGCAGGTGAATAGGTACAGATGCTGAGGCGGAGGCCCAGATGCAGAACCACCTCCATTTCATGGTGTATGTTGCCCTAGTGGAGGGTTTTCTGGCTGCTACTAGGACATCCGCTCCTCTGGGTAAAACCCCAAATCTGGAGATGGCTAGGTCTGCAGGAGCCATGCATGGAGATGCAGAGAGCAGAGATCTGGATGGACTAGAGTTCCCTGATCCTGTGAGAGCAAGTCTGATCTTAGGGGCAAGAAAACTGGAGATTTCACTGCCAGCTGCTGAAGCAGTGAGAACCAAATCTGAAGTGGCCAGAAAGGTGCCACCAGGATCATCTCTGCACCCTCCAATTGCAGTTTGAGAGAACTCACTGGAGAGGGACAATGTGACTCACCAGAAAACACCAGGCCCTAGATCTAGCAAGCAAATGTTGGGCAGTTTTGCGTTAGATGGGGAGGCAATAGATCCAGTTCTGGATGACCCCATCTGTCGAAAAGATCTTCTACGACTGAGGATGAAGCTCCCACTCATGGGCCTTGGACCGAGACCGGCTTAGGCTGTTGGACAGGGTGTTTTGGATGCTCTGGATGTGGACTGCTGATAAGCACAGGTGATGGTCCACTGTGCCCATGTCCACACTCGCATGGCTTCCCTACAGAGGGAACAGGAATGAGTTCCCCTTAATTGTTGATGTAAAATACCACCGACATGTTGTTGGTCTGTATTAACAGAAGTCCAGAGAGCAGAACTGTTTGAAAGGCCTGAAGGGTGTAAGAAATTGCCTCATCTCCAAAATGTTGATATGGAGATGATGCTCTTGCTGATCCCAGGATCCTTGAGTCTGGTTATCTACCAGGTGAGCTCCCAGCCTTAGCCTGATACATCTGAGG
The DNA here is from genome assembly GCA_016271365.2 of Neoceratodus forsteri. NCBI lineage: Eukaryota > Metazoa > Chordata > Ceratodontiformes > Ceratodontidae > Neoceratodus > Neoceratodus forsteri. The sequence continues at coordinate 699,613,181 of CM028132.1, forward strand.
TCAGGATCTATCGGGGGTTCTTCTGGAGACCAACTCCTCTGGAAGGGTTGGAGGAATTCAACCACCATGTCAGGGCTTCCTTGACATGGTTGGACACTCAGGACTGGCTGGTCCAGGACCTCAATTGTTGGTCCCATTGAACTCTCAATTTCCACTGGATCACTCTCATGTATAATAGCCTGGCCAAAGGGACGGTGGTGATGGCAGCTGTCACGTGTCCCAAGAGTCTGAGGATAGCCCTGGACGAACTTGTTGAGCAGAGAAGAACTGTTTAGTGTGTGATTGAAGCCTTTCTGCTCTGTCCTGGGGAAATAAAACGCTGCCCTGGGCCAGGTCCAAAATTGTCCCTATGTACTGTAGCCACTGACTTGGCCAAGGGGACTTGGGGAGATTTAAGGTGACCCCTAGGTCTTGAAATAGGGAGAAGATGGCATGTATGGTGCCCAGTAGCCAGTCCCTGGTGGGAGTGGTTAGGAGCCAGTCATCGAGGTAGGGGAAGAAGTACCCCTGCCTCCTGGAGCCCAGCCACTACTGTGAGGCATTTGGTGAACACTCTGGGTGCAGAGAACAGTCCGAAGGCAGAGCCCTGAACTGGTAGTGACGTCCCTGGGCGGAAGCAAAGGAACCTCCTGAGTGGTTGGAAAATCAGAATGTGGAGGTATGTGTTCTGCATGTCCAGGAGCATAACCAATCCCTTTGATGGAGCAGGGAAGCAGACCTATCAGGGTGACCATCCTGAATTTTTGTATTATTATACTGATTCAAGTGGCTGAGGTCTAGGATCTGATGCAGGTCCCAGTTTTCTTTGGTACTAGGAAGAAAAGAGTAAAACCCTTTCCCTGTTGTGCCAGAGGAACAGGCTCTATAGCCCTTTGTGTAAAACAGCCTGGATTTCCTCTCATGATGAGAGTGTTGTGGGCCAGGGAGTAATGGGATTGGATCGAAGGGTTGTCCGGAGGAACTCTGGTGAACTCGAAGTGTGCCCACTCTCAATAAGTTGCAGTACCCACTGATCTGTGGTTATCCAATTCTACCCTTCTATGTTCAAGGAAAACTGATCTCCAACCACCTCCTCAAGTCCTCGGCCGGCGGGGGGCGTTGAGCAATGAGTCAGGCTGAGGAGCGGGGAGGGAGTGCAGCCTGGAGGTTCTGGGGGTCCGAGGCTGAACCTCGATAGGCAGGAGTGGAGACCTTTCACTTAAAATCTACTCTGCTCCTGCCCTCTTGACTGCTGCCTAGCATTCCTTCAAAGGACGGTTTGGAATGCTGCTTGGGTTGAGATCTGTATATTGTATGTACAGAACGAACAGCTTTCTCTGATTCCTGTAAATGGGTGATGATATTCTGTGAATAGTCACTGAACAGGACTAGTCCTTTAAAGGGGCATCCATAATCTTGGACTGGACATCCAGGGTGAACCTGGATACTCTCAGCCAGGAATATCAGTGGATACAAACTGCAGAAGCAGCGCCCTACCCACCAAGTCCATGGTATCACAGGATGCCCTGAGGATATGATTACAAACGCCCAAGCCCGACTTCAAAACAGACATCAGCTCTGCCGTCCCTGGGCAATCTGGCATGACTTGGGCAACCTCCACTGCCTTGTCCCATGGCATTCTGCTATTGAACCATGTGGGCAAGGAAGTTTGGGGAGCATATAGCACACATTGCTGATGAGTATACCTTCCTAGCCACATAGTCAAACTGCTTCAGTCTTTATCTGGTGGTTGTGTACTGAAGTGCCGGCGCCTGGACTGGTCGTGGACAGCATTAATCACAACCGAGTCCACCACTGGTTGTTCCCCATAAAAGGGTCTTCTTTGGGTACTTAACACAGCCGGTCCAATTTCTTATAGACACTGCCAGCGTAGAAAAGGGTGTTTTCCAAGCAATCTTGCTGACATCTTTGTAGGACTCAACCATAGGAGGGACAACCATAGGCAAAGTGTCCTTTTTCCTGAGAAAGGTGGCCAGTTGCTTTTGCTCTGGGTTCAAACTCTTCTGGATCCCAGCCATTCGGTTGTTGGATGTGACGCATCACATCCATAACTGATGGGTGGTCAGGTGGGGATCGAGGGCATCTTTGCTGACCCCTCGGACTCTGATGGCAGGTCAGAGTCCCTTCGGCTGGAGGAAGAGAAGGAATACTTGTCTGATTCTCTTCCCCACCCAGAGTCTGGTGAGGGAAGGCGACCATGGATGCATAGCGGCTGGCCTTGAGGAGGAGGAGGGGTGACGTCCTTATCAGGCGTCGGGGCATGTCTCCAGAGTGGAGGAGTAGGTGGGCGGACTGGAGGCTTGTCCGGAGGTGGTGCCTGGGGAACTAGTTGGACAGGTGCCCTGAGTGCCTCATTATCTTTAAAATAGGCCCACCAGGCCGCAAAGAGCTCAGTCAGACCCACGGAGGATTCTGCTTCAAAATTGGTGTGTCCAGCATTGGGAGGTTAGGCTTAGAAGACCCCAGCATCAGGTCATCAGGTTGAGGTAGCTCGCGCATTGGTGTAGGCAAGTCCGAGGGTACCGGAGGCAGAGTATCATCAGGCATTGGACAAACTGGACCCGGCATTCAATCATCGGGCGTCAGGCTGAGAAGGGGCTTCAGGCCCGCCAGCGACTTAGAGTATCTGGTGACGGGCTACCCAGGAAGGTATCAGGGAAGCCAGCATCGAGAGGACCAGCGTAGGCTAAGGCTGAGCCAGAGAGTCAGCTGGTGGCCACCTGGGCAGAGTTGCCTGAATAGGAAAGCTAGCTCCAGTGGGACGGATGCCCTTCTTTCCCAGAGAGTGATGGTCCCGGGTGTTGCCTGGTAGTGTCAGCCCCTGACATCAGGATGGACTTAGCAGACACCCTGGCTGGAAGAGTGACAGGTAAAGGCCTGCCACCGAAGAATCACCACCTGGGTTACTAGGCTTAGAGCCCACAGGAACAATGAACCTAAGCTTAAGAGGCTGAGGGGTGGGGAAGACTTCCCATGCCCGAAGAACCTTCTCCACTACAGAGATAAGTGAGGAAGTTTGGTAAACCAAGGAGCCCAGAGGATGAAAAGGCAGCCCGGTGGAGGATGTCAACACCCTGTGAGGGACGAGCCCGAGACACTCACCGACTTCATCAGGGACTGTGAGCAGCCTTCTGCCCGGTGCTTGTTTGCGCCACTTGATTTCTTCTCTTTATGAGAAGATGATGTGGAGACTCCAGATGCCAGAGAGGTTGAAGAACTCTTGTGGTGAAGCTCCTTCTCCATTTCAGATAGCTTCTTGGAAAGCAGAAAGGCTTGAGGGTCTTCTGGTGAAACCTGGTGCATTGGTTAAAAGTCTTGACAATACTGGCAGGCCTCACTGTTGTGATCGGGCCTAGGCACAAAAGCGTGCGCAAATGGCTGTCCTTATGGGGAATCTACTTGCTGCATGCACACTTAGATTGCTGCCTCTCAATGAAGGAGGATGGAGAAGAAGATGTGCAAGAATTGTCGAAGAAACCACTGGATAAAAAGAAAAAGCATGTTTATCATGGAATAAAATGGTGGTTGACAAGTTGAAGGAGTCCGAGAGGTCCAACCTGCACAGTCAATGGTGGGAAAAGAACTGGGGATAGGCTGGGGACTGCCCTTTTATACCATACATGGCGTCGAGGCGGGTCAATGTCGCAGGCAGTCCCCATTGGATACTGCTAGCTAGAAGTTTTCCTTGGGGTCCAGAACCCTGCCAGCTTCAGTCCTAAAGGTGTCACCTGCTGCAAGAGCCCTCTTGAAGTAAGATCCTCACTTCTGACTGTCAAATGCCTTACATTTTAGCAGCGTTTGCTAATAAGCAGAAGCAGGCGTTGTCTCCTGCTGGTGTGCCAGCTACAAAAATTTCAATTTCTGTTAGTGTGTTCAGCTGTTCCTCCCTTTTTCCTCGCCTGGGAAGCAGTATAGTGCAGTGGTTAAGGGCACTGAGCTGCAAACCTGGAGACCTGGGTTTGAATCCAATCAGCTCCCACTTGTATACTGTGTGACCCTGCATAAGTCACTTAACTTCCTTGTGCTCCCAGGTTGCACCTGGAAACAAGCTCTGGCTTAGTGTGCCTTTTCCTGGTTAGAATTTCCCTTTTCCTATATGAGATAATCTCTCCTCTGACACTACTTCAGAGAGCATCCCAAGGCACTGCTGGGGATTAGTTTTGCAGAAGTATAAGGGGTATTTTCTTTTCTTAAAGCATTCTTTAAACTTTGGGCCATTCAGAAGCCCAATATTAAAGCTCAAAAGTCTGCCTTAGTTCTTGATTTGGTTCCAATATCAAAGTCACAGGGGCATGCTCAGATAATAAAATTGTTTCAATTGAGCTGTGAAGGACTTTAGAAACATGCTCTGTTGCCATGAAAAATAATCCAACCTAGAATACATGTTGCAGTGTGAACAGAATGCATTTTGTCTTTGATATGCATGCTGTGCCCTCCAAACATCAGTGTATTCTGCACTGTAGAGCTTCTTGAAATATTTGTGAGCTATGGCCATCTTAATTTTTCTAATAGAGGCTGTGTCCCTGTGCAGATCCATGATCAAGCTGGTATCCCTCTTATCAGTGATATTCCTTCCTGATGAGCTGAGTACAGGAGGAATCTGTCCCAGGTGGAGACAGACAGACTATTGCCTAGTGTTACCCTAACATCTTTCCTGCCTCAATTTAGAACAAGAGGACATGCTATACAGATGGAGGGGTAAATTCCAGAGGGATATGAGGTACTTCTTCACAGAAAGAGGCGGTGAATGCCTGGAACAGCCTTTCAGTGGTGATAGTGGGAGGGAAAACAGTGGTGGGGTTCAAAAATGCATGGGATAGGCACAAGGGAACTGTAGAGGAAAGGAAGAAGGAGAAGAGATGGCCTATAGATCAAATAAAGGTGTGCAGCAAAAATGAAGGTTAAAAAAATATGGGTAGACAGGTGGCCCAACAGTCATATTTGCCATCACTTCTATGTTCCTATGTTTCTATACCATTCGACTAGCTTGGTCTACACAGGATATGTTCTGTTCAAAAGAGACCATTTAGGAATCAGGTAACCACCCCTCTGTCTTGCTGAAAGATAAGACTGCATTAGTTCTCAGACCCTAATGTTTGAAGCTTTTCATGCTCCACGGGAGACAGATGTGCTTCCTGTACTAAAAGCAATCCCAGTTTCATTTTTTTAAATAAGACAGTACTTTAGCTCACTTGACAGGATTTGTCAAACCTTCTACATCATCCGAAAGTATTTTAAACTGTGTTCTGTCATATCCTAGTAATTAAACCCCAAAATAGCAGTATCATTGTTCCCCAGAATTTGGATGGCGGACGCATTATATCTTGTCCTATAGCTTGTGTCAGTCCATTAATGCTCCTGCACCCACCTGTGTACTTCTCCTACCCACCTTTCTTTTAAACTTATTCAAATCTGTTTAAATAGGTTTAAAGGTCGTGAGGGCCTTGGAGCCTGCCCTCCCCCAACAAGCCGGACCACCATGGAATCACCATGCCCCGTGTGCAGAAGGTCATGAGGGCCTCAGAGCCTGCCTCTCCCCAGCAAGCCGGACTCTCCATGGAATCACCATACCCCGTGTGCAGGTACGCATACGCTGCAGCTGAAAATGGTAGTTTGTTCCTCAGAGCTCTCAGACGCCTGCAATTTACTCATCAGAGCGCACTGAGGCACTGAACAATAGGATTTTCAAATTTGGCACCATTTTGAGTGGGATACTCCATCTTTTCTGTCGGTACAGCCATGCTGATAGTTTTGGCTGACTTAAAACATGAACTACTGCTGTGTGTTCTCCACAATTTAGGGGAGCCTTAATTTGTTTTACAGTATACTGCAGTTGAAGCCTTAATTTATGTTACAGTTTGCAGCAGTTGGAGCCTTCATTGTGAGTGGATAGTGATAGCCTAGCTGTAAAACCCTGTGAGCTGCTCTTTCTGTAATTTTGGAGGATGCCTTAATTTAATTTTCATTTATTGTAGTCTACAGCAGTTAGAGCATTAGTCGTGAGCTAATAATGATAGCCCAGCTGTAAAACCTGATAACTGCTCTTTTCTGCTTAAATTTTGAAGTGAGCCTTAATTTATTTTGCAGTTTACAGCAGACAGCTTGGCCCCAGAGGGAGGATTTCAGCTAATTTTAAATCAGGCAGCTTTCTGACTAACAGGTGTTCTGAATACTCCTGCTGCATAGTAACTCAATCACATAAGTTAAAGTATTCACCTAGCTCCTCCTCCAACCTACCTGCCTTCTGTATATAATTCCTCGTTCTTCCTATCTCAGCGGAAGGTCATGAGGGCCTCTGAGCCTGCGTTCCCCAGCAAGCCGGACCCCCATGGAATCACCATCCCCAGTGTGCAGGTGCACTGCGCTGCAGCTGAAAATGGCAGTTTGTTCCTCAGAGCTCTCAGACTCCTGCAATTTACTCATCAGAGCACACTAAGGCCCCACTGGCACTTCACTCCAGCTGCCCTATCACCCCGCCACCAACCTAGGTGGGCTCAGCTTATATGGCCTGATCTCATCACGTCAAGTGAGCCGCAATAACCCATCAGCCCACTTTCCCATATGCAGCTTATCTGCTCTCACCTCTAGTGGCCGCCCTTCTGCCATTACCAGCATAATTAGCCCAGTCTTTTCACTGTTCTTGAAAGTAATCCTGGTTCACCCTCTGCCCAGCTACTGTTGGCAACATATAGGTCTGTGGTCTGAATGGCTCAGGTTACTTACCAGGGCTCAGTAGCTTGGCAGGTGCTCAGCTATAGCTGAGCAAAAGCTTTACTAGGCCATCTTGCACCCGTGCTGTAGGGTTACCCTAGACCTAACTAAGGCAACTTTCAAGTCTTAGAACTACAGTAAGTGAGTCATAAGGGCTGATTCTATGGCTACCTTTCCATGCCTCTTCCTTAGCTGTCATTAGCAATGCTCCAGTGCTGTTGCCAAGAGCCTTAGTAAATGTGCCAAAGCAAGGATTTGCTGGTTGAGCATTTCATTTCACAACCTGCATGACCTAATCCTGCTTACCCTAGGTGGCTACACTGTTCCCTTGGAAATTCCCTTGCTCGGAGCCATGCTGACATCTCGGCATACAGGACCATCGCCATGGTCCTCCCTGGAGTGGCTGGGGCACGGTTAAAACCCTGGACCCCAGGCAGCTCTGTCCTCTTTCAAGTCCCCCTGCCTGGCTAGCTGTCAGAGGCTTGGGAATGGCCCACCTGAATGTTTGTAGTATCCTACCCAACCTAGCAGAGCTAATGGCCTGGGTGGCACACTACAACCCTGACATCATGGGGTCTCAGAAACCTGGCTGAAGCCCCACCCCTTGACTCCTCGTATGCCCTTCCGAGCAGCAGCCTCATCAGACAGGACAGGGCAGGGAACAAGTGTGGGGCGGGGTGCTCCTCTACTATCGGTGCACCTAAATGTGTCTATTTGTACACACACACACACACCTACATCCCCAGTCTGTGAGTTCCTGCATGCCCTGCTCCTTCTAGGAAACACAAAAGTTACACCTGATCTGTGCCTACAGTCCTTCCTAAGGGAGGAGTACTAGGGCTCTCCTCAGTACTTGACAGCCTCAGTGACACGGTTGGGTCAAATGAGGCTTGTCCTTGGTGACTTTAAACTAAATTGGATGGGCTCTAACACCAAGCAATATGAGCCCCTACTCTCCGGCCTTGCCCTCAACCAACTTATTAAGGAACCTACAAGGCTCTCCTCCCAGGAGGATAAAGGATCCCTCATCGACTGGGTACTGAGCAATAGACGAGATAGAATTATCTCCTCAGGCATTCTCCCGATGTCATCTCAGATCACTCTCCCACCTACTGCACATGGGCATCTCTCCACCCAAGATCCCCAGTAAAGTGATCCAGATGAGGACTACTCAAAATTTAACATGGAGGACTACCCTGCAGACCTATGACAAGCTGACTGGTCCCACATCACTGCCACTATCGACCCCTCAGGGCTATAGACCATTTCCTCATGGTGTTTACCTTGCAAAACAAACATGCCTCCTCACAAAAGGAGAGTGAGGGCACTGTCACAAAATAGCTTCATGGTGGCCTGTTCTCCCTTATGAAGCATAGGGACAAATGCTGGAAGAGATACAAGATCTTCCACAACAATAACGACCTCATAAAATAGCGGCAGCTCAGAAACTCATGTAAAGAGCCATCCATGCTGCCAAAGTGACTTCTGCCAATCTGCCCTGCTATCCTCGGCCAGAAATCTACAGAGTTTCTGGCAGAACATCAAAATAGGTTGGAGGGTCTGAGAGTACAGGTCACCAACATGTATATTGGAGGGTCAGCTGCAACAACCCCTTACTATCACCAATGCATTTAACTCCCTGTTCTCTGACCTGCCCGTTCCCCTTCCCGTCCTCCACCCCCCAAGGCTCATGGTCCCTCCTAAGTGGGCACACCCCCAACCTCCCTTCTACCTAAAACAGGCCTCTGTTATGGAGACCCAGAAGCTCCTTTCAGGTCTTTCCCTCACAGCGGAGCTGAGCACGACAGCCTTGAACCCAAACTACTCAGTCTGGGGCATCCCTCCAGCCTGGCTTGTCACTCACATCTTCAACACTTCTCTAATCTGGGATCATCCTGACATATGAAAAGTAGCCAAGGTCATCCCGTCTACAAACAAGGCAACCCAAAAGATCCCACAAACTACTGCCCTATAGCGATTCTGTCTGCGATCTGTAAGCTCCTGGAAAGGTAGTTGCCTCACAGCTCTCCCACTACCTTCAGAGTTATGAACTTCTCTCCCTTGCACAACACAGCTTCAGAAAAGGGCACAGCCATTGCCGTGGTTACCTCCAAGATCAGAACCACCACCAATCAAGCAAACTGACTGGAGTCATCTTGTGGATTTCTAGAAAGCCTTTGATCAGACTGACCACTCACTCCTTAGTGCCACTCTTGGTCCCTTGGCTCCCCCAATGCCTGATTCTCTAACTACCTCTCTGCAGGCAGCAATACAGTAACTTCAACTGAGTCCTCTCCGACCCCTCTTTGGTGACCTGCAGGGGTCCCCAGGGATCCATCCTCAGACCCATTCTGTCTTCCCTTTTCATAAATGAGTTGCCCTCTGTCACAGCCCATGGGTACACCACTCTATACGCTGATGACCTTGTCGTCCTGGCCAGCTCCTGGACATCACTATCATTAACTCCACATTGAACTCGGACTTCAAGCTTATTCAAACCTGGCTAGAGGACCATAAGCTGACCATCAACCTAACAAAGACCAGGCCATGGTTTTGGCTCCATGCCCAAGAGAAACACCTGCCCTAAATATCTTTGGCACAGACAGCTCCCTCCTGCATGCCACGGATACTGTCAAGTATCTGGGTGTAACCCTAGACCCCACAACTGGACCTCACCCTGCATATTCGGAACATATGTAAGGCAACAAACAGCAAGCTCAGACTTGCCTACACAGCAAAGCTGTCTCACCCCAGCCGCTGGCTAGCCTAGCCAGTGGGTCCTTCTACCCACACTCTGTTATGGGCTTGTACCCTTTGACCCTGTCCCAAAATAAGTCTCACAAAATGGGACACTGCAAACAACAATAAATGACACTTTGCACTCTGCTCCTAATCTCACCCATCGCTGTGAACTGTACTCATGGCTAGAGTGTCTCCCCCTGAAAAGCACTGCACCTTTGTCCTCAGCAACTTCGCCGACAACATCATCAAAACTGCCACCCCACAAATATGGAGCCCCAGCCTACCACCTAAGATCCAGTGACTCACAGGACCGCCTGGTTCCTAAATCCCGCACCCTCGTGGGTTATCAGGCCTTGCCCGTTTACGCTAAGAGTGTGGAACTCCTTCCTGCAATAACTGCTCCTCTCCCTCCACCTGCTTCAAAGCCTCATTGTGGGACTTCCTAAAATCAGCCTCCATCTGTCTCTGTGCCTTATGGACCCTGGCTGTGGCTCCTTTTCTCAGTGGGACTATTGAGGCTCCTGCTATTGCTGGCACTTAGATCCTGTAACTGATGGTTGTTTCTAATGTTATCAAGCGTGCACTGGGCCCTTTCTCCCACCTGTTTCCCTGTGGGGATACTCAGTCTATTGTACTCCTCCTGTTAACCTTCTGCTACCCCTCCCCAGAGGGTATGACTTACCTATATTGTTGCTTTATTGACAATGCCTGTATTATGCTGTTATCTACCTATCAATCTGTTATGCCTGAATTTCTTGTATGTTACCCCAACTCCGCATGTTGTTCTTGTATGTATCTTGTAATCCTCCGGTCGCACCTGAAAATAGGCACTTGGTTGTCTAGTTTGCTTACCTGGTAAACAAAAGCAAATAAATAAATAAATAAAACAGCAGCCCATAAAACCATACAGAAACAGGCTGAACTATTTTACATGTCTGGCGACTTCCACTGGTGGGATCTTACTGTATGTGTACAGATCCTATTATCTTGGGGGATTCAGGTGTTACAGTTCATGCCCAAGGTTGAGGCTAGTTCCTGGGAATGAGCCTGCAAGCATCTGAAAAGGAGACAAACTCCTAGAATGCTCGTACCCCATATTGCTGGTGCAGGATGCTGGGTGGGTTGAGTGCCCTCCCAGCAGCCATAGGACAGTTACCAGAGGAGAGCATTCACACTATATCTAAAGCATCTCGAGGGATCTGTACAGTCCTCCGGACTAACATGTTGAGGCATAAGCATGAAGCCCCAGCTGACAAGAAAGCACTTACACTCTAGTGAGCGCTACCCCTTATTTTCCTGGGGTACAGTGCTGTATGCCAAGCTCACTAACTAGTAAGTGTCTTAGCCTCTCTAATAGCAAAATGAGATTAGGCAATCCAACAACTGAACAAGCCAACAATGTGAAACCAGCACGCCCAGCCCACATATTTCCATCCAGTTCCAGCTGTAACTCCTCCCCCACTGAGTAGTTCTTATCATAACACGCTAACCTTTAATGGCTCAGCTAATTCGGTCCCATTATTAAGTTCAAGGGTTGGGGTTCACAGGAAACCATTGTTGTGTAACAGTTTAGTCCTGCTGAATTGATCAGGAGGTGCTGAAGTCCATATTCTGTTTGTAGACCTCCTTTATTATAGTAATGATGGTGATAATATGTTGATGTCCTTGCATGTGCAAACCATCGCCTTTTTTGTTTGTTTTGTTAAAGCAATACAGATGTTCCTAAAGGCAGGCTGGTGGTTTTCTGCTGTAAGCCTTGGACAGCCCTCCACCTAACCAACACTAACTAATGAAGCCTCCCACCCCAGACTTCTCCTGCCAAATAACTTCACCAAAAGTGATTTTTTTGTGTGCTTTTTCTCCCTGGGGTCCTCTGCCAGGATGCCTCTGATGTTCCCCAGCCAAGCACTGGGTATCAGACCCCCTCCCCTTTAACCCAACAACTTACCCTTCATGGCTGAGGGTGGGAGATCTCTCGACCCACCAGACCGGATCCAGTTTTCAGGGAGGCATCTTCCTGGGCAGCGCTGTGGGGAACAATCATCAACCTTCTGCAGCAGAGGACTCCTTGTTTTCCCATTTTCCCTTCCCTCTGGGAATGCAGTGTACAATGGCGCCAATGGTGATATCCCCTCCCGGAAGGAGAGCAGTCCTTTGGATGCTGGATCCTTCTCTGCCCCTGCCGATGCCTGGTGGTCACGTTTGTTCCCAGAACATGGGTCACCACCATGGCATGAAGTGTGGCGTCAGTTCCTCAACCCTCAGCGCCACAGGGCCGGCCTAAATTATTATTTTTTTTTTTTTTACTCAGATAGGGCAAACAACCATCTATTTAGCCTCTGTTCCACAGTGCAATGCCCTGCCCTCAAGAAAAACTTGAATCACATCGGCAAAGGGCGAGCAGTTACCTTGGTAATTCAGTGCATCAGAAGCACTGGACTATCCAATGCAAATGTTGGCTCCTGATTTTAATGCTTAGCAAGGGGCTACCGAGGCACTGTCAAGAAAATATCTCTGTGCTGCTTTAAGACTGCCGAATGCAATATGTGATCTTCAAAGAAAACTTGGGATTCTCCATGGTCACCTACTTAGCCTACAATTATAACATCTGTAGGGTGAGAAGCTCCCCATCCCAACTGGCACCCTCCACCTGACCTGAAAGGCACTGCCACCTTTACCGTTCATCTAAACTATCTTGTGAGCATATGTTGCCTTGCAACAAAATTTATACATTGCCTGGCCCATTACAAGTACAGGCATAAGTTAGTGATCCATCTCTGATAGATGCTGAAGGTGACATATCTGCCTTTAATCAGGCAATCGGTTGTTGGTGTCACTTGTGTTTGCTGCTTTCTGCTAGTGTTGGCGGGGGCCATCTTCTAGTTTGCTCACGTGGCTGTACACGAGGATGGAGAGCTTTGCTGGTGGTCAATTTTGCTGGTGTCAAGCCTCTCCACTGTAGTTCTATGGCAGTATCCTCCACTGACTAGAAGGTGCATTGTCCATCTGGGAACTGTACTGTGAGTTGGGCTGGGTAGGGTGTTCAACCTTTGAGCTGGTTCTGCCCTAAGATAACTTGGGATCCACCCAGGGTCTCCTACTTAGCCTACAATTATAGTATCTGTAGGGTGAAGCCCCCGACTGATGTTCCCCTCCCCCACAGCACTGCCACCCTTCATCTGATCTATCTTGTGATCATAAGCTGCCTACCTTGCAACAGAATTTATACATTGTCTGGCCTGTTAGAAGTGCAGGCATGAGTTAGTGTCCATTTCGGTAGATGTTGAAGGTGACACGTCTGCCTTTATTTGAGCAATCAGTTGTTGGTATCACTTGTGTTTGCTGCTTTCTGCTAGTTTTAGCAGGGCAATCTTCAGTTTTGCTCATGTGGCTGTCTACAAGGAAAGGGAGCTTTGGTCGTGGTTAATTTTGCTGTTGTAGTTCTATGGCAACATCCTTTACTGACTTGAAGGTGCATTGTCCGTCTGGGAACTGCAGCCAGTTGGGATGGACAGGGTGTTTGAAATTTGAGCTAGTTTGCCCAAAGTATTTTAAATAATGGAATATATGCCTCGAGATGAGTCATAATATTGGGCAGGTAGCTGTTATCCATGTGAACAATGGCTTTGTCCAGCTTGAGTGATTTATGCTGCCAGGCCATATGTAGTACAGTTTTTGTGTAGTGTATCTTAAAAGTACAGAATTATTGATCAGGGTCTGCTGCTGGATCTATGGGTTGTAGACCTTTGTATCTCGGATCTATTTCAGCGGGAAAGGCAGAGCTTGCACAAAAGTTCTGTAGAAAAGGAATGATTCGCTGACCTTCCATCCCTCCGGCATGCCATAAAATCTGAGATTATTTCTTCGTGACCTACTCTCGAGGTCTTCCAGCTTCTCCTGCAAGTACTGGTTAGTACTGGCTAGTTGAAAGACTGTCTCTTCCAAGGCTATGAGTTGGGCATCATTCAAATTTAGCTGTCATATCTGGCCAAAGGCTTTTAACTACCAGAATATGTTATCTAGTTTCTTGCCTTTTGATGCTTTAGTCGGGGTGTTGTATTTTGAATGCGACCTTGATGGTAATACTGATGTCTCAGTCTCTGAATCTGTCGAGTCGCATCCAGTTCCACCCTCTGCTGGTATGTTTGGTTTGATTGAACCCGCTTTACTCATTATCACCATTTACTCTAAACCTCAGGCTTGATTTGAAATTTAAAGTTTTAAATTTAGTATTTTGAGTTTTCGACTGATCCTTTCAGTGGAGCTCCCTCTCACCTGGCCATCCGCTGTGGTGATGTTGAAAAGTTCTACTGTTGCTTTCAATCCTCTTCACTGCAGATTTTTTGAAAAACTAGACTCACAGCTGTAAGTCTATATAAAACATAAACATTCACTGAGCCTGGGTAATCTGCAAAATGTAAAGCCGGCAGGAGCAAGGACTCTTCCCACAATATAGCTGTAATCCCAAAGTATCATGACAGCTACTAGCAGATTCAGCTATCTATTAGCGAAAACCCGCTACCTTCTTGGGTCAGCCAATAACAGTAGCGCCACTTTACTTGAGTTTTAAAAGGACTCATTGTATTTTTTCTGGAGGAGTGCTACCTCCTTTAACAACAGAGGCAGTATAGCGCAGTGGTTTAAGGCTCTGAGCTGCAAATCTGGAGACTTGGGTTTGAATCCCACAGCCCCCACCTGCATACTGTGTGACCCTGAGCAAGTCACTTAACTTCCATGTGCTCCCAGGTTGCACCTGTAAACAAGCTTTCAGCTTGGTGTGTCTCACCTGGTTAAACAATTGGGGAGGGTGGGACTATCAATAAACAAAATTCCAGATTTGGCCCCAGTGTCAGACCTTCCGACTAACTTCTGTTGTGGTGGTGGTGGTTACCGTTCATGTCAAGGGGCCTCTTCGGATTGTTCAGATCTTCCTACTCAAGAGGTCTGAATGGCTGTGAGTGGAACTAAGAAGCCCCACAACCCATACCCCTTCTATATTTAGGATTATATAAGCCAGATGTACCAGTTGCGGCTGGTCCAGAATGCTGCAGCCCAGCTGGTGGCCAGAATGCAGTCTCCACTGGCTGTAAATTCAGTAGTGCATCAGCTTCAAGATATGCTAATTACATAGAAGGCCCTATACAATCTGGGACCCGACTACCTGAAAGAACTCCTTCTTTGCATCCTGGTATGCCCGTTCTGCTCCACAGATCGAGCCTTTTTCTTCTATTATTTATTAATGGTGCTTTTTCCCGTGTTTCCCATACCCCCCTTCCCGACTTCATGTCCTTGGCGCAGCGCATGCATGTGGGCATGCATGCCCACGCTGAGATGCCTCTCCCTACTGGTTGCCTGACACCCACCTGCACCTCCACCAGGCCTCTGCCAGTGATGGTGAGACTGTAGAAGAGGCCCCCTTCCCAGGAGAGCCATGACTCGATCCTGCTCCCACCCTCCCCGTGGTGGCACCCGACGACCTGAGGTTATTCCCAAACCCGAGTTGCTGGCGTGGCCGGGTGTGTCACCCAGTGCCTTAACTCTCAGGGCCACCAGGCTGGCAGATGCAGGCCTTTGGTAGTTCCTCATTCCCAACTAAAGATCTCAGGTGACAGGGTTTCTGAGATTGCAGCTCCTGTCCTACAAAACTCCCTTTCACCTAGCATTTACTTGGCCGCATAGTGGATGCCTTCAAGGAGCCATGAAAACTCCTTGTTACTAGCTCCTTACAGTTTTAGTGTTATTTAACTATAGCTTTAGTTATTGTTTATTTATTACGCTATGCATTTTATCATCTTGATAAATCATCTTAGTGTAAAGCTAGGGACTCACTGGTTTTCCTAGAGTTGCCTTGCTGATTACATAAAGCCAGATATACCAAGCAGCTAATATAGAGCAGACTTGTTTAATATGGTGGTATTGGGGCTAGTGTGCTTGTAACTGAAGGTATTAGGATAGCTGGGTCCTAGTGTGACCTCATTTTGGAATAGCACTGTTTTCTTGGTGTGGAGCTCCTTGTGAAAGTCACAACATATTCTCCGCTGCATAGTAATGAGGAGGCTTTGTTTTCTCACTACACAGGCAGCTTCCCCCCCAACAAAGCTGGGCACTCGGGACAATCAAGCAACAGAAGCAACACAAACAGCTCACCTGAGGAGTTGAGGAAGCGAATTTTCCAGCCTGATAACTTCGAGGTAAGAGAGCCTCTTCTGCCGATCTGGGCGCCTGCAGGGGTGCTAGCCAGCCGCGCTCTCGCCACTCCGCGTCCGCCCAACCACCAGGGGCGGCTGTCATTTGAGATCCACCCGTGACATCACATCTGGTGACATCACGTTCTGTTGCCCAGAACCTATCTCCCACTTTCCATTTGCAGGTTATACCTGCTGGCCACTAGAGGACTGCTCCCTCGCCAGCTTCCCTCTCCTACCTGTACAGCACTACTTCCTGGGATCTTGCTCACCACAATGTGGCACTGCCTCATGCTCTGCCTGTGCCTATCCCACTAGCAGTGCACTTACCCTTACCCATCTGCTACTCCGCATTGTGCCCTAGCACCCCTCCCTCCTGCTCCTGAACCTGCTCTCCTGCCCCTTGGGACCTCTGTGTGTCGGTCCTCCCTGCCCTCCCCTAGCTTTCTCGTCACCTCAGGCACATCTGGGTGTCTTCTTATTCTTGCCTTCCCTTCCTTACCACCTTCCCACCCCTGCCCCCTTAGCCATCCCCCTTCCCCTCCTTGTCAGTCGTAGGAAAACCTCTCACCATCTCCCAGCCAGGGTGTTAGTCATGCTACTACTCCTGTCAGGAACATTCATCAAACCCTGGCCCGGTTCCCAGGGCTCCCGACTCACACCACAGGCCTCATGCATGGTCTCCATGAAT
The DNA here is from genome assembly GCA_016271365.2 of Neoceratodus forsteri. NCBI lineage: Eukaryota > Metazoa > Chordata > Ceratodontiformes > Ceratodontidae > Neoceratodus > Neoceratodus forsteri. Next base: position 699,629,510 of record CM028132.1, read on the forward strand.
ATCTGTAGCCTCCTAAAAAGTTTGACTCACTACAATTCCTGGTCACATCAATTAACCCTCATGTCATTGCTCTGGTTGAGACTTGGCTGTGAAATCCTCCCTGACTCCTAGTCTCCCTTCCTGGTTTCACCCTCTTCGGTCCGACCGTGTTGGGAGGCAGGCGGCGCTGCTATTTATGTCAAGAATCTCTCCCGTACTAGCCCTGCCTGCTCCCATCCTTGACTCAGGGCCCAGGCACTTACAATGAAACCAATCCCTGACCCTTTAAAGGGACCCCTTTATCTGACTACTGCATACGTGCCCCCAGGGACCAAGCATGGCCATTGCCTCTCTTACAGAATACCTTACCTCACTATCTCCTTCCGCTAATCAAATTCTGGTGGGTGACTTAAATGTCAACTGGCTCAGCCCCTCCTCCTCCTCTACCCGAGACTCCTTTTCTGCAATATACCTAACGCAACTAGTTACCCACCCTACCAGGACCAACCCAAGAGAGGCTCCAGTACCCTGCTTGATGTGGTACTCACCAACCCGCCCTAATCGGATCCCAATGTACAAGTCATAGATACATAGACAGTGTCAGCAGATAAGGCCTATGGCCCCAGTCTGCCCATTTGAGCTTGTAAGTTCAGTTTATGTTTTCCTAAAGTCTGTTGCCCTTACCCTCACCTTCAGAATTCCTTTATGTCTATCCATGCATTCTTAAATCCGTGATTGTTTCAGCCCCACCACTTCCTCTGGCAGGGTGTTCCACTTGTCCACCACCCGTTCTGTGAAGAAATTCTTTCTCATGTTTCCTCTGAGATCGTCCTCCCTCAACTTCATCCCATGCCCTCTAGTCCTGGAACATCTTTTCAGCTTAAAATAGTGTTTTCCTGCACCTGTTCCTCCTGTAAGATACTTGTATGTCTATCATATCCCTCTCCCCTCCTCTCCTCCAGGGAGTACATGTTCAGTTCCTTCAACCTGTCTTCATAGGACTTGTGATCCTCCCAGACACTCTCTCAGTGAAGACTCCCCATTCTATTCCACTGGTCATCCTCAGTCCCCAAACCCATAGCACAGTCCACATGCCGGCGGCGTCTAATACCTGGTGGACTGATAAAACTTATGGAACTTCTGTCCCAAAATGACTGGTCTCCTATACAGGCAACTCCTGACATTGACACAGCTCTCTCCTTCTTTACCCAAACTTTTAATAATGCCTGTGATATCTTTGCCCCAATGTTGACCCGCCGTTCTAAAGGCAGAATGCCCCTAGGTAAACCCAGCTTTGATCCACCAACTCAAACATAAGGGACAACCTATGGCACCGTGCCATTGAGACTGGCCGGCCCAATGACAGGCGGTTATATGCCGCCCGAAACAAGTGCACTGGGCCATCAGAAAGGCAGAATCTGAGCACTGTGGGTCCTCACTCACTGCGCATGGGGAACCCAGAACCTTCTAGGATAACATTAAACAGTTAAATGGAGTGCACACTCCCCCACCCACCAGATCAACATTAATGGTGTGATCTCCTCAGACCCAGCCCTCATAGCCAACCACCTCAACACCTCATTCACTGACCTTAGCCCTATCCTCCTACAAATTTTTTGACCCTCCTACCCAGCACCTGCCGTAAATCTTTCTAGCCTTATTTTCTCCTCATGTGTTTCTGCCCAAGAACTTAGGCACTTTGTATCACTGCCCTCAAGAGTAATAGTACAGGCAGTGACACCCTGGATCCGTGTATCCTACGGCTGGTCTTAGACACAGTCCTTACCCCTAGCACATGCCTCATCAACCCTCTCTTTGCCTGGGAAGGTTCCAACTGCCTGGAAAGTCGCCACTGGCACCCTATCTTTAAAGGTGGTGATAGGACTGTGGCTGAAACTATCGACCAATCTCCATTCTCTCTCTCTCTCAAGGCCTTGGAAAAAGTGGTGGCCTCTCAAATCTCTGACTACCTCTCCACCTACAATGTCCTATGTCTTGGGCAGCATGGCTTCGGCGGGCCACAGTACCAACATAGCCCTCCTAGAGTTCTCCAGCTTTCTCCCTCCTCCTCAGACACTGGTTCTCTGGCTGGTGCGGTCTTCCTTGACCTCTCTAAAGCTTTCGACACCGTCTCCACCCCTCCTTCTTGATGCCCTTAGTCTCTCTGGTTTTGCTGCTGGGCCTATCTCCTGGTGCACCAGTTATCTGTCTGACCGCTCACAGCATGTAAAATTAATGGGACCTACTCAGACATCTGTCCCATCTTTTCTGGGGTTCCCCAGGGCCCCATTCTGGGCCCTTACTATTCTCCTTTACCTTAACATCCTTCACGCTCTTGCTCGGGGACCATTCTATTATGCGCTGATGATGCAGTCATCTTTGCCTCAAGTCGTAACCCTATTGCCCTCAGGACTTCGCTGCAGAAGTCCTTCGCTGAAACTGAGGGCTGGTTCAAAAGACATAGATTGGTGATAAATCTTAAAAACAAAAACCATGTTCTTCACTCATCCTCAAAACAAGTCCTGCAACTTCAAACTCCTCATTCACTCTGGGTCCTCTTTCCCACTCGAACAAGTTTGCTCCTATAAATACCTAGGGATCCATTTTGACCCTCCTCTCCTTCCATGGACACATCGCTGCCTAGCCACTGCCACTAATATCCATTGGGCATCTTACACGGTATAAACACTGCCTCCCCGGAGGCTCTTGACTCATGATCACCTCCTCTATCCTGTCCCTAGTGGACTATGGACTGCCGGTGTATGGTGCTGCTGATCAGACCGCACTCCATAAAATTCGCACTACTCTGAATAAGGCCTGCAGGTTAATATTGGGGCACCTAGGCTGACACACCTGTCTACTGTATACTAAAGCGCTGGTACTTGATCTTGACGAGGCGCCTCAAATATCTGACCTGTACCCTTACAAAAGACCCTCCCTTGGGCTATCCCCCAGGATTGACCACCACCATCGCCGCTCTGTCCCACTAGTTCATACTCGGACCTCTGGAAAACTTCTCTTGTTATCCCTAGAGCTAGGACCTCTCACGGCCAAGAGCCTTCAGCTTTAGGGCCCCCTCCTGGTTCACACACTGCCCCTCCATCTCCGAAGCTCCAACCATATCGTGCTTCAAAACTTCCTTCGTAACCACCTTATTAACACCCAGCTGTAATTGCCATTAGTCAAGCCGTACTCAATACTTATGACAAAGCTTACTACTAAGCTGCTAAGGACAACATAACTCTGGTATTGTTTGCATCAATCCTACCTGTACCAACTTGTTTGTTATCTATGTCTTAAGTTACTGTTATACTTATGTGTTGTACTGCTATACTGTGTATTTTCGTTTGTCTTACTGTGACAAGGTACCTTTGTAAATGAGCCTATGGCTCAAAGGTTTCAAACTGCTGTTTAAATAAAATAAAAATAAAAAAAAATCTTAGTCTCCTGTGAGGCACTCTGAGCCATATGGAATGGACACCATATAAATAACGTTGCCTTGCGTTGCCTAAAATGTTCTAGAAGAAGCCATGCTGTAGTCACTTAACAGGCTGGGGCAGCACTAGGCGAAAAACAGGCTACCAAGCCCCAACTCTCCTTCAGTTTGTTGTCCTATCCTCTTGACTGCACTGCTGCCAAGGAAGACTTAAATCCAGGCAAAGCTATGCCTGTGTATGATGGATCTGGGACTGTCTGGAGCCTACAGACTGAACATCCCCACCTTAAATGAAGATTATAAGACCCATTGTTGAAGTTTAAAAAGCTGTTACCTAAGCGAACTCACCTACCAACCTTTCATCAAACAGCTGCGTTGGTTAAAATGTGGCAAGAAATTTTAAATTTGTCAAACCACTTGAGCAGTCTGTCTGTTCACACAGCGTGACTTTGTGTTATTACAGCTGCTGCCACTCCCTCTGCTGTCTATATTAGGGAAGAAGGGTAGCAACAGTAACAGTGAGCTAAAAGTACTAAGTCACACCGTGTGAGACAGATGGGCCTACCAGGCAAGCTGGTCAGCCCAAGTAAGAGTGGATGGGCTGATGGATCTGAACACAAACTGTTTAAATTAGCAGCCCCAGTCATAGCCAGGCTGCTCTATTCTTAATCTGCTCTTGCACACACAATTTCCAGCTGTTAAGAGAAGGCAAGGCTTGCCACCCTGTAATGGTGGCTGCAAATCAAACCTAAACAAGTAAAGACCCTCTCCATTCTTCCTCCACTCCCAAAACAATTACAGACATTTCTTACTCAGGTCTCTATCTTCTGAAACCACAATCACCTATGTTCCTCTAGTCAATCTGGCTTCAAGCTGGGACATCAAACCTAAACAAGTAAAGACCCATCCCATTCTTCCTCCACTCCCAAAACAATTACAGACATTTCTTACTCAGGTCTCTATCTTCTGAAACCACAATCACCTATGTTCCTCTAGTCAATCTGGCTTCAAGCTGGGACATCAAACCTAAACAAGTGAGACCCATCCCCATTCTTCCTCCACTCCCAAAACAATTACAGACATTTCTTACTTAGGTCTCTATCTTCTAAACCACAATTACCTATGTTCCTCTAGTCAATCTGGCTTCAAGCGGGGACATCAAACCACCATAGCACTAAGACACAGTCTGCTATGGATAGAAATCACTGCTACTAGGTTGACATTTAGTAACTTACTCAAGGTCTTTGACTTTGTAGACCACCAGTATTATAAGTATATGGTTAACCTTGTTTCTACATGGTTTCAGCAACTGCTGAAAACTTGTTGTAGTACAGTTCAAAGGTCAAATATGTTGTTGTACTCTCGATGTGACATCACATCGATAGATACAACTTTTAACCTTGACCTGCCACATGATTAGCTCAGCCAAACATCGATGTAAAAATTAAAACAAACATGGCGGGCGCAATTTAGCGAGTGCGGGCAGTGGAGCCACTGATTTTGGATTTAGAATCGGGACAAAGAGACCATCGTGGCTCCCTCGGAAAAATCTATTTTTTTAACTTTTAAAACTAAGGTGCATAGAAGTGAAAGTGCGACGGGATAGATTGAGCGAAAGTGCCAGCAGCGGAACAGGAGGAACAGGAGCACCAGTAAACGGAGCAGCACCCACAGCAAGTAACTTCAGAAATAAAATAATAAAAACCAAATGAAGGTAGTCATATACTATACAAAACAGTGGATGGCTGAACATCCACAACTAAGGCTGCGTTTCCTTCTTGGGCGATTGATGACATCAAGGAGACCTCTCGAGCTTCCTCAAGGTCTCCTATGATGTCATCAACTCCCTCGAAGGAAACACAGCCCTGTTGTGTGATGTTCATCCATCCACTATTCTATATGTGGAAACTCCATAGCAGAGAATACTGGTTGTGTAACCATGCACAACCAGCTTGTGCTACACAGAGAGGTTCTGATTACATCAGAGCTCGAGAGGTCAGATGTGATCAGGAGCCCAAGGTGGCAGTTCAGTCTGGTTGGGCATGTGGTTGCCCAACCAGTATTTTTTTAGGTTTCATTTATAAATAATAAAACAAAAGTTTTCACAGTGCTCCCACAGCACAGAGGTGATTTCATTTCAGAACTTGAACTCACTGCTGTGAAAACACCAGCTGCTTCATGCACTTCCGATCAGCTGGAATCTTGTTGTACCACAGAAGGGTACAACCACGTTCCATGACCTTTGAACTGTGGTATAACAATGTTTCAGCTAGTATAGAAAACCATGCACTTTAGCTCATTACCTTATGTCCATATATCTGCATCCATGCAATTGTCTTTAAGGTACTTACCTCCTGTTGAACCTATTGCTATGTTCTAGTGCAAGTATCTTGTCACATGTGATAGTTAAATGTTATTATGTTGTTATTATTACTATGTAATTGTTATGTATGTTTATTCAACCTGTTAGGTCTTAACCCTGTTGGAATTGTTTTGCCTCAGGTCCACCTTATAAATGAGCTTGTCTTAATAATGTTCCGCCTGGCAAAATAAAGATTTTGATTGACTGATTGATGCAGAACAAACACACACTATATAATATAAGCTGGTTCACCAGTTACTTTTCTGGCAGAATAATAGGTAAGGGGAAACAGGATGCTGGGGTGTATAGGAAGGGATACTGATAGCAGAAGCAAGGAGGCATTACTACCTCTCTACAGATCACTGGTGAGGCCCCACCTCAAGCACTGTGCCCAGTTCTGGAGTCCTCACCTCAGAAAAGATAAGGGCAGGCTGAAGACTGTGCAACAGAGGGTGACCTGAATGATTTGGGACCAGCAGAGCAGCTCTTATGAGGATCAACTCAAGGCACTGAACATGTACTCACTAAAGGCCAGGCGAGACAGGAGAGATCTAGAAACCTTCAAGTTCCTGAAAGGAATGAACACGATAAACTGCAAGGAACTATTTAACGTAAGCTGCAGATCAAGAACACAGGAGCATAAGCTGACCCAGTGGCGTGGAGGCCTAGGCACTGGACGCCTTACCTCCCTGCCTTGCTGGTGACACAGGGTCAGGATGCTTGGGGGCCGGCGGAGTGAGGAAAGATCGAGCATCCCAAGACAGCTCTCCTTCCTCGGGAAGGGCGTTCGAATGGCATGCTGCTTGCCTGCCACCCAGCGATGGTTGGATGGCAGCAAATACACATCACCATGCAGGAAGGAACCACGTGCTGGGCACCAGGGCCATCTCTGCAGAAGCAGAGCTCAGAGATTCGCCCACTGCATGTATGTGGGCCCAGGGGAAAATGGAGGAAAAACCACTCCAGGCAGCAAGATGATGCATGCTCAACCCCGGGCACAGCTACAAGTCCTGTGGCAGAGGATGACAGGCTAAGGTAAGTCCTGGTGGAAGCCGGTGATGGGGCTGGGGGTGGTCAGAAGAGCCACCAGGGGAGAACCAGGAGGTAACTAGACTATAAAAAAAAAAAAAAAAAAAAACACATGGGGACATGAGAGAAACTGACAATGGGAGATTCAGGAGGGAAGTGAGAAAGTTTCATTTTACAAAAAGGCGGTGGAGCTGTGGAACAAGCTGCCAGCTGATGTGATAATCGCTAAAACTATAAATGGTTTAAAACATGGCTGGGACGAGTGAAAGTTAGCAGTTGCTCAGGATGACAGCAGTAGGGCAGGGAGCATGGCAGAAGATAGTGGGGGTTAGAACCCTGTATGGGCAATACGTCCCAGGTTTGATAGGGTTTATTGACAGACTAGATGAACCTGTGGTCTTTTCTGCCATCACTGTCTATGTTTCTATGTTAAAAGACTGGCAACTATCAAAAATATCATATCCGACTTGAAGGACTCTCTTCCAGGTGTCTCTCAAGGTCTTGCCTTTGGCCAATTCACTTTTCATACCTTTTCAATGATCCCACTTCACTATGGCACCATTGTTCTGTACGTGTGTACACAGATAATACAGCCCTCTGTAATAGCTCATCAACCTTCTGCAATGGGACTTATAATCTCCAGTTAGGGGCCTGATTCTCCATCACAGTGATGGGTGATGTAAATTGAGCAAACTGCAAACACTGGCGATATAGCCTAGAGGTTACAGTAATGAGCTGCAAATGACCTTGGTACATCCAGCAGACTTGGGTTTGATTCACACAACACGCACCCTAACTGAAGAACAGAGGCTAGAGAACAGAGGTTCCAGAACGCATTCTGGCATGACTCGAGGTTGATGCAGTAGTGGACATGAAGGTGTGTGCTAATGTTCAGGTAGCAGCTCTGCAGATTTCCTGGATAGGACCAGGGTGGGACAAATCAGTTTAGAGCTGGTGGTCAGTTTGGCCACAAGCTTTCAAAATCTGGTAGCCAAATCAATATTTTATTAGTGGTCATCTGTTTAAAGAGCTAAAAATAAAATCACTTTGTGGTCAGGTAAGCTAGTTGACAAGTAACTTTCAGAATTTAGTAGCCATAACAATTTTTTTAGTGGCCACTGGCCACCTGACACCCAATTTGTTCCACCCTGATAGGGACGTCACTGGAAGCAGCCACGAGGCACCATGTTTGGAGGAATAAGCTCTAAGCTCTATGAGAGGCTCACCACCAGTCAACATATAGCACAGGTCAATGCAGGATGTGATCCACCTGCCAGTCATCTGCTTTGCTGCTGGTCTGCCAGGCTTCAGATAAAGTGACAAACAGCTGGCAAGCCTGTCCCCAAACTATCAGCCAACATAATAAGAAAGCACTCTCCTCCAGGTCCAGGGTATGGAGCCTGCAGTCGGCCTCTAAAGAAGGGTTAGTAAAGTATACCTGTAAGCTAATTACCCGGTTAAGGTGAAACTCTGATACCACCTTTGGGAGGAACTTCAGGTTGGGACAAAGTACAACTATGTCCCAGTGGAAGACCAGGTAGGGAGACTCCACTGATAGTCTCTGGAGCTCTCCAATTCTGCTGGCTGACATGATGGACACCAGGAAGGCCATCCTCCATGACAGGTGCAACATCCACACCTGTGCAATGGCTAGAAAGGCTTGCCCATGAGCATAGCCAATACCAGCAGTAGTGCCCATGGTGGAAGTGGTTCATGCACCGGACGGGACAGGTGGCCCAAGCCCCTGAAAGCCTGACCCCTTTTCCTTAGCCACCATCAGCTTACCAGCTCCTACCTAGTAAGCAGAGATGGCTGTCAGGTGCAACTTAAGGGTCGACACTCACAGTCCCAATTAGAAAGGGATCAGAGGAAGTCCAGGATGCATTACAGCGCAAGCAAGGGACTCCAAGCTCCTTGCCCCGACGCCAAATGGAAACTCTCTGACTTAAAGGCACAGCATCTATGGGCTGACTTAATTTGGGAGGCCTCCACAATGGGAGCACATCATCTGAGAAACCCAAGGCCTGGAACTCCAGCAACTCAGGAACCAGGCCGTGTGGTGCAAGGACTGCAGGCCTAAGTGAAAGACTATCCCTGGAGTCTGGTATGCAGATCTAGGCATAGGGCCATCCCTGAGTCTGGTCAGCAGATCCAAGAGGCAGTGCCACAGATGTCTGCTGCTGAGGAGATCTGGGTACTTGAGAACCACCTTGGTCAGTCTGGAGCTATCAGGATCATCTATGCATTGGCCTTGACCATGACCCTTGTGGAGCAAGGGGAAGGGAGGGAAGGCTTACACAAGGCCAAGGATCCAGGGCCTCGCCAAGGCATCCACCAACAGTGTCCTTGACTGCAGGGCGAGGCGCAAAACAGCCTCATTTTTGCATTCTCCCAAGAGGCAAACAGATCCACTAGAGGAAGGGTCCATTAGGAGAAAGAACAGTTGTGTACTTTCCATAACAGCAGATCTTCAGAGAGAATCTCCTTCATCAGGCCACACCTATGGAACCATATTAGCTGCCAGATGCTAGGACCACATGGAAACTTTTGCAAACAGTTCACCAGGGCTGCCCATGATGATGTCAGATGGTGACTCTCAGATAACCGTGGGCGGCCCTCCTCTCCTCAGTTCCCCATCAGAGATCATGCTAAGAACCTCTCTATACAGAACCAGAAGAGAACCTAGTGCTCCGTGAACCAGGTGATGCAGAGAACTATAGGCAGATCATCACAGAGATGGAGACAGCACAAACTAGAGTCTCAGGACCCTGAGGGAAAGGAGGTTGATGAAAGATATTCTCTTGAAGATCTACTGTTTCATAAGGCACTGTTCTACCTTCTTCAAGGATATCCGTTTCATGAGGCCACACCTATGAAATGAGTAAAGACCTATGGCACATTCATAAGGCAGAAAAAATGACAGACTGGATGGGCCTTGTAGTCTATCTGCCGTCAACTTCTATCTGTAAGTTTCTATTGAGTACCAGGTAGTACTGACCATAAACAGTCTGGGTGGCTGGAGCCTACAGGCCTAAGAAAGTAGGCCCTGAAGCACAATAGCCCAACCAGCCATTTTCAAGACACAATGTCAAGACCACAGTGTTTAGTGACAGTGTGGGACAGTACTCCAGGTGGCAGCTGCACAGATGTCTGCAGCAGACACATTACTGAAACAAGAAACAAAGGCAGCCATGCTCTTGTGGAATGGCCATGGACCACCCAAGATGCTCCTTACAATGTACTTCCTGTAACAGAAAGTGCAGTTTGCTAGCTGTTTGGACAAGCACTGTATAGAAACTGGGGTGCCCTCTTTCCCAGGGTGAATGAAACAAAAGGCTAACAGGAATTTCTGCAGTCCTTTGTATGGTGATATAGCACCCAAGTATTCTATGTATTACACATCTGGACTATGAAGCACTGCTTCCCACAGGTTGCATGCTCAGGATAATAAACTGGCTGGTGGATGGTTTCATTTAAAGTAAACTCAGACACCACCTTTGGTAGAAACTTAGTATTAGTATGCAAAGACACCCTGTCTTTGTGAAAAATCAAATAAGGAGGCTCACACATTAGAGCCTGCAGCTCTGAAATCCTTTGAGCAGGCGTGATTGCAACTACAAGAAAAAATACTCACCTTAGTAATGTTGTTTCTTCTAATGGAGTCTTGCTATATTATGACAATTGCAGTATGACCGCAGGTTAGAACTGCTCGAGGTGAAATAGTTAACTTTCCATGCAGGCATGGAACTTAGAGCTGAGCTCGGTTGAAAACTCTGTCTGTTGTGCTTCATACGCAAACTGTCAGATCTTTACGAGCTAAAACTCAATAAGGTTCTGTGTGGAAGCTGTAAACCTACACTAGCCAACTGGCTACTAACATAAACACTCATTTTGGCCTAAAACAAAAAGACTCAAGTCAGGAGACCCAAAAATGCAAAACACAACACCAATTCACCCAAAAGGTAGGTGAAAACAACAAGGTGGGCATCAAAAAAAGTGCCAACTCCTGTACTGCCCACCCACATCCCCAAAACAGAGGTTCTGAGAGGGCAGGCAGGAGGGAGGTCATAATATAGCAAGACTCCATTAGAAGAAACAACATTACTAAGGTGAGTAATTTTTCTTCAAACAACATGAAGTCTTGCTATATTATGACAATTGCAGACTACACAGCAGTACCCCCATGGAGGAGGGACAGAACCTACCTGGGAAATAGGCTCTGAAGCACGGCTGTGCCAAACGAGCATCACTCCTAGCCTGGATGTCCAGGGAGTAATGCTTGGTAAAAGTGTGAACTGTTTTCCAGGTAGCTGCTTGACGTATTTCTAGAATAGGAATGTCTCTGGCAGCAGCCAGAGAAGCAGCTGTACCTCTGGTAGAGTGAGCCCTCAGGCCTGAGGGGAACTTTACCCAACTTCTCATAGCAGAATTGGATACAAGAGACAATCCACCTGGCAATGGATCTTTAGTGGCTGGCTTCCTTTACCAACTTCGCCATAGGTGAGGAACAGTTGAAGGGAGTCAAACCTATGACCCTTAGTACGCTCATGTAGTAACTCAGGGCTCTCTTCACATCTAGGCTGTGCAGCATCCTCTCCCAGAGAGGAGGTGGTCAGTGAAGTACACTGGAAATAAAATAGATTGATTAAGGTGGAAATCTGAAACCACCTTAGGCAGGAACTTTCTGTTAGTCCGAAGGACCACCTATCTCTGTGAAAAGAGATAAACTCCTGGTCCACTGACAACGCTTGTAATTCACTTATGCATCTGGCAGAGGTGATGGCTACCAAAAACACAGTTTTCCAAGTCAAGTACTTGAGCTCAGCTGAAGACAAGGCTCAAAGGGGGTTGCATAAGCTGAGCAATGCAAACATTAAGATCCCAGGCAGGGGCAGGATCCCTGAATGGAGGTTGCTGTGAAACAACCCTTTAAAAACTTGGAAAATACAGGATGAGCTGAAAGGAAGAGGATTTACCTGCTGAAATAAAAGCAGACACAGCTGCCAAGTGCACCTTCAGGGTAGCTGGTCTCAGCCCCAAATAATTCAAGTGGACCATATAATCCAGGACTATGGGTAGATCAGCAGAGACTGGGAAATATGCTTTCCGAGCACCATATGGAAAACCTTTTCCATTTGGAATTGTAAGTAGCCCTGGTAGAAGGCTTCCTTGAGGCCTTCAATATATCCATTACACCTTGGGAAAGGTGTAATCAGCAAACTCTAACTCTTCAAGAACCAAGCCTTGAGATTGAGAGATTTGAGATTGGGTACCAGACCCTTCCCTGGGCACAGGTTAACAGATTGTGATTCCTGGGAAGGGACAGGAGGATGGACTTAAGGACAGCAGGAGTGGATACCAGGGCTGTCTGGCCCAATCTGGACCTATCAGAATGACTTTGCATGATTGGGATCTGATTTTGACTAGCACTTTGAACAGGAGAGAAAGGGAGGGAAGGCATAGAAACTCCCCTCCAACTGAGGGCTAAGGCATCCGGTGGGAGTGAGCCCAACACTGGGGCCTGCAGCAAAAAGAAGATTGGTGATTGTCTGGGGCTGCAAAAGATCTATCTGCGGGTGCCCCATCTGGCAAATACTACTCCCAAGACAAGAATCCAGTGACCATTAGTGGTGGCCCTGGGAAATCCTGCTGAGAGCATCTGCCAGGACATTGTCCTTGCCTGGGAGGTGAACTGCCGTAAAGGGAGGTGTTCAGGGAATAAGCCAGAGACCACATCATCGGCTCGGTGCACAAGGTCAGAGACCGAGTGCCCCTTGCTTGTTGATGTACCACATTGTAGTAGTGTTGTCTGTTCTGACCTGAATACTCTTGTTCTGAACAGATTTGGAAAAAGCTTGAAGTGCTAGAAAACTGCTCTGAGCTCCAACAGGTTGATGTGGAGCAGAGATTCCTGGGAGACCACCGACCCTGGGTGGTGAGGTCGCCCATGTGAGCTCCCCAGCCCAAGAGGACGCATCTGTAGTAAGGATTAGAGAATGAGACTGAGTGACAAAAGGAACCCCTTGTCTCAGGTTGCTCTGATCCTGCCACCACTGTAGGGCTTGGATCAGGGTTCAAGTTACTGGGATCAGCTTGGTAAGAGGATCCTTTCTTTGAGACCAAAAGCTCTCAAATGGAACTGGATGTCCCTCATCTGAAATCTTGCTCCTTGCACAACTGCTGTGGAAGCAGCCATGTGTTCTAGGAGCTGCAGAAAATGCCTAGCTGGCCGGAGACCTGCAGGGTAAATGAGGAGGCCAGGGAGACTAGGGTCTTTGCCCTGTCCAGGGGAGGAAGGCTCTGGCTTCCTGTGTGTTCAGTTCTGCGCCTATGAAGGTAAGAAGCTGGACCGGCTCTAGAACTGACTTTGAGAGATTCAGAAGGAAACCTAGAGAGGTAAGCAGTTGCTGCGTTATCTGAAGGTGTAAATTGACCTGGTCTGGGGACTGGCCTACTAAGAGCCAATCGTCCAGGTAAGGAAAGATGGCAATCTTTGCCTTCTTAGGTAGGCAACTGCTACAGCCAGGCATTTGGTGAATACCCTTGGGGCAGAAGTGAGGCCGAAGGGCATTGCTCTGAACTGGTAGTGGCCTGAGGGCAGCTCGAACCTGAGGTACTTTCGATGGGAGCTTCTGATAGGAATATGGAAGTAGGCATCCTTGAGGTCCAGGGAAGCTAGCCAGTCCCTGGCCTTAGAGAGGTAGGATAATTCCCAGAGTCACCATTTTGAACTTTGGCTTTAAAGGTGCTTGTTTAAATATCCAGATCCAGGATGGGCCACCATTCTCCTGTCTTTTGGGGTAAGGAAGTACCTGGAGTACAAACCTTTGCCCTGGTGTAGGGAGGAACCCTTTCCACAGCTCTGAGAGCCAGGAGGGTGCGACCTCTGCCTCTAGGGTGAGTGCCTCTGATGGAGTTGCAGGTGGAAAGATCTGGTTCTCAGCTTTGGAAATTTTTGAAGCTGAGAACCAGTCCCTAGCTTACTACTTCCAGGACCCACTTGTCTGATGTTAAAGACTTCCAGTCCTGGACAAAGTAAGCCAGCCTGCCCCTAGGTGAGGGAGAGAATCGGCCCTGGCAATCCCATCAGGTGCCTGCTTGGCAGGGGCTTTGGGCTGAGGGGTGGAAGCAGACCTGCTTGTAACCGTCTGCCTCTCCCTCTAAAGAACCCCTCTGAGCATAGGCGGAGGAGGAAGCTTGGCTTGGTAAAAGGCCTATGAAAAGGCCTGCCCCTGCTTCTAGGAAGCTGCTTTTGAGGAGTGGCCTGCCTTTCCTTGGCCTGTGCACTCCTATAGGTGGTCCTATATTCATCCATTTTCTTCATGTAATTCTCTGTTTGCTCCCCAAATAGAGAATTTCCCTAACAGGAAAATCCATGGCCTTAGACTGGGTATCCTGAGACAGGGTAGTACATCTGAGCCAAGCCATCCTGCAAAGTGCCACAGATGTAGCCATGACTCTTGATGAAACATCATTAGAGTCCACTGCAGCATGAAATTGCACCTTGGATGCCTCAATACCATCCATAGCCACCTGTTCCAGCTCCCTGGCAAGCTGGTCAGGGACTTGTTTCGCTAGAGCCAGCACAGTATCCTATCTGGATTTCTGGTACCTAGCAGCATAAGCCATATAATTTGCTTGTCTGAGTCCCAAAGATGCCGCCATGTACTGTTTCTTTGCCATAGCATCAATCTTCCTGGAGTCCTTCTCAGGGGTGTGAAGCTAGGGGAATACTAGTCTTGTCACAGGCTGCAGCCTGCACTACCCCATGGCTGCATTGTTGAGTGAGGAAATCAGTGTCGGAGCCTGATAAGGTATACCTCTTGTCCATCCTTTTATCCACAGGAGGTATAGTGTGAAGAGTTTTAAAACTTTTACTGTCTGTTTCAAAATATTTATACAAAGGAATAGACAGTCTCCTAGACTCTGGAATATCCATCATTTCTACATAGTCTGGCTCCTCTTGGTCATCAACAGCTTCCTCAACAGGGAGCTGGAGAGTTTCAACAACTTTTTTATAAAACATGAAATGAGAAGGGACTCAGAAAGCCTTGGAGGAAACCCTAGGGGTCTATCTGGAGAGATGTCCGGATCAATGGGCACATCCAGATCTTCAAAACCATATTCACTCTCCTCATATTCCTCTTCCCTCCCGGTTCATAAAATCCTCAAAATCATAATCTTGAACGGTGGAATCGGCCGAACCGAACGCTTACCTGAAGGTGTCGGTTCGGTCGGAACAGAGAGAAAAGACTGGACAATTTGAATTGCTTTAGCTATTTCCTCCAGCAGTTGGGGAGAGAACTTTGGCTCTACACTAGCTGACTTTCTAGTCCTTTTTGCTGGAACGGCTCCTCAGAACCCGGCTCTTAGTTTGCCGAAGTATCGCCCTGGTCAGGGCACTCCCTCGGTTCAGTTGGCAGACCGAATCGGGCTGGCCATCTGGGTCAGCGGACTTTTTGGCCTCCCTTTCCTGAGCCTACCAACTCTCTTATCTATGGTGGCAGCAGGAAATTGTGACAAATCTGGCAGTCTGAATTGAGGTGGTCAAACCCCAGACAATAGACACACTTAGCAAAAGCTTCCCCACAAACACTACAGTGTTGAAACCCAGTGGGTCTGGTTTTTCTTTGGGTTTCTCAGACATTATGCCAGCCTAACCAACTTGCCCATTTATGGCAATCCACCAAAACAAGACACCCTTATCGGTTCTAACTTGGTAATACGGAGTCGTGGAAAAAAGCATGTGAAATCAGTTTTTTTAGAACCGATAAGAACAGAAACCGCACTCTAAAAAGGACTAGTAGATTTTAAATAAACCTGATCGGGTTCAAACCGAACCGATAAAGAATTAAGTGTTCCACACAGAAAAATAAATGTAAAACCTATCTATTACTTACATTACCACAGACAGAGCTTGAACCGACCGGTTATGGTTTAATTTCGCTAAAACCAAAAAATAATACTTTTAAACCGACAAAATGAACGAGCAGAAGGAGAAATCTCCGAGCGACTGAATGAGGCGGAGTAAAGAATCTGACAGTTTGCGCTTGAAGCACAACAGACAGAGTTTTCAACCGACGCAAGATCTAAGTTCCATGCCTGCATGGAAAGTTAACTATTTCACCTCCGAGCAGTTCTAACCTGCGGTCATACTGCAATTGTCATAATATAGCAAGACTTCATGTTGTTTGAAATAACAGTTTCCAAGAGAGGAGTAAGTTTCTACAAAACAAAATGTAGGTCCGAGCTTACAGATGCGAGGCTTCAAATGTAGACTGCCTCTCAATAACATATAGGCCACCTCCAGCTGGGCAACCGCTTGACCCTCAATAGGCACATGGAAAGCTGAAATAGCACCCAAGTGCACTTTGAGGAATACTGCAGGTCTACATCCCATAAGGACAGCAAATACCCAGAACCTGATTAACTGGACAGGTAAAAGAATCCAGGTGATGAGAAGCAGCCAACAGAGCAAACCGCTTCCATTTCATAGAATAACTGGATCTGATGGAAGGCTTTCTGGCAGCTACCAGTACATCAGCCACTTTTGGGAAACCCTAACCAAGCAATGGCTATGTTTTCAGGAACCATGCCTGAAGATGAAGAGATTTGCAGTCCAGATGGACCAGGGTTCTCTGTTCCTGTAAAGAAGATCCTTGGCACAGGGGCCGAGACAATGGTGATTCCACTGCTAGCTGCTGCAGTAGGGCTAACAAGATCAATCGAGGCCATAGGGGAGCAATGAGTATCAAGAGTTGCCTCCTCCATCTGTAGCTTGAGTAGCACTCTAAATTAGAGGGAAGAGAGGGAAGGGCGACAGGAAGGCTCCCTTCCAAGACAGGGACAACACATCTCACCAGAAAACTCCAGGCCCTGGAATGAGCAAGCAACCCCCCAAATCTATTTCATTGTGAAGATAGACAGCACAGCATGAAGCCAAATGTGAAGTTACAAGAATGAGCTGAAAATTGAAGCAAAAACTTTGAAAAGACTGAAAACTTTAGCAGAGTCCTCCAAATTTACTCGCAGGAGATGTAAAGAAGTAGACCTATTCCTTCCAGCTGAAGGAAAGGGCTGAGTGCACTGGTGGAGGGAGGCGGGCACAGCTAGATGGCCACCTGGTTAGTGGTAGGAGCAGTCAAGCTCAAAGTCTGTTCTGCTGACTGATTCTACTCAATGGAATACAATGTGGATATGAAACTGAATCTAGACAGAAAACAAATTCTTAAGATAAGAACATGGAAGTTAATTATACAAAATGGTAGTAAAAATACTACTTCCCTTAACTGTTCCCATGCCCCCAATTAAATACAACTGTAAGCAAGTCGCAGTTCGAAGCTTGGACAACTTCCCAATTAATCAGGCCAACTGTTTGAAATGTCTGGTGTATGGCTAGAACTCCTCCCTAAATTACAGAAAGTACATTAACAAAATTCTAGCTACACTCGGACCGAGGCAGAGCTCTTTATTCTGTTCAAACCCTGCCTCGGTACACTAACAGATAGTGAACTACCTATTACCTTTGCTTGATTATGGTGATATTTTCTCTATGGCACCACTACATAAGCTTGACGTGCTGTACAATAAGCTTTGTAATCTAGTCCCTGCATGTCACCCCACACATCCCACTATAGCCTGAGAGAGGTTGAAGTAGCTGAGCCAGTCAAATGGAGGAACTACCACTGGACTACCATCCTAAACATGTGCACGTAAAACTAAACCTGAAAACTTTTGGCCCCACCTACCTACTTTCAGTTAAAACTATGACGCCTCTAAGGGCTCATTCAGCTTTGTTGCACCCAAGACAATGTATGAGGTGTGCAATTGCCTACTTCATCCTGAACTGCTGGAATGAACTCCAATCCAACCTCAGGGTGCATTCAGAGTTATTTGCTTTCAATAATGGCTTGTTTGTTCATGTGAATGTCCCTGCTTCTGTCAATGTGACTAGCCTACTAAACCAACTCTGTATTTGTTCCTGGAATTTTGCTGTATCCTTGATTGCTACACTGTTAAGTAGGAGTGCTGTAGCAAGTTTAAGTAGTGCCATCTTCTGAAACGCTCATGAAAATAAAATGTCATATCTCAGGAGGCGGATGGTTCTCACCCTCAGAGGACAACAGGTGGCCTAAGGCTGTTGGGTAGGGATGGGGTTTAAATCAGGGATGGTCCAGTGTTTCCATGGAGGAGCTCCCCTGTACCCTTTCCCCCATCCTGCATCTGGAAATCAGCTATTTTAGCTCAGCGTGCTCTTCCTAGAGAAAGGTTTAAAATAAACTGAATCAATAAATAAGCAAACAAGCAGGAGCTTGGCTGGGGAGGTAAATGAAGTGAGTGGGTGGGAGCTCTTGTGGGATTGGAGTTAAAACAAAACTGGGGTAGGGCGGTATTAACAGCTGGTTGGGGCTAAGAAACAGGGTAAAGAATCTGGTAGGTGGGTACAAGAAGCTGAATGGGGTTTCAAAATGTGGCTAGGGTGTGTAAGAGCAGCTGACGGGAGGATGGGGCCAGGTTTCAAAACTGGTAAAGTGGGTTAGAGCAGCAGAATGGGGCTTAAAATGATGAAGGGAGGTGGCTAGGCAAAGTATGGCAACAGAGTGGGAGTTGAGTACAGTTTAAGAAAAAATGGTAGATTGGATGGATGATTAAGTTAATGGAGGTTAAAAAAATGGGAGCAGGGTGGGCATGTGTAGCTGGGGGTTTGGGTTTAGAAAAATAAGAGATGAGTGAATGTAAGCTATTAAGGGAAAGTGGGCAGAAAATGCACTTATGGGCTCTGTCATGGAAACACTGAATTGGACAGGAGAAACTAGGGAGCATGCATTAGTAGCAGGTCCTGTGGATCTAAACTTCATTTTTTCCTTAATTTGCAGACTGGGACCAAAAAGGCACACTGAGCTTAAGCTTGTTTTCAAGTCGGACCTCTGGAAAGGGGGAGGGTCCTAAAATTACAGAGGTAAATCCTTTGAAGCAACTCCCCGTCGTGGATTCCATCCCAAGCTTGGAGCCTTGTGCCGTAACAAAGACTGCCTGTCCCATAGAGCCACTAGGAGTTGGTTAGCAAAATGGAGTTCCCAGTCTTTGACTAGATGGATGAGGTCCATCGTACTGCCCCCTCCTCCCTTGCCAGACTAGACACCCTCTGTAATGTCTTCTGTCATTTTGCTACCACCCCAATACTCACTACTGCGCCCTGTGCTCCTCTTTATCTATCCTCCCCCTACACTCACATTGCTAGTCCACTGTGCTTCCTTCATCTCCAAATACTGGTTTAGCTCCCTACCATCTTACTTAGCCGCACTCCTCTCGCCTATTCCTTCTGCTGCATACCCCTCTGCTCCAGGGATCCTCACACCTTCTCCATCCCCACCCTCACTCCTCTGCTGGACAGTCAACCTTCTCCTATCGCCTTCCCTCCATCCCTTTGGAACCTGCTTTTCCCTCTCTCCGTCTCTCACCCTCCCGGTTTCCCTTAAGCACAAACTAAAGCTCCTCCCCTCTCCCAACTGCTCCTATGAGCTACCTACCTGAGCAACCCATGGTGCCCGGGTCTGTTCATGTCACTACAACTGCTGCACTAAATTGTTTCAACCTGCCTTTGTTTATATATATATATATATATATATATATATTTTTATTTTGTTGAGTACAATCAATTACAATCCATAAGTCACAGACTCTTTTGCAAAAGCTCCACGTCAGGTTACAGGGGTGGAAGGTAGACAAATACAGTAAAAGACAGATGAGAACAGGCATTATTTACAATTTCAGTACTGACAGAGTAACTTTTTTTTTGCAAAGGCTCCACGTCGGTTACAGGGGTGCAGGAAAACAAAGACAGTATAAGACTAACATTGACAGGCAGTATATACTGTTACAGTACTGGCATAATTGGGCACTGGTGCTGCTCACAGAACCAATTTCTGTTCACCTTTATTTTATTGGTGCTGCACCATGTTGAATTGTCCAGTGCCGCACCTTTAGTTCGGCAATGCTTCTTTACTGCTGCAGAAATTTATTGTAATCTCTTTCCTTTTTCCCCAGGTTGCACCCGGATACGAGCCGTGGCTCAGTGTGCCTTTCCTGGCTACTAATTTTCAAAACATAAATAAATACATGCATAACTAAAATGAATAAAAATCCAGATAAACAAATCTCCAGACATCAGTAATAACGTTATAAACTCCCCATAAGAAAAGGAAGACAGAGAAGAGGTCCAAGACAAGAGGTAAAGACCCAACCCAAGAACCAACCCAATTCAATGTTGGAAAAAAATACTTTACTTTTAAGTGGGTAATTTGTGACACTCCCATTCCCATTAAACCCACTTTTCAGCTAGTTTGCTAGTTTGTTGACCACATCAGAGTTAAAGCATTCATAGTTTTATCATCACGGCAGCAGTAGCAATATGCACAAAGTCAAGTCAGGCATGTGTTAGAGCTATTTCTGGGAATTCTTTAACTGCAGCATCCATATCTGCAAATACAGTAAATACTGAACCACTCTTACTATACATCAGACCAATGAGGTTCAAAGAAATGTATACTTTATGTTGAATACAGGCAACAGGTACACAAACACTAACACCAGGAAGTAAGTTTCAACTGCTTGGTACTTAATATTGCCAAATGCCTGGGCTATTTTAAAGGATAACTAAACAAGTAACTATACCAAAAACAGAAATCAGCTCAGTGGCACTGAGTGATAGGAGTTGCTCTGGCACCCTGGCGGAACTGTCAAAGTTGTTTTCTGTGATCTGATGAGTGACTGACTGCAGGAGGAAAAACTGAGGACTTATGGAGCCACCCATATTATATAGGCAGCACTGACATACATCAACATGGAATTAGCCCAGCCTGGAAAATGTTTCTGAGGTGCACCAACAACTCACAATTGCAAAGGCGTGGCTCTATGGAGGTAGATATCATTGTAGAAGATCTTAACATGACAGCTTCACTAATTAGCACATTTTATTTATTTAAAATTGCTAACCGGAAAGACACACTAAACCACTAAGTCCTAGCTCATTTCCAGGTGTGAATGGGGTTACAGAAGTAAAAGTAAAACATAAAACATCAATCTCAAGTAAAGTTACAGTCTACTTTTGGATGATGGTCTTAACTGCTTTTTGAAGGGACTGTGATTTTTGTTTTATCCACTCCTTTTGGTTCTGTGATCCATAGAAATCTAGAATTTGTCAGTACATAAGGAGCACTTGGCCCAACCAGTCCACCCAGATGGTCCCTGCCTATCTTGTTTCCATAGACACTAAGGCTCTGTCCACACTACACGCTCCGGCCCAGTAACGGATGCAATCCGTTAGGGATGGGGAAGCGGTGCAATCGTACACACCGTGGCGGTGTCCGATATGGGACCCGGCACTGCGGTCCACGCCGGAGGAGACGTAGAGCCGTTACAGCGGTGCCCGATCACAATGCAGCTTGTGCTGCTTTGGGCCCTAAAGGACTGGGTGCCGCCCGTCCACACTACCGCCTGATAGCGTTACCAAGGCGGGACGGTTTCATAACCATTGTTGAAAGCACCTCTTATGTGGTATCAACAAGCGGTTACAAAACACCTTCTGTAACGTTACAGGTGTAAGCAGACCGTTGTGGTAATGGTTTGGACATTCTGTAATGTTACAGAGGTGTAGTGTGGACAGGGCCTAACTGGTCTCTGGCCACCCTCCTCCTCCCAGTCTATGCATCTAATATTCCCCATGTCTCTCTCATGCATGCTTGAACCCTCCCCCACAGTTTTCGCCTCCACCACCTCCACTGGCAGTCTGTTAAAGGCATCTGCCACCTGATCCAAAGAAAATACAAACAGGACATGAGAACAGGTGATCTGCACCCTTTGACAGCCAGTCTGAAAACTGAAAAGTAATCTTCAATGTAACCCCTCCCATTCCCTTGGTGGTAATAAACCACATTTTAAAAGATGGACACCCACATACACTGAGTAGTCAAGCGTTTTATAAATTAAGAGTAAACACCAAATTGGAACTGTGCATTGTCCATGAGGCGAATTGATGCAGGTGCACATCTCTGTAGAAAATAAAGTAAACTATAGAAACACGAAATACTCAAAACAATTGAAAATGCTATTTCATTGTGCACTGAAGCTTCATCTAGGTCATCTGAGGTTTTCTTTTTATAAGTGTCAGACATACACCGAATACAATTTTCACAAAATCTGCACCTTTCTATTTTGCAGAACTTCTACAATCCAGTGCGTAAGTGGGGAGGAAACACATAAAGGGTGCTGGGATGATCAACTTCTGACCTGTAGCAAGTAACTGACTGAACACTGGCCTCTACATTGTAACAAACTTAAGGCACAGGGCTGCCCAAAGGCTCAGCGGTAGTGCATCATGCTTCCATTCCGTAATCCGTGTTCGAGCAGACTTGGGAGCCGTGATCAGAGAGGCCAGGACAAGAGAGTGCTACCCAACGAGAGCAAGCCGCCCGTGAAAGGAGACTTCTGGGTTCCAGCGCAGCAGCCGCATGGTGCTGAGCAGCCCGCCTCTCTGAAGGGTAACATCAGCCTATAGCGGCTGCTGTGTTTGAGGATGTCAGAGGCAAGGACCGGCGTTGGGGAGACAGGACAGACCTGGATGGAAAGGGAAAAACCTAGAAAAAATCGTGCCTCAAGTCATCTCAATAATGATGACCAGCTCCCTGCAATTATACTTTGCCAAAAACAAGGGCTTCAATTAAATGTAATTGTTTTCTGAGCTACATCTACAAGACCAAGGATGCTTAAAACCAGACCAACTTAAACAACACAATTGTCAATAATACTCTCAGCAGCAATTGTGTTTATTTGTATACAACACTTTTGTGGAAAATCACTTTTAATTTGCACAGAATGAGGAAATAATATGGAGTTCTGCAATTACAACTAAATGAGCTATCGATGGAAAACTCCAGAATCCTTCAAGGAGTTCACCACCAATTAGCACCGCATTGACTTATGCCAAATAATTTTCGAATTCATTCTCTACTCTTTCAGAGAGTTTAATAAAACATGTGGTAAACACACAGAATCAAACAAGACATATGCTCCAAGTAAGACAGCTATTTTGTGAAATAAGACTTTAGAGCAGCTTCTGTTACATTAAAGGACGGTGTCCACCAACACAAAGGCTTGCAACTATTACACTTACAATTATTTTTATAGTGGTTTCTATTTTGTTTAACTTTCTCCTGTTGTTGGTCTGCAACATACTTCAGATAATGCAGTACAGATTCCACTGTGCCAGCATCTGACTGGCCCCATGTGATAGTCGAATGCTCTTTATATAGGTGCTTTGTTAGGCTAACACGGTTATAAAGCCGGAAAGAAAATCTGAACACTAACAATAAATGTATTATTTTAGTAAACTGGAACAGCTAAAACATTATGTTTATGATCGTACATAATGAAATACAGAGCTGTTCTTCAAATATTCCTAGACACAAATATGTAATACCAGAATTAAAACAGTCGGTTAGCTTAACCTGTTTAAATGCATCAGACATCCTCAACAGAACAACATCGAGCAAGACATTAGATATTTAGCAGTAGATAGTTGCGTCATTTACAATCCAGGAAAAAGCAAGATGGCTTGCAGGAGACAAAACAACCAAGTGCCCTGGCATATCCAGAGACCGTAGCTGACACTTCATAAATAAGTAGTTCTTTACTAAAGAGTATCCAATAAAAGATAAGGGTGCAGTATAAGTAAGCAATAACCCACAACAGGGCATGTGTTTCTAGATAATTAATGCACTCGATGAACTGGAAGGCACAGGGCCAAAAGTCAGTAACTTTCAAAATACTTGGGAAGTGCAAAGAAACAAATGCTCTAGAGTGGGTTATTGCACTTATAAAATGATGAACATTGTTTTATTGAGAAAAGTTTTATTTTTCTTTAGTTAGGTTCGCTAGGTAAAATATACAAGTTTGCAACAAAGGCTGTGTGCCTTTAGATGAACCCAGGAAGCAATTTATTTTGAAGAAACCTATACAATGTTGTGGGTGTTGTATTTAACTAGTGGAAACAATTTTTTATTTTAATAGAAAAGGTTTTATTTTCATTTGTTAGCTGGTTGCTAAGTAGATTAGGGTAGATGCGTTCTGAGCTATGCAGTTTCTGGGTAAATAATTAACATGCAGGTTTGTTTTAACCAATGGAAAGACAAAACAGCTACGCTGCATAGAGTGTGCTGTGTAAACAATCCTACTTTAGGAATAATACCAGCACCACTCAGGCTGTAGTTGTCACAAAGCTTTATTTTAAACACACAAGATAAAAAAACATACCAATCAGGCAGTGCCAAAAATCAGGCCATAGCAGATAAGACTCCGACTGGTTTCGCAGCTAGCTGATGATGCAGTAGTTGACAAACCAGTCAAGGTCTTATTTCTGACGCCTGTCTGATTGGTTTGCTTTTATCTTTGGATCTGAAATAAAGTTTTGTCATAAGAACAGTTGAGTTGTTTTAACCAATGAAGTTGTTCAATTTGCTCATTTTAACACTCCATTTTATAATCCTGACTGAGTATACTGATTGAAGCAGATAGCCTCATTTTTAATATTTTAAGACGCTCAGGATGAGTCCAAATTACTTTAGTCTTTACATTTTAATCAACGAATGGTGTTGTTTGTAGACACAGTATAGGGAATTTTTACAATAAATAAAGTCTCTGCAACACAGCCTCAAAAGTTTTGTATTTTCTTATGATAGAACACAGTTTCAAATTTAAGAACTGTGTGAAATTTGCCTATTGAGTACACTTCACTTCAGACTAAACTGGACAGATGCAGGTCAGCAAGGGCCATCGGCACTGTCCGCTCTAAATCCTGTAATTTAAAAAAATGCATCTTTACTGATTTGGGAATCAAACATACAATGCTCATATCGTTCTGAGGCATACAATGGTATTACATAAAATCCAGGCATTTAGCAACACAGTACTTAGGAGACCAGTCAAGCTTAATGTAAATAAATTAGGAATGGAGGATCGTGGAATTTTATCAAGGATAGTTCTAAAAGTACTAAGCCAGGCAATGCTGTGGAAAGTTTAGTAAATAAATACATAAAAAAAATTACAATAAATATCATTCTAATCATAGTAACAATCAATAAAAGTTCCAGACACAGGCAATCTTTCAGTGGGGTGTGGGCTAATACACCCTGTACTGCTACTTCTTTCACTTAAATGTTTGGGGTGATTCTTAATCGCTAGGGCTGGCCCTCCTTCTCCCCTGCACTTCCATTCTCCTTCTCACCAGTTACCTCAGCTACTTCTCTAAGAGCCCTCCTGGCTCTCAACCCCCAGAAAGGTGGGAGCCCTGATGGACTAGATCCTAAGCTCCTTTACTTCTCTGCCCTGCCACTGCCTTTCCCATCTCCTCCTTCCTCAACCTCTCCTTCTCTTTTGCCTCCGTCCTGGACACCTGGAAGCACGCAGCAGTCATACCCCTACCAAAAGGTGGGGACTCTTCCTCTCCTGGCAACCTTCATCCTATCTCCTCCCCCAACCTTATCCAAATTCTAAGAACACACACAGTTCTGTCCCAGCTCTCTCCCTTCCTTGACTCCTCTTCTCTTCACCCCTTCCAGTCTGGCTTTGCAAAACACCACTCCACCACCTCCTTCTCCCTCACGCTCACCGAAGCCATCCACACGGGATGGACCAGGCCTCATCACCGCCACCATCTTTGTCTATTTAGTGAAAGCTTTTGACATGGTCTTCACCATCTCCTCCTGCTCAAACTGAAGTCAGCAGGTCTCCCGACTCCACAACAAACTGGTTCAGCTCTTACCTAATAGGTAGATTGCAATCAGTGAGAACTGGAGAATCCTTATCCACACCCTCCCCATTCACACTGGTGTCCTCCAAAGTTCTGTCCTTGGCCTTCTACTTTATTCCATTTTCTTAATGACCCTCCTCACTGCCCATCTGCGTCCATCCACATGCACGCAGATGACACGTCCTGTTTGCCTGTGGGTCTTCTCCAGCTGAGTTAATATCCAGCTTCAACCTGATTTTGATGCAGTCCAAAATTGGTTCAGGTCAAATCAGCTATCCCTATATACGAAAACAAAATGGTCTCTATGTGTTTTGGCACTAGGCTGAAGCTTTCCAAGCTCCCATCCTCCCTCACACCCTAGATGGGGCACAATTGATGACCTGCCCACATTTAAGTACCTTGGTGTCTGGCTTGACTGGCACCTTGACTTTTCACACATAGGCGCCATTGACACAAAACTCCACCCCAAGCATGGTGCCCTCTTTAGGAACAAAACTGCATCCCACTACCTGCCCGCTGTGACATCATCACTAAGATGATCCTTCACATCTCTGATTATGGCAACATAGTCTGTGTGCTGCCCCAAGGTCCACCTTGGCCAGAATGGATCCCTCTTCACTCCTTCTGCCACTTTGCCTTGAACTGTCCTCCCCCAGCCAACACTGTTCTCTGCATTCTGCTCTCCTCCCTCCCTCCCTTCACTGAAAGATTGCCGCCCAACCACTGCGCCTCTTTCATTTTAAGTTCTGGTAGGCTTCCCCTCCCCCATCTGAGCTCCTTTCTCTCGCCTACACCCCACTCCTCCTACTCCTCCATAACCCAGGCGATCGCTCCTGTTCCCATCTCGTAAATCCCTTGCTGGTCAGGCTGCTTTCTCCTTCCGCTTTCCTAAACTCTGAATTCTCTCCCCTACCATTTGCTCTGCTTCCTCCAAACGCTCTCTATCCTCTCTACTACAAGTCCACACTGCTTCCTCCTGTAACAGCCCTGGTTAATTTGTCCCACCCTCACCCATCTTTTCCTTTCTTCACACTTCCACCTATTCCTGACCCTCTCCTGTACCCCTATCCTTGTCCCCCCACTGCCCCCTCCTGTAATCTGCCCAGGCTAATTGCCCCACCCCCACTCTTCCTGCTTCATGCTTCCACCTACTCCTGGCCTCTGCCAACCCTACCACTCCTCCCCTCTCCCTCATATCACTCTTTCCATTACTAGTCCCACAAACCACCCCCATGCCCTGGCTAAACTATTATTATGATCCTGTATGAGCCTGTTATTCCTGCAACACTTTAGATTCGCACTATCAATATTTACTCCCTTACAACCTTCTATCTTATGTGTAAATGATGCATAATTATTGTACTATTATGCAGCTGTGTAACTACTTTTTGTATTAATGTATATGCAATTTAATCTCTGTATTTATCCTCTTTCCTTCTCCCAGGACACATCTGGAAATGAGCTATTTTAAAGCTCAGTATGTCTTTCCTGGTGAAAATGTTTAAACAAATAATTGGCTTTGGGATAACTTGGGGCCAGTGCAGACACTGCAAATCAGTTGAGCCATGCCAAATATGGGTTCTAAGCTCTCACAAAAGTTGGGAACAGCGGTTGATACTACAAATGACCCACAGTGCCTTTCACACGGTGACCAAAACATGACTGGGTGACACAGCTGGACTCCATCAGTGTAACAAAGGCTCAGAGTGTGGCACCTGTGCACAATTACTGAAGTAGTAGTAGTAAAACTTTTATTCATGAGATATACAAATGAATTGGATAAGTCAACTGCGTAAAGCTCATTTTCAGTGAGGTTCATCCATAAGATTCCAGTTACATTTACATATAACACATTATAAATATTATACACATACAAAATACATACTAGACCCAATACTGACAATTACATACATATAAAGTTCTAAAGCTCACAAATTACAAACTAGTACTAATCAGAGCTCACATTCTTTACTACCTTACTTGCATTAATTACAATAGTTTTTATTTTTCTACCTGGATTTTCTTGTTAGTTGGTCATACAGTGGTAATTTATTCCAAATCACTGGCCCCTTATATATATAAACTGACTCCTCCCCAATTCTGTTTTAAATGTGGGCACCACACATTTAGACCTTCACCTGATCTGAGGCCAGGCTTAAAGGTTTCTAAACTGAATACATTTCTTTAAGTAATTGGGGATCTTTCCTGTAATACATTTTATCGTGACTAATAAGGTATGTAGACTTCTTCTTTATCCAAATTTAACCAATTTAAGTCCTTGAACATAACCACCCTATGAGTTCTTCTTGGAACATTTAAAATAAATCTAGCAAGTTCATTATACATAACATTAAGTTTGTTTAACTGCATATTAGACGCCCCACGTGCACTATGTCCCCATACCCCAATACAGGTATTATTACTGTCTTTAGTATATGTTTCTAATTTCTACTGTCATACATTGTCATTCTATACAGAGATCCCAAATATTTACCAGTCTTCTTTTTATTGCATCAATGTGAATATCCTATTTTAAATGTTCATCCAAATAAACCCCAAATATTTGTAACAGCTAACTTGTTCAATTTTGAACTCAGGAAAGTGTCAATTTGAATACACTTTTCAACAGACTTCACCTTTACTCCTATTAAACAACATTGCTTGAGATTTTTTATGTTTAACACCAGTTTGGATTTAAAGAAGAAACCCACAACTGATCAAGGCTTCTTGCAAGGACGTTGAATATTTATTATTGACTTCCCTTTTAAATAAATGATAGTATCATCAGCATAGAGGTGGTATTATACCCCCAGCTTTGTCATATCCAGTTAATTCATGCACAAATTGTATAAGATTGGCCCCATTATGGATCCCTAGGACACCCGAGATAGCCATTCTAGTACCAGATGATCATCCATTTATAGTTACCTGCTATAATCTCCCTCTATGTAGATTTTAAAACCACCTTGCGGCCATCTTGGATACACCGCAGGACTGTAGTCTGGACAGGAGGATGCCGTGGTCCAGAGTATCAAATGCTTTGGACAGATCAATAAATACTGCTCCCACCAACATCCCCTGTCCAGACCCTCCACAATATCACCCGTAACTTTTTTTTTTTTTTTACTATTATTTTTACCCTGCCTACCGTCACATTCCGTCCACTCCTTCAGACAGCCAGTCCTGCCATTGCCTCTGCTGCTGACCCGCCATCCTGTTGCTCCAACGCTCCGCTGACCGGCGGATCCTTTCACCGAGGGCCCCCTGCCCGGAGAGGCGATGGGGAGGGAGTATAGAATACTGAGCACTCTCTTGCTTCTGGGCGGAGCATGGATACTGCAGCCCTGGATGCTTCACGGCAGAGAGGTGTGGGAGGTGGGGCTGCCGTCATCCGGTCAGAGGCGTGCCATCTTTCACGTTTTCTGAGGCCCTCGTGCGACGCCTTCTTGTAGTGCCTCTGGTCTCCACCGGGGGCCACTACAGAGACACAACACTTTCCCAACCCACCCCAGGAGAGGAGAGCAGTCTTCGGATGCTCAATCCTCTCCTCCTACCAACCCCAGCAACCCAAGTGCTTCCCAACCCGGGTCGCCGGCATTGTTCAAGGTGTGACATCTAGCGCCTCAACCCTCTGCGCCACCAGGCCACCCGTAATTTTTAATAATGTTGTTGTGGTTCCATGTTGTGGTCTAAAACTCAAATAGAATGTATTAAGTACCCTGTATACTGTTTTTAATTAAGAAGGTATTCATTTGTTTTACAACCAATTTCTCAAAAGTTTTGATATAGTGGGCAATAACAAAATCGGACCCGGATAGTCTTCAGTTTTTTTTTTAGTCCTGATTTAAATATTGGTGCTACCTTAGCTGCTTTCCATATTAATGGTAGCTCTGCATAAGTTAAGGACATATTAAATATTTTAGTGACAGGGTGTGTGCTATAATGGGACTGCCAATTTCAATAAGATGTTTGGAATGCCATCCAATCCTCAGCTTTGTTAATTTTAATGCTAAGTAAAAGTTCTAATACTTCTTTTTCCAATATTGGTAAAATCTGAACTCATCAACTTTTGTAGTTATCCACATTACCACCACTAATTTTCTGCTGGGCAGGACAGTTATATGTGTGCAACAGCCTAAGTTCCTCCTAGATCCCATGCGCCTGACCACAGCTTTAACTACTGGCTTAAATGCTGGCATATATCCACCAACTTCTGCACTTACCCTCTACTGCACTTCTAGCCTTGTCTCTCTGTCAACATATTCCGTAGATTAGTGACTGTCAATATTGTATTGTGTAACATAATCAGGTTGTAACCTAATTCCACGTTCTACCATAGCTGACAACATAGCATTGTGTAAACCTAATCCGATGTTATCACTTTTGATTTAGCTTCCCCTTGAATGTAACCCACTTACCCTTATGTCGTCAGTAAATCCTTGTACAATATTACTCTCATTCCATGTACCAATGTGTAATTCAAATCTCTGTGCAATGTTACTCTTGCTTCTTGTTCCAATGTGTAACTCAATTCCATGTATCAATGTTCTCATCTGCTCTCTCTGTAGCCCCCCGCCCCAAAGGTCGCGGCACGGGAGAGCGAGCATCTTTTGCTCAGTGTGCCTTTCCTGGTGAAACATTTCAATAAATAAATAAATAAAAGTTGTGCCATTTGAAATGAATAAAGGAGGATGCTGGTGTTATGGAAGGAACCACTGGACTGCCAGTGAGTATTACTTTGGTGAAGTGGTCAGATGTCAAATAAGACCACCAAAGGGACCTATAAATGGGCTAAGGAAGATGGGGGTGGAGTCCATGGGATTGCCATGGTGGTTCAAACTTGGGGTGGGGGAGAGATGCATTGGCCTTCATTTTAATCTCATTTTATTTTTTATCCTTGTAAGTCTGATGAGCAAACTGCCTGTTTTCACAGATGACAAGCAATACATAAATACAGTAACAGAGTACAAAACAGACATGACAAAATACAATTATGGATCAACAATACATTCCTGGAAAGTAGTAAGTGCCTTTTTAGCCTTGACTTAAAATACAGTAATGAATTACTGTTCAACACATCATGAGGAAGAGAACTTGAAAAATGTGGACCCCTATAAAATAAGAACACTGACCAATGCTTTCTTAAAAAATGGTAGATAAAATGTAAATTGTGATTGCATTCCAGTACAATCAAATTTACATACCAAGAAAGTATTTGCTTATTGAAGTGGGTAAAAGGCCAGATTTAATTTTAAATAAGAAGGCACTCATTTTAAACTGAATCCTGTTTGTAAGAGAGAGACAGCTGGAAAGATTTCAGAAGGCAGCAGTGATGGGTTCTGACAGGGACACAAACATGAATCTTAAAATGGAACTGTAGGTGACACTCAATTTTTCTCTGGATTTACAGTTCATGGCTGCATAGACCGTTAACCCATAGTCCAGAACACTAAGAAGAAAACTATACCAATAACTTCCTGGATTCTCACGGTTAAAAAGGCTTTATTCTGAATAGACAGCGAGTCTTTGATTAATTTTTTGGTGACGTGTAACATAATGTTCAAAGGTAAGATTGGTATCAAATACAAGCCCCAAATATTTAAACATTTCAACCAATTCAATTGCATTTCCCTTAACATCACGAACAGGCAGTAAGTCACCTATGATGTTGTTTTTGTTAGAGAACAGCATACTTTTAGTTTTAACTGAATTAAGCACTACAGAATTAGTAGTCAGCCAATTCTGAAGCGAGTCAAAACTAACCTAAATTTTACGAAGAGCTTCCATTTGGTATTTGGTTTGTTTCATAAATGACTGTGTCATCTATGTACATTATAATAGAGCTTGAGATTCATGAACTAGGAGCAGCATTCATGTAGAGAAAAAAATAGGTGGCCCAGAATAGATCCCTAGGGACACCACATTTAATTGACTTGGAAGAAGAATAGTGACCATCAATGCTGGTCACATGTGTCTGTTCGTGAGGTACTGGGAAAACCATTTAACAGCGTCACAAGAAAACTGCAATTTGTCCAAAATACAAGGGAGATTATGTCCACAAGGTCAAAGAGCCTTGGTGAGGTCCATGAAAAGGGCTGCAACTGGAGTGCCCCATGAAGGGCACTCTGTATACCTCCAGTGAACCCTCATCAAGGCCATTTCAGTGTTGTGCCCTGCCTTGAAACCATGCTGACAATTGGTTAAACTGTGTTTATAAAGATGCTCTGAGGTCTGGTCTAGTATATTCTTTCTAAAATACTGGACAGTGGTGGAAGAAGGAAATTGGATGATAATTAGAAACAAGAGCTGGGTTACCACTTTTGTGTATGGGTTTAATAACTGCATGCTTCAAAGCTTTGGGAACTCCCATGGAGGATTGAAAAGTTAAAATAATAGTCAGAGGATAAGAGAAAGTATCAATACCCAATTTCAAGAACCGAAAGTATTACCATCAAATATCAAGAGCGGTTTGGGATCATTACTAAGTATATACTTTTTACTGTTTCGGAAGTCACTTCATGAAATTAAGTTTGGACTGAAGTCGGGATCAAATAGGGAAAATTATTAGTGGGAGGTTAACATTAGAGTTGGGCAACTTTAAACCTTTCAAGTCTCCGAAATAGTACTGAAACATTCTGAGACCAATCCTGGACTACAGATAGAGAGTCATCTTTTGAAGAGAGATTAATTTTTTTATTCCTTTCCCAGTAGTTTATTTAAAGGACACTAAACATTGCAGGGTCACTTCAAATTTGAAAGCCCATAACAAGATCTTTCAAATGAGGTATTGGGTTTACCTATTGGGGACAGGAGTCTTGATATATGAATAGTTCAGTAATGTGTCAATCAACTTATAGCAACACCATTTCATGCAGTCTTAAAAATAGGAAGGATGTCATCTGAGGGCTAGCTCTATGTTGTTAATTACAGCTTGCTCCTCATTGACATACTTTCTGTGAAGACTGCATGAAATGGCTGCTGCCTTGTTTTGATTTCCAGATGATTTAAATATTCATCTCAGGACATTTGACACCTATAAGGAAGCCAAATACCTTGTTCAACATAACCTTTCATGGGCTTTCACTGTTTGAGCAATCCCTGCAGTGTTTACTGTCCCTTTAATGCCTTCCAGGTGTATCTGGAGTTCCAAAAGCTTTTCTTGTTCAGTTACAAAAATTTACCTTTCCTTTTCTGATTTGCATTTATTTCTCAACATTTTATAGGCCCAGAGGAAACTATCATCTCTACTAGCTGTAAAACTTCAGGCTACGGTCTCTCAATTTCATTAAATTTAACAAATCCTTGATAATCCATTCTTGCTTGGAGGATCTGACTCTCACTTTTTCAGGGGTGCCAATTTATCTAACAGGAAGTATAAAGTGCTCTGAAAGTATCCAGTAATAAATCAATGTCATGTGTAGCTTCAAGCTGTGACAAGTTATACTTTACTAGCTGTTGCAATACCTTCAGGGGACAATGAAGAGAACTTCCTGAATTCAATGTACTTAGAGGGATTTTTCAGGAATTTAATGGACCATTCACACACGACTGGACAGTGGTCACTCAGTGTCCAGAAGGACCCTACATTTGTAATTCTGCCAGGCTGAGTGACCAGTATTCAGTCGAGAACTGTGCCAGAATTTGTTTTATGGTTGTGTCTAGTAATGTTATGTATCACTTGATGTAACCTCAAGTCCAATAAAGTATCAATGACAACGTTAGCCATTGAAACTCCAGTTATTATTAAAGTCTCCCAATAGGATCCACTCTCTATTGGGGAGTAGGTAACTGCTTTAGACTTGAATTGCTTGATTTGCTCTGTGATCCCCTGTGTGGAAACTGCCTCAGACGGTGTGCGCTGTATACTGAGACTATTATATGAGAGCCCTGTTTTAATTTTTATGAATGAACTTGGTCTCAAGCGTTTAACTAGGAAGCACTGTTGTTCATAGCAACTACACTTATTGCTACAGACCTGCCACAATCCTATACTAATAGCACCAAAGCCCTTGACTGTTTTCCTGAATTCTGCTGGTGGCAGCTTCAGGCAAATGAGGAGGCAACAGACTTTAAGAACTCTTGTACCACAGGCAGCAGTAGCGCCTGCAAGGCAGTGGTGAAGTGGGAGGCAAAGTGGACTTCAAAGGAGTCTGACTGAGTCAGACGGAAAATGACCGGGCTAGGGAACGCTGCAGAGAAGGAACTGTATAAATCTGATTTGTAGTGAGTGAAATAACAATGACAGGTGGTGGTATTATGCTACTGCTTTATACGTGTGCTGTGTCTTGTGCATAGACACTATGTTTAGTAAAACAGCGTATTCTGCCACTAATCCCTGTAAAGCTGAAGGATCATTGTCATGTATCAC
Organism: Neoceratodus forsteri; assembly: GCA_016271365.2. NCBI lineage: Eukaryota > Metazoa > Chordata > Ceratodontiformes > Ceratodontidae > Neoceratodus > Neoceratodus forsteri. The sequence continues at coordinate 699,663,489 of CM028132.1, forward strand.
ATATAACTACTCTCCGAACCGTGGACATATTATGGGTAGTACGCACAAACAAATGGGACAGTGCTTAGGTTACAGCTTATCTAGACAGACTGGGGTCTGTGTTAAATGGCAGATATGTTTCAGAGCTTGGTATGTGGGTATTTTATGTTACTGCTTGCCAGTGACGTGGGAATTAAACCTGGGACCTGACAAGAATAATCTAGCTGATGCTCATTATTTCAGGCTTAACCCATGTGGTACAAGGATTATGCATTTCAATGTCCAAAGCCTGCTCCCTAAATTTCATGAGGTGGAAACTTGGACTGAGATGTATGTGCCTGATATATCGGCACTGAGTGAAACATGGTTGAAGCCAAGCCGCCTCTAATGATATTATACATCTACCTGGTTACAAAATTTGTAGAAAACATAAAGAAAAGGGGAGGGATGGGGGTTATGTTTTATGTAAAAATCATTATCTGGTTTCTGAAAAGTGTCTATTTAAAGACTGTACACTTTATGGTGAACATCTGGCAATTCAGGTTTCTTTGGGTCATATTAAGACACTAACTATTTGTTGTGGAGTTGGGGAGGGGCCTTAGAAAAGTAGCATGCACGGTAACCTTCTCGGAGGTGCTGCCTGTCTATGGCATGGGTGAGGCAAGGTGCTCCATACCATGGGATTCAATCAGTGGTTGAAAAACTGGTTCAGAGCTCAGGGATTTGGCTTCACTAGGGACTGGGGTCCACCTGGAGTGATGCAGCCTATACTGGCATGATGGTTTGCATCTGTCCAGGAGAGGAACCAGGATCCTAGAGCGATAGGTTTAAATGCTTAATTGGCAAGCATTTGAACTAGCCAAGGGAGGCACTGGAAAGGAGCAGGAAATCTAGTCGACCCCAAAAGAAAATCAGGGTAGTAAGTGAGTAAACACCAAGATAGAGATGTCGATAGGGAGAAGGGCAGGGTAAATGGAGAAAGTGACAAAGGCAATAAGGACAGGGATGGGGCAAAAAGGTAAGGCCATCAAGAAATGGAGGGTAATGAGTACCAATGCCTGTAGTCTTTGCAACAAGCTTCCTGAACTGGTGGCCTGGATGGAAGACCGATGCCTGGATACCGTAGCAGTCACAGAAACATGGTACACAGAGAACCATGACTGGGATGTTAACATACCAAGGTACACAACCTACAGGAGAGACAGTGAGGGTGGGGGGGAGGAGCTCTCTATGTAAGGGAAGGGATAAGCAACGGAACAAAAAGAGTAAAATGAGAGAGGAGGCACTGTGGGTCACCTTAGAGAAAGACTGCAAATGGCACACAATCTGCACAGGGTTGTATCACACCCCTATGACAGGGAGGGAATGGACAAGGATATGATGAAGGCATCCTTAGGATGGCAGAGAAAGAGATACAGTTGATAGGGGACCTGAATATGCTGGATGTTAACTAGAGCACCTTTGCTGCAGCACATCCAAGAGCAAGGCCACTCGATGCCCTACAGGTGGCATGCCTCAGACAGCTAGTTTTGGAACCCACTCATGGGGAGCAATCTTAGACCACATACTCTCAAATGAGGACAGTGAGAGGATCTCAGATCTAGAAGTGGGTAGCCACCTGGGAACAAGTGACCACCAAACAGTGTGGCTCATGATAAACATAACCACAGAGTCAAACCATACACAAAGTGAGGGTACTGGACTTCCAGGAGGGCTGACTTTGGCAAGATGGGAGAGTGCCTTAGAAAAGCACTAGCAAACAGGCTAGAAGGAGGCGGAGCAACAATGGGGAACATCAAAACTGCCATCACAGAGGCAACAAGCCTTGTGTGAAGCAAATAAACAAATCAAATGAAAGAAAAAGCCACTATGGTTCTCAAAAGAGGTGGCGAGGAAGGTTAGGGAGAAAAAGATAACATTTAGGAAGTTTAAGGAAACACAGAAGGAGCAGGACAAGAACTGTACCAGTTAAGGCAGAAGGAAGCAGGGAGGGAAGTCAGAATAGCAAAGGCCCAAACTGAGGAAAAGATAGCCAACTCGGTTAAGAAGGGGATAAAACCTTTTATAGGTACATCAGGGAGTGTAGAAAAGACAAAGGGAGGATAGTGAGGCTGAACAGAATGGATGGTGGGTGGGCAGAGAGGGACAGTGAAAAGCAGGGCTACTAAACAAATACTTCTGCTCAGTATTCACAAAAGAGGAGGAGGAGGTGCCTAATCCAATTAACAGAAGCACTCTGGATGGGGTGGGGGTCGATCCCAGTCCTTTCACAGAAGAAAGGGTTCTGAAAGAACTCCTAAAACTGAAGGTGGACAAAGCAATGGGGCCTGACAGAATTCACCCCAGAATTCTAAAAATTAAGTGGAAAACTAGTGACATCACTGACTACCCTTTTTAACAAATCATGGGAGGATGGTGTGTACCGAGGACTGGAGGAGGTGGATGTGATTCCCTTCACAAAAGTGGGACCAAGACAGAGGCAGGAAACTACAGACCTGTCAGTTTGACCTCTGTGGTAGGGAAAGTGATGGAATCACTTGAAGGAAAGAATTGTTGAGTACCTAGAGGCCAGTGGGGCACAGGATTCAATGCGCATGGGTTCACAGCAGGAAGGTCATGTCGATGAATCTAATAGATTTCTTTGACTGGGTGACCAAAGTAGTAGACCAGGGAGGGGCTTTGGACATAGCCTACCTAGACTTTAGCAAGGCATTTGACACAGTCCCACACAAAGATTAATAATCAAATTAACTAGCCTGGAAGTGAGTCCCAGGGTGGTAGCCTGGGTAAAACATTGGCTAGACAACAGGACACAGAAGGTAATTGTAAATGGAGTCCATTCTGAGGAAAGAGGGGTTACTAGTGGATACCGCAGGGTTCAGTACTGGGTCCAGTCCTTTTAATGTCTTTATACGACACTGCAGAGGGACTGAAGGAAAATATGCCTCTTTGCAGATGACACAAAGATCTGCAACAGGGTTGATACACAAGGAGGCGTGGAAAAGATGAGAAGGACTTGGTAAGGTTGGAGGAATGGTCAGAAGTATGGCAGCTTGATTCAATGCAAAGAAGTGCAAATAATGCACCTGGAAACAAAACCCAGAGGAAGATTACACAATGGGGGAGGTAGTAACAACAACAAAAATGGAAAGAGACCGGGGGGTTATCATATCAGATGACCTTAGGGTTAGCAAACAATGTGAGAAGGCAGTAGGGAGGGGCTGGGGGATTCTGGGATGTATAGGGAGAGGCATCACCAGCAGAAAACAGGAAGTTGTTATCCCTCTGTACAGTTGGTGAGACCCATCTGGAGTACTGCGTCCAGTTCTGGAGACCCCATCTCTGCAAGGACAGACAGGATGGAGGCCGTCCAGAGGAGGGCAACTAAAATGGTGCAGGGTCTGCAAGAGAAGACATAATGAGGAGAGACTAAAGGAGCTTAATATACATACCCTTGAGGAAAGGAGGGAGGGGACATTATAGAAACTTTAAGTACCTCAGTGGAATCAACAAAGTCCAGAGGGTAGCATCTTTCAGAAAAGAGATGTGCAAGAACAAGGGGACACAATTTGAAGACAGAGGGGGACGGCTCAGGGGCAATGTGAGGAAGTATTTTTCACAGAGAGGGTTGTGGATGCATGGAACAGCCTTCCTGAGGAGGTTGTGGGGTCTAAAACTGTGGGAGAATTCAAGAATGCATGGGACAGACATAAGGCAATTCTTGTGTGGAGTAGGAAGAAATAGGGTGTGGTTAACTAGGATCTGCAGCTTATCCTGTAGGTAGGGAAATGGGCAGACTAGGTGGGCCAAGCGGTCTTATCTGCTGTCAAAGTCTTTGTTTCTATGTTTCTTATATCCCCACAAAGACTAGTAAAGAAGGCTTAAAAGAATTTGCTGAGAACTTGAATTATAAAACTTTGGTGAAACCTTGGCCTTAGGGATTTTAATTTAAACTGGCTGGGATCTGAAGTGGTAAAGTTTGGTGCCATGTTGGATCCTATTGGTCTACAACAACTGATTACCTTGCCTACCAGACTAAATGGTAAAACTAACAGACACACTGTAATAGACTGGATATTATCTAACAAATCTAACCATATTCTGAAATGTGGTGTTATAGTGGACTCCGTAAGTGATCATAGTCCCATTTTCTGTCTGTGGATACACAAGGGTCCAAAGAAACCTGAGCCTGTAATAGAGACCTCCAGAAATTTTCATAACTATGATCAGCAACTGTTTTGTGAAAAACTGAAAAGGACAGACTGGTCCTATTTGCATATCATTCCTGCTATAATTGTGCCTTAAACTTTTTATTCATGAATTCACAGCTGTGTTAGATTCTGTAACGTCATATGTAAGGAAATGAAAATCTGGAAAAAGGCTGGCTGGCTTAATGCTTCTTTATTTAAATTAATGCGAACATGGGACAAAGCATGGAAAAAGTATAAGAAAATTGGTACCTGACTGCCCTTCAAAAATATTGTTGCTTACCAACAAGTGTAAGGCCCAGATCAAATCAGCAAAATCAAATTCTTGAGACAAAAACAAATTGATGGGCTTTGGATAATAAAAAATGTTGAGGTACAGTTAATAGTTTAATTAAATCCTCAATTAAATCAGAATTAACCATGAAACTGGGTAATGATATGGTTACCTCTCCCCAACATATTGCAAATGAGTTTAACAAAGATTTGCTGATCTGGATAAATACTTTGGGACCAGCAATGACATTTCATTATCTAGAGCCTCGATACTGATGATGAACCTAAATTTTATTTGAAAATCACTATCCCAAAGGAGATTTATAAACTCTTAAAGCAGCTTACATCAGACAGCTCGGCTGGATATGATGGTCTTTCTCTAACTTATTGCGTGATGCAGCAGGCGTATTGGCCAATCTCATCAGTGTACTGATAAACTTATCTTTTGTGATAGCGGAGTTCCGGATATCTGGAAGTCCTCTTTGGTCCCCATTTATAAAATCAGGTCTACCTTATGATTTTGGTAACTACAGACCTATTTCGATTTTGTCTGCAGTTGCCAAGGTACAAGAAGAAGATAGTTTATAATCAACTCATTGCTTATGCTGACAGTCACAAATTGTTGTCTAGAAATCAACATGGTTTTCGAAAGGGGCATGGGACAGAGGTTGCCTTGGTCGAGTTCAAACGCAATCCTTTAGGGCATGGAGAAGGGTGTCTAACGGGGCAGCGTTCAGTGGACTTGATCAAAGCATTCAATCTGGTTAACCATGAGCTCCTGATTAATAGGTTAAATACATTAGGGCTGGGATGCCCTGCTCTGATATGATTCTCTAATTATTTACAAAATACACATCAGATGGTTAAATATTATGGGTGTGTCTCTGAAAAGGTAACCGTTAAGTATGGAGTCTCTCAGGGCTCCATACAGGTCCTATTTTGTTTTCATTATATTTTGGGGGTCTCTGCTGCCCGAATAATGTCTTTTGACAATTTATGCAGATGATGCAGTAGTTTATGCTCATGGTAATACTATTAGTGAGTTGAATGTACTCTTGACCAAGGAAATAGATAACTTCCAGCGCTGGCTGGCATGTAATAAATTGGTCCTGAATATAATCAAAACAAAAACAATGGTATTCGGTATATCTTCCAAACTAAAGGCAAGAGGTGGGAATCTTCATGTTAAAGCTTTAGATGGTTCCACTTGTTTTAAATCATGATGCTCATTTAAGTAATGTAACGTCCAAGATTTATAATAAATTAGGCATGTTATATAGGCGTAGGTAATTTTGACTGATGAGACCAGAATAGCAATAGTTAAACAATGTTTACTTCCACACTTAACTTATGCTTCTCTGGTTACAGACAATGCCTCTGTAAACTTCTTAGCTAAAACGTCAACACTGATTCAAAAGTTAGATAAATTTGCCTTGTCACTTCCTGTAGTACTCACCCTCCACAGTCTTAGACAAAATGGGATGGCTGACAACAAAACAAGTATGACTATGCAATGGCTAAATGTATTTATAGAATACTTCAAACTGGCATACCTGTTAGTTTATAGGAATATTTACAGTGTTTGATTTGACCACATCTTCTAGGACTAGGGGATGAGGCAGTTCTGAGGCTTCCTTTAAGAACTGTGTGTGGACAGAGGCTTTTCAAGTCCAAATATTTGGAGACGGTATACCTTTTACTATTAGGAATCTGTCCTTATATGGCTCTTTTTCAAATTCATTGTACTTGCACTTTAAGTCTTTTAGAATGTAACTGTTTTAATTGAATATTATATGTAACTGACGTGGATTTGTTTCCTAAAATGTCTCTGTTATTGTATTTGTCATGTTTGACTTTGTGGTGTTTCCTGTAAAAGGATTATATTTCCAGTTGTGCTAACCCGTTAAACAAACAAATAAACTGGGATTTGAACTGTGAGACCAACTCAATACAATTTTACATTTGCCAGGCGGTATATACAGAGAACTAACAACTAATTTTTGTCCTGACCAAAAGTACCTCAGTCGAGACAAGGTCACAGGTGGGGTTACTCATGCTGTCCTGAATCCTAATAGCATTAAGCTCAGAGTTAATATAAATAAGTGCCCCTTGTTTACCCACTCTGTCTTGACAAAACAAATTAAAATTAGTTACTAAAATCTCAGAATCCTTGACATTACTATTTAGCCATGTCTCAGATAACGTAATCATGTCAAACTTATTCTGCTCTGACCATACTAGAAATTGATCCACGTAGAGGTAAGACTGTTAATAACCAAATGAACAATGTTTAAAGTTGGGAGAGAATTAGGAGAAACAGCTTTGTTTGTGAACTTAAAACAAGGGTTAACATGACCGAAAAGAGAAGGTCAGGGTGGGGATGTGCTGAACCAGAAATGAGCAGTAGTAAAGAGAGTAACCTCAGAAGGTGTGTTTTATTTGCTAGTTTACTTTCATTTTATAGTGCTAGGGCAGTAGAATTTAGTCCTAATACTCATAAAATAATAAACAATTGCATGCCTCTGAAAATTAATGGAAACAAGGGAATAACCCAAGTGTTGTGATATTTGTGTGTTGACTATAACTGAAAGACTTCATAGAAGTCTGGAGTTCCAATTTAAAACCACATATGGTCGCGGGGAGGAGACACCTCCTCCCAAGAACATTTGGTTGTATGTGTGTGAAAATGTAAATACAGCAGCTTAAAGCAGTCTAAGTATTTTAGAAACAAATGACTAACCAGTTTCCAGCCTAAAAGTTATAACACCTGAAACAAGTTAAACTAAAATGCATACAAGTTGGGGTTAACCAAGTCTTTTGGGAAATTTTCTCCAAGGAGTGTGTGCTTGCGCCACTCATGTCAGGCTGCATGCGGCTCAAGTTTTTAAAAGAGGTGTGCCCCTCTCCTTTGCAGTCCCACTCCCTGTTGTTTCCTCCCCATGGCCCCGCTTCTTCATATGGCTTACCGAACTGGGGGCTCTCATGTAGAGTGGAGTGGGAGACTGGAGAGCTAATGAAAGGAAGACAGTCCAAACAGGCAGCAAAATATGGGAGCACGGCCAGAGCAAGTAACAGGAACAAGTCAGGTAGCTGTAAGGTGCGCTTTCCATAGCACTGTGTGTGGCTCAAGTTTTAAAGGGATGTGCCCCTCCTCCTTTGCAGTGTCACTCCCTGTTGCTCTCCCCACGGCCCCGCTCTTACATGGCTTACTGGAGACCAGGGGCTCTCACGTAGAGTGGAGCGGGAGACCGGAGTTAGTAGTCCTAAGTAACCACCATGGTGCAGCTTTGTCTCTAGTGATATGCACCAAGTACATCTTCCAATGCCATGCTGAGCCATGGTCACAGCATCGCACTGTTAGTGGTACAAACTCGTTTGCTGCCACTACATCTGACCACTAATTTGCACTGCACCACTATCACAAAAGGAATTTCTCCCACTTGCAGCAGGAACTCAAGTTTAAGTATGGCACTTTCAGGTGCAGCACAAAGGTGTAGGCACAATGCACCCATTTTGCACCCCTCCACTTTGTGGCTGAGAGTCATGTCCTTAGTGTATCATCAATTCAGAAGATTTGGTAGTTATTCCACTCTGCAGAAGTAGCTGTGACAAAAGTAAATCGTATGAACATAAGAACTGCCAGTAGAATCAGGCCATAATGGTCTATCTAGTCTGTTCAAGTGTGCAGCTCAACTTAGATCTCTGGAGCTGCAACCCCCACCTCCTGGAGTCATCCGCCTCCCTCCCAACACTCTTCCACCCCCTTCCCGAGCCGATTCCTCCCATTCTGATTTTCTTCTTCACCCTGTCGCACTCTTTGAAGCTGTCTACTGTACTCACTGCTACCACCTCCTTCAGCACGTCAAGCTTCACCCCTTAACCACCCTTTCCACTAAAAAGAGTCTCCTTATCTACTTTTCAAATCTAACACCCTCAACAACACCAGTTTCAGGCTGTGCGATCTTGTAGTACCTTCCTTTCTCAGGCTGAATATACCTCTGTTTAAACCCTGTTTATGCCTTTGAAGTACTTGATGGTTTCTATCATGCCCCCTGTCTTCTGTCCTCCGGGGAGTACATGTTGAGCTCCCTCAGCCTCTCCTCATATGTTTTGTCCCCAAGTCCTGGATCATCTTGGTAGCCTTCTGCTGAACCCCTCCAATAGACTGACATCCTTCTTTAGATAGGGCACCAGAACTGTACACAGTACTCCAGATGGGGTCTCACCAGAGACCTGTACAATGGCAGAATAACGCTTCCTCCTGGAGGTAATTCTCTGGCCGATGCAGCCCAGCATTTATTAGTTTTGGCTGCTGCCTTACAGCATTGTGCAGAGTGCTTCATGTCACCCCAGGCCATCACTCCTAAGTCCCTTTTTTCTCCAAGATGGTCACCTGTCACCCCCCACAGTCAGTAGCTGGACCCTGGATTCCTGACTCCCAGGTGCATGACCCTAACTGTCAGATGTCCGACCATTTCTCCAGCCTAGCCAGATTTCCTTTAGTTCTTGTCTCCCTCCACTGCATCCACCCTCCCAGACAGCTTGGTATCATCTGCAAAAGGCATATCTTACTTTGACACCCACTGCTATGTCCCCAATAAGATGTTAAACAGTACGGTCCAAGTACTGAGCCCTATGGGACCCCACCAGTTACAGACCTAGATTTAGATAGTCCGCCACCACCCTCTGACTCCTGTCCCGTAGCCAGCTCTTGACCCACCCTAGCAGTTTGTCTCCTATACCCAGATCCTTCAGCTTGCTGATCAGCCTGCCATGAGGCATGGAATCGAACGCCTTGCTGAAGTCCAGGTACAGGACGTCCACCACCTGCCCTTGTCCAGTGACCTTGTAACCCAGTTGAAGAAGTTTATCATGTTTGTTTGACAGGCTCTTCCCCTGACAAACCCATGCTGCCTATCGTCTTGGAGACCATTCACCTCAGGAAGAACACCAGCCTTTCCTTAAGGACGGTCTCCATCAACTTGCCCTGTATAGAGGTTAGACTGACCGGCCAGTAGTTACCTAGTTCAGTCCCTAGGTGCATTCTTATGGAGTGGTACTACAAGTGCTGTCCCCTCTGTTAACTTAGTCTAATTCACTACTGTTATTTAGCACTTTAAGGTGCAGTTTTATCGGCTGAAGGGGCTCTTGACAGTAGTGGAAAGAAGCTAGTTCATTCAAGATGGACCACTAATACACTAATTAGTACTGGCAGCATCAGAACATTATCATGTTAGTGGTCAAGCAGCTCATGTTGGCCAAAATGTGTAAAATCAGACCGACTCTTACCTGTCGGGCTACTTCCTTAAACAAGCAACTCCTCTTCAAAACAAGGAAACACCACTGATCCATACTTTTGATATTCAGGAATCGGTCTGATTTTTAACGTAACTTCTGTAACAACTCAAGGGTTCCTGTAAAGAGGTGGGAGGGATTAATAAGCACCCCAAGTATACACTGTCTGGAACACAGAGTCTAAAATGAATATGGTAATAGAATTCATTTGCTGTACTGAGCTCAGCTCTTGGTAAACATGCACAACAACATAGATTTAGAAAAGGAAAATGTTCTTGTAAACATCATAAACTGTAGTTTGTATATATTTTAAAATGTGCTGGTTTCCTACTTTACACTTAAAATGTGCTCCATTAAAAAGGTACAGTATATAATTAAAGAAAACACTAGGTAAAGCAGCAGCAGCACCTGAAAATGGAATTAAAGCTGTAAGCAGCAATGAAAGCTATACCTTCAATGTACTCAGAGGTTTACTCTTCATGTACTCGTTAATGTACATAGGAATACATAACAAGTTGCAGTGTAATAATAACACATTTATCTCAGCTAGTGAGTGGTAAGATCCGTAACTCAAGAGCTGCGAAGCTACAGGTTAGTTATGAAAGTCTTACCCTTCATGGGTGGGGATGTAAGAAGTAAGACACAAGGGGAGTGTGCATTAGACATTTATAGCATAAGGTGAGGAATGTAGTAAGCATACGTCCACATGCCGAGTGCTTTCAGCCCCATGCCACGGTGTTAAAATGCTTACCCACACCCCCCGAGTGTCTTACTGTGCTTATAAATGAGGCACTGTATTTTACAAGTGTAAAAAAAACTAAATTTATGTGTTTAATACAATATTAAGATCCATCTTGTATGTATTCTGCAGTAAAATAGTTCATCCGCCTGAACTGGTTTCAGGATTTTCTTCATGATATGAGGACGTTTGTCCTTCTGTGGCATTCTCAGCTTGAAATATCCTGCTGTGGTTTTAATAGCTCCCCCATTGTATTTTTTTTTGCGCGCCTGTCCCACATTATCAGCCCCTACCTCCCGGACCCACCACCCTCCCAACCGATCCACGATCCGCCTGGCTTACCCCTAAGGTGGGGCATCCTGAGACAACCCCACCCCATGGAGACAGGTCCAGGTTACTCGTCAGCATCACCGCAACCAGCAGAGCTTCCTAGGCTTAATCCCTCGGGTGGGGCTGCGGGTGGGCCATCCAGTGAACACCGCCTCAGTTGGGGTTGGGGAAAAGAGAAGTAGTGGGAGTAGAAGCCTGTGTTGCTTCTGTCTCCAGCACTACTTCCACTGCCCTGCTTCTCAAGAGGCCCACTATCTCCAAGGTGAGAAGGTCCAACATGGCAGCTGACAGCCGGTGCTGCCTTCTGGGTGGACAGTCTGGGGGAACTGCCATCAAATTCAGTAAATTCCCTCCCAGATGATCCTCAAAACCCACTTGTCAGTGGTGACAGTGTTCCATGGATGGTAAAACTAAGTCAGAACCCCCCATACAGAAGAGGTCCGCCTCAGGCAGCTGAGGCAGAACCAGTCAGAGCTTCAGAGAGTGGCACTAGGCACTTTTGGGTCTGTGCCTTCTGCTACATTTGTTTCTGCATTTGAGGAGGCTGGGACTTGACTTGGGCTCCTCTACCTTGCCACTAAAGGACTGTTTATTATGGTAGAAGACTCTGCCTCTGCCTCTCCCTCCGATGATGAGCTGGGGCAGGTCGAGCAGTCTTGATGGCCGTTCTGGTCTTTTGAGAGGCCACAAGGGACTGTTCCACCTGTTAGCCGAACAGATGAGAACCATCAAAGGGACATTCATGACTTGCTCTTGGGGGTCGTTAGAAAAGCCAGACATCCGGGTGAGAATGTCTCCCAATGCAGGTGCCAGCATCAGGAAGCAGATCATATGCATCCATTGCTGCTTTCAATGGATGACTGTTAAGACTCTTTACCATGGGTAAAGTCTGAAGAATCTTCTGCTTAGTGTCCCTTTCTGGCAAAGTCTTACCAAGAGACTTGCAATAGGTCCAAAGGACATACGTACTGGAAGAAATGTCCCAGGTAGCTAGCTATTCGCATATTTAGGGTAGCTGTGGCAAAACTCGCTTCCCCATCATATCAATCTTATGAGACTCCTTACTGATAAGATGTGCGTAATCACCTGAGGGAGGATGGCTTTGTCTTTCTCAGCCAAAATGACAATTTTATTAGCAACAGGCTAAGCTGCCAGAATAGGTCTATTCTCATTGGCGATGTACTTATGGGTCAATCTGCTTGACACACATAAGGAATGGAAGCAGGCCTGGCCCACACCACCTTGAGACAGTACTCAAAAGCATGAGGGATAGGAGGTGTGAGGTTAACCAGAATATAGGCATATGTAGCCACTTCTGATATTACCATTTACCTGGATCCAAGGCAGAGGTCTCGAGAGCGAGGGTGGCATGCATACTGAGAAGCAAAGCCTGAAAGAAAGAAAGATCCTCCTGAGGAACAGGAGGATCACCTGGTGTATGCCATCCAGGCTGTAAAAGAAATTATTGTCACCACCCTCAGAAATAATGAGGTTGGGGTCAGACTCCTCCTCCTCCTCCAACTCTTCTCTGGGAAGAGAGATGGAAGAGGCGCGGGACTTAGAGATGCCTAGCACAGTCCTAGGAGTTGGAAAAACAGGAGACACCAGCATAGCAGCTGGTGCCAGCTCAACAGGAGTCAACACCAGCACTGAACCCACAGAGACAGAACTCAGCACAGAGAAGATCCTCGACAACGCAGGCATCGCCAGACATGGCGCTGGGACAAGCTCTAGAAGGTCTGAGCCTGACACTGCCCCAAATGATGGTCCAGCTGGCACCAAAGTGACCAGTGAGGGTAACAGAGCCAGTCCCTGCACAGATACACTGTGAGGGGTTATGGCCAGTGAACTGGTGTCGGCAGTGCAGTCACCGACAAGAGATGAGATCCATTGGCAGAGCCAAATGCTCTACCTGGCTAGAATGTCCCGAGTCAGTCACCAAGGTTCCCAGCCCAGAGGGGCCTGGAACCGTCTCTGTAGGAAGGCAAACAAGCTAGATGTTGCACCCACTGCTCCATAAGAGCTGCCTAGTGGTGAAAATGACAACTGGAATCCCACAAGAGGACAAAGAGGGGTTCTAGCAGAGACCTCAAATGACCACAAACAGGAGTGGCCAGTGATACCAGCTGGGAAGGCCTCCTGCTCCCAGACCTTGAAGACCCTGTGGCAGACTTAACAGAGGATGACCTTGAGCGGTACCACTTCTTCCCCTTCCGGCGAAGAGGAAAACTCAAGGCCAAGCAGTGCCGGGTCTCTGACCAGGATACAGAACGGGACCACTTCTTTTGTGTTTACTTAGAGAACTGTCCTCCATCTCAAACACAGGACAACCTGTCATCAGTACCTTCCTTGGTGAGGGAAGTGGACTGAACACGGACCCTCTGCCAGAGCAGCATGCCTGAAGATGCTCTCTACCATCACTGTCGCCATCCATGGTCGCAGGCCGCTGCTCAGTAGGGGTAAGAGAAACTGACAGAAAATAGTTTATTTTAAACTGAAACAGAAACAACAAACACTAGCTAAAACTATAAAGACAAAACAAACTGAATGCTGTTGTCATATAAATGTGAAGATCTGACTCCTGGCAGGTGAGCAATGTCGCACTGAAGCGCACTCAACGGCAAGAAAAAAAAACTGAGGCAGTTGAGGGCTGGTGCCGAGGTAAGCCATGCAGCACGAGCTAGTCTTACGGTGCCACGTATGTGTCAGCTTACTCGGTGCCAGTCCTCCTGAAAAGTTCTGGCTCCCACAGAGTCCTAGCGCCTCTGGCTCAGAGCCCATCAGTGTGAATCAATGATGAAGATATGGTCCAGGAATATCAGTGTAATCCTTTGCACTACTGCTATGTAACGTTCCATTCCTAAAGTTGCCAATCTGGTGGTTTTATTTAAATGTCATACAGGAAAGTTAGTTTACTGAAGAGATATTGCTAACTATTTAAGTGCTCCTTGCTGCTGAAACTTGTTTGCTGATCAGAAATGGGAAATACATGAACTAACCAGACTTCTATGAAAACAATCCCCACCTAACAGCTCAGAAGGCAAAAGTCAGTTTACTCACACAGACTGGGTTTTGGCAACATTACAGCTCCTGAAGTTCCACGTAAGTAGCCTGCTCCGTACTGTTCGAGCAGTGCAGATCAGGTCATATAAACAGCCTATGAGGCATTGTAGGTCGCCCACTGCAGC